>OZ030007.1:133409902-134784902 GCA_964023405.1 Apodemus agrarius
AAAACAAAAACAAAAACAAACAAAACAAAACAAACAATCAAACAAAAGACCAAAAGGGGAGAGGTCTTTGTTAGAATGAGCTAGGGCGAGTAGGTAAGTTCTGATAAGGATATTTTAATAGGTTGGTAAAAATAATGATTTTTGATTCCTGGACCTTGTTTGTCATTTTGATAGTTGGACCTTGGTGATTAATCCGTCTCAGAAATGAGTCCGTGGCCAAACAAGAGAACAGAAGACCTTGGTTGTGAATTTTAGGAATGTGACCTCATGGTTCGGCAGAGGGACGAAGGGTAAAGGCACAATCTATCAGTGCCCTGTGTGCCATGCCCAGGCCTGCTAAAGCCCCTCCTACCTTCCCTCCCCCCTCCTTCCCTCTCCCTCCCTCCCTTCCTCCCTCCCTCCCTCCCTCCAGTCTCACTCTCAGGAAGTCTTATTCCTTTTAAATTGTTTGTTAGTTTGTGAGATTTTCACTCCAGAGTCTAGCCCAGGCTGGCCTTAAATGTACACTTTCCAACTTCAGCCGGACAAGTGCTATGAATATAAGTGGTGCCGAGAACACGGGTGGTGCTGGGGGGTGGAGCAGGGGCGGGGCGGGGCGGGGCGGGTGCAGAGAACCTGAGTGGCACCGAGGACACGGGTGGTGCTGGGAGCGCTTGTAGACTCTGCTTCTCTGAGCATCTGTTCTCAGAAATATTACATTGCAGCCACGCGCGGACAACAGCAAACTGAAGGATAAGTCTGGAGGTTTGAATATAAACGTACCCCACAGCCTCCCGTGTTTCAGTACTTGGCGCCCAGCGGGGTGTGCTGTGGGGAGGTTATTAGGTGTGGCCGTGGCTGGAGGTAGTTATGTGGGGAGAGAGTCTGGGAGTCTGAGAGCCCGAAGCCTTGTCCCATTTCCAGCCTTTCTCTGCTTTTTTGCTTGCAATCGAGGAGGTGAGCTCTCAGCTTTCTGCTCTGGCCACCAAGCCTGCCATTTGCTACCTTGACTCTCCACCATTATCACAGCAGCACAAGAGTATTCTCAAACAGCTTGGTCTCCAGACCCGTTCATACATTAAACGGGGCTGTAATGTGTGTGGATCGTGCTTATTAACATTTCTATTCTGGGGGCCGGAGAGATGGGCTCGGCCGTTTAGAGGGCCTGGGCTTGGTCCCCAGCACCCAATGTCAGCTCACAACCGTCTGCAACTCCGGTTCCAGGGGATCTGACTCCAGCATGCATCAGGCGTCCAAATGTTACATAGATGTAAGTGCAAGCAAATTATCTATACACATAAAATAAAAATTTTAATTTGTTTTTATATTCTAAATTTACACTGGGTTAGGGCGTAGCCCTGCTGGCTCTAATGATGCCCTAGCTTTTGTCTCCAGCATCGCGAAAATAAGGAAAGAGAAAGTGAATCGGACAGGGAGGGGGGAAGAAGAGGAAGCGATGGAGGGAGGAAAGGGGGAGGGGAGGGGAAGGGAGGATTCCTTTACAAAGGCTCCTCCCGCACCATTACCTGGAGTATTTATGAGTTGAAAGTTAATGCTGTTAATAATGGATCTTTAAGGAAACGGATCGGTAAAGAATTATTTAAGGAGTGGGTTGTGCTGTCTTTCTTATCTGCGACTTGACTACCCCAAACTGAGTTAGCACTGTCACCCGAAGCATGGACAGTAAACACACCGGACACATGCGACGCGGCGCATGCGCAGCCAACTCATGGCGGACATAGTTAAATCAAGAGCTAGGGAGCCGTGCAGCTTAATCTGTGGGGACAGTGGGGACAGTGCCTCCAGCGCTCAGACTTGCTAGCCAAACACCCTTACCCTGAGCCTCGGCGCCAGCCCTAAATGTGCATTTTAGAACCTAAAAACTCTACACTGAAAAGGAGCTGCGGTTCTGCACGGAAGCCGGGTCTGCTGGTCCGGCTGCCTCCCTACCGCGGGGTCCCTCGGCAAGTTGAAGGAGCCCGAGCAGTGGAATGAAAGGAGAGGGCAAGAACGGAGGACTAGGACACACGCACGCGAAGATGCCATGCGGAAGAAGAAAGAGGATGGGGCGATGGGGCGAGGGGGCGGGATGTCGTGCAGAGGCTGGAGGAACGCCCTGCGCCTGTGGGGAAGAGGGTTTGATGGGATGTGGGGTTCAGGTGGACAGGGTGCCGCTCTCAGTGTTCCACTAATGTTCGTGTGGATCTCACGTGGGTGAAATACAGGAGAGGACGATGCTCAGCCAGTGACACCAACTGACCTGGAAGGAGTGTGCTGTCAGAACAGAGCCGGCGCTCACAAATTCGAAGCCTGCGCCCATAGCAACAGAAGAGACTCCTGGGCTCTGTCCTCAGCTCTACCGTCAGCACCTGCTCATGCTCCTCCACCTTAGCACACAGAAAACTGACCAGGAGGACCACATGGAGTCCCAGTCCAAGACTCTGAGCTACACACACACACCTAAAACGTAGTCAATACATGAACAAGGATCAGAAATGTGTCTCAGGCCAGGCAGTGGTGGCGCACGCCTTTAATCCCAGCACTTGGGAGGCAGAGGCAGGCGGATTTCTGACTTCGAGGCCAGCCTGGTCTAGAGTGAGTTCCAGGACAGCCAGGGCTACACAGAGAAACCCTGTCTCGAAAAAAAGAAATGTGTCTCAGTAGATAGTCTGCTTGCCTCGAACGCATGACCCTGCGTTCCACTGGAGTAGGTCAGGCCTGGTAAAGCAAGCTCGTAATTCCAATGGCGGGAGGGGGCGGGGTCAAGAAGATCAGAAGTTCAAGGTCTTTCTCAAAGCACATAAAGTTAGAGACCAGCCTGGGCTAAAGGAGAAGAAAAAAAAATGAATGAATGAATGTTCTTATTCCTGCCAATTTGTATTTGCTAAATAACCCTCAAGCAACATGTATCAATTTATAACAAGAAACGGGGGGGGGGGGGGGCTGGAGAGATGGCTCAGCAGTTAAGAGCACTGACTGCTCTTTGGAAGGTCCTGAGTTCAAATCCCAGCAACCACATGGTGGCTCACAAGCATTCGTAATGAGATCTGATGCCCTCTTCTGGAGTGTCTGAAGACAGCCTCAGTGTACTTACATATAATAAATAAGCAAATCTTAAAAAAAAAAAAAAAAAAAAAAAAAAAAAAAAACAGGGAAAAATGTTCCTAACCTTAAAGGCATAGACCTGGGGCTATGACTCAGCGGCAGAGGACATGAAGACCGATCACAAGGTCCTAGGTTCCAATCCCTCCTTCTCTGCCATTTTAAACCAGAAGTCATGACATTGAAATAAATTGAAAGTCATCCTCCAAATAAAGTGATTTCAACAAATAAACAACTGTAAAACTTTCATTTTCTTTCTGAGCTAAACCTTCTCCTTTAGCTGGTCTCCCGGGGGCGATCGTATTGATCCTCTGCCTCACCTCCACACAAGGGGTCTCTGTCCGGTTAACGCCACAGCCACCGAAAGGCCAGCCTTACCCAACCTCCTGGCGTCACACTGGAGGAACCTGAGGCCTGAGCAGCTGCAATGACTGGCCCAGGGTCACGTAGCTCGTGGGTCCCAGAACTGGCCCGAAGTCACGTCTCTCGGCCTGCACTCCAATTACCCTTTTCACTCCCCATTTATCCCCACCCCAACAGTCACAGTAGTGCTGTGTGACTGAGCCTGGTTCACACAATAGCAAATCAACAAATCATTTCAGACCAAAGAAGTTAACAAAACAAAACTGTCAGCTCTGTGGAAAACAAACTCTTGCCAACTTCTTCCTCATCACCGAGTAGAAAGAACCTGCAATTACGAGTCAGTCCCTCTGCAGGGGCGGGGTCTCATCGGGGCCTCAGAGTCTGTGCGAAAGACCCAAAGGTGGAGGTGTGAGAGGAGAGGAGGGCACTGGGACTTGTAAAGGCATATTAGTAAGTAACTAAGCTTGGAGATAGCCCTACATGCACTGGCCGAAAGCAAGAGCACTCTTGCAGTGGGTGGAGCATGGAAGTTCTGGTTGATATTAACATGAGAACCCCACAGGATCCAAGCACCCCCAAGACTCTCCGACAATGCTTAATCAAAATGAAGGCAGACAATGGAATCATCTCTCTCTCTCTCTCTCTGTGTGTGTGTGTGTGTGTGTGTGTGTGTGTGTGTGTGCGCACGCACACACGTGCGTCTGTCTGTCTCTCTCTCTCTGTTGATGATCTTACCAACTACAACCATCTTTTTTTTCCTTTTTCATACACTTGTCCCTGAGTACACCTCACTTAGCTGAAGCCTCGGTGAGATAAGAGAAAACAATATTTTAGGTTAATAAGCAATAATAGCAAAGGGGGGTGGGGGGGAGGACCTGAAAGGGCCCCGTGCTGCTCTGGGGTCTGAGGAGAGGGATAGAGTCAGAGTTCCAGGTTTCAGTGCAAATGATAGCTCCTACATCCTCAGACAATAAATTCTTGAAATTTCTCATTATTCAGGATTAGATATTCAGACTGGCTTCACATTTTGCTATTACAAAGACCTTAGAAACGCATCTCTGAACAATAAATCTGCATTTGTAATTGTGACGAATTGTCTTAAGTGTCATCTTGACAGAATCTTAGTTCCCTGGGAGAGGGGCTCTGGGCACGCCTGTGGGGATTGTCACCATCAGTCATGGCGGGTGAGACCTGGGCTGCGGGACTGGAGCTCGGCTCTGAGCAACAGGGGTCCATTCCTCCGCTTTCTAACTCTGGATGCTTCAAATTCTTGCTCTCTGGACTACTGTGGTAGATTGTAATCTGGGGAAACCCATGTTAAATCAACCCTTTCTCCTTTAACTTGCTTTTTTATTGGGAGGTTTATCACAGCAACGGGAAGAGACACCGAGACACCGACGTTCCATAGCGTTGTTCTGTAAAAGGGCTTCCTTTTTATTGCTTGAGATAAAATTTCTTTGTGCAGCCTTGGCTGTCCCAGAACTCACTCTGCAGACCAGGCTGGCCTCAGACTCCCAGAGATCCACCTGCCTCTGCCTTTTGAGTACTGGGATTAAACGCCTGAGCCCTCAGCACCCAGCCAGGCTTACTTTTTGACACGCATGTGTGTATTTATTGTATGTGCCCATTACCTACACTCATGGAGGTAAGAAGCCCACGTGGTTCTCCGCCTCTGTCATGGCAGTCCAGGGATCCAATGTAGGTCTTCAGTCTCCGTACCAAGCGCATCTGCCCAGTGAGCCGCCTCACTGGCCCAGGACCCCTAGAGATCTAATTAGTCACCCACATAACCGTCTGATGTAGGTAAAATTACAGAGACCAAGCAGTGGTGGCGCACGCCTTTGATCCTGAAAGGATAAGGTTGCAAGCTAGGAATCCCCCGTGCCTGAGTCTAGGGTGACCCCAAAGGAGCAGAGGTTTGGCCCATTCTTTCTTTCAGAGTCCGGCTGCGAGCCTCGGGCTGGGAGTGTCCCTGGTATCTTTTCCCATCTCCCTCCGCAGAGTGGCTATAGCAAGGACAAGCATGGCTGGGGGCTGGCAGAATCACCGCGGGGGCTACGGAACTCCTGCCTGTGGGGGCGCTTAAGTCCCCCCATTGCCAGTGGGCACGACCCTGTGCGTGGCGGCCACGTAAGCAGAAATGACTTAACTAGTTCTTCTGGCCTCTGTGGGAGGCTGATAGGTTCTCAGAGGGCGTGAGTTCGGATGGGTTGAACTGATTGGCTTAGAAGCTTGTGGTAGGCGGGTTCTGTTATAAGCCTATAAAAAGCCCATCCCATTCGGCCCACGCGGCTCACTTCTTTTACCCTGCGTGGTGAGACTGTGACCCCCAGAGCTCTGGAAATTAAAATTCCTCTTGCAGATTGCATCAGGTCTGTTTCTTGTGAGTGATTGGGGTGCCGGTTTCCGAGGCGTGGGGTGCTAGGGTACCCCCGTTTTTCTTTCGGGTCTTACAATCCCAGCACTTGAGAGGCAGAGGCAGGCGGATTTCTGAGTTCGAGACCAGCCTGGTCTACAGAGTGAGTTCCAGGATAGCCAGGGCTACACAGAGAAACCCTGTCTCGAAAAAACCAAATCCAAAAAACCAAAATTAAAGAAAAAAAAAAGTAAATAAGTAAAAACACACTTAAAGCAAAGCGCTGTTGTGTTCTGATGATGTTGTTCACCGATGACCTCTATTTGTCGTGGTTGTCCTGCCCCACCACCACCCCCCCGTTTTCTGGTTTTGTTTTTGTTTTTTGGAGACAGAGTCTCATTCTTTAGCTGAGGCTAGCCTGGAACTCATAACGTAGCCCATGCTGGCCTCTACCTCAAGATCGTCCTGTCTCAGTTTCCCAAGTCACTGGGAAGATGGGTTTCTATTCAGGTAACTTTAAGCATCCAGAGCTGTATGTGTACTTGTCTTATGTACAAGTGTGTCCTGCCGTCAAACCCAGCCCTCGTCTCAGTGCGCCCAAGAGCACCCTGGGCTCTAAGCACCCCTGAAGGAGAAGCTGAAGGCACCTGCATGTAGTAGCCACAAGGAAAGCAACCTTTAGCATAAAAGGCAAGGGCCTACCACCTTCAAATTTACCCCCTATTTCCACAGGCCTACACACACACACACACACACACACCCTGCTAAAAAGCCAAACCTAGGGTCCACAGCATGCTAGCCAAGCTTCTGCCCCCTGAGCCATACCCTAACCCACCCACCAACTGTTTAAAAATGGAAAGAATTGGTAGTGTGTGCCTAGCATGTAAAAGAGTCTAGGCTCAACCCCTGGTGCTCTGTAAAACTGGCTGTGGTAACCCACACCAACACACGGGAGGCTGAGCGACCTCAAGTTCAAGACCAGCATGGGATACATTAAGACCCTGCTTTGATGGTTACTATTGTCAGGTTGGCAAGATCTGGAAAACTCCTGGGAGAGAGGCCTCGAGACAGACGTTGTGGGGGTTATCTTGATTTGGAAGACTTAATGCCACCATGGGTGGCATGGCTCCCTTGGTGGGGCGGGGACTGAGTAGCTGGAGAAAGGGCAGGAAGCAACAACTTGTAAAGGATGCCCCCTCCCTCTGACTGTGGGAGTCACGTGACCATCGGTCCTCCCGCCTGCGCCCATCCCTCTCTGAGTTGCTCCCTTAGGATTGTTGTATCACATGGGCCAATCGTAACTAAGACACCCGTCTCAAAACAAATCCATTTGAAAGAAAGCAAGCGTGCTTAGGAGTTACCAGAAGCCAAAGCGTCCTTGCTGTGGTCTTCATCACTCTGCAGATACTCTTTTCCCAGCAGCGCTTGTAGGTGGCAGAGAAGCGGTGCCTTGCGCTGTGCGCTGGGCAGCCTGTTCAAAGGGCAGGTAAAGGTATGGGGTACCCTAGCCCTACAGTGAGAGGACACAGGCAAAAGTAAGCTTCCCTGGGAACCCGGGGCTGCTGGAGCTTCGGTGCTCGGAAAACTAAGCCAGCAGTCCCTTCTTCTGGCCATTTTCTTCCTAAAGTGCAGGAGACTTTAAATAAACAGTCGTGTTATGTTCAAAATGCCTCTTGGAGGTAAAGGACCGTTAGCGGTGCGTTTGCAGAAGAGAACAGCAGGCCGGGCGGCGGTGGTGGCGCACACCTTTAATCCCAGCACTTGGGAGGCAGAGGCAGGCGGATTTCTGAGTTCAAGGCCAGCCTGGTCTACAGAGTGAGTTCCAGGACTGCCAGGGCTACGCAGAGACCCTGTCTCCGGAAAAACAAAACAAAACAAAACAAAAACAAACAACAACAACAACAAGAAAAAAAAGAAAAGAAAACAGCAGGAGCAAAGGCTCGCTGGGGAGGCGAGACATCTGGAGTAGAAAATCACGCAGCCAACTTTCGGATCTGCTTCTGGGAAAGACAGACTTCTTGAACTGAAGAAAAAGAAACCTGACAAGTCTGTTCGTTGCCTTAAGGGTTGGAGGGGCGCTTGGTCCTTGACAAAGAAGACTGAGACCTAGGACCTGTCCAAGGTCAAAGAAGGTCAAGCCTCCGGGTGGGTCTGGTCTGTCACTCAAGCTAGGCCCCACTCAGGGCAACACTCAGAACTGTGTCTGAATTTAGCTGAGGGACATTCTCCAGAGTCTTAGAGAAAACACTAGGGGCTTTAAAAAACAAAAGAACAGACGGTATGGGGAGGATGAGGGAACATTCCTGAAATTCCAGTCCTCAGGAGACAGAGGCAGGCAGGTCCCTGAGTTCTGAGCGAGGACACCATGAGTTGCAGGACTGAATCGCACCAACTCTCAGAAGCCCAGAAGTTTAAGAATGTCAGATAACAGAAGGAAGCGGGATGTCTTTGAACACCTTCTCTTTGGGATGTGGATACAGCCCAGTTGGTAGAAGGCATGCCTGACAGTACAAAGCCTTGGGCTCAAACCCCTGCCTAAAGGTGTCTGTCATCTTAGTATGTGAGGTAGAGGTAAGGAAATCAGAAGCCCAAAGTCCTACTTAGCAGCTTAGTGAGCTCAAGGCCAGCCTGTCTCAAATCAGGCGGAAACAGTAGCCACATATTAGGTCACAGCACCGGGCAGACAGAGACAGACATCTCTGGGAGTTCGAGCCTGCCACCCCCCCTCCACTCCCACCCCTATCTCCCCACCCCCGTCTACATATTGAGTTCCAGAGATATATAGGAAGACTCTGTCTCAAGCAAACAAATAAAACAAGAAAACTTTAAAAGTAAATATAGATACCTGGTCTATTATTCGGGGAAAACTGTAAAGGACATTAGGAAAATGACTTGTAAAGGTTTGATGCCACTGATAATATTAAATGGTGCTACATGTCCTAAATTTGATAGGCACTGCAGTTATGGGGTGGAGGGAACCTCCTTGTTCATAGAGAAATTTAAGTACCTAGAGCAGAGTCAAACTCAGAACAACAAAAACAATTGGGTTTTTTTGTTGTTGTTGTTTTTTGTTTTTTGTTTTTTTTGTTTGTTTGTTTGTTTTTCAGGACAGGGTTTCTCTGTGTAGTCCTGGCTGTCCTGGAGCTCACTCTGAAGACCAGGCTGGCCTCGAACTCAGAAATCCGCCTGCCTCTGCCTCCCAAGTGCTGGGATTAAAGGCGTGCGCCACTAATGCCCCGCTAAAACAATTGTTTTTATTATTTTTTCTTTCTTTCTTTCTTTCTTTTTTTTTTTTTTTTTTTTTTTTTTTTTGGTTTTTTGAGACAGGGTTTCTCTGTGTAGTCCTGGCTGTCCTGGAACTCACTCTGTAGACCAGGCTTGTTTTTATTATTTTTATTAAATTAAATTACATTTACTGCCGGGTGGTGGTGGCGCACGCCTGTAATCCCAGCACTTGGGAGGCAGAGGCAGGCAGATTTCTGAGTTCGAGGCCAGCCTGGTCTACAGAGTGAGTTCCAGGACAGCCAGGGCTACACGGAGAAACCCTGTCTTGAAAAACAAAACAAAACAAAAAAATTAAATTTACTAATTAATTATTCTGAGACAAAGACTCACTGTGTACCTCCGGCCAGCCTGGGATTCATTATACAGACCAGACTGGCCTTGAACTCGGGCAGATTGCCTGCCTTTGCCTTTCAAAGGTTGAGACTAAAGACATGTTCTTCCATACACAACTCGTGTGTGTGTGTGTGTGTGTGTGTGTGTGTGTGTGTGTATGCGCACGTGTAGATTCCCACAGAGACCAGAGGGTGTCAAGATCCGCTGGTCTGGAATGTTAGGTGGCTGTAAAGCACCCAACATGGATGCCGGGAACTGAAGTCCGTCTGGTTCTCTGAAGGAGAAGCAGATGCTCTTAGCCATTGGCCCACCTCTCCAGCCCTGAGACAAGGTACCTAAGAGAAACAGCACCAGTTCCTGGAAGGCTGAGGCTAGAGGGACAGATTCAAAGCCTCCAAGAACTACTTGATAAGAATTCTGCCAACTGGGCCCAACCCTGGCCTTGCTTTGTTTTTTGATACAGGGTCGCACCGAAGAGGACTAACCCGGAACTCATGGCAATCCTCCTGCCTCAGCCTCCTAAGTACTGAGATGACAATCTGGTCATATACTGTTAAAGAAAAAAAAAAAAACACCACCACCTCATGGAGACCCGACCTACACTCTGCTTGAACGGGGTGGGTCGCTAGGCCCAGGGCCCGCCCCTGGGAAACCAGGCTCACTTTGAACAATGCTAAGAGTTAGACAGAATATTCAGCTTTTCCTTTTGGGGGATTTGGGGTTTGCGTTTGGTTTGGTTTGGTTGTTGGTTTTGGTCTTGGTTGTTATATTTGTCTTTCGAGACAGAATTTCTCTGTGTATCCCTGGCTGCCCTGTAGACCGGAGATCCACCTGTCTCTGCCTCCTGAGAGCTGGGATTAAAGACTGAAGCCACTATTGCCCAGCACAGAATATGTACCTCTTTAATGAGATATGAAACTTGCACCTTCCCAGAATCCCTGCCCCTAATACAGCAGCTTACAGCCATAGAGGTTGTCGGCCTGATCATTTGTGACTTTTCCTTTTTTGTTTTGTTTTTTCTATCTTTTTTTTTTTTTTTTTTTTTGGTTTTTTTCGAGACAGGGTTTCTCTGTGTAGCCCTGGCTGTCCTGGAACTCTGTAGACCAGGCTGGCCTTGAACTCAGAAATCCACCTGCCTCTGCCTCCCAAGTGCTGGGATTAAAGGCGTGCGCCACCAACGTCCGGCGTTTTTTCTATCTTTTAAGAAAGCATCCTAGCGGGGCTGGAGAGATGGCCCAGCGGTTAAGAGCACTGGCTGCTCTTCCAGAGGGCCTGGGTTAGATTCCCAGCACCCACGTGGCAATTCACAATTGTCTGTTAACTTCAGTTCCAGAGAATTTGATGCCCTCTTACAGACATGCAGGCAAAATATTATTTATTTATTTATTTATTTATTTATTTGTCTTTTTTCAAGACAGGGTTTCTCTGTATAGCCCTGGCAGTCCTGGAACTTACGCTGTAGACCAGGCTGGCCTCGAACTCAGAAATCTGCCTGCCTCTGCCTCCCAAGTGCTGGGATTACAGGCGTGCGCCACCATGCCCGGCAATATCATTTATTTATATAAAATATAAACTATGTTTGTTTGTTTGTTTGTTTGTTTGTTTGTTTTTCAAGACAGGGTTTCTCTGTGTAACCGTGACTGTCCTGGAACTCACTCTGTAGACCAGGCTGGCCTCAAACTCAGAAATCCACCTGCCTCTGCCTCCCAAGTGCTGGGATTAAAGGCGTGCACCACCACTGCCAGCACCATTTTTTTAAAAAAATATAAAATATAAATATTTGTATAAAATAGAAATAAAAAGGAAAGGGAAGAAGGAAAGAAGGAAGCATCCTAGACACGTTGGGCTCACTCACCCCCACCCCCTCCCTTTGGCTGTGTAGCTGCCTGCTGTCACGTGCCTGTCCTCCGTGTTTCAACGGCCTCCCCTTTGTTTTCTAAGCTCTCCTCCATTTCCTTCCTCTGGGCAGCTCCAGGGGGTTTACAACTGGCCCATCCTGGGTTCTTGTTTTAAACACTAATTTCCCCTGGCCTTCCATCAGAGTCCACTCTTACATTCTTTCACTAATGAGGATGAGAACCACAAAAGGGGGCTGGTTCCCTAGGAAGGCACACCTGGCCTTTGCCGGGCCTGAAGGACAGAAATCTCTACCAGATGGCTCGGGCTCCTGGTCAGGGTCACCTTGAAAGCAGAGACCGCCGGGTGGTTGGAGGCAGCCTTCCGGAAGGGAAGGAGCAGCCGGACCACAGCTCCCTGCCTTCTGGGAGTTTCTTCTCTTCGACACCTGCTGAGGGTGCCTGCTTTGAAGAGCCACAGTAAAGATTAAATTGCATGCCACACCTTTATAGCACTCTGGGGGGCTGAGGCAGGAGCATCAGGAGTCCAAGGCCAGCCTTAACTACAGAACAGGTTCGAGACCAGCTGCTGTTACAAGAAACTCTGTGTCAACCTCAGTGTCCCGTACCCCACAAAAGATTAAACAGTGCAATATACAAACTTCTAAGACACACAAAAAATGAACTTTATTGCTTATTGAAACTGGGTCTTGTTATACAGCCCAGGCTAGCCCGCCACAAAATAAAATTTAAGACGGAAATTGTGGGGTTGGAAAGATGGTTCGGTGGTTAAAGCCCTGGCTGCTCTTGCAGAGGACCTGAGTTCTGGTCCCAGCGCATGCGTCGAGGCTTACCACCGCCTGTAACTCTAGTTCCAGAAGGCCCCATGCCCTCTTCTGGCCTCCACTGGCACCAGGCATGCACATGGTGCACAGACATACAAGCAGGCAAAATATCCATACAGATAAAGTAATAAGAAGCCGGGCGTGGTGGCGCACGCCTGTAATACCAGCACTTGGGAGGCAGAGGCAGGTGGATTTCTGAGTTCGAGGCCAGCCTGGTCTACAGAGTGAGCTCCAGGACAGCCAGGACTACACAGAGAAACCCTGTCTTGAAAAACAAAACAAAACAAAACAAAAGTAATAAGAAATATCAATGACTGGGTATGGAGATGCCTTCGATCCTGGGATTTAGAAGTTAGAATAGGAGACCTGCAGGGTCTACATAGTGAGTTCGAGGTCAGCCAAGGTTATCTGGTGAGACCTTGTCTACTTTCATGGAAATTCTCTACAGGGTTCAGCTGCAGGAGAGGAGTCCTCCCCCAGTCTCTCGGTTAAGTGGGCAGGGAGCGAGCCAGAAGGGCAGCTACGAAGGAGTGGCTGTGGGGGTCAAAGGTCAGAGGCCAGGCTAGCCACTGAGAGTTGTCCGAGAACACAGCCCCCTCTCCAGGCACAAGCTGGGTGTGGTGGTAAGCACCAGCAATCCCAGCTCCATGGAACTGGAGACAGGAAGATCAGAAGTTCAAAGTCAGCCCCGGCCCATGTAGTGAGTTTGTGGACTGCCTGGATTCTTTGAGCCCCTATTCAAAAAAAAAAAAAAAAAAAAGCCCCTCGGGCCTGGTAAAGTACCTGAAGAAGGGGAGAAAGAGCGTAGCAGGGCAACTAGCCTCCAGCAGGAGGCGGTGTGGCAAAGCGGACACGGCCCAGTAAGCCTGATCCACAGAAAGGCTCCAGGGAGGGGTTCTTCCGAGTCCCTGGGTTCAGTTCCCAACACTGCAAACAAACAGAGTACACAAAGGCTTATTTTGTTAGAGTCCACTGTGGTGAGCAGGCCGAAAGGCTGAAACACCAAAGACGGTTCCTGCAATTGCACATCCTGGAAAAGGTGGGAAAATAAACTGAGCCCACATCCTCGGGAGGTCCAGACAAGAGATCAGGGAACCCCAGGCCTGCACGGACAACTGATTGAGACCCTGTCTTACAACAGCAAGAAACTTATATAACGGATGCAGGTGCAACTGACCGGCAGTGTGTTTGCTTAGCATGCTGGAGGCCATGGGCTAACCCCCGGAACCGGAGTTCATGGCATGGGCTCACCAGACAGAATAAATTTCTCAGCACTTGGCACAAGCTGTCAATCCAGGAGGACAGGGCTTTTTCAGTCTGTCTTACCCCTTTACCCTCCCAGCCTGTGTCCAGTCAATATGGATTTGTTGATTGAATTAATGAATGAAGAACGAATGAATGAGTGAAAACAGTCTTGGATATGGTAGTGTTTGCCTGTCATCCCAGTACTCAAGAAGCTGGTGCAAGGGGATTATCATGAGTTCGAGATAGGCTGGGCTACAAGAGTGAGCCCAAGTCCAGGAAAGGCCTTGATACAGTGGATGGGGCGGGGCCACGGTGACACACACCTTGAATTCTAGACCTGGGTACTAAACAGTTGAGGCCACTCTGGTCTACAGCTTGAGTTCCAGGACAGGCCAGGTTTTGGAAAAACAATCAAAACAAAACAAAAAGCAAAAGAACAAACCAGTGGGTAGAACTAAGTATTTTATGAATGATCCCAAACTCCTGCTAGTCCTGCCTTGCCTTCCTATGTGCCAGATCAATGATCATTATTGTAATGATCCCCTGACACAAATGTTCATTATCGTTAATAACAGTTCTTCCTGTGGTCAATTGTATACCTAATGATCTTAGTTCAATGGACCATTCCTTAGCCAGGTGCTAGGGCTCAAACCTGTGATCCCCGACTCTGGAGGCTGACTGCTTTGAGTTTGGGGCCAGCCTGGTGAGATTCAGGACAGCCTGAGCTACAGAGACACATCTGGGGGGAAAAAATGTATCCATAACCTTAATTAGAATCTTTAGCTAGAAGACTGGCAAAATGGCCTAGTGGGTAAGTCTGCTTGCCTGGGAGACAGATGACAAGAATTCCATCACTAGGAACCAGGTGGCGGTGACAAAGAGTCCAGCAAGTCATCCCAGATCTCCTCAAGTGTCATGGCTTGCACACATCCATCCACCGGCACACACATACACCCACAAGTAATTTGAAAGGATTAAAAATCTTGAATACATATGTGTATGCATTTTAAAGTCCATATAAAATGTCTAAGAGATGGGTACGCACTTTGAATCCCTGCGCTTAGGAGGCAGAAGCAGGCAGATCTCTGTGAGTTTGAAGCCAGCCTGGTTTACTGGTTTATAAAGTCAGTTCCAGGACAGGCAGGACTGTTACACAGAGACGCCAGGTCTTGAAAAAGCTTCTCCTCCCGTAAAAAAAAAAAAAAAAAAAAAAAAAAAAAATCACCTTTAGCTGGGTAGTGGTGGCACAGGCCTTTGTGGCACAGGCCTTTGATCCCAGCACTTGGGAAGCAGAGGCAGGAGCATCTCTATGAGTTCCATACCAGCCTGGTCTACAGAATGAGAGTTAGGACAGCTAAGGCTTCACAGAGAAACCCTGCCTCAAGACAAACAAAATAAAACAAAAATCTAAATGATTCCGCATTAAAGTCTCCTTCAAGAAGACCTCTGACCTCTCCCTCCAGCATTCAACCCTCCCACTTTCCGGGTGGTGGCGAAAGCCTAGAGTGAGGTGGACAATTAGCATAATGGGGCTAAATAAATAACAAAGGCAATTCTTGCCCTTCCCCTGGTCCTGGGACTGACTATGCTAAACAACTTCCTGGGTAACAGCCCAGAGGCTGGGGTCATTTGATCCTCTTCTTCTGGGAAAATAACTTACTCAAGGTCAGACTTCCGGGCTGACTGCCCTGCTTGGATGCCTTCTTAAGCCTCTTCCTGACTGCACCTCCCAACCCAGGCCTGGAGACGAGGCAAACCTTTGTAAGAGACTTCTCCTGAGCTTACAAGGCAACTTAAAACTGAGAGATTCTTCGTCTTTGGGTCCTGGTGTGAGGCGGAAACTCTGAGCTGGAACTGAGCAGGAACTCACCTGACACTTCCCCAGGCGCCGGGTGACCTTATAGTTGGACTGGAGGAAATTATCTCACTGCCTTTGGCCGGCTGGCGATTTATAGAGGAAGGCAAGACTTGTAGGTTTAAACTCAAAATCATGATGATGACGCAGGCCAGTCAGAATGAAGCAGTGCTTGGGGAAGGAGCAGAGGCTGGGGGATTCCAGGTTAGCCTGTGCTACAGAATAAGACCCAGTCTCAAAAGGATAAAAACAAACAAACAAACAAACAAAAAAAAAAAACCCTTCCCTATTACCACCCCTCCCCACCTCAAAAAAAAAAAAAAAAAAAAAAAAAAAAAAAAAGCACAAACTGAGAGCTGTCTGGTGGCACCGCTGCTAGTCCAGCTACTCTGGAGGTTGAGGCAATTGCATTGGGGAGTTTGAGGCTTGCCTGGGCTACATGGGTTCAAAGCTAACTCGGGCAACTTGCTGAGATTCTCTTTCAGAAGATAAAAAGAGAGCTGGAGATATAGATGAGGGAGGGCATGCCTATCAAAGGAGAGGTCCCAGGGCCAGTACCCCTGTACACACACACACACACGTGTGTGTGTGTGTGTGTGTGTGTGTGTGTGTGTACACACATACATACATGCATGCATACATACATAGATACCACAAAAAAAAAAAATAGCAGAAGCCAACAAGTGAAGGTCACCCCTCAGAAACAAACCGATAAGCAGCCACAGTGAAGGACCTGCCGAGCGCCCACCCCTACGCCCTGATGTAGCCCCAGGCCACAACCCTCTTTCCTGGGTAAGTGAATACTAATTGGAGGTCATCAAGACTTTTATTGCTTCTCGATGGAAATCTGCATTCTCTTTCACACTGATTTATTTCCAAGGAACTAGACAACTCTAGTTTTAAGTATTCGCCTAGGATTGGGGCGGTAGAATGACTCTGCTCTCCCCAGTAGGTCCAGGGTCCAGCCCCAGAACAATTTGCACCTAGACTTCCTGCCAGGCTGAGGCTGACACCTCACCTGCTGGCAGGCAGGAAAGCTCTCTATTTGTTTGTTTTGAAACACTGTAGTCCAGGCTGGCCTCAAACTCCAAGCGATTGGGGGGGGGGGTGTAAGAGGGTCATTTCAAGGTCATCTTTGACTACAAGTTTGAGGAACCCTTGCACTCAAAAGAGGGGAAAATGTAGATAATAATAAGAATAACTAATTTCTCCTAAGTTCACCCTCTAAAGATAAGTTATCTTTGTGGCTCTGAGTCTCCGGGGACTTGGGGCTAACTTCGCCTGGCTGGGATAAGTGCTTCCTTATGACTTGCGACTAAGTTTTGCATAGATAACGTCCATGCTCACATAAACAAGTAGTCGGTGTGTGTACTGTCCACTTTCTCCTGAGATACGGCTCACTGTTTGCTTGGGTTCGGGTTGTTGCTTCGAAGAAAGCAAGCAGGCGGAGTACGGTGGCACCGGCCTTTAAACCCAGCGTGCCAGAGGCTGAGGCAGACAAATGCATCTCTGGGGGGGTAGAGGCCAGCCTGGTACCTGGGGGAAATCCTGGCACACACACAAAGCTCTATTTACTACATTGCTAAGAGAGTAGAGGTCAGAGCAAAACCAGGCGTACCACCTGCCCTTGTTGTTTCGGGACAAGACTTCACACTGTATCCCAGGACGGCCTGGAATTCACTATGTAAATTAGGTTGACTTTGAATTTGCAATGACCCTCCTTTCTCTACCTTCTGCCAAGATTTTTAGACATGGCCCACCGCACCTGGCACACTCATTTTAGTATCCTGGAGTATCATATTGCACATCCACGTAATATATATATATACATATATATATACATATATACATATACATATATATATATATATGTATATGTATATATGTATATATATGTACACACACACACACACACATATATATGGGTTGCGGGCCATGTGTGAGAAGACAACTTGTAGGAATTAGTTCTTTCCCTCCACTATGTGGATTCCAGGGACTGAACTCAGGTCTGCAAGCAAATGACCGCAGTCTTTACCTGCAGTCTGATTTTTAGGGGGGAAGAGGTGAGGGGGAGGGAAGAACCTTGATATATAGTTCTCTACTGGCTTAGAACTCGGCTTGTGTCAGGAATAGTGACATATGCCTTTAAGCCCAGCATTCCAGTGGCAGAAGCAGGCCTGGTTTACACTGTGAGTTCCAGAATGGCCACAGAGCTACACAGTGAGATTCTTTCTCAAAAGAAGAAGAAGAAGAGGAGGAGGAGGAGGAGGAGGAGGAGGAGGGGGGGGGGAGGAGGAGGAGGAGGAGGAGGAGGAGGAGGAGGAGGAGGAGAAGAAGAAGAAGAAGAAGAAGAAGAAGAAGAAGAAGAAGAAGAAGAAGAAGAAGAAAATGTTTTTAATTAAAAGAAACTCCTGTAAATCAGGCTGGCCTCCAGCTCCCAGAGATCCCCTTGCCTCTGCCTCCTGAGTGCATGCTGGAACTAAAGGCACACACACCACCACGCCTAGCCTGAGACTCACCTTCTCAATCAAATGCACAGAAAGAGTTGGATGCTTCTCTTGAGATGTCGCTTACCTATGTGTGGATATACTTATCCATTTATTGCTATTGCGAAAGACTCTGCTCTGGTACGGTTGCACTGACTCATAATCATAATTCCGGTACTGAGGAGTCCGAATGGAAAGGAATTGCTTCAGGTATGAAGTTACCCAGGGCTATACAAGATTCCATCTCAAACCTCCCTCTTTTACACTGAAAGGAAGTCCTGGGTGATTGCTAGCAGGAAACACTTCTGATTGAAAGACAGTCCAAAGCCGGTGAGTCACACACTTCAGTCACCTGTGCAAGGTCCCGCAGGTAACTGGCAATGGCCACTTCTTAGGAACCATTGAGTCAGGGAAAGAATCGATCTGAGTGTGTACATATGGCCTACATCACGCCAGGGCAGTTAGCTCAGTGGATAGATCACTTACTGCTTTTCCAGGGGACCTGGGATTGCTTCTCAGCACCCACATGGTGGTTCAGAGCTGACCGTAACTCTAGCCAGGGCATCTGATGTCCTCTTCTGGCCTCTGCCTACAGCAGGTGCCCCCACACGGTGCACATCTATGTGTAGATATGTATATGATGGTATAGATTGGATCCCAGCAACCCTTCACTCAGAGGCAGTGGAAGCCCTGCCTAACAGGAAATGTGGAGTTGATGTAACTGGGGGTGAAAAAACAAGAGTGGGTGTGGTGTCTCAGGCCTGAAATCCCAGGAACCAAGAAGCTGAGGCAGGAGAATAGTCTCCAGCTTGAAGCCAGCCTAGGTTAAAAATGACAGCTTGTAGAGAATGGGCGAACAAGAGAAATTAATGGGGGGTTAATATGATCAGAATAGGGGGCTGGAGAGATGGCTCAGTAGTTTAGAGCAGACTGCTCTTTCAGAGGTCCTGAGTTCAAATCCCAGCAACCACATGGTGGCTCACAACCACCTGTAATGGGATCTGACGCCCTCTTCTGGAGTGTTTGAAGACAACTACAGTGTACTTACATATAATAAAATAAATCTAAATGCTTTACATAAACACCTGAAAAATGCCACAGGGAAACCCATTTTTTACGTATAACTAACACAAATTAGTTATTTATGTTAAAAATTTAAAAACTAAATTTAAAGAGATTAAACAAGAAAAATTTTAAGAAAAATATTAAAACTATATATATATATATATATATATATATATATATCAGGAAGTCCATTAAAATTCGAAATGATTTGGTGGGTCGATGAAGGTCTGGGTTGATTTTCAATTATATTCTCTATTTTCAGCTAGATTCTCGAGTCATTTGAGTTATTCCATGAAAATACTTAGCAGTACAAAGTGCAGGGCTCAGACTTGCTGGTCGGTGTTCAGGACACTCCGCAGAGTCAAATATTTGCAAGCTGGAGCACACCCCAGGTGTCACATTTAGAGAAAGGCAAGTTTTCCAGGTTACCAGTGAAAAGCCATAGCTGAGACTCCCTCAGAAATCGCAGGAACTTTTAGCCATTGGCCACCCCCAAAATCCATCTTTCTGGGGAGGCTGTGGGGTGGGACACGGCAGACAAGCCGAGTGTCCCTTAAGATTCCGCGAGAATGTGCCTAGCAGGAATGATTGATGGGAGATACACAATTAATTTCACTTGACAAGCATACAGGAGAGGTTCCCCCCGAGCCTCTGTAACTCGAGCTGAGGCTACCCTGCTTCGCCAGGGTGTGTGTTTAGACTGGATCTCACCTTGGTGACTTAGCCATTAGCAGGAATTCGCTGTTTACTTTCGGGATTCTTATCAGTACTTAGACGGTGTTTGCCTGTGATTTTTTTCCCTGATTGCTCAACAGACTCTGGCCATCTATGATTTGGAAATAAGTGAGAACATTGGCAGATCACAGAACGCTAATCTCAGCTCGATAATCTTCTTCAAACTCCACAGTTCTCCCCTCTCTTTCAGGATGCATTAGCGTTGTCTCTGGAAGGAGCCCAGAAACAAACAGGCCATCTCCCTCAGGTGCAATAAAACCGGGTGTCTTTGTCTCCTCTAAGGAGGTCCACCGGCACCCTTGAACATTCTGACACAATATCTTCTCCATTCCCACAGGGGCGATTCCGTTCTTAGAGTAAGCTACGTGTGACGGCGCTTCTAGGGAAAGTTCCAGAAAGCTCTTCTTTTTTGGAGGGTGGGGGTAGGGTCTGGCCATGTAGCTTTACATGGCCTCCAACTCGTAGAGATCCTCCTGCCTCGGCATCCCGCCACGTGCTGGGACTAAAAGCTTGCCAACCACCAGGCTTGATAGTTGCACGTTGAGAGTTTATAAAGAGGGCCAAGGCTATTTGTAGACTGCCTAGCGTTCAGGGATCCCTGGGTTTCATCCCCAGCAGGAAGCAGGCTTGGTGACAGACACCGATAATCCCTGCATTAAGGAGGTAGAGGCAGACAGATCAGAAGTTCAAAGTTATTCTTGGCTACAGAGTTTGAAACCAGCCTGAAAAAGGAATGGGGGGTCAGGGTAAGAGACAGGAAGAGTGAAAACAAGACAGGTGGTCTGATCAAGCGCCAAAAAAACTTTATTTTTTTACCTGCTTATAAGCAGTAAGGGAGGAAGAAATTCCTAACTGTTGAGGGTGGGAAGTTCCCATGGTGAAACAGAGCGTCCCGCCAAGCAGGATGTATAGTTAAGGCAGCCATCTATTTTTCAAACTAACTGCCTAACTACAAAAGGGCCAGCTGATTACTAAAACACAATTCCGTCCGTGAGAAATAGAAGCTTGGCCCTGGGAGTGAATCAAACATGGAGTCAAATATGCTAAGATATACCCGTTGGCTCCCGGCAAAGTTAAAATTTTAATCTTGGGCTGGAGAGGTGGCTCAGTGGTTAAGAGCACTGACTGCTTTTCTGGAGGTCCTGGGTTCAAATCCCAGCAACCACATGGAAGCTCACAAACATCCGTAATGAGATCTGACGCACTCTTCTGGGGTGTCTGAAGACAGCTACAGTGTACTTACATATAATAAATAAATCTTTTAAAAAAAGTTTAATCGCCGGGCAGTGGTGGCACATGCCTTTAATCCCAGCACTTGGGAGGCAGAGGCAGGCGGATTTCTGAGTTCGACGCCAGCCTGGTCTACCGAGTGACCAGGACAGCCAGGGCTACACAGAGAAACCCTGTCTCGAAAAAAAAAAAAAAGTTTAATCTTGTTTACTGGGTGCACAAGACACGTGCCTATATAGGGCCTGTCCTTTCTTTCTACCTTTATACTCGGGCCATGATGCTAAGCATTTCTACCTGACATATCTCACCAGGTCTATAAAGAACTTAGGGAGGCTACAGCCACCAGCATTAGACAGGCCTAAGAGATCTCTCATTCTGGTTGCCTGTTTTCCTATCCATATGATTTCAGATAAGGCACCCCATATATAAGGACCGACTCAAACATACTTTATAGGGAAACGTGGTGGGCTAGTGGAACTCCTCTTCACAGAGGAGCAGAACCCAAGCAGAGGCTGAGTCTGGAGACGTTGATTCCAGACCTCTGCCTGGAAAGCCAAGAGCCAGCATAGCTCTCGCATGTTTGAAGGTCTTGGAATCGAAGGTGTGGAGGTGTCGCTGGAGGAGATGCGTTTATCCCACTGGATGGCTGGAACTGCCACTCGGAAGGGGGGGGGGAGATAAACCAAGCCAGAAGCAGCTGAGCATCAAAGGGAAGCTTCCAGACGCCTCTCCAGAGCCCAGGCAGTGTGGCGGTGATGTCACCAGGTGCCTGGGGCGGCAGCAAGCCCAGCACGGCCTTGGCTTGTCTCTGCCCTCCAGGCCCCTGAGCAGCACACCCCGGCTTCGGGTGTGCGCACCCAGTGTGCTCAGAAGGCGCGGGTCAGGCATGGGGGCGGAAGGGGAGGAGCTCTTGCCCCTCCCCACCACCCGATAGCCCATGTCTCTTTGATCTCAGCTGCTTAGAGAAACACCTTCCTCAGTGGGTGGCTTCTCCTTCCTTGGCTTTCAGGGACCTACCTGCAGGCCTCTGCTGCCACTCTGGGTGCCCCAGAGCTGGAAATGGGAAACGCCTAGACCTGCTTATCTGCGTGTTTTTTCTATTCTACATACACGCACATCATATGCACACACACACACACACACACACACACACACACGGAGTCCCCTCCCCTCCCTCAGAATGACTAATTTTTGTTTTTTTGTGTTTTTTTTTTTCGAGACAGGGTTTTTCTGTGTAGTCCTGGCTGTCCTGGAACTCACTCTGTAGACCAGGCTGGCCTCGATTTTGGAAATCCACCTGTCTCTGCCTCCCAAGTGCTGGGATTACAGGCGTGCGCCACCACGCCTGGCTCAGAATGACTAATTTAATCCATTAAGGAGCATTCCACCATCTTTGTTAGAGTGGAATAAGAAAAACCTTGGTGCGCATGCCTGTAATCCCAGCACTTGGGAGGCAGAGGCAGGCAGATTTCTGAGTTCGAGGCCAGCCTGGTCTACAGAGTGAGTTCCAGGACAGCCAGGACTACACAGAGAAACCCTGTCTCAAAAAAAAAAACAAAAAACAAAAAAAAAAAAAAAAAGAAAAACCTTGGTGGACATCTCCCTCCTGAGCCCCTCTGTGAAGGACTGTAGTACTAACCTCATCCACTGAGCATTTAGTGAATAAATATGCAAAGTGCTCGGCAAAGCACCAGGCAGGCAGCTGGCCACAGTCCGTGGGTTAGCTGTTACCAACAAATGACTATCAGCTAAGGGTTAAGAACAGCTCGGCCCAAGTGGCGACCCCAGCTGACACACCATTTCCCACACAGCTTGGCACGGGCGGCAGCCAATTTCATGAGTGGAACGTTTCCACCAGGGTCCCAACTGTCACCCAGAAGCACCACTGTGGCCCTGCCTCCCTCTGCCTCTCTCCAAAACCAGTTTGAACTCTGAGTTAGTGCTAATTGCAAAGTAGGGGTTCTCAAACCAGGGCCTGTAGGCTCGCCATGCATACCCAAAGCCAGTGTTTTCTGTGGACGGAATAAAGAATCTTTCCTCTTCAGACACAGCCGTGTCCTCGGCAACCCGGAAGTTGAGGAGGAACAGTTCTCTCCTCCACAGACCGTCTAGCATCCTTCTTTTGTAACAGTACCGGGGAGGCTGAAGCTGGAGGATTACCATGAGTTAAAGTCTAGCCTAGGCTACAAAGTGGATACCAGCCAGAGCTACATGGCACGAGCCTGCCAGAAAGAAAAAGGGAAGAAAGGAAGAAAAGGAAGAAAATCCACGTTTGCTAACTCGTACCTGTAATATAAACACTTTGAAGGCTGAGGCGGGATTGCCATGAGTTCAGGCCAACATGGGCGGCAGAGACTACCAACACTACCTACCCCCCCCACTCCTACCTGCCCCTCCCCGCCACTCCCACCTGCCCCCTCCTCGCCACTCCCACCTGCCCCTCCCCGCCACTCCCACCTGCCCCTCCCCACCACTCCCACCTGCCCCCTCCTCTCCACTGCCACCTGTCCCTCCCCGCCACTCCCACCTGCCCTTCCCCGGCACTCCCACATGTCCCCTCCCCGCCACTCCCACCTGCCCCTCCTCACCACTCCCACCTGCCCCTCCTCGCCACTCCCACCTGCCACTCCCTGCCACTCCCACCTGCCCCTCCTCGCCACTCCCACCTGCCCCCTCCTCACCACTCCCGCCTGCCCCCTCCTCACCACACCCACCTGCCCCTCCCTGCCACTCCCACCTGCCCCTCCTCGCCACTCCCACCTGCCACACACATTGAAAATAAAAATCAAGCACCGGGTGTGCAGACACATGCTTTTAAGGCCAACTGTCGAGAGAAAGAGGCAGGAAGATCTCTTTCCGTTTGAGGAGGCCAGCCTGGTCTACAGAGCAAGTTCCAAGCCAGTTAGAACCACACAGTGAGGCTCTTCCTCAAAATTAATGAATTAACTAATGTTAAAAATTAAATAAAATGCAAAAAGTAAATGACGTTTTGTTGTTGTTGTGTTTTGAGGAGCCCACACCCCTACTGTGTGGTGATAGGCAGGACAGCCCCATGTTTCTACCTTCTACCCTGTCTCCTCTACCCTGTCCCAGCAACTGCTCAACTTCTTTCCTTTCTCAGAATGCCGCACGCTTGCAGTGATCTGCATGTAGCCCTTTCGAGTGGAGCCCACTGGTAGATAGTGCATGCTTCTTTGCCCCAGGAATGGGGGGAGGAGGTGCTTTTTGGCTTTCCGATATGATATAAGCCCTCATGGAGCCCATACTATCATGGAACCAAGAGTGGGCATGAACTGATCCTCTTGCCTCTACTGCCCAAGTGCTGAATTACAAGCAAGTACCACCATACTAACTTGGTTGTTGGTTGGTTGGTTGGTTGGTTGGTTGGTTGGTTGGTTTGGGTTTTGGTTTTTGAGACAGTCTCACTCCGTAGGCCAGGCTGGTTTGGAATTCAATAAGCAGTCTAGGTTGGCCTCAGTGTAAGGCCATCTTCCTGTCTTAGCCCCACCAATGTTGGTATTAACGGTGTGAGCCACCACTTAGAGCAATAATATGCATCAAGGGTCCCATGACTGCAGCGTGAAGGCTGGACATTTTATTTTTATCCCGCTGTCCAGCTACACCACAGATAATTTATTTATTCACCTACTCAAGGACACCCTAATTCTTCCAAATTCAAGCAATTATCACTAAAACATCCACAGGCAGGTTTCTACTCATTTCTTTTTTCTTTTTTTTTTTTTTTTTTTTTTTTTTTTGGTTTTTTGAGACAGGGTTTCTCTGTGTAGCCTTAGTTGTCCTGGAACTCACCCTGTAGACCAGGCTGGCCTCGAACTCAGAAATCCGCCTGCCTCTGCCTCCCAAGTACTGGGATTAAAGGCATGCGCCACCACCGCCGCCCGGCTTCTACTCATTTCTGTAACTATTGGATCTGGTATAACCAATAACAGCAAAATTAGTGTGGACCATCCTCCAGAAACTACTAAAAGTGTCTGTCTCTCCACATCTCTGCCAGCCTTAGCTGTTGAGATGTTGTCAAGGCTACACATCTGGGCTTCCAAATACATGTGTACGATGTTTGATCATTTTGATATGCAACTGCTCTGGGTGATCTCAGCATCTCTTACCATTAATCCAGGCACTTGGGCCACGGAGGGTAGAGAATTAGAAAAAGCCAGCTAGGGCTATAAAAAGAGAGGTGTTGGGGATATGGTTCTATTGGCAAAATGGTTGCCTAGTGTGAAGGAAAGCCCTGAGCTCAATCCTCAGCACCCAATAGCACCCGGGTGTGTCGCACACACCTGTAACAGCCAGGAATGGAGGAAGAGAATCAGAAGAGCACACCCACCCTAAACTAAATATCAAGGCCTGTCGGGGCCATGTAAGACCCTGTCTCAAGAAATGTCAAAAGCGCTGGGCGGTGGTGGCACATGCCTTTAATCCCAGCACTTGGGAGGCAGAGGCAGGCAGATTTCTGAGTTCAAGGCCAGCCTGGTCTACAGGGTGAGTTCCAGGACAGCCAGGGCTACACAGAGAAACCCTGTCTTGAAAAAAACCAAAAAAAAAAAAAATAGTCAAAAGCTAGCTACAATTTCCTGAAGGTCTCTGTTGGTAACTATCATCTCTGAAACCATAGGATTGTAGGCGTGTGCCACCATACCCCATCTTTGTAGTTCGGAGGACGGAACCCAGAGCTTCGTACATGTTAGATGAGCACCTACTAACCAAGGCTATCCCTGAGAAGCTGCTGGTCAGCCACAGGCACCAGACAAGTCTTGTCTCTAAGCTCTGAGCCCCAGTTTGTTACGTGTAAAATGAAGGTGATGTGTAAGGGCTTTCAAATTGCCTCTGACCCTATGCCACTGTCCCTTCGCAAGGGGCGAATTTCTCTCAACAAAAACCCTGAGTACACGTGGATGCTACAAGCCATGAGCCCGTGCCTTCGATCTAGCATTGCAGGGACTTTGGGTAACAAATTTTAGAGTAAGAATTCAGCGCAAACTAGTGACTAGCGGATGAATTAAGCAAGGTTGGCGTCCCCACCAAGCACCGCCGTGGACCACAAACCACCCAGACTGATAACGGCAAGATTTAGATGAGGAAGTGTATGGAGATTTAAATGAGAAAGTATGTGTGTATATATACACACAATTACATATAGGGCAGAACACGGAAAATTTCAGACCCAACACACTTTGCGAACGCAAAGAGAAACAAAAATAGAATCCCATCAAATAGCCAGATGGCTGCGTTTTCTATTTTTAAACCGACCACGAGTTCTGCGGGAGAATGTCATAAGCAGCGCCGTGAAACACGACTGAACCTTTAGCATTTCTGATCTGAAAGCAGTATGACACGCGGTGGTGGGGGAACGACACAAAGACAGGGAAGAGGCGACGGCTCTTCTGACGAGCCCTCCTTCGGCAACGCACCACGATTCAGAGCATGAATCAGGCTTTCTTGATGCCTGAAGTCTGAGTTATTTACCAAGACTGTAATATTTCCAAGAAATACCTAAATTAGCAGGTGAAGTTACCTTCTCCCTTCTCACGTTTCCTCCCTCCTTTTCAAATGTCCTAATATAGTCATGGCGTGTCCACCGAACGTGACAGAGTAAACACATCCGTGGGTCACCGATGAGCCGAACTTTGCGAAACATCTGAGAAAATGTGTTTGGAAAAAGGACGGGCCCCGGTGAGAAGAATTTTAGAGTAACTCACGAATCGGCTAACCCAGTCAAAAGATTACTCACTTAAGAATGATATAATTACTTTCAGTTTGCTTAAAGCCGGGAAAAGTTGACACAGTGATTAAAGGGAAAAGGAGAGGAAAAAAAATAGAGTTACATTCTACAGACTAAATTCAGGCTGTTCCGAGGAGCAGGCCCGAGGCTTATTTGAGGAAAGATTATCTTGACAAATTAGATAAACATTTTCTGCATGACAGCATGCTGACGGAGAGTCGCTCAGGAGCGCACCTGGCCGTGGTTGGCTTCGTGTTTGACCAAGGTGTTCAGTTTGCCCGAGTTCTCCCAGGGGCTCTGTTTACCATTCTGCAGGTAGGGGCAGAGCCAGGGGAGGCCTTGGTAACCGTCGTTGGGTTGTTGGGTTGTTGGGCACCGCAGATGTCCTACCCCACCCCAGCCCTACCCCCCACATCCCCTTTTGGGCCAAAACAACTCTTGAGTAGACTGAGCAATGAAAGCCAACAGCAGACTCAACAAACAGGCCCGCAGTCTAGTGTTCGCAAGGCAAATACATGCACCCACACCCCGGCCCCTCGCCCCCTTCCAGTCAGGAGAGATGGAGAGAGCAGCCCACTCAGGGGACTACCATGGCCCCAGCGCCTCCTCCGCACTGGCTTCTGGGAGCCGGGGAAGGAAAGCGTCTCCTGAGTCTCTACTCTGGGCCCTGCTGCCTGGACCCCAGTGACTGTGGACGTGGGGAGCGTGGGTTCCCTCTCGGGTGTCTCAAGCCCCCTGGGCACTACAGATGTCTGCTCTTCTTGGCATCTGTGAAAAGCAGCCGCTTCCTGGACAGAGAGAGAGGAGGAACGGCTTCCTACCTCTGGGATTTCAACGTGTTTTGTTTTGGTTGAAACAAGATCTTGCTGTATAGACCGGGCTGGCCTAGAACTTGCAGTATTCCTGTCTCAGCCTGACTGATGCGGAGATGACAGGCACTTATGACCACCCCTCTTCTGCCCTCCTGATTTCTCGTTCTTTCTATTTTTATTTTATTTTATTTTATTTTATTTTATTTTATTTTATTTTATTTTATTTTATTTTATTTTAGTCTAGTCTAGTCTAGTCTAGTCTACTTTATTTTATTTTTGAGACAGGGTTTCTCTGTGTAGCCCTGGCTGTCCTGGAACTCACTCTGTGGACCAGCCTCGCCTCCAACTCAGAAATCCACCTGCCTCTGTCTTCCAAGTGCTGGAATTAAAGGCGTGTACCACCACTGCCTGGCTCTTTTGAATTTTTTTATTTTAGTTTTTATTTTTTGAGGCAGAGTCTCATGCAGCCTAAACTGACTTCAGACTCACTTTCTTAGCCCAGGATGGCTTCTCATCCTCCTAATCCCACCTGCCCCTGGCTCAGATCCAGGCATGTGTCATCAGACCTGGCTTTCTGTTGTGCAGGAGACCTAATCCAGAGCGTCAAACGTGCTGGGCATGGGTGTGCTACTGAGTCAGCCACAGCCCAGCCTTTCCTTTGTTTTTAAGGACTAAGAATGTAACCATTACAGAAGCCTTTAAAAAGTGCTGCAGTAATTAATTTAGGATATAGTAGGGCACACCTTTACTCTCAGCACTTAGGAGGCAGAAGCAGGCAGATGTATGAATTCTAGGCCAACCTGGTCTATATAGCAAGTTCTAGGCTATCCAGAGCTACACCGTAACAGCCTGTCTCAAGAAGAGAGACAGAGACAGAAAGACCATAGATTGTATCCTTTTTAGTGGAAAGAAGGATTGTGTGTATGGAGTGTGCAGTGTGTGTGTGTGTGTGTGTGTGTGTGTGTACATTTGTGGTGTGTGTATGCACGGGAAGCTATAGATATGTTTTGAGGCAAGATCTCACTCCATAGCTCTGGTTGGCCTAGAACTCACTATATAGATAAAATTGGCCTAAAACTCAAAGCAAGCTTCCCGCCTCTGCCTGTGTGGTGTTGGCATTAAAGGCGTGAGCCCCCTTGTCAGGTTCTGTTGACGTTTTATAGATAGGCAGGGAGGCTCCTGCTCCAATACCCTATGCCGAGCTAGGTCAGGGCTGAAGAGCAGGCCGGGCTTCAGGGACTGCTGAACATCCGTCTGTTAGTAGGCAGAGGAGACTGAAAGCTGGAGAGTTGGAAGGGGCGGGGTGGGGGGGTTGGGGGTTGGGGGGGCAGAGGGTTGGGGTGGGGGAGCAGGGGGGGGCGGGGAAGGAGAAAGGCCCAAAGCAGTGTTCCTCAACCTTGGGAGTCAGACCTTCACAGGCGTCACCTATCAGAGGTCCTGCTTATCTACCTATCAGATGTCCTGCATATCTACCTATCAGATGTCCTGCATATCTACCTATCAGACGTCCATCCTGCATATCTGATATTTACTTTATGATACACCGTGGTAGCAAAGTTACCACAATGAAGTTACAATGAATTAATTTTATGGCTGGGCATCGCATTAAGAAGGTCCCACCTTTGCCTCCCAACTCTCAGACTCATAGGTGTCTGCCATCAACACGGCCTGCCACGGCATTTCGATGAGACCACTTTTCTGTAGCTGAATCTGTTAGCTGAAAACGACAGGATGTGCGGACCAGCCGGCCATGGCTCTGCCTTCTTTCTTAATATCCTTTTGTCCTCCTGTGAAACCTCCAGCTTGTCGCCACCCTGGCCTCAGCTTTACCCTCAGCTTTGCCCTCAGCTTTCTCCTCCTGTTCAGAGCTAGCTGTCCCCTATGGTTGCCACTGGCTTTATGTTACCATGAACTTAGCTGCCAGGACGGGGTAGCAAGAAGAGAGGAGAGGCATCCTTCATCTTAGCCTCTGATCTGGAGAATCCATGAGAGAAGTGAGAGAGGGTGGGGAAAGTGATGGAAGAAAGTCTTCCGGTCTGACCTTTAAAATTAAATAAGGGGAAATCTGTAACCTAGCATGCACACCGGGGCATTAACCACGGTCCAGTGAAAGGTCAGTGTAAGAGCATGTGATTGGGAAATGCCCACCACTTGAACTCCTGAAATTGGGGATGTCATTTAAACACTCAGTGGAAGAAGTTACGCAGAGGGACTTGTGAGGCTGCGGGACAGAGCAGTGGGTGGGGTTATGTGTAACCACCCATCCCTCCTTAGGACAAAGGCCATGTAATCTGAGAGGGGACAGTGTTGGAGGAATCAGTCCCTGAAGGACCAGCTTATCACAGCCTTTAGGACACTTAGTTATCTCCATCTGAAGTTCCCATAAAGTTCCAGGAATAAAGGACCAGGTGCTCTTGAGGGAGGGGTGGGTACTCTTGAGGGAGCTAGAAATAAGAGGAGCTGTGTTCAAGCCCCAGTTCACTGGCCAGACAGAAGTATGGTCACAGAAGAGGTTTTTGGTTTGTTTGTTTGTTTGTTTGTTTGTTTGTTTGTTTAAGGGACTGAATCCACTGAAGACTTTATGACTTAGTGACTTTTCTGAGTTCCACGGTGGGCTGGGACCTTTATGAGGGGGAAACTCTAACAGATTAGGATGATCTGGACTGTGACACGACTGTGACAAATGACTTCGTAAGGTGCTAAAGTCCTGGAGAGGAGAGGAGAAGAGTAGCGGAGTCATGTCTTAGTCACCCAAATGTGGAGCAATTCTGTTGAGCTGGAGCTCCCAGGGCAATACTGATAGAAAGCCAACTTCTCTGCTTGTGAGTCTTTGGACGGTCTAAAACTCACCAGCAGTTCACCAAAGGTTTAAAAGAAACAAAGGACAGAGATGTGCTTCGTATGGCACCTCCTGTAGAAGAAGGTGTCCCAGGGTAGGAGGACCCAGCTGCTTCTCCGACACGGTGGCTGAGGTCACCTCCGATAGCAAGCCGTGTGTGATGCCCGGAAGCCTCCTGTTGAGCTGCAGATTTATTGGTTCCTCCCACTAATGTTCAAAATGGCTGGACTTCACTGGTCTCTGTTCCTTGGATCCCTCCCTGGGGTGACTAGACATATCCCCAGAAAGAGCCTGTGCCCACTGCGTGTCTGTGTTCAGTGGCTTCTCCACTGGATGGCATCAACACAACACCCCAACACACACCTCAGACACACTTCTGAAAAGCAACACTGGTCTTCATCTGCTCAGATCGGTCGCCACAACATATCCACCCAAGCTTCCTTCCCTCCGGTCAGTAGAAGACATGCTCCTCAGACTGTCACACATCTGGCTGCCTGAGTCTCATTTTCATCTACAATTCAAGGACCTCATACATACTGCTTTTCTGTCACATGGAGTGACTGTCACTGGGAAACATGCCATATCTTTAGAAAGAGTCACCCCTTCTGAATTATGTAGGAGGCTGAGACAGGAGGATCACTTCGTGGTCAAGGTCAGCTTAAGCTACATTGGGAACTCAATGCCAACCTGAGCTACATGAGGCACTATCAAAAATAAAGACTGGCCGGGTGGTGGTGGCACATGCCTTTAATCCCAGCACTTGGGAGACAGAGGCAGACGTATTTCTGAGTTCAAGGCCAGCCTGGTCTACAGAGTGAGTTCCAGGACAGCCAGGACTATACAGAGAAACCCTGTCTCGGAAAAAAATAAAATAAAATAAAATAAAATAAAATAAAATAAAATAAAATAAAATAAATAAATAAATAAATAAATACTGGAGAGATGGCTCTGTGGTCAAGAATACATACTGGCCGGGCAGTGGTGGCTCATGCCTTTAATCCCAGCACTTGGGAGGCAGAGGCAGGTGGATTTCTGAGTTCGAGGCTAGCCTGGTCTACAGAGTGAGTTCCAGGACAGCCAGGGCTATACAGAGAAACCCTGTCTCGAAAAAAAACCCAAAAAAACAAAACAAAAAAAAGAGTACATACTGGTCTTCCGGAGGATCCAAGTTCAATTCCCAGCAACCATTTGGCAGGTCACAACTTTCTGTAATTCCAGTCCATGTGACTGGCTTCCACAGGTGGTGGACAGACATACATGCACATATACATATAATACACATAAAATTCTATACATGTGAAATAAGAATGAAAGAATATTAAATATATACTTTGTCTTTTCTATTGCCACAATAAAGCACCATGACCAAGGCAACTTATAGAAGAAAGAATTTATTGGGGCTTGCAGTGGTGTGTGTGTGTGTGTGGGGGGGTCATGACCATCATGGCGGGGAGCATGGTAGCAGAAAGACTGTTATCGAGCTGGAGCCTGACTGAGATCTTATCCACAAGCACGGAGGCAGAGAGGGGGTGGGGGAGGGAGAGAGAAGAATGGGGTCTTTTGAAACCTTAAAGCCCACCCCAGACAGTTCCACCAACTGTGGGATGAACCTATGGGGACCATTCTCATTCAGACCACCACAGTCTTTTCCCTATTCTCCCTAAAAACCTTTGGTGAGATATGCTGACTCATGCTGGTAACCTCAGTAGCCAAGACACCAAGGCAGGCAGGAGTATTGCCTTGAGCTGGAGGTCATTATGAGCCACAGCATAAGACCTTGTTTCAAAAAACAGGGGTCTGGAGAGATGGCTCAGCAGGTAAGAGCACCTGCTGCCCTTGCAGAGGACCCAGGTTCGGTTCCCAGCACCCACATGGTGACTTACAACCCACCAACTGGAGAGTTCCGTGGGATCTTTTTTTTTTTTTTTTTTTTTTTTGTGGTTTTTCAAGACAGGGTTTCTCTGTATAGCCTTGGCTGTCCTGGAACTCACTTTGTAGACCAGGCTGGCCTCGAACTCAGAAATCCGCCTGCCTCTGCCTCCCAAGTGCTGGGATTAAAGGCGTGTGCCACCAACGCCTGGTCCATGGGATCTTATGTCCTCCTCTTTCACAGGCACCAGAAATATCCAGGATACACATGTGTGCATGTAGATAAGACACTTGTACACACGCAAAACAAATAAATGTAAAGAGTCAGAAAGAGTCCACAACCCATAAAACTTAGATGCTTTATCTGCTCAACAAATTCCATATCAGCAGGGCTACATACACAGCTAGACATCCCCCCCCACACACACACATATACACACACTGGAGAGAGAGGTATAAGTATACTTCGGTTGGTACTTCGGGCCCAGAGGTGACTGGGGTCTTGAGTCCACAGGGTCTTTTCACCCACGAAGAAAGGGGGTCAAGGCAGAAACCACAGAACCCACAAAAACAGCATAACCTGCAGACTCTTGCCAAAGAAGCAGGAAAAGGCCACTCAGTAGTTCAGGATATGCAGATGATGGCTGCTTCACTCAAGCCAGTGAGTACAGGGATGCTGGCACCACATCCGGAGTGGAGGAGACAGGCCAGAGAAGGGGGCATGCCAAATGAGGGCCGGGTGTTTTCTCCCCTGCTAGCCAGGAATGAGACCCTTCCTCAGGGTCAACAGATACAGACTTAGACACTGTCTGACAGAAATCAAGTGTTCCTCCTTCCCCCGATTGGGTAAGTCCAGGGAAGGCCTGCTGGAGACTCGGGATCTTTCCCAGGACACAGGAGTCAAAGGGACCAACTCCATCTAAACCCTGAATTAAGATATGGAGTCTCAGCCGGGCAATGGTGGCACACGCCTGTAATCCCAGCACTTGGGAGGCAGAGGCAGATGGATTTCTGAGTTCAAGGCCACAGAATGAGTTCCAGGACAGCCAGGGCTACACAGAGAAACCTTGTCTCGAAAAACAAAAAACAAACAAACAAACAAACAAAAACCAAGATATGGAGTCTCAGAACAGCCCAACCCAGTGAGCTGAGCCTGACAGCTCCTGACTCTAACGTCAGCTGTATGGAGGAAGAGGCAGGAGGATTGCTAGGAGTTTGGAGCTTCATATGTGTTCCAGGCCAGCTAGAGAAGCACAGCAAGATCTTGTCTCAAAAGGGAGGCAGAGGAAGGTAGAATTCTGAGTTCAAGGCCAGCCTGGTCTACAGAGTGAGTTTCAGGACAGCCAGGGCTACACAGAGAAACCCTGTCTAAACAAACAAACAAACAAAATGTACATAAACAAACACGTGAACACATTTTAAAAATAGGTAAAAAGCTCCTCAGCTCGTCTTAGGGTATGAGCATTACTCTGCTACCAAAAAGAAAAAAGAAAAGAAAACCACAAACTGAGAATCCTCATGAAAATCCTTACTAAAACAATCATCAAATGATCCAACAAATGTTAATACACAGAACTCAATAATATATATCATACAAAAACATATATATGTTATATATGTATGTATGTAATATGTATGTATCATACAAAAGATATATGAGTAACTGCATCTTTGCCTAAGCATGAAAGGCAGGTTCAGTATTTGAAAATCAATTACAGGTTAAAGAAAAAAATCAAGTGAACTATGAAAAAATGCAATAGCTATGCATGATTTTTTTTAATTTAAAACTTTATTTACTTAATGTATGAATGCTCTGTTGCATATACATCCACCTGCCTTAAGAGGGTATCAGATCCCCCTATAGATGGTTGCAACCCAACGTGGTTGTTGGGACTTGAACTCATGACCTCTGGAACAGCAGCCTGTGCTCTTAACCGCTGAGCCATCTCATCAGCCCATTATGCATGATTTTTAAAACATTCACTAAACAAGATCCAGTTGCTCAATTTGTACTCCACCCTTAATCCCAATTCCCATGAGGCACAGGCAGGCAGATTCCTGTGAGTCTGAGGCCTGCCTGGTCTACTTTGCAAGTTCTAGACCATTCAGAGCAACGTAGTGACACTCTTATCTCAATAAATTAATTAAATTAAAGCCGGGCGGTAGTGGCACACGCCTGTAATCCTAGCACTTGGGAGGCAGAGGCAGGCAGATTTCTGAGTTCGAGGCCAGCCTGGTCTACAGAGGGAATTCCAGGACAGCCAGGGCTACACAGAGAAACCCTGTCTTGAAAAAAAATTTAATTAAATTAAAACTTCCAAGAAGTTAATACAAGGCTATGGGTGGCTCATGCTGCCAAACCTGATGACTTGAGTTTAATCCCTGGGCCTCACATGGCAGAAGGTGAAGACTCACTCCTTCCATTGGGAAGCACTCTGGAGGCAGAGGCAGGAGGATCTCTGTGAGTTTGAGGCCAGCCTGGTCTACAGAGGGAGTTCCAGGACATTCAGGGCTACACAGAGAAACTGTCTCGAAAACACAGAGAAAGAAAGAAAGAAAGAAAGAAAGAAAGAAAGAAAGAAAGAAAGAAAGGAAAGAAAGAAAGAAAGGAAGGAAGGAAGGAAGGAAGGAAGGAAGGAAAGAAGAAGAAAGAAAAGGAAGGGGGAAGGGAAGGAGGGAGGGAGGGAAGGAGGGAGGGAGGGAGGACACGGCCATGGTGTTAACCTCAGCACTCAGAAGATCACTGCTGTTCCTGTTGAGGGACAGGGTTCAGATCCCAGCACCCAGAAGGGACTCACAAATAGGACACACTGTCTGTTCCCGTGTTGATCAGCTTCTCCTGAACAGGGGGCCTACCCTGGGCTGTGGGGCAGATATGCCCAGTGTTCCTCAACTGAAGAAAACCCATTTTCCCTCTCTTGGCTTCTTGGCTCTGGGTGGGACTTTGGGTCTCATTTCCCCTTCTTCGGGCTGAGAGTGTCCGGCTTGGGCCTGAGCAGGTCTTCTGCTCGCTTGCCCTAGTCTCTGTGAGAACGTGTGTGCGGAGGGGCCATTGTGTCTGGAAGACTTTGCTTCCTCCGAGTCATCCGGAGCCTCTGGTCCGTACAGTCTTCGCATCTCCTCCTCAGCAGAAGCCCCTTTAGTAAAGTCTTCCCGTGTGGGACTGGTCGTTCCGAGTCTCCGGCTCTGCACACCGTTCAGTTGAGGGTCTCTGTTTTCGGTACCGCACACTGCAAGGCAAAGCGTCTCTAAGGAGATCTCTCAACTTTTCTTGGACTAAGACACGCCAGCGGCTCTCCCTCACCGCCCACGGCATACAGTGAGAGCCTGTGCCCTCACTCCTCACGAGCTTGCTTACACACAGCCTTTGGCTTCTCTGGCTTCGTCTGGATAAGGAACAAGGAAGTGCCACCTGTGTGCTGAGACAGATGCCAACGGAGCACCTTGTCTCTAGGCTAATGCAAGCAAGCCTTCGTGGTGGTGCCACGCCCCTGTGCTTCCCAGCCCAGCGTGACCATCTGCCCCTAGCCCCCCTTCCCCACCTATCTTCGCCCCATATGTCCCTTGCAGCTCTTCACCCCAGGCCCAGTGTCCCTGCTTTACAGTGCTTTTTATGTCGGTGGTTGTTTCTGGTTGAGGATTATATAGCTAAAAGATCCTTTACAAATATATATGTGTACAAATATACAAATTTATGTGTATATATACACACATATACAGATAATTATTGTATTGAGTGTGTGTGCGTGCACATAGCATGATGTCGGGGGCAGGGGCAGGCTCAGAGGACAATTCTGTAGGGTTGGTTCCCTCTTTCCATCTTTATGGGGGTTCCAGGGACCCACCTCAGTTCACCAGACTTGGGCAGCCAAGTTTTTTATTTAGTAAAGCAGCAGTTATGAACCCGTGGGTCTGGACCCCCCCCACAGGGGTCACCTATCAGATATATACATTGCAATTAATAACAATCGCCAAGCCGGGTGTGGTGGCGCACGCCTGTAATCCCAGCGCTTGGGAGGCAGAGGCAGGTGGATTTCTGAGTTCGAGGCCAGCCTGGTCTACAGAGTGAGTTCCAGGCCAGTCAGGGCTACACAGAGAAACCCTGTCTCGAAAAGACCAAAAAAAAAAAAAAAAAAAAATCGCCAAATTGAGTAGCAACAGAAGTAATTTTATGGCTGGGGTGTCACCCCAACATGAGGGGAGTGTACTAAAGGGTCGCAGCACTAGGGAGCTGGTAAGTCGCCGCCGTCAAACGCCTTTCACGCGTTTGTGTACCCACGGGACGCTGCGATGTGTTCAGTCTGCTGTTTGCCGTCTCAGTCATGACCCCTGGGAGGATTAGGTGCAAATGTCACTCTCTCTTTCCCGTCATCGATTATGCAAGTAGAAACTGGATTGTGTAAAGTGCATGCTGGCTCTCTCCGCCAGAGCCAGCTCAGCAGAGGTGTTTAAGAACGGCGTCTCTCTTCCTCGCGGAGCAAGGGCTCCCAGCTTGCTTTCTTGGCAGGCAGAGACCATGGATCCCTGAGAGCCTGCAGGGAGAGCCCCGACAGGCCGGCCGCTCATTGCTCTGACACGGATGGTTACAAGACCCCCTCCAAGGTCGTCCTTGAAGGCTGCTGTGGTTCTGAAATCCATGACTCAAACTAGCACCCGAGGAATGACTGAGTAGGGATTAATGTAAGACTGGTAAGCCTAATGGGGAGACCATTCTCTGCAGCAGCCTGTCAGAGCAGGTCTGACTTTTTTTTTTTTTTTTTTTTTTTTTTGGTGAGGGAGGAGGGTTCAAGACGGGGTTTCTCTGTATACCCCTGGCTATCCTGGAACTTACTCTGTAGACCAGGCTGGCCTCAAACTCAAGAGATCCGCTTGGCTCTTCCTCCAGAGCTCTCTGCTTGTGCACCACCACTGAATTTTTTTCTGTTTGCCGGTTTCACCTGTCCAGCCACAGGATGTGGGGCACAGCACTTGGGTGTCCTCTCCGGAGATATTCATCCCTACCTGATGTGATGAGTCTGCATCTAATGGTAAAATTAGGCTTCAGGGCTGGGCTGGGAGCAGCGGCTACAGTGCTGGCCTAGCAGGCACCATGCCTCAGGTTTAACCCCAGCCATGCAGGAACCGGTGTGGCTACCCTGACACTCCCCTGTTATCCCAGAGCCCCAGTGGTGGAGGTCGAAGGATCAAGAGTTCAAGGCCTGCGTGGGTAACGGCCTCAAAGAAAACCCCAAAGGATAAACTAGAAGAAATGCTTCTATATTTTCAAATGTAGTGTTTTTACTGTTTTAATAAATTACATTCCTCGCACCCCCAGGCTGTCCTGGAACTCACTCTGTAGACCAGACTGCCCTCGAATTCAGAAATCCACCTGCCTCTGACTCCCAAGTGCTGGGATTACAGGCATGCACCACCACTGCCCAGCTCCTTTTTTTTTTTTTAAGCAAATTTTTCTTTCTTTCTTTCTTTCTTTCTTTCTTTCTTTCTTTCTTTCTTTTTCTTCCTTCCTTCCTTCCTTCCTTCCTTCCTTCCTTTCTTTCTTTCTTCCTTCCTTTCTTTCTTTCTGTGTATGTGAGCCACCATGTGGTTGCTGGGAATTGAACTCAGAACCTCTGGAAGATCAGTCAGTGCTCTTAATCGCTGAACCATCTCTCCAGCCCCCCACAGGGTTACTCTGTGTAGCCCTGGCTGTCCTGGAACTCCCTCTGGAGACCAGGCTAGCCTCAAACCCAGAAATCAGCCTGCTTCTGCCTCCCAAGTGCTGGGATTAAAGGCGTGTACCACCACTACCTGGCAATAATTTAGATTCTTAAATATTTTATTATTTATGGTTACATGTCTGCACATGGGTTTGTACATATAAGCATAGTATTGCCCTGGAGTGGAAACTATTCCACGTGAGTGCTGAGGACTAAACTCGGGTCTTCTGCAAGAGCAGCGTGGGCTCTCAACTTCTGAGCCATCTCTCTAGTCCAAATGTACCCCCCCACCATACAGACACACACACATATATACAACACATATTTATATATACCCAACACAGATACCCAACACATATACATATACACATATATACAACACACATGCATATACCCATATACTCATATACACAACACATACTCACACACACCTACACACATACACACTCATAGGATAGTGTATGTACCAATAAGATACAATGTACTAATCATACATGTATATACTGTCTAATGGTCAGCTAGGGTTTCTATCTAAACACTCACTGTTGGCTGGTGGTGGGGACCTCAGAGCTATTCCTGTTGTTTGTTTCGATGTATGAGTGCTCCATCATGCATGCTAGAAGAGGGCATCAAGATGGATCTGTGAGTAAAGGCACCTGCCAGCAATCCTGTCAACCCGAGTTTAATCCCTGGGACCCAGATGGTGGAAAGAGAACCAACTCCTGTATGTTGTCTGCAGGCATTCACAATCCCACTGTAGCAAAGACCCCTGCAGCCTGCATACACACATATACACGAAACACACACACACACACACACACACACACCACATACATAGACACATATACACACATATACAACACACACAAATACAATACACACACTTACACACATACATATACAACACACAAGCATACATGACACACACATTTGTAACATATACTCACACACACATACACAACACACACAGGCACACAAGACAAACCTATAAAAAAAATATTTTTCTGAGACCGGATCTCTCTCTCTCTGCAGTCCTGACTGGCCTGGAACTCACTTTGTGGGCTGTGCTGATCTCAAATTTACATAGATCCATCTGTCCACCTGTGCCTCCCAAGTGCTGGGCTCACCACATCCAACTTAAAAAAAAGTTTAGATAGCCGGCGGTGGTGGCGCACGCCTGTAATCCCAGCACTCTGGGAGGCAGAGGCAGGAGGATTTCTGAGTTCGAGGCCAGCCTGGTCTACAGAGTGAGTTCCAGGACAGCCAAGGCTATATAGAGAAACCCTGTCTCGAAAAAACCAAATCCAAAAACAAAACAAAAAATTTTTTTAGATAAAAAAAAATACTAATAAGAAACTCAGCCAGATCGGATGGTGAATGCCTAGAATACCAACCATCAGAAGCTGAAGCAGGAGGATTGCCATGATGAGTTCCAAACCAGCCTGGACTACAGAGTGAGACCTGTAGCAACAACAATTGATTTTGCCTTTATTTTACAAAGAGTGAGATGTGCATTATTTTTTGTGGTTTGTTTTTCCAGGTGTTGGGGTGTGGGGGTGCAGCATACGTGTACACACAGGTACCGGGGACTGAAATCGGGGCTGTCGCTGTCGACCAGTTTCTGGACTGCTCTGAGCTGAGCTTTATTTCCAGATTTTTCAATTTTATTATTTTATTTTTTTTCAATTTAGTTTCATTTTAATCTTGGAATGGGCCTCCTCATGTAGCCGAGACTGACTTCAAACTTGCTTTGTAGCTGAAGTTAACCTTTAACCTCTGATCTTTGAACTACAGAGTGAGTCCAAGGCCAGCCCAAGCAATGTCTTGAGCAGGCAGCTCGGTGGCAGAGCGGCTGACTGGTGTACACGAGGAGCGGGGCTCAGTCCCTGTACACACAAACGAATGATCATGCTCTAAGACCTCCTTCAACCCAGACAGCAAGTTCATTTGCCTGAGACTGATAAAGAAATAAGATTCTGTTCCTTGGGTCAAGTCTATAGAGATACGGTATTTCCTGCACATCCCTACAGGGGATTAATATGCAGGACATATGAAGAACTGCACAAACTTAGCAAGCACACACATTAAAACAAACAAACAAATAACCTCTAATCGCCTAAAAAAATATATGGGCCAAGGGACTGAACAGAGGAATCTCAGCAGAAGAGATGCAGAGTCCGGCACCCAGAGCCAAAAGGGAAATAGAAATTAAAGCTGATTACATCTCACCCAGTCAGGATGACTGTCATCAGGAAAGCAAGTGTTGTCCCTGGAGAGGACTCAGCGGGTGACAGCGCCATAGCTAAGCCTGAGGACCTCCTGGGGGAAGGAGCCCTGACTCTACACAGATGCCGGTACACCGCCCCACCCCCACCCCCACTAAATGTAATTTAAGGAAGAAAGAAGAAGGGAAGAGGTGACACATGCTGAGAGGTAAAGAGCATTTGTCACAGATCCACAGAGGAATTTTATTCAGACATTAAAAAGTTCAATGGGGGCTGGAGAGATGGCTCAGTGTTTAAGAGCACTGACTGCTCTTCTGGAGGTCCTGAGTTCAAATCTCAGCAACCACATGGTGGCTCACAACCATCTGTAATGAGATCTGATGCCCTCTTCTGGAGTGTCTGAAGACAGTGACACTGTACTCATAAAAATAAATAAATCTTAAAAAAAAAAGTTAAATGATGACATTTGCAGGACAAGGATCATCATGTTAAGTGAAATAAGCCAGACTCAGAAAGGCAAACAGTTTTCTGTCATATACAGAACCTGTGTGTTTGCGTGAACATGTGTGCATAAGTGTGCCTGCATGTGTGTGCATTTGCATGTGTGTATGCATGTGCATGTATGCGTGTGTACATGTGTGTGTATCTGCATATGTGTGTATGTGTGTGTTGTGTGAGTCTGTGCATCTGCATGTGTGTGCAGTTGCATTCGTATATACCTGTGTGTATGTCTGTGTGTGTTCACGTGTGTGTGTGTGTGTGTGTGTGTGTGTGTGTGTAATGAACCTAGAATTCATTGTGTAGCTGAGAATGCCCTTGAACCCCTGATCCTTTTGCCTCCACCTGGGCTCTAGGATTACAGACACCAGCCAGCACTCTGGCAATAGCCCTCACTGTCTTGCTGATTTGTTTTCCTCAATTTAGTTTGCTGATAATTAGTCTACTGCTGTTGTTGTTGCTTTTATTGCTACTTTGGTTGTGTGCTAAGAGTCAAATCCAGGGCCTTGGATGTGCTAGGTAATTGTCCTACACAGATCAGTTTACAAGGTTGTTAAATTCACACCCACACACACAAGCACACACACACATACACTCACACACACAAAATGACAGGGTCTATCTTTATAGCCTAGGCAGGCCTGGAATTCACTATGAAGCTGACTTTGAAATCATGGCAATCCCTCTGCCTCAGTCTCCTACTTTCAGGAACATCATGGACCACCAAACTCAGACTTAATATCTTTCTAAAAAAAAATTTCACTCTCTTTAAAATCCTGGATTAATATATTTTTGCCAGGCACAGTGACTCACTTCTGTAATGCCTGCTCTTAGTAGTGGTGACAGAACCACTCAGGGTTCAAGGTCACCTTCAGCTACACAGCAGGGTTGATGGTCCCTTGGAATACCGGAGATCCGATCTCAAAAAAAGTAGACGTTTCTTTGACCTCAAGACCATATATGAAATGCAGTTTCTGTGCTTACATAGTGAACACAGAGCAGCTTAATGAGTGAGGACTCCAGTCATCAGCACAGCAATAGTAACACATGTCATAGCCGGATCTAGCCCATCCCCACACCAAAATCTCTCTCTGTCTCCCAGGCTGTTCTAGGATTCACTGGCATCATGGATTGCCCTTGAACTTGCAGCAGCTCTGCTTAAGTACTGAGAATACAGGACTGAGTCACAGCGTCTGGTTCTGTGTCGCCTCCGATTTGAACACCTGGTGTATGCGTGCTAAGTACTCTACCAGCTGACGCACATCTCCAGCTTCTACGTGTCAGGTTTTCACTGCCTTCTCTTAGGTGATATCAACTAACCTGTGCTTGAAGTAACCCTAGGCTCCACAGTAGTCAGAGAAGAGCAGAGTGATAATAGCATTGTGAAAATGCCCTTTAGATATGTAAAAACAGCCAAATCTATGGCTGCATTAGATAACCAGAATCCAGTGACATCACTCACTCAAGAGCCCCAGACACAGGTCTAGAGCCCCTTGAGGTCCACAGGGCAGCATATAAGCAGAGACCGAGAGCAGTGTGTTGTTCTTCACATCTTGAGGACTGTCGAAGACACTGGGGGGAGGGGGTGGGGGAGAACCACCTTGACCTACCTGCCTTGTGACTGGAGAGCCTTCTCTAGTATTGGGACCTTCACATCAAAGATTACCGTAAAAGGCTAGACCTGACCTTTGGTTAAGAAGGGTCACACAGGTGAGCAGCTTTGGGAAGGTAGGCTTAGGACATAGTTAGGAAGTTAACCCTGTGTGATGACCCTTAGCATAATAAAACATAATAGGAGGTGGGGGGATGAGGGGTGGGGGTGAGGGGGTTGAAGCAGTGCTTCTCTGCATAGCCCTGGCTGTCCTATAACTTGCTCTGTAGACCAGGGTGGCCTCAAAGCCATAGAGATCTGCCTGCCTCTTCCAAGTGCTGGGATTAAAGCCATGTGCCACCATTGCCAAGCTAAAACAAGTTTGGTTTTTGGTTTTTTGTTTTTTTGTTTGTTTGTTTTTCGAGACAGGGTTTCTCTGTGTAGTCCTGGTTGTCCTGGAACTCACTCTGTAGACCAGGCTGGCCTCGAACTCAGAAATCCGCCTGCCTCTGCCTCCCAAGTACTGGGATTAAAGGCATGCGCCATCACACACACACACACACACACACACACACAGACACACACACAAGTTGTTTTGTTATGACAGCCACGGGTGCCTACCTGCTTGCTTAGGACAATAGACTAAGCGAGACATTGTTTCAAAACGAAGAAAAGGAAAAGCAGCCACATAACTGTCTATAATGGCCAGGTAACACAATAACAAAACTATACTTTCATTTATCCTACAAAATTGCAGTTCAGAGGTCACAGAGCCTTCTCTCTTTTTCCCTATCTATGTCTCCTTTTCTGTCAGTTCATTTCTCTGTGATTAGCTGGAGACTGTAGATATGTATAGAACAGTAAGATAGAAGGAAGGAGGGATCATATTCCTGTAAATTTTGTAAATTACCCTTCATCAGACATGTGGTACATGTCTCAGTTTCAGGCCCTCAGAGGGATCCCTCTGAGACCGGCTAAAAGGAGACCCTTGCCGGACGGTGGTGGCGCACGCCTTTAATCCCAGCACTTGGGAGGCAGAGACAGGCGGATTTCTGAGTTCGAGGCCAGCCTGGTCTACAGAGTGAGTTCCAGGACAGCCAGAGCTATACAGAGAAACCCTGTCTCAAAAAAAAAAAAAAAAAAAAAAAAAAAGGAGACCCTCGTATGATCATCAGGTGATTATCAATTAGCTTCAGATGTCATACACCTATTTAAAGTGGCACATGTGTTAGCTTGCAAAGAGAGACGATGAGAAGCCAGGTGAGAGGATCCAATAATCAGTATATTTTTGTTGTTGTCATTGCTTTTTGTCTATGCTGTTTCCTATGAGAATGTCTATGGATTCTTGTACATATTCACCACATTTACTTAGCATTTCAGTTTGATAGGCTTGTATCTTCCCTAAAAAGACACAAGACGAACTTTGACCTTTTGGGGCTCATAGCATAGCTAGGAAAAAAAGAACAATTTTGCATGTGTACATGTGTGTGTGTGTGTGTGTGTGTGTGTAGTGAGAATGGATGCACAAGCATAGAAGAGGACTTTTCTAGAGTTGTCTCGAACCACCTTGATTTGAAGGATTTGAAGCCGGGTCTGGCTCTCTTGTGGCTTCTGCATACTCCAGGCTAGGCAGGCCTTGAGTCAGTTTCCACTGTTGGATGATGGTTGGTTTTGTTGTTGTTGTTGTTGTTGTTGTTGTTTTTCCAGCCCCGCATGCTCCGGCTCCACTCTGGCCATATTTATTTCATATATGTGGGTACACTGTCACTGTTTTCAGACACAGCCAAAGATGACATCGGATGCCCATTACAGATGGTTGTGGACCACCGTGTGGTTGCTGGGAACTGAACTCAGGACCTGTGGAAGAGCAGTCAGTGCTCTTAACCGCTGAGCCCTCTCTCCAGCCCTGGATGAAGGTTTTTATGTAGGTTCATGGGTCAAATTCATGTCAGGCTGTGAAGCAACTGTTTTTAACCACTGAGCCACCATCCCCTGCCCTTGCAGTTAGAAATCTCCCACTTCTTGTGACACTCAACAACCTTTATTGACTTTCCCTCCTAAGCACGCATATGCCAAGTGCGTCTACGCTCTCTGACGCCGAAGTCCAGCCCCACTTCCCAAATACATACCTTGCTGATGCAGGACCCCAACCCAGACTCAAGGAAACCTTCCCAGAAGCCCCTGGGGCTCTGCTCCTCCTTTCTCACTTTCTCTCTCCCTCTACACTAGAGAAAGTAATATCTTGTTTGTTTGGTTCGTTGTGTTCTTTTTTAGATAAGGTCTTACGTAGCCCAGGCTATCCAGCAACTGCCCAGGTAGCTAAGGGTGACCTTGAATTCCAGAACCTCCTGACTCTCCTTCCCTGGGGGTGTGATTACAGGCTAGAGTCACCCTAACTAGAAAAAAAAAGCAGGTTTTGTTGTTGTGAAAAAAAAATTTTTTTTTGGTTTGTTTGTTTCGTTTTGTTTTATTTTTTAGAGACCAGTCTGGTTTCACTGCTCCGGTTGTCCTTGAACCCAGGATTCTCCTTCCGCAACTCTCAAGTGCTGGATTCTAAATGTCATGTCCTGTGGCATCATGGGAAATGTCAATAGCTATTCACCTCACAGTCCCTGGGGTGGAGGCAGATGGAATCCCGGAGAACGGCAGGAGTGCAGGAGTGTGGATTGGGAAGGAACAAGGCTCAGGCGCTGGACACTTTGGGTTTGGAATCCAGGACCGCATACATTGGTCTGGGCATCAAATGCAGCCCAAGCCTTGGGACCTATGTCCTGGACTTCTGTTTGGTGCTGAAGGCCAGTATTCGCCACAGACAACAGGTAATAGAAAGAGCTGCCTAGAACCAAACACAGCATCAGCAAGGAGGAGGCCAGGAGCTGACTCCAGCAGATGAGGTCCATCCTGGTGGGAACAGGAACCAGGAAGTGGTGGGGGTAAAGGAGACGGAGTCCACAATGCCAAGGATTCAGACTCTGGAGACCAGCATCAGAATGTAGATCTAATTTTACTGGTTATTACATGAGCTTATATATAGCATTTTAGCCAATTAGGGTATGTTTATATATTCAAGGGCAAATGGAGGTGCAATAGGGGTTGTTTAGCAGAGACTGACTCACCTGCCCAGGGGGCCTGTTCAGGAGGGGAGGGTCCAATCCCCTGTTGACATTTCCCTGAAGAGAGAGGAAGCAGCCCCCTCCTCCCCCTCCCCCTCCCCCACCCCCAGCCTCGGATCCTTTGTGTTGTCCCCTTGGTATGCAGAGAGCCACCTCAGATCACGCTGTGATCAGGGCTCTTCCAGGAGTCTTAGGAGCCCGTGGCTCCTCTCTGTCTCTCACTTCTTCCCCACCAGGCGTATCTCCACATCCCCCACACACCCTTACCGCAAATGAATTCTATCCAATAGGCCAAGATGCATCTTAGTGAAAATTGTCAATTAGGTTTCTGCCTTTTGGGGGGTGGGTGGGCGTGGCATGCAGGGCCTGGAAGAGGATGTGGAGAGGGGGAAAACCAGGCTGGCCTTCAACTCTTAGAGATCTGCTTGCCTCTGCTGCCCAGGCACTGAGGTTAAAGGTATGTGAGGTGCAGTTACACCTAACTTCTTTTTCTTTTTGATAATGTGCAACTACTTCTCATGTCTTACAGTAAAACAGCGCAGGCATGGGGACATAGGTCCTTCATCCCAGCACACAGGAGTCAGAGCACCAGGCCAGCCTCAGATATACAGAAAGTTCAAGGTCTGGCTGGACTTCATGAAACTTTATAAAAACACATATGAATGAATGAAAGGATAAGTTAATTACCCAGATGAGGCAAATTTATCTTGAGTGCTACAGGCGGTGGCCAGGACACTTTCATCTTAAAAAAAAAACCAAACCAAACCTGTAGATAGAGCTGACCTGGCATGACCAGGTGTAGGCACACACCTGTCATCCCTGCACTCTGGGGACTGAGAAAGTCCCGCATTCTGTGTTACATATGCAGTTCCAGGCAAGACCCTGTGGGAAACCCAAAGCAACGAATAAGCAACCAGTCCTAGGTGATACTTTGTAGCTCCGTGCACTCTGACAGGCAAGACTGCAAAAATACAGTTTGTTTGTTCACTTGTTTGGTTTTGGTTTTGGTTTTAGTTTTCCAGACAGGGTTTCTCCTGGGTAGCCCTGGCTGTCCTGGAACTTGCTCTATAGACCAGGCTGGCCTCCAACTCAGATTCACCTACCTCTGCCTCCCCAGTACTGGGCCGCAAGATACTTTAAAACAAAACAAAACAAAAACTTTCATTTGAGATTTAACAAGGCTAGTAGGTAGAATCTTGTAACAATGTTACGTGAATGTGCTGTGGGCATCTTTCAAAAAGGACTAGAATTTCTGTTTTCCATGAAACCGTGTGCACTGTGTGTGAATGGGAGCAAGCCTGTGTGCAGCTAAGGGGACAACTTTTGAGTCTATGGCTCTCTCTTTCTGCTTTGTTGTTTCTGCTACCTTAGCTTCTCCGGGCTAGCTGTCACCCTGTCCTCCACTACCACCACAGCAGGACACCTGGCTGCTTAAATGTCCGGGTCTCACGGATTCAACTTGGCCTGTCAGACCTGTGTGAGCCACCCGCTGAGCCTGCGGAGCCCTCTCCCGGCTGGTTAATTGTTTTTGTGCTGTAGTGATGAGGTCACTTCCTTGGCTTGGGGAAGGCTTCAGTGATGAGGGGACCTTGAGCTGGGTCTAAAAATGGGCAAAGGAAAGGCTGAAGGCCAGAGGAGGAGGGTACACACAGGATTAGGGATGGATCACCAAGGTGGGAAGAAGAAGGACATTTAACCTCCTTCAGATTTCAGGGACATTGCAAGAAAGTGAGGCCTTAGGTATGTGAAGGCGCTCTATAAACCACACTTTTTTGCCTCATACCATTTTTTTTTTCTAGGCAGGGTTTCACTGTGTAGCCCTGGCTGTCCTGGAACTCACTCTGTATACGAGGCTGGCCTCGAACTCAGAGATCCACCTGCCTCTGCCTCCCAAGCGCTGGGATTAAAGGCGTGTGCCACCACCGCCCAGCCTTTGCCTCACACTATTAAAAGGAATATTGTCGCCGGGCGGTGGTGGCGCACGCCTGTAATCCCAGCACTTGGGAGGCAGAGGCAGGCGGATCTCTGAGTTCGAGGCCAGCCTGGTCTACAGAGTGAGTTCCAGGACAGCCAGGGCTATACAGAGAAACTCTGTCTCGAAAAACCAAAATTAAAAAAAAAAAAAAAAAAAAAAAAAAAAAAAAAAAAGGAATATTGTCAAAATGAAGTCGTGGACTCTGTATGCCCTGAAGACAAAACACATGTAAGAGCTCTCCTTTTTATATAAAAATGAATTACAGCATTGATAAGTATAATTATATGGATAACAAACTCATATATAGTGCTAAGACTGAATTGCTGGCATATCTTCTTGTTTCAAATCTCTGAAGAGCCGATATTACAAATTATGTTCCCTTAGTGTGTTAAAAAAAAAATTAAAAAAAAAAAAGAATGAGGAAAGCTACCCTGAAATATCATTCTATCTCACCGTGATTCTGTTTTTCTTTTGCATAAGCCTGTGTCTTTCAAATAAATCCGCAAGCAAATAGCTCCATTCTGTCGATGAGAAATTATAAAAGACCATGTAATCATCTGACAATGGGACTGAAAGCAAGCCCAGAGGAAACACATGGCCCTTCGCGAGAAGTCACAATGTGCGTGTCTGTTCGCTCCCACTCGCAGAGTCTACTCCCGACATCTCTGGTCTCCTAATTGGACTTTATGAATGAGGGCTGAAGGGTGCTAGCTGCTGAATGTAAGAGAGCGATCTGCAGAGGCTACAGAGGTCCCCACACGCTGGAAGCCAGCCTTTGTGTGGGGACTTGAAGAAGAAGCAGACCCCAGAAACTCTGAGCCCCGAATCTGTAAAGCACGAGCTATTTTCTCGGTCTTTAATAGAGGCTTTGGGTAGGACACAGTGACATGGTAAGGAAACCAATGTGTAGATTTTAGAGCCGGTCCACCTCCTGCCTTCCCAGAACCCATCAGTTCTGAAAGTGTGGGACAGAAAAAAGAAGGGCATTCTCACCTTCCGCTCGGCTGCCCCGCCCTACTGCCAAGCATCTGTAGAAAGCAAGCTGGCTGCGAGGTCCTGGACCATCTTCTCCTGGTTTTCTACGATATGGTACAGGCCTGGTTGGTTTGGATGTTGCCGCGTAAACCATGACCACCTCCCTCCCGCTACTGCTTCCCAAGTGCTAGGATTACAGGTGTGCTCCCCCACGCCTGGCTGGACCTACATAACGTGTATAGACAAAACTATTACAGGAAAAAGAGTCTCTAAAAGATACACAAAATAAGGAAGTTTCAAAAGTGAGTCAGTCAGTTGATTGGTGTGGCGACTGCCAATCATATTGATGGACAACATTGAGTTCAGATACTTAGCCTCATTTTAATTTTTATTCTGTAGTTAGTTGATCCCTTTATCACAACACTAGGGATTGCGTCCAGGAACCTGCACATAATCGGTGAGCACCCTACCACTACGGTCTGCCCTCAGCCCTTCTTTGTGTTTATTAGTAATTTTGGTTTTGTTGATGCTGTTGTTGTGGTTGATGGTGGTGGTGGTGTTTTGTTTGTTTGTTTGCTTTTTTTTTTTTTTTTTTTTTTTTTTTGAGGCAGAGTCTCAGCCAAGTGTAGTTGTATACTCTGGTAATCTCAATACTTTGGAAGTAGACACAGAGAATCAGGCATTCAAGAAAACCTCATGGACATAGAAAATCTTAAGTTTAGCCTGAGCTGACTGCATGATACTCCACTTCAACTAAATAATAGTTAGATGATAGATAGATAGATAGATAGATAGATAGATAGGTGTGGTCTTGTTGGTAGACTTGACCTTGATGGAGGAAGTGAGTCACTGTGAAGTTGGCTTTGAGGTCCTGTGTTGGAGCTCCCGCAGGGCAGAAGAGGCACTCTTCCTGGTTCCTATGGATCAAGATGTAGAACTCTCAGCTCCTTCTCTAGGCTCCTGTCTGCCCAGATGCTGTCCTGCTTCCCAGCCTGATGATAACAGACTGACCTCTGAAACTGAAAGCCAGCCCCAATCAAATGTTGTCCATTATAAAAATTGCTTTTTGAGGCCAACCTGGTCCACAGAGTGAGTTGAAGGACAGCCAGGGCTATACAGAGAAGCCCTATCTCGAAAAAAAAGGAAAAAAAAATATTGCCTTGGTCATGGTGTCTCATCACAGCAATGGGAAACCTAAGACAATGGCTTATTAGTTATTTTGGAGCCGAGGCATTGGTGTCACCAACATGTCTGCGTCACAATGTGGCCATAGTACACATTCACTGAGGACTTTACTGAGGGCTTCTGGTTCCTAAATTTTACATAGATATAGGATTGTGTGTGTGTGTGTGTGTGTGTGTGTACATACATAAAATCATGTGTATGCATGCAACATGAAAAATTGAAGCCAAATCACTGGGAACAAAGGGGGCTAACAGGAAAAGGGATAAGACAGGAAAGGGGAGGGGAGTATGGAAAATGTTCTGGGTACATCTTTTACATTGGGATAAGTTTCCTTATTCAACAAACCACCGAGAGCAAGGAGGGTTTGTTGGTTTGTTTGAGCAGGGTCTCCTTATGTTGTCTTGGCTGGCCTGGAACTTTCTGTGTGCCCTAGGCTGGTCTCAAACCTGTGTTTTTCATCCCTCGGCCTCATAAGTGTCTGTACAATCACACTCCTGCTCTTTGCTTTGCTTCCTTGGTTTGGGTTACACAAAGGCTGGTGTGTTTGACCCAGGCTAGCCTTGAACTCCTGACCCTCCTGCCTATACTTCCCAAGAGGTAGGCTCAGAGGCCTGCGCCAACACGTCGGGTGGCAGCTGCCACAGTGTCTCCTTGTCCTCCTCCTTCCTTGAGACAGGGTTTGACCTTTGTGGCCCAGGCTGGCCTTGAACTCATAGCAATCCACCTGCTTCTGCCACACAAGCGCTGGGAGAGTAACCATGCACCTCGATCCCAGCACCTCTCTCGTCTTTTCTTTCCAGTCAAGATGGTCCTCGATTTAGGCAGCAAGAAGATGCATCCTTCACACGCTTCAGTCCTGAGTTCCTTAGGACTTTGGCTTTACTGAAAGAGTTAATGTGATCTCCCCACGTCAAACGCAAACCCCTAACATACTCTGAAAAGGCTTCCCCAGTGTTGGGGGCAAAATTCGAGAGGCCTTGAGTGTGTGCAAAGCAAATGCTCAACTACTGACCTTCATTCCTATCAACTAATTGGACTTTAAAAAAATATGTTATCATTTTTTAAATTACATATATATAATTTATGTATGTATATATATACATACATATACGTGTGTGTGTGTGTGTGTGTGTGTGTGTGTGTGTGCCTGGCTGTATGTGGATATATGTGTAAGTGCAGGTCTCTGAGGAGGCTATAAGAGATCACCAGCTCTCTTGAGGCTGGAATTCACAACAGGCAGTTGGGAACTGCCTGGTGGACGCTGGAATGAAACTCAAGTCCTCTGGAAGAGCAGCAAGTACTCTTAAGCATCAAGTCATCTCTCTGAGGCCCCTTGGTCGTCAAAAATTTAATCCATTAGATAATCATGAGCCACTGAGAAGAGTAATATTGCGTTTTGGGTTAAGATCTGACACTTAAGCATTAAGTGCTCTCACCAGAAATGGGTGATGTGGTGGCTCACTCCTGTCGTGCCAGAACTTGGGAGGTCGGAATAGGGGGATCATGCGTTTGAGGCCAACGTGGGCTACAGAATGAGGTCCCATCTCAGAACAAAACAAAAAACATTTCCTCGCCAAAAAGAAAGAAAGAAAGAAAGAAAGAAAGAAAGAAAGAAAGAAGCCGGGCATGGTGGTTGCGCACGCCTGTAATCCCAGCACTTGGGAGGCAGAGGCAGGTGAATTTCTGAGTTTGAGGCCAGCAGCCTGGTCTACAGAGTGAGTTCCAGGACAGCCAGGACTACACAGAGAAACCCTGTCTCGAAAAACCAAAAAAAAAAAAAAAAGAAAGAAAGAAAGAAAGAAAGGAAGGAAGGAAGGAAGGAAGGAAGGAAGGAAGGAAAAGGAAAGAAGGAAGGAAGAGAAAGAAAGGAAGAAAGAGAGAGACAAGGAAGGAAGAAAGGAAGGAAGGAGGAAGGGAATCAAAGAGAGGAGAGGAGCGGATAAAAGGGTGTGTATCTGCATCAGTCTCTCTGCTCTTAGGGTTCCTCCCCCAGCGAAGGTCTGATGAGTCGATAAGTCTGCAGGACCCCACCGTGGATGAAAGGGTCATTCATTTGGGGCTGAGCAAGAAGGTCCTGAGCCACAGTGAGTTATCTGTCCTGTGTGCGCACCCTCAAAGTACAGATGGATCCTCGGGGCAGGAATTAGAGCTGAAGGCAGAAGTTCTTCTTGGTGGAATACAGTGCATTGATTCACAGAGCGGCTCCAGGGTGGGTCTGTCCACCGCCTTTTCCGAGATGCCAAATCTGGCCCCGTGTCCGTCCAGTCACGGTAGATAGAACTACTCCCTCAATGCGCCTCTGACTCTCCCCAGATGAGGACTGAATTCTAAGTGAGCGCTTCCTGATGGCTTGAGAACATTCGAAGCGCTTTGGATCTGGTGCACTGAGGTCCGGGTGTCCCCTCCCCAGGAGATCCAGGATAGAGAGAGCCTTTCACTGGTGAACTCCGGCTGCTGGGCTGAGGTCTTCCAGAGGAGAAGTGGAAGAAGGAGCCATGCTGGTCAAGCCAGCATCTCCTAACCCTTAATATAGAGGACGTGTGGACTGGTGCCCGGTCGGATGCTGGGCTTGCAGAGTAAACAGGATGGGATGAGAGAGAATGGTGCTTTCATAATCTTGTCTATTGTGGGTCCAGGGAGACTCTTCAGCAGAGATGAAAAGCATAGGCTGACTTAGGGCAAGTTGTTTCCAGAGCTAATTGTACAGGTCTCTGGTGTCTACTTCCCGGTATCCTGTGGGAAAGCTAGATACAATCTGTGGATTGCCAACCAGACCTCAGCTGACTTCGACTCTAAGGCTCGGTCACACCTCCATCTTCTTCTTCTTCTTCTTCTTCTTCTTCTTCTTCTTCTTCTTCTTCTTCTTCTTCTTCTTCTTCTTCTTTGGTTTTTTCGAGACAGGGTTTCTCTGTGTAGTCCTGGCTGGCCTGGAACTCACCCTGTAGACCAGGCTGGCCTCGAACTCAGAAATCCGCCTGCCTCTGCCTCCCAAGTGCTGGGATTAAAGGCGTGCGCCACCACCGCCTGGCGCACCTCCATCTTCTGAGAATGCTTTCCTTACAACTTTCACGGATTTACTAATATCACTAAGAGTAACTGAGCGCATCTCTTACCAGGAACTGGGGGATGCCTGGGGAACAGAAGGGAAAACACCTACATGCGTATGAGACCCAGACCCTTGCAACAGCAGCCGTGCCTGGAGTCGCTCGCCCCAGAACAGCGGGGAGGGATTTCTGGAGAAGTGACCCCAGGAACGCAAAGGCCTATTGATCTGATGTCAACGCTGGAGTGGACCGACGGCAGCACTACCCGGTTCCTGAGCTGCGTGCCCAGACCTCGTTTTGTTTTTTATTTTGAGACAGTTTTCTGGTAACTGGCCTCGGACTCATTCAGAACCTGAGGCTAGGCTTGAACCTATGATCCTCCTACCTCAGCCTCCGGGGAAGCTAGAACCACAGGGCTGTGGCCCGAGGCGCAGCTTCCTTAAGTGGTAACGGGTTGTGCCTGTGTGAGGCCCCAGATGCCAACATCGATAATGTGCCTTGGAGTGAGAACGGCCCCACAGACTCACGTTCTTGAACGATGGAGCCACAGTTGGTGGAGCTTTTTGGAAAGGGTTGGGAGGTACGGCCATGTTTGAGGGGATGCGTCACTGTGGGCGGACTTTGAGGTTTCAAGGCATCCTCCCATTCCCAGCATGCTCTCTGCCTCCTGCTTCCTAAGCTGTCAGCTGCTCCTGCTCCGGCCCCTGCCACCTGAGACTCTGCTCTGCCGTAGCCGTGAACTCCGACCTTCTAGAATCACAAGCCCCAAACTTTCTCCTACCAGTTCCCTTCCCACAGTATCTTATCACAGCTCCGGAACCCATACAATCACCTATTGTATCAATGTCCGCAAAACTTTACCAATTAAAACTTTATCAGTTAAACCTAATTTTAGAGGGTGTGGTAGTAGCTCACTGCTGATTGCCCTCCCTGCATAAGGCCCTGAGTTCAATTCCTAGAAAACAGGCTAGAGATTTCACTTAATGTTTCCTGCCTGGGTTTATGGTTTTCTGAGACAGGGTGTAGCTCTGTAGCTCTGGCTGGCTTAGGACTCACTCTGTAGGCCTCCCGTCTCCAGACTGCCTTCCTGCCACCTGTAATTACAGTCTGTAATTACAGTCATCACCTCTTCAGGCTTAAACTTAGCATTATAACTACACATATTACAAGCATTGGGTGTTTGGGAAACGTGTATATGAAACATTGTATCTTGCTACAACATAGAAATAAAAAGACACATGCATAGATCTATGACTAAGTCTTAGCCACAGAAATACAGCCAGTTTGGAAGAAATAAACTATGAACAAGTTTTTTTAAATTTATCAATTTTATTTCACATAACATAAAAGAAGTGAGAAGCTTGTCAGTCTAAAAAGAAAAAAAAAAGGAAAGAAAGAAACCCTCTTTATTTCATGCCATTATTTCTTTTCAATCTCCTCACTAAAAACCCACCCATACCTGCTTTTGTTTCCAGATCCTTATTATAGTGTCCATAAAAAATCATTAGAAATACACTGTTTCAGAGAGAGAAGTTGATTCCTCATCTGTCCAAATTGTTAGTTTTCTGATTGACTTCCAAAACCAAAACTTTACTCTCTTGGAAGGAAAATAATCTATTTTCACAGCGAATTCTAATCTGTCAGTCACTCTGATAGACGCACAGCTCCAACCATATTATTTTTTGTTTCAACGAACATATTTTAAAATCATTATTACAGGTAAAGGTAACTCAATGTCTTGATTAGTTCCAAAAGTTCTCTCTCTCTCTCTCTCTCTCTCTCTCTCTCTCTCTCTCTGTGTGTGTGTGTGTGTGTCTGTCTCTCTCGCTGTCTCTGTCTCTGTCTCTGTCTCTGTCTCTGTCTCTGTCTCTGTCTCTGTCTCTGTCTCTGTCTCTCTCTCGGGAGAGGGCAGAGTTTTATAGTTGCTGTTGTTCTGCTTAGCTTTGTTTGAGACAGGGTCTCATAGCCCAGGACAGCCTCCACTTATCTATGATGAAGACTGGCTGTTTGTGCTACAGTCTTCTCTGTCTTCCTCCTCTTCTCCTTCCCTCCTCCTCTTCCCCTTCCCTCCTCCTCTTCCCCTTCCCTCCTCCTCTTCCCCTTCCCTCCTCCTCCCCTTCCTTCTTCTTTTTTAGTTTTGTTTATTTGAGACAGCATCTATCTGTGTTAGACAGACTAGCCTTGAACTTATGGCAATCCTCCTGTCTCAGCCTCCCAAGTGCTTACCATGAAATCGCCTAGGCCATCTCAGTGCTTTCATCATCCAGTGACTGCCAAGTTTTCTGATGTAAGACGTTCTGACGTAAGACGTTCTGACGTAAGATGTTCTCCTCAAATAGCAAACAACCCCAACCGCGAACTGCGCCCACACATGAGCTCTCGGGAGGAGAAGCTGCGACGCAGAGTCTGTAGCTCGTATATTTTTAGTTTTAAATTGCACAGCAAGTAACTTTAGCTCCCAGACATAAAAATGATTAAAAGAGAAAAAAATAAGTTCAGGAAGTCCTTGCAGCTCATGGTTTTAATCAATGATTCATTTGTGTGGGCCACGGGGACTGTCACAATGGATCACTATGTGAAGACACCAACTGCACAGTTCACTGTCACTTCCTCTGGGGAACTAGAACATTCGAAGTCTCCAGCTAAAGTACTAATGGAGGTTAGAAAGTTGGGGGATTGTTTTGGGGTTTTGTTTGTTTGTTTGTTTGTTTGTTTGTTTTTTAGCAATTATTCTTCAAAGAATACCTCTATGAAGACTTGTTTTAGTTGTTGCAGAAACAAGTTGCGGTGCATGCTGAGAGTTTTCTAGAAGCCAGTTATCCAAAAGAGTTCAGCCTAGAAAACGACATATTCAGTAAGCAGATATTGGGGAAGACTAGGTTCTCGGTTTCCACCACATGGGGCCCGGGGATCAAATCCAGGTCATCGGGTTTGCCAGAAGGCACCTTACACACCGGAGCCGTCTCACGGGCCCTGGCTAAGCTGACACTCAAAAGGAGGAAACCTGATCGAACATTACACAAGTTGGTGGAGCAGAGTGAAGGCTCCTGCGGACACCCCCTCCCTCCCTCTCTGTCTTCCAGGGTTTTTTTTCCCCTCACCCTCCCCACACTTTCCTTTTAAATCTTACTATCTTTAGCCTGGGCATGGCTTGATTCCTGTGTTTTCGTGGTGCTGTATTAAGAACCAGTCCGCGCCAGTTACTCACCAGCCAGAACCTTCAGGGGAAAAGTGCTTCAGGCGGCAGAACGCAGCAGGTCTCCGTGGGCTCCAACAAGCCGCCGAGAACAAGGACTGTTGTTTAAAAAGCATGGAAGGCTTGCACATGGACGGTAGATAAATGATGGTAAAAGAAATTTCTTCTTTCAGGAGCCCAGGCTGACCCTCAACTCCTGACCTGCTTCCACCCCCAGTGTCAGAACTTGGTTTCTTTAATTTTTAAAATATTTTAAAAGCTTAAAAGTTCAGTTTACATTAAGATCAGTAAAATTTTACATTGAAAAGATACAGAAAACATCTTGCCAGCTCTATCTATCTATCTACCTACCTATCTATCTACTATCTATCATCTATCATCTATCTATCTAATGAGGTAGGGTTTCCTGTAGCTCAGGCTAGCCTTTGTTGATTGATTAATCGATTGATTGATCAATTGATTGGGGTAGGATCTCCTATAACTCAGGCTAGTCTCTGTTGATTGATTAATTGATTGATTGATTGGGGTAGGGTCTCATGTAGCTCAGGCTGGCCTCTGTTGATTGATTGATTGATCAATTGATTGATTGATTGGGGTAGGGTCTCATGTAGCTCAGGCTGGCTTCAGTTTGCTGTGTAGCCGAAGATGACCTTGATCCCTGGCTTCCTCCTTCTGAGTGCTGAGGTTACAGGTGGGGTCACGACCTTGAACACCTGGCTTCCAGTTACTGTTATTATCAACTGTACGCCAGAGTCAGAGCCAATACTCTGGTAGTTTTTTAAATCACACATGTATGCAGTGTATTTTGATCATTCTCACCCACCCCATCCTGTTCCCGCACCACCATCCTTACCCTTTCTCTTCCCAGTTAGTCCCCGTTCAATTTTTTGGGGGAGGTGGAGGGTGAACCCTAGTGAATTCATTAGGGTTCATCCAGGAGCTTGAGTAAGAGGTCATTTACAGGGCAATGGGCGCCTTAGAATTCACAGCGGAGCCATTCCAGTGACCGTTTGTACAAGTACCATGGACCGGGGTCCTCCTCCGCCAGTCACAGGTAGAAGCTATGCCTAGTGACACTCCAGTGTGGTGTCATTCCGAAGGGCAGCGTGGACACAGCACCTCCAGATCCTACAGTTTGTCCCGAGGAGCTGAGACTAGCACTATCCACGTGCTTTCTTAATTTCTCACCCTTGCTGCACGAGCAGAACTTACCTGAAGCTGGCCATGATGCCGCGCCCCTCTGTCCCAGCACTTGGAGGGAGGAGGCTGGAAGATCAGGAGCTCAGGGCCAGCTAGGACTCCGTGAGACTCGGTCTAGGACAATATAATAAATAAAGTGAAATGGAACACATCTTGGCTGAGATTTTAGCATCTTTCGTTTCTCCCCTGTCCCGCTGCCTGCAGCTCCCCTGGTCTCTGAAGTCCCTCGTCCTCAGCCTTGTGCTCAGCTTGCTGTCTGTCATCGTAGGCTGTCCGTCTCTCCAGGAGGACGTGTGTGTGCCACCCTCATAGCAGGCTCCAGGAGAGCAGACGTGGGGCCGTGGGGCCTCTATTTTAGAACGCATGTTAACGCCAGACTGGAACTAAGCAAATACCGTTTTTCTCTCACTCTTTGTAAAACATCTTTGTGACAGGGTCTCACTATGTGTAGCTCCAGGGTCTCAAATCTCAATCCTCCTGCCTCAGTCCCCCAAGTGTTGAGTCATGAAATATCCTGACTGCTTTAACGGCTAATTGTGCTGACAATGATACACTGTTCTGGGCCATCACTGTGACTCACTGGTCTATAATTCCTAGGACCCTGGGTCTTCTCATCTAGACACAAAGGGAGAGAAAGTGGAGCTCGGAGGTCACTCTGCTTGTGTTCCATAGAGTTCGGATATTTGTTTGTTTGTGCATGTATGCATATGTGTAAGTAAGTATTTGTGGTTTTGGAAATAGGATCTCTAATAGCTCTGTAACCGAGGATGACTCCAAATCTTCCTGCCTCTACCTCCCAAATATTGATTAAGCTATGTGAGCATATCTGTCTTAAAAGTCATTTTTAAAAAATGTCTGAAGCCGGGAGGTGGTGACACACACCTATAATCCTAGCACTTGGGAGGCAGAGATAGGTGGATTTCTGAGTTCGAGGCCAGCCTGGTCTACAGAGTGAGTTCCAGGACAGCCAGGACTACACAGAGAAACCTTGTCTTGGAAAACAAAACAAAACAACAACAAAAAGTCTGTAACTTAGTTGTACCCGCTGGTTTTATGTGTCCCAAGCTGGAGTTTTCTCGGAGAAAGGAGCCTTCCTTGAGGAAATGCCTCCATGAGATCCAGCTGTAAGGCATTTTCTCAACTAGAGATCAAAGGGGGAGGACCCATTGTGGGTGGTGCCTGGGCTGGTGGGCCTGGCTTCTATAAGAAAGCAGGCTGAGCAAGCCACGGGAAGCAAGCCAGTAAGCAGCATCCTTCCATGGCCTCTGCATCAGCTCCTGCCTCCAAGTTCCTGCCCTGCCTGAGGTCCTGTCCGGACTTCCTTTGGTGATGAGCAGCAATGTGGAAGTGTAAGCCGAACAAACCCCTTTTCCCCCAACTTGCTTCTTGGTCATATTTTGTGCAGGAATACAAACCCTGACTAAGACAATCATGGTTAAAACAAACAAGCAAACAAACAAACAAAAGCAGAGTAAGGGGTCAGTGAGCTTCTCTGAGGGTGAGGGCACTTGCTGCCAGCCAAGCCTGACAGCGGAGTTCACCCTGGAGACCCACACGGTGGAAGAACTGAGTTCTGAAAATGTGTTCTTTCCCTTCCACAATGCTCTGTGGAGTGTGCGCGCACGCGCGCGCGCGCGCGCACACACACACACACACACACACACACACAGGCGCATTTCCAAATAAATAATTGTAGCCAAATTTGCTTAAAGGGAAAAACCTGAGAAGTCCAATTTGGGCTGGACATGAATCTCGGTTGGTAAAGTTCTTGATCATTGTGCCTGAAACCTCATAAAACCAGGTGATCCCTCATCAGCCTTTTTCTGAGCTGGGATCTCGGGTGTGGTTTGCCTCACAATACTACTTTTTGTTTGGTTGGATAGCTGCGGTTTCCTTTTTATTACATAAGTTTTGCCTTTATTTTTATGTTATGTGTATGGTGTTTCACCTGCATGTCTGTATTAAATGCATGCAGTACCCTCAGAGGCCTGAAGAGGGCGTCAGATTTCCCGAGGCTGGAATTACAGACAGTTGTGAGCCACCAAGTGGGGACTGGGAACCAAACCTCTACTAGAAGGTCAAGTACCAGCCACTGCCCGAAACAGCTTTCCAGCCGGTTTGTTGTTTCTTGAGATAGGATCTTACATAGCCCAGGCTAGCCTGCGTCAAGTGCTGTGATTATAGGTATGCACCTGTGTCTGATTTTGCCTTTTTAAATTTTCTTAGGCCATGTTTAAGCTATCTTGCATCTCCACGGGGATTCTTGGTTCTCTTCTCCTGCCTGTAAAGCTTGGAAGCTAGCTACCCTGCCCATGCCTGCAAAAGTCTGACGGTTTGTTCTCCGGAGAGCGTAGGTGACGTGGGGTGACCAGGCACAGCTAAGGACAGCACTGTGCTGAATCTAAGAGAGGACTCAGTGCTGCCCAGAAACGCCCCTCCAAACACCCACATACTTACTGTCCTTCAGCCTGGAGCTAGAAATGAGGGGCGCATTTTCCAACAAGAGGAAAAATTCTTTAAAAAACAAAAACAAACAAACAAACAAACAAACAAAAAAACACTAAGAGAAAGGTTAGGCAGAGGGTCTCACCCAGAGTACGCCCCACCTTCTTATAGTAACAAAAGCAAATAAATTGGTAGATGCAGGTGGGATGAAACACAGCTGTTTAACAACAACAAAATCAATACTATCGATAAACTATTACAGCTATAGGACTGGTGGTGTGACTTGGTTGGTTGACTCCCTGGTGTGTAGAAGGCTCTCGGGTTTTGATCCCCAACACAGAAGTGCACTGTGTATGGTGGCAAATCTCGGTCTTCAGGCACTAGAGGCAGAATCAAGGATTAAAGGCCAGCCTTGGCTACACGGAGAGGTAGGGGCCTACTCAGATTACATGAGACCCTGTGTCAGATCACAAAGAAAGAATATTTTAAAAAACACTACAAAGCTATGCGTGACTATTTATTCATTTGGTCAACAAATACATCTCAAACAGGCATTGTGAGGCTGAGCATTCTCTATAAGGGATTCAGAGAAACGCATGCCTAGAGAAATACACAGCCCCATGGAAGCGTACCGAGTACAGGGACTCAAGCATATTCCCTGTAAGGAAGAGCCAGAAGATCCGGGACTACAGATCAAAGCGAGCCACAGAAGACATGCTGAGAACATGAACATATTTGATTTTTTTTTCTTATATTTAGAATTTGATGTAGGTGTGTAGACATGCACCCAGGCATTGCAATATTTACATAAATGAAACACAGTTGTAAATATTAGGAATCTAGAGGTAATTTTACAGTTCTTCCCAGTAGGAGGAATGGGGGGCACGAGGCACAATAAATCCAGCAGTCAGCAGGCTGCAGTAAGGCTTCTCAGAGGCGAGGCCGCAGGAGCGTCACACTGATCGGGTGGCTTGGTGTCCCTCAGGAAGTAACACCCATCACAAGTCAAGATGTGTGGACAGGGTGGGTGACACACTACAGCTGCCACGATGAGATATGAAGGGACTGGAAGACGGGTGCACTGGGGTGCAGGATGTGAAATTGACAAAGAACCAATAAAGTTAAAGGAGGAGGAAGGGGAGGAGGGGGAGCAGGAGAGGGAGGAGGAGGAGGAGGAACGTTCAGGCTGGGTGTAGTGCTGCATGCCTTTAATCCTAGCACTCTCAGAGGCAGAGGCTGGAGGATCTGTATTCAAGGCCAGCCTGGCTGCAGAGTGAGTCCCAGACCAGCCAGGGCTACACGGAGAAACCCTGTGTGGAGGTTGGGGAGCTGGGGTGAAGATTGAGGGAGGAGATGGAGTTCTGTTTTTTTTTTTTTTTTTTTTTTTCCGAGACAGGGTTTCTCTGTGTAGTCCTGGCTGACCTGGAACTCACTCTGTAGACCAGGCTGGCCTTGAACTCAGAAATCTGCCTGCCTCTGCCTCCCAAATGCTGGGATTACAGGTGTGCGCCACCACGCCCGGTAGTGGAGATGGAGTTCTGACATTAGGATATAATAAAAGAATGAACTTTTATGTTCTCTCCTTCTTCCCTTTTATTTTTTCACCTTTTGTGACAAGCTATTCTATGAACTTTCCTGGGAACCTGGGAACAAGCATCCATTTCATACCAGATAGCCTACTCACCTGAGGTAAGACTATTGACGAGATTCACAGAGCTATGGTATTGCTGGAAGGGATGGACAGTAGGAGATGGGGGTGTGATAGTATTTGGGGGTACAGTTCCATGCCCCTTTTGCTCCCAAATAACTGCAGGGAGATCTATGTTTGCTCTAGCCCATTTGAGCTCTGGAGTAAACGACACAGACCTTATATTTATTAAGAATCTGCAAGCCCAAAGCCGCGCAGGTTCCGAGGAGTTCTAACCCTCCAAGGCTGTCATTTCCTAGCCACTACGAGGTCCTTTCTGTTCAGTCTGAGCCTTGACCCTGCCTCTGCTCCACGCGCGTCCTCATGGTGACTCTTTCTGGTCCCTCCACGTGGTCTCTGCACACCTTCTCCCTCTCCAACTTCTCCCTCCCTCTCTGGTCTCTTTGGGACCCCCTCATTGGGTTCCGATGTCCTGCCTCCTCTGTCCTCTCCCACCCAGCCATAGGTTGATCAGCTCTTTATTAATCAGTCAGAGACCCAGGAAAACCATTTTTATATAACGTTGAGTGAGGAGATGCTTGAGCACGCCGATGGCTGGACTGTAAGCAGATGTCTGGGCATAAAACTCCGCGTCTGGATATGCAGTGCACTAGACCAACCCTCCACGGGGGGATCCTAATGACAGAAAGCAGGTGTGTCCTTGGGGGACTGTTTCTTGTCCCTAGTCTCTTCCTGTCCTTCTTTGTTAGGGGTTCTCAACTTTCCTAATACTGGGTGACCCCCAACCATAAAATTATTTTGTTGCTACTTCATAACTGTAATTTTGGCACTGTTATGAATCTTTTTTTGTTTGTTTTTTTCCGAGCACTGTTATGAATCTTAATCTGATATGCAGGATATCTGACATGTGACCTTCAAAAGGCCTCAATCCACAGATCCAGGGCTTTGAGTCGGCCCACCCCAACATCTACCTCATCTATGAGCTGGTGGAGCGCGTGAAGGGGCCAGTCCTGCAGATCCAAAGCTGCAGGATCTCCATGACACAGGGTGACAACAGGATAGCTGAGCGGAGTGCCCGTGAGGATCCACTGTAGAGTGGCAGAGGCCTCAGACCTGGCCAACAACTCACTGCAAGAAGTGAAGAGGGGTGGACAGAGGGGTGTGCAGTGGGGCACACTGGGACACACCGCAGCGTCCACGACTAGATTGTTGTTTTCCCTTCTCTGAGGGAGGTTGCAAAGATGGAGGACAGGTACAGGGGGACGGGGAGATGAGTGGGATTGGGGTGCATGATGTGAAATTCACAAAGAATCAATTAAAAAGTAAAAACAAACAAAAACAAACTGCTTTCCTGGGGCAGGAGTTGGCTCAGCTGTTAGGAACTTGCTCCTGCAGAGGACCTGGTTCAAGTCCAAGCACTTACACGGTGGCCTCAGCCATCCCCAGTTCCATTTCCAGGGGATCTGAAGCCCACTTCTGACTTCTGTGGCAGCAGACATTCACACAGCATACATACATACACACATACACACACATACATACATACATACATACATACATACATACAGGCACAACATTTATACACATTAAAAAGATAAATAAAAATAATTTTCAAAAATAGTTGTCCCATTCCCTTCCAGTCCTATGGAAGAAGTCATCTTGGAGGTGGGACTAGAGGGTTTAGATGATTTCTATGATGAGGAAAGCTTTTAAAATATATATGACAAGCCGGGCGGTGGTGGCGCACGCCTTTAATCCCAGCACTTGGGAGGCAGAGGCAGGTGGATTTCTGAGTTCGAGGCCAGCCTGGTCTACAGAGTGAGTTCCAGGACAGCCAGGACTACTCAGAGAAACCTTGTCTCGAAAAACCACACACACACACACACACACACACACACACACAATATATATATATATATATATATATATATATATATATATATATATGACAAGTATTTCCATAAATTAAAACCACACACTTGGGACTGGAGAGATAGCTCAGCGGTTAAGAGCACAGACTGCTCTTCCAGAGGTCCTGAGTTCAAATCCTAGCAACCACATGGTGGCTCACAACCATCCATAATGAGATCTGACATGGCTCTCTCCTGGAGTGTCTGAAGACAGCTACAATGTACTTACCTATAATAAATAAATTTATTTAAAAAAAAAAAGCCCACGCCTTTAATCCCAGCACTTGGGAGGCAGAGGCAGGCGGATTTCTGAGTTCGAGGCTAGCCTGGTCTACAGAGTGAGTTTCATGACAGCCAGGGTGACACAGAGAAACCCTGTCTCGAAAAAACCAAAAAACCAAAACAAAAAAACAAAACAAAACACAACAACAACAACAAAAACCCCACAAACTTAAAACACAGGGATGTTTTCAAAAGTCTCCCTACCTTCTAACAAAATCCTAGGCAGAAAGGAATGAGGCTCTAGCTCAGAAGCTGGGTGGGTGATGTGTGGTACGTGACCCCCCTACTCTAAAATGAGCATACAGTGCCATACCCATGCGTGACCAGAACCCGATAGAGCAGCAGAGTATTATTGGGGATCAGTGAGGTTTGGAGCTGGTGATTTCAACAGAACTTCTCTCATGCTTATGATGCTAGATCTTTTTTTTTTTTTTTTTTTTCCCCAGCTCAAATGTCCCTCTGAGTTGCTTCTATAACTAGACGAAAGGACTTGTTTCCTACAGCATGGCTGAGGTGAGAGGGTGACCTGGCACAGATGACTAACCCCAAGTCCCTAAGCTGCAGCCACCCTGCTTGGGTTTTATGTGTGCGGTGAGCATGCGTGAGAACCCGACACAGTTCTCAGACACTGAGATGCGAGGTCATTGCTTTGGGCAGAGCTAAGAATAGAGGCAGGGGCCCTGCCCACTTCCTTCTCCAAGTCCCTGTGTCTCTCAGATCCAAATCAATACTGCCGTGAAGCCCCAAGTCCCCCAACATGACCTCCTTTCTTCCTTCCTTCCTTCCTTCCTTCCTTCCTTCCTTCCTTCCTTCCTTCCTCCCTCCCTCCCTCCCTCCCTCTCTCCCTCTCTCTCTCTCTCTCTCTCTCTCTCTCTCTCTCTCACTCACTACATAGCCTAGGAAGACCCTGAACTCACACAGATCCATCTGCCTCTGACTCTCAGGTGCTGTGCGTCTCCATTGCCAGGCTTGTCTGTGCTTTTTTCTTTCTTTCTTTCTTTTTTTTTTTTTCTTTTTTTTTTTTTTGGTTTTTTCGAGACAGGGTTTCTCTGTGTAGCCCTGGCTGTCCTGGAACTCACTTTGTAGACCAGGCTGGCCTCGAACTCAGAAATCCGCCTGCCTCTGCCTCCCAAGTGCTGGGATTACAGGTGTACGCCACCACCGCCCAGCTTGTCTGTGCTTTTTAATATCTGTTTATTTACTTATCTGTTAGTGTGTATCTGTGTAAGTTTGGGCTCACAAGTGTCACTGCAGTCATGTGAAGATCAGAGGACAGCTCTCCAGGGTCGATTCTTTCCCTCTGCCATACATTTCAGGGATCAAACTCAGATCATTAGGTGTACACAGCAAGTCTTCCCCCACTCCCCCCACTGAGCCGTCTTTGCAGTCCTTATTTTATTTTGAGACAGGGCCTCAAGGAGCCCATGTTGCACATAAACTCACTGTGTAGTGGAGGATGAGCCTGAACTGTGTCTACTTCCCTGGTGCTAAAATCCTGAGAGTTTGGCACACCAATCAGTGCAGTGTTGGCATCAAATCTAGGGCTACATAAACTCTACCCACTAAGCCACACCCTCAGCCCATTATCATAATATCAAGAAATCAAATTCAAGTGCATGCCTTTAATCCAGCATTCTGGAGACAGAGAGGTAGGCAGATCTCTGTGAGTTTGAGCCCAGCATGGCCTACAGATGGAGTTCCCGGGCAGCCAGGACTTCCCTGAAAAATCCTGTCTTGAAAAACCAAACCAAACAAGCAAACAAATGGAGAAAGGAAGGAAGGAAGGAAGGAAGGAAGGAAAAGGGAAAGGGAAAGGGAAAGGGAAAGGGAAAGGGAAAGGGAAAGGGAAAGGGAAAGGGAAAGGGAAAGGGAAAGAAACTAGAAAAGAGACACGGAATGCTGGATAGACATACAAGCGGGAGGAAGGACATGAACCTAGCAGGGTGTAAATAAATAAATAACCAAGACCCCAAGACCGGTGGTTTCTGGTGCACAAAGCCTTTTATACTCCAGAACAGGACCGCCTTTCCACGTCCCCTCTCCCTCTCTTACTTAGGGAAAGACATGACCTAAGACCACAGGTCAAACCAGGCACGGTTGTCTAAACCTGTACTCCAAACACTAAAGAAGTAGATGTAGGCGGATCTGAGTTCAAGACCAACTCTGAATGCACAGGGAATTCAAGGCCAGCCGGGCCTACAGGATACCGTTTCTCAACAACCAAATGATAACCATGGAAATGAGAAATTGTGAGTCCCTTGCACTGGCATCCTCCTCTGTTGATGGTTCTCCCTCCCCCCTCTTTCCCCTCCCCTCCTCTCCCCTCCCTTCTCCTCCCCTCCCCTCTCACCTGCTCAGAGGATCTCCAGTGTCTCAAGGTGAATCTGAACCGTTTGTGTCTGGACTTCGCTTTTTCTCCGCAATCAAGGAGGAGTTCTGGGCTCCACCCCCAGGCCCTCGGGTTCTATTCTCATTGAACTCTGTGAGGAACAGCCATTTGTCCATCATACAGTTGATCCTCAGAGAGTTCTGGAAGCCTGCAGGCAAAACTACTACACGCAAGTCTATGACCTCCTACCAGTTTCCTCGCCCTCAACCGGAGAGTCACGCCCTGAGCCTCCTTCCTGCTCGGAAACCCAGTCTTTAGTCAGTAGTCTCCAAAAGGCTTTCTGAATGAACCAGAAGAGCCAGGTGAAGTGTGTCCCTGCGCATGCGCATCCCTTGGTGCAGCGGGCTCGGCGTCCGCGTTTTCTGCATAGTGAAGTCCCATATACCCAGAGCTCATAGTAATGTCCCACTTTGCTGTAAAACTAAAGTTTATGGCGGTGGCATTTATTAAGCACCTTTAAACATAGAGCATCAGCAAACACAAACTCTCAGCAGAGAGACGGTGGGACACTGACCTTGCTCTGAGAACAGTGCTAGAAACTTCCTCAAGCTGGAGCCACGCGATGTGGCCAGAGTCTCGGAGCGGTGTCCTTGGTGGTTTGGGCTTCTTTTTTTTTTTTTAATTGTTTTAGCTAAGACATGTTCTTTCCCTGTTGCCCAGGATAACTTCTTGAATCCTTCCCACTTCAGACTCTACAGCGGCTTAGACAACTCTTCCACCCACATACCTGACCTCTTTGTATTTTACATAATATATAACTCAAGCTGAGGTTTGGAGGAAACACATTAGACTCTCAGGTTGATGCAGGGCCGGGTGGTATATCTCGGTTGGAGAGTGCTTCCCTCGTATGCACAAAGCCCTAGCTAGGACCCTTAGCCCTGAATGAGGGAGGGTGTGGTGCTGGCTCAGAGAGTAGACAAACATTTGCTGCCTCAGTCGGAGGACTGAACTCAGTCTCCAGAAACCACGGTCAAAGAGAGGCCATCCTAAACATGCCACAACACACGTGCACCCACAGTCACATACCTACACACAAAGATAGAAAGTAATAATAATATACACATTGTTTTAAAGGACTAAAAACGATGGTACATATGGGTGATATCCAGCACCAGGAAAATGAAGGTGGGGGGGGGCAGAAACTCAACATTATTCTTGCCCATTTGAGTCCCCATTCCAGACAATAAGAGATCCTGTCTCAAAACAAAACAAACAAAACAAAACAAAACCCCCAGCTGATTCAGTCCTAACAGGGAACCGTGGGCACACCTGTCTGGTGCTGTGCTCAGAGCTACACAAACATCACACCTAGGTTGTCAGCCTCCTCACACGGAACAGAAGGCAGTCTTGCTGGACCTGAGAGACTTCCATCACCTGACTCCAAGGTCTCTGCCTGCGTTTGCCTGCAACCCTGACAGCCTAAGAGTAGCAAACCGACACCATCAGCCACAACAGAGGCAACTTTATCATGAGGGAAATCCTTCAGGGATACTTGTCAGATAAGACACCAAGTCCTAGAAGCCTGGGAATGTGTCAGAGGAGGAGGAGGAGGAGGAGGAGGAGGAGGAGGAGGAGGAGGAGGAGGGGGAAGTTTCACCGTATTTATGAATACATTTTAGACTTGGGTTTCTGTTATTGTCATCTAGACTTATCCAATGTATACCACCCATCCACAGTAATGTAGATATTAGACTCCTCTAGCAGGCCATCTATCTGAACCTTCCCCCCCGAGGGAGCCCCTGGTCACAGGCACCTTCCCCAGCTCCCTAAACAGACTTCTCTGCACCACACAGTTCCTAGCTAGCATCATGAAGCATGTACACAGTGATTGCAGAAAGATTTCACGGCTGGCAATCATTACATAGTTCTTCATTATTATTGTTGGGTGTTAGGCGTGTGATCTACGTGGGCATGGGTGCGATATAGGGTGCACATGTGGAGATCAGTTCTCTGCTCCCACCTGTAGGTGGGTGCCAGGGATTGAACTCAGGTCACCAGGCTTGTTTAGTAAGTGCCTTTACCCATTCAGGACTCTCACTGACTTTCTGTTTCTGTCTTGGACAGGGTCTCATGTAGCCTAGATTGGCCTTGAGTTTACCACATAGCTAAGAATGACTCTTTATCGTCCTAACCGCCTATGTGCTGAGATGGCAGGATGTATCCCCACACCAAGCTTTTCCTACAAAGATTGTGTGTGTGCATGTGCGTCTGTGAGAGTGCATGTGCGTCTGTGAGAGTGCATGTGCGTACGCATGCGCGCACACATGTGCGCATGCGCACATCCACTGGTGCGAATGAGATGGGGGTCCTGCTCTGCTGCTCTTTGCCTTATTCCCTTCTGACCACGTGTCCCCCTGAACCAGAGAGACTGGCAGCAGCAAGCCTTAGCAATCATCTGGTCTCCAACCTTCCCCTCTCCTCTAGCACTAGGGTTACAAGCAAGCACATAAGACTGCTCCCAAGTTTTTACATGGGTACGGGGACCCGAACTCAGGTCATCATGTTTGCATAGCAGGCACTCTTACCTACTGAGTTATCTCTTGGCTTCCAGGACACAATAACGCATGCTTGTTTTTCCCAGAAGGGGTTCGAGGTTATTCTGGGCTATAACAGAGCCAGTCTCAAACACAACAAATCAAAAAAGCCCCAAAGCAAGCAAACAAAACATAGAACAAAAGCAATGAAACAGGTGCTAGAGGGATGGCTCAGTGGTTTAGAGCACTGACTGTTCTTCCTGAGGTCCTGAGTTCAATTCCCAGCAACCTTGTGGTGCCCCATAACCGTCTGTGATGGGATCCGATGCCCTCTTCTGTAGTTGTCTGAAGACAGCCACAATGTACTCATATACATAAAATAAATAAATCTTAGAAAAAAAGAGTACTTATTTCTGTATAGCACACAATTAGAAGAGAAAGGAAAGAGAGGGCCTTCACTGCCGCATCCAGGGTTGGAGAAGCACAGTCTTCAGCAAGGTTGGTTGCTTGGGGCAAACTTTCCAGATCTCAAACCTTATCTCTAGGGGACAACAAAAAGTTGATTTTTATTACTTTAAGTGCACAGGCGGGGAGGTCTGAGGCGGCTGCAGGTGAATGCACGTGCTCTCAGAAGCCTGAGGTGTCAGATCCTCTTGGAGCTGGAGTTATAGGATTGGATACTGTGAGAAACTGATCTGAGAGACAGAGAGAGAGACAGACACACACACACACACACAGAGAGAGAGAGAGAGAGAGAGAGAGAGAGAGAGAGAGAGAGACAGAGAGAGAGACAGAGAGACAGAGAGACAGAGAGACAGAGAGACAGAGAGACAGAGAGAGAGAGAGAGAGAGAGCACATGGGCTCCCAGTGGTATGTGATATGAAATCCCAGTGGTGAGGAGACGAGGCTAGGGATCAGCACAAGTTCGAGGCCAGCTGGTCTGTATAGTGAGTTCCAGGCCAGTCAGGGCTTACACAGCAAGGCCCTTTCTCAAAAGAAAATGTAAAATAATGCTAAAATAAGATAAAACAAGAAAAGCCTGCCAGTGTTGGAGAGCAGGGGCAGATCACATAGCCCACCACAGGAGGCTCAGCAGGCCTCTGGCCTGCTCAGAAACCTAGAACCCAAGAGGTCGGTGGTCAAATCCTATTCTTTCTCACATGAGGTTGTTGGTAGCTTTCTGTATTTTTTCCCCCTTTAAACTTGGAAAGACTGTTCCCGAACCAACTGCCAGCGAGGAAATTTAGTTCCGAGGGCTCACTAGGGATTTTGTGTAGAAATGGGCCAATATCATTTGAAGGGAATGCACGTGTAGACATTTGTGGGAGGACAGCTGTTGAGCCCTGCAGTTCCTTAATAAAAGACCATTTCTCTTCAGCTAAATTGCAGTTAGAAACACTATCAGACAGTCTTGGTCACCCTCTGCTCCAGCTCAGACAGTCTTGGTCACCCTCCGCTCCAGCCTTTTCTGCAATTTGGACACTTGAGGATTTCATGCAAAATGCACTGTGTACTGAGTCTGGCTTCATGTGATCCTGGGTTTTCTCTTTGATGTAATCACTTAAGTGCATCCATCCCGGTAGAAAAACAGCCCGAGTTTGGGCAAACAGTGCTCGCGCAGACCCTGGATCCCTTTCAGGCCTGGGGACCCTTCATCTAGGCCAGGCCCCATTCTTGTGCCTCTCCCCGCGGCTTTCCCTGGTGCCATTTTATTAAAGCCCCAGTTCATCCACATCCAGCCGCACGACTTCTTACAGGCTTCAGAATAAATCACGCCTCGCTCCGATCTTGGCTTCTCTGCCCTTGGCTTTCAATTAAATTTAGAATTGACTTTAAAGGTTCCACCTCAATGTGCGTGGTTGAAAATGACCTTGTTCCCCCTTTCCCACCGCCTGCGACTTCCTGCGAGGGGTTCTTACACTCCAGCTCCCGGTTCAAAAACTAGAAACAGGAATTGGCTTCATGCTCCCGTGGCAAACTGTAAGTCTCAAGCTGTTTAAAGACTTTAAAGTCCTATCGAAAAGGTAAAGTGTACTCTGCGGAGAGAAATCTGGGGGCCAGGATCCGTGTCTGCCTGTGTTCAGGAAGAGACACCGAAGGAGAGGAAGAAGACAGACAATCCCCTCTCTCAGCTGAACACTTTTAATTAGTTTTGTTTCTGGATTTTCTGCTCATAACATACAACCACCATTCAGGTACTGGTGTGCAGTCTTTAAAGACTCGGAGACGAGAGGCCGCCAAGGCAGACTGAGAACCAAACTAATTGTTGGCTTTTGTTTTACCTCTTGGCTTCTGACTCTTAGCAAGGACTGCGGCATAGGAAGCAGGCATATTGGGCTTTTTAGAATCCCCTGTTACACACACACACACACACACACACACACACACACCCGGAAGGATAGATGTTTTGGAAAACACTTCTCTCTCCATGTGTGAACCATTAATTTTTTATTTTTATTTTTATTTTTATTTTTATTATTATTATTATTATTATTATTTTTTTTTTTTTTTTTTTTTTTGGTTTTTCGAGACAGGGTTTCTCTGTGTAGCCCTGGCTGTCCTGGAACTCACTCTGTAGACCAGGCTGGCCTCGAACTCAGAAATCCACCTGCCTCTGCCTCCCGAACCATTAATATTTTAAGACACAGGATTCTCTCTCACTAAGGGCAATAAGGTCCCTCTGATTTGGAAAAAGAGAAGAAAAGGATGATTTGTGTGTCCAAAGGATCAAAGAAGATTCTGTAGGGAAGGATCTGTGAACTGCAGGTGATTTCTTCATTCCACATCAACCAGTGATTGGGTATTTATCATACAGGTCTCACTTTTCTCCCCTTGAAAATGGGTGCAGAGACCCTTTGTCTTATGGCGGTGAAAATTAAGCAAGAAAACACAGGCAAGACAAGACCAGCTAAAACGTTGTTTTTATTTATTTATTTATTCTACCTTCCCTTTCTCCCTCTTGCCCCTGCTTGATCCAGCCCCATTCGCTCAGGCCCATAGGTTCTTTATTTGTTTCTCATTATGGATGGCTGTAAACCCCCATTGGGTTGCTGGGTTTTGAACTCACGACCTCTGGAAGAGCAACAGTTGGTGCTCTTAACCGCAGGGCTATCTCTCCAGCCCTTATTTTTTGTTTTTTTAAAGATGCATTTATTTTCATGTGTTTGAGTGCTTTCCTGCACCGACTTCCCTGGAAACTGGAGTTACCGACCGTTGTGAGCAGCCATGTGGGCGCTCCGGGCTCTCAACGGACCAGCGAGGGCTCTCAATGGCCCATCTCTGCAGTCCATAACTAGGGTTTTGTTTGTTTGTTTGTATGGGACCACCTGTGAAGGTCAAAGGACAACTTGTGAAAGCTGGCTCTTCTGCCGCGTGAGATCCAGGACTCAAACGGAAGTCATCGGGCCTGGCGACAAGTGTCTCTGCCATACTGAGTCGCCCTTTAGACCAGATAGTGAAGCTTTACATAAATACACGAGTTTCCCAACTGTATGGGAGCTAGAAGGTAATAAACACCTGCCCTGGATTTTCTATTTTTTTGTTGGTTTGTTTTGTTTATTCCTTCAGTTCCATTTTGATTTTTGGCAAATGGGGTCTTATGTGGTCCAGGCTAACCTCAGTCTCACTAACTAACCCTTGAACTCTTGGTCCCCTGCCTCTACCTCCTGATTAAGGGTGTGTATACCTTAGAGTTTCTATTGCTGTAATAAAACACCATGACCAAAAGCAACCTAGGGGAGAAAGGGGGATTACTTCCCTCATAGTTCAGCATCAAAAGCAGTGAGGGCGGGAACTCAAGCAGGGCAGGAACCTGGAGGCGGGACTGATGCAGAGGCCACGGAGGTGTATTGCTTACTGGCTTGCTCCTCATGGCTTGCTCAGCCAGGTCTCTTTCTTTCTTTCTTTCTTTCTTTCTTTCTTTCTTTCTTTCTTTCTTTCTTTCTAAGATTTAGTTATTTATTTTGTAAGTATGCTGTAGCTGTCTTCAGACACTCCAGAACAGGGAGTCAGATCTCATGGTGGCCGGTGAGCCACCATGTGGTTGCTGGGATTTGAACTCAGGACCTTCGGAAGAGCAGTCAGTGCTCTTTTTTTTTTTTTTTTTTTTTTTTTTTTTTGTTTTGTTTTGTTTTGTTTTGTTTTTCAAGACAGGGTTTCTCTGTGTAGCCCTGGCTGTCCTGGAACTCACTCTGTAGACCAGGCTGGCCTTGAACTCAGAAATCCGCCTGCCTCTGCCTCCCGAGTGCTGGGATTACAGGCGTGCGCCACCACGTCCAGCGCAGTCAGTGCTCTTAACCACTGAGCCAACTCTCCAGCCCCTCAGCCAGGTTTCTAATAGAAAGAAGCCAGGACCACCAGCCATCCACAATGGGCTGGGTCCTTCCCCAGCGATCACTAATTAAGAAACTGCTCTATAGCAGGAATTCATGGGGGCATTTTTTCATTAACAGAAAATTTTCAGTTAATGTTTCGGTTCCCCTCTTGTAGGTAACTCCAGCTTGTGTCATGTAGCCATAAAACCAGCTGGCACCACATCTAGGCTAACTATTGGATTTTAAGCTTAAAAATTAGAAAAGTTTCAAAGTTCTCAAACCTCAAGTCAAAACGCTTTTCTATTAATTTCCCCTTAGAAAGATTTACTAGGGCCAAGGAAACAGAGACAGGAGGATGACTTCAAGCTTAGGGAAACCATGAGCTGCATAGTAAGTTACAGTGAGTCAGGTAGGCCTACACAGGAAGACCCTGTCCCCCAAAAAGCACGAGTTAGTTCATCTCCCCTCCTTCATGCTGTGTGTGTGTGTGTGTGTGTGTGTGTGTGTGTGTGTTTGACACAATGAGTTTCATTTAGGTGGAATATATGATCATGGGTGAGAGATTATTTATAGGAACATAGGCACCTTACCTGTAGTTACAACAATGAAGAAAGGCTCTCTCTTGCTCAGTAACCAATAGCTCCCTATAGATGTTGATGGGCCCAATATTGTGCAGGTCTTCTGCAGATCTCTATGGCTGCTGTGAATTCATGAGCACAATGGCCATGCGGTTCCCAAAAGACAACACGTCACAACACTCCATCTCTTCCGACTCAGACCATCGTTCTGCTCTTTCTCCCATGATGCTCTCTGAGCCGTGGAGGACGTGATAGACGTCCTGTTTATGGATGAGCCTTGAGCCTTCCGGAACCATGTACACTCATGTACACGCAGCCCTTAGGCCAGTTCCCTGGGCTGCAGTCACACCCGAAAGGCTTCTCTGACCACAGTTTACAACAGAGACCATTTACAACAGAGAGACTTAGTCGTTCAGAAGGCAAGTGTGTTATGGAGGTAACCAACCACTTTCAGATTGGAATCGGTGCTATTCCCGAGACGCCAAACCTACTCCATCTTGAGACCGGTCTCCACCTTAAAGAAAAGTAAAACAGCTTGAGAACTTGACCTGCCGCAGAACTCAAGCTTCGCCCCGGCACTAGGAGGGACCTCATGGCTCGTCCTCGGCCAGAGTGACTCCCTAGCTTCTTCCTAGCAACAGTTAACCAAAGGTGAGTTTGATTGTTTCAGACGTACTTTCGGATTATTCGTGATTGTATCCACCCGTCGGCTCACGGTCACTCTGTTAGATGCTTGCCGGATGGGCACCCCTCCCTCACCCCCACTTGTTCCTCGATTCCTATAAGAACTTGTCCTGCTGAGGGTTTTGGGTTTGAAGAAGAGCCCGAGCTTGTAATAAAGAGATCCTAAACCAGGCGTGGTGGCGCACGCCTGTAATCCCAGCACTTGGGAGGCAGAGGCAGGCAGATTTCTGAGTTCGAGGCCAGCCTGGTCTACAGAGTGAGTTCCAGGACAGCCAGGACTACACAGAGAAACCCTGTCTCCAAAAAAAAAAAAAAAAAAAAAAAAAAAAGGAAGGAAGGAAGGAAGAAAAGAGATCCTAATACTATTACATCGGAGATGGATCTTGGTCTTTTGGGGTACATGAATACTTCCTGGCACGACACCCCATGGGAAGGAACTCACATCTGGTACTCCAGCTGGTCAGAAGCTAAGGACTAGAAGAGACTAGGCTCTGTTGGGGCTCACTGAACACGGCCTCCGAGGGGGGCACCCCTTGCTTGGCAGTTAAGCAGAAGAGCATTTTGGTGGTGGGCTTTGGGGGTTTCGTTTGTTTGTTTGTTTGAGACAGGGATTCATATGGTCCAGGTTGGCCTAGAACTCAGTCTATCACCAAGCTTTGAACTACTGACCCTCCTGCCTCTGCCTTCCAAGGCTGGCTTTGAGTTGCTAATCCTCTAGTCTCCACTTCTTTTTCTTTCTTTCTTTCTTTCTTTCTTTTTTTTTTTTTTTTGTTGTTTTTGTTTTTGTTTTTGTTTTTCGAGACAGGGTTTTTCTGTGTAGTCCTGGCTGTCCTGGAACTCACTCTGTAGACCAGGCTGGCCTTGAACTCAGAAATCCACCTGCCTCTGCCTCCCAAGTGCTGGGATTACAGGCGTGCGCCACCACGCCCGCCCGGCTAGTCTCCACTTCTCGGAGTGCTGGAATCTCGGGCATGTGTGACCATGCTCGGCTCGACAAGTGTGGTAATTTCTCCTCCTGCCCTGCACATGCTATTCTACCGTGAATTTCCTTCTTCTCCATTTAAATTCTTCAGGTAGAATCTTCCTTTTCGGCTCTAAGAGATCAATATTGGCAGGGCTGTTTCTGACGGCTTTGATTTTCTTTTCCTTTCTCTCCAGAACACTCAGGCTTCTCTCGGGAAGGAAACCACACACGTGTGGAAGACTGTGAACTCAAGATAGGAAAGGCGGTTGCACCGGGCTGACCCTCTTCTGAAAGGCTACCGCCACCCCCTCGGTTAACGGATTCCACTTTCCTAATTCTATATTTTACAGCCTTCCAAAAATGGCAACTCTTAAGTGGATGTATGTGCCCCGCTCTCAGACTCCCCATCGCAGGAAAAAATGAAAAGTCAAATATTAAAGTCAAACCCAGGAACTCAGGGGCCAAAGCTGTGGCTAGGTAGGTCCACCACACTAGGTTCTCTTTTGTCTGATTGGGTTTTATTTGGCTTTTATACTTTGAGTAGGGGTTTCGCTATGTAGCTCAGGTCAAATGAATTGCCCAGCTTTCCCGTCCTGGATGCAGAGGTGTGGGCCGGGTTCTAGAAACATGATGGGGGAGATCCCAGGCTCCTCAGCATTTTGAGGATATTGAGGAGATGCTAACTTCCCTAAAGTTCTTCTTCCAAGACTGTCACCTCAACCCAGTTGACGCTGCCCCCCCTTCTGCAGGTGTGACAACGTTGATACAGTGTACTTGGCCCAGACTTGCTGACTGAACTAAGTCTGTCCATAGAACAAAAGGCCTTGCTCCTTAGGGACAGTTCTTTTTTTATACATTTCCCCTTCCCTCTTTTCCTTTCTCTGCTTTTCTAATTTCTAGAAACAATTGTTCTTCCCTCAGCGGGTAACAGGAAAGCGCGACACTGTTCGGTCACTGTTGCGGCCCAAACGCTTCCTCGCCCTCTGAGACAGTCTATGAGTTTCAGAATGAAAAAGGTTGAAGGGTAAAGGCATCCTCTGGGATTTTGGGGCGCAGGGTGGAGGGGAGGGCTGCTGGTGGGAAGAGGAAGGATACGCTCTACTCTCTTGAGACCTTCTCATGGAAAATAAACGTGTAAGTTACAGCGTGTGTCATGATGCTGTCAGGCTTGGGCAGAGTGACCGGTGGGCCTACCTTGACAGTGTGGCTTACAGTTCTAAGGTACTGATAGGTATTTGGCCTTGAAAAAAAAAAAAATATATATATATATATATATATATATATATATATATATATATATATATTTTTTTTTTTTTTTTTTCCCTGAGACAGGGTTTCTCTGTGTAGTTCTTTCTGGCTGTCCTGGAACTCACTCTGTAGACCAGGCTGGCCTTGAACTCAGAAATCCGCCTGCCTCTGCCTCCCAAGTGCTGGGATTACAGGCATGCGCCACCATGCCCGGCTTTGAAAATATTTTAAATCTCCTTTTTCCCCCCTAGAAGATAATTAGTGGACTCAGGCAGGAGGAGGCAGGCCATCACCCCAGGTGGGTTGGGATTAAGAAAAAGGATGGTCACATGGTCAAGGCCAGCCCGGACAAGATGAGATCCAGTCTGAAAGAAGAAAAAGTTTCCCCTCTGCAGAGACTTTGCCTGCCTTCATACAGTCCTGGGCTCTGTTCCTGGCAGTCCTGTTCATCTGCAGAATGCTGTATTAGACTAGCAGTAAAGACTCGTTAATGGAAAAACCAGTCAAAAGAATAGAATCTGATGCTGGGCGTGGTGGCACAGGCTTTTGATCCCCACACTAAGGAAGCAGAGGCAGGAGGGTCTCTGAGCTTGAGGACAGTTTGGTTTACATAGTAAGACCCCGTCTCGAAACAAAATAAAGACCCAAGAAGTCAAATGGGAGGGGGCGGGAGAGAGAGAGAGAGAATCGAATCTCTAGCTGAGGTGGAGAATCTCTAGCTGGTCAAGGGACACCCATAAGAAGCTTGGTCTACCTTAAGTTGAGCTAGAGAGACCATTTTCCTTTATTGAAATGCTGTATCTAGCCGGGCAGTGGTGGCACATGCCTTTAATTCCAGCACTTGGGAGGCAGAGGCAGGCAGATTTCTGAGTTCGAGGCTAGCCTGGTCTACAGAGTGAGTTCCAGGACAGCCAGGGCTACACAGAGAAACCTTGTCTCGAAAAACCAAAAAAAAAAAAAAAAAATCAAACAACAACAAAAAAGAACCCCAAAGGAGACCTCGATCTGCCAGAACCCCTGCTGCTGGTTCTGCTCTTCAGGGAGGGCGCTGATTCTGGGCTCTGGGAAGCCTGCTCTCAGCAGCAGTCTGTAGCTAGTCAGGAAGCGCTGAAGACAAGATCTTTCTCTTGAAATGCTGCTGTGGAGTCTCAAGAGTGACATCACAAACGGACAAGACTCTGTGATTATGACCCCGCAAACCTCCTCCTGAAGACTACAGCTTTCTCCTAACCAACAGAGCCTCGCAGGAAGCCCTGTAGGCTGTGCTGTGAAGGGAAGCCGGGCTCAGTCAGAAACTTCAGGTCTCTGAGTTGTTCCCACCGAGACTGCTCAGACCTGGGGCTCTTTAACTTCCGGTTGCGCTGCTGGGAACTCAGGTGGCCACGTGGCTTCCCCCTGTTCAAGGACATTCTCGGAAGGATGCAGCCACTATCTGGTCTGAAGCAGCTGGACCTCTGGCCTTCTGTGGACTCTTCAGCCCCTTATCTTGTTTATTTTTGAGGCCACTTCTCACTCTGTGGTCCAGTCTGGCCTTGAACTGTCCCACCCTCCACCCCCTCCAGGGGCTCCCTATCTCACCCCGGGGTCAAACCTGTATCTCGGTTGGATTCCCTGCCCCCGCCCCCAACACTTTTCTTCTCCTTATTTTTATTGTTATTTTTATTTTTGAGACAGGGACTCATGCAGCCTTGGCTGTCCTCAAATTCTCAGTCCCTGGCCAACCTCTGCTTCTCAAGAGCTGGGATTAAAGGCATGCACCACCACCAACCACTCTTAACACATACCAATAGATGAAATTGCCCGTCGTCCACTAGAAGCTAAATCCATAAATAAGGAATATTGAGGAATTTCTCCACTAGTGCTGTTGAACATTTGCTGAGTGGTGAGACTGTTGCTGGGTATGAAATGATGGCATTCCTATTTATTTATTTATTTATTTATTTATTTAGTAAGTGTGTGTGTGTCTGTCTGTCTGTGTGTCTGTCTGTGTGTGTGTGTGTGCACACGTTCTCTCCACATAAGGTTTCCAGAGTTTCAGGTTAGGTTGTCAGGCTTGGGCCAAGTGCCCTTACCTGTGAAGCCATAGTTATTTTAGGACTCAGTATTAGAATGTAGGCTCCTTAGTATTAGAATGTAGAATTATCCTTTTCACTTCTGATATATATTTTCTCTTTTTTTGTTTTTGTTTTTCGAGACAGGGTTTCTCTGTGTAGCCCTGGCTGTCCTAGAACTCATTCTGTAGACCAGGCTGGCCTCGAATTCAGAAACCTGCCTGCCTCTGCCTCCCAAGTGCTGGGATTACAGGCGTGCGCCACCACCGCCCGGCTCTTTCTTTCTTTTAATATTTTATTTTTGATTTGGTGTCTATAAGCATCTTTCCTGTGTGTGTGTACATATATGCACCATATGCATGCCTGGTGCCTGGGGAGTCTGGAATGAGGGAGGCATCAGATCCCCTGGAACCCTAGTTCCCGACTGTTGCGAGCCTCCTGGTGGGTTCCGGCAACTAGTCCGAGCAGGGTCCTCTGCAGGAGCCGCAAACGCTCTGAACTGCTGAGCCATCTCTCCAGCGTCTACTCAGACCTCTCAACTGCTCTTTCCAGCCTTATGCTGGGGCCTGTAGAATGATTAAAACTAAATGACACATTTAAAGAAAAATAGAAACCAGCCGGGCGTGGTGGCGCACGCCTGTAATCCCAGCACTTGGGAGGCAGAGGCAGGCAGATTTCTGAGTTTGAGGCCAGCCTGGACTACAGAGTGAGTTCCAGGACAGCCAGGATGAAAGAAAGAAAGAGAGAGAGAGAGAGAGAGAGAGAGAGAGAGAGAGAGAAGAAAAATAGAAAAATTTACCCTTCTCTAAAATTGGCAAATTTTACTTAGAATAATGTCCAGGCCAGTTGCGGTGGCCCTGACTTCCAATCCCCATACCGGAAAAGGTGAGGCAGGAGGATGGCAGCCAATTCCAAGCAGGCTAGAAGAACTTTAAAACAAACAAAACCAAAAAAAAAAAAAAAAAACAAAAAAAAAAAAAAAACCAGCTGTGACCTGTTCCTCTTCCCCTCTGGTAAGGCTGAGTCACCTATGGCCCCAGGCCATGCTCCAGAGGCGCCTCCCTGAAGGCCCTCTGGGTCTCCCCTGGCTGGAGGGTGAGGTAAAACGCCGTTTATCGTTTTTATCATCACAATCAGCCCAGAAAGAACAGCTGTTCCACCCCTCAGCCTTAACCTTCCCCTCCCTAGACCTGATGACCTCTGGGCCATCCAGTAAAGTAGGGGGGAAATTTTGAAATGATTTGTGCCCCCCCCCCAAGGAGAGCTCAGGTTTTCTTGACCATACCATTCTTTCGGTTGGTTGGTTTTTAGTTTTTATTTCATGTGCATTGGTGTTTTTGCCTGCACGTATGTCTGTGTGAGGGTGGCAGAACTTCTGGAACTGGAGTTACAGACAGTTGTGAGTTGCCATGTGGGCGCTGGGATTCGAACCCAGGCCCTCTGGAAGAGCAGCCATCTCTTAACTGCAGAGCCATCTCTCCAGCCCCGACCATACCTTTCTTGATATGCATTTTCAATATCCCAAGCAAATGGGTCAAACACATACCATGGGGCCAGCAGGATTTTCAGCCATCCCTAGGACCAAAGAGAATCCAGAAGAAGCCCCCAACATAACTCAAATTGTCAAACAGCTCAAAACTACCTGAACTGACTGTTTCCTGGGGGTCCTTCATGACTGGAGACATAGCTCAGTCTGGGGCTCTCAGGAGCTACAAATATGGATTGGGTAGGAAGACAGTTCATTGCTCTGGAGGAAAAAAAATTAAAATTAAGAGCCAAGGACCAGGACTATAACCCAGTTGGTAGAGTGCTCGGGTAGCACTCACAGAGCCTGGGTTCCAACCTTGGCTCTGAACAAAGTGGGCATGGTATTCATAACTCAGCAATTGGGAAGCAGGGGCAGGACCATCCTTAGCTGCCTGGGACTCATGAGACTATAGCTGAAGAAAGAGAAAGAGAGAGAAAGAGAGAGAGAGAGAGCCAAGTGGTGGTGGCGCACGCCTTTAATCCCAGCACTTGGAAGGCAGAGGCAGGCGGATTTCTGAGTTCAAGGCCAGCCTGGTCAACAGAGTGAGTTCCAGGACAGCTGGAGCTACACAGAGAAACCCTGTCTCGAAAAACCAAAAAAAAAAAAAAAAAGAAAGAAAGAAAGGAAGGAAGGAAGGAAGGACAGTGACATGCATACTCTAAGACACCCCCACCCCCCATCCACCCCCCCACCCCCGCCAGGGTCTGTAGAGTCATATCTGAGATTCTTTTTAACGGGAGGAAACCCCCCTAGTCACAAGTGAGTAGCTGCGTTGGGCTGTGATAGGGTAGAATCCATCTTCCAGCAGGTCATAGAAGCCTTATATCTTTATTGCCCAATGTACTATGGCAGGGGACTTTTCTTGGAATTGAGAATATTAATGCTTATGAGATAGAAACCTATTGTGCTTACCAGCAAGAAGCCCTCTCTAGATCAGCAACAACAAAATGAGGTGTGAGATCCCAGCTGTCTCTGCTTCCTGTTCCTCCCCCTGGTGTGAACAGGTGAGAAGCCCCAGCCACAAACCAACAAGCTGAGTGCGGCCTCGCTCCCCCACCAGCTTCTGCTCAGGGCTCAGTCAGCCAGAAACGGTGTTGTACACTCCGGTTGACTTTTCCGCATTGTCAACTACTCCAGGGATTCCCCAGCTAAGAAAGACCCAGAAAGGTGGCTGCTGAGCTGAGATCCCGAAAGCTTCTGCCTGGAGTGGTCTGGAGCACTCTAGGTGTGAATGCCAAAGGGCCAGCTGCAGGCTGTCCTGGCTTGCTAGCTAGCTTGCGCTGCCTTGCGTCCCTTGATTCAAGCACCAAGTGCAGCTTCGGAAGGGCCCTTAGAAAGTGAGCTCTTGGTGTGGGAGCTCAGAGAGGCCACAGCAGAGCTTCTCAGCAAAGCTGAGCTCTGGGTAAAGAAGCTAAGGAGGCTGCTGTTTCCCCAGCTCCCATCCGTGAACTGTGCTAATTCTGCTCAGCCTGTTGTCCTGGGCACGCTGGCTGTCTAAAGCACACTCATCACACAGTCTTCATTCCAGGGGCCAGAACTGGTTTCTGAGCTTTGGCTGGGGTCCGAGTTACCTGTTCAAATGACTCCTGAAGGCCTCACTGGTGGGCTTAAGGAACTGATTAGAAACAACAAATAAACAAAAACAGCTAAGTGGAAGAGACCACGCACCCACCCTCCACAACCCCCACTCCCAATCTACTTCTCTGGCACCAAGAGTTTTACCTGCTCATTCGTCCGGACAGGAGGCCACGCCTCTGATTTGGCCTTGGAGAAGCTGGCCACATCAACTGGGGAGAAAGGCAGCTTCTCCTCCCCTGGGATCAGCTTGGCTTTTGGTTCTGTTTTTTGTTTTTGTTTTTGTTTTTCTTTTAGTTTTTTGTTTTGTTTCATTTTTGTTTTTTTTTTTTGGTTTTTGTTTTTTTGTTTTGTTTTGTTTTGTTTTCGAGGCTAGCCTCAAATTCACTGTGTAGCTGAGGTTTGCCTTAAACTGATCCTGTGCCCACTTCCCAACCGATGAGCTAAGGGGCCCCCACCAGCACACCCAGTTACAAAAACCTTAAGGAACAAACAAAACATTCCTTCTCAGGGTCTAGCTTCGTTAAGAGTATAGTCTTCAGTCCTAATCAAGAAAACTTCTCTTTGCAACATATGTAGATCATTACAGAAAACCACAGCCAATCACAGTGCAGAACTGTGGAGCCCAGTTTCAGGGTTACATCTATAAAACGCACCCCCACCCCCCACCCCCCTCCCTCAACACCTAAGGCTCAGGGAATGGTATAGAACACTGAGCAGAAAGATTGCAAAAGCCAAAGAATGGGAGGGAGGGGGGCGGGGGGCGGGCGGGGAAGGCTGTCTCTCCTAGGAATGTCACCCACCAAGTCTAAACAACATGACTAATGTTAATCAAATATGAGCTGAATAAGGATGATGGGAACGGACAGACCAAGATGAACGGGAGTAAGAGCACAAGGCTTCATCCCTGTACGAAGAACTACAGGCAGCCAGGGAAGGCCAAGAGCAGGAGCGGCAGAGACCGTCTTCCCCAAGGAAAAGCACATGGATCGCTTATCCAGCGCCAAAGGGCAGCCCTGAAAACACACACACGTGTAATGTTGTACAGAGCAGGTTATATTTGGAAATATATGTGTGTGTACAAATACATGTGTACACACAAACATATGTATGTATATACGTAATAACAAGTAGTGAGAAAAAGGTGATCAATTTGAAAGACCAAGAAGCACGTGGAAGGGGTCAGAGGGAGGAAATAGGGGATGTAGGTATAACCTCAAGAAAGGAGAGGAAGTCGGACATTTCTGAAGCAAGACTCTCCTCGTGGGACAAAGGCAGATCCAATTCTGCGACTCTGTGTCCTCATATCTTCTCGGAGAGAAGCTGGCACTCCCCATTAGGACGGTCTCATGGGTTTTTGTTTTGTTTTGTGTTGACGTCATGAAGTGGCAAACCCCTCACACCTTTTTTTTGGCCCCTCCGCTTGTGTATGGTTTGAACTCGCAACTTGATTTGCCCGATAGAATATGACAGAGAGGGACTTGACCAGTCCAAGGTTTGAGCCTGCGAAGGCTCTATACGTTCCCCTTTAATGGAACACGATTCTAGCCTGCAAGCGTGCCTTGGGATGCCAAAGCCACAGGGACATTTCCTGAGGAGAAGCATGGCTTGCTGTTTGACCAGGCAAGTAGCAAGGCTTACAGATAGACAGCCTCCGACCTTTGCCGGCGTCTCCCTGCGCATTGTGTGAGAAACCGCTTTGGAAGGTTCAGGAACAGCTGGGTTCCAGAACCCATGGCCCGCTGGACAGAGGACGCTCGGGTACTTCTGAACCGCATCACCATGAGAAGTGAAAGAATAGCAGTTGTTTCAGGCAAGCACGTTTGATATTGTTTTATTTGGCAGCAAGGAGCAAATAAGCATTATCAGTCAGTGTATATAACAAGTGGCCTCTGCCCGCTAGCCATGAGGTTGGACTCAGGACTCCTACTAGGGGCATGAGTGTGTATAAACTTAAGATATGTGATATGTTAGTGTCCTAAATGCTGTAACTGTGGAGTGCTCGCGCGCGCGCGCGCGCACACACACACACACACACACCACACCACAAACAAGAGATGGCGGTTCATGCCTGTAGTTCCAGGCAGAGCAGGAGGATTGCCATGAACTCAAAGCTGTTCTGGAACACCAAGAGGGTACTAAACTGTGGCACACAACAAGATCCTGCCTCAAACAAGTAACCCAGCAAACCAAATAAAGCCCACAGTCTGCTGGGAGCATACTGGTACATGCCTCTACCCAGACAACTCAAGAGGCAGGCAGAGACTGTTTTCCAGGCCAGTCAGGGCTACACTGTGAGAGGTTTTTGTTTTTGTTTTTTTGGGTTTTTTTGTTTGTTTGTTTGTTTTTCCTGAGACAGGGTTTCTCTGTGTAGCCCTGGCTGTCCTGGAACTCACTCTGTAGACCAGGCTGGCCTCAAACTCAGAAATCGCCTGCCTCCCTCTCCCAAGTGCTGGGATTAAAGGCATGCGCCACCACTGCCCGGTCCACTGTGAGAGAGGTCTTGACAGCAAACTGCAGCAAAAGCCCTCACACAAGAACAACAAAAAGAACTTGCACTCAAAGATGTTTTCTTTCCATTTTATTTTATTGTAAAAATTTTATGTACTATTAGTGTGTGTGTGTGTGTGTGTGTGTGTGTGTACATGTCATAGATCCTTTTTGGGGGAGATCAGGGATTGACTTTATAAAGTTGGGTCTCTCCCATCTCATGTGTTCCCAGGGTGGGACTCCGGCCCCTGGGCTTCTGTGGCAGCTTCTATTCACCAAGCTGGCCGTTCCCAATTCCCCACCCATTTTGTGTTTTAAAAAAGGATTTTGGTAGCTTCCCTTCCTCCAAACCTTCCAAGCAAAGAAACGTCAAACTCATATGTCTAGCCATAATGATATCATATGATATATCAATTTTAGAATTGGAAAAAAAAAACCACTGGAATTTACAGATGCAAAATTGATTCAAATGAAGTCTGTGTGACCTTCCCCCCCCCCCCCCCGCTCCTTTTCTCATCCTAGTAAATAAGTCCCCAAGGAAAAGTGTCGGCATCATCTCTAACAAAAGTAATCAAATAAAGTCAGAACAACGTAGACCCAAAGCACACAGATGAGACTGACAGAAGTTATTATTTCCAACACACAGCTCTCCAATCTTGTCTCCCTGGAAGAGAAAGCAAAGTCCGGGCGCTCATCGATCGCATCCTCCGGTGGCCTCCTGCCCGGGCAGGATCTTTCCCCTTCCTTGAGGAAGCTGGGGGTGGGGTGGGGTGGGGAGGAGGACGAGCGACTTCTCTCTGTGGCCTCGTGGTACAAGTGACCGAGGCTGCAGAGAAGGAGAAAAGCCCATGAAGCTGAAAAATTTTGCAAAGAGAAAACAATTGTCCCGCAGACCACAGTAAATAAAATAACAGCGGTGGGGCGATTTGCAAGCATGTAACGCGCTTTTTGTGCGGGGCTGTTCCTGCGGGCCTCGAGGGTTTCTGTGCGCCGGCTCGGCAGGACCTCCGTGACTTGCCTGAAGCACAAAGGCCGAGACTGCGCCCCTCCTCCAGTGGCTCACCCCCCAATCTTCCCCATGCTGAGGTGGTCTTACAGCGCACTGAAGACTTTCAGTGGGGTGCAGGGCAGTGCAATTTAGGATTTCTGCAGTACCGGGTGGATTTTCAAGCCTGGCAGACAGGGGCCAGATTTAAAAATAGCCTTTAACTCACCCGATTAACCCTTTCTTCGCTGAGCTGCTCTTTGCCAGAGCTTGCTCTGAACAGTGCGAAAAGACCCAGCTCTCGCGGTTTGGAAACCAGCTGAATAAATGTCATGATTCATTGCCAAAATTTAAATTATCCAAGTCTTTTATGCCAGGGTTGAAGGAGGAGGGGGCAGGGGGTTAGCGAGCAGTGGAGAGAGAGGTGATGACCAAAGTGGGGAGAGAGAGAGAGAGATCCTGGTTAAAGGAGAGACTGCCGCATTGCCCTCACATGGGGACCGAGATGAGTCTGTGATTACTTTAATGACCGTGAAACTTGAGTATTCAAAGAAATAAATGAAGCTATGTAATCACCTTCTAAGTCCTATCAAAGGCCAGTGAAAGCGCGATGGGAGGGGCCGGTTATATAATAGCATTTATGTCCCACAGGGCCCTGCAGGCCAAAGAAAGCAAGGGCGGATGTGTCAAGGGGGGAGCAGGACCGAATTCGACCCTATCACGAAAGCGTTATCCAAAGCCAGGAAGGGCAGCCCGGCACATTGGGGCCATGGTGGGCTCCTCTCAGCGTTAGGCCAGGAAAGTTCTACTGCTGTTCTGGGTTTCTGTAAGTTTTACAGTGCAAGTCAGCCCCTAAGCCAGGCAAACACCACCCGGCGTGTACCAGTATGCTTTAATATTTAAATAGCAACACAAGGCCCAGACAAAAGGCAAACTCCTGGTTATCTTAATGTGATGCTATTTTAATATTTCTCTTATTTGTTTGTTAATGTGGCTCTATTGGCCTCCTGCTTCTGGGGCTGAAATCGCTGATCCTTTTGCCTCTCCCTCCCAAATGCTGGGACTGCAGGTGCACTGAGCCTTATGTCAAGCCTCAGACATTTGTGATTTGGGGGGAACTTTAGTTTTTCCAGCCTGCACAGGTCTCAGCTGGCTTCCAGTCCTGCGGGCCTTCACAGCTGCCTAGCTCGAGTGCCACAATATCTGTCTCCTTCCCTGGAGAGGCTCCCTGGTCATGCTACAGACCTGGTTTGGGGCACACACATTGACAAGTAGGTATCATCTGCTGTTAGACATATTTCAACCATAAAGGTGGTGTCCTACTCCGAGATTCCAGCAGGTCACAGAATTCTTAATAGTCTTTATTCTTAATCCTTAGGAGATGGGGGAGAAAAAAACTAAAAAACAAAATAAAACCTCCAGACTTCTATGAGTTTTTTTTTGTTGTTGTTGAAATTCTCTAGAAAAAGAGAAAACAAAAAACAAACAAACCAAGAAACAAAAACTAAAAAACAACAAAAATGGAAAACCAGATACCCAGTTAAATTTGAATTTGGGATGAATTGACATTTTTTTTCAGTGTAAATATATCTCAGTAAAAACCAAATTGTTTAAAAGTCTGGTTTGGTTGGCCAGCCGATTCCTACATACCAAGCTTGGCCCTCTAGATTTAACTGGGTGTCTGGTTCTTGTTTGTGGGTTTTGTTGTTGCTGTTGTTGTTCACCCACAACCAAAGTAATAGCAAAACGAAATTAGATTATAAAAAAAGAAAGGAATAAAGATTTAAAAGTGGGGCTTTTAGGTTTTTTTCTTTTTAATGTTAAAGGTTTAACATTAAAGGAGATCTGCCTCTACAGTTCCTTCTTCATTACTGACTCACATAATTCTCTTAGTTTTATCACATGACAATATGTATTTATATATACATATATGCATATAATATATTTAATATATTGTATATTAAATATACACAATATAATATACATTATATATATTATATGAGTGTTTGCTTGCACGTATATATGTGTACCCATCTGAGTTCCTGGTGGCCATGGAGCAAGAAGAGAGCATCAGGTTCCTAAATTAAATTTCAGGTGTTTGTAAGCCTCCGTGCAGGCCCTGGGAGGTGAATGCGAGTCCTTGACAAGAGCAGGCCATGTTCTAACCACTCAGACACCTTTCCAGCACCTCCTCCTACCCTACAACATAGGGTAGCCAAAACAGCATAGCCAAAAAAACAAAAAAAACAAAAAAACCAGACGGGGCTGGAGATGACCCTCCATCATTGTAACTCTAGTTCCAGAGACTCCAACAACCCCCTGCTGGCTTCCATCGGTACCAGGCATGCAGGTCTTACACAGACATCCGTTCGGGCAAAACAGCAATATACAAAAAAGTAAGACTTTTTTTTTTTTTTTTTTTTTTAGGAAAAAAACTACGAAAGCAACAAAGAGCCCGAATGCCTGAACATCCTGTTATCATTTGAAGGTCGGAGAAAATTTCAGAATAATTCAGATCAGTCTCTAGAAAAGGCCAGCTTGACACACCTTTGGCCACCTTGGCTGCTGTATGCTAGTCTGACAAACCAGGAGAGGGAACGGCCACCGGCCTTAGGACACACGGCCTATGACAGACGCAGATGTGGCCCCAGGCAAGAACCAAAGCAACTGGCTTGTCTCCTGCACCCCCCACCCCCCAATAGCTGGCTTGCCTGCCTGCCTGAGGCTCACCTGACCCTGAGCTCCAGCTGGCCACAAGGACAGTTTTCCACTCCCCCCAGCCGGGAAGACCTGTGAGGGCTGATGACTGACGGGCGATAGAGCCAATGTCACAATGTCACACACACACACACACACACCAGCTCTGGTTGTCAGGAGAGCTTGTGACAGAAGGAGCAGCAGTTTCCAGCCTCTTGCTAAGTAGTTGTGAGCAAAGCCAAGCGTGCTTCCTCTAGACGAGGCTGGGCCTGCTCTGCAGTGGAGAGGCGGACTGAGATGTCTCTGGCCCTCCGCCTCCTGCAAGTGTGCTGTCTTCCCCTCACGGGTAAAGCATACCCACCTTCTGGTGTGGGTTAGATGACTAATCAGGAATGAGAGATGCTGCAGCCTTTCCCCCTAGATGCTAAATAACAAACACACACACATACGATTTAATCTGTTATGATAAAACACCGTGGTCAAAATCAGCTTAGTGAGGAAGGGGCTCATTTCATCTTACAGCGTATGATCCATCATGAAGGGAAGTAGGCAGGCACTGAGGAGGCAGAAGCTGAAGCAGAGGCCATGGGGGAATGCCACACGCTGGCTTGCTTTCCACAGCTTACTCCCTTCCCCGCCCCCCTCCCACCCCCTTTAAAATTTTCTTTTATGTCTACACTGCTGCTCTCTTCAGACACACCAGAAGAGGGCATTGGACCCCATTCCAGACGGTTGTGAGCCACCATGTGGTTGCCGGGAATTGAACTCAGGACCTCAGGAAAAGCATTCGTTGCTCTTAACTGATGAGCCTCTTCTCCGTCCCACTCCCTGGGCTGTTTCTGCAACCCGGATCTACTTGCTTAAGAGTGCCAGCGCCACAGTGCTTGGCCCTGCCATATCAATCATTGATCAAGACAATGCTCTACCGTCTTGGCTGTATGGAAGCATCTTCTCTACTGCTGTTACTCTTCACAGGTCACTCTAGATTGTATGTGCCAAAAATGACAAAACCTAGTGGATGTATAGAACACGAATCTTCCATGTAACAGATAGGTCTTCAGGGTTAGCAGCTACACTGTCCTACAGACAAAGGTCCCAACGATCTTCAGAAGGAACACAGGCGGGGCAGCCTTCCCAGCATGCAACAAGAGGTGTTGTCTCTGGGAGACCAGACGCTGCCACTGTGTGCGGGGTGGGGGGGTGGGAGAATCACATTCGAACCTCTGTCACTGGCCAAAGAAACAAGGTCTTCATTGTGCAGGCTAGCCTCAGACTCCTGAGCCAAAGCACCTGCCAGCTCAGGGTTCCCCACCCCGACTCCCCAGGCGTCAGCAGTGTCAGAGCCCCGTTAGAGTCATTACTGGCACGTGCTAGAAGACGAGGCAGAAGTTTTTCAAACATCCTCAGAATAGGCAGCCAGCCATCCTCCAGGCGCCGCAGGACTGTGGTTTACTACACTGTGCTCAAATAGCATCAGCACGGGACATGGTGTGTCACCTCACGTCCTTACCCTGTCTGCCTCTCTTCTGCACCCCCAGGGAGGACCTCAGCAGGTGACTCTGGGCTGCTTATGTTAGGAAGCAGGATGTTTGCCTGTAAGGAGAGGACCACTGGGTTTGATCCTCAGCTATTCCACAGCAAACGGAAACCTTTAAGTATGGCCCTATGCTGCCGGGCGTGGTGGCGCACGCCTGTAATCCCAGCACTTGGGAGGCAGAGGCAGGTGGATTTCTGAGTTCGAGGCCAGCCTGGTCTACAGAGTGAGTTCCAGGACAGCCAGGGCTACACAGAGAAACTCTGTCTCGAAAAACCAAAAAAAAAAAAAAAAAAAAAAAAGTATGGCCCTATGCTAACTGATGGCCTTGTGGGTTTTGTTATCTACCCGAGGCATGGCCACCCGGAATTTACAGATTTTCCTGAGTCTCATTCTGATTATTAATAGGATAATCTCACCACCAGCCTTCACATCACTTATTTCATATCCAAGGGTGAAATACTACGAGCTGCTCTGACCAGAAGCAGCCCAGGGCAGAATGAAATGTGCTCCAATCCAGACTCACTGAGACGGTACACAGCAGCGACGAAGAGTAGAGAGACAAAGCTGTCTCCACCAAGTTGTCTTCTGGCCTCTATGCCTATCCATATATACATCGCATACAACAACAACAACAACAACAACAACAACAACAACAACAAAACCCAAACAAAATAATAATTAAAATAATAATAACAACCCTATAAAGTGAAAACTGGGCATTGTGGTCCTTGTCTATAATCCTAGATTTTGGGAGATGGAAGCAGGAGGGTCATGAGTTCAAGGCCAGCTTTGACTGAGATCTTTACAGGCCTGATTCACTTTTGTGACAAAACTTTGACCATTCAAAGCATGCAGGTTCTATTTCAGGGGATGCGGGGAGTGGGGGGGGGGCAGTATTACAATTAAAGGGGAAGATACCATATATCCACGAACAGTAACAACAACAAAATCCCCCGGCGATGAGAACAACAAAGGGTGAAATGAGTCTCCCTGTATCATCTGTCCCACAACAGACAGTGTCCCTGAAATATGACAAAGTAAGAGCAAACATGTAACAGTCTCGTTGGCATATATATATATATATATATGAAATGGAGACCCAGTCTCCCTGTGTCCCCTGGCTGACCTGGCACTCACTCACTATGTGGCTTGGGCCCTGCCTTGACTCCACAGAGACCCACTTGTCTCTGCCTCTAGAGAGCTAGAAATAAGGGCCAACACTACTGCGCCTGCTCCCACCAGCTACTGTATTGCCTCTCTTCTGTTCTCTTCCATCTGTCTTCCTATCTACCCACCTATCTCTGTATCTGCTTACCTCTCATTTATCTAGTCACTTATTCACCAATCTTTGTGGACCTACTGATATCTATCATGTATTAATCAGCCTATATCCACCATCTACCTATTGATATCTATGTATGCGTGTATATTTGCCTGCCATCTATATATCTATCTCTATTATCTACATGTGTATAGATATCTCTGTGTCTATCATCTATGTTCATCTATCATATATAATCGATGTATCTATTATGTATGTATATATGTATGCATATATCTATGTATCTATTTATGGATCTATGTATGTATGTATGTATGTATGTATGTATATATGTATGTATGTATCTATCTATGTATCTATGTATCTATCTATGTATCTATGTATCAATGTATCTATGTATCTATGTATCTATGTATCTATGTATGTATGTATATATGTATCTATCTATCTATCTATCTATCTATGGTTCAAGCCATACCTCAATCTTTCTGAGCTACATACTTCAGGGGAATTGATAAAAAGCCTCTTTCTTCACATGCCATATTCAACTTTTTTTTTCTCTTTTGGTTTTTTGAGACAGGGTTTCTCTGTGTAGCCCTGGTTGTCCTGGAACTCACTCTATAGACCAGGCTGGCCTCGAACTCAGAAATCTGCCTGCCTCTGCCTCCCAAGTGCTGGGATTACAGGCGTGCGCCACCACCGCCCGGCCCATATTCAACTTTCAAGTATACTTCTTGAAAGGTCTGAGCTGCTGTCTGTGTGAGAGTCAAGTTTGAAATTATGGTGCTGGGCATTCCTGATGCTGTACAGCTGTTACAATCACCAAGGAAAGCTTTACAAACAGCTGGCCCTTAAATAGGTTCTGAGGGCTAAGTAAGTGATCTGCTTTGACCGGAGGCCTAAAGTAGTAGCCCCTTTGTTGGTATCTCTGCGTGTAGGAAATGTGACCTGTCCTTGTTTTGTTTCTTCTTGTTGTTCTTTAAATGGAACCTACATAACACCTGGCTCTCTGAGTCCTCAAAAGGTTTGTCTCCTGACTGGAAGGAGTCTGTGAGTAAAAACCTCTTAGGGTCCAGCCAAGCACAAGGCTCTGAGCCAAGCCAGTAGCATTGATTCTAAACATACTTCTGGACCAATCTTACTCACCAGTAACTCACTAGTGACCTCTCCTACTTAACCAGCTGTGGACGGGAGTTGTGGGTCCTTCCCAAGATCTGCCACTCATCCATATGATAAGCCCCAGCTTTCATTTTGAGTTGGTGTTAACATCTATTCCAACCAAGTTTTTTCTGTTTGCGTGGGTCTCAGGCATGAGTTGTTGAGTTAGTTTCTGCTGACTTAATATGCCATGGCAAGAGCTGGGTGTGCTGGTGCCTGCCTGTGATTAGAACCGTGGGAATGAGGGACGGAGGCAGGAGGATCGGATATTTGAATCATTCCCTACACGGTGCATTTGAGAGACCAGCCTGAGCTACAGGAGACGTCAACTCAAAGGGGAAAAAAAGGAAGGAAGGAAGGAAGGAAGAGAAAAGCGAAAAGCCATGAAAAGTATCTTTTCCTCCTGTCTTATTCTACCTTACCCAGAACCTTCGTTTCCGTTGACTCATCTGATGGTCGCAGGACAGTTCTGGAGCGTCTGAACTGTTTCTGAGGCCTCCCCTCTCCGCTCCTGTCTTTCAGCATATTTGTGCCAGGCACACTGGTGAATACCCAAGATGCCTGCACTTGGGATATGGAGACAGAAAGGTAACAAGTTCTAAGTTAGTCTTCGCCTCATACCAAGTTCCAGGCCAGTCTCTGCTGCAGGAGGCCCCGTCTCAAAAAGCAAAAGAAGGCAGCTAGGGAGGAGCGGGTCGCAGGGCCCCATCCCCGCCTGAGGACCTTGAATAGTTAATGGCTGCTGGAAGATGAGGGGTGTGTCCTTGCTACTCACAGGAGACTGGATGGGCTACTCTGAGACTGGATCCACTTTCCCAGCCAGGGAGCATAGAGGGTACTGTTACTGTTATACACTCACATGTAAATGCTATAGAGCACAGAGTGAAGGAGCCAGAAGATGAGGGAGTTTGCTGTGAGACTGAGTCTCCTGGGAACATCAGAAGCTACACCCATACAGGCTCACCAGCATGGCCACCCGAACGGAAGCTGAACAAGGAGGACACCGGGGAGCACGCCTAACTCAAGAGGAAGAGCTCATGAGGCGGTCTCAGCCCCACACAAAGAGCTGCAGGCACCCAAGGAAAGCTGCAGGCGGGAGAGGTAGTCTTCCCCGGGGAAGAGCACGGCTGTTCATTGCCCAGCTGCCAAACAGTCAGCCCTGAACACGGACAAACAAGAACACCCAGACAGACGCAACAGGCTGTCTTTAGGAATATCTATGTATACACATAATCTACTTGCAGTAACAACTAGTGAGAAAAGATTCGAAAGAGAGAGGAGAGGGACATATGGAGGGTTTGGAGAAAGGAAAGGGGAGGAGAAACATGTTGTAATTAAATTATAATCTCCAAAAAAAAAGTGCCATGTAGCAATTCGATTGCTTTCTTTTCAGATTTGATTTCTAAAATTGACTTAGGAGAATTATAAAGGTATCAGAAGGAAACTGGCAAGATTCGGAACACTGACCGACAACAGCTGAGGGCCTTCAGACTAGTCATTCCCCCAAACCGAGGGAAGGTTTTGTTGTGCATTCCTGGAACCCAAACTGCTTTGCGCGAGCATGTGTGCATGTGCGTGCGTGCGTGCGTGCGTGCGTGCATGTGGTGTGTGTGTGTGTGTGTGTGTGTGTGTGTCTCCTGACTAAGTAAAGCAGGGTCTCTAGTCTCTAATCTGCTGGACAAGTACTCTATCACTGAGATATGCCCCTCATACAGACGTGTGTTTCCCTCTCTTTGTTTTTTCTTTTTTGAAAGTTCACACAGGCCAGAGATAAAGAAGAAACCCAGAGTTCAAGGTCATCTTGGTTGGAGATGAGACTCTATCTCACACAAACAAACACAATGCCTAGGGATAGGCAGGGTAGAACTTGGTGGGTGGAGGCCGAAAGATCAGGAGTTCTAAGCTCAGCTGGGCTGTATAAAGTAAGGAGCCAACTTGGACTATACAAATTCTGTTTCTATCTGACCCCCAGGGGAGTGGATAAAACTAAGATGAATCAAACATTGGCATCATTTTGTCTCTCTTTTTGTTTTGTTTTTCAAGATAGGGTTCCTCTGTGTAGCCTTGGCTGTCCTGGAACTCACTCTGTAGACCAGGCTGGCCTTGAACTCAGAGATCTGCCTTCCTCTGCCTCTAGCATGCTGGGGTTAAGGGACTGTGCAGCCACCACCTCACTTGATTTTTATATTTAGAAAGGGCTAAATTAGCCAGAGCAAACAAAACCTATGACCCCCCCCCCCGTAGCCTTCTATAAGCTCTCATCTATCTATCTATCTATCTATCTATCTATCTATCTATCTATCTATCTATCTATCGAGACAGGGTCTCACCATGTAGCTCAGGCTGTCCTAGAATTGTTCTGTAGACCAGGATGACTCTGAGTTCCTACTATGTCCCAAATGCTTGATTAAAGGCACGTACCATCATGCAGGGCACTGCGGACTTTTTTAAAATGAGGACCAAAACTCCAAGAAGAACCAAAGTAGAAAATAATTTTGTTTCTTCAATCTTGTCAAGCTATTAAAAGATAGCAGTCCATAAACACTAAAGGATGGACCATGGCATAGTGGGTAGGGTGCTCACTTATAAAGAATGAAGCTCTAAGCCCGTAATACCCACCCACTCACCCCCAAAAGAAGGAATCTGGGTTTGATTTCCAGCACAGAACTACAGCAGAGCGTGAGAAGCAGAGGCAGAAGGATGGGAAGGAAGCTCCTGGTTAAGCTTGGCCACATTGTGAGTCGCTGATACACAGGAAGTTCTAGGTCAGCCGGGGCTACCTGGGACTTTGTCTCTAAAAGAGAAACAAAACAAAACAAAATCCATCAATGGGCACAGAGGTGAAAATGTTTGTGTAGTGTGGTCAAGGCCTGGGTTTGATCAGAACAGGAAGGGAAATCCCTATAGCCATTTAATTACACAAAACTGTCTTGCACTCTCAACAAGTGTTTTAAAATCACATACATCAGAAAGGGGCAGATTTCTGGGAATTCAAGGCCAGCATGGTCTATATAGTGAGTTTCAGGCCAGTGAGGGATGCATAATAACAGCAGTGTGTCTTAACCAACCAACCAACCAACCAACCAACCAACCAACCAATAAACCAGCCAACCAGCCAACCAACCAACCAACCAACCAACCAATAAACCAGCCAACCAACCAGTCAACCAACCAACCAACCAACCAACCAACCAGACAACCAGACAACCAGCCAACCAACCAACCAACCAGCCAACCAGCCAACCAGCCAATCAACGAACCAACCAACGAACCAACGAACCAACCAACCAACCAACCAACCAACCAACCAACCAACCAATAAACCAGCCAACCAGCCAACCAACCAACCAACCAACCAACCAACCAACCAACCAAACAATAAACCAGCCAACCAACCAGTCAACCAACCAACCAACCAACCAGCCAACCAACCAACCAACCAGCCAGCCAACCAACCAACCAACCAGCCAACCAGCCAACCAGCCAATCAACCAACCAACCAACCAACCAACCAACCAACCAACCAACCAGCCAACCAACCAACCAGCCAACCAGCCAACCAGCCAACCAGCCAACCAGCCAACCAGCCAACCAGCCAACCAGCCAACCAACCAACCAACCAACCAACCAACCAACCAACCAACCAGCCAATCAACCAACCAACCAACCAACCAACCAACCAACCAGCCAACCAACCAACCAGCCAACCAGCCAACCAGCCAACCAGCCAGTCAATCAAAATATTTAATTATTAATCATATACAATGTCAGGTGGTGGTGGCGCACTGCTTTAATTCCAGCTCTGGGAAGGCAAAGGCAAGCAGATCTCTGAGTTCAAGGTGGTCAGGGCTATACAGAACCTGAGTTAAAAAAGGGGGGGGGGAGTCAGGTACAATAGTAAATATAATTGGCAAATTTTACTGAATAAAGTATTTTTTTTGCGTGTTTTTTTTTTTTTTTTTTTTTGGTTTTTTGGATTTGGTTTTTTCGAGACAGAGTTTCTCTGTATAGCCCTGGCTGGCCTGGAACTCACTCTGTAGACCAGGCTGGCCTCGAACTCAGAAATCCGCCTGCCTCTGCCTCCCAAGTGCTGGGATTACAGGCGTGCGCCACCACCGCCCGGCTAAAGTATTTTTTTTAATTAATGTTTTTTTTTTTTTTTTTTTTTTTTTTTTTTTTTTATAAATGTACTTCCCCAGGTCACCTTTATTTAACTCCCTCTCTTCATTGCTGGGGCTTACAGGTGTGCACCCCAACCACATCTTTATGTAGTTATGCCCCTCATCTCCTCTGTTTTCCTTCTCTCCTCGACTGACTTCCTTCCTTCCTTCCTTCCTTCCTTCCTTCCTTCCTTCTCCTCCTTCCTTCCTTCCTTCCTTCCTTCCTTCCTTCCTTCCTTTCTTCTTTCTTCCTTTCTTTCTTTCTTTCTTTCTTGGAAAGCCCATGTCTTCCAACTTTTTATTTTTAGTCTAAAAGATATAAAAACTTTGCTACTCTTTAAATTAAAATGATGATAGTGAGGAACAGAAAACCCAAAGATTATAAAAAAAAATCCCCTCTTTGTGTGTTAACCACTTGGATGATCTAAACGGTGTTGGTGGCCGGGGCTCAGCTCATAGCGCATGCTTGGCATGCACAAAGAAGTGCTGGCTCTACCTCCAGTGCTACAGCGAGCAGGCAAGGTGACAAATGCCCGCGTCCCAAAGCTGGAGAAGCAGATGCAGAAGACTCGGAGTCTAAGGTGATCCCTAGGGAGTTCAAAGCCAACCACGACTACGCGAGATCCTGTCTAAAAAAATAACAATGAAATTTAAAAAAAAATCATCTAAGTTGATGCCATTGGTAAGCAAGATTCATGATGGGGTTTTCCCAATGTCATTTTAGGGTGTCAAACAAAACTTGGAGTCAAAAGGTATTCATTCGAGAGCCAGCAAGCCGGTTCCATAAGGAAAGGTGACTGCTGCTGTGTCTCACAATGTAAATTCAGCCTCTGGGATCCACATGGCGGAGGCAAACAGACCCCCAAGTTCATCTGCAGCTTCCCTATGCTCCGTGGCATGGGCTTGTCCAGACACCTGCATGCGTACCCACGTGTGCACAACCAAACCCACACCCACACAAATTTCTGCACACATAAACACATCTTCAATATAAATGTAAAACAATGAAACTTAAAGTATTCTGTAAGTTATAGTACATTCCATAAAGACAAAACTTTTCTTCTCCTCCTCCTCCTCCTCCTTTCTTCTTCTTCCCCCTGAGTCAGGATTCTACTATGTAACTTGACTGTCCTGGACTTCACTGTATAGACCAGACTTGCCTTAAACTCACAGAGATCTGTCTGCCCTCCACTCAGGAGTGCTGTGATTCAAGGAATGTACAAACATGCCATCATGCCTGGACTCCATGGGGGGGGGGAGGAAATAATAATTGTATTTAATTGGGAAATTGATTTATGTAAGATCCAATCTGTATCATTTCATCCTGCATCTGAGCACAAGGGCCCCTCGACCAATCTCTGTCCATAGATCCAGCGCCGGAAGGGTAGCATCCCTGTAAGATCTACGCTGTGCTGGGGAACAATGACACACTTAAGACAAAGAAGTGTGTCGTGAGGGTGAAGAGGAAGCAGCCGGGGTGCTCTTTCTTGAGCCCTGAATCCATCTATTTAAGATTAATCACTGTTCTCCTAGCTAAGCTGTTGTCATGTCTAACTTTTCTCGAGTAGAAAATAATCTACACTTCCAACTAAGTTATTCATGGTCCAGTTTGTTCTCAGAATACTATAATAGGCTTTGTGGAGATAAGTTTTATAATAGGGATTTAATGAAGTGAGAAGCCTAGTAAGGCCCAGGCCTTGGAGCAGGAAGTGTGTGTGTGTGTGTGTGTGTGTGTGTGTGTGTGTAGAGCACCCCCTCCCAGTATGTACCCCAAAGGATATTCAGCCTCACTTTGAATTTTCACAAAAGAATCAGATGGAAAGGCACGGCAGCTGCTTCCTATGGGGGAAGGAACTTGCCCTAAGAGGGAATGGCAAATAGGGCTGGGGGTGGAGGGGGGAGGAGCTCAGCAGGGGCCAAGACAGAGAGCCCTTCTGGGCCTCTTCCAGTGAGTGGCCCAGACCCGTGCTCTCCTAGGAAAAGTGAAACTTGAGTAATGCAATCTGAAAAAGAAAAGGTGTGTGTGTGTGTGTGTGTGTGTGTGTGTGTGCTCTCGCACGCACGAGCATGTGTGCACATACATGCATGCGCATGCGCATGCACTGATAGAAGCACAAGGGTATATACGCCTGCATGCCCCGCACAGCTTGCACACACAGAATCACAAGCTTATGTACACATTGCTTTTATTCCCCAGGCTTTAGATACTTAAACTGTTGAGTACTTGTAACTCTGCTGGGAGACACTGTTATATTTTGTTTTGTTTTGTTTTGTTTTTCTTCTCTTTCTTCTTCTTTTCCTAAGTGTGATGTTATTTTCCTTATTTACAAATTTTCTCTACTTTGTATCCAAATGGAGGCTATTAATCATTTGCTTTACAAAGTAGCAAGGGAGTGAGGCGAACAATCCCGTCCTCAGTCCCCACAGCCCAGATTTGACCAGAGAAGGCGTCGCTGTCCAAATTCCTCCTTTAAAACATTTCAAAACAGGCATGCATCTTACTACTTGACAATGCTACAAGTTCTTTGCTTATTAATGAATTTTAATAATTAGCTTCCTTCTCTACCACGACACTAGTGCTTTGTCTAGTTCCTTGCAGATCTTTCTATCTTATTTGCATATTTGTAGCAAAATACATAAAAGAGTAACGATGTTTGTTTTATTATTTACATAAAAATGATTTTAGTCAGGTAGGGAATCTGAATCAGATACAAGAGCACTTGTAACTTTTGAAAGCAGAGTTCCTTGTTTTGCTCCGTGAGCTTTAATAATCTCCGGGCCGACAACCCCTCACTTGCCTGTTAAAGTGTTTATACTGTCCCCAATAACACTCAGCAAATGCTGTCGTCTCTGGCTAAATCCTTACTTAGGGTGCATGCTATGCCTCTGTGAGACAGGGTCAGGAGGTCAGAATTGATTTTGGAGGCCACCTGGAGAGTCTAGGCCATGAACTGACTCAAAAAAAATTCTCTCTGAGCCAGAGTGGAGCACCTCCCACGGTCAGATCTGGCCTGACACTCCAACCACAGGACGGGCATTGCTTGGGCTCAGGGAGAGGGCAGAGTTGTCGACCCCAAGAACTGACCTCTTCAAACTTCAGGAGAATTTTTTTGGCAGTTACCACGGTGACTGGATACTCTAAAGGCTTATCCTTCTTACTGAATGGAGTAGGGAGAAAAAAATAGGAAAAAATATGTTAAAACCTACCTCACAGAGATGTGTGTCACAGTTAATGTTTTTTAAACGAACAAAAGATACCTTTGACTTGTTTATACTTTGGATGTGGATGAAGACCTAAAGGATGCTCTTCCAAACTGAAAAGTTTGATGTTTGAAGCACATACTGTTTTTATGTTTGTTTTGTGCACACACACACACACACCCCCACCCCCCCACCCCCCCCACCCCCCCACCCCCGGTTTCTTGCTATTTTTTTTTTTTAGGTCATATTGTTGACAACATATGAAGGAGGCACAAGCAAATCTTTTTACACAACGTGGCTGTCTTTGTAATATTGCCCTTCTCCTCTTAGAATAATCGGCTTTGAAATAAGACCCAGCAAAAATTCTACCTATTGGAGGAAATCTCTAAACAAAAATTTTTACTTCAAAAACAGGCTCAGGGTACTTTTTCCCCTTGAGTGAAGAGTCTTCATTGTAACCCCCCTTGAAATAATAAAATTAGGGGGAAAATCTCAAAAGACTTGTTATACATACTTTATCTTGTAATAAACGACTTCGCAAAAATAATATGTATGTTAAAGACAACACCCAGAGCTGGAGAGGTGGCTCAGCCAATTAGGACCGCTGGCTGCTCTTTCAGAGGACCCAGGTTCAAATTCCCAATAACCACATAGCAACTCACACCTGTCTGTAACTGGAGTCCCAGGGAATCCAGTGGCCTCTTCTGACTTCCATGGGCACCAGGCATGCACATGGTACACAGTCATATGTGTAGACAAAAATACCTAGACACAGAAAGATTAAAATAAAAAAATTCTAGAAATAATTTATGCATAACAAAATACATCCAGGGGAAAAAAGTACTTTATTTTAGAACAAAATAAATACTGAAGCTTTAAAAATCATCAAATACCAAATACCAATGTTAATACTAAACACGACCTTGTTATAAAGTGTCAGACAATGAAAATACACAGTTTCAATTCTTTATAGTAAATGCAGACACATTAGGAAAAACTGTTGCTTGACTTCTGGTCACAGGTTATAACACAAGATCCCTTAAAATAGTTCCTGGGTGCAATATGAAACTAAATGGAAATCAAAATAAGTAATTTTTTTTTTAAGATTGGAAGGCTAAGAATGGCAGCCCCGGCTGGTAAGGGCCTGGGTTCGAGTCTCAGCCCCCTACACAACATTGGCAGTGGCAAACCAAGTAGAGAACTGAACGATTACCTCTGTGAAATGAAACCACAGACTCAGCGCGGTGGCTGCTCTGGTCCACCCTTCCTTTTCTCATCCACCACCTCGTCTGAGGAACCAGCGAGGCCCCTCCCTCCTCTACCTCTTGCGTGCTTGAGGTGTGCCCACGCATGCGTGCTGGTGCGGGGAGCCCTCCTTCACCAACACACCATCGAGCACTGGAGAAGAGAGGGTCGCCGGGCACTTCCAGAAGCACTGGCTGTATAAGAAAACAATGTCTGCGGTCTAGATATCATGTCTCTGCTGGAAAGGACAGCACCTTCGCTCCCTAATCAAGGCCATCCACTGCTACATCATGGGTTCAAGGCCAGCTTAGAATATATGAGAGCCTGATTCACAAAGTAAAGAGGTAAACATATATCATCTAACTGCCACACCGAACGTGACACAGAAGTGACAGGCAAGTGGTTTTTTTTTGTTTGTTTGTTTGTTTGGGTTTTTTTTTTTTTTTTTTGGTTTTTTGAGACAGGGTTTCTCTGTGTAGCCCTGGCTGTCCTGAACTCACTTTGTAGACCAGGCTGGCCTCGAACTCAGAAATCCGCCTGCCTCTGCCTCCCAAGTGCTGGGATTACAGGCGTGCGCCACCACCGCCCAGCGACAGGCAAGTGTTCTAAGCTGATCTTGAAGGTGCTTTCTGCTGGGACCTATTTTTACTGTTTTATAATCACCCCTGGCTTCCTGGAACAGAATGCACATAAGTCTATATATTCACGTGTGTGTGTGTGTGTGTGTGTGTGTGTGTGTGTGTGTGTGTGTTAAAAACAGAGTCTCTCTAGTCTGTACCCCTGAGTGTCCTGGAATATGTAGACCTAGATAGCCTTGAACTCGCCGACTGCGGCTATCTTTCAAACGCTGGGATCAAAGGCATGAGCCACCACATTTGGCTAATTCATCTTTTTAAGAGGTAACCTGTTTTCAGTTTGCTGTGGGCTTTGTTGGTTGGTTTGAGACAAGGTTTCTCTGTGTAGACCAGGCTGGCCCTGAACTCAGAGACCTACTTGCCTCTACCTCCCATCATACCCAATGGTGATTTGTTTTCTTTGAAACCGTCCCCAGGGGCTCAGGCTGATCTCAGGCTTCAGGTTCCCCTGTCTGATCCTTTCTAGGTCTGGGACCTCAGGCATGCAACACTGATTAAATCATCTTAATTTTAAAAGTCATTTTTCTGTTTTTGCTTCTCTCTCTCTCTCTCTCTCTCTCTCTCTCTCTCTCTCTCTCTCTCTCTCCTTTTGTTCAGAATGGCCACAGAAGGACAGAGCTGGCCTTGCTGTGTTACCAAATACATGTTGCCAAGACCTTCCAGAGAGAATGTGGTTCTCCACTGTGAGTCACTGAAACCATGGTGCCACCCATTGTCTGAGAGGGACTCACATGGTCCTTCCAGTGCAGGCGGGGACCTCCTGGCAAGCTTCTTACAGGCCTCAGGGATGACAAAACAGGAGGATCCAGCAAATGGCAAATGAGGTCCTTCTTAGTTTCGCAAGCGATGTCTGAACTCTCAGACCAAAGCCACCAGCCAGATTCTCTTAAATGGATCTTGAGGAGACTATAATTTCTAGGTTTGATCTGAAAAAGAAAAAAAAAGACAAAATATAAGTCTGTTATTCCCAAGACCCTCCAGTTAGCTTCTCCAATTATCAGACCCCTTGTCCCCCCCACCCCCATTTTTCAGTTTCCTTCCTTTTTTTCTGTGATGATCTTGAAATTCAGAATCTTCTGCATCCACCTCCCAAGTGCTGGAGACCCAGCTCAGAGCTTTGTGAACTCTAGAAAAGCATTTTTACCAACTGGGCTCCACCCCAGTCCTCATTTTTTTCATTTCGTGCATCAACATTTATGCAATGACATGGATATTTTATTTAGCAACTCATCAAGCTGAATGCTCTCTGATGGTGAAAGATCTACAAGTGTGTTGTGGTATGCAGCACACACTAAAACTTCCAGATAAATTTATAGTAGCAAAGTCTGAACTCCAGAGGCCTCAGGGGCTGGGATCCACTCTTAGACCTAGCGTGGCCCTCCAGACCCGCTCAGCCTCCTCACAGAGCAAGGACCAGCAACACCAGCTGGAGTCCTTCAGCTACCGAAGGCAAAACCAATTAACTTACTCTTCCTGGAACAACCTGAGCAGAGACTCCATGAACCCAGGTGTAAAGAAACAAACTCCAGAGCCTTGAGAAGCTTCACAATTCCCAGGAAGTAGATAGTTTAAATCCCAGCGAGGTCATGTTGCTGATCTTCATCGTTCTCTAATTTCCTTCCCTGGGTTGTTACGGCCAATAACATTGCCCTATGATTTGTTTGTTTGTTTGTTTTTTGGTTTTTTGGATTTGTTTTTGTTTTGTTTTGTTTTGTTTTGTTTTGTTGTTTTTCCAGACAGGGTTTTTCTGTATAGCCCTGGCTGTCCTGGAATTCACTCTGTAGACCAGGCTGGCCTCGAACTCAGAAATACACCTGCCTCTGCCTCTGCCTCCCAGAGTGCTGGGATTACAGGCATGTGCTACCACCGCCCGGCTTTGACCTATGATTTTTAATTGATGTCAAACAGAATGGAAGACAGCCTTTTGGGAGAATCCCCCGCCCCCCCAATCTAACTTTTGGTTAGATCATGATTTAATTCTGAAAAATTTCCAGGGGGTCCCAGAGGAGAAATGGGTTAGGGAAAAGATAACTATCTTTTTATTTCTTTTCCTCCTCTTTTTCTTTTCATAGGGTCTGATGTACACCAGACTGGCCTGGGACTCACTGTGGGAATGACCTTTAGTGTCTGGTTCTCCTGCCTCCTTCTCCCCAGCTCTGAGCTTACACTGGTGTGCACCACTGTGCTCCGTGGGGCTGGGCTTGAAGCTGGAACTGCAGGTGGAAGGAGGCTTGCCCAGCGTCTAAAGGTTCCAGTTCAATCCTTTACTGCACATACTAGGTATGAAGACACATGCCTGTGTCCCAGTACTCAGGAGGTGAGGGCAGGAGGATCAGAAGTCCAAGGTTATTCTCAACCCTGTAGTGAGTTCTAGGCTAACCCGGACTACCGAAGCCCTATCTTAAAATCAAAATGGAAGCAAGAAGTGGAGTTCACAGCTGAACAGAGAGAAGAATGTGTGCAAAGCTTGTGGAAGTGAGAAGTGAGAATATCCCTTCTGGGCGTGTCCCTGATCAGGGGTGAAGCCAGTGGAGAAAAAGAGCTGATGGCCGGGCCCACATCCTGTCCTTGGAGATGATCCCTTTGCCCCTCCTGACACATCCATCCGTGGCCCTGTTCTTTGAAGGGGTTTGGCACAGGCAACCTAACCAGTCTGTCCTAAAACACCAATACTTGTAAAGGCCTCCCTCCGGCATCCGTCACAGGCCTTTGGGGAGCCGTTAGGGAGGGGATGTCTGCTATTATAAAGCACTGATGCCATCCACCACACACATGCATCGCATAGGCTACGGCACCTCCTCCTACCCTCCTCCTTCCCACTCCCCCCTCTCTGGTGCCCTTCTTCGAGCTAAATAGCTCTTCCTTTTGCTTTTGAGTAATTTAAAACTAGATTCCACACCAGGGAAAATCTTGTCAGTTTGTCTTTTTTTTTTTTTTTTTTTTTTCCTCTCCCCAGTACCTGTTCAGGTTCAAGTCTGAAAATAGAATTATTGGGCCAACAAGATGGCACAGTGGGAGAAGGCGGTTGCTGCAAAGCCTGACGATTAGAGTTCACTCCCTGGAACCCACATAATGTAAGGAGGGCAGCTTCTGACACCCCCCCCATGCCCACACCCACATAAATAAATAAACCGGCACAGAAATCTCGATATTGTCATCAGGCTGATTTTTTTTTTTGTTTTGTTTTTGAGACAAGGTCTCACATTATTACCCAGATTGCTCTCTTAACTACTATGGCGCTGAGGATGGCCTTGAACCAATGTCCCTCCCGCTTCCACCTTCTGAGTGCTGAGACTATATGTGCGAGTCACCATGCCAGTTTATGACTTTCAGGGGATGGAGCCCACGCAGTCCTGATGCGTGGGTGTTCCGCACTTAGGCCATGTGAGCCCTGGGCTGCTACCTTGTTTACTGTTTGATGCTAGGGTCTCTCACACACCTGGCAAATACTCTGTAAATGGAATTCTATAGATAGTGAATTTTGATGATGGTCAAAAAAAAAAATGGGTGAGGCCAGCGAAAGTTCCGTCTGCCCAGTCTACCTGCTCCCAAGATGCTCTTGGCTGTCATCTTCCCGGTACGCAAGGAGGGACATAGACAGGTGAAGATAGCAAGTCTTGGATCCTGGTTCTGGACACACAGTAGTCGCCACAACTACACACAGAAAACAACCCAAACAAATCAAAGACCTTAATGACTTCGGGGGTCTCCCTCCCACTTTGCTCTAGGACATTGTGGGGAGACACTTTAGTGTCTGGTTCTCCTGCCTCCGTATCCCCAGTGCAGAGTTTACAGGTGTGCACCACCATGACGGTGGGGCTAGGGTTGTAGCCGAGCTGGTGGAAGGCTTTCCTGGCTAGCATATAAAGGTTCCAGTTCCATCCTTAATGCATAAACTAGGTATGGTGGTGACACATGCCTGGATCCCAGTTTTCAGGGAGGACCTAGAATTACCCAGGTGATGGGTGAATAGAAGTTGGGCACACACACACCCCCCATGCCCGCCTCCATAAAAACACAAGCATACATAGACCTACACACATACACGTATCTTTCTATACCTCACCATTAGTCATAGACCAACCACAGAGGTGATGAGACTGTGAAAGAGAGACCCTGGAGAAGACAGGACTGTTACAGGAGGAGCCAGACCATCAGAACTCACATGACCTATACCGGGATATGATGAAATGGCTCAGGGGCTTCTCCTTCTGCTAGCCTGAACTTTGTCTCTGTGAGGGACAGTACCAAAGATGCTTCTCTCAACCACAGGTTTTGTCCACCATAGCCTAGGCCGGCCTCCAACTTGCTATAGACCTTGAGCTTCTTCAGAGTCCCAGACATAAGCTACCACGTCTGGATTATGTAGAAAATCCAGGCTTTCCTGCATGCTAGGAAACCGCTCTACTAAGTGAGCTACGCCCCTACCCCCTTACGGCATCCAGTTTGAATCCCAAAATACAAGTGCCAGAGAGTGAGTGAGAAGGCAGGAAAAGTTACTGCCGGCAATGAATCAGGCTGACTAATGGCGGGCGACGCGGCTGCGGCAAGCTGGATGGCTTTCAGCAACAAATAAGGTGATGTAGGCAGGTGATGGGGCAGGCGGAGCAAGCTGCAGACCCTGGCCCAGTCCGCAGCGGAGCAGCACAGACCATCCGGGTACCTGCAGCGGGCTCTCTGGCCGCCTCCACTGATAGCTTGGTTTCCTAGAGCTTTCCAACAGGGCTGCTCTGGGCTCCACCTGCATTGCTGCTTTCTGACCACACAGATCCACGCCCTCCGCATCCTTGACCTACCAAATCTTCCTTGACCCGCGTGTTTGTTTGTTTGTTTGCTTGCTTGCTTGTTTTTGAAGTCCTGGGGCTTTGGGATTCACTGCACTTCACCGAGATGAGATGAGTGTGCTTGCCTGTGCCTTTACCATAGAGAAGACAATGCACAAGATGAAAACGGGATTTTCCTTTGTGGCTACATCGGAAGAACAGGCGCGCGTCCAGTTATTAAGAACTAAATATGAGTGTGACGCTCTTTCAGAGCAGTGTGAGTTGGGTGCCTCCATCCTAGTCTCCACCCATTCATCTCAAGCTCCTCGGGTTACTCCCCTTGTGACCTTGCTCACAAATCTAGAAGCGACTTTAAACACCTACAGTGACCTCATATACATTTGGGGTTTCTTACCAAACAACAACAAAACAAAAAAACAAAAAAATTAACTTTATTTTCATTTGGGGTGTGTGTGTGTGTGTGTGTGTGTGTGTGTGAGAGAGAGAGAGAGAGAGAGAGAGAGAGAGAGAGAGAGAGAGAGAATACTGGTGCTCCACAAAGGACAGAAGGCATCAGATTCTCTAGAGTTTTTTAAACTGCCTGATGTGGGTGCTAGTTCCTCTACAAGAGCAGCAAATATTCTTAACTGCTGAGCCCCCTCTCTGCCACCTTAATATAAGATATGATTTCCTTTAAGGTTCATGCATCAGTATTCCGATTGTTGACCCTAAGTATTCAGATTAAACAGCCCGTCCCCATCCCTCCTCTGAGGGTTGAGTTAGTTATAAAAGTTCGGGCTCAAAATTGAATTCCCCTTTGCACTTTCTTGGGCTCGAGTTTCATTTTCCGCACTTTGATTAAGGCAGCACCTTGGTAAACCGGCCTCCCTTCTCAGTTCTGTGAGCGCTGTGAACAACATTGTCATAAAATCAATAGGAAAACCTCAGCTGTCACAGATCCTAAGCAACTCCTAGCCACAGAAATAACATGAACTGGCATTTCCGGAGTTGGGAAATGTGCCGTTTGCAGATGAACCCAACCGGCTTTAAATTTCCTGATCGCTGTGAGTGCAGAGGCCTGCCCCCGCGGAGCGCGGCGATGCCGCCGGAATCCGCTTTTCTCCCGGTTAGAGACCAGGTGTTCCCTTTTTTTCTTTCAGAAACAACCACAGGAGCCAGCACAGCACATTGAGATGTGGGGACTCAGAGCTATTTCTAAGCTCTTCTAAGTTGGCTTTCGTAGAATTTATAACAGGATTTCAAATTAGGTATTTTTTTTTCTTTCCTGAACCAATGGGAAAAAATTCAGATTTGGATTTAAAAGTAGAATTCAGAAACTAAGCACCGAACAGTTCCAAAGCCAGGCTGCAGGGCCACTGCCAGGGGACTTCTGCATCTAAATCCTGCAACTGGGAAAACAAGGGCACAGTTTGAATCGCCTTTGTCCCACCTTTCCCATGGCTGGGGACATGTTCAGCCTTGCTTCAGTTTGCCTCCTGGAGGTCCCTGGGCAATGCTGGCACACACCTTTAATCCGGGCACTCCAATCACACAGGCCGGTGGATTTCTGAGTTCGAGGTCAGCCTGGTCTACAGAGAAATCCAGGACAGCCCAGGGCTACACAGAGAAACCCTGTCTGGAAAAGCAAAACCAACCAACCAACCAACCAACCAACAACCAACCAAATAAACAAACAAATTAAAAAAGAAAGCTAGAGGGAGATAGGACAACAGCAGGCCGGGTGACACAGCTTACCGTTTGATAGCATGGATGTGTGACACTTGTCATTGATAAACCTCAACTGTTGGAGTCTGTGTCCCCCACATCTACCGTCACTAGGATCTCTAGCTCGACATTGAAACATCCCACTTCTAATTTGCTCGGAGTCAAGGTTGGTATGCTGCACCCACTTGGCTCTGAAAGATAATAGAACAACCAGAGCTTCTGCAAAAGGCCAGGATGTCATCAAATCAGCCCCATTTCACAAGCTCAAAGAAGCCACCTGACACATTCCAATTAGTCCTTTGAGGCAGGGGGCTCAGACCTAGGCTAGCTTTGAACCTGTGCCTCCCACGGTCTGAGATTGCGGACAGGTGCCACATACACCCAGTTAAGTTAATGCTGTGCTGCTACCGGAACCAGATGGCTTTGCGCGTGCCCGACAGGCACTCTGGAGGACTGTGGGCACGGCAGAGTTCATCCATGGTCATGGTCCACGGGGTTTTCTAGAGCAGCAAGGGGACAGAAGGGACCAAAGCCCATGCAGGCACCAAGTCACTGTTTCGGGAACAAGTGTCACCAGTGAAAGTGGGGCAGGGGAAGTCAGGACCCGGAACGTCATGCCAGTGATCAGCGGAGCTCCGATGTTTACAGAGACAGCTAACTGGACATGGAATCCATTTGTTAATCTTTCTTGCCATCATAGGGGATGACTAAAGAGCATGGCAGTCTGAGGTAAGGCGCTCCTGGAGGGCGTGGGATACTTCCAAGACTAGCCTAGCCTTTCCTCTTGAGTTCAACACAGTGTCCTCCTTGTAGCCAAGGCTGGCCTAAAATAGTCAATGCTCATTTTCTGCCTCTCACCTCCTAAATTCCAAACCAATGGTACAAGGCACTATACTCAATGAAGAGACCATCCTAAACCCTCCTAAGGTTCTGGCCGCCTGCATATGCCTTCGAGGGCAGTCCCCTGAGCTTTGGCTTAGCTAAGTTTTACAGAGATATCTGAGTCTACACTGGTCTGTCTAAATGGCCCACAGTAAATGCCAATTCTGGTACACTGTCTCTTCTAGAATCCCTTATCTAAGTAAGGCCCTACAAAAGGCTAACTTCCAACCCTGAAAAATATACTCATAGTACAAAAAGCATTACATCAGCAATAATAATATACATGAAGTTCCAGGCTTAGGGATCTGAAATCCTGCGGCTCTTCAGTTCACTAGCTGGGGAGCCGGGCATGGCATTATTCCCCTGCAGACTCACTGTCTAGCCCAATGGCATAGAATCTGGTCCCGGGAGCACAGATCCATGGAGACTCAAGAAGAAGGAAAAGTTTCAATGTCCACTTGCCAGAGTTGTTATATTGCCCCCACCCCACCCCGGTTTCTCTGTCTATCCCTGGCTGTTTTGAGTTCACTTTGGAGATCAAGCTGGCCTCGAACTCACAAACATCAACCTGTCTCTGTCTTTGCTGGGATTAAAGGAATGCACCAGCATGCCAGATCTGAGGTACCATATTTCCTAAAGACTCCAGAATCTCCTCCTCTTTTTGCTTTCTCTCTGTCTCTGTCAGTGTCTGTCTCTGTGTCTCACTCTCTGTCTCTCTGTCTCGCTCTCTCTCTGTACTCTGGTTGGTCACCAAGAAAATACATCTTAAAAGGAATTCTTCCGTAAGCACGTCACTAAGAACAGACTTTATCAGGCTATCTCTCCGGGGAAGTGTGAGCACTTGTTGGTCTCGGGGGTTAGGGGTGGAGCTTGGGAAATTCGACCTCTGCCTGCCCTTGCAAGTTGTGGGGTTGTAGATTGGCAGCCGCGCTGTGGAGGCAGGGCCGGGATGGCAGGGGTCAGGGAGGTGGAGAAGTATTCAAATGTAAATTTACACCTGAAAAGACAGAATGGAGTCACCCACTTGGGGGGTGATTTGAGTTTCTTGTGAAAACACGCCCTGAGTGCTTCCTCGGGAAAGATGAAAGTTGTAGTGGAGGGGAACAGTCTAGGGGTGATGGGGCCGGAAGAAAGGACCGAGCAGGGCAGCTTTGATGAGCAGAAGAAGCGGCTCGGCCACCGGTTGTAAATCTATTTCCAACTTTCCCTTTTCAGTGCAGTTTTGAGATTCAGTGGCATGGCGGTCCTTCGGCCTTGCTAAATATTTGGAGGTTGTCTACGGAATCAAGGATACACAAATAAAGAACCAGCCTATTTTTTTCCCCTTGACATTTGAACGGGTTTCCTCGCTGTGTAATAGTTTTGTTCTTTTATGATTGCTACCTACCTTGCTTAGTGGAATCCCCAAAGTACGGGGGGGGGGGGGAGAAAAAGAGAGAGAGAGAGAGAGAGAGAGAGAGAGAGAGAAACTTCCACATTCCAACACTGCTTTCAACCTCAAATGACAGTAAAAGGTTCATTCAGACCCCAGGACCACACTGAGGCATTAATTAGGCTGATGAAATCCATGGAAATGTATGGATTCAGCATAATCAAGTTTCCACCGCAGACTACCGTTTAGGAATACGTGAGCAGCTGGGAGAATAGACAGTACTGTTGGAGTTAAGTCATGCATGTAATTGAGTATATTTAACATAACCATTTTAATGACCAGTGATTAAAAGTGCATCTTACTTAAATGGTATATCCTCTGAAATTTCTTCATATCAACTCGATAATGTTCTCAGAAGGAAAGGGGGGGGCGCAAATTTCTAAACAAGGTTTTTTTTTTTTTTTAGTTTAGAAGAAAAAGGCCAGAAAATGAACCGAGAAGGGAATAAAGAGACTCGTGCAGAAACAGCCTTATCGGTGTGCTAGAGTCACTTTTGTGCATCTTGTGCTCAGTTCAAATAAAGTCGTAAGGATATCCAAGCAAATAATATATAAATATATTTTTTCTTAAAGATGAGATTTGGACGAGACCCATCTGTGTGTGCATGTGTGTGCACTGCATGCCCATGTGTGTGTGCACTGTGTGTGCACTGCATGTCCAAGTGAGTGCACTGGCCCTCCGGCTCTCACATGCTGAAATCCTTCTGATTTTGAAGAGCTTCCCCAGGAATCCAGCAAGTTCACACTTCTGATTCTTCTAACCTGTAGGGTTGGCTGATGTGAATGGAACCTGCCTCTAGGGAGAAGGGAGAGTGCACACACACACACACACACACACACACACACAGAAGCACCCAGATAGGACTGACCATAGCCAACAGTCCAAAAATCCCGAAGGGGGGGGGGATGAACTTTTCAAAGCAACGAGGGGCCTGCACCCTCAGCCCGCGTGCGCCCAGAAGCAGAGTCTTCTCTGTTCGGTTCACAGCGACCAGGCCGGAGAAGTGGGGGCTTTGTGGGACCGTGCGCAAGCCAGCCCGGTTACTTTTGTTATGTGTTCTCAGCTTTTGTGCTCAAAAAACAAAAAAACCCACCAATGACTGTGCCCAGGAAAGACAGAGGAGGACCCAGGCATGCAGCTAGGACTGTGTAAATCGCGCGAAAAGCACACACCCATACATATACATACAGGCGCCATTCAAAGTGGGAGTTTGATCGGCCGTCCCGCTCCCAAAAGTTGCTTCTCAGCCATCTCTTTACTTCTCTCCATTCGCCCCCACTCCCACAGAGAGACGATCTATTCTCCTGTTGAAAAGGAAGGCCACAGAGGGCCACACTGCTCAGAAAGTCTGGAAGTTTTGCTGACACTTTTACTAGCCCAAGAGGAGGGCATTAAGGGAAGTGAGCAAACACACACACACACACACACACACACACGCACGCGACGTTGGCGCATCTGGATAAAAATAAAAATAGTGTTAGGGGGAAGTCATTTGGTGTCTCTCTTCCTCCAGGTAACGGGTCTTCTTAGGTTTGGAGGGACAGGTCTGGGGATGCGCGATCTCTGAGGCGTATTCTTGCCCTCAATGTGAAGTCTATAAATACAGAACAGGAGTAAGGCCAGGGCAGTCTGAGCACAAGAATCTGAGCCTTGAAAGCATCTTTTCCTTCTGGCTATGGTGGCACTTAAATGATAATGTGGGCAGTCAAGCTGGGAGATTTATATCTTTTGGAAAGTAGGGCAAGCCAGATGGTAATAGCGTCATTAACACACAAACTTGGGACGGACGAGTGGAGCTGGAAATCGGGGAAGAGCCCAGGAGAACAAAGGGAACTGCTGTGGAGAGCCCCCTCCATCCCCTCTCCATCCCCCCTGCCGGCCAGAGCTTTGAGTCCCTAGGTACTGGGCTCTGTTCTTGTCCAGAACTGGATGATAAACAGTGGCTTTTCCCATCTTTCAGTGTGACTTAGTACAGGGAAAAAAAAAACAACAACAACAAACTTTTCCAATAGGCAAACTTAACAGTCATTCACGGGTAACTTCGTGCTCTGAAGTGGCAGGAGTGCGCCTTTCATTCAAATGTGTGTGTGTGTGTGTGTGTGTGTGTGTGTGTGCCCCTCACGCTGGTATGAGCCCAGCAACTGTTGACACTCTCTGAGATCGAAGTTCTGCTTAGTGTATGTTTCAGACAAAAGTTCGCCTCCCTCCCCTGTGCAAACACTGTAGGCAAACAAGACAAGTCCAGAGGCACCTCCTTTTTTTTTTTTTTTTTTTAAATTTTTGGTGTTGGGGTTTGGTGCCAAGGTGTTGGAAGGGGGCTGTGGGCTGTGGCAAACTATGGGTTTTTACTTTGGAAAACTTTGAGTCAAACTCTGACTGGATAGATACGGTTTAGAAAGAACAGAGAAGATACTAGGACAGTATTAAAGTGGTAATAATAATAGTGTTTATTCTAACTACCTCAGCAGACGTTTGTGAGCAGGAAGTGCAGTTGTAACTGACAAGACAGAAAATTAGTAACTGTGTCATTTCATTAACGCAATGTAATACAATATGTACATACATATACACACAATGCATTATTAAAAAGGAAAAGCCATGTTCTTGACATAGACAATATGCCACACACAGCTCCTGGAAGACAGCAAGCAGAGGTGACAGGGATCAAGCATTGACTGGCTTGCGTGATACCTGTTAGCAACTCAAAGTTGACGAAGTACAAACTAAACAGAACGTTTTCCTTTTTCTCCTTCAAAGCAAAACCGAAAACAGCCCCTCCCCTTCCCCAGTACCCTCAAACTGGAGCCCTTTAAAGACCCTGAGGACTTACGCTCAAGGCATTATTCAGAAAAACACTGAGCCGGGTCGTTCGTCACAGGCAATTGTTAAAGGCTTTCAAAGAGCCGATCAAACGCGGCCAGAGTAATCTACATGGGAGTCCGGATGGTGGAGTTACGGCGTACACCTGCGGGATGTTTGCTGTCGGTGCCCCTCGCAGGGCTGCAAATCTTGATTAAAGCTCCCTGCCTAAGTTGTTCCCCAGTTTGGAAAGAGTTTCTTGGGGGCAGTTCACTTTGACCGGGGAGCTGTTTGGACCCTCCGGCCAGAGAGGAGTGAAGCCACCAAGTTGGGGAGGGACAGGGGCGGTGACCAGTTGGGAAGGTCTGATTCTTTCTTGCATGGACTTTTTGAGCAGAACCTTCACCCAAGCGTAGACAACCGAGACAGAAGTCCTGGCTTCCCCTGTCTCCAAAACGCCTTCACTGTCTTTGCCACAACTTTTCGTTGTCCTAGTGTAAGGATGGCAATACCAGTTCCTAGCTTGTAGCTTTCCTTAATCTATTCCCACAGGTGTCCCCCTAGAGACTGTCCCCAGCTTCGGCCAGCACTCCTTTTCTAGTACAAAACTTTATCCCCCCTCCCCCCAATCCGACTCTAGTTTGAAACTTTCGCTTTTGATTCATTTGTTTGAGATTACTTCTCATCCTTTTCTGAGTTGGCTAGCTGAGTTTCCACAGTTTTACTCTGAGGGGAAAAAAAAAAAAAAAAAAAAAAAGTGAAGTTGGGAGAAAACAGGACGCGAGGGTCGGACAGTTGGAGGCGGGAGGGGCGGCAGCGTCTGTTTGCAGTCAGCTAGTAAGTCCGCAAAGCCTCTGCAATCCCTGTGCGACCCATTTGGGGGGTTGGGGGGGTGGGTGGAGACAAACCGGCTGCCCGCAATGCCAAGATCAACACTCGGAGCGAATGTTATCAATAGACCAATTTTCTGCTCTTACCCGGGGCTTTTTTGTTTCATTCCTAAGTGGAGAGTGTCTGAGCTGCGCAAGACGCAACTGCACGGAGGCGCCCGGAAAGAGAGGGCGCTAGAAGCGGGAGACGCAAATATGGAAATTAACTCATTAGGAAGGGGTGTGGTTAGCGCGAAGCCCCCTCCTCCATCCCTTCCTTTCTCCCTCGCTGCCACCGTCCTGGCTTGCTAAATATGAGATTACAAACAAACAAATAAAGCAGAAGCTGACTACGCAGCCCCAGATCAAGCACGCTCCAGATAATTCTCTCCACTCAGCGCCGAGGCCAGTTCTGCCACGCAGCACCCGCCCCTGTCGCCACCGGGGGCTGCGGCGTTCCCTGCGCCATCTCCCGCCGCCCGGCACCGCAGCGGGGCCGCCCGGCACCTTTCGAAGGCGCAGCACGTGGTCCCAGCACCCGGCGGGGTGCACGTTTTAAACCCTAAGACGCCAGCTTCAGCCACTGTGGCGCCCTTCCGAGGGCCTCTTCTGACCTCGAGGTTCTTCTGCAAAAGGCCCTGGGTGCTGGTGTGCTCTGGGGGAGAAAACAATCGAGCTTAGAAAAGAATGTTCCCGAGTCTCTGGCCTGGGCTCCCCGCCCCCCGCACCCCCCCCCCCGCGGTGCCGTACTTCCCAGCGCGAGATTGCAGTGTGCCAGGGCTCGGGTGAGACAAAAATTGGCACCAAGGCGGAGGCCTGCTTAGCGTCAGAGACCGAGGTTGAGATATTAACAAAAGATGAGGTGCCTGAGAGTGAAGTCTGTGGGGTTGGACCGCCTGGGGTGCAAAATTCAGTGTCTAAATAAAATCGTGCGGGGGGGGCAATTAAAATGAAACAAAATGCAAACCTCGTCCTCAGTTGAGTCGGTCTCCCTACTCCCCGTGTCTCCTACAGCCCTGTATCCGAGTCCTCAAAGCCAGGCTTAGTGTAAGGCCTGGGGCAAAAAAAAAAAAAAAAAAAAAAAAAAAAAAGGTACTTCTAACGGCTGTCCTTCCGGCGACCGGCCACCCCGCCCCTGCTCCCACCCTGGTGCTCCCGCAGCTGCGGGCCCCTCGGAGGGAGGCTGCGCAGTCCCCAGCCTCCCGCTGCCTGCAGGGCACCGCGCCTCAATACGGGCATTGTCCGCTGCGGGTGGGGAGGCCAGACGACCAGCACACAAGAATAGCAATGTGCCCGACTCCTGTTCAGAGAAAGTTTCCAAATGGCCTCCTTGTGCTGAAATACTACTTTTGGAAAAGTAGTATTTAAAAAGTGCGAGTGCGTTGTTTCTGTGGGCAAAGATTCGGTTTTTTTTTTTTTTTTTGAAAGTCCACTCTCAACTCCTCAACGCTTTTCACTTCTTTTAAGTTCTCAGGAAAAGGAAAGAGTGGGCAGAGAAGTGACTGGATTAGGGGAGGGGGGGCGGGGAGGGCAAAAACCGTGAATATGGTTGGCGGTCAGTGGGACGGTTTTGAAATACCAGCAGTTGTCACCCAGGTCTGGTTTGGGGACGCGGGGACAGATGCTCGGTTGGCGCGCAGAGTGGGAGGAGGGCCCCGGGGCGCGCGTGCTGGGAAGCGTTTCGCACCTCCTGTTTATCTTAGAAAGGCGCGGAGGGGTGGGTGGGAGCGAATTGTTCCTTCCCCCGACAGGCAGTATTACTTGACTAAAATGGAGAGGCGGGCACACACAAAAACAAAACCTCGGCAGGCTGCGAGTCTCTCTCCTCTGACCCGAATTCCAAAGGCTGGGGCTTGCCACTCCGAAGACCCTAGCCTAGCGTCCGCGCTCCTCTGACCGCCGCAAAAGCAGCGGTGGACGCCGTTAGAATTGGGCCTTTGGGGGGACGAGGGTGATGAGGCTATCTTTCTAGCAGCGGGGGCGCCTTCCTTCCATGAGTGGTCTTTCTCGTGTGAGGCTCTCTGGGTACTCTCAGCTTTTCCCAGGCATTTGAGAAATAATGGCTCAAGTCCCTTGCCAAACCGTCTTGAGACAAGTATATTCCAAGACCCTGAAATACTGATTCCGTTTTTTAAAAATAAAAAATAAAAAAAAATTACACCAGACCAAAAGAAGACCAAACCAACCAACCAACCAACCAACCAACCAAGCAAAACAAAGCAAAACAAAACGCAGCCCCCTGCTCTCCCTGTCCCATAGCCAAATTGACCGTAAGGGCGCCCAAAGGATTGTGGCTATTTTGCAAGTCGTGTTAATTTGGGGAGCTGACTGGACGCCTTAATGATAAATCCCCAATGTAAAGAGCGCGATACAAGCTCTAATTGCTCCTGGGGACTTCAGGTGGTTGCTAGGCTCCGTGGACCACAGCCACCCCAGAAAGCCTCCAACAGTGTGTTTGGATGGTGGGTAGAGGGGTGGGGTGGAGTTTCTACAGCTAGCGGTGCCCACATCTGCTGGGACGTCCATATCGAAGCTGTTCATTTACCGGAGCCAACTTATGAAACCCCAACAATTAGATCTTCATTGTCCTTCCCCCATAATACTGTCTAGAAAGAAAAGGTCTTCTCGGTCGGGGCCAATCCAACGAAGCGTTTGACGTTATTAAATAATAAAGCGATTGTGATTTACATTGTTGTTGAGAAAAAAAGGCCAATTATCCACTGTTATGTTGCCATAAAGATCATATTAACTCGAATTAGTAATCAAACAATATGCGAGCGCTTTAAAAGTACAGCAGAACTGGGTGACAGCTCCCGCGACGTCTTCACCAGCCAACCCACCCGCATCGCATCGTCAGCCGGAGCAAAAGAGGCCGATACCACAGGCCCGAAAGGAGGGAAGAGAGCTGCGAAGTGGTGATTAACCGTGTCCAGTGTTAATTATTCTCAATTAATCCCAAACGGTGCAAACCTTTCCTGGTTCTCCGCAAGTTCCCGGGTTGGGGGGCTGCTTTGAGGATTGCGCCACTCTGGGAAGGGAAGAGAGGCGCCTCGAGTACCTGCGGGCTGGGCAGTGGGGCTGGGATGCAGGTGCACTCGGGGATGCTGCGGGTGGCGCGCCCGCGGGCGGCTCCCTGCCTTCCCCGCCGCTCCAGCTGCAGCCCGAGGCAGACTCCAGACGTGGGCAAGGCCCCCGGCATCCTTCCACCTCCCCCCCTTCTCCGTGATCCCGCGTCTTCTCAAATCCCTCTCGCGCGCGCCCTCTGTTATTAGGTTTATAACTCTTTGCCCACTTAAATCTGTGCAGCCAACCAAGGAAATCTAAATAGGTTTGAGTTGCCCCTTGGGTACCGAATGGAGGCTTTAATAAGAAAGATTAATTGTGGGTGTGTACCGGCCGGAAGATACCTTAGCGCCTAAGCTGCAGCCTCTGCGGATTGGGGGGGGGGGGGAATCAGCACATTTCTTCTAGGCCTAGACTTTAAGTAGGCGCCATAGGCATACCCGCCGTAAAGCCACAAGCAAGCGAGCTTTGCCTCGCTCTGATATCTCTTCCTGGGATTGGGTGTGTGTGTGTGTGTGTGTTACAGAATTTGGTCTTTACTATGAATGCCTTTCAGAACCACCCGGCTCACTCCGGCTTCTCTTCTTACCCAGAGGCGAGTAAGGGGGTCCCCTTCTTTAGTCCCACCGAAGTGATTAAGCGAATCGTAAACAGGTTTTACTGAGGAGGGGTGTTGGAAAAGTTGATGTTTTTCTTGGCTAGAGGGATGTGTTTTACCTGTATGTAAACAGTGAGTAATTTTCCTCAGCACCAACGGGAACCATCTATTGGTTGGACCACCTTGGTGTCACCCTCTTATCACAGGCTGGGGGTGGGGTGGGGTGCCGAGGGAAGTGTCTTGCCTTTCCCTAAATCTTCAGATCCCAAACTAAAACCCGGCCAAAGTGCTGGGGGGGGGGGTGGGGGGGGCGAGGAGAGGGCAGGGTGTTTAAAGAAGGGCCTGACTGCCAAGTTCCCAGTAGCCTCTCACTCTTAAATAATTCCATCTTAAGCTTGCTGCACCCAGGGCCGAGCTCACGCCAGTGTGAAGGGGAGAAACTCTCCTAGCGTCTGCTGGTTGCCAGCAAGGGCGGCTAAAGGGTGGTCGCATTTCTGTCCGGAGTTTTAAAACAGTTGCCGCCTTTCCTGACCCCCTTCTCTTCCTCCCCACCCCTCTCCCCAGTAAAACCAATTCAAAAGGGGACAGGACTGTGCTCTGCAAGATTAACGCGCCTTCATTTGTAGGATTAGCCCTCTCATGCCGCATAATAAAATACTAGAGGTCCTTTTACATTTAAACAAATACACGAAATTCATGCCTTCTCTCCTTTCCTGTTTGATCTTACAGGACTTGCAAGACCCGGGCTTGGAACCTAAGTAGTCTCAGGAAAAAGAAAAAAAAAAAAACTTTTAACTTAGAGTTCTCAGATCCTAGCACATCTGGGTCTCAGGAGCATTGATATTGGGCGAGAGCAGAGAGATCCGCTTACTTTTAATATCTGCAGCGATAGATTTTGAGTTGGGAACTCACGATTAAAAGTCTGTTTGTTCCTCCCAGGGCTCGTGGATTTCAATGGCGGCCATAGGAATCACAAAATGTTCATTAAAGGAACCTATGCGAGGCTACTGTATGGCCACTTTGTCGGTTCAGAGCTCTGGATGGGGGGGGGGGGAGTGTGTAAGTGTGAGGCGCTGTCACGCTGGCCACCAGTGTGTGGTCTATTGTGGGAAATGCTGCTTTTTGACTGAACAGAGGGCCCCCTCCCCCTCCCCCAGCTCCACTGCACCTGCAGTGGATGAGGGAGTCCCTGCCATTCAGCCCGTCGCAGATTGTTCAAACAGAAGACATCTCTGACAGCACTCAATTCATTACATTTCTTCCTGCTTTTCAAACCAACACACACACACAAAATGAGTATTGCCAGCCAGTGACAGCCAAAAAAAAAAAAAAAAAAAACTTAAAATACTTTATATGCAGCTAATTTAGAAGCTCACACAACTAACCATGAAATATTTTGTGCCCTTAACTTGGAAAGATTCCTGGGGGTGCTGGGTGGGGGGATGGGAGGATTACCTGATTTTTTTTTCTTTCTATTGAAACCTACCTCCATAGTTTATATGGAAATAGTAAGTTTGTAGAATGGCATTGCTTACAGTGCAGGGAGAACTTTCTATAGGGATCAGAGCAGAAACACGGGAGAGAGAATACGTCCTGATTAATCTTAGCAGAAGGGCCCACTTGATACTTAGTCATAATGTAAGCTGGGGAACCCAGCTTGCTAATAGAGGTGGGGTACCCAAGTTCCAGGAGCAGGAGAAGGAAGTCCTGGGGCCCGAGGTGTGAACTAAACATTTAAATCAATTTCCTGACAAGCATGCCTGGCGTCCATATGCTCAGGTTTGCTTTGCCATCTTGGATTCTGAAATGATCTTGCACCATTTCCCAAAGCTGCTGGCTGCGAGGGTTGTTTGGAAAGCTGGCGCAGAATGTTAGCCTAGTTTACCAGAAGTCCGAGTAAACACACTCCCAGAGGACTACATTTTAAGGCACCTTCCCTGGAGGAGAGAAGTACAGGGGAACAAGCAGAAAGGGGGCCTTGAGACACAAGCTTGCTTCAGTTCCCGCTGGACTATGTAACCTTAACACAAATAGCCCAGATTGGAGCGTTGACTGATTTTTGTCTAATCATTATTTTGTGAAATTCTGGACCCATGTCAGAATAATAAAGTCCAGTTTCCAGACCATTTGCCTTAGAAGGGAATTCAAAAAATGAAATGGATTTAAGGGTTGAAAGTAAGTCCTGGGCAATGCACCTCCAGGCACACCAAAGGATGTCCATTCACCAGTGAGTGGCTCTGTCCATCTACCAAATGGTTTCCATCTTTAACTAACTCGGAGAATGCCTACAGTCAGTGTTTGACTCTCACATGTTATCGTTATTTTGAGATGGGTCTAATGTAGCTCTGGCTAAAAGCTGTATAAAATCCCCAAGAGTGGAAGGTATGGAGAACGTGGCAGTGGTCCGCCAATGGTAAGCCAGAAGCAACTGTTAAAACCACTGTGACATCAGAGCCAGAAGACGTTTAGAAGTCCGAAGCTGCGGCTGGGACTCAGGAAGGCTGAGGACAGACAAGCCCTGGTGAGTCTAGAAAGGCCTCCGGCCTAATGTGATAAGAGTCTGAGGACAAAACAAAACACAGCAGACCAACTCATTCTGATCTCAGAATAAACTCTAGCTACCAGATCCCGCAACTCTGAAAACACACATAAAGGAAGAGTCCAGAGGCAGAGGTGTGTGGGCTGTGTGTGAGCAGATCTGGGGTTATTTATAAGAGAGCTCAGCCATTTGAATGTTGGGGAGGCCAGGGGCCTCCAAAATTGGACCTGTTAGTATGAAGGAAGTCAACTTTACTGGCTTGGAACTTTACCAGGAACTCTCTGGTGTTTCCCTCCTGTATAGGCCTCCCAGAGTAGCTGCAGACCCTGACATCACTCTGTGGGAGTAGGGGCATCTCCCTACAGAATGCTAGGGGTAGAAGTCACCGCTCCTTCCAATACCATCAGCATTTTATTGCCCTGGGGGGGGGAGGGGTTAGGGGCAACTCCAGTCTCAACTGCCTTTCAGGAAGACACACGCTGGTGCTGAAGGCAGGAGTTTCAAAGTGACTTCCCAGGCTGACCCTAAGTCAGAAGGAGGTGATAAAGAGGTGAGAAGAGTGACCCCCCCCCACACCCCAAGCCTAACATCACTGCCTGAGACCCTACCAAGGGCCAGGAATCTTTGTATACAGCTTTGAGACTACCTTGGCACGTGCTCGCCTGTCTCTCAGCTTCTGCTGGACAGAGTTTATCTCAGGCTCCAATCAAGCCAGTAGATGTAGGTGTATGTGTGTTGGGGGAGAGGAGTGGTCTTACACAGCCATCTCAACTGACTTCACACCTTAGGAGGTGAAGCTCTGGCTCCTCCCGACCTGCCCTCCCCCCCCCCAAAAAAAAAATCTCTCAAAGCCTCCCATATTTTTACCAGTGCTCTCTGGCTCTGATCTTGGGTGGGAAGAACCCAGTATGGCTTGGCCACAGGCAAAAAGGACTAGGGTGAGATGTCAAGAAGACAACACCCAGGCCAACAACTCCCGATCTTGAGGGTGTGAAGCCTACAGCAATCTCTGAGGCCAGGAGGTCAGCATACAGAGGGTTCAGGCTGCCGTGCCTGCAGGAGGCAGGGGACTCTGTAACAGCTACCCAGTACCAGAAACTCGGGCAACTTTCTTTCGGTGCAGGGGTTGCGGGAGGGCAGAGACACTGGGAACCCCCCTCTGCAGCTTTTTGGGGAGTCTCTGGGGATGAGGAGGGGGCCTGGCCGCGGTGACGTCAGGTCCTAGTCAGTCCAGGTTAGCTACCCACTCCAGTTGCCACAGTCTCCAGGCCCTGCAGTCCCTTCCCTTCAGGCAGCCTGCAGGAGGCTGGAGAGCTCTCAGCTCAGCCTTGCCCAACCTGGGCCTGGAGAAGCAGAAGTGGTTCAAAGCACGGAAATCTTTATACATCGGTGCCCACTTGACTGGCTATAGACAAGCATTTGGGGTCATAAACGAATGCCCCCCACCCCCAGCTTTGAATCACCTGACCTGCCTGCCAACTAGAAAAGCTACCCCTAGTCCCACCGCCTGCCCAGAAGCAGCAAATAAATCTCTGCGTTCCTCAAATGAAAACGATGACCGCTTGCTTTTGGAGAACTGACGCCAGCGCCCAGGAAGTTAGCACTATCCCCGTTCTACCAAAGTATAAAATACAATCTATCCGGAAGCGCACACAGAAAGAGGGCTCTGACTCGAGAAACCCCTGCTTACCTGTGTGCTCCAGGCTCTCCAAGAGAAGTTTCCTTAGTCAAAACAAGAAAGTCGAGTCGTCCATTATTTTCTAAAGGCCACAGAAGGAAAATATCCTCGCCGAGAATGACAATACTAGAGCTGGCCAGCATCCCTAGAAGAGAGGAGGCTCCCGGCCGGTGTCACGAACACGTTTCCGGGAAAGTTTTTAATAGAAAATAATTATGAAAGACGTCGACCTAATCCTGCAGTTTGAGCCATTTCCCTGTCTTTGGAAAGCGCTGTTGAGCTTTTTATTTTAAATTTCCAGAGGCTGTGTGCCTTTGGACATTATCCAGACTCTCACAGTAAAAGCCAGAGTTTTCTCCCTTCTTTAAGGGATCCATCTCCTAGATAGAGTCCCTGGGGAGAGGCAGTCAAGACATCTTTCAAGTCAGGTCAAAAAAGAAAGCGAAGAATATGAAGTCAATCCCCAACCCCAGGCCCAGGTGGAGCCTGAAAAGAAGTCTTAGTCCCAAGAGAGAGGAGAAGCGGCCGAAAACAAACAAAAACAAAGAAAAAAAAAAAACACACACAAAAAAAAAACCCCACAGAGATGCAAATTATTTTAAAGTAATAGTAGGGTGGGGGTATGGGAGGGGCTGTGAGCTCCAGTCTTGGCTAAAACAGTTATAGCCAAAAGAAACTCCAGGAAGAAAAATATGAGTGCCTATTTTTCAAAAACTTTCAAAAGCAAGGAAATGGGGAGGGGGGAAGAGTGCAGAGAGAAAAGTGCTTTCAATCACAAGATGGGAGGTAGACAGACAGACAGACAGACAGACACAGACAAGAGATGCCAACTAGCAGGTAATCAGGCCACAGTCAGACCTCAATTTCAGAGCAGTTAGCTATAAACTGTGAGCAGTTAAAAAGTATAAACCTCGAGCACACAAAGGCACGCTTTAATTCCACTCTTCTAATGGTTCTAAATGAAGACCCCCAGCACCGCGCCGTTAGCAGTCGTCCTTGCCCCCCCTCCGGCCCCCAGGCGCTGATCAGCTCCCTTTTTAATGTGAGGAAACTGGCGGCTCAAACCCAGTCAATGGAGCGCTTACAACAAAAGTTCTGAAAAGCTGAATGAATTGGGCTGTAATTACTACCCCCCCAAGCTTATCTCTTATTCATTCAATTTATATTATTGTGAAGGAATCTTACTCTCAAAATCATTCGATTACCATTTTCCTTAGGGTCACGGAGGAACCTGTCACACGGCAGGAATGTGTCCCCCTTACAGCCTTCAGACCAATAGGCGAAGGGGAACCACCTTGCACCCCAATTTACTCTGCTATTACTAGAACTCAGTCCACTAAGCCAGGTGCTTTGTTTTTATTGTCAAACAGGAATATGTACCCTCCCTCCCTCCAAAGCCTGACGGGGAGGGGCTAGGAAATCCTCTGACTTTGCTATGTAGACAAGGCAGAGGTTATATGAAATACCACCCAGTCTCCCCCACATCACGAACTCTAGAAGATCTTGCTAGACATGATAATGAAATGAACATAAATTATATTGTTTTTCCTTTTAAACTAAAAATAGTCACTGAAATAGGGAGGAGGGGGGAGACTGTTTCTCTCCCTTGGCCCCGGAAAACATTTCAGGAAAAAAAGGAAAAAAAAAAAGTCATCTTGGGCATGCCAGGGCTCCTCACACCTTCCCATTTGAGATGCTTCTGATGGACAGCCTCGGGAGCTTTCCCCACTGCAAGAATGTGTCGCTTTCCAGAAATAAGTACAGCTATTACATCCAAATCTACCAGCAGTCTAAATAATTAATTGAAGCATTGCTCTTTGACCTTGAAAAGTCCAGTAGGGACACATTTATAGTAATAATACCTCCGAATGAGCCCTTGTCAAATATTCATTTAGTGGTTGATGTGAGCCCCTTTCCCCTGGGATGCTCTGTGATACCAGCTTTCCGGCACTGGCAGAGGAACCCTGTTAATCTACTCCCGGCTCAGCAAAATATTTTAACACTCTTGAAGATATGGAGGGGGGTGGGTGTGGAAGAAAAGATGTAGCAAGAAAAGATTATATGCTCATCCTGTTACAGATTTCTAGTCTGTGTATAAAGTCAAAGCAACATTTAAATTCCCCTCTTGAATGAAAATGAAGCCTCACTAGCCAGAATAAAAGTCCTAGGAAAGAAGTTACAGGCAGCGACAGCAGCAAGGCCTTTCTGGGTAGGATTATGACTTTAACTCTTTTTTAAAAAAAAAAAAATGAAATTATTCTTAAAAATTATTTGCTTATTAATATTAGCCCAGGTTTGCAATTATACATCTTGAGAACTGTTTTACTTAATGAAACGGGTAAAGCAGCGAGTTCTTCGGCTGCAGTTTATCAAAGCGGCTACATTTGCAAACAAAATAGTTCAGCCTCTTCTACTTTTAAACTATTTGGTTTGGAGATATGGTGGGATAAGAGTGAGAACCACCGGGCTTCTCCTTTTTTCTGCAGTGATAATCATTTAAATGAGTTCAGCTCTCAAAAGTGGTCTTCTGTCTTGCAAAACATTTGAACCTGAGCCTCTCCCCAAAGTGTTTGATTTGGGTCAGATATACCGAGCCCTTTTCTTGTTCCTTTAAGTTGAGAGGCTGAGTCGGGTCAATTATTTAAAAAAAAAAAAAATATATATATATGTATATATCCCTAAGATATATTAATTTTCAAGCATATACATTCTATACTGCCCATTGGCTTGAGTTCTCGGGTTATCTTCCCCTCTACCCCTACACCAACGTTTGGTTCTTTATTCAAAGTTTCTTTTATTCCAATGTGTGTGCAAGAACTGTCGAATGTGCTCATTACCACGTGAATAATCCTATATGCATCACAATGGCTGGCCGAGCCCGGGGAAATTCTTTCAGAGTCTCTGCATTAATTAGAGGGGAAACTGCCTAGCTTGGACTGGGAACTGAATAAATGTCCCTTCCCAGTACTTTACCCTAAATCGAAAATAAAGAAGTAAACAACCCACTATACACCTGAAATGAAACGACCTAGGAGAAATAGAAACACAGAAAACAAGACCTTCATAATCCTCCGCGGAACATTAGTAGCTCTTCAAGAAATTACTTCCTTGCAAAAGAGGCGCCACAGGCCTAGAGGCTGAGTGAACTGGCTGCTGCCGGTGCTCGGCTGAGGGCAGAAGGCGCCACGGGCTCCTAACTTGTGTAGAGGTGCAGGACGCTCTAGAAAGAGGCAATCAATGCAGACCTCGCAAGGGCGCCCCATTCCTGGTTCTTGGTGCCTTTGCATAGAAGATGACCGAAGCTAGGGTCACACACAGGAAAAAATAAAAATAAAAAAGGAAAGTGGGCCGGCGGCCTCGGCTACCCCAAGACCCGCTGGTTAACTTAAAAGACCACGGCGGTTCCCCCAACTTTTCCGCTCCAGCCGAGGACGTCGCCAGCCTCTTAACTTTTCCTGGGGCAAAAGAAGACAGCAAATCCCATCTCGTTTCCCCACCCTCTCTCCTCCCCCTCTCTCCTCCTGTAGTAAAACAGTTAACAGATCAAAAGCACAATCATGTCCAAATGTGATCAGAAGCGCGCAATGCGAAATATCTACCTCGGAGTCGCGAGAGCTTTCTTCTGTAATAAGTCTGTTGCCTGGCTTCTCTTTTGCGTGTAACCAGCTGCAGAGATTTTCCGATTTGGGATTACAGGCTTGGACCCGTGCTGCCAAATTAAGAAGTGGAATCCGGAGTGGGGGGTTGGGGGAGAAAGGGGGGAAATAAATAAATAAAAAGTCCATGATAATTAAGGGAATTTTGCAAGCCGCTATCGCTTTTCCCTCACCCCAAACAGGAAAACGTGGAGGACAAAGTTTATGAAGTCAGGAGGAAACAAAGACAGAAAACCACTTGTTTCCTCACACAATAGCAGGGCTAGAGTCACCCAACCACCTACCCAGCAGAACACTCGGCCTGTCTACTTTGTAATTATTCCGATACAAGAAGCATCGTTTTCCCCTATAAACCACATTTCAAAGGGCCATTGTGTTGTGAAGAAAATGAAAACCAACCCAGCCAACCTGGTTCTGATTTGGCTCAGTACCCCATCTGCTAAGCTACACGAAAAATTTCAGAATTGACTCGTTCTGGCAACAAGTGCTCCGAGAGCTTAAACCCACGTCGCGCTTATTCACGCTGCTCAGGAAAGAAGGGGGTGGACTTACAATATATGCCTCTAGTTTCTAGTCTCGAAATGTCAGCGCATTTCTGTTTCCCGTTATTAATCATCCAACCATCATTCCTTTTCTTCTGCAGTTAACACTAACAGACATTGCTGGTAACACTGAGATCTTGGAGGCTGAACAGTTATCCAGTTCCCCAGGAAGTTACGTATAAGCATGCTGGCCAAAGAAATGAAAAGACTCAGGCATAATTTCAGTGTCCATATTTCAAAAATTTATTTATCTCAAACTGTGCATAATGGAGTAAAAACTTAAGTTGAAAATGTATCTGTTATAAGGATGGTATTAGTTCAAATATATACATGGATTCTCGGCAGCCTGATTCCAATAACAGAGCCGAATCTTTTAAAATACAACTACGGAAAATGAAAGGGGGAGAAAAAAAAACCTTAAAATATCACAATTTACAGAAATATTACAAACCATAAGAAAATATTTCAAACACAGTAATTCCATATTTTTTTATGTCAACAAAATGGAAGAGTGGGATTGAACAAAAGCTATTATAAATTACCAACGATATCAACCTGCATGGACATATTTTTTTTTGCCTTTAACAGTAAGTTAAAAATTTAGTACAATCTAGAACGTTTGCCCTAAACAAGACCACGAAAATGGTCTTGCCAGTACGTGCTCTCATGTTTTCCTTTTGTACAATTTTAAAACTAAAATGCTCAAATGCGAATAAACTCCTTCCTTGTTTGTAACGGTCCTAAATTTAAGCTGCAGAATCAAAACCCAGCAAGAACCCTTTCCTCGAAAAATATTGGCAAATTCTCAGCTTATAAACAATGGACATTTGATTGCCATGTTTATCTCGATAAATACTGTACAAAAGTTGCTTGCAAATATTAAAACTTTTTTTTTCATCGCCCGGAGTCTAGCTCTAAATATTACTGGTAAAGACTTTTGCGAACTCCCTGCGAAGCGCCTAACGTACCACTAGAACTTTAAGAAAAAGTTTTGCGTAGTTTTTTTTTTCTTTCCTCCAGATCTATACATGGTCCAATTCCCCCGCCCTCCCCGCCGCCCTCAGGTTTTCTCTGTACAAAAATAGTCCCCCAAAAAGAAGTCCCAAGATCTCTCATAAAAGTTTTCTAGTCGGCATCACGGTTTTTGCGCTAATTTTGGATGGGATAGGTGGTTTTATCCCGCAGCTGTCATTTTGCTGCGGAAGATTTTTTTTTTTCCTTTTGAGCACGTCAGATTTTTCTTAACTCTCCTCTTTTGCATCCCTCCCAATTCCCTTGTATCTCTTTGAAAATCTTTTCCCCTTCTCCAGTTCGCGGTCCGGCCCTCACATGTGCGACAGGGGCAGTGTGCCGTTAATGGCCGTGCCGGGCACCGGGCCGCTCTGGTAGTGCTGGGCCATGTGCAGTCTACTGGGCGCAGCGGGCTCCGGCACCTCGGCGCCGGGGAGGTACATGCTGATCATGTCCCGGAGGTCCCCGGCCTGGCAGGGCGCCCTGGAGTGGGAGGAAGAGGTAACCACGGGGGGGCTGGAGCTGGCCTCGGACTTGACCACAGAGCCCATGGAGCCCAGCGCCATACCGGGGGTGCCCTGCTGCGAGTAGGACATGCTGTAGGTGGGCGAGCCGTTCATGTAGGTCTGCGAGCTGGTCATGGAGTTGTACTGCAGGGCGCTGACGTCGTAGCGGTGCATCGGCTGCATCTGTGCCGCGCCGTGAGCGTTGAGGCCCGGGTGCTGCGGGTAGCCCAGCTGCTCCTGCATCATGCTGTAGCTGCCGTTGCTCCAGCCGTTCATGTGCGCGTAGCTGTCCATGCGCTGGTTCACGCCCGCACCCAGGCCGGCGCCCACCCCAACCCCGCTCGCCATGCTGTTCCCGCCGGGGGCGAGCAAGCCTCCGGGAAGCGTGTACTTATCCTTCTTCATGAGCGTCTTGGTTTTCCGCCGCGGCCGGTATTTATAATCCGGGTGCTCCTTCATGTGCAGAGCTCGCAGCCGCTTGGCCTCGTCGATGAACGGCCGCTTCTCGGTCTCCGACAAAAGTTTCCACTCGGCGCCCAGGCGCTTGCTGATCTCCGAGTTGTGCATCTTGGGGTTCTCCTGGGCCATCTTACGCCGCTGCCCCCGGGACCACACCATGAAGGCGTTCATGGGCCTCTTGACGCGGTCCGGGCTGTTCTTCTGGTTGCCGCCGGTCGCCGCCGCCGTGGCGTTGCCTCCTCCGCCGCCGCCCCCCGAAGCTTGCTGCGGGCCCGGCGGCTTCAGCTCCGTCTCCATCATGTTATACATGCGGGCGCTGGGCGCGGGCGCGGCCCGCCGGCGGCCGCCGACCCTCGGCCCGGCCGGGACTGCGGGGGCCGCGCGCGGGGGCCGCGATGCAGGGGCCGCGGGCGGGGGCGTCGGTGTGCACGGCCCTGCGCGGAGATCTGGCGGAGAATAGTTGGGGGGAAGCGGAGCTCGAGACGGGCGAAGTGCAATTGGGATGAAAAAACAGGCGCTCTCCTCCTCGGGCCGCCGCGATTGTTGTGATTAGTTTTTGGAAAGGCTTAAGCCTCGGGCTCCAAACTTCTCTCCTTTCTTTCTCTCTCCTCTTCTTTCTCCCAGCCCTAGTCTTAAAGAGGCAGCAAAGTACTTTTCCCTTTTTGCAAACACTCTCTTCTCTGCCTTGACAACTCCTGATACTTTTTTGAACAAGTTAATAGACAACCATCCATGTGATGGGGGCTGTCAGGGAATAAATGGGTTTCCGGCGGCCAATCAGCGAGCGCCGGCTCCTGCGCCGGAGCCCAGCCTCGCCAGAGGGTTTTGCATGAAAGGGGGCGGGGCCTGCCGCGCCGCCGAGCCCAGCCAGGCAGAGCGCTGTGCCCCGAACCGCGCGGGGGAGGCGGGCCCGCAGCCTGCAGCCGGCCGCGGGGGAACCTTTGTATCCCCCCCGTTCTCAGCAACAGGTCACGGCGCACGCCTGTTCGAAGGAAGTGGGTAAACAGCACCAAGACGACAACTCCTTTCCCCCCTATGCTACGGAATATTGGCTCTGTCTTGGGGACATGGGGGTGGATGGGGCGCGGGAAGCTAGGGGCAGGGTGGGGCAAGGCCCATGGGTGGTTCAGGGCGACCGTCCAACTAGTATTTCAGGAAGCTGGCAGGGCCGGAGGTGGTGTGCCATTGTTCCTCCGCGCATCCGCGGCACTGCTCTCCGTCCCAGCCCCTCTTCCAACCTTGTTGCCAACACCCACTTCACCCCCTCTTCTCACAGTACAGTCGAGGAGTTAGACCCAAGCCTCAGGCCTCAGCGCCCTCCTGGCTTCCGTGTCATCGGCTCTGTTCCCAAACACGAGTCCTCTGCCCATGTGGCTGACTGTAAAGCAGATCTAGGGCCAGGCCTGGTTCACAGCCTTCTCCTAGGCGTCCTCAGGTGTGGTTCAAGGAACAGCAGCACGTGTCCTCAACCCTAACAACTCCTCCACCAATCTGTCCCACCCATAGGGTGCAAAAGGCGAAGCTTGAACCCTGCTCCCTCCCTTTCTAACCCCCAACCCCGACACAAGAGGATTTCAGTGGTGGCAGTTTGAGATGAGAGCTTGGGAACCAAAGAATCAACAGAAAGAAGCTCCGGGGTGCAGGGGATGGGGGAGGGTCACGCAACTTCCTGGCATCCCACGGCGAGGCGCGGAGGTGGCATTTGGGCTGCGCTCGCAAACTCCCTCCCACGCAGCGTTCCCAGGATGGGGCAGCGCAGCGGGCTTGCCCCCGCCGCCTGGCACCGCGGTGGCCGCCAAGGCCCGGCTGGGGCCTGGGAAGCGCCCGGGGTCCAGAGGCGCAGGTGCAGGCGGCGTGCGCAGAGAAGGCCCGCCGAACCCGAGGAGCCGGGACCGAGCCAGCCCAGGCTGCGGGAGAATGGGCTGGGGGCGGGGGTAGGGGCTCAAGAATCTTGCCTGCCCGGGACCCGAGAGGGTAATTTTAGCCGATCTCCCATTGTCCAGACGTAAAGATTTCAATCGGCAGGCGCTCAAAAAGCCCAGAGCCGCAGCACCACGTCCGTTACAAATAGGTAGTTTTGTTTCTCTTGTTGTCGCTACACAGAGTCAAACAAAGCCCCGTCTAAGTTTCCTTCCACTCTCTTGTTGGAACCTTTGTGGCTAAAATGCACTTGGGTACAAAAGAGGGGAGAGAAGGAAGAAAGTCCTGATGCCATTTTTTTTTTTTTTTAAATAAAGAGCTTAAACCATCGGGGTTACTTATTTTCTTTCTTTCTTTCTTTCTTTTTTTTTTTTTTCCAGCAATACTCTCAGCCCCTCCTCCCCTCATCTACCCCAACTCAGCCTAAAGAAACCGTTCAGAAGGGTATCTGCCGGCCACGCTCCGCTCATTGTCCTTACAAACTGCTCTGTTTATTCTTCCCTCTCTGCCCACCACCGCCTCTTCCCCACCCCCACACACCCCCAATCCCTATTCTCCCAGGCTTGGCTGTCATCGTCACACTCAGCTAACTATGCCCACTTTAGAGCCAGAAAAGTTGTGGTAAAGACATTTTTATAAACTTGAAATAAATAATTTCTTCTCTGCTCCTCCCTGTCCTTGCCTCCAGGTTCTCCTTAAGTCTTGGTTGCTTTAGTTCTTGGGAACCCGGAAAGGACTTATAGAAACGCGTAAATATTTGCGACTCTTCAAATTAAAGCATTGTTTTCTGCTTAATCGGGGTGTACTATTACGCTCAACACGAATCTCTGGAGACCAGAGCAAAGGGAAGGCGGCCACCGACTTTTCAGTGCGCCTAGTTTCTGAGATGTGGCTGCTGCGCCCCCTGCTGGTGGACTCGCTTTTCCGAGACTGCTTTTACCTTTAAAAGAAGGTGTGTAAAAATAAAGTTAAAAAAAAAAAAAAAACGAGGAGGATGGAAGATCAAACTAATTACACATAATCTAAACAAAAGAAAAGTTAACATATCATATAAGCCGTGGGACGAAATCATAAGAATCAAATTTAATTTGCTTAACTTAGAAATGTACATAGAACCGCCAGATAAGTGGGAGGTTAAACGAGGGGAAAATAGGTATAAATTATGAGATTCAAAGTATGAATGAATTATGATTGTCCGCGCGCCACGAAGGGCAGGCCGAGCATTCACTTTGTGATTGTGTATGTATCGGTAGGTGCTTAATAGCATTTTCCTGAAAACTTAGAAAGAGCTTATGGATAATTAAGTTTGAAGGAAAAAAAAACAACCCAAGGAGTTGATGTGGACAACGGTGGCGAATATCTATTAATATAAATACTGATAATGGATGACGATAAAAGAGCATCTCTTTGAATCTTGATATCTTTCTTTCAAGGTTAGTAGGAGAGGATCTTTTTTTTTTTTTTCCTTCCCCCATTGGGATAGTTTGAACCTCTCAGATGTGTGTTTGCACCTGAACTCTATAATAATCTACTTAAAGAGGGTACGGGGTCTGGCTAGGTCTCTTGTTAATTGCTTTATCATATGAATAAACTATGGGAGTGCATTACAGTCGTGTTATCATTTGTAGTATTTATTTGCAGCTTTATTTTAATTAAGTCTACTGTACTTATCAGTGGCAATAAACTAACGGTGGCTGGTGTCTATGCATAATAATGTGCAGCAAAAATAAGATTAAAGAAGATGGCGGTAGCAAAACCCATTTTCTCATTAGAATATTTTTAGAACATATTGAAAAAAAAATTAGATCACTGGCCAGCCGATTTCAATCCAACACCATCATGGTCCCCTAAGTATAATAATAACTATAACAGCCCCAGCCCATGACAGAGGCAAGCCTCTTTTGGGGTTATAATAGCTGACTACAGTACCAGCAACAATACACTATTGACTAGCAGACAATCAGAAAAAGACTTGGAACAGGGTGCTACATCCTCTGAGAATTTAAAATGTTGCTACTGGCATAGTTTATGAAAATTGGAAGTGCTTCGTCTAATGTAACGCTTCCCTTTACGGGCAGCAAAAAGCTGTACCCTTTTAGACCAGCATTAGTGGTTAGCATATGCCTGGAGTAATCAGATTTTATTTTGCTCTGCTATTGGCCCAAGCCGGAAGCTTTAACTGCCAAGTATAACCCAATTTTACTTAAAAATCTTTTACATTTTTTCTCTCCTTGAGTATTATATCCGAAGCCAACTGACAATGTAGTGGAGGTGCACACTGTAGGCTTATTTTTTTCTTCTTAGTGGCAAATAGAGGTTTAAGTTGCAGTAATTAGCGAGAACTAGCCAAGCATCTTACTATTACGATGCTTGTTAAAAACGCCCGGCTCCTGCATCTGCATTTGAGTGGGTTCCCCTCCCCTCCTAATCTCCTTATGGAAATGAGGGGAGCGGCAGGGGACCTGCAGAGTCTCGGAGAATGCCCTTGTTAACTGGAATTTCTCAGCATTGCTAATTAGCAGAGTTTGACGACCACCAGTATTGGGGGAAAGCTCTGTTTAACCACTCGCCAACCATTCCGAGGAAGAGCAGACTAATTTTATTTTGTAATTAAAATCTGAAAAGGGCCCTATTTGACAGTTAGGGCTATGAGAGTTTTATCTCCCCGAGAAATAATTACTGCCTTGATAACTCAATTTTCTGAAAAATGTCAACTGTGGGCTCCAAAAGTTTTAATTTCATTACATAAGGAAAAGGAGCAAGAAAAATAGGAGAAAATGTACAGAAAGGCGTTCTAATTCTGGAACTGGTTAAATATATTGGGAACCAGCTTTAACCAGACGAAGTGCCCCCCCCTTTTGTTAAGTTCCTCTTTCCTTTAAACACTAACCTTCTAAGTGTCTCTTCTGGCCACAACCATAGCAGGGGATCCTTTTGCAGCAAGGAAAATTACATTGGAGTGTGGCATTCAAGAAACAAATAAATCCACAAAAAAACTGAAATACAGAAACTATGGGAAAGTTCATGATTTTAAAAGCCAAAGACACAGAGAATGTCGAGAGGCTTAGGAAATGGCCGATGAATCTCACGAGGCTCTATTTGTCTCTCCCCCAACACTACAGGAAAACAGAGAATGCATGCCTCCTCCTGCCCCTCTAAGTCACACACACACACACACACACACACACACACACACAAAGCCGGGTCAATCCACACGACAGGTGGGGATACTGCTGGGCCTTCAGAAGGACAAGAGCTTTAAGATTTTGGAAACACAGATGAAGATTGAGAAATGCATTTAGAAGATTTATTTTCCAAATAGATAAGTAAGTGCATAAAAAAAAAAAAACCCCACATACCTTCCAGAAATAATCAACTGGAAATGTGCTAGAGAAATGAGGATATGGAGAGTTAGGCTAAGGATTTAGAAAATGAGTCCCATCTCTGGGAAGCTTCCTTTCCTCTGACCTAAGTTTCCTTCACTGAAAAGCCTGTAGGGGATTCCTTCATTTTCATTGTATGACTTTGAGGGAAATGGCTGTCCCTTCATGGGGGCCTTGCCCATCCCACCTTCTTCCGATGTTCAGTGTTGTATTTGGTAAGGGTGAGAAATGGCCGAGAGGATCCATAACCCGTTATCCAGTTTTCAAGATGTTACCAAGAACAACCACAGACCTCTGTCCCCTTTTGGTTTACCATATGGATACAAGGTACGCTGCTAATTTAAAATCGCTTAATCGTATTTTTTTCTTCTTGTGTCTCTCCAGGACCTTGCCTTTAATTTTCAGAAGTGGTATTATAGGCAACAAATGGACAAGGGGCTGTTGAAGCCCAGACCCAATTTTACCAAATAATTTCCCTCAAGAGCTGCAAGGACCCTTGAAACCTGAGGAATGCAGGGTGGTCTGCCCAGGGACCATTGTGTTTGATTCATTCCTCTCTCACTGATGAGGTAAATACAATTAAAAAAAGAGTTTGACAGTTAGAAACTTAATATATGTCCCTCTTGCTTTGAACTGTATTATTATTATTATTATTATTATTATTATTATTATTTTAAATGGCCTTTTCGAGTCTCCTGGGCTGTATGTAAAAAAATCATACAACTTACAATGGTTTCTATATTTTGTCTTTCAGCTATTCCAGATCAATTATTTTTACCCCCCTGGACAGAGGATTCACATGTCACTATTTTTCATTTCCATTTCATGAATTATCAACCCCGAGATTCTGTTTCTACCACTGCTGTTGCTGTCCAGGGGGAAATGTAGTTTCCCTATTAGATGATCTAATTGCTTTAAAAACAGAAATTCCCCTCTTAGAGACAAACCGAGGGCGTGAACAGCAGCTACTGCGGGTCTTCAATTGCACTTCTGATTCTAAAAATCAGGGGTGGGGTGGGGGAGGTGGATCACCAGAGAGTCCAAACATTCCAGAGAGATGGTAGTCCTTCTGCGCCTCCAAATCATCGCTTGGAAGTCTGTGTATCTGACAAATATTTTGGGCAATTCATCCTACCAAAGGTGTACATATGTCCTCTTTTGTCCTATGGCCATGGTTGTTTCCGTAATTTAAAGGGGGAAAAAAAAAGATGTTCCTTTAAAATTCTCTAGCTGCAATTACTTTATTTAGTTGTGACATCTAAAAACAAACCCAAGCCTTCCTTGAGGTTTTTCTGACCCATATTAAGTGACAGCAGTGCAGGCGGTGACATGTGACTGCTGCGGCAATGTCCAAGGAGCTGGAACACTTAGCCGGAAGCTCCGTCTTTCCTCGGTGACCTCACATAACTTTCTGCTCCGTGTCACCCAAAAGCTTCCTTTCCGGAAGCTCGACCCGGTGGACTACAAACAACAGAAAGTGATAAGCCTCAGAAAGCAGAAAGCTCCCCAAGAGCAATCCGAAGGAAGGGGAAGGGGGAGATCTTGCTTCACTGGACTGGGCTGCTTTTCCTCAGGAAATGGAGGAAAGCCTTCCACCTGTAGCGTGACAAGAAGTTCAGGCTAACCCGTGTGGTGAAAGTCACCCAGGGTCACCACCAGACCTCAAAGTAGCCAAGGCAGGCGACTCTTGGGAGGTTTGCCTGTGGCTCCGGCTAAAGTGCTGAGAATCGGTGTGCTCCCTTCCTGGGAGGGCTGGCGTCCTTCAGGCCTGCTGTGGACACCGGGAGGGAGGCCGCTTCCAAGAGCTCTTCTAACCTCAAAGGCAGTGTCTGAGAAGCCAGCTCTCCCTGAGGCCCACTTCAGCACCCCTCCCTGCCCCCGGGCTCAGAGTTGGGCTTCCCAGCCCATCCCTGCGGAATTCTCAGATCGCTGGCCTGATAATCTGTAAAGCCTTCTTCTTAGCTGGGGCTCTGACTTTTATCTCTCCTCCCACCCTTCTTGGCTTTTTGTTGGCAGCCCCCACTCCTTCTTCCTCTCTCACCCCCCCCCTTAATTTGGAGATCACTGACACGTTATGCTGTAATGAGTCCTTCAGAAACTGTTATGATCTATGGTGACAGTCTCTACACCTAATTCACAGATTATTGACGAGCACCGTGGGCTCAGTGGTGTCAAGTTGTACTTGTGGTATCTGCACTCTTCAGCAGCGCACGTAGCTGCTGGGCTCTGGTTCTGGAGTCGCAGCTTGACAGTGGATTGAGAGATGATCATCTGTCTGCAGCAAGACTCCTTTCAGTCTGGTCCCGTTCTCTCCCTGACTCTTTGTCTGGGACTTAAATTCCAGGAACTAAAGGTTTTTGCAGCATTTAAAAAAAAAACAAAAAACAAGAAACACGAACAAGAAGACTAAACTTAATAAACGAAAGCTCATCCTCGAACCTGGATCTTATTAATGAGCCTTGCCCCTGCCCCATCTCCAAATAGCCTGCCCAAGTCCAAACCACACACCCTGCTTCTCAGCGTTTTAAGCTTGGGAGGCAGGGAGAGGGAGAAAAGAAGGAAGGAAGGGTTGAGGACTTGGCCTGGACTCCGTGGACCTAAGCTAAGTTGGCCCACCCTGCTGGCTGGCTCACAGGATCTCGAAAGCCTCACTCCTTTACAAAGCAGGGCGCCCGGCCAACCCGCCAGGGCTCAAGCCTGGATGCGGCGACTACAGACCCAGAGCGCCTGCCACGCCCCTAAAAGGGTCCAGCGCGGCTGGGGAGATCCGGCGGGATGCCAGCCCCAGGAGGCTCTGCCTTCTCGGAGAACTCAGCCCCTGTTTGGCGGCCTTCCTAGTCTCCAAAGGTGGAGGGGCCTCCTCCCCGCTGGCAGTCCTGTGGCGTGGGATTGGAGCCGGGGCTCAGCCACCTGCGGCTGCAGAATGACAATGCCAGCGAGCCTGGGTGGCGCGCTCGGGCCTAGCTCACCCACTGGCTCACTCCTTCTTGCTCGACCTGGCTGTGTTGTTCTCCTCCGACCTTGCTTAGTTGCGGGCTCGGCGGGTCGCACGCCTGTCCCCGCTGACCTTTGCCTAGGTCTTCCGTCCGCACGGTGGAGAGAAAGCTCGTCCACTGCCAGTTCATTCTTCCACACTCCCCAATGGCGCTTGCAGTCCGCTTCGCTTCCGAGGCAGGGCCTGCCCTTGGCTTCTCTACTCTTCTGCTTCGCGAGACAGATGACCGCAGCGCTGGGACCCAGGACGTCCAAGAAGCGTCCCCCGGGCTCCTCGGTGCGCGTGGGGTGGGGGTCACCAGGCTGGTCCCAGGTTGGGATTTCCCTAACCGGGCCTAGCCTCTTCGTGAACAGGGAGGACGTGCCTTGGCAACGGCTCCTGGGTGCCCATCATCTCCACAGACTGTCGCGTAGATTTCTCAAAAGCTGGATATGTAGCCCCCTCTCCTCCGAGATCCCGGAACCAGAAGGGAGGACGTGTCATCGCGCGGAGCGACTCCCTTAAAAACCTTCTCGGATCCGCTAATCTGGAGGAGGAATAACCCCATCCTCAACAGCAGATTTGCAGAGAGGCGGCGTGCACCGTGCAAACCTGCTGCTAGGGAACGTTAAGCGAGGCGCCGTTGGCAAGCCCCAACCTTGCGGATAAAAGTTAAAACGGCAAACACGTACCCGGAGGAGGAAACGGTCATTTTGTCCATTTGTTGGTGGTTTCTTCCTTACATTTTAAACTAAACAAACCAACATTTCCCGCTTTGTTGAGAATTCAGAGGCTGTGTTCTTTCTGTAGTCCGTCTTTCTGAATCAATCACAAGGCGGCTACGTCCCCTCCCTCGCCGACAGAAGTTACAGCTCTTTCTTACACAGACAGGTTGGGAAGTAGTTAAAGAAAACCAAACAAAACTCTTCCCAGGATAACCTGGATTCCTAACTAATAAAATGTATCATAGACCGATCTCCCCTGAAATTCTACATTGATATCAAAGTAAAAAAAAAAAAAAAAAAAAAGACACCTGTTTGGTAGACAATAGCTGGGATTTAAGCGATTACCAAGGAGGAAAAGTTTGTTCAAGAGTGGTTTGAGGTGAAGGGAGGGGAGGGGAGGTAAACACTTGAAGGAGAGACTGGACTTTTAATTACATTCTGGAATCAATAATCAAATATAAACGAGTTACTGCGTCCACTAGAGACCCAAGCACTTTATATTTGGACACCTTGTATCTGGTGGTTAAGCTAAGCACTCTTCGCTTTAGTGTTATTTTGTGAAAAGCGGACACGCCGAAGAAGCATTTTTCTTTCAATTTCTCTGTGGTACCAACGCATAGCCTCTAAAAGAAGACCCCAAACCAAGCCAGGATTGGGGGGAGGGGGGACTGCGGTGGAAAGAGGAATGTGTGCTTTTTTTAAAGAAATGGAATTGAAAAAAATATAATCTCTTTGGTTTTTGTTGAATTATAGTTATCTTTTCGGGGCATAAAAACTTGTTTCCGCACCCTCACTTCCTTTTCTGAGGGCAATAAAGAGTTTTCTTTAACCCCAGGGCAAGGGCTGAAGCGGGTTCGGGAGGGCGCTGTGCATCTCCCACTGCGTCCAATAGGGGGCGCTGTCACGAGACCGCGTAGTCGCTTCTCTTCTGAGCTGCTCCCGGCCCGACCGCGACAGACACTGACGGGGTCGAGCGTAGAGCTTTCGTCTTTGCGGATAAAAAGAGATTAAAGGCTAAATTCTTTTTGGGTGTGGGGTGTGGAGTGTGGTGTGTGTGTGTGTGTGTGTGTGTGTGTGTGTATGAAGAGAGGGTATCAGTTTTAACCAACTACGAAAATGTAGAGCTTTGATGTTCTTATAAAGAAACTCCTATGGGTTGTAAAATTATAAGGTTTCTGAGCCAATACGCAGCTACACTGTGTGTGGAAATTATTTAATTAAAAATATATTTTCCATATGTTCATACGATCCTTTAGAAGTACTTTAAAAGCTGACGCGTATTCTTTTGGCTGGCCTGTTGACCCTGCTACAAGTTTCTAATACGTTTATTTTAGTTGTGTTGAAGGCCCTTCTGTTAATTCGAAGGGGAAAAAAAGAGACCCCAATATTTAAATCCCTCACTAAATTGGTCTGTTTCCTTCCACACTTTCTTTAAATGGGGCAGTTATAAGACGGACACATTTTGCTCTGTTGACGCCTCAAAGACAGGTATAAATGACAAAAGGAAATTCTAATAGGAAAAGCCCGGGGTTGGACCACATAACCACCATAGTACAAGAAATCTAAATAAATTGTAACCCACCCACCCCCACCCTAACTTAAAAAAAAAAAAAAAACAACTACCCTTCACCTGTATTTAAATAGCGTGTCTTTAATTACAGCGGCGGGGGTTGCCTGAGGCTGGATTGAAATTAGCAGTCATTACCGTCCTTTAACTCCGTGGTGCTTTGATCAGCACTAGATTAGTTTTCCAGTTCTAACAAAGGCTCTACAGCAAGCAGTGGGCTGTAAATAAGACCGCACGACCTGCCCTCAACACCTTTTCTCTTGTCAATCATAGCTTTATCATTCAGCCCAAGATTAACCTTTATCTACCAAAATTTTAAATTAAAAAAAAAAAAAGAGGAAAAAGAAGGAGGAGAAGAAGAGGAGGAGGAGGAGGGACGGAGAGGAGGAGAAAGAAGCAAAGGGAGGCCCCTGGCCACTGCACGCCTAGGTGACAGAGGTCCTCGGGAGCCTCCTTGAATTGCGAGGATGGCCGGGTGTCAGGATGCGTGATCCCCAGACTGGCCTTCCCAGCCACACTTCTCAGGCTGAGAAGCACCCCCTGCCCCCGCAGTGCTCATCCCCACAGGGCCTCGCTCCCCCGAATCAAACAGCCATCCATCCTCTCCTCGGCTTGGAGGCAATAACGCGCGCCAAAATCACCTGTGCTAAGTTTCTGGACCGAAAAAAATACCTATCTCTTCTACTAAGTGCAGAGCAAAGCAAAACAAAACCAAAACCAAAAACCAAAAACCAAAACAAAACAGAACAAACCGACCAACCAACCAAACAAGCAACAACAACCACAACAAAAATCCCGCAGCCTCAGCAGCGACAAAACCCTTTTCCTGAGCGTGGGGTGGCGGAGGCAATGTCGTTCGACTTGTCATTAGAGGGCGCCAGAGAGTAGCCCACCGCCCTGGCCGGCTTTCCCCGGCCCTCCCAGCTCCCAGCCTCGTCAGCCTCGGTACTCCCTCTCAGGTAATACTTCTTGATGATCCTGCCCCCTTGCGTTTCTATGCCCCTCTATTCCAGCTGCATAAAGAATGAGGGTTCGTCAAGTCCCCTGCCTCACTTTTTTTTAGTGCAAGCTCTCTTTCACCCCAATTCCAACCCCCACTTCCAGCCCCAACAGGGATTTAAGTGACTCCTTCAGCATCTGAACCTCTCATTCCAAGTCACTGCGGTCTGCCCAAGGCTCTTAGTAGGAGAGCAATACTAGAATTTAACAGTTTTAAGATGGAAACCCGAAATTTTTCATTATTGGATTTACCTATGGGGACTCACAGATGTTTCTTAGTTTTTGCTTAAAAAGAAACACACACACACACACACACACACACACACACCCCTTTCATACACACATACACCACCTTGATTACGTTCAGACCTTAAAACTATCTGCTCAAAAGAAAATAAAATGTCACTTCAATCCTGCATTTGTTGAAGAGATCTTAATTAGCATTTGATTCCAAAACTTAACACCTTCAGACTTAAATCGGCCTGTGTTAACTGACACTCAGGGTGGGTATCCAGATCTATCTCAAAGGTCTCTCTTCTCTCTCTCTCTCTCTCTCTCTCTCTCTCTCTCACACACACACACACACACACACACACACGCACGCGTGCACACACACACACACACACACACACACACGGACACACACACACAAAGAGGCAGAATGAGAGAGGAAAGTGAGTGAGTGTGTGTTGGGGGTGGGGAGAGGGAGCTAGCCTTGAATGTCAAAGTTGGGTTGCAAGCTACTTACCGACCGTGCCCGATCAGGGTGTTGTCTTGTAGCAGTTTGATTGGCAGGTAAAAAAGCACTGAACGTGCCGGCTCCGGAGTCTCTCGACAGCCCACGCCGGATCACTCCTCACCGGACAGACCGAGTTGAAGGAGCTCAGACGTCCCCCCTCTTCCTCCATCCAAGGCACGGAGAATCCATTTCGGCTTTTCTTCCACCAGTCTCTCCCATCAGCGTCCTGCCTTACACGCACCGCCTTACACCAGCCTCCAAGACCTAGCCTAGCTTTGCCTCTGCAATCCCCTGCAACAAGAAAAATCGTTTATGGCTTAAAACCCCAAATGGCTGATTTTTTAAAAGAGAGAGAGAGAGGGAGAGGGAGAGAGAGAGAGAGAGAAGAGAGAGAGAGAGAGGGTGAGGGGGAGAGAGAGGGGGAGCGGGAAGAATGCACCCAGAGAACAACAAAAAAGTCAGTTATCCTAACACTGCTCTGTCCCCCACCGTACAGAAGAATAAAAAAAAAAAAAAACCAAGCTTTATGTTTTTCAGTGGGTATTCAAAGATAATTTGATGCCATTGTTTCTGCTACAGATGGTTCTTTTAAATACAATAACACGGCTCTTTGTGCAGGCTACTCACAATAAAATCCAAAGCGTTCCCCTGAATAACCATTTTGTTCTCTCTTGTATGGGGCCAACAAAAGATTCCGTGAGGTAATGGGTTCTGTTTATTGAAGCCCATAGAATAGGGGTTTGATAAAGATTTTTTTTTTTTTTAAGCAGAAGACCTTGGAAGGTCGGGCTGATCTCTTCATATTTTTTATTAAAATATTTGTCCAATACATTATTCCTTGGTGCAGCTGCAGGCTTCCTCCTCAATTCTTAATCAGCCCAAACATCTGTCTCTTGAAGGCTTGAGAAATCTGCATGCAATTGTATCAGTAGTGCAGTAACCTTATGAAACCTCAAATCTTCAGGCTCAGTACAGGCTTGAAGGAGATGCGGCTTCAACGGCCTGTGGGTGAAGGGACAGTTGGGGGGTGGGGTGGGGGTGGGGGGAGAGAGGAGACGGGCAATCCCGGTTCCAATAATTTAAGGAAATGTGGCTTTCCTCTCCCTAGGCTGGCTGACCAGGCTACCAGACGAATCAGACATATGCATAACAACAAGGACTTCTTCCGTCCTGAGATGAGCCTCCCCGCTCTGCCAGCATCCTCCATGTGCACCGGCGGGGCAGGGGCAAGGCATGGTCCCCCCCTCCCCCCCCACCCCCCCAGCTGGTCTTCCTCTCTGCTAATCTAAAAATCCTAGGCTGGGAGCCCAGGTTGGGAGGAAGTGGTTAAAGGTCAGTCTCTAAGACTCGGTGAATCTTACTCTTAGCTCTCTTTGATTCATTCCTAGCTACTTGTGACTCTGAAGGGTCCCGGGAACGGACTGATGGCCAGCCTCCAGCCGCAGTGCCGGTTTCTCAGGGTGGCTCTTACAGCCAGCTGCTCCCTTTCTTTCAGTAGCTTCCCCTCCCTTAGGAAACCGAACGTGAAAACTCAAAGAGGGTCCGAGGGAACCCTGAGCAGCGCCCCCACACTGGAACCGGAGGCATTGCAGGGAAGTGGTGAGTTTTTGGCGGACTTTTCTGGATACATGGTGGATGCTCTTTCTGGATACATGGAGGATGCGCTGCTCTTTAGGTGTGCAGGAGCCCAGAGCCAAGTCTCCACTCTCCTGACTCGTGCTGTCAGTGTTATCTGGGGCAAGACAGTAGTCTAGGAAAATCCCTTTCACTTAAAAACAAGTTTCAGTGAATTTTCCACCCCCCCATTATTACTCCTTTTCTTCCCAGAAATCTCCCAAATAAAAGACAGATTCTTAATAAACCCGATATCATCATTTTTCTTTTCCTTTAGGAAGGAATTACTGTTATTGGTTTACAAGTGGACATCTCACAAGGGATTTGGGGAGGATGGTTACATGAACGATAGAAACAAAACCTTGGCAGCAAAACCGTTTTTGGACTTATTTCTCAATAATTTAATTTCTAAATTACTTGAGACGGCGTCTCATGATGCAGCCCCAGTTGGCCTGGGACTCACTATGTAGACGAGGCTGGCCTCGTTGTCTCTGCCTCTGGACTGCTGGGATTAAAGGGGTGTACCCATCGCGCCTGGCTTAAATTATTTATTGTATAAGTCTCTCTCTCTCTCTCTCTCTCTCTCTCTCTCTCTCTCTCTCTTTCTCTCCCCTGGTTATTTTTGGTTCAGGGTTTCTCTGTGTAGTCCTTACTGCCCTGGGGATAACTCTGTTGACCAGGCTGACCTCGAACTCAGAGATCCTCCCGTCTCTGCCTCCCCAGTGCTGGGATTAAAGGTGAAGTTAAGCATTTCTTGAGACTTGGTTGAAGAAAGTGAGCTCCAACTGGCGCTGTGGCATCTGGATGGTAGAGCCCTCTCCTAGCATGCGTGAGGTCTTAGGCAACAAGAAAGGACCCTGAGCCTGTGTGAGCCTGTGTGCAGGGAGGGCGGGAACTTTACGACTGGCTATGGAATGTGTGGGTATTTTCTACTTGGGGCGCTGTGGGAGTGGGTGGGGTACCACACAGTCGGTGGGAACGCTTCCAATAACTGTGGGCATGAGGAAGGCAAGTGTGACTTGAATGCCCGCGTTGTCATAGCAACTACCTCTGGAAAGACCAGAGTGAACCATTGTACCTTTCTCCCTATGTCCCCACGATTTAGATTCTCGAGGAGGAGGACAAAGCTTCCCCCATGCTTTACATGGACAGAAAGAAGACTCAAGCTGATGACCTCTCTCTCCACTGAGGGATCGAGACTAGACCTAAGGCTCCGGCTCAGGGCGGGCGATTGTGTGTACCTTAGAAGTTGGCCCAAACCCTAAGAAGTTTAAAATGAGTCTGTAAGCAATCTCCTGTAAGCAATCAAGAAGATGTGCACATGCTTGTGTGTGTGTGTGTGTGTGTGTGTGTGTGTGAGAGAGAGAGAGAGAGAGAGAGAGAGAGAGAATGTAAGTCACCCCAAGTCTTGAAAGAGTCAATGCAAAGGCTTTGCACTCAGCTAGAAAGAAGTCCAACATAGAGCTGATTCACGAGGGAAGGAGATGTTCCAGCAAGTGACTGCTCAAAGGCCTTTGCAGATAAGAAATCCGGAGTCAGTGGAGAGCTACTTAGGAAGAAGGAAGGAGGGAAGGAAGGAAGGAAGGAAGGAGGAAGGAAGGAAGGGAGGGATGAGGGAGGGAGGGAGGGAGGGAGGGATGAGGGAGGGAGAAAGGAAGGAAGGAAGAGAGGGAGGGAGGAAGGGAGGGAGAAAGAAAGGGGAGGGTGGAACAGAAACAATGGAAAGATGGAAAGCAGGAAATAAGGAAGGGGTTGAGGAGCCGAGGGCAGGAGAGAGAGGCTTTCTACAGTAAGGGAAAGGCAGGCTAGGCCTCCACCTCCACCCCTGCCCACATGCTTGGACCACGAGCCACGAGCCACGAGCCACGGAAAGGATGCTCGAGGCTGGGGACGCGGCAGCTGCGCTCTGGGGGTTCCGATGGGCCCTTTGGGACCCAGGCTAAGTTCCACCAGGCTTCCCTTGGGGAGAATGACAGGAATCCTTCGGGATGAGGAAGGAAAGAGGGAGGGAAGGAGGAGAGAAAGGCCTTGTGGCCGAGGCGTGGCACAGATGGCATTCCAGTTTATAGATAGCCAGCCGGGGAGGCCCCCCACGCCCCTGTCCCTCCGCAGACCTCAGCCACCCACGCTCTCCACAGGGAACGCATGGCCCTGGGATCTCTGTATCCCCTGCACAGCGCATGGTGATGGTGACCTGCTGGTTACTTGCCCCCAGCCTGGGGAAGGGCTCCTGGCACGCCCAGAAGGGAAGGGACTAGCCACTTCCGGAGTTCAGCGTTGTTCAAAAGCCAAAGGCCCGGCACCACCCAAGTGTTCTCTTGGACCTAAACCCAAAGGACATGACCTCCTGCTGCTGCTCACTCATAGGTGGCTGGAGGGAGGCTAATGATGTCCCTGTAAGACACCACCCGAGGGAAGACAGCGCCTAGGATCCAACTGTCCAAAGGCTGAGCGCCCTCCGAGCTGCAAGCCACCACAGAACCAAAGGAGTCTTCTAGGCTGTCCTGCCTCTGCCACGGCCAGCCTTATCCAATTCCCCCCAGGTTGGAAAGTGGAGGTTGGGGAGGCCAGGCTGGGTCCCCGTAGCATCCCACCTGGCTCATGGTCCAGTCCTGTGTGGCCCCTGAGGGCCTGGCCCAGATCGGAGACAAGACGCCTCTGTACTAAGGGGCAGAAGCCGTTTGTTTCCAGGTTGATGCTTTTCATAAGCTTGTGTGGGACCACGGGCTGCTTCAATGTGTGTGTGTGTGTGTGTGTGTGTGTGTGTGACACTACAGGCTCAGACTTTGAAATGACTTTAGAATACTTCTTCCTCTGAGCACGCAGTGTGGCCAGACTGGTTTGGGGACGGGAGAACTGGGATTCTCCAGGGAGGACTGGGTAACAGTCATCGGGCAGGGAGGACCTGGGATGGAAGGTCTTGTTGGAGAGACTGGCTACCTCAGAGAGGGGCTTAGGTCAGCATATCTGACTGGGAACCAGGAGTCGGCGGCTGTGAAGGCTGTAAGGAGGGCATTTGCTCAGCCACACTCACGCGCTCTGAAGTTCCCGGTGTAGACAGACAATCGGAGTCTAAGAAAAGTGAACTTTAGAACTAAGTGGAAGGTTCAGCAAAGCCAGGGCTGTGGGGGGCCAGCGCCGTGCACTCCCTCAGGGATACTTTTCATATATGAACTGAGAGTATACAAACAGCCATATGCTTTATCTGTATATTTGAAAAATACTCATTTTAGCCAGGTATAGTGCCTCACGTTCATAATTTTGCCACTCATGAGAGGGAGACCGAGGCAGGATGAATCATTGACTCTTAGTCAAGACCATCCTAGTCTATCCAGAAAGTTCCAGCCTGGAACAGGAGTGAGGTCATATTTCAAACAAAAAACAAAACAAAACAAAACAAAACAACCCAAAAAACAAACAAACAAAGAAACAATAGCAAATATGCTGAAGGGGCTATGGCTATAGCTTGTGGACTAGAGAGTGCCCGGTGTGTGCAAGGCCTTAGGTCCAATCACTAGAATTACAAATAAAGAAATGAATATAAAATAAAATGTGAAAAAAAATAAATTAGCTGGACCCATTCTATATACCAATATGATTGACAGTCAGACACACCAATCAAAGAACATATCGAGCTCTTCCTTATTTTCCACTTTTTTTTTGGGGGGGGGATGTCCTTTTGTTTCCTTAAGGATTTTTCCTTTATTGCTTCTGAATAGAAGGCATATATGCTGAACTGCACATAGTGGTCCGTGTCTTGGGAAGCTGAAGTCGTGAGATTGTCAGAATCTGAGGCCAGCCTGGGCTGCAGAGGGAGTCCTGTCTCAAAAGGAAAATATGAATAGGGCTGGAGAGATGGCTCAGCGGTTAAGAGCACTGACTGCTCTTTCGAAGGTCCTGAGTTCAAATCCCAGCAACCACATGGTGGCTCACAACCATCTGTAACCCTCTTCTGGAGCTGTCTGAAGACAGCTACAGTGTACTTACATATAACAATAAATAAAATTTTTTTTAACAAGTGATCATGTGATTTTAAAAAAGAAAAACCAGAGAAAAACTATGAATAAAGAATATTAATTAAAACTATTGAAAGTTTAAAATGTGCTACACATTTTATGAACTGGTTTATAAGTTTCTTAATTTACTCATGTATTAAGTATGATATGATTGATTCAGAGGCGTGGTGGGTTGGAGGGAAAGCAGGGGCTTCACATACACACACACACACACACACACACACGCAAAACCCTCAGATACAAATGGAAAAAGTAGAATTTTAAAAGAGGAATAAAAGCAACAAGCCGAACGCAACCTTCCCGCATCTCCTGCCTGAGGAGCTGCGGTTCTAGATGTGCCCCCCCCCCCCATGGCTCAAGTCCCATGGACCAAGCTTGAGCTTTCTGAGGCAAAGTGCTTAGAATTTAACCCCACAATCGCCATCACAGACCCAGGGCACAGAAGTTTGAAAAGGACCCGTTCTCTTCCTTTCAGGCACACGAACGGGGAGTTGGCGTGGGGAAGCCTCCTGGTACGTCGCGGTCGTCGAGATCCCATCTCACACAGTTGAGGCTAGCCTCGAACTTGTATGAAGTTGAGAATATGGCCATGAACTCTAATCCTCCTGTCTACACCTCCCAAGGGCCGGGGTTACAGAAGTACACTCCACACTTAGGCTAGCCAGTGCTAAGGGTGTCCGCCTGCCAAGCGCGTTCTTCCGATGCAGTCGCATCACCAGCCTCGTCATGCAGGTCAGGCTGAGTGGAACTCACTGTGCGGCCCAGGTTGGCCTCAAGGTCTTACTGCCTTAGCCTCTAGAATGCAGGGTTAGAGCTGAGATAGTCCAATAATTCTTTACCTCCTCCTCCTCCTCCTCCTCCTCCTCCTCCTCCTCCTCCTCCTCTTCTTCTTCTTCTTTGATTTTTTGAAACAGAGTTTCTCTGTGTAGCCCTGGCTGTCCTGGAACTCACTTTGTAGACCAGGCTGGCCTCAAACTCAGAAATCCACCTGCCTCTGCCTCCCAAGGGCGTGCGCCACCACCACCCAGCCATGCTGCACCTTCCTAAGATATATGCTATCCCAGTATGTGTATCTTCCTGAACTCCAGAGCTGGGCCTACAGGTTATGCTAATTTTTTCTTTTGAACAGCGTCTCAAATGTCCCTTCCTGGCCTCAAACTCTTGATTGAGCTGGAGATGCCTTTGATCTTCTGATCCCCCTGCCTCTGTCTTTGGAGGGCTGGGGTCACAGGCTGGAGTCACCATACCCACTTTATGCCTCGTCTCCGACTTAGGGCTTCCTTTGGGCTTGCTTCCCTGATCCAGGCCACGGTTCTGTAAATTTAGATTCTACAATCTGAGAACCATCAGTCTTAAAGCCCTAGCCTTAGAAGCCAAAGATCTGGGAGGGAAATACAGAAATAACAGGGCATATGATTGTTAATTAACCTTATTAAGGACTGCAAACCAGAGAATGTTAATATTTGTATTTTCTCAGAAAGGCAACAGAGTGTTTTGCTTTCTCTGAGCTTACCCCTGCACTCCATGGGTGATAACTTATATCAAAACTGCCCCTTCAAGGTTGGTAGCACTTATTTTAAGTCTGTGAAATATAAAATAAACATTGTTATTTTAATAGGTACTCTGGAGAGTTTAATTTGTATCTCACATAAAATTAAACATATGGTGAACAGGGTATAATAGATTTTTTTTTTTTTACACCCTGCTTGCCAGCGTGGCCACGGTGGCCAGTTCCGCTCACTGGCGGGTCCTGCCAGTGCTGTGTTTACTAGCTTATTTGAATTAAAATAAAGCTTCGAGTCTGCTGACTGCACCGCATTATCTATGAGACCGTAATCCTGCGAGCAAATCCTGTATCTTCTAGAACTGGCTCTTTTGTTTGGGATTACTGAGAGCTTAGTTTATAACAAAGAAGGAGGGGGCATCTTTCTCCTCCTCATAATTAAGTGTAGGAACTAATTCAGAAACAAACCCAGAGAGATGTACTACTTAGAGTTATATTTCTATGCAGAATGGAGAGGAAGTGGGGAGGGCCAGACACCTGATTGTTAGCAGAAGCTTTATACTATTAGACAAGTGTACTACAGGATTCCGACCCATTAAAATCGAGAGCAGCAGCCAATGAGGCGCCGATGGCCCCTGCACAGGGCAGGGATTCTGCAAGAAGGATCTGAAAGTTTGTCTGCGAAGAGGAAGTGTTTGGGTCAGGCTCGACGGCTATGCGCTGCGCCTGAGTGTCCTTTACCTTCCTCTTCTGAGTTGTCCCGAGCAGAGTTATTAAAGGAGAAACATATGGAGCAAAATACTTCTGTTCGCTAGGGAAAAGAATGCAACTCTTCCTCACTAGAACTGTCAAATGCTTTGCTTCCGAGGAGTGTAAGATTTTAGCAAAGTCCCTGATTCTTCCCAAGTTTTCACATGTACAGAGAACCCAAATGTGCATTCAAAGGAGAGGTTTTACAGAACGGGACGCACAGACTGCTCAATAATCCATGTGCGAGCGGATGTCTGTTTGTGTCTATTCATTGAAGGAGAGGGAAAACAGATCCGCTGATCAACGCCACTGATATTAACTGTCACAGACAGGAATTGGGAGGATATCTGTGAAACTGAAACAGCCTCCATGAAAACAGGCCCTCCAACTTTAAAACCATCTAGGCAAAGTGACAGTTCAGGACATCTGCTAGCCTTCTGTTGAGCCTGCACTGGAAGTCATGGGGTGCACAGCTGTAAGCATTTCAGGCTTTTCTCCCCCCAACATCTGTCACAGCAGTATAATAATATAGGTAATTATCAACACCTTACATAAACTGTTTGCTATTTCAGTTTTGAGAAAGAGTAAAATTAACGTTCCAATGACTGGAAAAAAATTGAGATCAATGTAATTATATTTTTTTATCTAAAAATGAACAAATGATCTGATCTTTAAAAAAACTACACACTTTAAATATTTTCTGCAGCTGATTTGGATATGTATTATGCCAGAAAGCAAATATCGTGTATGGTCTTATGTTTGAAAGTAAAGACAGAGCAAATGGGAGAAGAAAGAAGCCCGAAACCAACTCTCTGAGCAAACGAAGGTGCTTGGTTTGGAATAAAAAGGTTGTGTTTGCTAAAACGGCACAATTGTGGCATTAATTGTGTCTTCATAAGAAATTAAAAATTCATTTAAAATATCACTCAAACACAGTCCTCGGTGCTGAATTATTAAAACCTGCATCTGCCTGCTCTTCGTGCAACTCTAGAATTCTGCATCAATGTGGCAAATGAAGCTGTAATTCATAGTGCTCCAGCCTAGTCCCTAAAAGTCACACACCTTATGTGTGACCAAGGCCCCTTCACTCTTTAAGTTCAACCTGCCTACAGATCACCTACCAGAAGCAGGGACCTGTACTGTTTCACAGCTGACCCCCTTGGTCTGTTAAGTTATTTTCCAGCCTAAACCACCCTGAGGGTGAAGATTGTCTTCCAAATTATCTGTCTTGGCAGAAGATAATGGTCAGCGGTGTCTCACTGAAAGACCAGGGCTAGCCCCAGCAAACAGAGGGGGTGGTGTAGCCAAGCATTATCATTTCCACATGCGGGATCATGGCTGCCAACTAATCGCACACTTCTTCTATTTCTGCTACAAAAGGGATGCTACTTTTGTCAGAGGCTGTACATCCACTATGTTTAGGCAAAGACAAGAGAAAAGTCAAAAAGTGCTATCAATTCTACCCACAGTGAAGAAGCATGGTAGGGTCATAATCACCATCCCACAGTTTGCTAGTTTCCATATTGTCACAGAAAGATCTAAAAACGAGGTTGGAGATCCTAGTTACATTTCTATCGCCGTGACAAAACACCATGACCAAGGCAACTTAGAGCAGAAAGTGTTTAATTTCGGGGTTATGGTTCCAGAGAGTTAGGGTCCATTACTATCATGGTGGGAAGCACAGCGGCAGGCAGGTAGACATGGCCCTGGAGTAGTATCAGAGCTTATACCTGATCCACAAAGCACAGGGTAGAGAGCGAACTGGGGATGGTGTGGGCTTTCGAAACATCAAAGCCCACCTGATAGCACACTTCCTCCAGCAAGGCCACACCCCCTAATTCTTCCCAAATAGTTCCACCAACAGGGGACCAAGCATTCAAGTTTCTGAGCGCGTGGAGGACATTCTCATTCAAACCACAACAGACGGCTCAGCAGCTAAGAGCATTGGCTGCTCTTGCAGAGCGTTGGTCCTCACCACCCACGTGATGGCTCACGATGGTCTACAACTTCAGTTCCAGGGACTTCAACACCTCTTTTTTCCTTCACAGGCCTCAGGCATGCAAGTGGCGCGTGCGTGCGCGTGCGCGCGCGCGCGCGCGCGCACACACACACACACACACACACACACAACATATTTACATATATATGCAAAACATCCATATGCTCAAGACACAATAAAAACAATCATGGAGAGCTCATTAATAAATGAAGAAAGATATAAGAAAAGGGAATTGTGAAGAATGCTGGGTGAGAGTTGTTCTCAAGCCTATGCAGTAGAACGAAAGCTATTTTAGCCACAATTGTACGTGTTCAATACTATTGTGGCTTAGGAATATCTTGTGGAGGAGGGATAGTCTATTAATGGGCTCACTATGGCAAAATACTGTGTTGCCAACTCATAATCTAAAGATCTAGAAAGAGTAGGCAGAAGTAAAGGAGGCATTAGGGATAAAGATGACCATGGCGGTTACCATAGCTCATGCCTGTGTCCTCAGCACTCTGGAGACCCAGGCAAGGACACAGAGTGAGCCCTTTTCTCAAACAGCTGTCAGGCTGACAAACTCCAAACCAAACAGAACCCAAGAGTGAAGGTAAGTCAAGAAAAAGAACAAGGAGAAAGGAGAAAGGGAGGAGGTATTGATGGCCAAACAGAAAACTCAGGACCAGTTTAGGTGCTGTAGAGGTGATGTTTCCTACAGATAGACATAAGTCTTGGAAAGAGAAATATTTTTAAATTGTAAGCGTCAAGCTTGGTTTTGAAACCCGTTGAAGCGGGCTTATTTGATACACTTCAATGTCCTGTCTTGGTATATTTTCAAGTCCAGAGAAAAGAAAGAGAAGAAGGAAACTCAGTTTCTGAACGGCTTGGTGAATGATTTGATGGTGACTTGGACTTTGTGAGGGCATTGCTTTTCCTACCTGGTTAAAGCAGAAGGAACATATCAGAAACGGCAGGTATCAGGGTGATTGCGCTATGGCAGTGGTTCTCAACCCTCTTAATGCTGCGATGCTTTAATACAGTTTTCCACGTTGTGGTGACCCCCAACCATAGAATTATCTCATTGCTAATTCATAACCAGTTTTGCTATTGTGAGTCATAATATAAACATCTGATATGCAGGATATTGGATGTGTGATCCTTGTGACAGGGTCATTTATCCCCAAAAGGGTCCCACTGGCGACCGCCTGACACGGGAGCGTGGGAGGAGGTTTTCAGTTCAGTGTGCATCACGAGCACCAGGCTCCCAGCCCGCCAGCACCCTCTTCCTATTTATAGGACCTCGTTCTTGGAACAGGCTCACTCTTTGGGGATCTGTTTCACAGCTCTTTGGGGTACACAGTTTGTGGCCAGCCCACAACCCTTTCCTCTTTTGTGCTATCTTCGGTCCCCCACAATGATGAGCCCACTGCCTTCCTCATCCTTCATGCAGAGTCTGGCTATGGGTCCGCCTTTCGTGGGTATACCCTAGCCTGGCCCATTCTTCGGCTTTTTGATATCTCAAATAAACCGCTCATAAATTGATCCTCCGAAACGAATAGGCGACTGATAATAACACCAAATGCTCACTGCAAAGTTCTGAGTTCTGTGTTATAAGCTCTGTGGGGAAAGGAAACAGACCGGAGCCATGCTTGTGTCTATTGTATCAACAGTGGAATGAAGGCCTTTCCCACACCCGTGAATCCCTTAGCTAGCTTTGCAGACACCCGTCTTTCTCCCTAAAGCTAGCTATATGTGATAGAGTTATGTCCTATGATTAAGATGTTTCGCTTTTTCTTCTCTTTGGTTCTACTAGTGAGAGAGCAAGAGTGGTGGAGGGCAGTTGGAGGGCCTTTTTGTTTTGTTTCTGAGATAGGGCTTCTTTATGTATCCCTGGTTAGCTTGTAAACTTACTATGTAGACCAGGCTGGCCCCGAACTCACAGAGATTCACCAGCCTCTGCTTCCCTTGTTAGAAAGGGAGTTAAAAGTGCATGCAATCACAACTGGCTGTAGACCAGAGTTTTTTTGTTTTTTTGGTTTTTTTTTTTTTTTTTTAAAGAAAACTCTAGCTTTTAGAGAAAATTAATTTCCTCTTTACTGATATTTATTATTATTACACTAAAGAGACAACTCTAAAGGCAACACTCATCTGTCCCAGCACATTAAGACATTCTCCATATTAACTTCTTCATAGATGCTTTTGACTCTGAGCTCACAAACACTTGGTATGTATGAAGTCAGCGCACGCGCACGCGCGCACGCGCACACACACACACACACACACACACGCACGCACTTTTCTTTTCCCTAGATGAGACAGGGTTCCTCTGCATAGCCCTGGACCTTGCTCTTGCTATGTAGATCAAACTGGCCTCAAACTCACAGAGATCCACTTGCCTCTGCCTCCTGAGTCCTGGGATTAAAGGTATGGGCCGGCACTCCTAATGGGTCTTCTTTTGTAGAAGGGGAAATCAGTAGCATAGACTCGTAGAGCCTTACTTAAAACAGTCCTAAGGGAAAGAGGCTGAGCCCAATGGTTTAATAGCAGGCCCTGAGTCCATCTGAAAAAACTCCCAGATTTTAGCTTCTCTCTCTTTATCACTAGTATGTGTCAAGACGGAGCCTAGAGGTGTCGTTCACGGTTCATACAACAAGTCTCTCACATGTTTAGCATCGTAGCAGCCTGCTCGTTTTCACTGTGTTAAAGCCTCACTCGAGAGACTCTGCAGTGTTCTGTCAATCAAGGATCACGGGGAGCGGGCTTGAGAGTAAATGATTATTAGCATTACTGTGATAGAGCTAGAAAGATTTGAAAGAATCTCACAACATGAGGGGTAGCCTTGAATATTTGTTACCAATAAAGAGAAGGATTTGAAGGGCACGTTATCAGAAACCTGCCCTCTAGCCGAGTGTAGTGGTACATCCCTGAAATCCCAGGCCATGGGAGGTAGATGCAGAAGGATCAGGGGTTCAAGGTCTACCTCAGCTACAAACCTCATACAGAATTCAAGGCCAGAGTGGGTTGCATGAAACAAGAGATAGATAGATAGATCGATCGATAGATAGATAGATAGATAGATAGATAGGTAGATATTGATAGATAGATAAATATGTGATAGAGGATAGATAGGTAGATATGTAGATAGATAAATAGGTAAATAGATCAATAGATAGATGTAGAGGGATAGATAAATATGTGATAGATGATAGGTAGATAGGTAGAAGGAAGGATGGATTGATAGATAAGTATGTGATAGATGATAAATAGGTAGGTAGAGAGGTAGGTAGATAGATACATAGGTAGATAGGTAGGTAGAGAGGTAGGTAGATAGATACATAGGTAGATAGGTAGGTAGATAGATAGATAGGTAGATAGATAGATAATGACTATTGTACTTTTTTCTTCTACCTTCCTTTTCAACCCTGTTTTGACCTTCCCAGTTAGTTGTCTTCATATTATATATGCAGTATAAATAATGACCCCCTAGCCAAGCATGGTGACGCACGCCTGTAATCCCAGCACTCTGGGAGGCAGAGGCAGGCGGATTTCTGAGTTTGAGGCCAGCCTGGTCTACAGAGTGAGTTCCAGGACAGCCAGGACCACACAGAGAAACCCTGTCTCAAAAAAACCCATAATAATAATAATAATAATAATAACAACAACAACAACAACAACAACAACAACCCCCTTCCTCACACTTTCCAACAAAACAGACAGATATACATCTTGATACCCAGTTGATGGAGGCTGATTCCTTGTAGTGTAAAACTCAGTCAGTCCTCTTTACTCCCAACATTTAAAGAAAGGGGTTCATGATGTAGTCAGAGCTGGCCTTGAACTCATAATTCTCTAACCTCAGCCCCCCAAACGGCGCCTTACAGAGTGTGTCACCACACTTGACTTAACACACCACTTGATACTTAAAATGGAAGTCGGAGGCCTTTAACCAATATGGACTATTATCAGTATTAACATGGAAAGAGGCTGCATTCCTTTGAAAGGTGAAAGTTCACCAGTCCTGAGCAATTCTGTTTCACAGAAAGCAACCGTCAGGAGCCAGGCCACAGGCTAGACAGAAACGCCCAGAAAATGGAAAGCCAATCCCTGCTGCGCTAACATCTCCTGTCCTCAGGCGCTCCGTTGCAAGTGCTGTTACTTTTCTTGCCTGCAGGCTGACTAATTCTCTGACTCTAATATCCACAGCACAGACAGCACATGCAGATGTGTTCAGGGGCCATGAAAAAAACACGAAAGTGTGGTGACGCAGGCTGCGCTTGCGCTATCATCACTGCCTGCGGTCAGTCACGATGCCCCAAGGAGAGGCAGCGTCACCAAACACCGCCTTGGCTCTGGTGCCCAGCTTCCGCTCGCCCGCCTCCGCAGCCAGCTGGCCTGACTGCACACCGCCCTCATCTTATGTTGCAGGCAAAAAGCCAACAAAGATACAATCCCACGGAAAAGCCTTTTAAACAGTGAGCACCTCCTTTTCCCCATGGTCCCCGCCTTTTCACATTCCTCCTAGTCAGTAGGTTTTAAAGCAGCATCCCCAACTCTTCCTGTCTCGCCCCGTGGCTGGAGTCGATGCAACAAAAGTCTGCTCATCAGGAGACTTCGACACCCACTGCGTTCCTCTACACCTCGTCGTTGCTAACTCTTCAGTATACGGGACTGGCTTCTTGTCTGAACTAGTTTCCAGATTCCAAGTCATTTACAACAGCTGCAGTATAAGAAATACAACTATCTATTTAAGATGAACTTTGGAGCTGTGTACGTAGGTTTTTGTTTGCTAAGATGTCTCATTATGTGGCCAGCTTGTGGGACTCAGTCAAGATGGGAGTGTAAATGTATAGAGAAAGTCTGGACGGGATATAACTCAGTGAGAGAGCACTTGCATGCATGAGGCTCTGGGTTCAATGCCCAGCACTGCAGCAGGTTCCCCAGTAAGCCTTGAAGTAGTAGCTGTCAAAATATTGACACCCTGTGTGGTAATTTGAATAGGTTTGGTTCCCATAGATTCATGTGTTTGAATGCTTGGCCTTAGCAGTGGCACTATCAGGAGGTGTGGCCTAATTGGACGGGGTGTGGCCTAATTGGAGGGGTGTGGATTTATTGGAGGAGGTGTGGCCTTATTGGAGGAGGTGTGGCCTTACTGGAGGAGGTGTGGCCCTGCCTCCAGGAAGCGCATCACTATATCGGCAGGCTTTGAGGGTCCCTGGGCTCAGGCTCCATCCAGTGTAGAATCACAGTCCCCTTCTGCTGCTTGTGGATCAAGACGTAGGACTCTCAGTTCCTTTTCCAGCACCGTGTCTGTCTATACCCTGCCACGCTTCCCGCCATGATGATAGTGAACTAAACCTCTGAACCTGTGAGCCAGCCCCAGTTGAATGCTGTCCTTTATAAGACTTGTCTTGGTCATGGTGTCTCTTCACGGTAATAAAACCCAAACTAAGGCACCCTGTTTATTAAAGTTGGTTGGAAAATTTCCTTGTTCTTTTCTCAGGAGGAAAAAAAAGTGAAAATAATAGATATTAGATAGATTCCTAATATCTGAATCTAGACATTAGAAACCCTGACTATGGGCAGGGAGTAAGGATGCAAGGGTTTGTGTTCCCACTTGGTGTTTTATAAATGTCCTGGGTGCTTTTCTGAGTCAACCAGACAGAAGCTGGGATCATCACAGAGAAAGGAGCCTCTGTTGAGGAAATGCCTCCATGAGATCCAGCTGTAAGGCATTTTCTCAATTAGTGATCAATGGAGGAGGGTCCAGCCCATTGTGGGTGGGGCCATTCCGGGGCTGGTGGGCCTGGGTTCTATAAGAAAGCAGGCTGAGCAAGCCATGGGAATCAGGCTAGTAAGCCGCACCCCTCTGTGGCTTCTGCCTCAGCTCCTACCTCCAGGTTCTACACCCCTTTGAGTTCCTGTCCTGACTTCCTCCAGCGATGGATTATGATCTAGAAGTGTCAGTTGAACAAACCCTTCCTCTCCAACTTGCTTTTTGATCACGTTTTTGTCACAGCAACCAAAATCCTAAGACAGTGTTTGTTGTTTGTTTTTTTTTTAAAGGATTTATTTATTACATTTAAGTACACTGTAGCTGTCTTCAGACACTCTAGAAGAGAGCTTCAGAGCTCGTTACAGATGGTTGTGAGCCACCATGTGGTTGCTGGGATTTGAACTCAGGACCTTCGGAAGAGTAGTCTGTGCTCTTAACCGCTGAGCCATCTCTCCAGCCCAAACAAAGACTGTTGTTTGTTGTTGTGTACTGAGAGCTGTGCATAGAAAACTGTCCTGGGAGAACCTTCCAAGCTAGCGAGAAGAAAGATGAGTGAATAGGAGCAGGCTAAAACACTCAGAGAAATAAGGCTTTGTAGGTGCGCCCGAGTGAAAACGGCTTGTTTAGCTCAGACATGAGCAATCGAAGGTAGAGGCTTCACGGGCGTTCTCCACGGTTCAGAGCATTGCCGCTCCTGCAGAGGACTTGCACGGTGCCTCCCAACTGTCCACAGCTCTGCCTCGAAGGCATCCCGTGCCCTTTCTGACTTCTGCAGGAACAAGGCTCCCGTGTGGCATTCATCCACGGACTCAGGCAAACACTGACAGGAATCCCAGGGTGGGTGGACTTAAAAAAGTAAGGTTTGGAAAGAGATGAACTCGGAGGTAAGAGAGTGAGCACATGAGTGGTCAAGATCTGAGGGAGAGAAGCATTTCCAGGCTGAGTAGATGGCTCCCTGGTAAAAGTTTGCCCTGCGAGCAAAGAGTTAAACCATCCAGGCACGGTGGCGCACCCTTGTGATCTCAGTGCTGGGCTAGCCAGTTTCTCATTTGTCTTATATAGAATGCTTTGGGGTTTAGGCTCTAAGGCGAGCTGGTCATTTGGTTCAGCTTCTGAAGCAACTATTTGTCTTTTTTAAAGGTCAGTTATAAACATGCAAGCATTTTTATAGGTCCCTAAGGACAAGCAGAGGGAGAAGTTCCTGGAATGGAGAGGAAATGGGTCAAAGGAGGATCACCTCGAGGAGACGCGTGGCTTTGGTCAAGGAAGCACTTCCCTCTGACCTGTTTCTCCTCTTCCTTCTTAGACTTTGAAGCATTATTTATTTGCGTTTGTGTGCGCACACACACTCATGCATATGCATGTGTATGGGCATGCGTGTGGAGTTCTGAGTACCATTTGCAGAAGTCTGGCCTAGAGAAGCTGGACTCCTTAGATGTTGCTGGTGAGAATGCAGACGGGAGATCAGGGTCTACAGGGGCCCTGGGTCTGATTCCCCAAACGGCTGAAATCTGCCATCGGGTCCTACTCCTCTAATCGCAACAATCAGAAGGTGAGAAAGGAGGATCAGAAATTCAAGGTCAGCTTTGGCTACCTAGAAATTTCAAGGGTAACCTGGGCTACACGGGAGACTGTCTAGGAAAAGAAAAAAAGAGGATAATAGATCTCATATTAAATATTGTGTGCAGACATAGGGACACACGTTGACATGCATTTTTGAAATGTGGGTAACTATCTTTGAGGATTCTGCTAGGAGCCCCAAACATAGGTACCCCACAGTTGAAACCTTCTGGAAGGTTTCACTGATCTGCCAGGGTTTGGGTCTCTCCAGAGCACCTTCCTAACACCCGGACCACATGATGACCTCTGCGGACGCATCTGTTAGGGGTGGTAGGAGAGAGAGAAGCATTGCTTGAAAGTCAAGCCCGAGCAGCTGCATCTTCTGTGTACTGACCACTGTTTAGTTTTACATTATTTGCGTTCAGGTGGGGTCTTCCCGTGCTGACCAAGCTGGCCTTGAGCTCCTGGCAGTGCTCCTCCACTAGCTTCTGACATGGCTGGGACTACCGCTGTGGCCCACTGCATGTGCCCTGAACTTTTTAAGAAATAATCACTTTATTCAATGCCAGAGTTTTAGGAGGAGTATATTTTAAGAAATAAAAAACTAAGAAAAAATTGCAGTTTAACATAGCTGGTACACTGGAATAAGTCATCAGGAAAAATACTGCCATGACCTTGTCTCTGACACCGTGACGTCCAGTCCCGGCTGTGCTGGGCTTGCTAGGGTGTCACTCAAGACACTGTTTCCACTGCCTGTCATTCTTTTCCACACTGCACAAGGGAGTGGTTCAGCCTTTAAAACCTCATTAACAGGAGCAAATCTGGGATCCATTGATTTCTTCTCAAAAGACACTAGCCCATCAGATAGCCCGACAATTTCATTCTCATGAATACTCTAGCCATGAAGAAACTCAGGAGAACACAGACGAAGCCAATGAAAAGAAGAAGAAACCTATTGAGTTTTGGTATATTTGGCGCATTGGATCAGTCCAGATTATGAAGCCTAAGCCTCCCATCGTGAACAGAAAGCTGGATGCAAGTCCTTCCATAATGTACTGCCCGTTTACTCTGTAAGCCAAGAGAGCTGCTGGTCTCTGATGCCCATGTTCATTGTCATTGAGTCAACGCTTGGAGGTTCAACAATAACATCATAGATTATTCCTCCGGTAATGAGGAAGTAAGACACCACCACCAGGGCGTACACCGTCATAGCCGACGGCATGTGCACCCAGGGTGGTTTCTTCAGCTTCAGGTTGGGGCATTCCAGCACTAAGAACGGGACTCGGTACAGAGTCTCCATATCCCCGGCAGCAGAGCCAGCCCTCTCCCTGAACTTTTTAATAATTAGAACTCTACGTTAACATGGTGAGAAATAGGGCCACAGAGAGACAGCCTTCAAAGTAAGGCTATGTCTCTCTCCCTGGGATCCACATGGTAGAAGGAGAGAGAACCATGTCTGACTCCAGAGAGGTGCTGTGGACACACACACACACACACACACACACACACAGGCAACACACTAAATAAATTAACAAAATTTTACATTGAAAAAATTATAAGAAATAAGATACAAGTCCTTATTCTTTTGTTTCCATTAGTGAGATACCACAGTTGATACTGTACTGCAAAGACACGTACAGTCTAATGTGATTACAATATATTGTTTTAACTGGATTTTGTTTTCAATGCTGGGGACTGAGCCCAGGGCTTCACGATCCGGGAGCAGTGCTCTGTGACTATGCTAAGGGACCAGAAATCTTTTGCTGGATTTCTGAGAACAAGATAACATCTATACGATGTCCACAGGTTGGAAATGTCTTAAACAGAACATAGGAGAGATGTGTCTTTCATACACCAGTGTTAACATGCCATGGAACATGGCGGCAACAATGTTGCTGACTTCATAGTATGTCACAGACCAAGGACACAGAATGCGGAGTGCAGGGACTAGGCTCCTGGAGTCGTAAATGCTGCCAGCACAGAGTGACAAGGGCAATGGCTGGAGGTGAAAATGGCCACTACAGTTTTCCTGACTGAGGAGAGCAAAATGGTTCTTAAACAAAATTAAATCAAAGTAGAAATCAATCCAGCTACACGAAGAATAAGGATTTTTCAATATAATATGATAGTATTAATAAGTATGCATGAAAATATAATGAAGCCTATTATGTATAATTTTCAGATAGCCCGGGATGCTCCGTCCGATGTTGCTCAATGAGCAAGGAATGGGGCGCTGTCGTGAGGTGCCTGGTGGCTCTTCCAGGGACTTCTGGAGGTTGGTTATGTTAAAGTCCTACAGCGTGCCTTAGATTTTGAACACTTTATTTTCCCCTTACCTGGTTTTGTGCAGCACAGGTTGTTTGGAAAACATTCATTCATGGGACTGTGTGCATCACATCCAGTATTGAAATGTACAGTATATGTTAATGACAGTGGGCCCATTAGAGGAGTCTGTGTGTGGGCTGGGAAGCTGTGAGCGCTCAGCATGTCAGTAAGCTTCCTAGAATGGCAGGATTTTCATTTGAAAGTTGAAAGTTCATCACTGAAACCCTTCCCCATTCTTTGTGCATGTGTGCATGTGTGTACACGTGTGCATGTGTGTAATGTGTGCATATGTGTGCATGTGTGTACATGTGTGCATGTGTGTACATGTGTGCATGTGTATATGTGTTCATGTGCGTGCATGAGTGCATGTGTGTATGTGTACACTCCAAATGAGATAGGGTCTAATTAGTAGCCCAAGCTGGCTTTGAAATCATGCACTCCTTCCTGTCTTGGTCCCCTGAAAGGTGAGATTAAGGCAGGTGTCAGTCACCTACCTGGCTGTGGTGCAGTTGATGTTACACTTGCCACTGGAGTGATCTGCTGTGAGAACTAATGGCCATTTCCTGCACCCTCATTGGCCTTTATCTTTTCCATGTCCTAATTGTGAAGAACAGTCCACCAGCTAGAAGAGCTCAATTTCCCCTCCAAAGTGTTCCAAGTAACAGCTTAGAAGGAGGTCCAAGAAGTTATCAAAGAGGAGAAATTAAGAAAGAAAGTGTGGAGAGAGAGGGAAACAGAGCCGAGGTGGGGCGTGAGGTGGGTTTCTTCTCTAGGATGACTGCACAGTAGCTTTAGAAATTCCCACAGTAAAATTTAAGCAGTTAAATATCCCAGAGTGTTAGGGTAGGAAAAAGCTTCCCAGCAATGACGTCATAAGATAATAAGATATGCAATGATCATATGTAAAAAAGTTTATATATGTAAAAATATATTTAAAAATATAATATATATAGATATTTAAAAAGGTACTTCTTAGCTGGGTATGGCACACCTTTTATACTAGCATTTAGGAGGCCGAGGCAGAAGAATCTCTTGAGTTTGAGGCCAGCCTGGTCTACAGTGGGTTCTAGGACATCCAGGGCTACACAGAGAAACCCTGTTTGAAAATCAGAACAAGATAAACAAAAAAGCAGTTTTGCAAAGAGTCAAGGACAAATAGCTAGAACATGTCAAATAAGGGATGAGACTCCTTAGTACTCTGAGAACCAGAAGCCACAGAAGAGCAATGGGGAAGTACAGAAACAAGTTTGAATGTCCCCTTGTCATATCACGAGACCTTCGGCCCCGCTCTTCCTAGGCAGGAACCGGAGCCACAGCCCAACGCAGCTGCCCACCCAGCAGACAGGCTAAACCCTTGGCTTCAGATCATCCTGGCAGCATTCAGGAGGAACGGGAATCCTGGCAGCTGTTACAGGAGTGTAAGCTGGTATACCTCCTGCCCAGGGCAAGTTAGAAACAGCTTTCAAATCCTGCTTCTCCAGAGTTTCCTTGCAGAAGGACCTGTGTATGGATATATGTGAAACTGCATGGAAACACACGGATAATATTTTGTATTTGTTTCATCACCAAAAACTTAGGAACTATTAGCTGTCCATCACAATGCTGACATATATGTGGCGTGTATGCATGGAAGGAGTGTGTGGTGACAGGGACTCTCGCGGGTGCGAGCAGGAGGAAGACGTTAGATACTGATCTCCACGTACTAGGGTCTTGTGCACAACAGGAAAGTGCTCTGCCAGTGAGCGAGCTGCACTTCCGGTTTGAATGATAGAACATGGATGGGGGCTCATGTTTATGAACACAGACATGATGGTGAGGGATGTAGCTCAGTGGGCGAGTCTTTGCTTGGCATGCTCAAGACCCTAGCAGCACTACACCACATGTGTACATGTGTGTGCACATGAGCACACACACATATACACACACAGGCACATGAACACACATGTACACACATGTATACACATGCACACACACACACACATCTTAAGGAAGAGCTATCCCATGTGGATGAGCATTTGTCTGTATGAGATCTTTATGGTTAAGAATTAAACCCATTAGTTTTGACCAACCATGAATACAGATTCCTGTTGAACCAAATAAACAATACCCTGGAAGTTTTAACTACAACCTTGAAGAGCTTTGTTTGTTTGTTTGTTTGTTTTGAGACAGGGTTTCTCTGTGTAGTCCTGGCTGTCCTGGAACTCACTCTGTAGACCAGGCTGGCCTCGAACTCAGAAATCCGCCTGCCTCTGCCTCCCAAGTGCTGGGATTACAGGCGTGCGCCGCCATGCCCGGCTAGCTGAAGAGCTTGAACTCAGATCTTACTGCCGATTCGCTGATGTCTGGATGTAACTGTTTCCTCACCCCACCGTAATGCCGGGAAATGCCCCACAAATGCTTAGTCAGAATGTGTACTTAGCATGATATAATATGAAGCATACTTAATGCTGACGACCAATAATGGAGGAAGAGGCCGTATTATTTTCTTAATTACTCTCTCATGAGTTGTCATGTTTAACACAAATTATCATACACTCCTTTTATTGTACGTTGTAATTGTCGTTAATCTCCCTTAAACACACACACACACACACACACACACACACACACACACACACTTGGCAACAGAGGCTCGCAGCTCATCACGCAGTGTCAACTATCTGACAGACGGTGAGAAAACCGGGCGAAACGTGGTCTGGTTTGCAGGACGGACCATTTCACAGCTTTGCCTGCCTGTTTGCAGGCACTCACATATGGCAGCAAACAACTCATTACCGACTTTCAGAAAGCTTTTATGGGTGAAAAAAAAGGCCGTTGGTAAAACACATGCTTATAAATGAGGTAATTGTGGTCATTTATTTCCGACATGCTTTTGATCTTTTTGCATTGTTAAATTATCCTTAAGTGAAAAAATTTCCACCCTATGGACTTCTAATTTTAATAACTAATAAAATCAAAGTCAAAATGCTCTTAAATTTCTCCCATACAATAAGATTAAACTACTGGTATCATCTCTCTCTCTCTCTCTCTCTCTCTCTCTCTCTCTCTCTCTGTGTGTGTATGTGTGTGTGTGTGTGTGTGTGTGTGTGTACATCAGAGTACATGCTATGTTATATCTGTGGAGGTCGGGGACAACTTTTGGGGGTCAGTTCTCTCTCTCCACTTTGTGAGGTCCTAGGATTGAACTCTGGTTGTTGCTGGGTGGTGGTGGCACACGCCTTTAATCCCAGCACTTGGGAGGCAGAGGCAGGCAGAGATCTGAGTTCGAGACCAGCCTGGTCTACAGAGTGAGTTCCAGGACAGCCAGGACTATACAGAGAAACCCTGTCTCAAAAAAACAAAAAAACAAAAAAACAAAAAACAAAAAAAACCAAAAAACAAAAAACAAAACAAAACAAAACAAAAAACAAAAAACAAAAACCCAACCAACCAAAAACAAAAAAACAAAAACAAACGAACTCTGGTTGTCAGAGAGCTCAGAATGCCCTTCTGCCTCTGCTCATGTTCACAGGCGTTTCTGAGAAAGGATTGGGTCAAGCACGGAGGGCTGGAAGTTCTGGAATATTTGTGGAATGAGAATTTTGGGCAGAGATGGTCACCCACTCAGGCTGAGGGGGAACAGGATTGCAGCCTGGGAAGAACCCTTGTCAAAGGCCTTTTTATTTTCAGCAGCACGCCTGCCTGTGGGAGAATGTCCCAGCGGCTCGTGAAGCCGTCGTCCGGAGTTCGCTTGGGGAGCACAGTCAAGCCAGTGCGGTAGAGAGGTCACGGGTTTCACTGTGCAAAGGATTCGGGTCTTTGCAGTTCTCACATATGCTGGAGACCTCCAACGGGCAGCCTTAAAGCTGCTGGATGCTCCTGCAAGCTGTTCTCTGAGAAGAACGGATGGATCCATTCGTTTCTAACATACTGGGCTCAGAGGTTAAGAATACTCGAAGCACTTGTTGCTGTTACAGAGGACCCAGGTTCAGTTCCCAGCACTCATGTGGTGATTCACAATTGTCCTTAGGCCCACTTCCTCTTTGACTCCCACACCCAACAGCCATGCACACGGTACACATGCATATATGCAGGCAAATCACTCATACACATAACATAAGATAAATCTAAAATCGTATTTTTATTAGAGTTTCTCCTGGAAATAGTGCTAAGATTTGTTTTGTTTTGTTCTTTTGAGACAGGATCTCTCTGCTTAACCCCGGCTGTTCTTGGATGCACTGTGTAGACAAGGCTGGCTTTGAACTCACAGAGATCTACCTGTCTCGGCCTAGTGCTAGATTAAGGGTGTGGACTACCATTCTCCGCCCTGCAAGATCTTCCTTTTCTTCCTTTCTGGTCCTGGGAATCAAACTCAGGGCTTCATCCAGACCAGGCAAAACTCTCTCAGCTGAGCCTCCTCCCTGCCTCTAGGGACTCCTTTAATCCAGCATGATCTTATGGGCTACTGATTGCTCCACTGCTCATGGTGCCAGTGGTGACACTCAGAATCATTTGTTTGAGATTTCATAGTCCCAATTCCACTCACTACAACTTACATGATAACGGGGCTGCAGGACTTACATTCCCGGGCCTGGATAGATGGCTCAGTGGTTAGTGGTGTCTATCCCCAGCACCCCCATGGCAGCTCCCAAGTGCCTGTGGCCCCCAGTTCCTGGGGACCCGGTGCCTTCTTCTGTCCTCTGCAAGATCCCGTGTGCAAGTGTTACACAAAAACTCACACCAGCAACATATACACATAAAATTGTGCATAATTTTAAAAGAATATACAATATAAGAAAAATCTTAATTCCTTACAGACTATGAATGTTGCCTGGTAGGTCATGCCTGTAAGCACAGCCTTGGCTAGGCTAAGGAAGGAGGGTCTAGACTTCTAGGCTATCCTGGGCTAACACATCCAGAGCCTGTGTCAACAGGCTGAGAACAAAGCAACGTGCACACAGCCCTGTGGCTTTCCCTTTTAAGAAAGAACTTCACCTGTATTTACATATTTGTGAATCCCAAATCACTATCAACTCCTTACAATTACCAAAAATAACACTGGGAATCCATTCCCAGGATAATTTTTTGTTTGTTTGTTTGTTTTGAGACAGGGTGTCTCTGTGTAGCCCTGGCTGTCCTGGAATTCACTCTGTAGACCAGGCTGGCCTCGAACTCAGAAATCCACCTGCCTCTGCCTCTGCCTCCCAGAGTGCTGGAATTACAGGCGTGCGCCACCACCACCCGGCGCCAGGATAATCTTGATGACCTCTTTTTATAGAGACCATTTTCAATCTGGGTACAATGGCACACACTTTTAATCCTAGCATAGGTAGGTGAATCTCTATGAGTTGGAGGCCAGCCTAGTTGATATCATGATGTACACAGAAAGATGCTCTCTCAAAAAATAAAAGACTATGTTTCAAGACCTTTTTGATGCACTGAACTTTGTTGTGTTGGGCCCATCTTTATTTTTAAAGTGTAATTAGTTAATTTCTGTGTGTATGCTATATATGTATGTGTATGTATGAATGTGTTCATCCACTGGGGGTTTCCTTCTGTCCCTTCCTGCCTTATTTTCTGAAACAGGGTCCCCAGTGAATCTCAAACTCCAAAATTCCTAGGTCAGCTGGCCAGTGAGTTCCTGGGATCTGCCAGTCTCCAGGCCCTGGCTCCGTGGTCACTGGTACTCATAGTCAGGCTGGACTTTTACGTGGGTGCTTGGGAGTTGAACTCAGGTCCTCTGTATTTCATAGAAGGCTCCATTACACAGAAAGGTGTGGCTCCAGATGGGAGAAGCAGTGGGAAAGGAACTCAGAAGAACTGGGGGAGGGGAAACTCTAATCAGACTATATTGTATGAAAAAAAAACTATTTTTTTTTTTTTGAGACAGGGTTTCTCTGTGTAGCCCTGGCTGTCCTGGAACTCACTCTGGGCTTTATGAGAGAGTCTCTTAACTAGAAAACCAGCCAACCAACCAACCAACCAACCAAACACAAAACATAAAAAATAAATAAAAATGCAGATGAAGAAGGAAGCATCATGATGTACAGGAGGCCAGATCCCTTTTTTATGTGTTGTTAGAAAGTCTAAAACACTGAAAAAAAAAATCTCTTTGACTTAGCTCAGGTTTTTCAAGTCTATGTTGTTCCTCTACAGGCCTAGTGAGGCGGGAACTTATGCGTACCCGCTAAGTGTACCACACGGCAGCTGTTTATGCAAATTCTGGAAATAAAGTTAGAAATGCGCTCTATTTATCAACCCTGAGCATGGAGAATAGTTGGGTTAGATCTCTGTCTCTGTCTCTGTCTCTGTCTCTGTCTCTGTCTCTGTCTCTGTCTCTGTCTCTCTCTCTCTCTCTCCCCTCAGCCCCTTTTTACACTGCTTGAGACAGTCTATCACTATGTTGCCCAGGTTGGCCTAGAACCTGTGACTGCCCTTCTGCCCCTGCATCTGAAGGAGCTGGAATTCCAAGTCTGTGCTGCAGGGGTCAGCTCACGTTCTTGGTGGCGGTGTGTGTGTGTGTGTGTGTGTGTGTGTGTGTGTATGTGTGTGTGTGAGTGACTGACTGGCTCTCCATCCGTGAATGCTTGAGGCTCCTCAGGAAGTGGACCTCCAGGCACATCTTCCTGTGAGTCGCCGTGGTGGTCTGTGTGGTGACACCAGCCATTCCAGCCTCTCCCTGGTCCGCTCTCTCATCCTCAGCCTGGACTCTTGTCTTGGGGCAGAGACATCGTGCATCTTGAGCATCACGTGACATCCCTCGTGAGCCAATGGAGGCTCTTGAGGCTGAAGTTGCTCTCCGCGGGGTCCCTTCTCCGGTCTCCACTCCCAAGGCTTCGAACCCCTCCCCTGCGTCCCTTCTCACCGAAGCGCACTGTGTCGCTTGGGGAGACGTACAGTACAATTGCGTGTCTACACTCAAAGCAGAACAAGTATGCTAATGAGGGACGGCGAGGACTGGGCGGTCATTTTCCCACAAGTGTTAAGTCCCATCTTCAAAACTCCTTAAAAATAGAGCGCAGCTTATAGGCAGGCATCTATCATTGACTCCAAGCGCTAATTACCGAATCTGGCTGAAGGCTCTCCCTTGTGTGTTTTTGTCTTGTGGGCTGAGGAAGGCTGCCGTGGGGGAGGGAACCGAGCAGACGCGGCGGCAGTTCACACTGGGCTTACACGTCCACAGCCCACTGGAACAGACTTTATTCATGTATGGAGAGGATTGCAATGGATGCCCCAGGGCTCCTTCATGTAACACTAAATCATAGCCAGCTGGCCCGCTGTTTTCAATGTTTACTGTTTCACGGGGCTGGGAAAGCAGCTATTGAGTTTCACATGGATCATGCTAAAAAGGCTCCCCCCTCCCCCTTTTCTCGTCATTAATAGCTAAAGTACCAGAACTATCCAGGACATCAGAGATGATGTCTGCTTTATTCACTACTAAATAAAACAGGACTTTTTTTTTTTTAAAACCCGGTTTATTCTTGATAGGTGTCCCCTAAATGCTTAAGAGAATCATTGTTCTCTGATAGCCATCTAATGATGCCTATTCTCCTAATTGGTCAGATGCAGAATGGTGACCCAGTGGCATGGTTCCAACTGTCTGAAGGGTCAAACATAGAGCCGCTCCCCAACCCTGTTTTTTTTTTTTTTTTTTTTTTTTTTTTTTTTTTTTTAAAGACCCCGGCCTTACTCTGTAGCTTTGGCTGTCCTGGAACTCATTATGTAGAGCCGATAGCGCTGGCCTCAAATTCATAGAGATCGGCCTACCTCTGCCTTCCCAGTGCTGAGATTAAAGGTGTGTGCCACCATGGCTGCTTCTGTTTGACTTTTCAAGACAGAGCCTCTCTGTGTAGCTTAGGAGACCCCGAGCTTGCAGCAATCCTCACGGCTCTGTCCTGCACGCCAACCTTGCCTTTCATCTTACAGAGCACATATATAATTAAAGGGTTTCCTCGCTGATTTAACTTTTTTTTTTTTTTTTTCTGAGACAGGGTTTCTCTGTGTAGCCCTAGCTGTCCTGAACTCACTCTGTAGACCAGGCTGGCCTCAAACTCAGAAATCCGTCTGCCCCTGCCTCCCAAGTGCTGGGTCTAAAGGTGTGTGTCACCACCGCCCAGCTGATTTGACTTTTTTTTAAAATGAAATTTGTTACTCTGGTTCCAAAATATTTATAAAAAGATGACATAGCTTTTGGATCCTAACTGTGTTTTTTTGGGCTTTCAAGCATATTAGTCATTTTGATCTAACTCTGTCTATTTTCTGTACTCAAAATCCAAAACTTATTCAGAGTTTTCCCTCTCAACCCTCTCTCTCTCTCTCTCTCTCTCTCTCTCTCTCTCTCTCTCCTTGTATTTCTTCTTGTGGGATGTTATTTTATCTAATGCAGTTTTCTAGAGAAATAGTGTGTGTGTGTGTGTGTGTGTGTGTGTGTGTGTCTGTCTGTCTGTCTGTCTGTCTGTCTGTGCATGTAGTATCTGGGCTACAGAGAGAGCAAAAGCACAAACACTAATTGGAAAGGCATGAGCTTTCGAAACTTCAGTGACACACTTCCTCCAACAAAGGCACGCCTCCTCATCCTTCCCAAACAGTTCTGCCAACTATAGCATGAGAGCCCTGGAACACATGCCAATTCAGACCCCCAAAGTGTCTCATGTTTTGACATTGTAGTTCAACGTTGTAACTGTGTTAGTAAAGCAAATCACAAATTCCAATTCTTAAGAAGTATGTTTACAGTTTTGTGTTGGGCTGCGTTTGCAGCTCCCCTAGACCACAGGAAGCCCATGGGTCCTGGGTAGCGATGTCTGGGCCATGGGCTTCTTTTTTCCAAAGGCTTTATACTCTGAGACATCAATCCACCATACCTCACTTAAGTGACTTCTTATTAAAGGGCATTTCCATTAACTGCAACATTTTTACAATTATGATAATTCGATGAGCGATTTTGGGTGTTTGGTACCCCATGCATGTGAGAGTATACCATTAGCTTACTCACAGACTCAGAGTGAAATGGGTAACCTTGATAGATGTTTCCCTAATTGCATAAGAATATTCAGGTTTTTTTTTTCCTTAAGAATTTCCCTGGAAAACTACTTAATCAACTCAGTATTTATATTCTGTAGGTTATTAGAAAATCAAATCTTATAGCCCAAAATAAGCAACCATCTCAGCAATGATATAATGAACATTAATATCATACTAGTTAAATACAGTCCCCAGCCTGTCATTTGCGGAAATCCCTGGGGGTTCCTGTATGAGAATCACAGCCAAGTACACCCAGAACTTTACTTCCTCTTGGTTTTAATAACTATTAGTATTTGTAACTTAAAAAAATGCCTTCACAAATTTTAATTATGTGTATATCTCTGTGTGTGTCTGTGTGTGTCTGTGTGTGTATGTGATCTGTACACATGAGTGTGCTGCCCACAGAGGCCAGAAGAGGGTGTTAGAGCCCTAACAGTTGTGAGCTGCCTGGCGTAGGTGCTGGGAACTGATCCCAGGTCCTCCTAACAAGCAGTATAAGATCTTAACCACTGAGCTGAACTATCTTTCAAGCCTTAAAATTGTATCTTAAAAGTTATAAAATGCCCCTCTAACACCTGCCTTTTCCATATCTCTAGTGTGATTGAAAGACCAAGCTGAGATCCCAGAACTTTTTATAAACTATTTTTAAGTTGTAGAACATTCCAGAAATACAGAATATTAAAATCACAACAGAGAGCAAAGGAGGGAAGGAAAGAGAAACTTAACTTGCCACAGCTTTTTCCCTCGCCCCGACGATCTGTGGATGTTCTAGAGATCAACCTCCCCAACCGCCATCTTGTGAGTTGTTTCCTGACTGCTGGTGGAGTTAATTTAGTCTGAAGAGAGGAGATAATTGTCGTTTTGAAAAGAAAGCTACTGTGGTCTGTGAGTTCAGCCCAAAAGTGCTGACCACAGAGCTGAAGAATTATCTTTTACTTGAAAGTTGAAGACAGACTTAACATTAGTTATCTCTGTTCAGGGGACATGGTCGTTGGTCAGCGTGGCCATCAAAGGATTTCTTTCCCTCTCAAGGCACAGCATCTCCTAATTATTCTTTGTCTTTGTGGAAGATTGTAATAGTTGGTAGAAAGCAGACACTTCAGGGTGAAGGGTGTGTGGCTGGGAGGGAGGGGCGAAGAAAGGAGACTTTTGGAGGGTGTTGGGAATCACCTGTGGTCTCGGTAAGGAAATTGCTGTCAGTCCCTTGCCATGTGGGAACTCCTTCAGGACGCCTCTGTTCTGTCTTTGGACACAGTCAAAATGAGCCTTGAAGGATTCATTTTCATTTCATGGATTCGCAATGAAGATTTAAAACACCCACTTATTCTCTGGCAATGTTTCATCCGTGGATCATGCATTCTGGCTGCATGGTCCCTCTGCTCTCTTCCCTTGGCCCTTCCTCCCTTCGTTAGGCTGCGTTAGGTCTGGGTGTCCTGGGAAGGAGTCAGAGGTCTGTGCCCTTTGGATCCAATACACCCCCTTTCCCTACACTACAATAGCCCTGCCCCTGCCCCCAGCTCCGTGTTTGAGCCGGTGAGCTCCTGTGTGTAGGCCAGAGGTCAATATCTGGTATCTTCCTCAATTGCTTCCCCACTTCCTTTGGCTCTGGCTGTTTAGTCTAGGCTCATGGGCTAGGAACCTGCCAGTGCTGGGGCTATGGGAGTGGACTAGCCATACTGAGGATTCGAACTCAAGTCCTCACGCTTGCACGGTGAGCCCTTGTACCCACTGTGCCATCTCTCCAGCCTGAGACTTTTCTTTTTAATGGGAGGTACTTCAAGGCTAACAAGGCTTACTTTTTCATTGTTTTTTTTTTTATCCCATGTGTTCTATGTGACAATCTTTGGGATTCCAATATGCCTGAAGACATATTAGAGTACTGTACCCTGTTGTGATGGTACTGAATGTCGTAACTTTGCATATAGTGTTTCACAATGCGAAACTAAAACAATAGAAATATATATTGTTCTTCCTTTAAAAAAGAAAAGATGGACGAGGTTCACGGTTCCAGGCAAATCGCACAGTCAGTGCTTCATAACTGAGAACAGTCAAACAAAATATGCAGCTGGAGGGAGAGTTTAGATTATGAGGAGTCTCTTTGAAAATCCATTTGCTACAAAGATGTTTATTGCAGAATGATTTGTAACTGACAAACTGAAAGCAACCTAAATGGCTGATGTCAGGCACATGAGTGGCAACAATAATAAAGATTTATTAAACATCTGCTATGGGCCAGGCGGGTGTGCGGTTCCCAGGTGGTGGTGGTGGCTCATTTGATCCTCGCACTACAGCTACGGCGTGGGCAGGCCTACACTATTACACTTGCAGGGAGGAGATGAGCGCAGAGCTGTAGCTGCACTGCCCAGGCCTCCACAGCTCGAGAGAGGCAGGGCAGGGCCCCCACCTAGTCCAGAGGCTTTGGGGCTCAGATCTGTGGTATTTGTGTAATATTTACAACCTTCAAGTGGTGCGAAACACACTTTTGTTTACACCGCATGACGATGGGACACAGACTTCAGGACTGGGGCCACAGAAACAATATCCTCTGGAGGCTGAGAAAAGCCCCAAAACAAAATGCTTATGATTGTTTCCTCTGTTGCTGGGTCTGATGTCATGTACCTTTAAGCTAAGGATAGGTAGGAAAAGGCAGAAGGATTACCCCAAGTGAGAGGCAGATCAGCCTTACGTAGCACCAGACCAGCCAGGACTGCCTAGAAAGACCATGTCTCAAAACAACAAACACAAACAAAACAGTAAAATTACATGTAAAATTTAAATTGTTATTATGCATGCATATATGAATGGGGTATCTGTGTGCACACACCATGCTGTGTGTGTGTGTGTGTGTGTGTGTGTGTGTGTGTGTGTGTAGGTCAGAGGACAGCTTGTGGGAGTCTGTTCTCTCCTTCTACCATTTAGCTAGGTCCCTGGGGTTGAACTCCAGTCAACAGGCTTGGTGGATGCCTTTAGTCACTGAGCCATCTTGCCAGCCTGACCTGTGATGTTTTTTTCTTGAATATATTATTTGATATCTGTCCTGACTGGCTTTTATGAAAACTTGACACAAGCTAGAGTTATCTGGGAAGAAGGAAAGCTTTTAATTTTTAAAGTAATTAATTAATTTTGAGACAGGGTCTCTCTATGGTTGTCCAGGAACTTACTACGGAGACCAGGCTGGCTCTGAACTCACCGAGAGCTGCCTGCCTCTGCCTCCTGAGTACTGGGATTTAAAGTGTGTGCCACCACCACTGAGATGAAGGAGTCTTAACTGAGAAAATACCTCCACAGTAGTGGCTTGTAGGCAAGTCTGTTAAGGTATTTTGTTGGTTGGTGATTGATGTGAAAGACCCAGCTCACTATGGCCAAGGACACCCCCACCCCCACCCCCGGTGGTCTTGGATAGCTTGCTGCTTGTCTGGGGAGGGAGCCTAGGGCCGTGGGGATATGGAAAGATGCTCTTTCTGAGCTGCACCCCGGGCCCTAGGAGCCTCTTGTTCCTGTCAGAACCCGCTCTCTATCCCAAGCGCACCGCCTCCTGCCCCCCCCCCTCCGCCTGGATCCTCTATGCACTCTTCTTGCTTCTGAGCTGTGTGTGGCTGTTCCACCCTTGTGCCTCTGCTTCCCCTGAGCCATGACACCCACTACCATAACTGCTCAGCCAGCCCCTCCCGAGGAAACGCCCCATGCGTGTTGGCCTTACCGTTCTTCCCTAGGACGCACAGACCTTCTCATTATGAATAAGGGCCTTTGATGGCTCAGCTACCACATTCCGGGCACATGATGACATTTGCCAAGTTTACTGACTTAAGGAAGTCTCCTTTAGATGACATGCCTACAAGGGGCAGAACTCCTCAACACAAGGGGCTGAATAATTGGCGTGAGGCCTCGGAACTGGCGAAGGGCAGTTAGGACCACAATACGGGTCCAATTCTGTCACTGAAGTTCTCTTAGGACCTCTGGGTGGCTGCTGTGCTCAGAAGATGACCTCTTGTCTTGGTGACTCAGGGTGACAGCGATGAGCGTGATGAGACTGCTTAATGTGCTGTGTGGAGCGGTGGCCCCTTTAGAGGACGTGGGAGATGGAGTCCTCCTGTCTCTTAATGAGCAACCTTGTGCCTCTTCTCCTTCTCACACTGCCACGCTCATTAGATGTTCCGATATGCAACTTCTGACGTGGAGCACCAGGTTGAATTCTGTTAACCACAGGTACTAATGAACCATGTTTCAGCTGGTTCAGGCAGCCCGAGGGCAGGCCTAGGGGCGTCTGTGTTTTGGGAGCCTGCGAATGCTGCTGGGCATCTTGGCTATTTGGGGACTTCATTTGAGCCATGCTCTGCATAGCTGACACTGATTAATAAACAAGATGAGGCCTTAGAGGTCCCTTTCAACGCCCCAAGGACAGGTAGCTGAGCAAGCGTCATCACTAAACACACGCACGTGGGTGGATGGAGAAGCGGAGGATGTGTCCACCGTCCTCAGCACTACCCTCTCTGCCACCATTAGCTGTTAAAGAGTTAAAAGCACAGTACCCGGGGTGTAGCTCAGGGGCGAATGACTTATCCAGCACCTATAAAGCTCTGGCTTCCTGTGCCCATTTCCAAAACCCAGGGTAAAACAGAAACAAAGCCAGGCCAGGGTTGGAAGCGAGAGGCAGAACAGCAACCCTGACTTCTGAGTGCACTTGCAGCTGCTGGAGGGTCAAGGCACTTCCAGCACCAATGTCTGCTGTTCTAGAGGAACCATGGAGAGTTTTTCTTTCCTTGTTATTTCTGAAAACCTGTTGGGTTAAGGGAGGCTTTTCTTTCTTTCTTTCTTTTTTTTTTTTTTTCCTTCTACAGAGATAAGATGGCAAAAAGACTGCTATTTCCCAAGTCTTTTCCATTTAAAAGAGATCGTCAGATAGCCTATCCCTTGCAGGTTTATCGGACCTTTGAGGGGCTCCGAGATGGATAGGCTTAGCAGAATCGGGGCTTTTCGGCAGCATTTGGACTCTATCATTTCAACAAGACGCCATGCTGATTTTGTTTTTCACTCAGTAAGGTCGGGCTGGGGAGAGAGAGAGAGAGAGAGAGAGAGAGAGAGAGAGAGAGAGGAGGAGAGAAGGGGAAGAGAGGAGGGGAGGAGGGGAGTGAAGGGGAGGGGAGAGGAGAGGAGGAGGGGAGGAGAAGGGAAGGGAGAGGAGAGAGTGCTTCTAACTTTGCCAGATGCAAAAAGAAATTTGGTTTTCTGGTTTTTGTTTTTGTTTTTTTTTTTCCGAGACAGGGTTTCTCTGTATAGCCCTGGCTGTCCTGGAACTCACTCTGTAGACCAGGCTGGCCTCGAACTCAGAAATCCACCTGCCTCTGCCTCCCAAGTGCTGGGATTAAAGGCGTGTGCCACCACGCCCGGCTAGAAATTTGGTTTTGAGTCAATGTGAATGCAAAGAGAAGAAACGAGGCCTCTCCACGACACTGTTCTTCAAATAAAACCATACTCTGAGGTTTTATCACTGGTCTCACTGGTATCACTTCGAGACAGCTCAGTGATACATGCTACCAAGCTTGCCAAACCTGAGTTTGATCCCTGGAATCCACACAGCGGAAGGAGAGACACCCGCTCCCCACCCCACCCCCACAAACAAATACAATGTAATAACAAAGTGAAAAACCTCACTCTTTACTTAGTTCAGATTCAAATGATCTCAAAATCAGTCACACGATGTACAGTTGTGCATACACACACTGGATCTTTGAAGGCCTCTCTGCTTTGGACAGAACACTGACAGTCAAGGAAAGCACAGAAGACTCCGCTTTCATTCTTCACCCAACGTGGAGATGGAAAGAAGGGGGTATGAGTATGCACGGTGACTAGAAATTAGTGGCCATGACCTTCAGAGGCCACAGTGGCCAGTAGAATCAGGTCCTGTGGCATGGCAGAGGAGATATTGTAGGTGGAGCCAATGGTGTCCCCCAGAGTGTAGGACAGACAGTTCTGCTAAGCATTTCCTCCTGGAACATGTTACGCTTTTTTGTTTGTTTATTTTATTGTATAGATGAGAAAGTTAGCTTTGGAGACCCTAAGCAAGCTTTATCCTTGAAGAGGTCACTCTCACCATGATACTCTCCTCTCTTCAGAAGGGACTGTCTAAATTCGCTAGCTTAAGAACTTTCTTATCCTCTTCTGTGGACAGGGGCAACATTGCTTTACTCTGCTCTGCTAAGAAAGGCACCCTGACCTCTCTGAGTGCCAAGACCTCTGGGTTTTGTTGTTATTTATTTATTTATTTATTTATTTTTGTTTTTTAAAGATTTGTTTATTTTATGTATGTGAGTACACTGTTGCTCTCTTCAGACACACCAGAAGAGGGCATCCGATCCCATTACAGATGGTTGTGAGCCACCATGTGGTTGTTGGGAATTGAGCTCAGGACCTCTGGAAGAGCAGTCGGTGCTCTTACTGGTTAAGCCACCACTCCAGCCCAGGGGCACTCCGGAGGAAATAAATGTTGGGTTTCAGGGTAAGTTCTGTTCCCTGTTTAAAACGCTGTGGGAGGAAGCTCAAATCATATTCAGTTCAGCCAATGGGCATCAACTTGGCATCTATACTGTATACAGTATACACTGTATACAGCTGGCGCCCAGGTTGTCTGTGTCATGGACCCAGGTTTGGATCCTTGACTTTTCCAGAGGATTGTCTAGCAAACTCATTATAACTTTCCAGTCCTTGGCCCTGGAGAGTGAACTCAGCAGGCTGGGGTTTCCCAATTGTAAGTGTTCACAGAGGCAGCTAAGCTGAGGGCGGGAGGTGTGCACTTGTGGAAGTCTTATTCCAGGGCAAGAGTTCAAAAACCTTGAAATCTGTAACTGGGTCTTGAGGTCAGCAGGCTCCAAGAGGGAAGAATCTAATTGTGATTCTTAGAAGTGAAGACTTTGATAGATAGTATTATTTGCATGTGAATGTGAGGACACTGAAGATTCTGTAGTAGGCTGTTAATCTAAGGGGATCTATGCACGTGTGTAAGGAACACAATGGCCCTAGATATGCAAAGTGCAGGCATGCAGGTGTACGCATTGCTGTGTGTGATCTACGTCTCACACTGTACTATAAAATGCTCAAATTTGTTTCTATTCTCATCTGTTTTGGCTCAACTGTTGCCTGAGGGCACTTGATGTGTGTGTGTGTGTGTGTGTGTGTGTGTGTGTGTGTTTTGGCCGTGCAAGCTGCTATGCTCTCATTCCTCACAACAAATGTGCACGCGCACACACCCACACACAAACACACACTTATGCACACATGCACACACACTTATACACGCACGCACACATACACTCACACACACACTCATGCACACACACACGTGAATACATAATATCATGCACACATACACACGTGCACACATGCACATGCACACACAGGAATTCTTCTCTTTACCACTTTTTCTGCTGTGGTTTGCGTCAGGCCAGCACCTGCCTTTGAACTTTGCTGATATTTTCTCTCTTTCTTTTTTGACACAGGGCTTCATGTAACCTAGCCTGGCCTCAAACTCCTCCTTCTCCTGTCTCTGCCACTTGAGTGCTGGCATTAGAGGTGTGCAAACCAGGCCTGCTGTATGTGTTACAGAGGATAAAACCCAAGGCTTTGTGCATTCTATCAATTGAGCTAAACCCCTGGACCACAGATACCCATTTTAACATGATTCTTCTTTTTCTTCTTCTTCTTCTTCTTCTTCTTCTTCTTTTTTTTGAAGGAAAGAAACAAAAACCAGTTTAGAGGAAAGAGATAGCAAAAGCACGAGCATGCCCGATGGGCCTGCGGTGGGCTGGGGGCTGGGCTCCATGGTGACTTTGTCTGCAGAGCCGTACCCCCCAAAGTGACAAGCGCAGATTCCATCCATTGAACTGGCAGGCTCAGCCCACCGGCCCAGGGGGTTCCCCCCAGGGTGGCATTGCTGAAAAGAACGGCTTCTAAGGGTATTCTTTGGAAAATGCAGACAATAGGGTTACAGTAGCTTGGCCTGTTCATCCTTTCTGTCAAGAAACCTGTAATTTATGTGAACAAACGGAGACTCCTAATGCTTGAAAGCAGAACCTGAGATGCTGGGTAATTAGGCCCTGAAAAGAGATTAGCCTTATTCTGTGTTTTCATTTTCACGGATTATTTATTTATTTATTTATTTATTTATTTATTTATCTATTTATTTAGTCTTGTTACGTAGCTCTAGCTGGACTGGTACTCATTATAATTCTCCTGTCTCAGCCTCCTGAATAGAGCATTGGGATTTCCCAGGAGTACTCCCACACAGACAAGAGACCATTCATAAATCTCAGCCAGTTTACTGAGTTTCCATCACTATTAAAGGCAGCTGCCGTCCCAGGTTCTAACTCACAACATCTTCCCTTGCCTGATATATGACCACCATTGAGGCATAGCAAGCCTCGGCATATTACCTTTCTATTGCTGTGAGAAGACACCATAACAAGACAATTTATTAAAGAAAGCGCTTTATCTGCAGCTTATGGTTCCAGCGGGTGAGACTCCATGGCCATCATGGTGAGAAGCATGGTAGCAGGCACATAGGTGTGGCACTAGAGCAGTAGCTGAGAACTTATATCTTGATCCACAAGTATAAGACAGAGAACTAACTGGGAATTGCTGGGCTTTTGAAACCTCAAAGCCCTCCACCAGTGACACACTTCCTCCAGCAAGGCCACACCTCCTCCAGCAAGGCCACACCTCTTCCAGCAAGGCCACACCTCCTAATCCTTCCCAAACAGTTCCACCAACTAGAGATCTATGTAGAGATCTATGAGTCCATTCTCATTTAACCCCAAATCCTATGTTTGTTACCATGATAAAAATTGTTTATCTATCTATCTATCTATCTATCTATCTATCTATCTATTTATTTATTTATTTTTGTTTTTTTCTGAGACAAGGTTTCTCTGTGTAGGCCTGGCTGTCCTGGAACTCACTCTGTAGACCAGACTGGCCTCAAACTCAGAAATCCACCTGCCTCTGCCTCCCAAGTGCTGGGATTACAGGCATGCGCAACCACTGTCCGGCCCATAAAAATTATTTATTGTTTTAAACTCCAAAATTATTTTATTCTATATTTAGTTCACTTTCAAACATTCACCTATATATTATATTCACGTATGCATATATATAATATATGAGTTATATATGATATGCATTTCACATGCATAGAGGAAGCAGGGGTAAATTAATATATATACAATGTATATGTATTATATATCAAATAACGATCTGGAGATAAAGAACACTGTGTGGGTGGATAGGGGTTGTACTCCACTCTGCTTCCTCCATGCATGTGAACTGGGTGCGTGTGCTTCAGAGTGGATTGAGAGGTCAGAGGATAACTCTAGGGGTCACTTCTACCTTTTCTTAGGTCCCGGGGCTTGAACTCAGGTCGTCCGCGCTTCCTCAGCAGGCTCTTTACCCACTGAGCTATCTCAGCAGCCGCTGCCTTTTCTTTATATAGGAGTTTTATCTTTCTGGGTCGGTACACACGGATCCAAGCGCTCCAGCTTAGCCATGTCAACCTGTATGCTACCGGGCGTCTCTTCGCCAGGTTCCAAGGCAAACTTCTTTAGTATGAAGTTAAAGGGTATTCTGGTACCTCAAATCACTTTTTAGAGAACTGAAGGAAATAACTTATGTAAGAAACTTAATAAAGATTAATACTAGGGCTGAGGACACAGCTCAGTGGTAGAGTGCTTAGTTCTTATGCAGCCCTGGGTTCAATTTTTAGTATCTCATATACACATACATAGGCTAAAACCAACATCATAATAGCCACACAGTATTTTAGTATGTAGACGTATCCCGGTCTGTTTAATTATTTACTTTGCTTCGGGGTCTACTTCCCTTCTTGCTATGTACAAACTGCTGTGCTACATGTTGCTTCACACACAATGACAAGACAATATGAATGATTCTTTCTGTGACATAATCTCTCAAAGGTAGGTATCATCTCTAGGGTACAGGTGGGTGCATTTTAATGTAACGGATGGACTCTTTTCTATGAGAGGCCATTTAACTTCTCCACACTGATTTTTATTTTTAAAAAATTTCTGTTACACTGTTACTTTCCAGTTCTAACTTTATGTTATTTTCTCATAAAGTTAAAGCTACTAGTATTTTTTTTTTTTTGTGATTCCTTGAGGTGTTTCATGCATGCTAAAATTAAATAAAATTCTTTTTCATTTCCTTTTAGTAATTTTTTTAAGAAGTCACATTCAAGTTGTTAATCCATTAGAAATATATTTGTTGGATGGTTTGACGTATAGATTAATAAGCATCGGCATGATCTTTTCTGCTGGCCGTGTGGGTTCACACATAGTGTGTATGGGTGTATATTACTTACTGAAACCTGCTGCCCCCCCACCCTGAGCCCAGTCAGTATTATGTTTTGGAGATCATTTTTAATAGAACAAAGGGGTTGACTTGTACTTTCCTGTTTCCATATTACCTTTGAGGAATTGCTCCTACAGAGTTCAATCAATTGTCTGTTGCTGCTGAGTTTCTGGGGTTTTCATGACACAAGCCACCCTGTGACCTCTGCCTATCTGTCCCTGGTGTGTGTTCTAGTTTCTCAGGAGACATGGAGTGGAACTGCCAGGTCAGTGGGCTGAGCCTGGCTTGCATTTTATAGGACACTGCAAAAGTGCCTTCTCCATTGACTTACCAGTTTTATTTATTTTTAAAGTTAAGCTTAGTTGATAGAAGCATAAAGACTGTATGTATCAGAGGATAAAGCAATGTTTCAATACAGTGTACAATGTTTCAATACAGTGTACAATGTTTCAATACAATGTACAATGTTTAAACCTGATTTAAACTCAGACCTCTCCTTAAACATTTATTATTATTGATATTGTTATTAATTGAACGTTTTAGAGCTAAGGTCTCATGTAGCCCAGGTTGGCTTCAAATTCACTGCACAGCTGAGAATGGCCTTTGATCATGCTGCTTCCATGTCTGGGATTATGAGTGTGTACCTCTACATTTGACCTGTATTATTTCTCCTTTTGTTTTCAGAAACAGTGCCATTATATAGTCTTTGCTGGAATAGAACTTGCTATATAAACCAGCTGGCCTTGAACTTTCAGGAATTCTCCTGTCTCTATACTTTGTGGTAAAACTTTAAAAAATCCTTAAGTCTCATTGTGTGAACGGTACCATGCCTCCCTGTTGCCTGGAACCACCATGCTGGATAGAGGCATCCAGGTCTTCTTTCTCTGTCTAATTTTATGTCCACAGTTGCTGTGTGTATGGGAGCATTTTGTTTACCTAAAGTCCCAGAGTGGAGGTCTTGTGTGATGACTCAGAGGTTAAGGGTCCAAGCTGCTCTTGCAGGGGACCTGGGTTTAGTTCCCAGCATGGGCATGGAAACTCACAATCATTCATTATTCCAGTTCCAGGGGATCTACAGCCCTCTTCTGGCCTCTGTGGGCACTACCTGCACAGAGTACACAGATACATGCAAGCAAAACACCCATACACAGAACATCAAATATTCCTTAATTATATAACCTTAATTATGTAAAAATTTGCAGCGTTTCCCCAGGAAGCCCTAGGCTAGCTGACTTCTTTGTTTAACTGTTAGGTGTAATTTAGGAAATTCACAATCTAAACTGGAACAATATCGTGCAACAGCTTTGAGTTTTTCAGCTTTATCAGAGAAATATGTTTCTTTAGTCTGCTTTAAAAATTCTGAATAGACTCTTTTGTATAAAACTGTTGCACCCCCTTTTAAAAGGGTACTAGAGTTTCAGCTGTTGGAGGGAACATTTTGGACTCTGTTTAAAAACACAGCTATTATAACAGGCTGAGTCAGTATCCACAAGGATCAGGCCTCAACAGTTCATGCAGACTAATATACCATAAGTCCCAGTGTTTTGTTCCTGGGTAGGAAGTCAGCATGTGAGAGATATGCATGGATGCCTGTTTTCCCAGCTCCACACACAATAGCCAAGACAGTGAATCACACGAGAAGGTGAAGAAAATGATGTCTGTGAGCATATGCATACACTAAATGCCAGAAGACATAATGTCTTATTCAGCCATAAATAGTGCGATTACTCTGTCTGCAGGAAAATGTCTGCAGGAACAGGAGCTCATCCTGGTGAGAAGACTTAGATGGAGAAAGAAAGGGTCGAAGACTAACTCAACACGAAGGACAGACTTCTGTGGACAAGGCTGTTGAGTAGTGGAATGGAGGGGAGTCAAGAGCAGGCAGGCTTTAATTAATTATGATCCAGGATGAGCACTTAGTGAGATGCACCAACAGAGAAATAGGACTAAAAGTCTTCCTAAAGTGAAAAAAACTACTAAACTGTATATGTATGGAAGGCGTGGTATGTGTGTTTGTGTGTGTGTGTGTGTGTGCTGTATGTGCATGCATGGTGTGTACATGAGCTGTATGTGCATGTATGGAATGTGTGCTGTATGTGCATGCATGGTATGTGTGAGCTGTATGTGCATGTATGGAATGTGTCTGTGCTGTATATGTATGTGCTGTATGTACATGCATGGAATATATGTGTGCTGTATGTGCTTTCATGGAATGTGTATGCTATATGTGTGTGTATGGTTTGTGTGTTTTTACTGTATGTGTGTTCTGTATGTACATGCATGGAATATGTGTGCTGTATGTGCATGCATGGAGTGTGTTTGTGCTGTATGTGCATGCATGAAATATATGTGTGCTATATGGACATGCATAGTGTGTGTGTACTGTATGTACATATATGGAATGTGTGTGTACTATGTGTTTATGTGCGATATGTATATATAGAATATGTATGGTATATATATGTATATGTATATGGCATGTGCATTTGTGTAGGTGTAGTATACATGTGTTGAGTATGTGGTATGTGTATATGTATGAGGTGTGTGTTTAGTGTATGTGTGACATGTATGTTGTATGTGTATGTGTATATATGCTATGGAGGGACATATATGTGTGTATATGTGGTATGTTTTTATGTATGGTATATATGTTTGTCATGTGTGTATGTGTATTATGCATATGTGTTTTGTGTGTGGTGCAAGTGGTAGGCAGTGTCAAGAGGAACAGCCTCCTCAGGGATACTTGACTCCTTACTGAACCCCTGTGATGGCTTAGTCCAAAAGCTCTGAATAAACAAGATACAATTCACAGACCACATGAAGCTCAAGAAGAAGGAAGATCAAAGTGTGGGTGATTCGGTTTTTCAGAGAAAGAGAACAAAATACTCACAGGAGCAATTATGGAGATAAAGTGTAGAGCAGAGACTGAAGGAAAGGCCATCCGGAGACTGTCCCACCTGGGGATTCATCCTATAAACAGTCACCGAACCCCGACACTATTTTTGATGCCAAGAAATGCGTGCCGAAAGGAGCTGGATATGGCTGTCTCCTGAGATGCCCTGCCAGAGCCTTACAAATACAGAGGCAGATGCTAGCAGCCAAACACTGGACTGAGAATGGGGTCCCCCATGGAGGAGGTAGAGAAAGGACTGAAGGGGCTGAAGGGGTTTGCAACCTCATAGGAAGAACAACAATATCAACCAACCAGACCCCCAGAGCTCCCAGGGACTGAGCCACCAACCAAGGAGTACACATGGCTCCAACTGCATATGTAGCAGAGGATGGCCTTGTCAGGCGTCAATGGGAGGAGAGGTTCTTGGTCCTACGAAGGCTCTATAGGTGCCCCAGCATAGGGAAAGCGAGGGAGGGTAGGCAGGAATGGGTTGTGTGGAGGAACATCCTCATAGAAGCAGGGGGAGGGAGTATGGGTTAGGGGTTTTCTGGGAGTGGGGAAAATATGAAAAGGGAATAACATTAGAAATGTAAATAAAGAATATATTCAATTAAAAAAAAAGACAGAATCAGAACTCCCAGCAGCCCCCACATCATACAGCAAGACATGCGGAACACCAAGGGTAACTGTAAGCCTCTCTCTGGTCCTTGCTATACTTTCTTGGGACTAGAGGCCCCAAGTCCCTGCTGGGTTTTTGCATGTCAGGGAGCAAACCCAGGGATCCATGGATTCTAGGTGAACATTCTGCTAACTGAACTACACCCTCAACCCAATTGTCTTTGCTTTTTAAAGCAGCATCTTGCTAGGTAGCCCAGGCTGGCCTCACATTTACAAGTCTCTTGAGTACTAGGATTCTAGGCACGTGCCACCGCACTGAGCTTGGCATAGAGCATCTTTTTAAAGATGTTATACAGTCAGGTGCGGGGGCACACACCTTTAATCCCAGCATCCAGAAAGCAGAGGCGGCCTACCCTGGCCTAGACAGAGTTCCAGGCTAGCCTGGGCTAGCCTGTCTCCAAACCTAGCCAGCCAGCATGCAGACAATAAAAAACAAACAAACAAACAAACAAAAAAAAACCAAAAAAACAACCTGATTGAATGAAAGAAACAACTCCCCAAGGCTTCAATAAACAAAAACTAAAGCTGTTATATAAACAAGAGAAACAAAACCATCAAGTGAGAATTAGAAATTAAACTTGATCTCCTCCCCCTCTCCTTCCCTCCCTCTATCCCTCCCTCCCTGCCCTCCTCTCTTCTCTTTCTGCTTCCCACCATGTATTCAAAACTGGCGAGTGTTCACTTAATTTCACAAGTCACGCGGGTGTCAGGAGTCCACGGAGGTACACTCACTCAAGTTGCCGTATTGTGGCCGCAATGCTAGTTCTGTTAAATCTATCAAAGCAGAGAGTCACGAAGCATTTCTCCTTTGGAACAGCGCCTCACAGCAGCTTCTGCAGAGCAGAGAACAGGGCTGTTGGGGCAGCTGAATGCAAGGAAGTCCCCAGCAGACCCAAAGCCCCCTGCATAGATTTATCTGTGAGCAGAACAGTGGGGAAGGCTGTCTCTTAAGGCACAGGACACTCAAGGTCACAAATGGTGTTCGAGGACTCCAGGCCACCACTCCCTCTTGTTGCTTCTCTTATGTGCTGTTTAAGGTCATTTAAAAACCACTTCTCTACCACACGACAATGGAACAAAACAGCTTTAAAAAAACGTCCCGATCTGTTGATTAACTTCGCTTCTAAAATTATATTATACCAGTGTTGTTTTTTTTAATGTTTTAACTGTTTCCAAATGCAATTATCTTGAAATAACCATGAATAGAATATTGGATGTAACAGAAAAGACAGGCTTTCGTAATGTATTAAAGTACCTAATTTAGTAAGTTGAATAGCGGGGACCCGTAGAATCCATTTTTGAGTCTGTAATTATAAGTTAAGTCACTATTAAGATGACATGCGTATATATTTCCAGTTTAAAATAATTAAAGCTTCACCCCGTCCTAATGCTTCTGCTCATAACAGGAGACACTTGTGAGCATATGAGCTCATACATACACAGAAATATTTCATGATACTTAGCTACCATACTTGACAAATGGGGTCTGTCTCTACTGTTCTGTCCTAACACTACCTAGCTTCCCCAACGGGTGTGCATTTTAACCAGGGTAGCTAACTGTGAAGTGGCCAGCTAACATCTGAAAGTCGGAAGTGATCGTAAGCTGCACAACCCTTAATCATAACCCAGCCTTGGGGTGTTGTATGTCTCCAGGGCAGGTGCCCCTCCTGTTTTATTTACTCATAGTATCATTAATACCAAAGATATACAACCTTTTCTGCCTATATGTCACCCTCTCTTCAGGTCTTTAGTAGTGCCTGCTTATCTATTTCAGTCAAATGTATTTCTTATTTAAAAAAAAAAAAAAAAGCGTAAGAGACCTGACAACCCAGTGTTATCGAATGTTTTCAGCCGAGACCCACATGTCATTTGGCATTCAGACGTGCGCGCACTTGATTGATGGATGGGTTTGCGACAAATAAAACTAGGATCAACAGCTTTGCCCCTTTCCCCCATCAGAGAGCAGAGGAAAGCGTAACTCTGCAACAATAGCAGGATTAGGGATGCATTAGCCAGCCATCGACCAGAACCATCCGTCCCCATCAATACCCCGCACGTAATAACCTGAAGCTATGATAAGGAAACAAAAGCGGGGAGAAAGGAGACAGGAGAAAACAAATCAATAGAAGAAGGTGTCGTCTGAAAGCCGCACTGACCACACGAAGAGCCCCCGCATTCCACGGGCTCGCGCTACCGGGTGTTGAGACGCCTTACCCAGAGTTCACACGGGGAAGGAGATGGATGCCGGTTTGGGATGCGAATTTTGCTCTCAACGCGTGGTATTTGTGTAGCGCGCCTGTGTCCCTAAAATTGCTTTTAAAGAAAGAACACCTTTTACCTCAATGGTTCAAACCCTAAGTGACCAGAGAGCGCTCTGGGACAGTGGACAGAGTACTAACATCCAAATACTCGTGTAAACATTCCGTTAAATATGGGTTCGCAGGACAAATCCCCATTGACTAGTCCTAAATCTCCATTGACTAGTACAGTGAGACACGCACAAAGCATAAGTTTATCTCTTAATGGAAAAATACCAATAGCCTTTGACAAAAACTAATGCCAATCCTAGAAGTCTACTTTTCTACGTAGGGTTTTTTTTTCCTTACAAAATCTTTTTACACAAAAATTTATCTTTCCTTTCAAATCGTAGAATATTTTGATGATAATTTCATCATTTTCTCCTACAAACAATGGCGTGTTAGGCTTATTTATTCGGCTTTTTTGTTCCGTTTCTTTGGAGAGCTTTTGATTTTTGTATTACCTGTCCTATTTGTTCTAATTTACAATTTATTCTAATTGGCCATTGAATGGGACGGGGTGGCTTTCCCCTGGTGAGGAGGACATTAGAGATATTTGTTCTTCTCTGAAGAAGAGGTGAGAAAGGAGGAGAGCCCATCTCTGATTGTGAAGCCCTCTGCTCTTGAGAAAGACGCTTCAGCCCCATGCTTAGAAGAAGAGCATTATGATAATTCGTCATTATCATCATTGCCATCATTATTAATGTTGTCAATACTCTTTATTGACATGGTCTAGTGCTGCATTTCCTAGTGTAAGTTTGCAAAGTGTTGAAAAGAAAAAAAAAGTCATGTAGCTCTATCGGCTTGTTTTAGTTCAGGGAAGATGCGAAACCTTTCCGTTTATTGGAGTAAATACAGAAAGAACTTTGAGAAATTGCACATCCAGACAACATGCAGACAATTCTTAGCACAGAATGAAAGCCTCCAAGGGTGTGGATGGGAGACCTAAGAGATTTTAAGTTTCTAGTCTGGATCTGGTTCCCCGGGCCAGTGGTCCCAGCTACTCAGGAGAACCACAAGTTCAAGGCTTGCTTAGGCTGCAGGGTAAGATCAAGGCCAGCTTGGACAATCTAATAAGACCTTGTCTTAAGATAAAGACAAGTAAATTAAATAATAAAATCTGGGGATGCAATTCAGTGGAAGAGCACTTGCCTAATTGATTGTCCTGAATGGCAAAGAAAACAGAATTGAGAGTTTCCAGGTTAAAACAATTTAGTGGGTTTTTTGGTTTTGTTTTGTTTTCAAATGTGTATAAGTGTTTTTGGCCACATGCATGTGCCCACAGAGCCCAGAAGAGAGAGTTGGGTCCCCTGGAACTGGAATTACAGGTGGTTATGAACTTCTATGTGGTGCTGGGAATTGAGCCTGGGTCCTCTGCAAGAGCAGACAGTGCTATTACCACGCTCCGCCCCTAGCCCTCTCTCCAGCTCCAGGCGTCTTGTTTTTGTATTTTGTTTTGAGATAGAATCTTGCTAGGTGGTCCAGGCCATTCTTAAACATCAGGGACTCCGGCCTCAACCTCCTGGTTGCCATAGACACCATGCAGCCAGTGATGGCTATTATTATATTTGTGAAGTCTTATCTTGGGAATCCAAAGACAACTGTTTGTAGTTACGTAAGTAATTGCAGATGCACAGACAGATTTGGGCTTGCATTATTGAAAGCTGGGGGCATATTAATCAGGAAACAGAATTACTGTAAACACACACACAGAACAATTGCATCTCAATTATGATTTTTTTGGACTTAAAATGCTTACAATTTTCAAAGCACAAACTTAATATTTTAGGTAGTATTTCATACTCACCAGTGTAGTTGGCAAGCTGGGAAGCTTCAAGATGCAAGTTCTAGGGGAACCTGATTTATATTTGCCCCTCAATTAGACCTATTTTATAATGAATATAATCCAATGGCTATTTTCTCTCTCTCTCTCTCTCTCTCTCTCTCTCTCTCTCCCTCTCCCTCTACCCCCCTCTCTTTCTCTTTGTCTCTCTCTGTTGTGTGAATGTGTGTATGATGTGAATGTATATGTGATGTGGATATGTGTGTGTATTAGATGAGTGTGTTGAGGATGTATGTGTAGTGTGGATTGTGTGAATGTGTGTGTGTGTGTGTGTGTGTAGCAAATGCATGTACTTCCATTTTTATATTATTATTATTATTATTATTATTATTATTATTATTATTATGAGTCTCTTACTTAACTTGGACCTTTCCAATTTGGCTGAACTGGCAGGCCAGTGAGCGCCAGGCATCCACCTGACTCCCGGCACCCAGCAGCCCTGGGAATAACGACATACAGCCTTACACCAAAGCTTTTCACAACGGTACTAGGGCTAGAACTCAGATCTTCATGTCTGTTCCGCAAGTGCTTCCCCGGGTGACACACCACCCAGCTCTCTAGTGGGAATTTCTTTCAGATCTTAATACATTTTAGGGCAGCCTTAGCAAGTGATCTAGTGCCAGAGGCCTAACTCTGTTGGAGCCAAACCAGCCCCCCATCGATCTCAGACTTCCCCAGTGGGCTCACCCCACCTTTCATCCCTGTCACATCTCTCTCAGCAGCATACTTGCCAGACCTGAGCAGACCCTGACCCCGAGTCTGGGTACCTCGATATCCACAGGAGGAATGTTCAGAATCCAGAGGTCCATCAATTAAAGGAGATTGCTAAACTCCAACTGACATCAGTCTAAATGGGACTATGACCCTGGATACATTTGCAAAATCTAGGTCATGCATGGTCTGATTGATAGCCTTTCTCTAGGGCACGGTTATCATTTCAGTGGTCCATGAAAGCTATTTCAACTGCTCTTACGCTCATGGCCCAATGCAGAGCCCCTGACTTGTTCTGTCCAAGGTAGCATGAGTAAACTCTCTGCCTTCTCTATACTGTTTGTGCACTAGAGGAGAAGGAAGCCATTTCTTCCAATGACTGGGTATATGAAGCTCTTTGGATGGTATTTGAAGATTGCCCTATGCTGTATGTGTACCTGGTCTTTAGACACGGAGACACAATGACCACATTATTATCGACAAAGTTCACACTCGAACAGTGCAATTGAGTTATGAAAAGAAAAAAAGAGAAAGAAATGAGAAGAAAACTAACAAAAAAAATTTCACATCCTAAGTGAATTTCCAGTATTTGTTGGGCAGTACTCATAGCCTCCCTCGGCTCCAGGCCACCTTCAGGCCAAGGAGTAGACAAGCCTGCATGGCAGGGATGGTCTTTGTGGATATTCTAGAGCAGAGGAAGACCCCGGAGACAACATTTGTGTTGTCCAGGGCTGATTGTGCACAGCTTGACACAGACCACAGAAGCCACCTGGGAGTATTAATGATACAGAAGGAGACGTGTGCTTCATGAGGACAGCTATGCCTGCCCCCTAGAATCTGTTTAAGACACTCCAGAGTGAGCTTCAGTGTTTGAGACTTCAGTGTTCAGCATTCAAGTGTGCAGCACAACGCGAAGTGCAACCATCTCTCTGTCTCTCTGATTCAGCCGCAAGACAGACTGTGGGCTGATTATCAGGGTCATCCCTGGGAAACCGACACGAGATGTTTAATTGTAACCATGCAGATATCATCTGAATGCAAAGGTAAGGCTTAAATGGGAACGAACCATTAAGGCCAGAACACAAAATATAAAACAGCTGTGTCTAAAATTTTCTTTCTTTTTTTTCTTCTCCTATGCCAAGTCCCGCAGGCGAGGCTCTAAGGCAGAGGTGCTCACCCTGCCTGTAGCCTGATGCTTCTTTTGCCGGTAGAGCTTTGTTGATAAATAACCATGAAAGCTGGCATATTGCTATGTGTGCTTTTTCTTTCTCCCTTTCTTCTTTCTGTTTCTACCTCCCTTCTTTCTCTTTCTGTTTAAAAAACTTTTACTTTATTTTATGTGATCGAGTGTCGTGTGTGTGTGTGTGTGTGTGTGTGTGTGTGTGTGTGTGCACTGTGAGCATGCCTGGTACCCATGGAGGCCAGAAGAGGATGTGTTGGATCCCCCGCAGTTGAATTGCACATGGCTGGGAGTCACCATGTGGGTAATGGGAACTGAACCTGGATCCGCTGCAAGAGCGATTCGTGCTCTTAATCGCTGAGCCGTCTCTCTAGCTCCTTACTTTCTTTCATTGAGACAGGGCCTTAGTGTCTTGCTAAGTAAGTAGCTCTGGCTGGTTCAGAACTCCCTATGTAAATCAGGCTGGCTTCAGACTCACAGCAATCCTCCTGCCTCTGCTTCCCAAGTGCTGGGATTGCAGGTGTAGTCATTACGTATGCCTGTGTTTTATATGGCTGCTTTTGTATTTCAAGGTCACACAGCTCAGTGGTTAGGACAATATCATAGGGTATGAACTGTGCCCTCCCCATCCCAAATTCATATATTCAAGTCCTAGAGCCCTAATGCCCCAGAGTGAGACCTTTAGTAACGGGATTGTGGATTGTGCATTCCTTTAAGAGGAGGCCACACTCACACTCTGGCAGGGAAGCTTTTGAGTAGTCAGACTCGGCTCCTTATCCAAGGGTGAACTGGGAGGCAGACCTGCATTAGAGTGGATGTCTTGTGAAGACAAAGGCAGAGATTGGGGCGACGCAGACTAAGAAAGCCAAAGCTCGCCAGGATACCGTTGAACAGAAGCTGGGAGACAGGCATGGAGACAGTCTTGTGTTTTCAGCCCACAACACTGACATGCCAGACTGGATGCAGAACCCAGGGGCAGTGATTCCTGTTGTAGCCGCTCTCCCTAGCCAACAGATGCACCCCTCCCAACCAGCCATGCCTGCCCTGAGCACCTCCCATCTAGCCACACCTGTACTGCGCCCTGCTCGGCTGCTAGAAACATCGGCAAGTCCTAGTGTAAGGCTTTGGCTTGTGAACTTGGTGGAATTCAATGTAAGAATTAGAGGCCGAGGGCGGGCTCAGAGGTGCGTGTGAGGTCCTGATTCCAAAACTTGGTGTGAACTTGAGCTTGAATAGCAGCGTTCACACACACACACACACACACACACACTCGTAAGAATTAGCCACAGAAATGTGGTGGTTTGGGGCTTTAGATCGTTGGTAATGAGGTCTCTTAGAGCTGTGTGTGGTTCAGTTGGTAGACTTGGCAGGCATGAACTCTGGGTTCCATCTCTAGCACCACATGAACAGGGAGTGCATGCCCAAAATGTCCTTGCAAGATACAAGCAGGTGGATCAGAAGTTCATCTTGGTTGAGCTTCTGATCCTTGGTGAGTTTGAGGCCAGTCTGGGTACATGAAGTCTTTACTCAACCAAACCAAACCAAACCAAACCAAACCAAACCAAACCAAACCAAACCCAAACAACCAAAACCAAAACATAAAAAGAAATGATGCTTGCTGCCTTTGCTGCGGGTGTATTTTAAAATATGCTCACAGACTTGACATCTGCGTGTAACCTGAGTTTCTGTGTCAAAGGCCCCGAGAGAAAAGCGAGGAAACGGACCGGGGGCTTAAACATTAGTTCACTCTGAAGCAGTGAAATCGAAAGGTTAATCATGCCATTTTGCCAAATTTACAATGTTCAAATCTGTACAACATCCAACTAGGCTGTTTGGTAGGGCCCTGCTCTGACCTGGGAGAAAATACCCTGAGAGCTAGAAGCTCCTTAACACACAAATATTTTAAGAAAAACTTCGGTGCCTTGTGTAACAATGGAACATCCCGGTCCTATCTTCTTTGAGATACATAAGTTGGAATTAAAGCCCTGGCTGCATGGAATGCTCAAGCCGGAAGGAGGGCCAGGAAGGAGGGCCAGGAAGGAGGGCGTTTGCTTTTTCCCCTTCAGTTTAAGAAGATGAGGCTATTTTACCTCACTCAGAAATATCTCAATCCTTTATTTTATAAACAGTGATAAGGAAAAAAAACTTTTTTCTTCCTTCCTTCCTTCCTTCCTTCCTTCCTTTCTTTCTTTCTTTCTTTCTTTCTTTCTTTCTTTCTTTCTTTAGACAGGGTTTCTCTGTGTAGCCCTGGCTGTCCTAGAACTCACTTTGTAGACCAGGCTGGCCTCGAACTCAGAAATCTGCCTGCCTCTGCCTCCCAAGTGCTGGGACTAAAGGCGTGTGCCACCACCACCTGGCAAAAAACTTGTTTTTCATTCATGTAATTCAAGGTAATCTATCCCCCCCACCCGAAGCAGTAATTACTCCTAAATCATTTTTTTATTAAATTAAAATATAAAAAATAAATTAAAATATTATTGCTTGATAGATTAATACATGCATGCAATATAGTATGATTATATCTACCCCCCTCCCCCCTGAACAACCTCTGACTTCCCCTAAGGGGAGTTCAAATATTTTTTGACTTATGACAAATATGATGGAAGAGGTTAGGTAAATGGAAAGACCCCTAAGAGTTTTCTCAATCTCAAGAAAGAGTCGAGGTAGCATTTAGGAACAAGGTAAACTTAAAACCTTAGCTTCTCAATGTAGGGTCTTAAGCCTCCAGTGTCAGCACTGCCTGCTGGCCTGTCAGACATGCAGGGTCTGACTGGGGAGTTTTGCAAGCATGAAGACCCAAATTTGATTCCTAGAACTACCCCACAAGTGCTTGTAATCCCAGTTCTGGGGACGCTGCAACAGGGGGATCTCTGGGATTTAGTGGTCAGCCAGCCTAACTTATTTGTGAGCACTAAGTCAGCAGATACTGTCTCAAACACAAGGCACGGGCATGCGCACGCGTGCACACACCCACACCCACACAAATAGCAGGGTGGGGGATGGGCAGAGAAAGGAAGAAGAGGGGAGGGGAGAGTCTCCAGTGATATGCCACACCTAACAGACCTGCTAACACTCGTTGTCAGAGAGACTAAGCCCTGGCCTGTTCGGAGTCTGTTCCGTGGTCGGCACGTGGACTGGAGGGTCGGCTGAAGGTACTCTGTGTCTGCCAGTCATCTGATTACTGCAGGCTTAGTTCTTTCTCCTCTCTGCCCTCTTTCCCTCATTCTTGACATCCTTGCTGGAGAACGGGACTCTTGCTAGGTACCAAATGCTCTTCTGCTTGTGTGGCAAAGATCACATTGTTAAAGCTTTAAAAAAAAGTTTTCAAGATTGCAACATTCACCTCCCCCTCTGTGTCACGAGGAAACTGAGATACGTCAGAATAACTCACCCCCAAGTCAGCCTGTACAGGATCAAGTCTGGCTCTACAGTAACCCCGACGTCTCCACCTTCTCGTCTTTCATTCCTGTGTACGTTAGGCAAATTCATGTAAAAGAATATGCCGGAGTCAGAGAGGCATGCTGAGCCGCCATCTTCTGTACTGCACAGTTCACCAGGCTGGACCCCAGTGTGCTTTCACAGCAGAGGCAGAGGCTGGGCTGGAACTGGAGGTCAGACGCTCACTGCTCCAAGGGAACGCAGTCTGACAGGCTGGAGGTCTGCACTCGCACGCACGTCTGTTCGGCTACTGTTTTAACAAGGGCCCTGTAAAATGCTGAGCCCCACATACCTCGGTTTGTCTGGGTGCATTTGGATGCCCTAAGGGCATTGCATGGCATGGCACTCAGCTCGTTTCGTGGGATTGTTGCATGGGCCCAGTTCCCACCGCATGCCACACTTGCGAAGCTAAAGAGGTTGGGGTCTTCACTGGGACAGAGTGGAGGTGGGGGGGGTCTGTGGTCTGATTGGCTTTCCCCATCCAAGGTTTTGCTACCCTCAGTGCGATAACCCCATCATCCATGTCCCAAATGAGGAGTGCCATCTTACATATGCATAGGTGTATACCTGTAGGCTCTCTCTCTCTTTCTCTCTCTCTCTCTTTCTCTCTCTCTTTCTCTCCCCTTCCCTTTCTCTCTTTCCCTCCCTCCCTCCCTCCTTCCCTCCCTCTCTCCCTCCCTCCCTCCCTCCCTCCCTCCTCTGTCAATGAAGAGAATGGCAAACACAAATAGACAGGCAAGGGCGTTTGTGCACGTCTAGGAAAGAGTCAATGAAAATGCATTGAACCCCATGTGACCTTGAGGTGAGGTGTTTCCACGGGAGGCAGGAGAAGGGGCATAGCTTGAAGCAGGAAAGGTCTGGCCTTCCATTCTCTGAAGAGGTCTTCCTGCCTGTTTCCTGAGACCTACTGTTCCTCAGCCTACCTCAGATGTGAGAAGCCAGCAGAGAACATCCTAGCATCTAGATGGTGACTGTCTACCACCATTTCTGTTGCTCCTTGGCCAAGGGCTCGTAAGAGGTACTTTAGCCTGACGGAACACTGAGGTTCAGGGTAGAGCCGAGGGACCTGGGAAACGCCAATGAGTAAGCTCGCTGCTTATGCCCCTCAGAGTCTTAGAGTATGCTGGCTGCTTCTCCTAACTGTGAGCATCTAGGTTGAGATTTGGGGGTCTCTTTTCAGAGGAACTTACAATTGGCGACTCATCCCTCTTGTATGTGTGTGAGTCTTTCTCACTCATACATGCATGTGATGCATGTGTATGGTGGTGTGTGTGTGTGTGTGTGTGTGTGTACATGCATGTGTGTGCACTCATATATAGGTAAAGGCTAGGAACAACTTTGGGTGTTGTTGCTCATCCCTTGATGTATGTTTTTGAGTCAGGGCCTCTTTTGGTCTGGAACTTACCACGTAGGCTAGGGGGGCTGGTGAGTGAGACCCACGGCGAGTGCCTATGTGGTCTCCCCAACACTAGGATGTGCCACCACAACTGTCCTTTAAAGAATTGTTTGTGTGTGGGTATGCATGAGTGTGTGTGTGTGTGTGTGCTCATGTGCACTACAGCATGGGTGTGGATGCCAGAGAGTAGCTGGAGTCAATTTTCTCCCCTCTCCCATCATGTAAAATTTCGGGATTGACCTCAGGTGGTCAGACCTGGGGGCAAGGACTTTTACTGGTTGTGTATCTCCCAGGACCTACACGGAGCCTTTTTACATGGTTCACAGTATCAATTTAGGTCCTCAGGCTTGCAAAAACAAAAGAAAGAAAGAAAGAAAGAAAGAAAGAGAGAGAGAGAGAGAGAGAGAGAGAGAGAGAGGGAGGGAGGGAAAGAGGGAGGGAGGGAAGGAGGAAGGAAGGAAGGAAGGAAGGAAGGAAGGAAAGGAAGGAAGAAAAGGAAGGAAGGAAGGAAGGAGGGAGGGAGGGAGGGAAGGAAGGAAGGAAGGAAGGAAGACTACTTTCCTGACAAAGTCATCCCCTAGCCCCCTTTTCCCTTTTTAATGCACAACCTTAAAGTCCTCCCCACCAAGACTCCTTGAGGACCAGAGCCCCTCTTAGTCCCATCCTGGTTTCTCCTCCTTGCTCAGCTCCCACTGTATAATGCTGAAGTCACATCTCAGGACCAAGGGACTTTGCTACATAAGTCCTGCACTTAGAAATGCTGGATAGGGCTAGAGAGTCAGCAGAAGGTAGAGAGCAGCAGTCAGGTGTGGTGGCTGGGGACGTGTGCGCTTCAGGGGGAAACACTTGGTTACTACATAACCCTTTCCTAGAGTCATTATAGATAGCTCAGTGCATGAGGAGAAGGGTGAGAGGTTGCACAGGTCATTGGCAGCGATGGCAGATAAAATGGTTTTCACCACGCTATTGTGGTTTCCTCTTCCTGGGCCACTTCCTAGTCACTTTCAAACTCGGGGGTGGGAGTTTGAGGGGGGCATGGAGGGCTTGGCATTCAAGGCAATCATTGGAGTGGGCAGAGCATTTCAAAAGATCTTTCTAGGACTTGTTTCTTTTTTTGGGAGGGTGGTGGTGGTGGCGGCTTGTTTTATAGCAAGGCTAATGTCTTCCTCTCCTGCTAAAGGGATCCCAATTGTATTGCAGGAGACATAGTGCCAGTTCCAGGGGATGGACAAGGCAGTCACACTCAGCTGGGACAGCGTCTCCTAATGTCTGCTTTCTTTGCAGCTGTGGGTAGCAATGGTGGCTAGCTCAGACCAAGACGACTATGTGCAAATATGCAAAGAACAGGTTAGGACTTGTTTCTAACAGGACTCTTGAGATCTTGCTCTCCCTACCAAAGCTGACCTTGGAGATATGCTACAGGTGGCAAAGCAACGGAAGAAAGGAAGGCCACCCAGCCCTCACAACAAAATCTTATGGTTAAGAGCACTGACTGTTCTTCCAGAGGTCCTGAGTTCAATTCCCAGCAACCACATGGTGGCTCACAACCATCTGTCATGGGATTTGATGCCCTCTTCTGGTGTGTCTGAAGACAGCTACAGTGTACTCACAGATATAAAATAAAATAAAACAAACAAAAAACAAAACCCGCCAAAACAAACAATAACGCTAAAACTGAAAAGAGAATCCTGATTGTGATCCTTCAGGTCAATCAGCCCATACTGATCACCCACAGGTGGGCTAGACTTGACTTGGTGTCGGTTTGGTGTGAGGATTGCGTGACTAGTAAGTCAAGAGCCACAACCCAGCTTAGGGATCTAACTTCTTTAACAATGGCGTCTTAGTCACTGTTCTATTGCTATGAGAGACACCATGACTGAGTCAACTTATAGAAGAAAGCATTTACTTGGGGCGTGGCTTACAGTCTCAGTTCATGATAGTGGTGCGGAGCGTGGCGGCAGGCAGAGAGTTCTCAAGCAGCAGTTGAAAGATTACAACTGATCCACAAGCTTGAGACTGGGCTAGCTGTGGGCTTTGGCAACCTCAGATCCCACCCCCAGTGCCAACTTCCTGTGACAAGGTCCCACCTCCTGATCCTTCCCAAATGGTTTACCAACTGGGAACCAAATGTTCAAAGATATGACAAGCCTCTGAAAGCCATTCTCACTCAAAGCACTGGGAACGACAAACCCACACAGCACCTCTTCTGCCTTACTCGGAGACGGAAGTAATGGAAATGCCAAGCGCTTGTTCAGGGCTACACACAGGAAAGGCAGAAAGGCAAGGTTCGAATCCAGCCTCAGTGGTTTCCCAGTCCAGACCCCTTGACGACTCTTAACTTGCTGCTAGTAACACTTGCACAGTGCCAACAACAGGCCAGGCCCCTTGGAGGCAAACTCACGGCTTCTGCTTCTTATTGTCAGCAGACACTCAGAGGACAGAGCAGTTCAGACTGTCACTAAACCTTTATTTTGACCATGTGGCATGGCTAGCCCTTGGGGTGAGACTCTTGCTGCCAGACAAATTAGGGAAATTGGTGAGTAACTCAGCTGGAGGCCTGAGCCAACTTCAGGATTGTTTGTTTGTTTATTTTGCAAAGGAATCAGCTTCTAGCTTACTGGCAAGCAGAAATTATGACTAACAAGGGAAATGCCGGAAGATTTCAAAACTCGAACTATACATGCAACATAGTGGCTGTTTCCTACCGGTCTTGTTACAGATCAGGCTTAGGAGTAAGAGCTGATATCATAACTTTAACTCATATGTTAACATAAGTCTCTGGTTCCTTTGTTTGTTTACTTTTTTTTTTTTTTTTTTGGTTTTTCGAGACAGGGTTTCTCTGTGTAGCCCTGGCTGTCCTGGAACTCACTCTGTAGACCAGGCTGGCCTCGAACTCAGAAATCCGCCTGTCTCTGCCTCCCAAGTGTTGGGATTAAAGGCGTGCACCACCACCGCCCTGTTTGTTTACTTATTTTGCGCACCTGCGCAGTCCTGTGTGGCAGAGAGACAGTTCCTAGTGCTCTCGTCTTGGTCTTTTTGAGGCAGGGTCTCTTGCTGAATCAGTCGGAGCTTAACGGCTTGGCTAGAATGACTGACTGGTCAGCAGGTCCCAGGCACAGTCCTTTGGCCATGTCCCCAGCACTGGGTGCACGGATGTCTACCACCACATCTCGTCTCTTAAAACCGTGGGTGCTGGGGACCCACACTCAGGTCCTCACGTTTGCACCGCAGCCGCTCGACCCCCGAGCCATCTCCCCAACCTCATGACGCCTATGCGAATTATTTTTAATAATTTCTTTCACATGCCGTGAGTCCATACTTTCGCAATTTGTGTATTTGTAAAATTAAGCAAAGAATGTTTTAAAACTGAACTAAGATACCTCACTGGTTGCAAGATTCAGTGCTCTGGTACCAGAGACACCAAATGTGGGGGAAATGCCTTTTCACAGATGGAACGCAGCTTGACAATGATATTGCAGACAAGTGGGTTCCTCGAAGCAATCGGCAGTTATGTAGAGCCGATGCAAAGCTCGCGCGGAGTAGTTTAGTTGAAGGCCTCAGTGTTCGCCCTATGACATAGCGTGTATCGGTGTGCATTTATAGTGCATAATGCGGAACTAAATGCCTCCTCCTTGAGGCTGGGAACTCAAATCCCCCAAGAGCCGTTCGGGATCTCATCATCCTGTGAGATGGTTCACACTAGCTGACGTGCCAAGCGTCTGTGTGCCCTCTCGGCCGCTGTGGGCTGCGTCCTCACTGTGCCTTCCGGTGTCTGTTTCCCTCTCTGTCCTGGAGTCCCTTCTTATTTTAGCTTATAACGAGAAAGAACATTTCCCCCTCCCCTCACATAAAGTAAGACCTTTGTTTCCAAGACATTGCTTGGCTGGCTACTTCTTTTGCAAACAACAGACAGTTTCTTTCCAGTTTGAATAGCTCAAGATGTTTCAAAGCTCCAGTGCAAGTGAGATTGGAGTGAGCGCGCCAGATCCCCACCAAGCCTAAGGAAGCACAGAATGATTCTATAAAAATATTTCTAGCAATCAAGACCCACAATTTGGAGAAACATAAGGTGCATTTGCACTTGAGTCAGAGCCCCGAGGCTTTTCCCTCTGCATGGGTGGCAACAGCCCCTCTCAGCATCGGGGTCCTTTCTCACACCACGGTGCTTGCCGGAGCCCACCTTCTTCCTGTTCCGAGCTCTGGGAGCCATTGTTTCCTGAGCCTCTCTAGAGACTCGGCACAAATGTTCCTGGGGCTGGCTGGAAGAATGGGCCAATACAGGCAGTTACTTTTCTTTCCATATATACCCTTATTAAAACAGGATTCCCCCTGTTTTCCTGTTTGTATGTGTGCAGTATATGTAAAAGTGTGTGCTGTGTGTGTGTGTTGTCTACTTTATTTATCATGATTACTTAATACAAACTCTTGTTGACCTGGAACTTGCCAAGTATGGGCTTAGCTGAAGACTTAGCGCCAGGAATCCACCTGCTTCCATTTCCCCGGTGCAAGGTTTCAAATGAACACCTCGACACCAGCCACTTTACACAGACATGTGGATCAAACTGAGACCTTCATGCCTTCAAGGCAAGCCAGTCGTCAGTGAAGTCAACCTCCAGGCCAGGGAGAGACTGGTTCAACAGCTAGGGTAGGCAGGGCCTGAGGCTTTCTGCTGGCCTCCACACTTATCTGTCTCCCTATGAACATACATTTAATACACGTGTACACTTCCACAGTTAGCATCCACACATACACATTTCTTAATGTGTCTTCCTAGAAGTGAAAATAGAACACACTTATTCATCAACATTTTTACATATAAAAATAATTGCTCAATTAGACAGCAAACACGTTTAGACTAAGTATTTAAGTGTAAAACACTTAGTTGTATATGAAAATATGAAGGTTTGACTTGCAAGGAGGGATATTTAAGGCAAGTAGAGTCCTTCTGATCACCTGGTAATGTTGGAATGCTAATGTGGGGAGCTGTAGGAACAATATGCTATCATTTTATAATGTCGTGTTTATATTTTTCTCTAGTAAAACAGTTGCAGACGAGTTCACTCCTGAAATCCCAGCCCCTAAAAGACTGGGGCGCAAGGATCAACCACACGCTACAGGTGTGACTGGCCTAGCCTGGGCTATAAACTAAAATTTTGCCTCCTTCCCTCCCTCCCAATCCAAAGGAGTAAAAACAAAAAATAAAACCACCGACCTAAATAGAACTTCTGAGTTATCACTGCTAGGAGGGATTGAACCAGAGAGAGCCGAGTAAAGTCAAAACCAGGTTTAACCACAAGCCAGTGCGTCAAGAAATATCTTATTCTTACTTTGTATGTATGAGTGTTTTGCCTTCATGTGTGTATGTGAATCGAGTACGTATCTAGTGCCACAGAGGCCAGAAATGGGTATTGGATTCCCTGGATCTAGAGTCACAGATGGTTGTGAGCGGCCACGCTGGCACCGCTAGAACAGTAAACGTTCTTAACTACCAACTGTTTCTCCAGCCCTGAAACCGATGCTTTCGTTTCTTTTGAATGTAGTGCTATCGCTTCTTTATTATCACTGTATATTAATCCCGGCTAGGTGGACGAACGAACTTTAATTTCGAGATGGGTGGACGGGGATGCTGTGATGAGCCTCAACCGTGACAAACCCACGACGGGCAAAGGGAACTGTTCCAATGTGCGCACAGAGTGGAGGTCTGGATCCAGTCCAGTTGTTCACACAGCTGGAATGAACATCTGGGCTGTGCCGGGATTGAATAGCCATTTTAGGTCCATTCAGTTCCACTAGTAGGTATGAGCCCTTTCTATGTGCTGGGCACCATGGGAGGCTTTTAAGTGTGTGTGTGTGTGTGTGTGTGTGTGTGTGTGTGTGTGTGTATATATATATATATATATATATATATATATATATATATATATGAAATTCCCTCCTAGTAGCTGTGTGTGTTATAAGCACTCTCTTTGAAGACGAGAAGCTGCTTGGATAGGTTCGGTATGACGACACGGAGCAGTTGTAGAGCTACGGGATCCACTCAGACTTGGGGATGCCGTGGGGTTACTTTGCACTGCTACTGGAATGCTACTGGGACACCATCTGTACAGAATGGAGACCCTGACAGGAGTTGATACAGTTAAATGAAGAATTAGAGCCTCGGGTATGACAAAAAGGAAGCCATGTGGCTTATACCCAGACACTTGTAAGTTCTCTGAAGTGAGAGGACACTGACAGCCAGAACCAGGTTCCCTGTGGGCCCCTGTGGAAGAACGCTTCTGTAGTTGTGACAGAAGGTTGACGGGACAGTGGGAGGTCAAGGGAGGAGCCTTGAGCCCAGACTTCAGGCTACTACAGGCTTGAAGAAGGAATAGGAGGGCAGATGGGAGGGGTGATAGTGACTGCGACATGGCGGGCTTCCGGTCGAAGGCAGAGTCTGTATGTGGTTCTCCATGTTAAGGCTCACTGGAAGGTTCTGGGGAGAGGAAACTTGGGGAGACTCATGAGGATGTGGTGTGGAGTAGCCAGCCAGTTTCCCACAGGCCAGCAGGCTCCCGCTGAGAGCCCACACAGGAGTCACTATCCTCAGCGAAGATGCAGAGTGTGAAAGACTTGCCCAAGGCTCTGGGAACCAACTCAAGAACGTGTGCTGTGAGTGGCTTCAGGTCTGTAGAGTGGATTCACGTTATTCAGGTAAGGTGTTGACAGCCCTGAGTCCAGTCCCCGAGGAGGGCTCAGAAGACCTGCACCCCTCCTCACTGGGATAGAGGGAGGGGACCCTGTGTACACAGAGTTCAGAATAGCAGCAATTGTGCAAGGCCACATCATCTTCATTCGAATGACCCATACAGAAACCACCTAAAAAGCCATTAGGCCATTTCTTCTCATCAAGGTCGGGACTTCATTCAGAAAAGGAGGCCAATGACCTATTAGTTCCCGGGGAGGCAAATATTGCATGGCCCTGGGTGCATCGTTTAGCTGTGGCTTTTAGCTTCTTTATCAGTGTAACACTTGGCCTGTAGGAACCAAATAAGGTAACAGCTGTGAAGGGATCTTGTAAATGAAGCCACCTTGTTTCAGGAGTGGGAAAAGAACATGGAAGGAGGAGGAGGAAGAGGAGGAAGGGAAAATAGAGAAGGTGAGAGGGAGAAAGGAGGTATGTTGGGAAGGCTCCAACAACATTCACAAATTACCAAGACCGTGGGCTTTTTGAAAGTGAACTAATGAGATAAGTCCATCCCCCCACATGCTGGAGTCAGGATGGTTTACAGGGCATCTGAGAACTGCCTGCAGCAGACAAAGAAGCAGGCAGAGTAACCAGGGCCTGTGTGGTCCTGGCCCAAAGCAACACATGTGAGATTAGTAAAGACACACACACACACACACACACACACACACACACACATACACACACACTTTAAAACTCATATAGTAATTTAAAAAATGAAAAACAGTCGATTTGATGAAAAGTTAGTATAGATTGCTAATCTTGGAGAAGGGGTGGGGACATCTCCAGGATGAACACATGTTGGGACACGTGGTACCGATTTAGGGCACTTAGAGCACTTACTGAAGAAAATTAAGATCCATTGATGGATTTTTAAAGCAAGAGTTTCTTTACTCAACCAAAGCCTGAGAGGTGGGGGGCTAAGGGTTGGGGCGGAGGGGAACTCTAACTCCATGTGGAGGGGACTAAGGGGTGACTTAGGCTCCTTTTCTTTTTGCCTGGTATGCACTGAAGTTCTGGGACTGCAAAGGACCCGAGCCATGGTGACTCTCCTGCCTCGGTCACTTGGTTGGTTGGTCACTTGTTCAGGAGAGAAAGAGTCGCAAGACAATAATAGGCATACAAATACAATTAGAATACTATTGAAAAAGGAAGAGGAGACATATTCTGTTAATTCTAAAGGAGTCACAAGTTATTTAAGAACGTGAGAAGAGCAGAGTAGCTGTGAAAAGGAGAGGGTAGAGCTTGAGAAGCATTGGCTTTGGACAGAGAAAAGCTTCCGGATTAAGAAACCTGTAGATTCTTAAACTTTGCCTTTTAAAGACTCAAGGGCCTGGGTTAAACCACCCTGCTGGGCTTGTTCTCTCCCAAAACTTTGGTTGTAATTGTTACAACGCAAAAACAACTGGTCACATTTTAATAGACTCAGGGCAGATACAAAAAGAAACTGTAGGAGCCACGGGTTGTATTTTTTTCCCCTAGTGTCATTTAACTATGATAAACTTTGTTTATATAAAGTGAAAAAGAAAAAAAAAAAAAACAATCCTCATGATCCCCATTGGTTTTCATTCCAACGATCAATTTATTGAAACATTAGAGTCAATTGACTTTCGTTGACTTTTTTTTTTCTCCAAGCTGGTACAAATGTGTGAAGAGAATATGGACGGGTAGGAAATTAATCAAGCCTTCTCTCTGGTCCTGAGAACACTGGAGATCTTAGCAAAGTCCTTAGGCAGGGCAGAGCAAGCACTAGCACCGTGTGTGGACGAAGCAGCTACTTTGCCCCCCTGAATAGCAAAACACTCGTTTTGCCGATTATTTAGAAAAATCTAGAAAAAGCTAGATTTATATGTTATACAGCCTTAAAAATCAAATAGAATGTATTTAGAAGGGCTCTATTGTTTGAATCTGCTAATCCACTCTCCTGGTTCAAGAATTAAAGTGTAGGGCTGGAGAGATGGCTCAGAGCTTAAGAGCACTGACTGCTCTTCCAGAGGTTCTGAGTTCAATTCCCAGCAACCACATGGTGGCTCATAACCATCTGTAATGGGGATCTGATGCCCTCTTCTGGTGTATCTGAAGAGAGCGATGGTGGTATACATATAAAATAAATGGATGAATTTTATTTTTATTTTTTTAAAAAGAATTGAAGTGTAATAGCAAAGAAATAAAAATAATAAATCTGAAAAATATTTTATGTAAAATTTAAAAAATGCATCAAGTTTATTTTTATTTCTGCCACTGCCTAAGGCCGAGCAAGACTCTTTGGGAAAATTTTAAGAGAAATCAGTTAGTATTAGGCATATTAAAATGCACAGATGGGAGAAATCTTTCAGATATGTTAATAAACAGGATGGGCGGGAGAGTGCCGCTGCCCCAACATTATTTTAAGGTACCTCACGCATCCTATAGGAGCTTTAGGAGGGGTGTCACGGAGAGGAGAGTGGGGGCGCTGAGGGCGCCGAACCTGCGAAGGACATGTGTCTGTAATTGGCTGTTCTCGGTTCTGTCTTGTTAACAAGTATATAAATAAGAGAAGGCTTCAGTAATTGGCTCGGGGTTACTAATGAATTAATTAACTTCAGTCTATTTAACCTAACCTTTAATAATAAAAGTCCTTTTCCCCCCTTTTTCCTTTTTTTCCTTTCTTTCTTTCTTTCTTTTTTTTTTTTTTCCGTTTTGCAATAGGTCTGACGGACTGAAAAAAAAAAAAAAAACAGACATGCGGCCAAGCTCTTGAAAATTAATGAGAAAGGAGGAAAGGATCGATGTACACTCTGCTTGCGGGGAACTGACACAAAAAAGACACAATAAGCTTGGGACAAACACAGTCCGTTTAAAAAATAGGTTAGAAAAAGTGGGCAAATTCAATTATAGAAGTAATTAGAAGATCCAGGGCAGGCTGCCTTTGGGACTGTGCCAGCAAACATGAATTAATATGAGTGAATAGAGAGCCCATGTAGTAATTAAGAAGCAATCACCTATAGCAATGAGCACCTGAAAACAGGCCTAAAACCATTAATTCAGTGATCAAAAATATTTTTAGATGATTAATATGGCAAATTTATTTTTTAAAAGACTAATTTCTGGAAAGATATCAAGACAATGGCATACCGTTTGTTCTTCTGGCATTTATATAGCTAATTAAATTTTATAATTTGCAACAACAGTCATTATTATCTGAAAACAGCGAAGGCAATATTTCACCTCTCTCTCTCTCTCTCTCTCTCTCTCTCTCTGTCTCTCGCTGTAGTTCTAAAATCAATAACGTAAACTCAGCTAGCTCCCACTGCCCTCCTGCAAGTGACTAAGTCTTGATTACAGCGTTATTTCAACGTGTATTTTTTTTCCCTTAATATGGCTGTGTTTCATAAATGTTAAAACGTTCGAATGAACAGGCATACATGTTCCTACACCTGGGCAGGAATTCCACACACTGTTTAATTTCAACACAATCAAATAAAAGCATTAATATACTATTTGTGCGTCAGAGACGTTCTTACATGGTCAACAGAGGTCTGTCCCTCCAGTGCGCACCGGCCCTCCCCTAAGAACACAAAGGCGCACAGGGGCTCGGTGGAGAGTCCTTTAGAACTCACAGAGGCTAATGGCTTCTGAAATAGGTGATTATCAGAGCCCCGGAGAGCAAGATGAGGGTCTGGCTGGTAGTAAATAACCTCTCAATATGAATTATTCTATTTCCACCGCTTTAAGAAAACGCATGTTTCATTGTAGATCAGAAAAGTCTGGAAAATGCTGTCTTTTTGGAAATAATAGGGGGCTACTAAGGCTGATCAGCTGAGCAGCAGGTGCAGGGGACACCTGCTAAGGGGTGGGGTGCTAAGGGAACCCCTGACCTCCAGCCTCACAGTCATTTCTGCCCAAGTGAGTTCCCTCTGCAAAACAAGACGTGTCTGTCAGACTTTAGGGACGGCAGATATGCGAACTGTAAGGAGGTGGCGGATGAGTAGACCAGAGGTTCTCAAGTGGGTCGCGACTTTTTTTTTGTAGGGGTGGGGTCATCTGAGACCATCAGAAACCAGATATTTACATTATGATTCAGAACGGTAGCAAAGCCACATTTAGGAAGTAACAACAAAATAATATTATGTTGGGGGTGTATGTGTCACCACACTTATGGGGAACTGTATTAAAGGGTCGTAGCATTAGGAAGGTTACGAACCACTGACACAGACAAAAAACAAAACAAAACAAAACAAAACAGAAAATGAAAGGCATTCAAGCTACTTTCTGAAGCTGATTTCACAGTTGCCTTTCCAGCTTTCATGTCTAAAGACGAACTGGGTGTTCTGGGAGAGAAAACGGGCAAGAAGTGTGTACCACCAGGGCTCATATTCCCTGAGTGAGCCTGAGGCTAAGCAGCCAGGACCAGGCAGATCAGCCTCCAGCAGGCGCCGGGGCTCCCCAGAGGCCGCGCAGGATTGGGAGCCAGTGGAGCGAGCCTAGTTTGGAGAGGTCTGGGCGGGACCCACTTACTGTGAAAAGTCAGGGGAGAGAGTGAGCCCGGGGCTGCAAACAGCGCCTCCTCCGGTTGGAAAGCGCACCTAGGCTCTTTGTGGAGGAGGGTGTGGAGAAGGCAGGACTCCAGGACACAAGGAGCCATAGGGGAGATGCGGAGAATAAAGTGGACAAAGGTTAGTTAGAACTGCAGACGCCTGGACCTGCGCTCTGGAGGTTAGGCTGGAATATGGGAAGTTCAAGGCCAGCCGTGGCTACAAGGAAGGGGATTTGAAGAAAAGCCCGAACTACACGACACCCTGTCGTAAAATAAAGTGCAGCGACACAACCAACGTCAAAACCGAAGCAAAAGCAAAACAGAAAAGACGATAACTTCTTATTTTTCAAAAGTAAAAGTTCTTCTTTCCTTTTCTTCCCGTTTTCATTCACAAAACATTTTCTGAATTCCTTTCACCAAGTAAGAAGTAGGAGTGGAGGGTTGGGGAGAGGGTGTTGTTGTTTGGAGGTGTCTAGAAATATGCCAGACACAGACATAGTGACCCTCTTTTCTTTCTCTTATCATCATCATCATCATCATCATCATCATCAACAACAACAACAACAACAACAACAACAAGTCTCTTTTAGCCCAGGCTGGCCTTGACCTCACTTTGTAGATGAGGATGACTGGAAATTCCTGATCCTCCTGCCTCAGCCTCTGGCAATGCTGGGATTTATTTGTTTTTCTTCTCCTCTTTGGGCAACAGGGTCTCACCGTAGAGTCTAGACTGGCCTCCACATCACCATCTTTCTGCCTCGGCCTCCCGAACACCAAGTTTACAGGCACACACTTGTATGCCCTACTTTAAGACTGCCCATTTCAGCTGGGCGGTGGTGGCGCACGCCTTTAATCCCAGCACTTGGGAAGCAGAGGCAGGCGTATTTTTGAGTTTGAGGCCAGCCTGGTCTACAGAGTGAGTTCCAGGACAGCCAGGGCTCCACAGAGAAACCCTGACTCAAAACAAACAAACAAACAAACAAACAAACAAAAAAAAACCAAACAATCAAAACAAACAAACAAAGACTGTCCCATTTCAAAGTCCTTACTCCAGAAGCAGGGTAGAGCCCAGGGAGACAGGAAAGGTGTTGGAAGTTGAAAGAGGAGCAGCAGGGCCTGCTGGCCTGGCGCTGGGGGCTGCGGAGCATGGCGGAATCCAGGCCTCTTCAGAATAACCTCAGGCAGAGAGGGAGAAAGGGAACCTCACAGGAAGGGAACCTTCTCTTGCCTCACACCTGGATCCTTCTTAAAATCAGTTATTTTAGGAAACAGCAAGTCTACAAGACCACCACTGGTGTGTGTGTGTGTGTGTGTGTGTGTGTGTGTGTGTAAATGGTGACTGTGTATTCATGTGAGGGAGGAAGTGGGAGGGGGGGGCGGTTTGCAAAAGGCCCTCAAGAGTTGTGAGAGGGAAGCTTGAAGGGCTATAAAGGAAAGGCTGGGGACAATGTGAGGGGGACTGTTGGGGGAGGGGGAAGCTAGGAGTGTGTTGGGGGGCTGTAGGTGGGAGTGTGAGGAAATCTAGGGGTGGGGTGGGGATCTGGGAGTGGCTGAGCAGTGAGCTGTAGGAGGGAGTGGGGGGGGGGCGGGAAGGGAATTTGAGTGACAGCCGAAGTGGGAGTGGACAGCAGGGAAGGGGTTTGAGGGAGCCTGGGGAACTCGAGGTGGGGGAGCACAAGGGGGGAGCTCGGGGCTCTTTGGAATTTCTAACGCATCCCTTCTGAATCTTAAGCATCTTCTTTCTTCAGTTAGTGTCCTCTCTTCCCTGTCCCCCCCCTCAACCCCCACCCCTTGATTCTCTGCGATAATGTCTCCCTGGGTAGCCCTGAATGGCCCAGGATTTGCTCTGTAGCCTGGGCTATCTGTGCACTCACAGATCCTCCTGCCTCTACCTCCCAAAGGCTGGGATTAAAGGTAATGCACGGACACGCCCCGCCAGGGCTTGCTCTCCAGCTTTTGTGTGTAGGTTTTCGGTTTTGTCTGGCTGGAGAAATGAGATGTCCTGATAGGTTTTATGTTTGTGCGTGCCTGTGCATGCCTATGCACACGTGTGTATGTGTGTCATACTGTGCATATAGAAACCAGAGGATAACGGTGTGAGAGGTAGTTCTCTCTTTCTACCCGGGGATCAAACTTAGGTCAGCAGGCTTGGTGGTAGGTAGCTCCTTTTTTAAATCAGGCAACTATTACTGAGTATTTACTAATTACAGGTATTCTGCCAGCCACCCTTGGCTCCTCCCTCGTTTCTAGCTTGGGAATCACTTGAAAGATGCCCCGAAGAGAAGACACCTTGAAGGATGCTGGGAGGAGAAGCTCGCCTTTCAACAGTTCCGTTCTGCAACAGGTGCGGCTGCCGGGCACCTTGGGGCCTGGTCTGTTGAGCTTTTAAACCATCCCACGGGTTTACTCCGCGAGCAGAGAAGACTATAACTAGCTGGGGTCAGAAGCTTCCTACGTCCAAGCCCAGCCCTGTTTACTGGATATCCAGAATGAGAGGCTTTCTGTCTTCCTGGAGCAGAGAAGTTGCCATCACGTCTGAACGCTAATTCAATGGGTTCTTTTGTACGTGTTCTGCTGGGGAGGGGGGTGGGGGGTGGGGGAGGGGGAGGGTACAGTGATGATTAAAACACGAGTCTTGCCTTTTAGGAGAGTCCTCCCTCAAGAAGCAGGTGAGGTAGAGAAGTGAATCAATTATTATCAGTAAGATGTAGGTGATAAGCCAAAGGGGGAGGGTGATGGGATGTCAGACTCGGGATTCTAGGAACAGGTATTTAATTAGCTGAGGATGGGAGCAAGGGCCTCAATGCAAAGACTGAAGGTTGGGGTCAGGGAAGAGGTTTCCCGACTCTATAAAAGGAATGGCTGGCTTGGTACACAGAGGTATATAGGCGTGTGTCAAGCCACCCCTGCGGACCTGCAGAGAAGGCGTCCTTTGATGTCTGCAGTTCCTTGACTCGTTTTTTTTTGTTTTCTAATCCCCCTTTCAAGGTTTCTGGACAGAACCAGAGAAGTCCAGTTGCTGGTCACTTCCAAACTGGAAACTGTTGGGCTCCATCATGCCTACGGATGAGTCAGCTGTACATCCACTAAGCACCCAGGTGGGCAGGTGGGCGTGCCCCAGGGAGGGGTCCCATTACAGCCCGCGGGTCTCACGAGCGTGTCCACGTGCATGAAATGATTTCTCTTTCCCCGCCAGTGTTCATCCACACCTGAGGTTACAGTTCGGTACAGACTGCTTGTCGTGGAAACTGTAAGATGTTTCCCACGTTAGCAATGCCCAAAAGGGGGACCACAGCAGTTCTCAGAAACGTGTTCTGCATAGGAACCAGCACCCCATGCAATTCGATAAGCATTTTTGGTAGAGCCTCCTTTCCCATGAGTCCCCTGCCTGCCCGGCAGCTGCCTGTCCTTCTGGTGTCAGTTTTAAATGTTTTTTCCTCTTGAGACATTTTACCTAATCTTTTCTATCAGGTCACCTTCCTCCCCCAGGGAGGAACCTGGTACTTTTCCAATACTGAACTGTATAATTAACAGACTCTACTCCTCTCAGTGGTGTATCAGCATCTTGAGGGCAGAAGCTAGATTTCTAATTGGAATTCCCAGAGTGCCTAGCACTATTCTGGTACACAGTAGTTTTTTTGTTTTTTTTGTTTTTGTTTTTGTTTTTGTTTTTTGTTTTTTTGTTTTTTTGTTTGTTTGTTTTGTTTTTTTTGAGACAGGGTTTCTTTTTGTAGTCCTGGCTGTCCTGGAACTCACTCTGTAGACCAGGCTGGCCTCGAACTCAGAAATCTGTCTGCCTCTGCCTCCTAAGTGCTGGGATTACAGGTGTGCACCACCACGCCCGGCCACAATAGGTATTTAATAAATGCTTCATAAGTGATTGACTTAGTTCGATTGGGGATTGAAACCCAAAAGCAATGAACTGAAAGGGACCTAAGCAGAACCAGGCTAGCTATTGCCAGAAGTCTCTCAAAACTCACACTGGCTTTTAGAAGGATTCAGACGAGGCGGCTCTGATGCCTTCTCTCGACGCCCTTCTCGGCCTCCTCACATGCCAGGCGGCTCCAAACAAATCCAGCCTCTTCCCTTTCTGGTCCTCTGCGCCCTGTTGTCTCCTCAGGGCTGCCTCCATCACTAAGGTCCCAAGTGCCGAGATGAGGGCTGCAGCTCGGGAAGGGACTGGCTCTGCCTGAGGGAGCGGGGAAGAGCTGCCCGTACACACAGGCCCGGAGAAGGCCGTGCTGGGTCGAGGAGCCACTGTCCATAACCAGCTCCCCAGCTCGAAGGGTCTGGTCCCTGTTACCATGCACATCACCCCGGAGAACAGGCTTAATAAAAGAGCTGCCAAGACTCACCTTACCTCCTTGAGGCATGGAGGGCATGAAGGCGGGGCGGAGTCACAAGGAGTAAGGCCGTTGTGAGCAAGAGGGGGAGAAGGAGGAGGAGGAGGAGGAGGAGGAGGAGGAAGAGAAGGAGGAGGAGGAGGAAGAGAAGGAGGAGGAGGAGGAGGAAGAGAAGGAGGAGGAGGAGGAAGAGGAAGGAGAAGAAGAAGGAGGAGGAGAAGGAGGAGGAGGAGGGGAGGAGGAGGAGGAGGAGGAGGAGGAGGAGGAGGAGGAGGAGGAGAAGAAGAAGAAGAAGAAGAAGAAGAAGAAGAAGAAGAAGAAGAAGAAGAAGAAGAAGAAGAAAGGAGTAGCAGACAGGTGAGAAAGGAGTGAAAGAAAGATCTAGAAGAAGAATGCCTGGGTGGCAGACACAGCCAATGGCTGGTGAGTGCACAGATGGTTGGCTGCTTTCTTGGGGTTGGCTTAGAGCTGGTCCCATCTCAGGCTGCTCTTAGGTAGCCAGAAATTTCTCCTTGAGAAGTCTACAACAAGTGAGACAGATGGCTGGAACCATTGGGGGTCAAAGCCAGATCTCAGTTACGCTACTGTATTCCAGGATCCACTTTGCCTCTCCCCCCCCTCCCACTCATTCAGGCCGATTTCCATTTTGAGAAATGTTCTAAGAAGGAGTCGTACCCTACTTTCAAAGTTTCACTGAAGCTTGAGCTTAGAGCCGCGTGGAGAGCAGGGAGCTCTTATCTAGTCCAACTTTTTTTTTTATTTCTTTGTTAAATCAAAGAAGCTCCAAAAGTCTCCAATTGGTCACCAGAGCGAGTGCCAGTGCCTCGGAAGATGACAAGCGGCATGCTGGTGTCTGGTGGCGAGGCCTGTCCCTGTGTCTGTGAGTATAATGCCCGCCACGATCACGGATGCAGAACACTATTAGCATACTAATTTGATTCTCCACCTAAAGAATGGGAGATTCTTTCGACACAGACAGCTGTCCATGAATAGCTAGGGTGACCCCTGGTCAATTTTCCATCTGTCTTAGGGTAAGAACTCCAGAACGAGGCCACACTGGCCCTGAGATTTCACACAGCTTTCTCCATCCACAGTGCCATGGTGGCTCATCTGTAAAATGGGGGTGCAACCAGAGGAGCCTCTCCTCCACAGCTGGAGTGAGGACCAGGTGAACACCATGCCCGCAGAGATACTGTAACTGAAAACATTTTTTTTTCTCCTTGTCTGAAATACATTTAAGGCTTTCATCGACATATGCATATGCTGGGAAGGTTTATGCTGTAATTCGACTACCCATCTGGACATAGAGAGAGGTGGACAGACGCCTTGCTCGGTAACCTCTGAGATGTATGGGACTGAATATGTTGTGAATGTGCATGTGTGTGTACATGTGTGCAGAGACCAGAGGCTGATGTCAAATGTCTTCCTAGGTTGTTCTCTGCCTTATTATTGACTTGGAAAGTTATTATTGCCTTTCTGTATGTGCAGAATGTGCATGTGGGGCAAAATGCTGTGTGTGCCTGTGGGGGTCAGAGGGCAGATTTGAAGGAGTCAGTTCCCTCTTTCCACCACACGGATTCTAGGGATTGAACTTGGAATTTTGAATTTGGCAGTGAGTATCTTTACTGAACCACCTGGTCAGCTTCTCCTTCTCTCTCTCTCTCTCTCTCTCTCTCTCTCTTATATATACTATACATTCATATATATATATACATATATATGACATATTCTCTCTCTATAAACTCTGTCTCTCTATATATGTATATATATACGTGTATATATATATTTATTTATATTTATATTGAGACAGGGTCTCACAATGTGACTCTGGCTGACCTGGAACTCTCTATGCATACCAGGCTGGCCTCAAACTCATAGATACCTGCTTGCTTCTGCCGCTCAAGTACTGGGATTGAAGGCGCACACCACCACACCCAGCCCTCTTATTTTATTTTTGGAGACAGGGTCTCTCATTGATCCCAGAGCTCACTCACTGGTTAGGCTAGGCTGGCTAGTTCTTAAGTCCTAGGAATCCTCCTGTCTCGGCTTTCCTAGCGCTGGGATTACAGATGCACACAAGGTCTTTACACCGATGATGGGGAGTGGACCCAGGTCTTCACATCTGTGCACTTTACACATTGAGGCGTCTCCCGACTGTTCATTGTTTCTTTGTCTTTAATGAGGATTCTGAGCTATGGAGAGGCTGCTGAGACCTTTTGCCTGCCGCTCATTGAACATCCGAGGACCAGGGCACAGAAGGAAGGAGTGGGATCTGGGGATGTCAGGTTGACACACTGACAGAGCGCAGACATAACTCGTGCCTGTAACCCATGCTTTCTTGCGTCGCCCCGCCTCCTTTCTTTGGACCTGTGGCTCTGTCTCCCTTGGGCATGCTTGGCAGTCACCAGTGGAGTTCAGAATATATGGATGAGTGGGTTTTAGCCTCAGACTTCCTGATGTAATGAGTTTGGCTGGACTCTGAATTTTGAACCATTGTGCGAGAATGATTGCATTTTGAACACTAAAAATTTTAGAAAATAGCTATGTTTTCGGTGTAAAGTCTGTAGTAACATACACCAACAGTACAATTAATAAAACGACGGAACTTGGCATGATTGTCTAACGAGGTGCATCTGGTAACAACCCCGTGGTGTCACGTGACTCTTCAGCGTCTGCTTTAAGTCGTGCACAGTGCCAGCACTGTGGCTCCCTGGAGACTCAGGCTGGAAGGACAGCTTCAACAGAGGAAGCCCTGTGGAGAGCCAGAGATGGCTCCGAGGCACCCCAGAGGCACCCCAGCTCGCGTCTCAGGAGAGCACAGGGAAGTCAGGAATCACTGCGATTTGTTATCCTGGAAGCTTGGCTGCCAATTTCTCTTTCTTTTTTATCATTGCCTTTTTAAGCCTGCGTCCACAGCCCGGGCTTCTTTCTTCATGCTATTCTTACCCTCTCTCTCTCTCTCTCTCTCTCTCTCTCTCTCTCTCTCTTTCTCTCTCTCTCTCCCCTCCCCTCGCCCCCAACCCCCCCCCCCACTGGTTCTTCTAAATCTCTATTTCCTTCTTGCTAAGTGTGTTTCACTTTAAAAAAAAAACTTACTATTATTACTTTTATTATTTTGGCTTTTTTGAAATAGGTTCTCAGTGTGTATCGCTGGCTGTCCTGGGACTCACAGAGATTGGGCTGCCTCTGTCTCCCAAGTGCTGGGATTAAACGCATGCACCACCATGCCTGACTTTGACTTATTTTTACTTTATGTGTATGAGTGCTTTGTCTGCATGTATGAATTATGTGTGCACTGTGTGTGCCCTTAAAGGCCTGAGGGGGGGTTGTTGGCCTCATCCTCTGGAACTGGAATTACAGGCAGCTGGAAGATACCATGCAGGTGCTGGGCCCCAAACCTTTGCAAGTGCATCAGCTCTCCTAACCACTGGGCCATCTTTCCAGTCCCAAAGTGTGTGTGTGTGTGTGTGCGTGTGTCTGTATCTGTGTGTCTATGTCTGTCTGTGGTGTGTGTTTTTCCAGTCCCAAAGGGTGTGTGTGTGTGTGTGTGTGTGTGTGTGTGTGTATGTGTGTGTGTGTCTGTCTGTCTGACTGTGTGTCTTTGTGTATTCACTGAATTTCATGAGGATAGTCTTGACTAGCACTGAGCTTGCGGGGATCATGCACTAATGTGATGTTCTTGGTGTTCCGGTGACTGTGAAGGGTCAGTCACAGCAAATTCAAGCTCAGTCTTGAAACCATGATGTTTTTGCTCATTTATCCCTGGTCTGCTGTCATGCTGGGAGAATGTGTTGGAGGTGAGTCACCCTGGGGTGACTTCCACCTCCCTCAGGTGTCGCCAAGGAAGAAATCTTGAAGTCATGTAAAAGTTAAAGAAGTTTCTCTTACAAGAAACTTCTAGTCTGCCATCAGTGCATCCTAGTGGGGGGGCTCAAGGGAGCCTCAAACGGGGCCTTGCATGTTCTGGTCTTGTGGCACTTTGGTCGGGAGTGGAAAGAGCCTTTAACTGGAGAAAGGAGCCATATCTGAACTCAAAATGGAAAAAAAAAAAGTCCTACATAGTTTCATCAATCTTCCTCCATCAAAAATCAGTTTACAAACAGGTCACATGAACATATAAACGTCACGAGGTTATAAGGGCCAAATTGTGCTAGGTGACTAGACACACAGGCTCCTTCTCTGGATTCTCAGGATCCTTGTGACGTAAGCTGTCATCATCGCAGTAGCATCTGTGTGATGTCACAGGCTTCACTCCACGGCTACCTGAGCTTGTCAGCTACACGCAGAGAGCCACTACTGGTAGGGTAGTTTAACCTTAACATTAATCCTCCCTCCTCAAATTCCTGAGCAGAAAGGCCGACAGGCTTGAATTCAAGGCTTGGAGAAGAGAATAGAGTTAGGAGATTATAGCCAGCCTTCAGCCAATGGCTGGTGGAGGGTGGTTGCCATGGTGACAGCAGTGTTGGAAGTTTCCTGACAAATGTTTTCAGAGTCTGGCTGTGAGAGAGGGAGCAGGCTACTTTCCAACAAAAACAAAACAAAAAGGCTGCGATTTTGAATCTAATTTGTCAGATTTTATTTTTAAGAAAATTTAAATTTTAAATGTAAAATAAAGAATGAGAGATTTAGGAAAGCCTATTATTTTTTTTTATGTTAAAAATCACTTGTAATGTGTGTTCTGTGTTTCTGATTTCAATATTCTGATTTATTAGTGGGAGGTTGATGATCAGCGTTTTGAGTTAAGTGAACCAAGATCTCATTTTGTTATTTTGTAGTATAATGGATCTAGCTTGGTAAACGCACGTAAGGTGTAGGTTGTGTGTGTGCGTGTGTGTGTGTGTGTGTGTGTGTGTGTGTGTGAGATATCTATATGCGTATGTCTGTATATATGTGTATATATGAATGAATTCCTCATTGTCAAAGTGAGGGAAGTAGCGAGTCATAGTGTGACCCGTGTCTGATTTAATGCTGTTGGCACTGACGGATTTCAGGAAATCAGTGGGTGCTGACTGGCCCCAGTGTGACGCACTTACCAAAGGAAAACCCGGGACTGGAGAGATGGCTCAGTGGGTGAAGTACTTACCACACAAGTGTGAGGAGCGGAGTTCAAATCTCCAGCACCCACATAGATGGCAGCATGACAGCAGTCTCTGTCATCCTGGCACTAGGTAACCAGAGACAGGATGAACGGGTGTGGGGGTGGGGTGCCAGGGGGGTGCCGGTCACTGGCCAGCCAGTGTTGCATAATCAATGAAGTCCAGGCTCAACCAGAGAACCTGTCTCCAAAAGTAAGGTGTGAAGTTATAGACCAAGAGGCCCAGTGTCAACCTTGTCAACCTTTTACCTCTGCAGGTACATATACCTACACACCACAAAACATACACAATTAAAAAAAAAATGAAGATATAATCAAGGATGCTTAGAGGGGGCTTTCGAACCTTTCACAGCAGCGACTGTACGGAGCACCACCCATCCCTGACCCTGTGTCCTCCGTCTGCTCCCCTAGCCTTCCATGGGCGAGCTGTTGAGCCTCCATTCTAGGGGGAGGAGGGGTGGCTCCTGGCCTTGGCTGTTGGATCTGTCGCTATCGTTGAGCTTTTAGGCCACCAGAACCAGTTTCAGATTCTGGTAAAGTTTCCCATTCTCCAGGCTCCTCTCCCCTGAACGGGCTCCGGCTTCCCAGAACCGCAGCAGAGGTTAGTCTCGAAAGCAGTGGCTTCTGTGGACAGTCATGTGGACGGCAGATAGCTCCCGCTGTCATTACGGGATCATCCAGAGAAGGGGACGGTCAAGTAGGGCTTACGGTCCACTTGAGTTTTTCTGATTGTAAAACCAGCCATTTTTCAATTTAAATAATTTAAGGATCTCAGCATCCCTATAGGCTCAGGCTCACTTAGCCTCTTATTAGCTAATAGTTTCTCTAGTTCAAGAGGTGGAAGGGAAGATACTGTGAATCCACAACAGTGAGTAGAATAAACAAAAAAGCAAAAATCAAAAAGACAAAACAAAGCACACAAAGGCAAAGGGAAGACACAATAAGGGTCTATACAAATAACCATAATTGATTTAAAAGTTAATTAAAAGAGTCAAAGGAAGGCAGCGCTATGAGGCCCAGCATGTATCAATAGGTAGATGACACAGGAGAATAGATTAGAAAATTGATCTAAGCTAACTAGATGGAAACAGACAGAGCTCTTGGTTTTACCTTAAACACCACAAATTCTTTCCCGGGTCTTTCCCCTCACATTTCCTAACAATGTTCCACGGATAGAAACCCTGAGGTGAACATGAGGGAGCAAACAAAATCGATTGGCAACATCCAAAAGGGGTAGGATGGTTCAGCGACTCCGCTGGCTCTTCATGACAGCAAAGTCAGACAATGTAGTGGACACAGGGACTCTGTGACAGCAAATGCAGACACTGTAGTGGACACAGGGACTCTGTGACGGCTAAGGCAGACGCTACAGTGGACACAGGGCCTCACGTCCTCTAACATACGAGCACGTTCCCCTTTTGACTTTTAAAATCTCCACAGCTTTTCATGCCTCTGAGAAAAAGCACGACCACGGAAGTAAATATTCTGCCTCTGGGTGGATCCCCAGAGAGCAATCCAACAAGAAGGCAGAAGTCTCCTGCCATTTCCAGAAGCTTCTCTGGATAGTACCACAGTTTCTGTTCTCATGTTCTAGAGACACGAAGATGACCCGAAGACCACACTGCTCACGGTCCGCCTGCGCCGTGGGCCACTCCTGTAACACCCCACTGCCACCCCAGTGAAGGGTACAGCTCGAGAGAAACCGTTGGATGACCAGTCAGAGAAAGCACTTTCTGTCTGAGAGAGGGCCCACGGTACCACCGAGAACTGAATCCGATCGCCAGACACTCTGAGCTATGACTGACAAGAAAGGTATGCAGGCTTCTGACGGAAGAGTCTTGTGCCAGCCCCTGAAAAGCCTCTTTGTGTCTGAGGACAGCATGCCTAAGGAGTCTGGAAGGAATGAGGTCAGAAACGGGCTGTGCCTGTGAGCTTCCTCCTTCCGATTCTTATCTCCCTTCCAAACCACACATTCCTGCATTACCACGGGAGCATCTCACAGGGTGGTCCTCAGGAGGTCCACCAGGCTGTACCGTCTGCACTGGTGGGAACCCCCCAGCCCACCTACCCCTTTCTCTCAGTTTGGAATCAGGAAAAAAAAATACCACAACAAAACCAACAAATAAAAAAAACAAACCCAATGAGAAGAATGAAACAAACACAGCCAGATCAAGCTACCAATGTCAAAAATACCCAGAACTGTTTGAGCTGCAACCTGACTGTCTCCGCGGTGCCACTCCCCCCGCTCTGCCAGCACCGCTTGCCCAGCTGATTCCTGGACTCCCAGCACCTGAGCTCCGTGCTTAACTATTTGTTGAGGGAGTGAATAAATGGCATTTCCTTTCTCTAAGATGAAGATAAAAAGATGGGTAAGCAGGCATGCAGTTCACATAAATAACATAAAAATCACCTGGTAGGGCTTTTTGTTTGGGCTGTTGCTTATCTGCAAAGGTTCAAGAATTCCCCGGAATGGGTTTGATAAAATATTAGGCTCAAAGAATAAAGGCAGCAAATTTGCACGAAGGCTGTGTGTGCATATATGTAATAAAACTTGTGAATAGCATAGTTTGGGGTAATACATACATATATACAAACAAACTATATATATATATGTTTATATATATACATATATATTATGTAATTCAGAGTATTCACTCCTGAAAACACACCACACACACACACACACACACTTTCTCTAGTGTTTTCCAACTTTCACTATGATGTCTAGATAAAGACAGCATGCTCTGTGTCCCTAAATATGTCATGTTATCCTGTCATGTGGTAAAGCTCATGGGAATTGTATTTCATCAAATGCATTTTTGGAAAATTTGTAACTCAATTTTCCTTAATTTATTCTACGTTTCTTACATTTGAATTAAAGTCCTAATTAAAATTTTCCACTTTGGAAAAAAATATTCCTCCCAGTTAATACCAATAAGCTGCGTGCTTCACAATGCCTATGTTGGTCCCCTTTCTGTTCTGTGCGTTTCTAAAACCACACTCACATTTTAAAAATTACCTCCAAAATATGACTTTCCTAGGGGAAAAAAAAAGATGGATCAATACTTTAATAACACAATTATGCACCCAGAAATAATGGTACTCCTGAAGCAAAGGGTTGGATTTGATACAAGCTCAAGTCTCGATTCTGAGCACAGGGCTATTTCTTGCTCAGTGTGTGCTTTTAGTAACAGAATGTCTACACAATGACCCGTGATGTGGGGGAAAGTCTATCATAGTCTAAGACTGAGAAACAAAGTTGACTATGTCACCCGTCTCCGAGGACAATCTGGCCACGCTGTGCATTCCCATGTATGAAGCGGTCTGAGTAATTCCTTATCTTGCACCTTGCATGCACATTCAGCACTCAACGGCCCAGGTTCTCCGAGCTTAAGGGACCAGTTGCCAGCCTCCTGCTCTCTACAGCTTCAGTGTCCCCAAGAAAACTCAGTTTGAAAATCGCAATGCTTTTATAGCCTTTCAGGCTCTTCGCAAATTGTACTCCTGGGAACATGGAAAAGAGTCAGGGGTCCGGGAGGCAAAAGGAGACGGATGGAAACACCTTCTTTTGGAGCATGTTACTGTGCTATCTGACATATTATGTGCTGATTTCAAAAATAAAACCACAAAAAGGTTTGGCTTTTGCCTCTTGGAATGAGACTGAAAGGACACAGAATGTGTCTAACCTGAAGCCTGTGGGCCCCTGGGATTTTATACAGACCCATGTAGCCTTCAGGTTTTCAAGCACAGAACTGTGCTATACTCCATGTGGCCAGCACTTTTGTAATTTCAACATATAGCTTAGACCTATACAAAAAAACAAAAAAACAAAACAAAACAAAACAAAAAAACAAACCCATAAGGGAAACATTGCCAGAATGTGCTTAGAGAATTCCTGGGTGCAGCTGAACATGTAAACCTAGCAGCAAGTTAAAATTGAATGTAAATATCATCCCAGAGAAGTCGCCTATTTATATTGTTTTCTGAAGACCCTCTTAGTTTTTAATGAGCAAGGTTTAGCTAAAAACAAAAAGTGTTAATTACATAAATATGCTTATTCTCAAAGCATAACGCTGTGTTATGATTAATAAACAATGGGGAAATGAATGCGGAAGTATTTCAGCAGAAACGGCATTGCACAAACAGCCTTGGGAATCACTACATGTTTATTGGGAAATGCTTTACTTCTGACAGAGCTACAAAAGTGACATTAACCTTCTTGAAATGCAATAGCAAAGTCAGAGATGTAAGGCTCCCAGCAGGCACAGTAAAGTCAGAGACACAAGGATCGCCAGCAGGTATGGTACCAGCCCTTTTCTGAAATAGGTAAACAGAATAAAACACTTACTTAATGCTACAGCGAGACCTGGGTTAATCTTCCTTTAGAGGATTCAGGACACACGTGTGTCTTTAAGGAATCACTGTGCAGATCGGTCTAAAGACAAGAGTCCTGGAAATGAAGAACAGTGTGTTTTCTGCTTGTCTTAGTTTGGACCCTGCTGGTTCTGCAATTTTGTACCCAGCATCTTCCAATTTGTTCTTACATAGACGTATATCTATCTTTTGGAGGTAGGCATTAGCCACATTGAGAGGTTACCAAACTCTTTCATTTTATCTGATATAAGATTAGGTCATTGCGATTCTGAATCAAAGAGCATGCTTGCTTATGCACATATATATAAACATATATATATGTGTATATATATATATATATATATATATATCCCACCTTAAACATCCACAGTGTATCCTAAAACCAGCATTGCCAACAAGTCCAGGTCTCTAGAATATAAGTTAAAACTAGGTGCTGAAATAAACACGGTACAACCACACTGCCAACTGAAATATTTTTTCGTGAGATTAATTTTGTTGCTGTTGTTTTACCAAAAGATCTGTTATTTACTTATTTTTATTGTAAGAGATTCACACTTGAAAATGTGTCATTGTTTTAACATTCCAAAAATAGTTAATTAAGATCGGTTATGTAGGGCTTTTTTTTTTCTTTCTTATTTTAGTTGGAGACGTATTAAAAAAAAAATAAAGGTCAAAAGTCAAAAAGGATGATAGCTGATGGTTTTGATAATGCTAATTATATATTACTGAGAAAAAGATAGAGAGGGAAGCGTGACTACAAAAGAAAGATAAACATCCCAATACTGGATTCAAAAAAATCATGAAAAAACCCCCTTAAAACGTCTTTGTACTTCACTGTCATAACTCAAAGCCATAATGAAGCCTGAATTAAAAACGTCAGCTTCTGCGAGTGTTGATAACTTGGTTCTTTGTTGGGCAAGTCAAAATGTGTCTGTTTGATAGGTAAAAATGACAGTCTAAAAATGGGAGAAATGGGTTCTAAAAAAAGAAACACACACACATGCACAGACACACATGCAAGTGCCCGCGCACGCGCGCACTCGTGCACACACACACACACACACACACACACGACTCTTTCAAAAAGGCCCATAATGTACTTGAAGGAAGACCTGTAGGGCAGGAGGTATTATCTTTAGGAAGTCACCAGGCAGCACTAAAAAGCAATGTCCACGTCCAATCAAAACGATTTCTGGAGCTGCTGGGGCTCCTGCATCTCCGTCTTCACACTAGACTGGAAACCCTTTGTACTAATTACCAGACTGTACCAGATTTTCTGGTTCAGTTCAATTCTATAATTGACTGACAGTGATGGGCGAGCAAGGGGGGAAATTCAGGCTCGCGGCTGCAAGCAGAGGGTCAGAAATGGCTCAGACAGCTCATCACAGCCTGGCCCCAAAATGGGACTGAGTAGCCACCATCATCGAGCACTTTTAATTCCCATGTTAAGAAAAAGAGGAAAACGCAGCAGCCTGTAGCTGCCTGACTCTTACAGCGCCTCTTAGCACGCAACTGGTCTAATGTAAAATGAACCGAGAGCAGGAATTTTAGCTGTCACTGATGTATTTTGCTTTTGGCTAGTTTGTATCCGTCCGACTCCAAAACACAAGTGGGGGCATCCAGCGGACATTAGATAGACTTTGATCCTGTTTGTAGAAACCCAGAGAAACAATGTTGCTATTTCATCGCAGAGCTCAAAAACATCAGCAAAGATTGAGGCGTGTCGGCTCGTGAAAGGTGGTGGCGTATGGGAGCTGAGCGCTCAAAGCCCTTCACGTCAACTTTCTTACACCCTTACTTGCCTGCAATTCACTGATCCAGACTTTGTGTAACCCTAGCAGCTCATGAAATTTGTCTATAAAATCAGTTTAAAATTGCCCAAGAATATTTTTTATGAACTTAGAGCTAATACATTAAAAAAATAAAATAAAAATAAAAAACCACTCAACCCTCACAAACCACCTCACTGAGCACTTTTTCAGAGATAGTTATGGTCCACACCACTGGGGCTTCACTCTGAGCTCTTATGTTCTCACTTGACTTTAAAACGAAAAGAGCATCTCTAGCGTTTGCACTGGGAGACATTAAAAGCACAGGTGTCAGACCCAGGGTCAAAACAGGAACCGGGGCCTTCTGGGAGGCAAGGGAGAATTATGCGCTATCATGTTGAGGTCAATTGACTTGAAACTTAATCACAGGTTAAGCCCCTTTCCTTTCCAGTCTAAAAGGGAAGCAGCACCTGTGCCAACAGCCACTCACCCTGCACTTGACACAGCAGCCGCTTCCATTTTTTAGTTACAAGTCAATTACTTACTGGAATAGAAAGAGAATTTCACTCCTTCTATGGATGGCCACTTTTCTGGAGAAATCTGTCAGGTTTGCTAGAGAAAGAAGGAGGAAGAGAAAGAAGAGGAAGAGGAGGAGGGGAAGAAGAGAGAGAGAGAGAGAGAGAGAGAGAGAGAGAGAGAGAGAGAGAGAGAGGAGAGAGAGAGAAAGTTAAAAAAATCCATGGTTCTCCACAAAGTTTCCGAGCTAGGACAGCCCACCCAGGCGAAGCTGCGCAGCCCCTTACCTTCTCAGTACTGCACAGAGCTCGTGGGGGTGAGGCCTGTCCCAGCTGACAAGTCCTGGGACCTTCCCCATCAGAGGACCAAGGTTGGGTGCAAGGGTGTGGCCGTGCACCTGAGGACAGGAGCCAGCTAAGTGTGGAGATAGAGAGAGCCAGCAGGAGAGTGTCCCCTGCCACAGTCAGCCCTGAGCAGGGACTTGGAACACACTGGCTGTGGACTTTTGTTCAAAGCTGTCTTTTTTTTTTTTCTTTCCCTTTATTTCTTCTTTCTTTCCTTTTTTTCTTTCTTCTTCTTCTTTTTTTTTTTAGTGAAGCTAGATTAGTTCATACAAAACTCAACAATGCAGCACTGAAACCCATTGTTGACATTCAACATTTTTCACATAGCGGAACAGAATAGACAATACGGTATCTAAGAAACCACGGGCTGGATTGCACACTGATGATGCTGTGTCCTTCTAGGGGCCTGTAATCCTTCTTCATTACCTACCACAGTAAAAAAACAAAAAAGCAAAAAAAAAAAAAAAATCAAACAAACAAAAACCCCCAAACAAACAAAAAACTCCAAACCAAAACAACAAAACAAAACAAAACAAAAAATCCAAAACAAACAAACAACCCCTCAACAAGATGTGTTTGAGACTCTCTCAGAATAAATCTATAAGATTGCTATTCTTAGAAACAGGAGAAATTGACAGGAAATCGCATTCCCAGCACTAAGTCCTAAGGCATCATTTCCTTTCAAGCAAGTCAATGATTTTTAAAACTACTGTTATCCTAACTTTTATGTGAACACCCACAGGCTCTTAACAACAAAATAATTTGTAGGTGTTTGTTTAAACACAGTATTTAAAATTAACTTGATTTTTCCCACGCCTTATGAAATATACCTGGAAAGTGAGTTGTTTCAAGGCCCCTAGGACCAGGGCTAAGATGGCACAGACCATTGTTATGATCTTGTAGCTGTTACTAATGAGTTATTATTTATTCCTCTATTAAGAGAACATTAATTTTCAGGGTTTGGGGGGTTGGTAACCTCTTAGCTCAGTGAACAATTTTTTACTTTTTAACCTCTTGTTTCAATTTTTTTTTTTCAGCTTGGAAATGAGTAATGGTAAAGCTGTTCTTTACTGGGCAGTGATGCCCGTTAACCTTTCTGGCGATCTGGCCCGATCCCTTTAAAAAATGCAATCCAGTTCCCACGCTTTTCTCAAGCCTCCCAATGGTCTAGGTAGCCACAGAAGTGATTGTTCCAACTGGGTTCTTTTCATCACTTCTGCAATTGACCAATTGACAACTGATTGATGGTTATCTTTTCACTTCAACAATGAAGGAAATTACCATCACTATGGCTATGTACAGTAAATGCCTCCGGAGTAAATTACATGATTCTAAAATTCTCCTTAGCTCGCTTGGTAAAAACATCAACACAAAAAAACTTTCTCTTTGTGCCTGCTTTGCAGCGTCACAGATTCGGCCTTTCCTGTCAGCTGCAGAAAGAGAACTTGACAGCTTCTTTAAAAGGGGAGCATAAAGGAGCTCGGATAAAGGACGCTCTGGGCCTGTCTCGAGCCAGTGGCCGCTCTTTGCGTTTGGAAAAAAAAAAAAAAAGTAAGCATGGGTGTACAGATAAGCCCTGTAATAGGACTCCCGCGACCGACCATTCGCTGGGACCGGGCTTCTCTCTGAACGATTCCTCAACACAGCTTCTAAACACAAGGACAGCCAATGTATTCCCAGTAGGTTCTCAGCTATAGTTTTTCAACTTTCTTGAGAGTTGCGAGACACCCCCCCCCCCACCTCCAACTCAGCAGGCAAACTCCGGGCAGATGCTGTGAAAAGGACACACTCCTCCAGAGGATATGTTGAAAGACAAGACCTCAAAAACCTGCCCCCACATCTGAGTTTACTATAAACATGGACCACATTCTTACACAAAAGGCCCATCCTGTCAAGGATGGTCAGCCGAACACTTTTTTCACGCTTGTGCAATTAAAGCCGCCCCTCCCCCCACCGCGGGAGAAGTGACTGTACAGATTTGTATGTTCACCCATCTTTACCGCTCCCCTTTGATTACATCTTTAAAGTGGAACAAAATAAAAAACCACACAAACTTGTAGACAAGACACGGGCCTTATTAGGCATCTGAGTGCTTTAGAATGTCCCACTTAATACTAAAAGACACGAGGAACTAGACTCTCCTCTTTGATGGTAACAGGGTCCCAAGTAGCCAGCCTGCCCTTGAACTCTAGGCTGAGGATGGCCTTGAACTTCTGATCTTCTTACTTCAAGTTTCCTGAGTCGATGGGACTACAGGTGCACGCTCTGTTCCATTTTAGGCCTCGGTAGAGATGCAACTCTGGGCTTTGTAAGCGTCTTTTCAGTGAGCTGGAGCCTCACTCTGCGTCAGAACTTGATAGTCTAGAATATCTTGGCACTGTTGAACATGGTTACATATACAGTATTCATGCATTTCAGGTAGCACCCATGAAATACCATAATTAGTTTAGAGATGATCCCTAAAGACACCTGTGTTAAGGAACTCCTTAACCAAGTGTTCCCGGATATGTCTCTAGCCGGGAGGTGTTGCTGCCAAAATGGCTACCTCCTGCTCTGTCTCACCAGGTTTGAAGACCTTGGTGTAAAACCTTTCCTCATGCAATAACCCTAAGCTCCCCTTTTGCTCCCAGTCCTCTTCAAACTATAGACCTAGCACAGCTTCTCTCGTCAGGGTTTCTTCTCTTCAGTCCAATGTGAGTTCTATTATTCTTATTATTTATTATTACTTATTGTTATTACTTATTATTACTATTACTTATTATTTTTGCTATTACTATAGTACTTAATATTATTACATGTCTAGTATAAACCATGTGTTCAATTTTCACATGTGTATATACATGTATATGAGTGTTTATATACGTACTGGATATTTTTGAGGGTCAACTCCATACAAGCTGGAGTTACCACAGACAAAGGAGCCTCCGTTGAGGAAATGCCTCCATGAGATCCAGCTGTAAGGCATTTTCTCAATTAGTGATCAAGGGGGGAGGTTCATTGTAGGTGGTGCCATCCTGGGCTGGTGGTCCTGGGTTCTATAAGAAAGCAGGCTGAGCAAGCCATGGGAAGCAAGCCAGTAAGCAGCACCCCTCCATGACCTCTGCATTAGCTCTTGCCTCCTCCAGGTTTCTGCCCTGCTTGAGTTCCAGTCCTGACTTCCTTTGGTGATGAACAGCAATGTGGAAGTGTAAGCTGAATAAACCCTTTCCTCCCCAACTTGCTTCTTGGTCATGCTGTTTGTGCGGGAATAGAAACCCTGACTAAGACAATGTGCATGTACATATATATGTATGATGGATAAGCACATGTGTTCTGGGGTGTGTCCATGAGTGGGAAGCCAGAGAAAGACACCAAGTGTCCTGCTCTGTCACTCTATTATGACAGGGTCACTCACGGAGCCTAGACCTAAGCTAGTAGTAAACAATCCCCTTTGTCACCATCCTCTATGATAGGGGTTACAGTGCTGAGGCTACAACTCCAGGCTCAACTCTTTTGCCTGGGGTGCTTGGGATTCAAACATGTTCATTTAGGAAGTGTGTCTACTCACTGAGCCCACTCCCCAGCCTAATATTCTCATCCTGTGTGACAGCCCAAATAAGCCAGTCCCCTCAGGAAGCTTTCCCTTCCAGAAGAGTTTTTATAGCAGCCTACTGTGCCTTCTACTGCTGTGATAAAACGCTCATCAAAAGCAACTTGGGGAGGAAAGGGTTTGTTCTGCTGACACTTCCATGTTATAGTCTATTGAGGAGGGGAGTCAGGGCAGGGAGGCAGAGAGCATGGGTGAGTGGTGCTATCTGGTTTGCTCCTCAGGCTTGTTTAGTCTGCTTTTATATCTAGCTCAGGACCACGTGTCCAGGAGTGGCTCCATCCTTACTGGGCTGGACCCTGCTATGTCAGTTAGCAGTCAGTCAAGAAATGGCCCACCGGCCAATCTGATGATAGCGGTTTCATATCAACTCGGCACAAAGTAGATTCAGATGGGAAGAGGGACCCTGGATTGAGAAAACGCCTCCATAAGATTAGCTAATAGACAAGGATGTATTATATTTTCTTAATTAGTGATTGATAAGGGAGAGACTAGCCCATTGTGGGCTGGTGCTGCTGGCTCTATAAGAAAGCGGGCTGAGCAAGCCATGAGGAGCAAGCCAAGAAGCAGCACCCCTCACCTGATGTCTCTGCATCAGTTTCTGCCCTGACTTCCCTGGGTGATGGACTGACGGTAAGCTATAAAATGAAATGAAGCTTTTCCACAAAGTTGCTTCTTGTCATGGAGTTTAATCATAGCAATAGAGACCCTGATTGCTGCACGAGGGTGGGGGTGGGGGGTGGGGGTGGGGAGCAATTCCTTAATTGAAGGCCACGTGTCAGACTAACTCTGAAGCTATAACACACAGATCTACCAGTAGTGTTTTAAATTAGTTTTTAATTAGGCGGAGCGTTGCCACACTGCCAAGATTTCCTTAACCGCTGAGATGCAATGAGTCTCTTCTCCTACCACTCCTGTGGGTGTGGGTGATCCAAACTCAGATCCAGGCTATTATGTTTGTTCATTCTACCGACACATCTCCCATCCCCACTGTATATTTTATTTTTGTCTATTTTTTTGGTTTTTGGAGATAGGACTTCTCCATATAGCCCTGACTGTCCTAGAACTTGCTCTGTAGAGCAGGCTGGCCTCTAATTCAGAGATCCTTCTATTTCTGCCTCCCGAGTGCTGGAACAGTAAGCCAGCCCCAATTAAATGTTTTCCTTATAAGAGTTGCCTTGGTCACCGGGCAGAGGTGGCGCATGCCTTTAATCCCAGCACCTGGGAGGCAGAGGCACGTGGATTTCTGAGTTCAAGGCCAGCCTGGTCTACAGAGTGAGTTCCAGGACAGCCAAGGCTACTCAGAGAAACCTGACTCAAACAAAAACAAAAACAAAAACAAAACAAAACAAAAAAAAACCCAAAAAAAGAAAAAAAAAAGAGTTGCCTTGGTCATGGTGTCTGTTCATAGCAGTAAAACCCTAACTAAGACACAGGATCTAGAACCTTCTAGGAGACAAACCTTGGGGCATGTCTATGGGTGATTTTTCTGGGTTAGGTGGAAGACACATCCTGAATGGGGACACCATCCCTCCAGCTAAACTCCTGGACTGAACAGAAAGGAGGGCATAACGGAGCATCAGCTCACTGTCCTGTTTTCTGACCTCGGATACTATGGGAACAGCCCCCTCTAGCTCCTGCCAAGATGACCTTCCTACCATGGTGGACTGACTATCTTCAGACCACGAGCCCAAGTGAGCAAAAAAAATAAATCTTTTCTTCTTTAAGCTGGTTTTGTTAGGCATTTTGACACAGCAGTGAGAAACGGAGTCCACAGTCCTTCGAGGAAGCAAGGGGTAAAGAGTCCGTGCATATGTAAGGAGAACTATCTTTAGCCTTGACTTCTAAGACCATGACTCTTAACTAAACTTCAATTACATGTTAGGACTAACAATGAAACATGTCACTAGCTATCCTGATTTAATAGGTTGGCAATGGGTCCTGAATAGCAGTACTTTAAAAAAGTTATCAGCCGGGTGGTGGTGGCTCACACCTGGAATCCCAGCACTCTGGGAGGCAGAGGCAGGTGGATTTCTGAGTTTGAGGTCAGCCTGGTCTACAGAGTGAGTTCCAGGACAGCCAGGGATATACAGAGAAACCCTGTCTCGAAAAAACCAAATTAAAAAAAAAACACAAAAAACAAAACAAAACAAAACAAAAAACAAAACAGAAAAACCAAAAAAAGTTATCCCAAAGACTGATGAACAATTAAATGTAAAATTTATTTTTAATCTGGTAGCATCCAAAGGTTCAGCTGTTTAAAGCAGAGATGGTAGCACATGGCATAGGTTATGTTTGCTGTCATTGAATGTCTTTGTAAAATAGGGATAAAATCATTCACTAGTTAGTTAAATTCATTGTCTTAGGGTTTCCACTGCTGTGAAGACACACCACGACTCAGGCAACTCTCATAAGGGCAAACATCAAATGATGCTGGCTTTCAGATTTAGAAGTTTAGTCCATTATCGTCATGGTGGGAGGCATGGCAGCAGGCAGACAGTCATGGCACCGGAGGACCCGAGAGAGTTCTACTTCTTGATCTGAAGCAGCCGGAAGGAGACCTGCCTTCCCTCAGGTAGCCAGGAAGGACTCTCTTCTGCAACAGACTGAGTTTGAGCATAGGACTTCAAAGCCCACCTCCACAGTGACACACTTTCTCCAACAAGGCCACACCTCCTAATTATGCCACCATGGGTCAAGCATATTGTTTCTCTGCCTTGGGCACTGGCTATCCCCTCTGTAACGCTCTCTCCTGCTTGGCTAGGCTGATAGGAGCTTTGGAGGACTCGTCCAACATGCTCTTAGGGGTCATGGCCCAGCATCTGGCCCTCACTTCTCTCTTTTGCCGCCTCTACATTCTGAAATACCTGTGGCTTCAACAGTTTGGCTATCAAAGTCATAGTAAACCCTGACCGTCCCGCCTTACATTCTAGATCTATGATTTTTTTTTTTTTTTTTTTTTTTTTTGGTTTTTCGAGACAGGGTTTCTCTGTGTAGTCCTGGCTGTCCTGGAACTCACTCTGTAGACCAGGCTGGCCTCGAACTCAGAAATCTGCCTGCCTCTGCCTCCCAAGTGCTGGGATTACAGGCGTGCGCCACCACGCCCGGCTAGATCTATGATTTTTTTTCTCTTTCACTAAGCTTTATTTTTGATTTGTGTTTTTGGTTTTAGGCTGGCCTTGAACTCTGTATGTAGCTAGGAATGACAGCGAGTAGTTCCAGATCCTCCTGGTTACACCCCCAGGGTTCTGGGATCACAGGTGTGAGCCAAGACAATCCACAGATGAGGCCCTGGGGATGGAGCTCAGCGCTTCGTGCATGTTACACAGACACTCCGCTGGCCAGGCCACATGCCAGCTCTTAGATGTGCTCCGCATCACACATTCAATCGTCCATTGCAGCTCCATTACCCAAGCTTCATTATCCATCAAACTGTCTGTCACTTCCCTCTAAAACCACCTGTGCCTGGCATGCTTGGGGGTCCTCAGCCGCTTCGCCACCAGCACTGTGGTCTCCAAAACAAGAAGCTTTCAATAAAGCATTCATAGTCCAGGAAACTAGCAGTCTTCCAGCTTTAAGATCAATTTCACTTCTTATTGTATTCTTGCTCCAAGTTTAATCTTCCCCTGCCTCTCATGAGCCCACAGCAATTCTCCCCATGTCTACGTCCGTTCCTTTTGAGCTAGCCTCAACTCTCCATCAGTGACTTCAGGCTACATGCAGGCCTGCCTCCTCGACTCTCCAGGTCTGAACTGGTGGTTATCAGGAGCCCCTGGAGGTGTTCAAAGGACTCCAAAATCAAATTATAACTCATACATGAAAAAACGGAGCAGATACAGTATGTGTCAGCACAGAGGGGTCTATGCAGTCACCAAACAAGAGCAGAGCAGATCCCAAGCCATCTGGATGCCTGCATAGGGACCCAAAACAGAGGTTGCATGAAAACTTGCCAAACTGACAGGAGCAAAGGATCACCGATCCCTCTTGGCACACGGAGAAGGTTATCATAAGTAAGAAATGTTAACATAATGGTAGGAGGAAGTGCTCGTAACAGCACCCCTTTTTAACATCCGTGTAATACTGAAGGGCTTTGCGGGGGACTCGTATGAGCTCACACACTGTGAAGTTCTATATGGGAAAAAGTAAAGTGACCTCCAAACGTGTTGACCAAATGACATCTCCACCAGGACCAGCTTTGATGACAGGAGTCAGGGGGTGGGGATGTGGAAAGCTGTGTTTGCACTGCACACACGGAAACAACCGAGGGCACAGCTACTGTGGGGGATGCTCTCGCATGGGGGTGTTCTAGCACAGGCACAGCTACGGGTTCTGTGTGCGCACACAGACATACAATACTGCAAGGAGAAATAAAACAGTCATAGGCCAAGACAATGGGGCCAGTGCTCTTACAAAAGATGTTTTTTGAAAATACATTTGAGGAATGATCTAATGTGCATAAACAGCCCTTAATAAAAGGCGGCTGCGTTTTCAAAACATTTTACGCAGATCAGCTGGCGCAGAAGGGTCTACTAGTCAGACGAAACAGTTACTTCTGAGCGCTTGTAAACTTTTGGCAACGGCTGCGATTCGCTGTGTAGGATAATTTCATAATTCACTCCTTTTGGGGAAGAGGCAGTTGAGACACTGTCTGAGGTGGCTCTCAATCTCGCTATGGAGCTGAGGACACTGAATTTTGGGTCCTGCGACATGTACCACCACACCTGGAAAAGTTGACATTTATATGCAGTTGAAGTGAGCTGTAGGACCTTTTCAGCTTAGTGGCACATATCCAACTGTGCATTAATTAAACCAGCTCCTACAATTCCCCTACAATAAATTATGCCAGCACTCATATCTTTTTTGATAATTTTCATCACTCCAAAGAGCCCAATTTGGTAATATTTACAATAAAAGACGAATTGCTGGAAGGGAACAGAGCCATGCCGAGATTGTGCCTAAGCCCGGGTAAATGGGGCTCTAGTCAGGAAACTCTCAGGTAAATGGATGGAACTGGAAAATATCATCCCGGGTGAGGTATCCCAGTCATAAAAGAACACACATGGTATGCACTCACTGATAAGTGGATATTAGCCCAGAAGCCTGGAATACCCAAGATACAATTCATAGACCAAATGAAGCTCAAGATGAAGGAAGACCAAAATGTGGATACTTTGGTCCTTCTTGGAAGGGGAAACAAAATACCCGTGGGAGGAGATACAGAGACAAAGTGTGGAGCAGAGACTGAAGGAAAGGCCATCCAGAGACTGCCCCACCTGGGGATCCATCCCATATACAGTTACCAAACACAGACACTATTGTGGATGCCAACAAGTGCTTGCTGACAGGAGCCTGATAGAGCTGTCTCCTGAGAGGTCCTGCCAGAGCCTGAGAAATATAAAGGTGGATGCTCTCAGCCAACCATTGGACTGAGCGCAGGGTCCCCAGTGGAGGAGCTAGAGAAAGGACCCAAGGAGTTGAAGGGGTTTGCAGCCCCATAGGAGAAACAACAATATGTACCAACCAGTACCCCCAGAGCTCCCAGGAACTAAACTACCAACCAAAGAGTGCACATGGAGGGACCCATGGCTCCAGCCGCATATATAGTAGATGCCTTGTCCAACATCAGTGAGAGGAAAGGCCCTTGGTCCTGTGAAGGCTTGATGCCCCAGTGTAGGGGAATGCCAGGACAGGGAAGTGGGAGTGGGTGAGTTGGTGAGCAGGGGGAGGGTGAACAGGATGGGATTTTTTGGAGGGGAAACAAGGAAAGGGGATAACATTTGAAATGTAAATAAAGAAAATATCTAATGAGGAAAAAATAAAATAAAATGAGACCTCCAGTCCCGATGGCCCAGTTAGAGTCAGTCTCCGTAGATCCCACCAACAGTTCCCTCTCCTCCTTTTGGGTTCTAGCCTTTCTCTCTCCCACTGTCTGTCTCTCTGAGCAGGTTTGCTCTGGATCCCTGGTTCACCTTCAGCCTGGGATTCTCCATCCTCAGCTCCGCCAGTGCTGGGCACCAAGACTTTCCTTTCACTTTAAGAAGTTATAAAGCAGCCTTTGGAATGTAAATATAGAATATAGAAAATAAAAATTAAATGAAAAAAAAGAAAAAAAAAGAAGTTATAAAGCTAGGTGTGGACAGCCCGAGCGACATAGGAAGACCTAAAAGAAACTGTACACTTTCACATGATCATTCATGAACCCTGTATGCACATATATGTGCACATGTGCTTGCAGGAATGTGTTTTCTAACCACTGATTAAGAGTCTGAGCCTTAGATCTGGAGTTCTAAATCAGTGCATGGAATGCTTACCCAGCATGTATGTGCAAGGTCCTGAGTTGGATCCCCAACACCATATAAACTGGGTGTGATACCACATGCCTGTCACCCTAGCGCTGTGGAGGTAGAGGCAAGAGAATCAGAAGGTCAAAGTCACCCTCAGCTGCCCAGCAAATTCAAGGCCAACTTGGGCTGTATGAAACCCTGCTTTAAAAAAAAGAGCCCGAGTTTTGGAATTTGAATACATTTAAATAAAACCTCTGGCACATATCAGCAGTTTGGTGCCAAGACTAGACTGTGGGTGAGTTGGTGTTCTCGTAAGCAAACAGTGGGAGGAGCCTCCTCATTTAAAGTCAGGAAATGAGGTCATTCTCTGAAACAGCCTGACTTGGCGTGAACTCTAGTGTCACGTCATTGTCTGCCTTGTCATTCCCTACTCCTACTTCAAGAGCCAGCTCTAATAACCACCGCCTTCCTCCCGTGGCCACTGGAAGCTGAGATTTGCATTAGACTTTAGGGGAGAGATGACCCAGACCCCTCACTCATACAGCGAGAGCATTCAAGGGACAGAGGGAGTGAAAGGCTTGCCTATCAGCTAATCCCTCTAAATCTGATTTGCCATTGATACAACGAGGTTAGCAATGACACATAGCTACTACATAGTTATATTTTTACAAAAAGATCAGGAACCACATGATGATTCCCAACCCTGCACCTGACACTTAGTAGGGGTGCCATTTTCCCCCCTGTCAATCAAGCCCCCTGCGTTTCTCTCCCTTTTTCCTTTGCTTGAAGCTTAGCTGAGGTCTTTTCTTCAGGCTATGCCCACGTTCAATCTCCAAGCAAAGTTGGTGCCTGGAGATGGCTTCCCCCTCATCAAGATGGGCACTGTGGCGTGGCTTGGTGGCCACACCTGTAATCTCGGCACTGGGAGCCTGAGGCAGGAGAATTATGAGTTCAAATCCAGCCTGAGCTTTTCGGTGATAACGTGTGCCAAAACAAAACAACAAACCATCAGTTCGTCCCACAAACCCAAAACAAGCAGTGGGAGAAGCTGCCATACGCAGCCACACCGTGCAACCGCAGCCACAGCCACAGCGCAGCCACAGCCGCAGCACAGCCACAACCAGCCATAGCCACAGTGTAGCCGCAGCCACAGCACAGCCACAACCACAGCAACAGCGCAGCCACAGCCACAATGCAACCACAGCACAGCCACAGTCACAGCGCGCAACCGCAGTGCAAACCTAAGACTCTTACTGGAGAAATCCCGTGGAGACACAGATTGACACCTTAAATTAAATACAATAGATCCAGAAAGACAAATTCTGCACTGTTTTCTATCATAGGTGAAATCTAGGTGTTCAAATGGATGCTGGCAAAATAGAAAGGGAACTAAGCAGTATGAGGGGGGTGGGATGGAGGTGGGGTGGAGCTGGGGAGGGATATAGGGAATGAGGGCGATAAAATGGACGAGAGTATAAAAGACACATATCACACATTTTCTCATATTTGGACTTGAGGTTTAAACACACACACATGCTGTGAAAGCAGAGGTGGGAACCGTGATGTGATTCCCGTCATTTGTGCGGCCTCGCAGGAAGCGGAGGAAGGACAAGCGAGGGTAATGGGGGTTGTGTAAACTACGCGAGAGACGCTCGTGAAAATGTCAGGGTGAGGCCCATTATCTTGCATGTTAATTAAAAAATTAATAAAAAGGTCCTGTAGATGCCCTGAAAAGGGGCTTCATTGCTTTTTATTATTTCTTTTCCCAAGCAAGTATTTAGTCTATCAAAACCAGCCGGAGTTCATCTTTTTCAACAGTTTTATTAAGATTCCATACTCAGGAGTCAGTGGGATGTAATTTTAGAGTTCGATGCCAGTTTTAACTAATTTTCATAGGTTTGCTAATTAACAAATTAAGAAGCAGGGCTTCCCCAGTGGAAAATAATTGGAAAATCGCTGGAGCCTTAGCATTGAGGTTTCCCACGCCATAAAATTCTGTAAATTTGTTTTAAGATTAGCTAGACCTCTGAAAGAAGTAATTATAACATCTGTCTTAGTCAGGGTTTCTATTCCTGAACAAACATGACCAAGAGACAAGTTGGGGAGAAAAGGATTTATTCAGCTTACACTTCTTCATTTCTGTTCATCACTAAAGGAAGCCGGGACTGGAACTGAAGCAGGTCAGGAAGCAGGAGCTGATGCAGAGGCCATGGAGGGATGTTTCTTACTGGCTTGCTTCCCCTGGCTTGCTCAGCCTGCTCTCTGATAGATGCAGGACTACCAGACCAGAGATGGCGCCACCCACAAGCGGCCCTCCCACCTTGATCCCTAATTGAGAAAATGCCCCACAGATGGGGGCACATTTGGGGAGGCATTTCCCCAAATGAAGTTCCTTTCTCTGTAACAACTCCAGCCTGTGTCAGGTTGATACACAAAACCAGCCAGTGTCCAAGTTTGGCCTTTTAAGAGCAGGTAATAACATTTTTGCTGGAGAAGCTTCTTTTTGCCTCTGTGTTCATGACTAGGAGAGGACTAGTGTTAGAATACTCTCATCAGTACCAGTGTGATGGGTACACAGGGATGCTGTGTAAAAATTACAGAGATGAAAAACCAGGCCAGGGGGTGGGGGTGGCAGGAGAGAGGTTAATGGGGGAGAGGTTAATGGGGGTGGGGTCGAGCAAACTACAGTGAAACCTCAAACTACAGGAGTCTCCTCTGCAGGCTTCCAAGGAGATGGGTTTCCCAACTTGAAGTCACCAAACCAAGAGGCAAAACATATTTCCTGAGAAGTTAATACAGGACATCCCTAAAAAGGACAGAGTGGTGTCAAAATGAGGAAGGATCTCCATCTGAACCCCATCATCGCTAAAGCAGGGAGAAATGGAGGTTCCCAATGAACGGCTGTGGGGGTCTACAGATTAGTAGTTACAGTTATTGTAGTTAAGTCTCTAAGAACAATGCTCACAAACAGGAAGAAAAGCAGTTTTCTCTGGGACAGCCCTCCAGCTTTTGCAGGCTCCTCTAGGCAACTTGAAACTTGCTGATTGGTCGGCTTGCTGATTGGTCAGCTTGCTGGTGGGTCGGCTTGCTGATTGGTCAGAGCTTGCTGATTGGTTGGTTTGCTGATTGGTCAGCTTGCTGATTGGCCCTGCACACATCCTTTGATCCTGGCCACTTTAGGACATTCATTTTTAACCCTCCTGATACTGTAACCCTTTAATATAGCCCCTCATGTTGTGGTGAACCTCCCACTCCCACTCGCAACCATAAAATTATTTTGCTGCTGCTTCATGACTGTAATTTTGCCACTCTTATGATTCATAATGTAAATCTCTGTTTTCCAGTGGTCTTAGGCAATCCCTGTGCAAGGGTTGGAGACACGATCCTCACGCTAAGAACGGATGTATTAGGGGGATTTAGCCTAAGGAGATCGTGGCAAGACTTAGTTTATAGTGGAAGGTGATGGGTAAGTGTCATCCTAGCTCTTGAGAGGTTGAGGAGAGACGACCATGGGACTGCAGGAGCTCAAGGTCAGCCTGGCCAATAGCAAGAGTCTGCCTCAGAAAAGGTAAGCACAGAAAACCCTCAGAAAGCACCTTAAGAGATGTTCAACATCATTAGTCATCAGGGAAATGCAAATCAAAACAACCCTGAGATTCCACCTCACACCAGTCAGAATGGCTAAGATTAAAAACTCAAGAGACAACAGGTGCTGGTGAGGATGTGGAGAAAAAGGAACACTCCTTCACTGTTGGTGGGATTGCAAGATGGTACAATCGCTCTGGTGGTTCTTCAGAAAATTGGGCATGACACTTCCAGAGGACCCTGTCATACCACTCCTGGGCATATACCCAGAGGATTCCCCTGCATGCAATAAAGACACATGCTCCATTATGTTCATAGCAGCCTTATTTATAATAGCCAGAAGCTGGAAGGAGCCCAGATGTCCCTCAAAGGAGGAATGGATACAGAAAATGTGGTATATTTATACAATGGAATACTACTCAGCAATTAAAAATAATGATTTCATGCAATTTGTAGGCAAATGGTTGGATCTGGAAAATATCATCCTAAGTGAGTTAACCCAATCACAAAAGAATACACATGAAATGCAATCACTGATAAGTGGATATTAATGAGCCCAGAAGCTCTGAATACTCAAGGCACAATTAGCAAGTCAAAAGATTCCCAAAAAGGAAGGAAGGAGAGGACCCTGGTCCTGAAAAGACTGTATCCAGTTTTGTAGGAGAGTACCAGAACAGAGAAATGGTGGGGGGTGATTGGGGAATGGGGATGGGGTGGGGGGGAGAGGACTTATGGGACATATGGTGAGGGGGAACTGGGAAAGGGGAAAGCCTTTAGAATGTAAACAAAGAATATAGAAAATAAAAAAAGTTAATAGAAAAAGAGAAAGCCCTCAGAAATAATTTCGTACAAAGGTATTTGTATTATTTACAATAACTTTTTGAAAAATCTAAGCGTCAGAAAATAGAGGAATAAATTAAGTATTATCTAACAGATGATAGTGTTATTTTAGGAGGACTATTATAGTATAATTAAAAATATTGGCCTGTAATCATTTGTAATGAATGTTAATTGTATGTAAAATGCTAGTGTAAGTGAAATTGGGGAAATAGTAGCTAGGATAGAGTTTTAAAATTATTTTAGATTTAATTTTAAATGATTTCTTTGATTTTTTGAGATTATAATTACATCATTTTTCTCTCCTCTCTAAGCCATCCATTTACTCTTTTTCTCTCTCAGATTTATGTTTTTTTAATTAATCGTTATTGCATAGATACATATTCCTAAATACATAAACATAACCTGCTCAGTTGTACATGTGTACATACATATACTGGGGTTGGCTCAGGAGTTGTCCCACAAACCACACAAACAGTGGTCTCTGTCAGAGAGGGATGGTTTATTGAACGCACACCCTAATACTGATTGATTAGGACTATTAGAATTCGGGCCTGAGTCACAGCGATGACCATCTTTCTCTGTCAGCTTCTAAAGGCCAAAACTGCAAATCCGGCGATGAGCTCATACTCAGGTGCAGGAAGTGCTGTCCAGTGCTTGGCTTTGACTCATGCCAGTCCCTTTTGACCCACCAGCTCATATTCACCTTTAATTTGACGGGTCCTATGTAAAGCTTTGTGGAATTTCTTAAGATTAACAAACTTAAAACATCATACAGAATACAGCAGGGCATGTGATCATCAAGCCCTTGCTCTGAGCCAACTGGCAGGCATAGAACAAAATCGCTTCCGCTACGTTGTGGGGGTGGGGCAGACCTCAGCACATGTATGTGTATGTTTTCAGGGCCAACCATCTGGTCCTGGATAACCAATTCATATGCTCTTCCCTGGGGAAGGCGCTCTCCCGAGACTCTCAGTGTTCACTAGCTGTCTGTAGCTCTTTGTGTAGAGTTGCTTTATTTTACATCTATGAGGTTTCCCTGCATGCCATGTTGGAACATCACATTGTGAAGTTCCTACAGCGTCCAGAAGAGGGTGTTGGATGTGGATCCTCTGGAGCTGGAGTTATAGACAGTTGTGGGTAGCTGTGGTGCTGGGAATTGAACCAGGGCTCTGCATAACTGCTGAGCCATCTCTCCAGCCCCTATAGTCTGGTTCTGATTACTTAAGGGATGTCAAGAATGTTATCCTTTAAAAAGCACACAAGTAAATTGAGACTATTTCAGAGAATTAGAGCACGGCTTTCAAACTTCTAACAGGGTTAAACAGTAAAGCCCTTTAAACTTTGTGCCCCATGATCTCTCTTCCCCACATGATCTGCCTTTGTGGAAAACAGCCACAGGTGACACCCGCTCCTGAACATCTCATCATGATGTAACAAGTCTACTTGGTGTCTCTGACTTGTTACTTTCCTCCAGAGTTAGAACTGCAGGTGCATTTACGGTGTTGCAATGTTTTACTGAAGGTTTTTTTTCTCAATAAGAACAGTTCCCATCATGCCCTTCCACCTCCCACTTCCCCCCTCCCCTCCTCCTCCACCTCCCTGATGGGATCTTGCTATGTTGTCCAGGATAGTCTCAAACTCAGCCGCCCGAGTTAGTTGGGTTTACAGATGTGTGCCTTTTTACTTGGCTGCAAAGCTTACTTTCCTAATCTGACACTAAAACATAAAAGCTGTATCTGTAAAACATCTTTTCTGAGGGTTTGGGTTGGTTCCTAGTGCTTCAGAAAACAAGCAAACAAATAAAACAATCAGAGAAAAACAATGAAAACCAGCACACACCGCCTCTGCTGCACAGGGAGAACATGGCTCTGCTGAGGATGGGCGGGGTGCGCGTATCTAACCCGGGTTTAACCTGTCACACCTGCAAGTTTGTCTCTTCAGGATCCACATGTTGAAGGCCCTGGGAGGCCTTTGGGAAGGAGAAGGGCCCTTCCTCCTTGAGCCTAAATGCCCTAATCATAGAGGCTCCCCAGAGAGCAGGCATGCCCCTTTCGACCTTTTGAGGAACGGATAAGCTGTGAACCCTGAAAGGATCCTCAGCAAACTCTGAACCTGTCGTGATTGCATCTTGAGTGTCTACTCTCTAGACCGAGAACGAGGCTTTAGATGTTGATGAGGTACCCTTCATGGTAATTTGTTATGGCAACCCAAATAGACTAAGAGATCATAGCGGTCCTGTCAAGTCCTACCAACCCATGGCACATTTCAACCATTATTTTCCCTAGGATATAAGGTCTGAGGCCCTGGGCTTGGTTGCTGGTTGTACCTCATCATCATTTTGGTCACTCTGTCCCAGAGAGCTTGCTCTGACTATGGGTAATGTGCTATGGGCCTGCCAGGGCTGACTTAGTGCATGCCGTGGAGTTCTGGCCCTGGTCACACTTGTGTTGACCCAAGGGACTTGGAAATCCCTGCTGGAAAATTTCCCAGTTCTCTGAATCCTTAAAAAACATATATATAGTCTTAATGTTTGCCTTGATTTTCTGTATTTGTAATTTTAACATTTTATTTTATTATTTTTATTTTGATTTCCAGAATATCTTTTACATTTTACTCTGTCTCTGTCCCTCTGTCTCGCTGTGTCTCTGTCTCTCTGCTTCTGTCTGTTTCTGTCTCGTTTTATCTCTCTGCCTCTTTCTCTGTTCCTCTGTCTCTGTCGCTCTGTCTCTTTTTCTCTCTCTCTGTCTCTCTGTCTCTTTTCTCTCTGTGGGTGCATGTGTAATTGGGTATGTGCATGCTTTGGCACACGTATGGAAGGTTAGTTTTAGCGGTTGGCTGTCTCCTCCCATTGTGTGGCTTCATAGACTTAAACTTAGGTTGCCAGACTTGACTGTAAGGGCCTTTACCTGCTGAGCCATCTCGGTGGCATCTGTTTTTCTGTCCTTCCCCCCCACCCCCAGATATTTATCATGGAAAAGTTGAGCAGCCATCTTGTTGTGGTAACAAAATGCAACTCAGATGCAGCAGAAGGGTCTGGATTTGTTTGTTTGTTTTACAGTTTTAGCAGTAGCACACAGAATGGCGCATTTGATTGTGGCATCTTCATAGGTATTTGTCACTGTGTTGTGTTCTAATTCTCTCCCCTCCTTACTCTCTTTGTTACTTCTTTGTTACTTCGGCCCCTACTGGCTGGGTGTCTTGCTACACACACACACACACACACACACACACACACACACACACACGGTCACCCTGGTGCTCTCATGTCACATGTATCTCATTACCCTGTCTTCCTCTGCTTTCACTGTCCTCTTCCTAGTTTCCCCCACACACCTAACTTTCATCTGGGCTCCCCACATGAAATCAAGCACACGGCACTTGTCTTCCTGGGTTTGGCTTATTTTGGTTAACATAATGATTTCTAGCTCCATCCATTTTCCTACGAATATCATGGTTTCATTTTTCCTCACAGCCTCCTAAAACTCCCATTCTTCCGTGGATGGACAGCTCGACCGGTTCTGTTTCTTGGCTTTCGTGAACGAACAGCACAAACACGAATGTGTGACTATCTCTGGTGTATTAGCTTACTGTCCTTTGGGGGTATGCTGGGGAGCAGCATAGCTGGCCCACATGGAAGCTTTAGTTTTAGCTTTTGAGAAACTTCCACACTGACGTCTAGTCGTCCAACCAGTTGAAGCCCCTGTACCTGCACCAGCACTGGCTGTCACCTGTTTCCATGATGGCCATTCTAACTGCGGGGGGTGGGGTGGGGGGGTGGGGGTGGGGTGGGTGGGGGGGGTGGGGGGTGGGGTGAGAGGTGGAACTCTCAAAGCACTTTCAGTTTGCATCCCCGCCCCAGTCTCTATGGCTGAGGACGGTGACCCTGTCTATTTGTGGTTCTTCTTTCAAGAGCTCTCCATTCAGACATAGCCCACTTACTGACTGGATGGCCTGTTTCATGTGTTGTGTTAAATTTTGCGGTTCTTCATGTGTTCCAGAGATCATCTCATTACCCCAAGATGTAGTGGCAAAGATTTCTTCCCATTCGGTACAAGGTATAAGCAACCTTTAGACACTGCAACATGATGTTTCATCTACAAAGTTCAACACTCAAGAACAAGGCATTTGAGTGTGTGTGTGTGTGTGTGTGTGTGTGTGTGTGTATATATATATATATATATATATATATATATATATAATGATCTCCCAAATAATTTTTTTTGCCCACCCCATCTCAAAATGTTTTAAGTAACTTGTGATTTTGTGTTGGGCCATATCTTCACTACCCTTGGCCTGAGTGTGGCCAGGACTGTGGGGTCGGACACATCTGCATATCACTTTACTCTGGTGATTGTGCACTTTGCTATACAGAAGCTGTTTTAATGTCATATAATCTCATTTATCAGTGGGATTATTTTCCCTTCCAGTGGAAAGTCCTTGCCAACACCTCTATCTTGGAGTGTTTCTCCAGTGTTAGGGTGTTTCAGAGTTTCAGATCTAACAGTAAGGCCTAGTCTTTAAACCATTTGGAAATGGTTTTTCTGCAGAGTGAAAAATATGTTTGTGCTTTCACCTGCTGTACATAGAAATCTAATTTCCCCAGAACTGTTTGTTGAAGAAGCCATGGTTTTTTTCCCACTGTATGTTTTTGGGTTAATTTCTGGGTCCTTTATTCTATACTATTGGCCTAGGTGTTTGACTGTTCCAATACTGATCTGTCTGTGTCACTATGGCTCTGCAGTATAATTTAAAGTCAGGTGATGTCCCCAGTAGATGTTTCTGTTTAGGATTGTTTTTGTTTTGCTTCTGTGTGCATGTGAATGTGAGTGTGTATGTGTGCATATGTGTGTGTGTGTGTGTGTGTGCACGCGCATGCACGCACATCTTTGTAAATTTTAGGATTGTCTTTTCTGCTTATATGAGGAATGTCATTGCAATTTTCAATGGTATAATAGTGAATCTGCAGACTGATGTTTTTTGGATTTGGTTTTTTCAAGACAGGATTTCTCTGTATAGCCCTGGCTGTCCTGGAACTCACTCTGTAGCCCATGCTTGCCTCTAACTCAGAAATCTGCCTGCCTCTGCCTCCCAGAGTGCTGGGATTACAGGCGTGCACCACCACTGCCCGGCTTGCAGACTGATGTTAACAATATCAATCCTGCCAGTTCCTGAGCATGGGAGGTCTTTAATTTTAATTTTATTTTTTTAAGTTTCTTCAGTTTCTTAAAATTTCCACTGTAGTCCTCTTTCACACCTTTAGTTAGGATTATTCCTAGGTATTCTATATGTTTATTGAAGTTATTATGAATGAGGGGTTCCCCCCCCCCGATGTTTCTTAGCAAGTTTGTTATAAGTATCCAGTCTGGGGTGTGGGTTTAGCTGAGAATGCTTACAGGGTCTAAGAGTCTTGCACTGTCTTTACAGATATCATCACGTCTACAAATAGAGACACTGCGATTTTTTCCCCTGACCTCATCCCTTTTGTTTCTTTCTCTTGTCTAAAACCCCCATCGCTGCAGTGAATAAGAACAGGGACAAGGGGCTGCCTTGGATTATTGTGCTGTGAGAGGGAGAGTGGGCAGCCCTGTCGTGGTCTGGGTTTCTGAGAAAGTGTTCTTAGTATTTCCCCATCTAGACGCTTGCTGGCTGTAAGTTTGTTATACTTTGCTTTTGTTTTGAGGTATGTTTCTTCTAATTCTAGTTTCTTCAAGGTTTTTTTTTTTTTTTTTTTTTTTTTTTTTGGCCAGGAAGGGAATCTGCATCAATTGAGTGATCACGTGTTGTCCATCCTTCGCCCTGGCATGCATCATGACTTTTGTGTGTCGTCCCAAGTATGTTATATGTGCTGCTGAGCCATCGTAGATGTGTCTTGATAAGATAAAAGACTGCACACCTCCGCATAGCCAACACAAGCACCAGGTAACCTCAGGACACGTTCTATATTTCAAAGGGGTAAAGTTTTATAGAGAGCCAACTTTATTTCCATCCTCTCCTTTGCTTACCATAAGCCACACGTCTATCTCTGACCTTGTGTTTACTAACATACAACATGTCTATCAGTATATTTATTTACCCAGCGTCTTGCTGATCAGTTACAGTGGGGATTTTTATAGTGTTATTTTTGTTTAGTTTTTTAGGAGAGTGAGGAAGCACCTGGTTTTGGAGACAGAGTCTTTGCTTCGTGGGCAAAGCTCACGGGCTGGTTCCCCGTCCTCATGTGTCAGCTGCTCAAACACTGGGATTGGAAGTGGGTATCACTGAAGCTGTTTAAAATATGTAAAAAGCCATATGGGGCTAGGAACGTGGCTGAGCAAAGCACTTGTTATTCAGTTGTGAGGACCTGAATTTGGGTCCCTAGCAACCATGCACAAAGCCAGGCATGATGGTGTTCCTGTAATCCCCGATCTCCAGAGGTTCGGACAAGATGCTCCTTGGGGCTTGCAGGATAGCCAGTCATGCTGGCTAGTTTTATACCCACTTGGCACAAGCTAGAGACATTTGAGAGGAGGGAATCTCACTTAAGGGGATGTCCCCACCAGACTGGCTTATGGGCAAGCCTGTGTGGTATTTCCCTGATTGATGACTGATGTGGGTAGGCTGTGGTGGTTAGAATAAATATAGCCCCAGTAGGTTCATAGGGAGAGGTACTATTAGAAAGTGTGGCCTTGTTGGAGGAACTGTGCCATTAGAGATGGACTCTGAGGACTCAGAAGCTCAAGCCAGGCCCAGTATTTCATTGTCTCTTCCTGTTGCCTGAGGATCCAGATGGACAACTGTCAGATGAACAACTCCAGCACCATGTCGGCCTGCATGCCACCATGACAATACTCACTCAACCTCCAGACTGTAAGCCAGATCCCATTAACTGCTTTCCTGTATAAGAGTTACTGTGATCATGGTATCTCTTCAGAGCAATAAAGACAAGGGCGCGGCTCACTGTGGGCAGGGCTGCCCCTCCCTGGGTTCTATGAGAAAGCAGGCTGAACAAGCCACAAGGAGTAAGTCAGCAAGCAGCACTCCTCCACGGTCTCTGCATCAGCCTTGGCTTCCAGGTTCCTACTCTGATTTTCCCCTGGCTGATTTACTACAACATGTCAGGTGAAATAAATTCTCTTCTCCCCACGTTGTTTTGGTGATGGTGTTTTATCACAGCAACAGAAATCCTAACTGAGACACCAGTCTAAGTGAACTGGTCAAGTTTAGTGAAGAGACCTTGCAAGTGAGAAAGACACCCAAAGTTGGCCTCTGGCCTCCATGTGCATCTCCGATTGCACACACACGTTTCCTGGGTGTGACTCGGGCTCATGATCATTGTCTTCTACTGTTCTTCGGCAGTCTTTTTAGTGTGTTGCTGTAGGAACTTTTGAAAGTGGTAGCAAAATTAGCGTTTGTTTATTATATGCACCACAAATAACCTCTACCTGCTTTTTAAACATTCTCTCTCCATTTTTGCTTATTTAGTTTTATAATGCACAAGTTATTAAACATGTTCTGTCCAAATTGATAGCTTTTGTAAGTCTTCCGAACTACATGGCATGTATGAAAGACCTTCTCTACCAAGAAAATGAATAAAAACTGTGGCCCATTCTTTTTTTCCCAGTAGTTTTATAGTTTGTTTTCCTTCTTAACCGGGGTGTGAAATGACAGAAGGGAATGTGAGTCTTACACTTGTCCACAGTTTAAGGGGCAGAGCATTGACTGCAGAGCCACTGTCCTGTTTCCTATGCCCTCAGGTTCTTTATCGCCCAGAACTGCTGGGTGGTCCAACTCTTATATCAAAGTGTTAGTTAACCTGGGCTAACACCTTCCAACAAGTGATTTGGATCAATACTTTCTGAATTTTGATGATCTGACTACCACCTTAATGACTCTTAAGCTTTGCCTGTGTGTATGTATGTATGTATGTATGTATGTGCTAATAGTGTATGAATGTTCACTTGTATATGCATGTGTATGCCCAGTTGCAGGTGGCACTATGTACATACATATGTGTGTGTAGAGGCCAGAGTTCTAAGTCAGGTGTCTTCCTCTATCACTTGCTACATAATTAATTAATTAATTGTGGTTTTTTTAAGGGAGTTATTTTAAAATTTGTTTTTGTTTTGTTTTTATTTAAACAGCAGTCATAGTTGTCCTGGAGCTTGCTTTGTAGACTTGACTGGCCTTGATCTCATAGAGATCTGCCTGCCTCTGTCTCCACAGTGCTGGGATTAAAGGCATGTGCCATAGCCCCCTGCTTATCTACCATATTTTTATGAGACTGGATCTCTCAGGGATTCTGGGGCTCACCAGTGGGCTAGGCTGGCTGGCTAGTTTACTCCACCTGAGCCTGTCTCCACCCCAGCCCCCAGCCTCAGGGTTCCAGACAATATGTCAGTGAGCTGGTTACTTTTAATCGTCAGCTTGGCTCTGCCACAACCAGCAATGTTTAGGGGACTGACCTATTTGGGGTGACTGGAAATAAATAAATGACAGACACACATACGGAGTTGGAGATGGACCAGCAGCATTCCTGAAACTCAGCCCAATTTACATATAGTGGAAACAAAGATGAAACAGGTTTGGTAATCGAGGTCTCTGTAGAGGGGCAGTCTCTGACCGTTCCCTTGAGCCTGACCCAGGGAAGGCCTTGCTTTTTTTTTTTTTTTTTTCTTTTGTGGGTCTGAGGCATCCGGGTTCACATCAACAACAGACATTCATGCAGGACTTCACCTACTCCCCATGTGAGTCAATCAAAGATCACTTGGGAAGAAAGCAGCAGTGAAGGATTATCTGGATAAGGTTGGCCAGTGGGGATGTCTGTGAGGGATTGTGTTATGCTAATTGGTGTAAGGAGGCCCGCCCACTATGGGTGACAATATTCCCTAGGCAGGTGAGTCTAATGTGTTGAGAGAGGAAAAAGTGAGCTGAATGCTAGAATCCGTGCTTTACCTCATTGCCCTCCGCTCTTGACTGTGGATATGACCAATTGCTTCATCTTGCTGCCCTGACTGCCAGGCTATACCCTGGAACCGTGAGCCAAATTAACCCTTTCTTTCTTTTCTTTTCTTTTTTTTTTGGATTTAAAAATCATGATCTTTTATTGAAAAAGGAAGTAAAAACATGAAAAAATTGAAGATTTACATGGAAAATATTTCTGATAAAATAGAAGTGATATATAGAAAAACACGTTAAATTTGACAATTTTCAGGGAAAATTAAAGAGTAAAGTGATAGACACAAAAATATTGCTAAATTAATTGGAAAAGGAAGTAGAAACATTTTATGATAGAATTGAAGATTTTTGTGGAAAATATTTCTGATAAAACTGTAGAAAAATGTAGAAAACATCTTAAAATTGAAGATTATCATGGGAAATTTTATATAGATATACTAGTGGTAGGCATAAAGGTATTCCTAAGTTGATTGAAAGTGGAATTATAAATACTTTCGGATAAAGTTGAAGATTTACATGGAAAATATTTCTGATAAAATTGAAGAGATATATAGAAAAACTTGTTAAAATTGAAAATTATCATGGAAAATTATACAGATAAAATGGTAGGCATAAAAATAATTCTAAGTTGATTGAAAGTAGAATTATAAACATTTTAGGTAAAATTGAAGATTTACATGGAAAATATTTCTTATAAAATTCAAGAAATATATAGAAAAACTCTTTAAATTGACTATTTCATGGAAAATTATGTAGATAAAATGGTAGACAAAAAACCTTTCTAAATTAATTGAAGGTGTAATTTAAAATTTTGTGATAAAAATCAGAGATTTACATAGAAAACATTTCCAATAAAATAGAAGAAATATATAGAAAAACGTGTTAAAATTGAAGAGTATCATGAACAATAATGCAGATAAAATGGTAGACATAAAAAATTACTAAATTAATTGAAAGGGAATTACGAACATTTTCTGATAAAATTGAAGATTTACATGAAAAATATTTCTGTTAGTCTATGCCTTTTTATTGGGGAATTGAGTCCATTGATATTAAGAGATATTAAGGAATAGTGATTGTTGCTTTCTATTATTTTTGATGTTATTTTTGTTGCGTGGTTATCTTCTTTTGGGCTTGTTGGAAGAATATTACTTTCTTGCTTTTTCTAGGGTGTTGTTCCCCCCCCCTTGTGTTGGTGTTTTCCATCTATTATCCTTTGTAGGGCTGGATTTGTGGGATGATATTGTGTAAATTTGGTTTTATCATGGAATATCTTGGTTTCTCCGTCTATGGTGAGTTTTGCTGGGTATAGTAGTCTGATTGGCATTTGTGTTCTCTTAGGGTCTGTATGAGATCTGCCCAGGATCTTCTAGCTTTCAATGTCTCTGGTTAGAAGTCTGGTGTAATTCTGATAGGTCTGCCTTTATAAGTTACTTGCCATTTTTCTCTTACTGCTTTTAATAGTCTTCTTTGTTTAGTGTATTTGGTATTTTGATTATTATGTTCCAGGAGAACTTTGTGATCTGGTCCAGTCTGTTTGGAGTTCTGTAGGCTTCTTGTATGTTCATGGGCATTTCTTTCTTTAGGTTAGGGAAGTTTTCTTCTATAATTTTGTTGAAGATATTTACTGGCCCTTTAAGTTGGAAATCTTCACTTTCTTCTATACTTATAATCCTTAGGTTTGGTCTTCTCATTGTGTCCTGGATTTCCTGGATGTTTTGGGTTACAAGCTTTATGCATTTTGCATTTTCTTTGACTATTGAGTCAATGTTTTCTATGCTATCTTCAGCACCTGAGATTCTTTCTTCTATCTCTTGTATTCTGTTGTTGATGCTTGCATCTATGACTCCTGAATTCTTTCTAAAGTTTTCTATTTCCAGAGTTGTCTCTCTGTGATTTCTTTATTGTTTCTACTTCCACTTTTAGATCCTGGATGGTTTTGTTCAGTTCCTTCACTTGATTGTGTTTTCCTGTAATTCTTTTTTTTTTTCAGAGCTACCCACCCATTCTTATTATTATGATTATTTCTATATTCTTTGTTTACATTCCAAAGGCTTTCCCCTTTCCCAGTTCCCCCCTCACCATATGTCCCATAAGTCCTCTCCCTCCCTTATTCCCCAATCACCCCCCACCATTTCTCTGTTCTGGTACTCTCCTACAAAACTGGATACAGTCTTTTCAGGACCAGGGTCCTCTCCTTCCTTCTTCTTGGGAATCTTTTGACTTGCTAATTGTGCCTTGAGTATTCAGAGCTTCTGGGCTCATTAATATCCACTTATCAGTGATTGCATTTCATGTGTATTCTTTTGTGATTGGGTTAACTCACTTAGGATGATATTTTCCAGATCCAACCATTTGCCTACATATTGCATGAAATCATTATTTTTAATTGCTGAGTAGTATTCCATTGTATAAATATACCACATTTTCTGTATCCATTCCTCCTTTGAGGGACATCTGGGCTCCTTCCAGCTTCTGGCTATTATAAATAAGGCTGCTATAAACATAGTGGAGCATGTGTCTTTATTGCATGCAGGGGAATCCTTTGGGTATGTGCCCAGGAGTGGTATGACAGGGTCCTCTGGAAGTGTCATGCCCAATTTTCTGAGGAACTGCCAGACTGATTTCCAGAGCGATTGTACCGTCTTGCAATCCCACCAGCAGTGGAGGAGTGTTTCTCTTTCTCCACATCCTTGCCAGCATCTGTTGTCTGCTGAGTTTTTAATCTTAGCCATTCTGACTGGTGTGAGGTTTTCCTGTAATTCTTTAAGGACTTTTGTGTTTCTTCTTTAAAGGCTTCTGTCTGTTGACCCATGTTCTCCTGTATTTATTTAAGGGAGCTATTTAAGTCTTTTCTTGAAGTCTTCTATCAGCATCATGAGATACAATTTTAAAACCAAATCTTGCTTTTCTGGTGTTGGGGTATCTGGGCCTTGCTGTGGTGGTAGAACTGGGTTCTGATGTTGCCAGGTAGCCTTGTTTTCTGTTGGTGGGGTTCTTGTGCTTGCCTTTTGCCATCTGGTTATTTCTGGTGCTAGTTGGTCTTGCTGTCTCTGGTTGGAGCTTGTCCCTCCTGTGTGCCTGTAAGCCTGTGTCTCTACTCCTGGGAGACCAACTCTCTTCTGGCAGGGTCTATGCACAGGAGGCTGTTGACTGCCTGGCTCCCTGGTGCAAGTTGCAGCCTGAAGATCTCTGTCCCAGCTTCTCTACTGATCATATGCCCTGTGTGCTCCCAGCTGTTCCCCTCCAGAGAGAAGGTGGAGATCTCACCTCCTCACTCAGAAGTGAAAGCACTGCTGGGAGATCACTCTCTCCTGCCAGGCTGTGCACAGAAGGCTGTGGAGCTGCCCAGCTCCCCTGTTCAAATGGTGGCAGGAAGACTTCTGTCCCAGCAGCTCCACTGATGGTATGCCCCATGCGCTCCTAGCTGTTCCCCTCCAGAGAGAAGGTGGAGATTAACCCTTTCTTTCTTAAGTTACCTTTGTCACATATTGTATCATACCACAGGAAACAGAACTAAGAGAGCTTCTAGGCCTGGTTTTTATGTGTGTGCTAGGGATCTGAAAATAAAGAAGGTGATGTTGCCTCTTTGGATAGAACATTGTCTACAACTCTAGAGACACATATGTTGCTAGCAGTTCAGGACAAGGGCTGCCATCTTATCAAAAGAGTAGCTGAGCCAGGTGACCAAGGTGGCTTGGTGGCAAGGACACTCGCCGCCAAGCCTGGCCAGAGTTCAACCTCTGAGAGCCACACAGCAGAAGAAAACCCACTTGCACGTGCTCTCCTTTGACCTCACATGTGCTATGACATGTATGTACCTCCCCACCCAAATAGATAAAATGTAAGAACAATGGAATGGAAAGACGGAAGAACGTTGAAGAGTATCCCATCTGCCTAGATTTAGACGTGGGTTGCCCTGACATATCGCAAGGGCTTTGGGGAAAATGGCAGTGCTAACGGAGCCCAGCTCTTATGCCCAGTCTGACAGAAGAAAATACCTCCAAAGACAAACTCTTTCCATCATTACTTATACTCTACGTTTCATTCGTGCCTAGAAGTAGGTGATTTTGGAGCCTTGGGTGTAGACAGCAGGATACAGTAGCCAGACTGTCTGCCATGATGTGCCTCATGGATTCCTGGGGCCTGAGGTAGCTATGCAAGGAGATCCTGGTGAGCACTGTGAGCTCCCATTCAAATGACACAGCCATCGAGTGGGAGAGGAGCAGCATGGGGCTGGTCTTGGTGAGCGGGGCACAAGTACGGTCTTTGTTTGAGTGAATGACGTCAGCGCTCCCAGTCATCTTAGTGTGAGCTCTCAGAACACAATGGGACATGTGTGTGACTGTCCGTTGATGACAGAACACTGGCACTGGGTTTAGTAGGCACTGTGCTTTTTAGAGATACCGTCTCATGTACTCCTCAACGTATTCTATCTCTCGGCATTGAGATGAGTGAGTTGGGTCTCAGAGAAGTAAAGGAATGCTGACTGGCCGCCCACCAGGAATACAGGAGAGCAACAAGGTGAAGCCAGGCTTTCAGAGTAGGCAGCTTTGCCTGGGAGTTGTGGCATGTCCCTGCTCTGCCCCCCTTCCCCCTCCCCCTGCTGCAAACTGTCCCTTGAGAGAGGAAAATCCCAGTAGAAGAAACACTGGGTACCTCATACCTCACCAGAAACAGGGTCAAACCAGCTTCCATTTGATAATGAGGCCAAGAAACGGCAGGGGCCACGTAAAACTGCTATTTCAAACCGGAAAGTCATAGGCCTTGGCAACAAATCACCTGCCACTCAGATGACCTATTCAGCATGGATGGGGGCTTGGAGTTCTGTATGAAATAATTCATGCAGTTCAGGCTGAAGAGAAACAAACAACGTTTGCAGGAGTCTGATTCCTAAGCTCTCCTGTGGGGTTTTGATTGGCAGCTCGCTGCATTTCTCGGAGCACAGTCCACATCCCTGGGGTGTGCAGAACACTTGCATTCACGGAAACCACAAGAACATCTGACGAGCCGTTTATGGGGGTTTCTCCACAGCTGTTACCTCAGAATTTCTCCTCTGCAGAAGTGTTGTCAGAATCCCATAGAAGGACACAGAAATCTCCTTCTAATTCGACTTAGCAAGGAAGAAAATTATGTTACTGTTTTCTGTAAGATGTTGATGTCATATTCTAAAGATGATTCTCAGATCATTTGAAAAGGGATATAGCTGCCTGGGCATTATATTAGAGGAGCCAGCCAGAAGTGGGTAGAACAGGGAAGAGGCCTAAGATAGGCCGGTCTGGCTTTAGGGTCTGACAAGTGCTGGGGAGACCAGGTGGGAAGCAGGGACCACACGCATAGCACAGAGAGCCCAGGCTCAGGAGGCACTCCCCCAATGCTGCCCCTCCTTTTTATGCACATTCCAAACACTTAGGAAACACCCCCTCTTACTTAGTTTTGCACTGACAGTAGCTACTAGGAAAAATACAAAGAGAGCAAAATGGCCGGTCATCTTTGTAACAAAGCATTATGGGAAGATTTGAGTTGATCCAAGAGACAATTTTTTGGCTGCAGGGGGAGGCAGGGGCGGGGAGGTCTGGTGGGGAAGCAGGATCCCTGGTAGCACAGGCCTCACACGCCTCATGTGGCTGAGGATGGCCTTGAACTTTTGGTCCTTCTACCAGTCCCTCCCAAGTGCTGGGACTACATGGCTGCGTTAGCGGGAATTTTTGTGCCGCTGGGATCAAATCCAAGCTTTGTCCATGCTGGGCAGCACTCTGACCAACTGAGCTGTGGAGCTCACCCTCGGGCTGAAGGTTCCTTGCAGAACACACTTGGGATATCATGTAATGTAGTCTGAACAGATAGGACATTCTAAGAGGTGCACCACTGTATTATTTTTAAGGTAGTAATATAAAAATTATAAGTTACATACAAAGTCTCACTTCATTATATTTACAATTTATTTTATAGTCTTAGAAGTATGCCAGTAGTTTCTTAACAGCTATCAGACATGGCATGTAAGTTATCTGAGGAATAACAACATCACGACAATGTTAACTGAACATATAGCATTTGTCACCTGCCTGCTACTTGGCCTGGGCATTGTAACTGTTTTAACCGCATTGAATCTATCCAATAACCAAAACTTGTTACCACATTTTTCGGGGGGAGAAAAATAGCACTCAGAAAAGTCAATGGCGTGTCCCAGAACCAAATTGGAACCATGAGCACAGAGGGAATCGGCAATATGGTAAATTATGTTGTTGTATAAAACTGTAGTATATCTAAATTCAAAACTCCTAGGCTATTTAGTATCACACTGGTCCCTTGAGCTGCTTGGGCTGTGGGCCCATCCAGAATCTTCTCTCTGCAAGTTTGTGTTTACACCCTGTTGCTGTCCTTTCCCAGGAAAAATATAACCACATGAAAAAGAGAAAATGGAATCAAATATGGGTTATTCAACACGAATAGTGGGATATATAAGGTATAAACCTCTAGGTTTTAGGGGTTAAATCATTTGTAAGAGTTATTTTCGTGGCCTTCGTATTTGCAAGTGAAGTGTTTATGGGAAGATGAGGAAGTGGTGGGTACCATGCCTGTCCTGTGGCACGATGTACCATGTCTGTCATGTTGCATGTGGTTCTGAAGCTGTGTCTGTAGAAGGAGATGTGACCCTACCTTCAATGAATGAGGGACTTTCAGGGGGAGCTTCGTCGTTTTAATTTTCTGAAGTATTCTTCTGGGTCAGTCTGGTTCCATCTGTGCTATTTGGGAAATGATCCTCCATAGGTTCCAAGTATTTCTTCATGGTAACTGCCAGTCAGTGTCAGACATGGCTTGAACACACTGTAATTTCAATTAAGTGCACACCACTTAAATATGCACATGAATAAATTGCATAGAAAAATTATGGATGGAGAGTGGGCTGATCTAACGAGAGCACGTGTCAGGCTGTGGTAAACACTGGTCACGGCAGATTTCCCTGACATTCTTCCTTCTGGTAAAAATATATACAGTCATATTTTCATTAAGGATGCTTAAAATAATGAACCATGTGTCAGGAACCTGATTGAAATTGGAAGGGGATGGAGGCAGCTTTTGGGGAGTTTTATCTTCCTATTCTTTAATGGGGCACTGCGTTCCTTAGGTTGAGTGTTACTGTGGATTTTGATTGGGTCACATGGAGTAACTAGGTAGCTCATCTAGTCTGGACATTCGTGTCAGCCTTTAGGTGAGCCTTTATTAGCCTTGGACAAGTCTGCGTATGAGATTGTGTCCCCAACTGAAGTCTGAGGACACAACATCTGGTCCAACTTACTTTCCATTCCGGATCTCCTTAAACCTAAGTCAAGCGTGAAACCATATCCTGACGCTACTCAGGATGAGTCTAGACCCTGCCTTAGCAGGTGGTGGCATGAGGTCAGTGTCACCTGTCCTTGGCTGCATGCTTGACAAAGCAGGCTCATAAGGGATAAACCTGGTTCAAGTCCTGTTTTGGTCCTGTGCCACCTGGGGACAGCAAGTAAAAGAACAGGTTTTCAGAACCATAGCTTCTACTCTCAAAGCTAGAAAACTTCTTTCAGAGTGGATGGGAAGATAAAATTTAACAGGCATAACAGTTAATGAGAGTTATTCTTTTGAAATTAAAAACAAATTTATTGTTTATTTATGTAGTTGTGTGTGTGTGTATGTGTGTGTGTGTGTGTGTGTGTGTGTGTGTGTGTGTGTGTCTGTGAGTGTGTAGATTTTTGCATGTGCATGTATACAGGTGCCCGTGGAGGCCCGAAGTGGCCTTCAGAGCCCTGGAACTGAGGTGACTGGTAGTTGTGAGACATCTCACATGGGTACTGGGAACCAAATTCAGGTCCTCTGCAAAACAGCAATCTTGCTTGACTGCTGAGCCATCTCTCCAATATCCTTGTTGCCAATTTTTAAAAAATTGCTTGGAGTAGCTGGTATTCATTAACCCCTGATGATGTTTCTAGTGCTAAGAGGAAACTGGATTTTCAATGTGGCCACAGAGTATATGGAATCATGAGGGACAAGGCAGCTGTAGCCCCACAGGGCGTCACTCTGTCTTACTCTCCTCCTGTGGCCAAACAGCTACATCCATGGAACACCTGCAAGTCGCTTCAAGAGGCCAAGAAAACACCTCTAAGTGATGACCGATGTCACTGTATAGCACACAGCTGTCTCTGAAGTCATGCCATCAGTTCTACATGGAAAAAGTACCTTCTTCTAAGTCATCTCACGTCTGAGAGGCATGGAAAATGTTTTAGCCTTCCCACTAGGGAAGAAACATATATATATATAAGAAGTCATTTATTTTACCACATGTGTTTTGCATGTATATGCATTTTACATGTATATGAATAATTTAAAGAACACTTCATGAGACCCTCCTATCTTTCTTGGAGACAGAAACAGCTTTGCCTGTTGTATTCTCAGATGAAGTATTTATTTCTTTTATATGCATATCTGTCTATATTTATAGCACCAAATTAAAAACTGTTGATGAAGGGGAGGGTGGTTTGTTTGTTTCTGGATTCCTCTGCAGCACCTAGAATCCATCAACTCTAACAAATGGGAAAACAGAGTTCTCTCTCCACCCCTACTGCGTCAGCAGGGACTGTCGTCTGGCTTTCTTGGGCTCCATTTCTCACCTGGGCAGTGGGGACAAGTGTTCTGTTTTATGAGCGGTGTTTTAAGCAGTTACTGAATTTGGATTTTCAAAGTCATTTCCACAGCTCCCGTGTGACAGACAGAGCGCTCAGATGTTAGTCCAGCTTGGTTTGGTTTGGTTTGGTTTTGTTATTTTGGTCTCGGCTCACACATTCCCAGGAAGTTTCAGAGATTCCCAGCACAGAGTGTTTGCCGACAGAGGTAACCAGATCTGGGCTACTGGTCTCCTGCCATCCAAATATTTCTGTGGTGACAGTGAACAGAACATGTCACTTCTACAGTATTCTTCAGGAAAGGGCCTTCTGCATGGAGCAAGTGATTTGACCCTTCTGACAATGACACCAGCTCTGTGCCCTCCATCTCTGTCTGTCTGTCTGTCTGTTCTTTTTCCAGGTCTTGGAAGTGAACCTAGGCCTCAGATCTGCTAGGCAAGCTCTCTACTTCTCAATAACCCCCCTGCCTCAGTCTTTTTAACCCTTCCCTCTCTCTGAGTCCGGTCTCACTCTGTAGCCCTGGCTATCCTAGTACTCACTATTTGCCCAGGCTGCCCTCATATTCATGGAGATCCACCTGCCTCTGCCTCTTGAATGCTGCTGTTCAGTAACCAAACTGTTTGTACTACCTTAATCCTTGCATCACAACCTGCATCTTTAAAACTCTCCACTGAATAGGTGCGTTGAAAAGGCACAGCATGGGAACTCATAATAGGAGACATTACCCCTGGGGATGGCGAGACTTACATGCTGGTTTTAGACGCACATTCTCTAGCACCGTTACAATGGCCAAAAGAAAGAAAAATGTCTTAATTTTCAAATTGTCTCTGTGTGTGATGCCACCTCTATATCTGTGATCCAAGATGATTTAAAATTCCACTCTTTGGGCTAAGGTCACCCCGTTGAGTCCTGGGAGCCTCTCACATCCTAGGCCTCTGGTATTTTCTAGAGGGTCACCCTCCCCAAGAGGCTGCATATTTCCTTCATTGTCCTGGCCATCTGGGCTTCTCTCCTGTCTCCCCCGTATCTGATCCTACCCCCTTTTCCTCTTTCACTCCCCCCTCCCATCTCCCTCCTTCTGCATCCCATAATTATTTTGTTCCCTCTTCTAAGTGGGATTGAAGGAGTCTCACTTAGGCCTTTCTTCTTTTTTTAGCTTCTTAGGGTCTGTGGGTTATATCATGTGTATTCTGTACTTTTTGGCTAATATCTACTAATTAGTGAGTACATACCACGCAAGTCCTTTTGGGTCTGGGTTTCCTCACTCAGGATATTTTCTAGTTCCATCCATTTGACTGCAAAATTCATGCTGTCCTCATTTTTTTTTTTTTTTTTTGGTTTTTTTGAGACAGGGTTTCTCTGTATAGCTCTGGCTGTCCTGGAACTCACTCTGTAGACCAGGCTGGCCTCGAACTCAGAAATCCACCTGCCTCTGCCTCCCAAGTGCTGGGATTAAAGGCGTGCGCCACCACCGCCCGGCACTGTCCTCATTTTTAATAGCTGAATAATATTCCATTATGTAAATGGGCCACATTTTAACCTGAAGAGACCATCTTCAGTGGTTGGGCGGGGTCCTTAGTGGAGGAATGGGGACACCAACCCACTTTCAAAAATTTTGACCCAGAATTGTTCCTGTCTAAAGGAAGTGCAGAGGCAAAAGTGGAACAGAGACTGAAGGAAAGGCCATCCAGGGACTGGCCCATTGGGATCCATCCCATGTGTTGGTACCAAACCCTGACACTATTATTGCTGCTGTGTACTTGCAGACAGGAACCAAGCATGGCTGCCCTCTGAGAGGCTCTACTAGCAGCGGGAAAGAAAGGGTTGAAGACGCTGAAGGGGATGGCAGCCCCATAGGAAGACCAACAGTGTCAACTAATCTGAGCCTGTGGGAGCTTCCAGAGGCTGAGCCACCAACCAAAATGCATACATGGCTGGTCTGTGGCCCCTGGCACGTAGGTAGCCGAGCCTTCTCTGGTTTCAGTGGGAGAATCTAACCTGTAGAGAATGTTCCACAGAAGAGGGATGTCCTGGGAGAGGGGTACCCTTTCAGAGAAGAAGGAGAGGAGAGAAGGTGTGAAGAACTCTAGGAAGGGGGCCAGAAGGGGTACAACATTTGAGATGTAAATAAATAAAAGAATTTAAAATTTCCATTGTTTGTATGAAAGAGACCATAACTCATGTTGATACACACTAGTCCACATGACCTAGCCGACATCGACTTACTTGGAACTGTGGTATCAGGTTGTAACATGATGATGAGTTAGCCGCCATTCTCATTTTGTGGAGAATGTGTCAGAGGGAGCCTGATCGTCTGTGGTGATAACCATTCAGTTCTAGATTTTCTTTTAAAAGGAATTAAGTGCTTGTGAAATTTTTGTACACTAAAACATTGGTTTCTATAAGCCATCCCTAAATTTCTTTCTTATTATATGAGCTAAATTGCTTTTTAAAAAAATCAATTATTCAACATAGTCTGAGAGTCCCTGCCGAACAACCAAGGAGGTGGAGATGGGGGAAAAGCAGACCAGAGAAGCCCATTGGCCACTGTTTGCAGAGGACAAGACATAAGTGTTAAGGCCTCTAAGACTTCCCTAAGAAAAATAAGCAAGTAAATAGAATTAATACATGAATTCAGCAAAGTTGTGTAAGACCCGAAAGAAAAATGGGGGCACCCCAGCACCCCATGCCTTGGAAGGCATCACCCCAATCACTCACGAGAAAGTCTTGATGCAATAGCAGGAGGATTTTAATTCCAGAGCCTCTGGGGTTCACAGTCTTACCACGCAGGGGTAGAGGACTGTGGATCCAGAGTGCAGAATTGGGACAGCTTTTATAGGTTCATAACAAAGCACATCGCAAGCCAATCGATTTGTACCACTCCATAGCTTCTAAGCCAATCAGTTTAAATTATCCAAGCCTGCACTCCTAGGACCAATCAGCTTTCTATAGAAGCCAGATAGCAACTAGTAAGCTCAATTTTTCTTATGAGCCTGGGATCACATACTCAAGGCCTTTTTATCTAGTTTCTAACAAAGAGCAGGGTCTGGAATTTGAGTTGTTTAGGGCTTCTTAGGAGGCTGGAGTTAGAGCTGTATTTTTTTTTATCCTTTCAGTTGTAGGATGTAAAACTAACATATACATGCTAATGCAAGTGCAAGGCTCCAGTAGTGAATTATCTAGAATGGAAACCAAGAAAGTTACCTCCTAATAGCTACAGAAATTCAACCAACCAACCAACCAACCAACCAACCAACCAACCAACTAACCAACCAATCTAGGAATGAATTCAACTGGAGGCATAAGGGCTCTAAAGTTTATAAAACATTAATGAGAGATTAATATATGATCATATATGGAAAATGATACAGAAAGTAGAAAGTTATACCATTTTCATGGGTTGGAGGAGTCATTGCTGTTAAGTAGCTATACTTCCCCTAGCAAGTTTGTTTGTTTATTTATGAGAAAAGGTTTCACTATGCAGCCCTAGCAGGCCTGGAACTCACTATGTAGAGCAAGCAAGCTAGCTACCATCAAAAAGACTATAGCTAAGAAATGAAGATACAGGGCATGCCATTGTCGAGAATGCAAATTACTGTAGCTGCTGACTCTCCGAGAAGTTAAAAATAAGAGAAATGCAGTCATCGTATACTCCACGTGCTCTGCAGCTCAGGTCACCACGGCACAAGTGAAAACAAAGTAAGAGAAAAAGAAAATGTGGTGAATATCCATATGGAAGGCTACTCGACCATAAAAATGAAGTCAAGTCATTTGGGGCCACATGGGTGGAACGGGAGGTCATTATTTCAAGCAGCCAGGCATGGAAAGACAATGGATGTGAGTCACTTCTGTGTGGAATCTGAAGAAAATCCTGAGTCATGGATGTTGACCTCATAGTGGTTACCAGAGGCTGGGCTAGGCTGGGCTGGGCTGGGCTGGGCTGGGATAAGAGGGTCTCTTAGTCACTTGACTGTTGCCAGATAAGACACCACCACAAAGGCAGCTTACAGGAGAAAGAGTTTGTTGGGGATTACAGTTTCAGAGGGTGAGTCCATCATCATCATGGCCATGAGTTTGGCTACAGACAGGAGCATCTGAGAGTTTACATCTTGATCAGCAAATAGGAAACACCGAGGGAACAGTGTGACCTTCTGATACATCAAAGCCCATCCCCAGTGACATACCTTCTCCAACAAGTTCACACCTCCTAATCCCTTCCAGTTTCTTCAACTGGGGACCAATTATTCAAGCACGTATGGGAGCTTATGGGGAATCTATTCTCATTTGATCTCCTATAGCAGGGGAAGGTTCCTCAGCATGTACTGGATTAAAGTTTGACGGGAGCACAAGATTCTGGTGTGCTGTTCTCAGTAGATAACAAGAATGTACTCTTCATTGAAAAGTTAGAATAATGGATCCTGGAAATTTTCATCACAAGGAGATGATAATGTATAACCAACCGATTTAACTGAACTGGTGTGTGTGTGTGTGTGTGTGTGTGTGTGTGTGTGTGTATCACAGCAACGTATGGTGCCCACCAATATGTGTAATATTCATCAGTTTGTGTGTCAGTTTAAAATAAGGGTAGCGGGGCTGGTGAGATGGCTCAGTGGGTAAAGACGCCCGCTGCCAAGCCTGACCATCTGAGGTCCATCCTTGGGTCTCCTTGGGAAGGAGAGTACTGACTTCTGCATTTCTGTTCTTCTCTCCCTACACTCTCTGTGAGCTACACGCACCACCCCCACATAAGACACAGTGGGGAACAGCGAAATATAAGAATCCTAAAGCCAGTATATTTGTTCCTCACTTAATTTTCAAAATAGAGCATGGAAACCTGTATCTTAGCTTAGCAACAAAGCAAATGGACAACAGTACCCATCCCCACCTCCCTACCCCCGACCCCCTCCCACCTCCCTACAACCCCCTCCCCCAATCCCTGCTACACCGTCAGAATGCAATGAGACTCTGTCTCATTTGAGCAGTCCTGCACAGCTCTAGAGGGAAGAAATGCAAGAACCAGCAACCACACAAACAACTAAAGTTGGCCAGATGTTGACACTTACAGTGTGACTCTCGGGAGTTCCTGAGGACCCCAGGGGGCCCGTTCATAAAGATACAGCACCAGGTAGATTTCTGGGTAAGTGCTCAGCGAGACAGATGGGGAGATAAGTTAAAGGCTTAGGTCTCCTCAGGAAAGGAGCAAGCTACGTGAACACGGGTAGGCGACTCCCCTGGCCACGCCCCCTCTTACCCACCGGTCCACCCCTGCTGCCTCCTAAGTGCCCAGCAGAAGCCCATGGCGATGGCGCACAGGGCTCAGGCTTGTTTCTTTCATCCTGTGGCACAGGCTGTTCCTCCTGCTTCTGCCTCCTGAGTGCAATGTGTGCACCCCCCTCCCCAATCTTGATCTATCCGTTCTTGCCAGCAAATCCTTCTGGAAAGCAGCAGCAAGACTACAGTAATGATGTTAGACACAGCTTCGCTGGTCGCGCCTGGCTTTGTGCTATGGAGTTGACCTTCTCTGCCGTTCGGAGAAGGGAGGCCATGCCTTACTGAAATAGAAGAGAAAGCGTGCGGCTGTGCACTTCACCATGCCCAGAAACACAGGAAGAGGACCACAATCTACGAGCACTTTGAGTACAATTGACAAACCTGTCCAGAGATGGTGGCGAAACCTTTGTGATAAATAATAAAACCTCACTCAGACATCGCTTACTGTCTGCTAATGATGCTCCTATATTCCCAGGTCGATAATACAAATTACATTAAGATTTCCTGAAGGCCCGGGATTCTATTAAAATGCCACGGGATTAGATCATGCAAAAAAAAAAAAAAAAAAAAAAAGGAAAAAAAATCAACAACAAATAGCCGACTGGGAGAAAAGAGCGACATTTAAATAAAACGCCGCCAATTTCCCATGAGCTCTGGTAACAGCTTTCTATTTTATCATATTTTCACAGTTGCTCTGACAGGAAAGTGAGGCCGGGGCAGGACCCCTATTTCAGAACACAGGGTCACGGGAGGTTGCTGACTAGCTCCCGGAGGACGATTACATCATCATCTTGCTGTTCTCATCCTGAAATGAGACCAATTGCAGCAGATGGAGCCCACAGTTACAGGTAATCCACGGAAGAAATCGTTCTCCTGGGAAAGGAAGGACCAGGCCAGAGTGGCTAAGTCCTTGAGGGCATGAAGACTATTATCGGAGAGTTCCGTCCTTCAGGCTTTTACTCTCCTAGACTCCTAGTTCTGTTTTACCCCACCACTCCATTCCTAGAAACCATTACAACAATTCTTGTTTCTGACAAATGTCCAGCTTCATGGCCGCGCCCGGATTTCAGGTATCTGGTGGCTCTGTGGAACCCACTGAATTCCTCTAAGTGGGTGGCATATAGCTACAGTTTTAGAGCTACTCTCAAGCAAATAAAAAGCCCCAAAGCTACCAGGAGTAGTCAGTATTTTAATGTTTCTGGAACAGCTCCTTTAAGGAGTTTCCATGGTGTTGACATCTCAGAAGTCAGAGTACCCATCACGTTATTTGCAAAAATCATCGTCTAGTGGGACTTTTGGCTCCTTCTAGCAATGTGTCCTTACTTGAAATGCTTTCTTCCGAGGAGCTCTCTGGTAATAAGTCGGCAAAGGCCTCAAGACTAAATCCACACAAGAAGGGAAGTACACCCAAGTTCCCCTCCTTGCTGGGGATTCTCAAAGGCCTGAAGGGGGAAGATCCAGGAGCCAGAGAAAATACCATCCTCCCTGGAAGGCCAGAGTGCACGAAGGCCATGGCTCCCTCATCGTGGGGACAGAGCAGGCACCCTTGTCCCGACCCTTGCTCTGCACACCCCTCCCCTCTCCTCTGGAGGAACAATGACTTCCCTAAGTCATTTTTATTTTAAATTCAATTTTATTTTGCAAAGGTAAGAATCTGACCTTGGGCCCCATGAGGTTGAGGCCAGGTACCCTGTTCTCAGAGCCACACCCCTACCCCCCCCCCCATATTTCAGTTCCATTTTTTTTAAATCCAAATAAAGTTATTTAGCATTATGATATCAAGTAATAAAATTTGGTTTAAAAGTCCCCCACTGTGTCTCACTAGCAGACTGCAAAGAGAAAAAAATAGGGAATTAAACAAAACAGTGACATTAGAAACTCAGAAACAAAGGTTCACAGACCACGAGGCGGCTGCTTGCCTTCTTGTCTGAGAACCTTTATGAGCTCATTTGAATAGTGCAAAACAAGTACGCAGTCTGTTAGACACTGAGGATTTATGAAGCCAGAGGATTAAGTCCTTAACCTTTACTCAAAGAAGGATTAGTTGGGATAACTTTTAAATTTTACTTTAGGAAGAAAGCTTCAAAATTAAATGGTGCACAATGGCCCACGCTGAAGGAATTCCTCTCAGGTTCAAGGATAGCCCCGTTTTTTTGTCAGTCACGACTCGGAAGCCACATATATTATTTCATTCTTGAATTAGTTATGAAGAAGATCTAGTGTGCACAGTCTGTGTATATTTAATTGCATCATAATATATTCATAACCTATTCAAATGAGGAAATACAAACAACACATCTGAATAGAGTTCTCACTTTGGGAGGCACAGATAAATTAGTAAATTAATGTAGAGGTTGATTAGTAAAAGACACCCTATCGACCTAAATGACTTTACCTGCTGAGCAGTGTGTGTGTACACAGTGACGAATTACAGACTGAGAAAACCTGATTGTTTACTCTCCCTTCCTCTTAAGGTACTGCAAAAGGCCTTTCTAGACGGTGTAGTAATTTGCAGGCACAGACGAGGAGGGCCCATGCTAATCCAGGCAGATGAGTGAGGGAGGGCGTGCAAGTTCTGTTACATGCAAAGAATGCAAATTGTGTTCAGCGTTTGTAGCTTGAAGAGAATCATGAATCCAAGAGCAAAGGATTGCACCCCACCCTACCCCCCGACCCCCCCAGCCTTCCTATTGGCTTTAGCAACTCTTCTAGAACTGCTTAGGAGGGATTTGATTGGCAGAAGGAGATGTGATTTTAGGTAGCTGTGTCTGAGACTGTGCCCCGAAGATCTCTGACGCCTTTTCAGTGGGTCTCTGAAGTCCATCTTATTTCCGTGGCTACACCGAGACATCAGCTGCTCTGTACCGCACTGAGATTGGCTGGTGACATGGGGCAATACTAAGCAAAGGACACCAACAGATCGCGAATGGTTTACTTGTACACCCCCCCCCCCACACAAAAAAAGTTAATCTCATTTAATCTCATCGATTAAACAATGGAAGTTACTAATCTTATGATCTCCCCAGCACACGTCTCTTCCAGCATTCTGTACGACCTAACGGAAGCATCCACAAAGCAGTTCTGCGTACTAGAGTCCGATGGTGGTCCCGGGAAGAAGGGACTATTATAGATCTTTGAGTAAGCAGCGTTTGGGCTGAGATTCTTGGTGGCTGTAATCAATGTGGTTTGGTTATTAAGCACTGCACGATGAAATGTATTGGTGTTACGGAGATTTTGGAGCAAATTGCTATTTTCCAAAGGCCAAACACATGACACTTAGGTTGTGAGAATGTATATAAACCACTCCAAAGAAACCAGTGTGATTTAGTGTAGATGCATCATCCGTAGTTCACTGAGAGATAGGGTTCCCAATGCCACCCGAAAGTTAATCTGTAGACCCACCTGTCAGGGTGGGGTGTGGAATCAGGGGATGTCCTGATCCCATGAGAAGATTCCTCTTCCCAGGCTCACGCCTGCATTTCCTGATGACCTTGGAGACGGCAGCCCCTTCCAGATGCTCGTGCAACTGGGATTTGCCAAGGCTCCAGAGCATGAGGCCCTTCACTTCCTTATGGGCATTAGAAAATGTCAAATAAAAATGGAAACCTGAAAAAAGATACAGAAAAGTGCCTCTTGTTTCAGGAAATATTATTATTACTGATATTAATATTGGTTATAGCTCTCATGAATAGTTACTTTGTTACTGAATCAGGTACCTATTGTTATTTTTAAGTAGTCAAGTATATTTAAGTTTCTCAATCTTACTTTCTCTTTTTGTTGTTTTTGTTTTTGTTTTTGTTTTTGTTTTTGTTTTTGTTTTTCGAGACAGGGTTTTTCTGTGTAGCCCTGGCTGTCCTGGAACTCACTCTGTAGACCAGGCTGGCCCCGAACTCAGAAATCTACCTGCCTCTGCCTTCCCAAGTGCTGGGATTAAAGGCATGCGCCACTACCGCCCGGCTCAATCTCACTTTCTAATAATATGAATATTAATAGATCGATAAGCCAGAGCTCTCTGGTATCATCAATAATTTTAAATCATGATAATTTTAAAGACTTTAAAAGTTCTCTGGAGCTAAAAAGGTCAACCACTAACCTCAGTCTAGACTCTAAATATTAAGATTTTAGATTACAATCTTTTTAAATGGCAAGATTACATTTCTGGTTCCCATCGTTCTGCTTTGCCAGGTGTTACGCTGGGAACTGGCTACGTGGAGGCCGTCACCCACGCGCTGTGGTTCTGTGTGGGAAGACGCTGCAGTGTTCTTTCTCAGCAGCTCTCGAGGGCAGACAGAGCCCGTGGTTACACAACAGCCCTCGTGACCTTATTCCTCTTGTCTAAGTGAAACGTTGCAGGGTCCCGGTTACTTTTGAAACTTGTGCTCTGTAGGAGCGAGTGGCTCCATCCCAGCAGACTGTGTGGCCTTGGCTAGGCTGCTTACCCATCCTTAGCCTAAGCTCCTCACGGACAGAGTGAGAAAGCTGATCAGGTCATGATGGCCACATTACCCAAGTAGGGCTGTGAGGATTCAGTGGGGCAATCCCCCCGAAGACGCTCATCCCCCGCACCAACGGACGCTGCCCGCAACCATGCTTTGAGGACGCCCGTCGTGCGAGTCACAGTAACAACCTTCGGAAGCCTATGAGAGTGTTCTAGAAAACGTGGCCCCCAGTTTCCCCCCACAATTGCTTCATGGAACATAGGAAACGTCTTGAAAGGGATTTCGTGTTGCTCTTTAGAGAAAGCTAGGCAAAAATGATTATTTCCTGTCTTTGGAAGACAGGCGCTTTCTAGCCTTGGCCGTGCTTGGCCTTATGTTTGGGGGTTCTCCTTGCCCTGAGTCGTTTTGAATAAATAAAGCCAGAGGAGAGAGGCGCTTCACAGTCACATCAGCAAAATAGTTTGGGTTTCGGTGCAATTGAAAGAAACGTCAGGCCGGGCGTGGTGGTGCATGCCTGTAATCCCAGCACTTGGGAGGCAGAGGCAGGCAGATTTCTGAGTTCAAGGCCAGCCTGGTCTACAGAGTGAGGTCCAGGTCAGCCAGGACTACACAGAGAGACCCTGTCTCAAAAAACAAAAAGAAAGAAAGAAAGAAAGAAAGAAAGAAAGAAAGAAAGATAGGAAGAAAGGTCCTGAACAACCAGCACGTGTTCTGATACTAATCAAAAGGAGCACGTCCATCTGTCCTATGCCCCAGAAACAGCTCGGGATGCCAGCAGGGAGGCTGGTCTTCCCAGCAAACCCAAGAGCCAGTTACCACCGGCTCCATTTTATGGCTGGGGAAATCAAGTCTCGGTGAGCTTTAATAATCCTGGGAAGATGGGGAGAGGAAAAAAAAGTAACAGGAAAATGAAACCTTTTAAACTGAGAGGAGGAACAAGTGATTGGGGCCTGTGTATGCGCCTGTGAATGTGTGTGTGTGTGTGTGTGTGTACATATCTGTGGCATGTAAATGTGAATGTGTATAGAGGCCAGAGGTGGACACCAGATGTTTTCCTTAGTCATTACCCATTTTGTTTTTGGAGACAGGGTCTCTCACTGAACCAACACGGCGTGGAAAATTCCAAAGCAATGGAAGGTCCGCATACTGAGAGAGCGAGAGAGCAAGAGCGAGAGAGCGAGAGCGAGAGAGAGAGAGAGAGAGAGAGAGAGAGAGAGCTTGCTCCCTCCACACACTTGCTGCTGTGGAGATGCAGTGACTACTTGGGTGGACAATGATTGTGCCTTCCAGTTAGGGCTTCCCTTTTCCACGTTGTTACACCCCAGAAGAACGCCCTGGCAGGGGTGCTAGGGCCACCAAGACAGAAAGGACCAGTGCGAGCCCAACGTCTTTGCTTCTCTCTCGTCCTTGTAAAGGGCGCTTTATGGAAATGCATTGTTAGAGTACTGAGTCACCAATGGCTATTTTATTTTAGATGTATTTTAGATTTATTTATTTTATTTTATGTACGTGCATGTTTTGCCTACATGTATGTGTGTGTACAACATGTGTGCCTGATGCCAGTGCAGGTCAAAAGAGAGCGCCGAATCCCCTGGAACTGAAGTTATAGGTGATTGTGAATCACAGTGTAGGTGCTAGAAACTAAACCCGGGTCCTCGGCAAGAGCAGCCAGTGCTCTTAACCACAGGGCCATCACTCCAGCTCATAGACTAAGTTATTTTTTATAATCCTGCAATTATTCACTATATCACATTCAGAAACTTTATTACACACCTCTGGCTGATCATAACTCATAACTTTGAATATGTCACAAAAAGCTAGAAACCCCCTTTCACACAAGCATGTCAGAGAGATTGAAATTCGCAGTTTAAATAATTTAATAGCAAGTGTTTAAGACATATCACATTCCTTTCTTTTGTTCCATGTAAAATCTTATTGAGGGAAAAAAATATCAAATCTTTTTAGTTGTAAAAAGAGAGAAGAATTCAAAAGCAAAATGGAGTGAGCACAGGTAGATTCTCTGATACGGTTACTTTTTAGTATTCAGACACTTGAGAGCCTTTAAAGATTAAAGGCCCCGTCTCTGGATTCTAGGGAGGAGCAGACCACTTATGTTGAATGAGTGTCTGGGGGTTTCTATTGTTTGGTTAAAAGACCGTGGCCGAAAGCAGTGTGGGAGGAAAGGGCCTATGTCACCTTACACTTCCAGGTCACAGTCCACCACGGAGGGAAGTCAGGACAGGAGCTCAAGGCAGGGACGTGGAGGTAGGAGCTGAGGCTGGTGCTGCTCACCGCCTTGCTCTTCATGGCTTGCTCAGCCTGCTCTCTCATCAGACCCAAGCCCGCCTGCCTAAGGGTGGCCTCACGCAGGGTGGCCTGGCACTCCTGAATCAGACGTTAATCAACACAATGCCCCACAGCAGTGCCTCCAGGCCAATCCTCCAGGTGCTCTCCTAACTAAAGTTCCCGATTATCAAATGACTATAGCTTGTGTCAGGCCGACATAAAAAACGAACACAGTGTGGGAGAGTTTGAATTAAAAACAAAATTGAGGAAAAGTAACATAGAATTGCCTGGCCTTGGTCTCTGTGTGTAGCCAAGGAGCATCCTGAGTAACCCAGGCTTGACTTACTACATCCAGAAGAACTTCAAAGTCTTTCTTCTTTTTGAGACAGGGTCTCATTATAGACCCCTGCCTGTCCTGGAACTCATTTTGTAGACCAGGCTGGCCTCAAACTCACAGAGATCCTCCTGCCTCTGCCTCTCCAGACCTGGGATTGAGGGCATACATATCACCACACCCAGCTGAGTTTTGAAATCTTAAACTCACTCTTCACTCTCCTAATCATAATTTTTAATAACTAAAAATAACCTAAGGCACTGCGGTTTTTATGAAGTAGGGTGCTTTAAAGAGAAGCGCTTAGAATCAGAAAGATTTCTCGGTGGGCAGATGCTCTCATCACTGGATCACATCAGCCTGCCAGCCTGACTTCAGTCCTCCAAACCCACATACAAGGGGAAGGAAAGACTCCAAAAAGTTGTCCTCTGACTTCCACACATGGGGGACATCATAGATGTATGTACACACACACACACACACACACACACACACAGCAATAAGAGAAAGAGAAAGGGCTTGTGTTGAAAGATGCCACAATCTAGGGGATTTGGTTGAGATGTCCGAAAATCAGGGCAAAAGAATGCAGAATCTTCACTCTGGAAGCATCTTATCTACACTTTCATAAAAGGGAGAGCTGGCATTCAAACTGAAAAACAGAACAAAACCAAAAAACCAAACAAAAAAACAACAACAAAACGTAACATTCTAATGTGGGTCACAGAGATGGCTGGTTCCCCTGAAGGGAAGATATTTGAGCAGCGACTCATACCCCGAGCCAAACAGCCACCAGCGCCATCTGCCTTGGGTACATGTGGCAGTCCACAGCTCCCATAGCAACTGTTAGCCAGCGAGGGGACTTCGGGCCTCTCAGGAAGCAGCCCAGTAGCCAGCTTTCTTTACACGCCCAAACACACGGCGAGGTTGCCTACGGATCATATTCTAAGTCACATCCTTTTCGTCCCCCACTGAGACAGGGCCTCACTGTGGAGTCCCTGAGAGCCTGGAACTTACTATGTAGATCAGCCTGGCCTAATCTCACAGGGAACCCTTTGTCTTTGCCTCAGGGATGCTGAGATCGTGTGGGGCCCAACACCCCACAAATGACAAGGGTTTATGATACTTAATCATTCTCTTGTGGCACAAAAACATCTTTTTATTAGTGTATATTAATTATTCATAATAGTGGGCTCCATGTGACTTTTCATATGTACTTTGACCACACTCCCCGCCCCCCCCAACCTCTCTTCTGCTAATTCTCCTCTTCCCAACCAGCCTCCACTTCTGTTTTTCATTATTTTCATTTTTTCCCCCCTGGTGATTTAATTCCTTTAACTAGGGTCGCTTCCAGGAGCGCGGCTGAGGGGCTATTTACAGAAACATGGACACCTTTCCAATGGCTACGGCACTGAAGAAAATGTCGCCAACCCTCAGCAAATCCGAACCCCGTCAGGGAAGTATGGGGAGCCCCAGGAGCTTCCACCCCCAGACTCCCCAACTTCATGATTTTTTTGTGGGATTGTTAGCTTGCAAATGCCATTCTGTGAAAGTGTGAGTCCGGCTGGAGTTCCCGGGATGGATCCTGTTTCCAGACAGCACATTCTGCTGTTACTATGAAATATATAATGAGCCACTTGGTGCCAGCTCTATATTTACCAATTTAGTCAGCTTGAATGACTATATTAGTCTTTAACAATGAAACTTAATTCATATCAGGTGAACAAGGAGCTTCATCTGGGATCTGTTAGGACTCCATGTTTATGAGTTTATTTCGACAGGGAAAGGAAAAGACATGTTAACCACAGCTCTGATTCAGAATTCAGCTGCTCTGTGGCCACTTGGATCTGGTCCATGGATCAATTATGACGCATCTCCCTCCCACATCTTGCTGTCCCAGTTTGAAATAAGTACAATGTGTTTTCTTTTTTTTTTCTTTCTTTCTTTCTTTCTTTTTTTTTTGTCGGCCCACCTATTAAATCTGCCTGGGCGGTACCCAGACATTTCCGTCTGTCTTTTGCACGCTGAACATGCACAGTTCCCCCGCAAACACTGTGCCTTCTTGTGAAGAACTATGTGCAGGACATTTGATTGTTAAGAACTAAGTCACTGACTGGCTTCTCCCGGCCCTGGGAGGACACTATGCGTTCCCACAACCCATCTGGATGGGTCTGGCCGCGACACTTCTGGATTTGGAAGGTTGTGTTTGACTGTGAGTCATGAAAGTGGACCTCTATCCGCCAAAAGTGGCACTCAGTCTAGTGGTGCCAGTGGTGGCGATGGTGCTGGAGTGTTTTCCAGAAAGTTCTTGGCTTTTCTTGTCCAGCGTGAAGGGCTGATGTGTTTGTTCTGGAGCAAGACAAAGACCCTGCATCCCCTGAGGCGTTTCCGCAGCCTCACGTGACATTTCCACCATGATTCTTCATTCATAGACTGACTGGACAGACAGTTTAGGAAGAAAAAAACTTTTTTGCTTTTGTTTTGTTTTGTTTGAGACAATGTTTTTCTTTCTTCCTTCCACCCCCCCCCCGTAGATTTTTCCTAGATATTTTCTTTATTTGCATTTCAAATGTTATCTCCTTTCCTTGTTTCCCCTATCCCATCACCCCCCCTTCACTAACCCACCCATTCCTGCCTCCCTGTCCTGGCATTCCCCTACACTGGGGCATCGAACCTTCTCAGGCCCAAGGGCCTCTCCTCCCTTTGATGTCCAACAAGGCCATCCTCTGCTACATATGCAGCTGGAGCCATCGGTCCCTCCATGTGTACTCTTTAGTTGATAGTTTAGTCTCTGGGAGCTCTGGGAGTACTGGGTGACTCATATTGTTGTTCTTCCTATGGTGCTGCAAACCCCTTCAGTGCTTTGGGTACTTTCTCTAGCTCCTCCATTGGGGATGAGACAGGGTTTTTCTATGTAACCTTGGCTGTCCTGGAACTCACTCTGTAAACTAGGCTGGCCTCGAAACTCAGAGATGTCTGCCTCCTAAGCGTTGGGGTCAAAGGATGCACTGCCCCACTCATGCATACTTCATACTCATTTTTTAAAAAAGTATTTATTTATTTATTTATTTATTTGTTTATTTATTAATTATTTGTGTGTGTTGGGGGCCCTGCTTTAGTGCCAGAGTGTGTGTTTAAGAAAGAGGGCATGAAAGTTGGTTCTTTCCTTCCATCATGTGGGTTCTGGGAATTATTTGGGCCATCGGGCCTGTCCTCAGGGGTCTTTACCTGCTGAGCTACCTTGTCTGCCCCAAGATGACCATTTTTCAAGCTATAGGACATGTTTTGGAAAGATGATATGTGTCAAGTTACACACATACAAAAAAAAAAATTAAAAGCCAAAGGTGAGGGTTGCCCTCAGCATCGTCCGCTGTCCTCATGTTTAATGTAGAAAGGCATCCCCGGGCTTCCCGGAGCAGTCCAAACTCAAACCAGGCAGAGTCCACCTCGTCTCTCACCACTAATATGACTTAACACAGTGTTTTTATATACATGTGGTGGGGAAACAGGCATAATAACCACAGACACGGCGAACTGTTAACTGACAGCAGGGGTCTTTGTATTATTCTTTTGAATTTTCAGGATGATAGATAGTATCGTAAATGAAAGGAGTTTTGAGTGTTTGCTTTGAAAACAAGTAGCTCATCCTTCTGAGGGCCTGAGGTGATGTCGGGGTCCCTCCGATTGTGGGGATGCCACCTGCTTCCTTTTGCCTCTGTACTGCTTCTGAAATCACGCTGTGCCTTTAGGTGACTCTTGGCAAACGTGTAAATACAGAGTGCTCACCTTTTCTTTTCCAGGCTGTGTCTCTTCCAGTTAGGGCATAGGTAGCACTCGTGAGGGCACAAGCCGGAGATGGGTCGACCACCGCGGTCAGACCTCACCTCAGCAGCCGGAAGCTTTGGTCCAGCCTGACCTCTTCACCGAACTCACTTAACTGACTCCTCTGGCTCTCAACTATGGGCAAGTTCAAACCTGGGCTTTCTTCTTCTTCCCCTCCTCCTTCTCTCTCCTCCTCCCCCTCCTCTTCCCCCTCCTCCTTCCCTCTTCCTCCTCCTCTCCCCTCCTCCCTCTCCTCTGACTCCTTCCCGGACTCCCCCGACTCCTCCCCCTGCTTCTCCTCCCTTCCTCCTCCCCCTCCTCCCCCTCCTCCTCTCCCTTCCTTCCTCTCCTCTGACTCCTCCCCCGACTCCCCCGACTCCTCCCCCTGCCTCTCTCCCTCCTCCTCCTCCTCTCCCCTCCTCCCTCTCCTCTGACTCCTCCCCAGACTCCCCCGACTCCTCCCTCTGCTTCTCCTCCTCTCCCCCTCCTCTCCTCTCCTCTCTCTCTCCTCTGACTCCTCCCCAGACTCCCCCGACTCCTCCCTCTGCTTCTCCTCCTCTCCCCCTCCTCTCCTCTCCTCTCTCTCCTCTGACTCCTCCCCAGACTCCCCCGACTCCTCCCTCTGCTTCTCCTCTCCCCCTCCTTTCCTCTCCTCTCTCTCCTCTGACTCCTCCTCCGACTTCCCCTGCTTCTCCTCCTCTTCCTCCTCCTTCATGCCTACAGCAGAGCGCCCAGGCTGCTTGCTGCAGGAGCGCACTGCTGAGTCTGGACTCAGATGCTGTCTGTCTTCAGCCCGTCCCTTCCACTTGCTTTCTCCCATGAAGGTGGCTGTGACCTTCCAGGGCCAAGTTAACCCAGAGTACGAAACGGGCTTCGCGTGCCCCTGTATGAAGTGGCTTTCTGCTCAGAGCTGTGATGCACACACTCTATTTTGGTAATGACACATCTAGGCAGTGCTTTTCCAAAGGACAGCAGACTAAAACCAGGGCAGCCTCAGGCTGCGTCAGGAGCCCCGCGTTATGGATGCCACTGCAGAGGGTGCTCCTGCCCGCTGGGGACCTCTCAGGTTTGATAACTCTGTCTCCAACTGTCCGGCTCACACAATTATCGCCAGTGAACACTGTCGCCTGCTGCTGGATCGTAGACAAATATTCAGATTTTTGTTTTCCCTCCCCGTCCTGAAGGTTATCTCTCTGGTTGCTCTGAAAATTAACTGACAACCATTTCCCATGATGCTCCGAGGGCTGTCAAGCTGTCCGTCAAGCTGTCGGCTGACCAATCGTTCCCATGGTTCCTTTAGACTTGCGTGTGATAAATTGAAAGGCCCCGTTATCTGTCTGTGGAGAAGGGGAGCTGTCTGGGCTTTGATAAGATATCACTTCTCCCAGGTGAGGGGGGCTGACGGCATGCCCCAGCCAGTCAACACGGCCAGGGCCACAGTTTGTAGATGGCCCTGGGTACTGTTGGCTCCTTTTTTTTTTTTTTTTTTTTTTTTTTTGTACAGAAGTTTCAGACTCATCTTCCAGTTACCAACAGTTACTTCTCCTTTAGCTTTCAAATAACAGCTGCTACTCTTTCACCATGGAGAGAGGACCTTAAAAGCTCAAAACAGTCTGTGAGTTTGGTTCACAGCACACGGGCTGTCTGCCTCCTGGACGTCCACCAGACCCTGTTCTCTAAAGCCACGCGCACCCAACTTCGAGAAAAGACACATGGAAAGATATATGTGCCGGCCAAATGGGCGACTTTTGATATCTAATATAAAATTCATTTAATTACTTGTGTCTGGGTCGGTATCGTCAATACGACCAAGGCATAGGTTGGGTATATATTAGTTTATGCGTTAGTGTTGATTAGGAAATAAATGAAATTATGGCATAGATTCAAATTTGACTTTTAAAGCTTTTTATGTTGGATGTTTACGATGTGCATGTGGGCAAGTCAGAGGACAACCCTGCGGAGCTGTGTGTGAGCTGCGGGGCTTGAACTCGGGTCACTGGGCTTGTGTGACAAACACTTTACCTTGTGAGGAAAAAAAAATAGAAAGAAAAGAAAAGAAAAGTCCTTGATGTTTAACGGTTCTGAATTATACTGGTATAGTATAAGTTGAATTTCCACATGTGATACCCAGAAGGGAAAGAGCAGACTCAGTAGACCAGTCAGGGGAGGCTTTGAGGAGAAGACTGTCTGAGGGGCGTCTACCTGGAAATGCATTTATTTCTATTATGAACTTGCATTTAGAATCAAGACCTGTGGGCGTCTACATTTTGTGGGTAACAGGCCAAGCTCCCAAAGTGCTGACTCTGGGCAAGAATTCTTTTGCCCTCTGAGCTTGATCTCCTGCCTGTGATCCCCCTCTCTGCCTCCCTCCTGCAACTCTGACAAGTGCTGACGGGCTGTCACGACAAATGACTGAATGTGCCCTTTGGCGATCGCTCGGGGAGACATCTGTTGTTGTTTCCTATGTTCGTGAGCAGGATGAAAGTGTGGCAGCCGCTAATATCCCCACCTTGTGTACAAACAGTTTTGTGCACAGTCTCTTGTCATTAGGGCCTTGCAACCTCACAGAGCAAGGGAGAAGTCCCACAACAGACAACAATCAAATAACTTCGCGACGTGGAGTCTGAAAAAGGAGACCGTGGCTTGTTTTCCGTTCGTGATAATTAACTATGCATTTAATACTCCTCAAACAAGCAAGAACAGCCCAGAGCCCTCGGGAACTGAGAATCTGTCAGGCCTGGGGACAATGATTCAGGAGAAAAGATAAAGGGGTGCTGAGACGGCTCAGTGGTCAGGGGCGCTGGACACCACACTCAAGGGCCTAAGTTTGATACCCACTGCCGACATGGTGGAAATAGGGACCCAACTTCCACAGACTATCCTCTGACCGCCACATCCTCACTGTGGCATTTGTGCCCTACCTGCCACAAATGAATCAATAAAAATGTAATGAAATTCTTTAAAAAGAAAGAAAAGAGACTTGAGCCTTGCTTGGTGCCAGGCAAGACCCTGACTCTGAGTCACGTTCTCTGTGACCTTTCACCTTGCAGATAGACGAATGTTTGATGCAATTATTTAGGTAAAGGCCTAACTTTGGTCTCCATCCAGTGAGGGAAACCTGTTCAGGTTCCAAACCCCAGACTTCTCCTACTGACCTCAGCCATGTCAGTGCACCCAGGCAAGTGCAAATTCTCAGTCGTCCTTAGAGAGCATCTAGGTGGACCACCACATCACTTTCCACAAGGAAATTCGTCGTCCCTTCCTGCCTTTTGGCTAAAATCGAATGTAAGAAATACCTTATATTCCACTGAGGTAGGTGGTGGCTTGGGAGGAAGGGATGGGACTATCTGTGTAGGCCTCAAAGGACTCTCAGAAAAGTCCAGTTCATTTCTAGAAAAAAAAATTAATTTTATATTAGATTTCTCATAGGCTCTCTCTTTTGATAACCGAACTCATTAAATTTTACTAGCTCACTAGCCTAGGAGTGAAAAATACTTCCCTTGGATCTGGTTGGATCCCTACAGCCCAGGTTTAAAAAACCAGGCCTAGTGGCGTGCGCTTGTAATCTGGGCTAGGGAGGCAGACTCAGGTGTGTGCCTAGGACTTCCAGGCCGTGTAGCCTCGCCTAACCAGGGAGCTCCAGGCCAATTACAAACATGGTTCAGATAAGGTGACAGCTCCTGGGGGTGATGTTGGACTCCATACTCAGGTGCACACATGCACACATGCATGTACACACATGCATATTTATATATATGCACACGAATGTGAACACATAAGTATTTATTAGTTCACACAGCAGCAAAGTAACTGTTATAAGCTGTTGGAAAAAAAAGTTTTGATGGCTGTGGTAGGACACAATGAACAAAGCAACTTGGGGAGGGAAGGGTTTACTCTATTTTACTGCTTTCAGATCAAAAGTCATCCCTGGGGAAGTCATGGCAGGAACTGAAGGCAGGAACCTGGAGGCAGGAGCTGACGCAGAGGCCATGGAGGAGTGCTGCTTATTGGCTTGTTTCTTATGGCTTGCGCACCATACTTTTCTTATTCACCCAGAATCAACTGCCCAGGGGTAGCCCTGCCCACAATGGGCTAGGCACCCCCACATCAGTTTCTAATTAATAAACCTTCTGGTGGCGTTTCCTTAATTGAGAGTCCCTCTTCCCAAATGACTTTAGCTTGTGTCAAGGAGACATAAAACCAGGCAGCACAGTTGGTTTTCATATTAAGGATGGTTGATTCTATGCTAAAATTTTTTGCTTAGTTGTTTTAAACGCTAAGAATAGCAATTCAGACACAATTGAACGCATATCTGTGTGTGTTTGTTTCTGTCTCTCCCTGAGAAACTTGGCCCAGTGCATTTGTGACATTTGGCTAATGACGTTTGCTCTCGTCTTGATTCCTCATTATGATCTTCTAATATTAGATTGGAAAAAAAATCTTGTGTATAGTCATACCATCCTGTATGATCTTGGAAGCTAAGGGGGTCACATCCATCTTGAAAGATATTCTGCTTAGGAACAGCAGGTAACTGTAAGCTTAAAAAAATTTGCAGAAAAAGTAGAGTTCTATAGCATCTTTTTTTAAATCAGCATATGTGCTTGAGTTTATTATTGCTGGTATTATTTCATTCTGTTTCCTAGATGCAAAGATGAGTTCCATTTCAGAGGTAGAATCCAAAATGATCAAACTGTGCAAAATGCTGTGTTTTCTCACCAATCAATTATATGAACAAAATATTTACACAATGATGTGCCCAATCCATAGTCTCCCCCATTTCCACAGTCATGGCTTTCTAACTATGCAAATGTGTTTCTACCTTCTTTCCCATTTCACTGTACTTGTTGTCGTGTGCAATGGGCTGGAATTAACCAGACTGAATTACATGTATCTGTAGTCTCTTGATTTATGTGGATTTGTGGATGTCGTTAGCCTGACAATTTTTCTGATAAATCAACTAGGAAAATCCCAAAGGCTTGATTTCAGCCATTGTTATGGAAACTTCCTGTCAGCCCTGCAATTCTGGCCTCTGACTAATGACACATGGTCTATTGAGTGGATGTAGTTTCTTGAGACAGTTCCTGCCAAACAAGAACATGGGGTCTTTTAAAACTTTGTGTGTGTGTGTGTGTGTGTGTGTGTGTGTCTGTGTGTGTCTGTGTGTGTCTGTGTGTGTGTGTGTGTGTCTGTGTCTGTGTGTCTCTGTGTGTGTGATCATGTGTGCATGCACACACTTTTCTCGGAAGCCAGAGAAAGGAGTTGAATTCCCCTGAACCAGAATTATAGCCACTTGTAAGCCATCTGTTGTAAGTGCTGGGAATTGAACTTAGATACCCTACAAGAATAGCAAATGGTCTTTTCTTGCCTCCTTTGAGACAGGGTCTCACTCTGTAGACCAGGCTGGCCTCAAGCTCACAGATATCCACTTGCCTCTGCCTCCCAAGTTCTGGGATTAAAGGCATGCGCCACCTCACCCTGCTAATAACAACCACTTTTAACTGATGAGCCATCTCAAGGCCATGAGGTTTCTTTTATATCCGTAGTGATAGCGGGGCTGGCACTACTGGGATGGGATGGCTCAGGAGATCACAGACGATCAGTGAGATGACAGAGGTTGGCCATTAAGCAAAGAAAGAGCTCACTGGACTGATTTCTGGTTCAAAGTCAGTTGTCCACTCTCACTCTGCTCTGGCACAGGACCTTAATGACACAGGAAGGAAGGCTGTTTGCCAGGAGGTTGGCCCCATTTAGGTAGAAATCGACTGATAAAGGACTCTTGACTGGACAGCCAGCCTAGTGCCATGCTGCTAGTCTAACAGGAAGAACTCGATTCTTACTTCGGTGTTTTAAACTGTGGACTAAGCAGTCATCCACCTGCTATGACAAGAAGTTGGCGCCCTTACAGGGACGTGTGAGGAACCTGTGGATGGCAAAGAGTGCCAGGGACAGTTTCTCATGGTGTTGTTTCAGAAGGCTTCAAGCTTCTCTCCAGGAGCACTTTACTTGATGCTAAGCAACCGTTTCAAGCGTCTTGATGTGTCAAAAGTCTTCAAGACTTTACAGGGAGAAAGCCATCTTGCGAAGTCTGCAGAGTGCATGGTGGACACGGACTGATACTGTTTGCATTTACTCAAGTAACGCGTATGGGTAGGTTGCAGAAAGCTGTGAGCTGTCATTGTGAGCTGAACTGGTCTCCTTTGGCTCAGGTGCTCACTTACCCAATGTTGCCCTAGACGTGAAAGGTCACACTGAAATGTTTTAATAAAAATAACTTTGGAAGGGCTGGAGAGATGGCTCGGTGGTGAAGGCCACTAAGCTGCTCTTCCAGAGGAGCTGGCTTGCATTTCTAGCACCCAAATGGCTGTTTAGTCCACAGCCTTCTGAAACCCCAGTTCCAGAGAATCCAGTGCTTACACAGGCAGTGTAGGCACATGGTACATGGACATACATGCAGGCAAAATACAACACAAAAAATAATAAATAAAAAATAACTTTAGAGATGATAAACCTGGACTAAAATAGCATGTATTTTTTTCTGAGACTGTGTCTCGTGTAGCCCAGGTTGACCTCAAATTCAGTATGTGTAGCAAAGTATGTCCTTGAGTTATTGATCTTTCTGCCTCCACTTCCCAGCAGCTGGGATGACTTTGCTACAAGGCTCTCTCTTACACGGTACTGGGGATCAAACCCAGGCTTCCTGCATGCTACAAAATGAGCCATGTCTCTAGTCCTAAAATCAAGCTTAATTTATACACAAGAATTGACAAGTGCTAGTTAATAGAAATTGCTTAGCAATTTCTTACTTTTCTCTAAATATTCAGACAGCCTAACACTTCTACAGGACAAACTCCACAGCCGATGTTCTCCTTGCCTGAGTTCTCATCTCTACTTGAGACATTAGCAAAAGGCCATTGAAATCAGGGAGAAGCTGAGTGCTCCTGTCACCGCTTATAAGAAAGAAACAGGGGTGTTCCGTGTCAACTTTATTTCCAAAACTCAAAATCATAATCATGAAACCTTCTACACAAGCAACTCTTAGACACGGGAGGGGGGGCATCTAATTCTTTGGACGCATCAAGCCAGGGGAAACTTTCTTCCCCTCTGCAGGTCTCCTGTTTAAAATTTCCTTTATTATCACACCATCGTCATATCTTCCTGCAGCTTGAATTACCCTCTTTTTCTCAGACTGGTAAGGCAGTGAAAAGATGTTTGTTCTGCTAATTAACTTTATTACCCTGATAACTCCCTGCAGCCTTTGAGGAAAACAATTACCGTAGCACCCCCCCCTCCTATTTTTTTGCCAGTAGGGGTAAGAAAAAAAACAGAAAAAAAAAAAAAAAAGGGACAAAAAAGACTATTAATTAGAACGGAGGCCCAGGTCCCTGCCACGTTCCCAGGCCCTCGAGCAGGATAGCATTACATTGTCAGTAGTAATTTAGCTCTCATCTGTCTGCAGTAATTATTGTCACATTCATCAAATTCATCAACAAAAGTGCTCTCAGAAGGATTGCATATTTGCTGTTAATACAGCATAAACTGGTGTTACCCATCACCACATTTGTGATTGTGAGAGGGACACAACTTATTCATCCCTAATTAGAGCAAGCTGGGTAATTAATTATGCATTCCGCCTTATTACTTCTGAGTTCCCAGATATTGTTTGTCTAAAAAGGGGGAGAAAGCAGGAGAGAGAAGCCTGAAAAAAATGCAAAAAAAAAAAAAAAAAAAAAAAAAAAAAAACCCAGAAAAAAAAAGGGGGGAAAGGGTGATGTGTTTTGTCACATGTGGTATGCCATAATTCCCACCTGACAAAATAGCTGATTCAGTGGAAAATTGCGAGTTGTCAGCAGTAGAATAAACTGCCGCAATCTCTGATTAGCGATCAGCACCTGTGACAGGTGCTGTACGGGACTGTAAACTTGGTTTGATTAACAGTCACTGGACGAATAAATATTAGTGACAGTCATCGGAGAGCAAGTTTGCTTGTTTTCTTCCTCGTTAACAAATCGCACGCGTTAAAGTTATTGATATTTCTGTCTGAGACACAGTATTTTTTTTTTTTTTTAATCTGCCAACACTGGCAGGGAGTTCTAATGGATTGTGGTTTGTTTTTTTTTACTGTTCTCTTATTTTATTTCAGAGCTAACATTGTATTTTGACAGGATGACCTGTAGGGGTTTAAACCCACCAGGTGTGGGAGATTTAAAAAAAAAAAAAAACCAAAAACAACCAAACAGAAACAAGAACAATAAGAAAACAACCCTCACTTGGCTTAGTTGATGTTCACCTGCTAGCAATGAGTGTGTGTGTGTGTGTGTGTGTGTGTGTGTGTGTGTGTAGATATACATGTATATGCCTACATTCATTACACCCACTTATGCAAATATACAGTAATTACAAAGAAAGTTCATTAAAAAAAAAAGCCACAGGTTAAACTAATGTAGACAGTATGATAACCACCTAGTTTTTAAAATGTGTATGTTTATTCTGGAAACATCAGCAGCGAGAGTCCAGAGTTGAAAGGTCCATTCTCTTTAGCTAGGCACACCAAGCTGTGCCACCCTGTGTGTTTTCTGGGACTTGTCCCGGGTGGGCAGGAGGGGGCTCACCTGTCTCAGTGACTGTTGGTCAAGAGCTAAGCTCTACAAGTTGGCAAGCAGAGGCTGAGTGTTGGAAGGAACTCATTTTGTCTTAAAATGTGCGACTCTGTCTGTGATATTGGGGTCTCATGTAACCCAGGCTAGCCTTAACCTCCCTATGTAGCTGGGAAGACCTTGACCCCTGTTCGTCCGGCCTGTAACTTCCAGGTGCTGGGGTTAGATATATGTGCCACTTGGCTCGGTTTATGTGCTGTGGGCATGGAGCCTAGATCTCTGTGCATGGTGACTGAGCTCTGTCCCAGGTCTTTTTGTTTAGATTGTAGCAATAACAGAAGCCACTGCCTTCACTGCGGTGGCTTTGCATGTTTGTAATATGTGGAGAGAAGTAAAGACTGGGACCCTCCATGTGAGCCTGGCTGCCCGGTTTAATCTGTCAGAGTGTTCGCTTTCTTCTGGGTGAGCGGGGTCATTGCCAACAAACGCTGTGTGGCTACTTTGATGGTACCTGGCACAGGCAGTGCCAGGTAATAACTTAGTCACGGGGTCACTCATCGTACACAGTATTCAGGTTGCCTCAAGTCCCTGCTTCACACGGGGAGTTATCAACTGCTTGCCTGTTTTCCTCCTTAGAGTACAACCAGAGGCAAAAATTAAAGCAATATTATGTCCACTTAGCCCTGAGTGAGAAAGCCCAAGATGAGAGACCTCATAGTGATGACACCCCAAGGAGCCACTGGGAGGCACAAGGTTGAACTGCGGGGCGCGGTAGAAGCTAGAGAGATCCTCTCGTCCTTCCATCCATCTCCTGAGGAAAAGTTCTGGAAAGTTCTGGGAGACAGTCAAGGTCTGTTGAGAGAAATGTTTAGTCCCCTCGTACACCTGGATGGAACTGAGGTGACTCCCACATGACAGCAACAAAGCACAGCAGAAGAAAGGCAAGCCCACCCTGGCCGCTTAGCATGTAGTTAGTATGTTTACATACACGTTAACCACCTAAGCAGATAAAGTGACCGACCTGCTAAAAGCCGAGTGCCCCACAGTTTTCACACCAGTGTTAAGAACACTGCCAGGTTTGATGTCTGTCTGGGTCTGCAGCCCACCGACTTGGGAGGCTGAGGCAGGAGGATTGCAGCAAAGTCAGCCTGAGCAAGGTCTCTTAGTGAGACTTTGTCTGAAAATAAAAGCAGATAGATAGATAGATAGATAGATAGATAGATAGATAGATAGATAGATAGATAGACAGACAGACAGATAGATGATAGATAGATGATCAATAGATATATAGATAGGTAGATGGATAGACATTTAGATAGGTAACTAAATGGGTGTATGTATGTATGTATGGATAGATGGATGGATAGATGGATAGACAGATGAAATGAGGGCTAGCGGTTCAGTCTCAGTAACATATATATATATATAGCAAGTAGCAAAGTTAACATTCCATGGGGTCTAGGAAATATGTGTGTGATGACTAACTAGTCTAATGTCAACTTGACAGACAACTAGAGTTATCTGAAAGGAGGGAACCTTAATTAAGAAAATGCCTCTGTAAGATGCAGCTGTAAGGTACTTTCTTAATTAGTTATTGTGGGGGAGGGCCCAGCCCATTGTGGGTGGTGCCATCCCTGGCCTGGTGGTCCTGGGTTCTATGAGAAAGCAGGCTAAGCAAGCCATGGGAAGCAAGTCAGTAGAAGCATCCTTCCATGGCGTCTGCATCAGCTCCTGCCTCCAGGATCCTCTCCTGTTTTGAGATCCTTTCCTGACTTCCTTCAATGGTGAACAGTGCTGTGATAGTGCAAGCCGGATAAACTCTTTCCTCCCTCACTTGCTTTTTGGGTCATGGTGTTTCATCGCAGCAATAGAACCCCTTACTAGGACAATATGCCTGCAGGATCATCTTCAATTCATAATATATAGCACATACGCATGTATGGCATGTAAATACCTCATAGCTGACTGGTGTCTGGTTTCTTTCTGTGTTACCTGTGGCTGCTGAGTTGTGATAGCAAACAACATAAGTTTTTTTTTTTTTTTTTTTTTTTGTCCCTTTCAGAACGTGTTCATCTCTACTGATGAGAAGTGTTGTTCAAAGTCTGGGACCACCCAGGTCAGGCATAAAGTCCCACAGGGTCTTCTCCACACACTTTCAGACTCAGTGCGTTATTCTGCAGTCCTTACAGGTTGCCCAAAGACCACTGTGGGGGAGCAGAGGCCTGGACCACCACTCTCACCATTGAGGCCTGGATCTGCCTGGCCAAGGGCTGGTCTTTCAGAAATGGATGCACGTTAGGTAAGCATGTGAGACTGGGCAGGAGTCCAGCGTGTGTGCTTCCTGCCCACGTGGCCCTGGGATGCTGTAGGTGAGCAGTTTATTTCTAAGAATGAGAAGGAGAGGGGATCATTGGATATTTAAACTGTTGGAACATGTTAAGCTGATACAGATGTGTCACCTTGTTTCACTGGCATTCAACTGTGATGTTTTAAGATTTTGAGAATCATTTATAAGTGTGTGTGTGTGTGTGTGTGTGTGTGTGTGTGTGTGTGTTGTACTTGACCCTTCAGGCATCTGTGGAGGCCAGAGGCTGACATTAGAATGTCCTCAATCACTTTGCATCTTTCTCTTTCTCTCTCTCTCTCTCTCTCTCTCTCTCTCTCTCTCTCTCTCTCTCTCTCTCAGCAGGGTCTCCTTCTATCATTGGTCACCATCTTAGCAGGCCTGGCTGGTTAATGCAATGTCTCTCACCCCAGGAACTGACTTTCCCCTCTCCCTCTCCCCGCAGTGCTGAGTTTGTGGACATGCGCCACAATGCCTGGCTTTGTTGTGGGTGCTGATGATCCGATCCTATGTGCTCCTGTTTATAGAGCAAGCGCCTCCCTCAACTCCCAGCTTCTGGACACAGAAGGTGATGAATGTTAAAGAGAAAATGCTAATAACTGAGGCTCATCGTGATGAATTACAGGATGTGTGGGATTATCACACCATGTCCCATAAATATGTACGGTTATTATGTGAGAATTAGATAAATAACAAAATAGATACAAGCACATGTGAGGACAGACGAGTCGATGAAAAGCTGCACTGAGGTATGTTCTTAACAGTTTTGCTAAAGTACAAACAGAAATGGCCAGCGTGAAGAAGGAGGGTCTACGCGGACCCCTGGAAACAGTCCTGGGGAGAGCAGGGCTGCTTGCTGCTCGGGAGAGGACATGGCGAGAGCATGAGCCAAAGCCTCCGTGTGGCTTTCACAGGACGGCTTGGGAAGGGCAGGGGAGCTGGCCTCAAGTGAGCTAGCTGGGGACTGTAGTGGGTGCTAGGGCTCAGGGTCGCTTGCAGCTGTATGAAGCTCAGCCCGGGCGCTGGGGCCAGACTGGAATAAAAACTGGATAAAGAAGGACTCGGACTTGGGAGCTTGGGCTGTTTGCTTTGAGTGTGAGAGCTGGTCTCCTGGGTGGGCAGTTTGCTGTCCCTGGATTCTCTGGGGGTCAAAGCATCAGACGAACCATGGATTTCTCTATTTCCTAGATAGTTGTGGGGTGGCACTGCCCAGGCGCATGTCTTCTGTGACCTGTGTTCTGTGTTTGTTTGCGTGGCCAGTCTCCCTTCAGAGTCACGCTCTTCCCTCAAACCTGTTCATTCCTCGTGTTTTCCCTTGTTGAGACAGGGGCATGCCTCGATGACCTGGCTGGGACCCTGTGACCATTCAGCTCTACTCTTCTGAGGATCGGGGACTGCACGCACCTGTCCGTCTTCTCATTCCTCAGCACACAGTGAACCCAGCCCTGGGGTGACACTCATCACTGTGATATGACACCACCTTTCCCTGCATGGCTCATTCCGATCTGGTACTAGCCCCAAGCCATGGGGAGGAGGTACTGGGTGAGAGAGGGCTGCTCCAGGGACCTAATAAGAGCTCCTGTGTCATGGTCCCCAAACCTGCTTCTTCATCAATCAAACAGGGACTGGGAAGTTGAGAGTTATAGTTCCCAAATCCCCATGGACCCTCTCTCTGCCTTTGAAACTGACTGGACTGAGACACTTTTGTTAGTCACAAAAGAACTCGGCTCACTTACTAATTTTAGGAGAATATAGAGGCCTTGATCTCTTATTCTTGCTATTCTTGGTGCTTGTTTATAACTCTTTAGTTAATTTTCTTCGCTAAAAAACCAGAACAAAACCATAAGCCTGGGAAGATGGATCAGTTTGTAAAGTGGGCCTGAGTCTGGATCCCTAGTATCGGGATAAAAAGTCTGGACATACTGATCTACCCGTCACACAATGCCGGGACACAGAGCCAGGAGGGTCTCAGAGACCCACTGATCAGCAAGTCTACTTGAGTTGGTGAGCTCTAGGCTTAATAAACGACCCTGTTTCAAAAGCAAAACACAACCAAACAAGGTAGAAGGCAGCTGAGAAAGCATTCAAGATTGTCTTCTGGTATCCCCATTCATGTGCTCCACATAGACTCGTGCTTGAAAAACCACACACACACACACACACACACACACACACACACACACATGTGCGCGCACGCACGCACGCACGCACGCACGACATGCAAATTCTTTGAGGCAGATCTTATTAATTCTTTAGTCTTGCATGCCTTAGCATTTTATGCTAATGGACAATACAGGAAACACAAAACCTAGGTAAAGCTGAGTCAGGGTGTGAGGCCCTTCAAGGTAAATAGTTTGGGAGCACAGAACCCAGATCCGTTCTGAGGCTGAACCTTGCACAGCAGTGAGGATGATAATGAGCCGCCTGGTTGGTTGGTTGACATGTGACAGATTCTCTAAGGCTCTAAAATCATTCTCTTTCTCTGAGAACCTTGGAAGAGTCCTGGACTTTAAAATTACCCAATAATTTCATTACACTTCTAGTGATTAAAGTAATATCTGATTATTCTACAGTTAGGTTTTCCTAAGTAACTAACAACAATTGAACACCGAGATTGGAATCTTTTGAGCCAGGCATGACCATGCACGCGTATGACTGCAGGATCATGAGCTGAAAGTCAGCCCAGTGTAGCCTGGGCTACCTAGTGAAACCCTGCCTAAAAAACTCAACAGCGAAAGAAGCAGAAGAGGAGGGTGGAATATATTATTAATTTGTCTGGAAGAAGAGGCACTACCTGGAGTACTGTTAGGTCTAAGCCCCCGTGAGTCTTTTAATACATTTCTGTTTCTGTGAGATTTTTTTTTTTTTGTTAGAAATCTAAAATATTGCCGTGGGTGGGAAGGTGCGGTGAGCAAGCACAGAACTAATGCCAAGAGATGCAAAAAATGCCATGAAAATGCTTGGCCCAGAAATCGTAGCTTACCAAAATACACACAGTTGTTGGCCTCCTGAGCAGAGATACAAGGTCGCCTGTATAGGCAACGGTGCTGCCGGCCAGCAAGCCCAAGGCGGGCCAGCCCCATCCAGATGCCACTGCCAAGGATGAGTCATTTGACACCCTGTCCCCTGGCTGTCAACCTCCCCTCCTTCTCTCTGGCATGAGTTTCTACGGGGGCTGCACGAATGAATGAATGAAGACTCTGGAGAGTTCTGATGAACGCGGTGCTGCACTGTAGAGCGCTGCACCACGGGAGCCCTTTGGGTGTCCCCTTTGTTCTCCAAATCTCATAGAACTCTTATGTCTATGCAATCCCCACGGAGGAGTATATCCCTTTGGAAATTAAGAGTGCTGGAATTTGATTTCTGCAAGAAGACAGCCCTCTTCAAACCCAGGTGTGACTTGGATATTCTGAGCTCTCTCTCTCTCTCTCTCTCTCTCTCTCTCTCCCCCCCCCGCACATCCAGATGCACATGTGTGTGCATGTGTGTATGCACATGTGTGCAGGAGTATGTAGAGGTCAGAGGGACCTTGGGTGTCATTCTTCAGGCACAATCTACCTTGTCTTATAAGAGTTTCCTCCACTAGACTGGGGAGTGGGGCTCACAGGTTGGGCTAGAGTGGCTGGCCAGGAAGCCTCAGGGATGTGCCTGTGTCTAGTTCCTCAGGACCAGGATCTTCAAGTGCTGCACCTCACATCTGACTTTTCCTTACACGGGTCCCAGCCTACTCTAAAATTTGTTGCATGCATGACGCCCTTAACAAGAGCACAGTTCTGTGATTCACTCCTCAATGGCGGATCCAAGAACAGTACAGGAAGACACTTCCGTGGAAACCTCAGACTTTATTTTGCACAACAAATAGTATTTTGAAGTTTGAATTACTGTCACAGCCGAACATTAAAGTGCCATAGAAAAGTAGCTGAGAGGGGGGACAGTCTGCCCTTCCTCTTCTTGACTCTTCGAGCTAATTCTGAACAACTGTAATGTTGGAACTGGAGGGAAACTGTGCGAATGCTCCATAATGTTTTTCCCACCTTGCCCACAGGACACAGTCCGATCCTGGGGTTACCTTGTCAGACCCACTCACAAAGTGACCGTTGTACGCAACAATTGAGCTTTGCCCTGTAAGTCTTTAGGACGGGCCCCAGGTTACAGATTAGGTAGCCAGACAACAATTGCTCTCACGGGTCTGAGTAGCATTGACTTTGACAAACCGACCCCAGAGACACAGGACAAGTGGACCAAATGTTTATTGCCAAGTTCCAAAACGATGACTACTCTAGCACGCGGATGATCTACCAGGCAGCCTCGCTCGCTCGCACAGCTGTGCTGCTTAAAAGCCTCACAGTGAGTCACATGCCCATGCCCAGGCATAGCTTACGTGACTGACACACAGAAGATACAGCTTAGTCACGGCCAAGCGTGCGGCTGAATACATTGCAGAAAATATACCCATTTAAAATAAAAAAGATCTACTTCGTCACGAGAGCCATGCTTAACTATTTGTTTTCCAAGTATATATTGATATGGCAAGAAACTCTTCCATTTTCTCATAAAAATTGTTACCAACTACTCTGAAGTGCTGTATCCATACTCTGAGCCCTTCCTAGCATGTGTCACGCTCTGGCATGAGAGATGTAATGGCTACAGAAACACACACACACACACACACACACACACACACACGATGTGGTGTTGGCTTACACTTCCTTTGTGATCTCCTAACTCATCAGTCTAAATAAAGCCTCTCAGTACGGTCTTCTGGGATCTACCTGACCCCTCACTGTAGAAGATCAGTTTAATGTTGCCTATGTAAGTCTCAGTGTTACCTTTACATGAATGACACTATGAGAGACAGTAAGTACCTTCTCTCTGTCTGAATTAAGGGCCAAGGTTATATGTTCCCTTTTTACTGGCTGTGGTAAGAGGAACAGCTTCATGGGCCTGCAAGATGGCTTAGCAGATCACACCATGACAAGTGTGTGTATGTGTGTGTATGTATGTGTGTATATGTGTGTGTGTGTGATGATGATATACATGTAGAGGTCAGAAGGCAACTCCCTTCTTCTCTGGGCATGTGGGTCCTCAGAGATTGAACTCAAGTTTGGCAGCAGCATAACCACCCACTGGGCCATCTTGTCTACCTTTTGCCTTATTTGGAGACAGAGCATCTCATTTATCCAGAGTTCACCATTTTGACTAGTTTGACTGGTCCTCCTGCTTCTGCTCCCCTGTCCTGTATCACCCAGGATTTCCATGAGTGCTGAGGATTGAACTCAGGTCCCCATGAACGCACAGCAAACACCATATTTCTAGCCCTCACCCACAGCTGTGGGTTCTAAATTGTATACAGAATATATCTTACTCCAACTCAGAAAGCTGTCAGCTGAAAAAGATCTGAGAGCTACGGACTCTCGGGCTTTGGAGTCCCACTAAGCTAACAAAAATGTCCCTCCATAACCATGTGGAAGTCAGCTTTCTGAGTTGGAGTAAGATGTATAGGTTTCCAAGAGTAAGTGGTGCCTCACTGGTTCCCCTGTGTAACTGTTCCCTGGAGGGTACTCTGGGATCGCCGCCTCTGTGTACATTCTTAGAAGGATTTCTGAGTCAACTCAATTATATTTTTATACTGGCTGCTTTTAAACCTGTAAACATCTCACTATTGTTTAGAAAGTGAGAATCTTGTACGTTAATAATGACCTGTAGGGGCCGGTGGGCAAGGACCAGGACCGAGGAGACAGAAAGTACAGCAGATGAATTATATGACTGATGCAATAGGAAGGGGCTGGCTGAGTGGTGCAGTGGTCTGAGTCTCCAGTTCTCTATGAGTCTCCCCTCTCTGCTCAACATCCGGGGAACGAGACGAATGATGACGTCAGAGTATCCGAGCCCAGACTTCTACCTTCATCTCTCTTTCCTCTAAGCCCATTTATAGGAAAGGCAAGAAGTGTCGGACCTGAGACTCACACCCAAGACTTCTAATTTCTACTCTGAATATTTTGTTTTGTTTTTTTCAAGATTCCACTCTAGAAACTGATTTCCAAGTATATCCTCCAGTCAGGAAATAGTTGAGTCGATGGTTTAACCCCTTCGGAACTGGTGCTTTAAAAATAACCACTGATTAGACAAAGAACCTGGTTTTAAGGGGGAAGTTTCTATGTACAGGGCTCCAGACCCGACACCTGGATTCAAATGCGGGTCCTTAAATGTACCATGGTTGGGCAAGAGGCTCAACTTGTCACTAAATTAGCAAAGAAAAGCTAAATTATATTTAGTAAATTATACCAGGCAGACATGGCCAACAGTGTGACAGTAATGTCCCAATATATTCACACAGCAGTGAAGCAGAATTAGGCGTCTAGAAAGCAGGCCAGATATCTACAGCCAACTGAGGCTTTGACAAGTGGCAATCGATAGTTTTAAACCTCCAACATCTACAATTTAGAATCATCTGGGAGGACGGTCTCAACTGAGTCACTGTGCTTACCAGCTGTGTCTGTGGGCATGTCTGTGAAGAGTTATCTCTAGAGTTAAATGATGCAGAAGGGCCAAGACCATTGTGCAGAAGGGTGCTTCGTTCCTAAACAGGTCCATAAGAAGGTTAGGTAAATATAGGCCTGCCAGCCAGCCAGCCTCGTGGTTCCTGCTCTACCACGTTAGCCGTGAAGTGAATTCCTTTGTCATTGTAACACTGTGTGGAGTAGCAATCAGGTCTGCCTACCAGCTCCTGCTTTGACTCCTTTCACTGATGGACTGTGATCTGGAATTGTAAGGTGAAATAAAATCTTCCCCATCCTAGGCTATTTTTGGTCAGGGTGTCTATTACAGCATCAGAAATGAAACTCGAATAACGGGAATCTGGTTTAACCCACAGGGAAGTAACAGCCTCTCAGTAAAGGAGGCGCCTACACTGTCATGTGCAAGCGGATGGATGGCTCTTCATACCGCATGCAAAAGTTAACTAAAAATAACCAACAACTTAAACGTAAGAACTAAACCCATAAAAAAAGAAAGAAACGGGGTAAAGTTTCATCAAGTTGAGGTTGCAGAGGATTCTTAGCTGTGACATACAACACAGAAGCAATAAAAGAGAAAATAGGTGAATTTTCATTAAAAGTCTTTTCGTTCAACTTCTCATTTTCTGATTCAAATGGCTTTACTAAACAAATACAAAGACAACATACAGAATGGGAGATAGATTTGCCAAACACATAGCAGTTGAATATCAGAATATACATAGAACTCTGATAGTTCAACAACCAAAACCAAACAGCTGGGCTTAAGAAATGGACAGATGGGCCAGAGAGACAGCTCAGGGTTAAAAGCGGTTCCTCCAGAGGACCCAAGACTAGTTTTCAATATCCACATAGCAGCTCAAAAGTGCCCACAATGCCAGCCTTCTTCTAGCCTTTGAAGGTAACTGGACCCACATGTACATATATGTAATTAAAAATAAAAATATATCTCTATAAAAGAAATAGGGAAAGGACTTAGAGGGACATGTCTTCAAGGATGACTTGTGAATGAGCAACATGCCAAGATCACAGGCCATTCTGGAAATGTGAGTGGAAGTGTGCACCGAATGAGAGATCATGGCATGATAGAGTCACTGTGAAAACCAGTTCGTAGGTTCATCAATAGGCTAACCACAGAATCCCCATGCAACCCAGCTATCCCACTCCTAATCTTTGTAAATATTCCCAGATGTGTTCACATGTGTGAAACTGCACAGCAGCAGAACCCACGATGGCCAAAGGTATACAAGTCTAGTACATCTAACAGATGAATAGATGATCAAAATGTGGTCCCTATAGACCAAAAACACCAATTGCTTATAAAGAAGAATAAAGCTCTCCTATTCCTGCTTCATGAAGAAAGCAAGATATGTAAATACTATATGGTTCCACATAGATGAAAAATTGTGAATAGACAAATTCATAGGAATATAAAGCAGAACAGAGAAATTACTAAATGCTAGAGAAAGGGAAGTGGGAAGTTACTGTTGAACGGTATAGACTTTCTGTCTGATCGCCCTCTAACGCCATCTCTGCCCATCCACAGACAGTGCAGCTCTCTGCCTTCATCAGAGTGGTACATGGCTAACACAGAAACTCATAACAAGTGCAGGGAGTGTGCATTCACAAATAGGACATCGGGTCACTCCCCAGCTCCCAGAGCTCCCATTGTAAGGGGTGATGGTGGGAAGACTCTGAGAGGGAGAGAGCTCAGAGGTGCCTGGACTGCAGCCGTGCCTCCCGGATGACAGGGCCTCTGCATCCGTGAACTCACAGCCGCCATCGGAAGACTTGCAGGATTCAAGCAAGTCCACATTCCAGCATAGGGAAGGAGGGGCTTATAGGTCCCTACCTTTAGCTGTGGAGCTATTGAGACCTGATGGCTTCTGGAGGACAGAAGTCAGTTTTCTTTAAGGGTGTAGCTCCAGGCAGGTCAGCTGTGTCCAGTGGATGTCCCTACACCCATGAATACAAGGGCTGCATACATTAGGGTTGATGTGTTATTAAGAAAAGGGGGGGGAAAGGAAACACACAAAAAATATTAAAAAGCAGGGAGCTGGAGAGATGGCTCAGTGGTTAAGAGCACTGGCTGTTCTTCCAGAAGACCTGGGTTCAATTCCCAGCACCCACATGGCAGCTCATAACTGTCTGTAACTCCATTCCAGGGGATCTGACACCCTCACACTAATACATACAAAAAATAAAAAATTAAATGAATTATATTAAAAGCAAAGAAACAAAAGGGGACAATGAAGTTTGGGGAAACTAGGAAGGAGGTGGGCGTTAGAGGAAGGCGTGACAGGCAAATATGATCAAAATATATTGTATGAAAGTCTCCAAAAGATAATAAAAGTACTCATAAAAGTAACTTCTTTTAAAAATTATTCTAAATGTTTGGTATTCTGACTGATTAGGCTTTAAGCATCTTCAGAATGCTTCTTTTAAAAAAAATATTTATTGCTCTTTCTCCCCTTCATCTTTGTTGTCACCTTTGACCTCTTCCCTACAATAAACCTACCATGTTGGGAAAAAAAAAAACATTTTATTAATTCTGTAAGAATTTTGTGCCATATTTTCATTTCCTCACAACTCCTCCCAGAGCTACCCTAGTTTGAATGAGAATGACCCTCCATATGTTTGACTATTTGGCCCTCAGTTGGTGGAACTGTTTGGGAAAGACTAGGAGGTGTGGCCTTGTTTGGAGGAAGTACATCACTGTGGGGAGGGGGCAGGGGTTGGGGGAGGGGGTAAGACCATGCCACTCCCATGTAACCATCTCTTTGCCTTGTGCTGGTGGGTCAGATGTAAGCTCTCAGCTGCTGCTCCAATGCCATCCATGCCTGCTATCAGGTTTTCTGCTATGATGGTCACAGGTTCACTCTCTGGAACTTTAAGCCCCCATTTAAATGCTTTCTTTTCTAAGTTGCCTTGGTCGTGTTGTTTTGTCCTGGCAATAGAAGAGTAACTAAGGCAGTATCCAACGTTGTGTCTTCCTTTCTTAATTCACCAAGTACAGTTTGTGTTACTCACATATCCTCGGGATTCTGACCTTTGTCTGGAGAGTGGTCCACCGGCCAGGGTTCACACCTTTAAAGGAAATGGGTTCTTTCTCTTCCAGCAGTGATCAATTGCAATAGCTCCTCAGCTAGGCGTGGGGCTTCCTGCCCACTTCCCAATCTGCTGGGATTTTTTTTTTCCTGGCTTGGGCTTGCAAAGGCCTTGTGCCTGCTTGCTGTCACAACTGCTGTGAGTTCGTACACGCAGCTGCCCGGCTGGGTCTGGAAGACACTGTTTAGTCCCCAGCACTCAGGGAAGAAGAGGTATAGGAAAGCACTGGAGAAATGAGCCAGTATTGGGGGGAGTGGAGGGGGGTCTTATGAATCAAAGGCCAGGGGAATTTGAATAAAGGCGCTAATCAAAAGAATCGAACGTTGTTATAGACCACGTAGGCATTACCACACAATAGTATTAGACTCCACCTTCCTCTTTTCCTAGCTTTAGACACAGCCACATCCTCTACATTCTAAGCAAACCAGCCTCCAAGCAAGTGTGTGTGTTGGGAGATACTCTGGCTATGCATGATTGCCAGTACAGGCCTCCATTAGTTCCTACTAGGACTGGACATAAATATTGTTGTATTATTTACAGGTGAGAGTGAGGAGACCTGCCTGTGCTAAAGTAAATTGTTACAAAAAAAAGCACCAATACAAAACAAAAACAATCCAACAAAAACCCTGACCCATAATGAGCAAGTTCTGTTCAGTCCTTTGGTATGAACATTGAGAAGAACTCTGTGAAATTTCTGGATAAATATTTCCCACAAGAAAGTCACAATCATCATCATTTTCATGAATTGCATGCTATGAATTATTATTATTATTTTTTTCTGAGCAGCAAGTGAACGGGCAATGTGACGTGGCCACGGGCTTTCTCTCTCCCTAAGAGAGTTGACAAAAGGGACTTTGATCCTATGTTCCGTGGAGCAGACTGTCCTGTAGGAAATCTGGCTATGGGGGATCTGGGCGCTGGAAGGAAGCATCTCTGGGGCCAGCAGTCAGCGATGATCCAGGCTTAGGGAGCTGGGTCTGCAGGAGGCAGCTGGTGGCTGGGCCAGAGCCCAGGAGCTGCAGGGGGTCGCTTCCCCGGAGCCAGGGGTGATTAGCACAGCTTATGCTGACATGCAGTCAAAATCTCTAGGGATCAGCCTGAAATCCTTCTTAAGGAATGAATCGGATTTAAAGAAATGAGCAATAGATAATCAATACTTCCTGCTCAGGGTTGACGATGAATATCGTCATGCCCATAAGTGAGGGCAAAGAGGTAGCATGGTGGGCCAAAGGCACGGGGTACAAGAGAAGCCATCGTGCTCTTCCGGTTGTGGAAACAGCATCTGTGACCGAGGACTCATCAAACCTTGGGTCTCTAGCAGCTTCTGGGAGAAGATTTAAGATTCCTCAGTAGAAGCTTCTAGTCATCCAGGGAGTCCCACCAGGCGAGGAAAACAAAACAACTTCATTTATCAGTCTATTATATTGACAGGGTAAGAGCTGGCCACTCAGGAGAAAAAAAACAAAAGACAAATGTTCAAAGAGTGTGGTTTTAACCTATCACACACACACACACACACACACACACACACACACACACACACGGAAAAAGAAAATGTCTCTGGTTTTAGTCACAAGCTTAAATGATTTCACAATGTGTGGTCTGAGGGCAAAGAAATCCTATAAGATAAAGAAGATAGCTTTCTGAGCCCTGTGTAGAGTAGGTGGGTGGTGGGTGGTGGGTGGTGGGTGGGTGGTGGTAGGATGGGAGGGTGGGGTGGGTTGTCCTGTGAAGGTCCCTGGCTGCCACCAGCTTTAGCCACCAAAGGCCAGGTTTGATTTCCACTGCGCTAGGAAGCGGCCAGCCTCTTTAAACACACAGACTCACTACGGATTACTTTGGGCGCTGTACTGGCTAAATATTAATCAAATCAGGTCGGTCATTCCCAGTGTTGGTGATCTCTCTTCAGGCCTTGGCTGCTGTACGGACATCTGTTCTTACCCCGCTCTGCCTTAGTTTCAGCCACGTCCTTCTTTTCAGGAGATGTCATATATTTCTCAGCTCCTCAAGAGTCTGTGCAAGGCAACTTGCCTCTGTCTTGGGAACTTCAGAAATAGGAGAAGCAACAGCTCTGAGGCTCTCTTCTAGCTGGGCTCCAGGGGTAAATATGGCAGAGAGCCCAGGAGGGGGGTGCTGAGCGCTAAGTCACAGTAGACACACACCCTGGAAGTTGGATTCTCTCTCTGTCTCCGCCTACCCAGCGCCCCACCCCTTAGATAAGGCCTCACATATCCAGACTAGCCTGAAACTCACTTTTCCTTCAGGATGGCCTTGAGCTTCTGTTCTCTTGCCTCCACCTCTGGAGTGCTGGGGTTTTAGGCACAGGCCGCCATTGCTTAATCATTCTCAATTTTGCTGACTCATAGTTAGGGACATAGTCACTGAGTTCTCCCTTCAGGTACAGACCCAAGCTCTTCTCTTAGCAGATGAGAAAAACCGTGTCCGCAAGTTTCCTCCCTTCAGAAGGAGAAAATATAGGTATGTTCTTACATTTTTATCTTTAGTATCCTTGCAGGCTTAGGAGGAAGATCTAATGGGACTTTTCTAAATTAATTTTTTTCTTTTCTTTTTTTTTAATTTGTTTTTTTATTTTTTATTTTCTATATTCTTTGTTTACATTCCAAAGGCTTTCCCCTTTCCCAGTCCCCCCTCCACCATACGTCCCATAAGTCCTCTCCCCTCCAACTATTCCCCAATCATCTCCTCCCCCCCCCCCGCCCATTTCTCTGTTCTGGATCTACAAAACTGGATCCAATCTTTTCAGGCCCAGGGTCCTCTCCTTTCTTCTTCTTGGGAATCATTTGAATTGCTAATTGTGCCTTGAGTCTAATATTAGAGCAATTCTAAATTAATTTTTTTTAAAAGATCTATTTGTTTTATATATGTACGCACTGTTTTCAGACATTCCAGAAGAGATCATCGGATCCCATTACAGATGGCTGTGAGCCACCATGTGGTTGCTGGGAATTGAACTCAGGACCTCTGGAAGAGCAGTCAGTGCTCTTAACCACTGAGCCATCTCTCCAGCCCCTGTAAATTTATTTTTAAGAGGTGTGCCACATCAGAGCTCCTCATCACGTGTAACAGAATCAGCACCATGAACATCTTTTCCTAAAAGGTCTGCAGCTCAGTTCGACTCCACCAGTGTGTTAGGCATGGCCTATCACTGGGTAGGCGCAGGTCCCACCCTGAAGCAGGCTCTAGAGTAGTAGAGGAGACACACATATAAGACTGAGTATGAAAAAGGCATCCTGATAGTCAGAAAAGGCACTGCTGAACAGAGGGTAGAGACATAGCTCTGAGAATCCAACACTGGCCTCACAAGCTTGAGGACCTGAGTTCAAATCCCCAGGACCTCTGAAAACGTTAGTGGTAGCCACGGAAATCAAAGCTTGCTGATTGACAAATGGGGCCAGCTTGTCCCATTTCCAGATCAACAAGAGACATCCTTCCCTTTATCCCAACCTGAGGACCAACTCAAGACTGTCCTCTGATTGCCACATGTATGCTTATATTCATATCTGTGAACTCATACACATACATACATACAGGTAGTACTTAAAATAGAGTCTTCCATAGCAGGTAAAACCGTGTTGACAATATTGCAGGACAAAAATTTCAGTTGCTTCCTCACCCAGTAGGCAGCCACTACTTATTTAAGTTTAAATTAGTTAAAATAGAATAAAAAGTTCAGTTCCTTAATGGCTGGGACAAAATAGACTGTTTCCACCCTAACAGAAAATTCTATAATGCTTGGAAACAGAGGTACTGTAGGGGAAGATCCGTGGAGAAAAGTCAGCAAGCAGGACAGGGTAGAATTATTCAGAGCTGTTTGAGCCCCTTGAAATAACTCGAAATGCTCGAAATAACAATGTATCCATGTTATCCAAATTGGGAATCCATGCCCACAGAAGGATCAATGGCTCACAGGCAGGCTTGGCTGGGTTGTCACAGTGAGTTCATACTACAGTCAGTAAATGAAGACATAAGACTTAGCAGGGCAGTCTACTTTCCTCTTCCGTCTGAGCGTGCGCGGATTGAGGCGGCAGAAGGCCAGGCCCTAGGGCGTAACCAACAGTGGGTTCTGCTGTTTCTTCTCACAGGGACCTGTTAGCCAACCGGGTACAAGATGAGTGATTTAGGTCCCATGTAGTTAAAGAGCCAAAGCCCAGGCTCATGACTAAATTGCTGATGTCTTTGCCTTCAGGACTTGTGGCAGCCATAGCAGGCCCTTAAGGGAAGTCAGAGATCTGAAGAATGTGTATCCCAGAAACTAGTCCTGTCGCTTGACTATAGATGACCTAGCTAGCACAACAGTGCAGCTGGTAGACTGAGGCAGACTTCCGTGTGTTGGTAACAAACATCGTCTATGATATCAGTAGAGAGGTTTGACTTATCCAGCTGGGGCTGACGTAATGTTGTCACTGACCATGTTCTTCAGATGGGCAGATGTCTACTAAGGTGAGGAAGCCATGCATTAGGTTTTACTGTGTAGATGGGAATCTAGAATGGGTGTTTCTGGCTTAAGGACATCCAGGATCGCCTCTTCTGGGTAAATCAAGTCTAGCCTGGAGCTTTCTCTTTGGCTGGGGTGTCATGGTCTGGGTGCTATTTATGATCATCTTGGACTCAATCATTGTTTACAATTAGACTACAAGTCTGTCAAGACATTATTCTACAAGGACTTACTGACTCTGAATGTGCATCTAGGATTATTTGAACTCTACTGTTAGGCATTCTTACATATCCCAATATTACAAGTATGTACCCCCCCCCTCTCTTTCTCTCTCTCTCTCTCACACACACACACACACACACACACACACACACACACACATCCCTTAGATTTGATTGAAGACAGATAGGGACGTTGTATTCTTCCCACTTAGGGCCTGGTAAGAATTGGTTCTCTCAGAATCTTGGCATTTCCACAATGCCACAGTTCCTGGGTCAAAGGTACCACGATATACACAAAAAACACAAATGGCTATTTCTGTGTAATGTTAACCAATAAAATGGCTGGGGCAAAAAAATATGGGAAGCAAAACAAAAGAAACATAGATTTTCTATGGTTCAGTTTATCAGGGTTTTGTTTTTGGGTTTTGGGTTTTTTTTTTTTCTTTTAGAATATTTTTAGGGAGACGTCTCAATCTTTTAGTGTTTCGTGACTTAGCTTTTGTTTGGGACTACCTCTGCCCTGAGCTCCTGCATCCTCACAGGAGGGGGTTTTTCCCCTTCTGAATACAATCAGATGGAGGCAGAAACATTGAATTTTGGTTGTTTTATTTCCAGAGGGCTCCCATGTTTCACGGACATAGTTTGACCACCCGGTATTCTTTCTCTGCTACCTGCTACCTCTCCAAGGTCACGAGCATGATTAATTTCCTCTACTTATTGGGACAATTACTTACTTCAGCTTAAAATACTTCTGGTGGTAACTGTCTTTCACCAGATCGGAAAGACAGCCTGCACTCAGGTCATCTCCCTCATTTCATGATTTGGGTTCCCTACACTGTTAGACCAGGTTAGACTCTTTCCTTGCCTTTGATAGACGTTTTGAGTTTCTCTGACTCGTGAATACAAATCGTCGTGCAAAAATAAATTTTTATAAAACCAGAGCTGGCAACAAAACATCACCTAGAGATCAGCAGGCCTGAACGACTCCTGTGCTCCATTCTTCCGAATGTCAGATTAAACTAACACGTGCCAGTCAATATTGCTACACTGTGACCCTGGGTGCTTCCCAAGCAAAACTATTAAGTCCAACATTCTCTCCTGTAAGCACTTATCTGTAAGGATGGCTAACATGTCCTCTGAAGCAGATATTGAAACTGATTGGACAATAGGTAGATACAGCCAGGGGCCTGGGGGCCGACCTCTCGAAATAGGGGCAGAACACTCTTAATCTGCAACACAATGGCGGCTCTGGAAACCCTATCATTTGCACTTGCCGTGTGTCTGCTGCCTGACTGTGAATGGATTTGAAAAGGAATGGTTAGTGCTGAAAATTGGATCAGAGCTAACATTCTCTCATTTTTATCAGCAGCTGGCAAAGGTCATCTGACATAATAGCTGATGAATTCAAGCCCAGTGGATTTCATTTGCAATTTTCAATTTACGGAGGCCTCCAAGCCCCACGGTGATAAAAGCTTTCCCCCTATCGTGGCCTGTCACAAACATCAAGAAACGGCACAAACCCCCAAGAAAGAGAAAAGAGAGAGCGGTGCATCGTCCCAGTTACAGATAAGAACAGTGAGCAGGGGGCTCCGCGAGGGAGGGTGGGGCTGCGTGTGTGGCTGCCTCCGCCGCGAAGAACAATCAGACGGCTGCCAGGGAATAACATCATGTTTCTCCGCGGCTTTTGTGTGAAAATTGCCTTTTAATCTGCTACTTGACATGCCCCCAAACAAAAATGTGAGTGTCCATATGCAAATAAAAGAAAAATATACAACGAAGGAATAAAGAATCCTTGCTTACTTGGTCATCAGGAAAGAGGCTCTCTGGGTCTTTCCAGAGTTTTGCTTTACAAGGTGTGTGCATGCGTGCATGCGTGCGTGTTCACAGCGCCGGGCCATGGCGGTGTCAGCCAGCATTAAGAAGTCATTTGTTGCCTTGTGAAGAAATGAGAGATTCCCTGATTGATCTCCCAAGTCCAAAGGACTGATACAACAACCAAGCCTACGTGGGCAGAGACCCAGCGCCTATGGGAGCGGAATTACCAAGAGGAATTGAGTCAGTTTTCCCTCTCCTCATCAAGCTTCTGACAGGGTCTTTAGGCAGGACCAGGGACTGAATTCTGTTCTCAGCAATGATTGGAACTGGAGAGACCATATTCATGGGCTTCAGGGGAAATACCAAGGCTAAAAACGGATCATTTCCGGTTTATCCTCCTGGGCTCACAACACAGCCAGCAAAAGAGAAGAAAAGGCTGAGCGTTAGAGGGGACCTGCCTAGAGAATCTAATGTCAGGCCTGAGTTTCTGTCACACAGGCCCTGGACGGCTTCTGGAATTGGCTGATGGGGCAAGTGGGCCAGCGGGTGGGCGTCTACCAAGCTGCCTATTGACACAATGTGTTGTGGCGCCTGACATGAAAACCTTCCGCGGACTTCAGCAGGACAAGGCTGTTAACATCATTTGTGTGTGAGCTGACTTGAGAAAAGCCCAGTTTGGGAAGGAAAACAGACTAATTCTTGGCTAACCCGAAATAGCTGGCAGATATTGCGAATTCCAAACATAGGGGTTATTAGTATAATTGCATCCTTAGCTCTTTAAAATTCAACTATTAGTAACAACGACAAAAAAAAAATCAAACCTTTTAATTCTTTAAAGTTCCAAAATATAAAATTATTTCCTCCAGGAGATGAGCATAGCAGGAATGAGCATTTTCTAAAGCATTTTATTCAAAAGCTTCAGAAAATATGGACCATTTTTATGTTAGGCATTTTGCTCCATACACATAGGATGCTGTTTTTGTTTTGTTGTTTTGTTTTGTTTTTAAGGTTGTCTACTACTCTCTGTCTCTCGCCATTCAAGTTCCTATAGGATCAAAAGGAACATTCTCCATGATTTTCAGTTTCTGTAGATCCTCTATGAGACCCCAGGGGCAGTAAAAGATTATTTAATGGGTTTTTAATTTAATCAATCTTCTCAAAAAAAAAAAAAAAAAAAAAAAAGCATACCCTTGGGGGTAGTTTTCATTATCTCTGCTCCATGCCAGAGATATATGGCAACTAATACCGAGTGGCCTGCAGTTACTGAGCAGAAAGGTTAATCTCTTTAATGTCCTTTTCATTAGAAGGCAGATTTGGATCTTTAGGGCAGAGTCCTAAACTGTTCTTGCGGAGTGATTGGTTCAGGAAGACAGTTCCCTCTTCTGCCTAATGACAGCCAGGCAAGCTGGTGCTGCTATAGCCTTTGGGTCCAACCCAGCGTTTCTCATATAGACGATAGGGTCTCACATAGTCCAGGTTGACCTCCAACTTATCCTGCACTCAAGGATAAAGGGTTGGAGGGGGCGTGGCATTACTTGGTAATAAAAATTCTGTAACTTAATTGGTCTTTTATTATTATTATTATTATTATTATTATTATTATTATTATCATACAGGAACTTATTATGTAGCCCAGGCTGGCTATCAACTTCCCATCCATGCCTGGTCTGTCTCTACCTCCTGAGTGCTATGCACCAACATACTAGGTATCTGACGCAGGGTCTCATGAGTTCCAGCCAAGCACTCCCCTACATGAGTCATTGCCGTAGACCTCATTGCCACTTTCCCAGGAGGTTTACTTAGCCCTTGATGCTTACAGTGACTCAGTCCCTGGCGTAAGACAAAACCAAAACCCTTCACTGAATGACGGAGGAATATGCTTGAGGACAACAAACATAGAGACTCCAAAGAGCCAGCCAGGGAACCAGACAATCTTCCCAGTGCTTCACCGCAGTGCGATTTTCTTCTCGTGAGCGAGCCACACTGGTGAGAGCCTTCCTCCCAATCTTACACCTTAGGGTTGCGCTGGAGTTCCTGTGTGCGTGGGTATGCTGAAACACATCACCAGCTCATACTCCACACCGCCTCACACACCAACACGGCACACCACCTCAGCACATACTCCCTTAGACAGCAGTTATGAACTCATGACCACTGGAGAATCACACATCCCTAACGGACAGGCAGTGCTCACAGAACTTGAATTCGTGCGTTCAAATTACAAAGGCATGCTCAGTGCCCCCTCCGGAAGGCCACTGTCAATCACTGGCCCAAACACAGGCCTTTGTCGGCTTCCCGTGCTTTGGACTTGAAAATGACTATTTTAGTGGATAATTAAAGGGTGTTACAAGTGATTGAGCTTGTGTGTAGAATCAGGAAAATTGGTAGGATTGGGCATTTGGGTCTCACCACTTTTCCTCTCCTGTTTTCTATCACAAATACCTCTTTCTTTGTTTCTGTTGGGGCTGGGGATCGAACCCAGGGTTGCACACATGCGTGCCAAGCACCCCTTCAGGGAGCAAGAACACTGGCTCCTTTCAGGTTTTTTTCCTTTGAGATGGTTTCTCAACAAAGTTGCCCCAGGAGGCCTGGAACCAGCACTGTGGCCAGGGAGGCCTTGAACTCGTGTCCTCTTGCTTCTGCTTGATGTGTCCACAGGCCCATATGCAAAGGATTGTGCAGCTGGAAAAATTGAGGGTCAAACTGTGGAATCACAATGGGTCACTCAGTTTAAATGTGCAACTTTAAAACGATGCACCAGGACCACCGATGTCCCCTTTGGTCTTTTCATGCACATATATGGGTGCCTGCACATGCACACACATGCATATACCACACACACATATACACACCCCAGATTTTCGTGGGGGGGGAGGGAGAGGAGGCAGCTCTTAGTGGGTCTAGTCTTGAGCGAATTTGTAGTGTAAAACTCTAGCAACCACAGCTACTTCCCAGATGTTTGCAGCCCAACGCTGCTGCTCTACAGATATCTCATACCATGACTAGCTAAGCCCTCCCTCCCTCCCTCCCTCTCTCACACTCTACATAAGGAGTTCAGGGTCACAGGTCAGCTCCATCAAAGAGCAAGCCCGGCCACCTGATCCCAGCTTTCCCGGATGTGTGTCTGTATGTCTGGCCTTTCTTCATTCCCTCACTACCTGTAGGTTCCAGCATCCAAGCTGTGTGTGTGTGTGGGGGGAGGAGGGTAGCTCTTCCCTTCTGGAGGGGCAGCATCACCTCAGGTCAGTGACATTACAGAGAAAAACATTAACAGACATCTGGTTGCACACCATTTAATGCTACATTTGTCATGCACACAATCCTTTAAGAATCGATGAAATAATTCATCTCATTGACCTCCTTGTGTGTTTCTTGTTAATTCTATTCTTTGAAAAGAATACCTAGGTCTTCTTTTCAAAGGTCATCAATGGTCTGGGTCTACTATGTGACTAGGTATAACAGGGTGTTTAGTCATACACATTTAAGCGTCATCCAGCCATCCCGTGGATGCCCTCAGCCTCTCTTCCAGCCCATTCCCATCCCTTTGCCAGCAGCCACACAGAGCTGGAACTCAGGGAGGTGGACCACACTGTCATTCCTGTCTGTCATTACATCTCAACAGCTCCCTCTTAGCTCTGCAGCAACCTGCTTGCAGGTGTCCTCCTCCTATCTCGACTCCACACACTGGAGACCCAAAGTCTTGGTACAGCCCCAGGGTCTTCCTAGCGATAGATATAGTCTTACTTCAACCTACTTACTGGAACGATTCTTCTCACCCCAGTCCCGACTCTTTGGACACCCTTCATCTTGGTGTGGATAGAATCCCCTTAGATAGGCCCTCCCAGTCCTCTCTGCTTTCATAGAAGGCCTTAGATAGAAGTTGAATGAACCCTAAGAGAGTACAGGTGCCAGCCCAGACTATCATAACCCATAAAACTATCCATCACAATAGACAGAAAGAAAAGATTTCACAATAAAATCAAATTTAAGGAGTTTCTGTCTACAAATCCAGCTCTACAGGGGGTGTTAGAAGGAAACTTCAGTTTGAAGAGGCTAAACACACTCAAGAAAACACAAGGAATAGTCTCAGAACAGAAAGTCAAAAGAGAGGGAAACCCCAAGTATAACAATAAAATAACAGGAGTCAACGAACCACTGCTCACTGATATTAATATTCAATCAATCTATCTATCTATCTATCTATCTATCTATCTATCTATCTATCTATCTATCTATCTATTCCTCTCTGCCACACACCAACTTGTAGAAGCACTTTCAAGCAGGGACCCTACAGCCACCATGCTTTCCTCAGATCCAGAGAGGTCAACAATAACAACAACAACAACAACAACAAAAAGAACGGAACACCCACCCAACAAAGACAAGCCCTCAACAAAGACATCAACGCCTAGAATCACCTCAGTTATCATGACTCCAGTACAAAAGCATAAACATCAACAGCCAAGACAATACGTCTTCACCAGAACCCAGAAACCCTGTACCAGAAGTCCCAGAGAGATGCAGTGTAGCTGAAGCACAAGACGAGGGCTTCAAAATAGCAATTATGAAAATGTTCAAGGACCTTAAAGGTGATATGCATAAATCTCTTAATGAATTCAGTGAAAATACAAATAATAGAATGAAATATTGAAAATTATTGACACGAAAACAGAATTTAACAAAGAAATAGAATCATTAAAGAAAACTGAAATAAAAAAACAAAAAACAAAAACAAAATGGAATAAAAACATTTAGAAAGCCAAACAAATACCTCAGTGCTAAGCCTCACCAGCAGAGAGACAATCTCCGGCATTGAAGAGAAGGTAATAGAAGTGGACACCTCAGTCATAGACAAGGCAAAAACTAAAAATCCTCCCAGGTGCGAAGCATGCAGAAAATCTGGGACACTATGAAAAAACCAATTCTACGACTAGTAGGAGTAGAGGAAAGAGAAGAAACCTATCTCAAAAGCACAGAAAATATCTTTAACAAAGAAATAGAATTTCTGTAACCTAGAGAAGGAGATGCCTATCAGGGTATAAGAAATATACAGAATGACAAACAGACTGGACCAGAAAAGTTCCCCATAACATATAATATTCAAAACACCAAATGTACAGAAAAAGAAACAATATTAAGATTGACAAGGGAAAAGACCAAGTAACATATAAAGGCAGATCTATTAGAATGGCACTCGACTTCTCAGTGAAGATTCCGAAAGCCAGAAGGGAAGAATAGAAGAGAATAAAAAGACAGAAGTTGAACAAACCATAAGAGAGTACAGATGCCAGCCCAGACTACCATAACCTACAAACTATCAATCACAATAGACAGAGAAAGAAAAAATTTCACAGTAAAATCAAATTTAAGGAGTATCTATCTACAAATCCAGCTCTACCGGGGGCATTAGAAAGAAACCAGTTTGAAGAGGCTAACCACACTCAAGAAAACACAAGGAATAGTCTCAGAACAGTAAGTCAAAAGAGAGGAAAACCCCACATCAAAAAAAATTAGGAATCAGCAAACCACTGCTCACTGATATTAATATTCAATATTAATTGTCTTAATGTCCTAATAAGAAGACACAGACTAACAGATTGAGTTAGGAAACAGAATCCATCTTTGTGCTGCATCCAAGAATTGCACAGAACCATCAAGGATAGATTTACATCAGATTGAATGGATGGAAAAAGTTATGCTGAGCAAATGGACCCAAGAATTACGCAGGTGTAGTCTTTTTAATATCTGACAAAACAGACTTCAAACCATCACTAATCAGAAGAGAAAGGGAAGGACACTATGTACTTATTGTGGTGATTTGAACTTTGGAATGCTTAGTCATCAGTTAGTGACACTCTTTGAAAAGGATTAGGAGGTGTGGCCGGTTTGGAATAGGTATGACCTTGGTGGAGAAAGTGTATCACTGTGGGTAGGCTGTGAGGTTTCAAACGCTCAAGTCAGGCACAGTGTTATTTCCTCTCTCCCTGCCCATGGATCAGGACATTTCTCTTAACTTCCTTTCCCACACCATGTCTGCCTGCATGCCTCCATGCTCCTTGCCATGGTGGTGATGGACTAAACCTCTGAATTTATGAGCAAGCACCAAATTAAGTGCTTTCTCTTCTAAGAGTCGCCGTGGTCAGCTGGGCCATGGTGGCACACACCTTTAATCCTCGCACTTGGGAGGCAGAGGCAGGAGGATCTCTGAGTTTGAGGTTTACAGACCAAGCTCTAAGACAGAATGACACAGAGAAACCTGACTTAAAAAAAAAAAAGTTGTCAAGGTCATGGTGTGTCTTCACCATGTGAAGACACAGTGGTGCTAAGATTGCTTTATCATTGTAAGAGACACTTCTCAAAGGAAAAATCCACCACAGAGCAATAAAATGACTCCTAACAACATTCTGTGATACCCTTAGAGCAGAGTCCTGCTCAGCTATCATAACAGAAATTCTTGCAATTGATGGAAACTAACACTGAGACAATGTTCAGAGACTGGGAGATTTTGGGGATACTCCATATTAAATGGGATGTCTTCATCAAACCCCTAGACTCAGGGCTTAGGGAGATAGGCGGAAAGTCAGAAAGAGCGTAAGAGGCAGAAAGGAAGGATGATACATGATACCGAGGGAAGCATTTTCAGTACTAACTCACATGTGAACTCACAGAGACTGTGGCAGGACACAGCAGTTCTAAACAGGCTCAAGCCAGACAAGGTCCCAGTGCTGAGATGAGTACGTGGACATGATCTCCCATCCCTAACCAAGAGGCTATCCCCAATGGACAATTGCTTACAAAAGGAAAAAATAGTTTTCGCCAACCAAGTCTCACTGAGCCTGTTAACCCTACTCAAGGGTAGCTCCTGCTCCTGGCAATCGACGACCAGTGCAAAGCAAACTAAGTGGACTTTCTGTAGATTTTTTTTTTTGTCTGATCACTTTGTTTGGGCATATTTTTGTCTTACCAGTCTTGCTTGTAGGGTATAAAATCAGAGTTTTGTGGTTTTTGGGATATGTGTGTGTGTGTGTGTGTGTGTGTGTGTGTGTACACACACACACACACATATATGTCGCTATAGCTTGAGCAATACTTCATAACTCTGGTTAGTTCTTACTGTGAACTAGACACAACCTAGAGTTATCCAGGAAGAAGGAATCTCAACTAAAGGATTATCTATATCAGAACAGCCTGTGGTCATGCCTGTGAATGGCTGTCTTGATTGATGGTTGATGTGAGAAGGCCAAGCCCACTGTGCGTGGGACAGCCTTAGGCAGGCAGGCCGAGGCTATATATAAAAGTTAGCAGAACACGGCTCCACGAGCAAAGCAGAGAGTAAGCCAGTGGTAGCATCCCTCCATGGTGTCTGCCTCAAGCTCCTGTCTTGAGCTCCTGCCCTGACTTCTCTCAATAACAGACTTTGACGAATACATCTTTCTTCCATTGTTGCTTTTCCTAGTGTTTATTACAGTAGCATAAAGGGAGTTAGGACAAATGCTTCTGTACTCTCACTGGAATCTCTACTTTATGTGCATTTACATTGACACGTATAGATTGAAATCACCACAATTTCATATTTTACTTTTAAAGAAAAAGGTCATTTCGTATTTACCTATTCACTACCACTGATTTTTTTCAGTTCCTTGGTAATATAAACAATCTGGTAATGAACGGTTATGTCACCCTGTTTTTCTAGTTAGCATAATGTGCATAACTATGACATTTTCATACACACAAAACATTTTGCTTCGCTATGTTCACTATCTTCTCCTCTCCTGGTCCTCTCTGCTCCCCTACCCTGCGTCTGCAAGGAGAGAAAACGCACAGGAGTCGTTTTCCTGACCCCGTCCTCTTTTTTTGTCCCCACTTTTTCTTCTTCCTATAGTCCATTTTCTAGTCACGTATGTGAACTTATATGTTAGTCTAACATTAGTCTAACATCATGAGAAAAAACATGATGCTTTTATATCTGTATCTGACTTATTTCACGAAGCAAGATGATCTACAGCCCCCTTTTGTGTGTGTACGTGTACGTGTACGTGTCTATGCACGTGCGTGGGCGCACATGTGCGCACTCGAGCTTATGTTTGCAACCTTGGCCAATTCTTCTGCTCATGCTCGTCTAGGCTGGTCCCATATCTCGGCGACTATGAAAACTGCTGCAGCAGAGGCAGAGGCACAGGCATCGCTGGGGGAGCAGCAAACATTGTCAACATCTCTTTTTGGCTCCAGGATTTCTTGTCTCAATTTTGGGTTGTTTGGATGTCTATGCACCCAGCACAGCTCGGTTTCAGTGACTTTGAGGTGGTCTGTGTCCTGCTCCTTGATACCCCAATAAGAGGGTAATTTCTAGAGGCACGGCAGTTGCTCTTGTGGGACGTTCCTGCAGTCACTGATACTTCCTAGCTTTGGCTTAGCTCTGAGCTATCTGCACTCCGGTCAAACCATCCTTCCTATCTCCCGGCCGATACCACTGTCTTGTCCAGAAGGCCCTGGGAAAGCCTGCTCTCCATTAGAGTGATCTTTCTCTTGGGAACTCTCCCCTGCTGTGGAACGCTCTGCAGTTTGTATGGAGCACAGATGCTCTAGGGAAGGTTCAGCAGAAGGAGCCTCTGCAAGGTCTTCTTTCCCTTTCTCTAGTCCCCTACCAGGTCAAATTCCTTTCTTCTCCTTTTTCCTTTCCCTGTTTCTTGTTCTGGCTTGAAACAAAAATATAGAAAAAATTTAAGTGGTTATTAATTTGTTAGGACTTTCTCTTGTTTTATGTAGCAATTTAGTAACTTGCAGGTTTTTGCAAAACTTCTGCTTCATATAAATTTTCCAATAAAATTAACCTGGGTTCGTGTTATTATTCATTTCCTAGCTTCTTGATAGGCTAGCACATAGATTTTCAGAAATTCTATTTAAAATATTTTTATATTTACAGGTGGCACATGCCTTAAAATATTTGGCATAGTATTTGAAAGCTTGCCAAATACTTTTTTCCAAAGTATTTTTTGTTACCTTTTAACTTAATCACAGAAACATGTCATATTTTCTCATTGTGTGTGTGTGTGTGTGTGTGTGTGTGTGTGTGTGCAGGCTTACATGTGTCCATGTGTGTACATATATGTGCATTATGTGCTTGTGTGTGTGTGTGCAGGGTAACTTTGTGCATGTGTTCGTGTATTGCTGGAGATCAAAATCACAGCCTCTCCTGTGCTAGGCAGGTGCTTTCTCACTAAGTTGCATCCTCAGAACTAATTTTTGAAACGTTTGGTGATTTTCCTCTGGGTGTATAGTGCCACACACACCTTGGCAGTAAAAACAGCTCTCTAATTGAACTTAAGACTGTCTCAGTAAGAGGGAAAACATGCCTAGTATTGGAAACCTAGCCAACCACCCAGAGCTAGTGACGTCACGTCTTGGAGGAGAGCCTGCAACCACAACTTTACTAAACCAGCATAATCCCCGACAACAACCTCTACACATTTGTTATTATACCCACAGATAGCTGAAGTCTACACTGCCCTTCCCCTCTCTTGTCAACAGACAGAGACCACTACGGAAACCCGCAACCAATCAAAATGCAGAGCTGTGGACTGCAGTCCCAGTGGCTACAGCTTCGGCACAGCACCTGCCCTTAAATCTCAGGGGTTAAAATTAGAAAGAAGAAAATTAAAAAGCTACACGGAGACGTGGCAAGACGGATGTCTGTGCAACAGGAAGAGATCCCTCACCAGAGCCTGACTGTCAGAACTCTGAAGACGAATCCACTTTTTGGCATTTTGCTTTAATGGTTCCAGCAGACTAAGACAGCTGAGAAAGATATCCACAAACCTTGAGTATGACGACTAACTGAAGTATTAAAAGATTTGCTGTTAAAATTTGGAATGAAATTTTTCTTAAATGTGCTCGGTTTTTTTTCTGATACCATCTCCATTCTACACCACAACTAATTTTCAGGTGCACAAACGCATGAACTAAACACATCAATGCTAAACTCTAATTCTTAGGGATTTTCTTATATCAGAAGATAAAATTATCCTGAATATGATCGCCCACAGAATTCTCCTCATTTCTTTTTTTTTTTTTTTTTTTTTTGGTTTTTCGAGACAGGGTTTTTCTGTGTAGTTCTGGCTGTCCCACTCTGTAGACCAGGCTGGCCTCGAACTCAGAAATCCGCCTGCCTCTGCCTCCCAAATTCTGGGATTACAGGCATGTGACACCACTGCCTGGCTCTCATTTCTTTTTAATCTTGGACCTGAGAACATCACTGGTTAAAAAAATAAAGAAATTTTTATTACCTTTATTAATATTATTTTAAATTTGTATTAGGGCTCTTATTGTGTTAAGACAAGAAAAAGACACAAAGGAATAAGTAAAATCATTATTATGTACAGATGACATTGTATATGCATAAAATATAAAATAATCCAAGGATAAACTCTCGGAATTAATAAGTAATCGTTCAAGGACTGGTAGCTATAAAGTCAACATAAAAAAGTCAACTATATGTTCACATACCAGCAAAAGCAACTATAAAATGAATTTAAAACATTATATTTTATGTAATGAAGTAAAAAAATCAAGTTCTTTGGAAAGTAAATAGGCTTAAATAGAATTATCCTGCAAAATTGAAAAATATTTAAAGGACATATCTATTTGTGTGTGTGTGTGTGTGTGTGTGTGTGTGTGTGTGTGTGATGTCCCTTGTGTGCAATGTCTGCAGAGTTCAGAAGAGAGAGTTAGATTCCTTGGAGCTAGAGATAGATACAGGCAGTTGTGAGTTATCCCAAGTGAGTACAGGAAACTAAACTGGGGACTCGTATGTACTCTTAGTACATACACAGAGCCATTTCTCCAGACCCAATTATTTTTATAGTTAACTAAATGAAAAAAGTATAGTATGATTAAAAAAAGTCAGTTCATAGTTGAAAGACTTAATATTTTGGGTTTAAAAAACTCAGTGCTAAGATGCTGCTTGTTCTCATACGGATCCACACATCAAAACAACCGCAACCTCGGGACAGAGTGGGCAGGTACTGGGATTAGGGAATACTTTGGTCTCATCAAAATCAAGCTCAGTCGATCAGCCGGAATGAACCAATCGCCCTAAGTGAGCTGAGTCGGGGAAGAGGGCGGACACTAAAGCGCTGGGCTTCAGCATGGACAGAAATCCTGAAGTATTAAAGCGAAATGACCGTGAGGAAGCGAGTGTGTAACACCGGCTCCTGTGTTTCCTGGTTGACATCTTCAGAACCTCATCAGACCTCTCAGCCTCCAGAGACAAAGAATTATCTTTCCCAGAGTACAGTGAGGTTCAGACAGCATTTTAAAGTCATCAAGATTTAATATTCTCTGTCTCTCTCTGTCTCTTAATGACTTAAGAGTCATTAAGATGACGTAAAAAGTCATCAAGATTTAATATTCTCTCTGTCTCTCTATCTCTGTCTCTCTGTCTCTGTCTGTCTGTCTGTCTCTTTCTCTCTCTTCCTCCCTGTCTGTCTGCCTTCTTTTATTTTCTTTTTTTCTTTTTTTGAGACTGGGTCTCTTTGTACTCTTGGCTGTCCTATAGTTGACCAGGCTGGCTAGGAACTCACAGAAATCCACCTGCTTCTGCATCCCAAGTGCTAGGATCAAAGGTGTGCGCTACCACATCTGGTTAAGATTTGAGATTCTGAAAGCTTTTGTTTTGTTTTGTCACATCCCCTTCCAGGAAAAGATGTTAAAATTCAATGTATGTGTATGTAATATGTTCTTAAAATTTTAGAGACATAAAAATGTAAAAAGGAAAATCTCCTCAACAATGTGACTCAAGAAGGCAGAAAAACATCAAGGCTGTGTATAGTGAAGGCAGGGGTCCCTCTGTGGTGGGAGCCTTGGCCTTCCGTGTGCCACGCAACGCTCTCCCTTCAGTCGGGACTGTTGACTATTCTCCCCTGTGCTTAGAAGCTTCCATCAGAGCGCACTCTTGGTTTTCTAGTCAACATTCCACTGTAGCCTTTTCTTCCTAAACAGTTTCCCATCCTTATAATTTCAACAGGGATTCCACTTGCAGAAGCAACACGTTGTACAATTAACAGCAGACTCTGAGTTTGCAATTCTTTCTTCCTTCCCTCCCTCTTTCTTTCTTTAATATTCTGATTGGTTATTTTGACTCTCTGTGCCTCTATTTTCTTACCTGAAGAGGGGAGAGAGAGAGAGAGAGAGAGAGAGAGAGAGAGAGAGAGAGAGAGAGAGAGACTGACTAATCACATCATCCACTTTATAGGACTGTGGCAAAGATTAAATAAGTTATTACGTGTGGGTGCTGGGACAGAGCGTGGTGCACAGCTGCATTACATCAGTGAAAGCCGCAGTTGATATCATTCAAGACTACACACCGCATGCCTGCTAGATGCCAAGGTCTATGCTAAGTTTTGCCAATAAACGGAAGCGAAGCACACACTCTCCTGTCTTGTAGTAGGGGAGGCCGGCCGGCTGCCCGCAAATGACTAAACAAGGAGCAGGTGTTGACTGCCTTGAGTAGGATGGTCAAGAAAGAATCATGGAGTGACCAGTGAGTCTCCTCACCTACAGAAACATGCCTGAATCTTGCATGAACATGGGTAACTTACCAGTGCCCACACCACTGAAGAAAATGTCTGTCTTCCAGCAACTCCTCCCCACATATACGTCTTCATACAGGGGTGAGACTTTGTGAACCCCCTCTCCACTTATGACATGGTGTCAACAGGCCCCACTTCATGAGGGTAATCACAATGACTAAGAGTTCAAGAGTCTAATAGGCATGTCATGCCTGGAAGACAGCAGCCCAGAGGCTCCACCCCATCCTCCAGCTCTTCCAGTTCTTCAGCCTCTTCTTCCATGATGTCCCCTAGGACTTGGAGGGAGTGACACATGGGTATCCTGTTTGCATGTGTCTGTGTGTCTGCATGTGTGTCTGTGTGCATGTATGTGTGGTGTCTGTATATGTATGTATGTATGTATGTATGTATGTATGTTCTGTATGTGGTGCACAAGCCTGAGTGTGCACATGTGGGTAGAGACAGAAGTCAACATCAGCAGCTACTACCTAGAACTTTCCACTTTATTAATTTAAAATTCTAAATTATGTGTTGTTTTGTGTGAGAGATGCCAGGCAAGGGCCACAGTGCACATGTGGAGGCTGGAGGACAACTTGTGGGTGTCCTTCTCTCTTTCTCCCCATGGGTTCCAGTGATCACACTCAAGTTGCCAGGCTGAGGGAGAAGCACCTTCCCTTACTGAGCCATCTTGCGCCAGGCCCCAGCCGGCTTCTGCTTGAGACAGGACCTCTGGCCGAGGCTGAAGCTCACTAATTGGGTAGACTATCTGGCCAGTGATCAGCCTGGTTCCGTCTGCCTCAGTCCCCTCAGTACTGGGCTGACAGGCAGGCATGGCCGTGCTGAGGTGTTCAGAGGAGTGACAGGGACCCAGCCTCAAGTCCTCATGCTCGTACACTTTACTCAACAGAAGACGCGCTCTGGCCTTCCAGGTCCCCCGCTGCCATCATTCCCACGCCCTCAGATTCCTCTCTTCCCTCACTGCCCACCGGAAAGTCGGACAGGGCGAGTCTGTTCAACCCCGGGAGCTTTCCTAAGTTCCTGGTTCTTCCTCCTCTACTTTCATACAGGATGCGGGCATGCCCAACGTGTCGCCATTGTGACAGATGACAGGCCACTGTCAAATACAGAGTTCACAATCAATATAGGCATGGTCAAATTACAAAAACAAAAAAAACAAAAAAAAAGTCAAGTACGGGGAAATATGCTCCAAGTACGTGATATACTTGCATGAAAGTGGCTTTATGCAACTTCATCAATTTTAACCACAGAATCATCTCAGAATGTTTTAAGTTAACGGTTCTGTGTGGTGCCATGTATGGTCTAAATGGTGGACATGCCAGTTTGGATTTATGAATGGAATCTCCATATTTATGTGTTTCGGACAATACGCTATAAAATTTTCAGGGCAGATACCAGTGTGTGTGTGTGTGTGTGTGTGTGTGTGTGTGTGTGTGTTATACACATTGTGTATGTATGTGCTGTATGCATTGTTGTGGTATGAGCTCCCATAGTCTATTAGAAGGTGTGGCCTTCTTAGAGTAGGTGCAGTCTTGCTGGAGGAACTGTGACCCTGGGTGTTGTGGATAGCCCTGGTGCTGTTTGTATTTTGACGCTAATTCCACTTCCCCAGGCTGCCTAGGATGAGGAGTGAATCAGGTACTCAGGAGACTTTTTGTGAACTTTCCCCTAACGAATAAAGATTTCTAGGAACCAATCATTGGGTGAAGATTAGGCGGGACTTCCGGTTGAGAGAGGAAGAGGAGAGGCAGGAAAAGGCGTCTGGCTTTGGATGGGAGACAGATGGAGGTAAAAATGTAGCTAACAAGAGGCTCCCCCCAGCCCCACGCCCCCACCCCCGGTTTAGATGGCGGATCTGCCAGGATCAGTTATATTTAGTAGAGCTTGCTTACGAAATTAGGATGTTAGTCGTTGTGCCCAGCGATTGAGTTACCTGTTGATTCTGAGCTAAATTTGTGTGATGTTTTCTTTCACTCAACGGGGTTCCAGAGAGAAAGGTATGGTGGCAAAGTGTGGGTTTGCAAGAAGTGCACCCCAAAAGGGTGTGGGAATTTGCAAGTGTGGGGCTGGCGTGGTGGGAACCTCCTGGTGGAAACTTAGTCTGCTGGAGAGATTTTGGAGCTCCAGGTCAAAAGAGTCTTCCTGCTGGTCCCCTGCCGGCACAGTGTGGATTGTTTTTATAATATTTCACCCAACACTAGGGGTGAGCTTCAGGGTCTCTGAAGCTCAAGCTAGATCCAGTGTCACTCTCTGTTTCTTCTGCCTGCCAATCCAGATGTAGAACTCTCAGCTACCTCTCCGGCACCATGTCTGTCCACATGCCGCCAGGTTTCCCATCACGATGACAATGAAGTAAATCTCTAAGCTTTAAGCCAGCCCTAATTAAATGCTTTTCCTTATGAGTTGCTGTGGTCATGGTGTCTCTTCACAGAAATAGGAACCATAAGACAACTGTATATGTGTATGTATGTGGTATGTGTGTGTTTGTATATGTATATGGTATAGTGGTTTATGTATATAATGAATGTATGTGGGGGGGAGTGTGGTTTATGTGTATAAATGTGTGTTTAGTTTGGGTTTCTATTGCTGTGATGAAACACCTCAACCAAAAGGAAAGACGGGAGGAAAGGGTTTATTTGGTTTATACTTCCACACTGTAATCTATAACTGAAGGAAGTCAGGACAGAAACTCGAACAGTTCAGGAACCTGGAGGCAGGAGCTGACGCAGGAGCCATGGAGGGGTGCTGCTTACTGGCTTGCTTTTCCTGGTTTGTTCATCCTCTTTTCTTATAGAAACCCGGACCACCAGCCCAGGGGTGGCACTACCCACCATGGACTGGGCCCTCACCACCAATCACTGAGTAAGAAAATGCTCTACAGGCTTATGGACAGCCTGGTGCTATGTAGGCATTTTCATAATTGAGGTTCCCTCCAATTAGATGCCTTTAGCTTGTGTCAAGTTGACAAAAAAAAAAAAAAAAAAAAAAAAAAAAAAACCAAAAACAAACTATTCAGCACCCACGTATATGTGGTGTAATGGTGTGTGTGGTATATGGACATGTTTATGTGTATATATATGTATGTGTTTGTATCTGGCATGCATTCATGTATGTGGTATATGCATGTGTTAATATGTGTGTGTGTGTGTGTGTGTGTGTGTGTGTGTGTGCGCGCGCGCACAACAGTGTGCCATGTGTGGTGTATCATATATTAATACATTAATAAAAATTAATGTTTCCAGGACTGTCTGAAGTAGACATCAGGCTATCCCTCAGTTGCTCTCTGTCCTATTTTTGAGGCAGAATCTCTCCACCAAGCCCATCTGTTAGGTTGGCTGTGAGCTCTGGGCATCCCCCTCCCCATCTCCCCAGTGCTAGATGGCTACCAGTGCACCGGGGAACCAAACCCAGTCCTTTAAGCCGACAAAGCAAGCCCTTTACCCACTGAGCCATCTCCCCAGCCCAGGAACCAGTCCTTGTGTTACACTCATATTTCTCACACTAAGCTTTTATTCTCAAAGTCTTTCTTAATAAATATTTGTCATTGGGATGAAATCAGAACGCCACACACCATGACCTTGATTCTGGCAAAGCCAAGCACATCCTTGGCTTCCTAGTGGAAGATGACACAGACTTTGAAACATCCCTTCTCCTGCTCTGCTCGCACAGAGAGCTGGGCCATCTGAAGCTTTGCCTCATCACCAGGCTTTGTGGTGTTTGGATGCGCTGCGGGAAGTTGTGTCTGAAGCAGATGCTCTAATTTTAGGCGGTGATGCCTCTGCCATCAAACCCGCCTTATCAGTGCACTGGATTGAAACAACACATTCTGAAGGAGGAAGGAACTGACATGCTTTTCTAACAGAAAGAGCCCCCTGAAAACAAATACTCATCTGTGGTGCACGGTGTTTATTTTCAAGCAAAAATTATGGAACATTTCGCTGTGACTAATGATTCTTTCTGCTTGCGCATGCCTCCCCTGTCCCCTCCATATTCCAATTGTTGCACAGAAGATTACATTGAATTTCCCCAACAATTTAATCAAGCAAAGTAGAGCACTGATCCCATAGAGGGGCCACACATGCAAACCAACATGTTTCAAACCTTTTCATCAGTTAGATAGGAATGGCTGGTGTTTCCCTTCTCCCTCAGTAAATCTGGTGCGTGGTGAATTCTTCTTTTTCCATGTCTAGTTATTTATAGTGGTTAGCACTCATAGCTTTTTTTTTGCTTGTGGACATAAAAAAATTATCTCTGGTTATTTGAATTATGCCATGACATCCTAGTTCTTCCACATGGCTCCTGTTTACTTAGCCTTCCAAATACCATGACGCCACCGGACTCTGGTCGTGTTGATGTACTTGCTCAGGGATTAGGAGAAGTCAGCCTTTTTATCTTTCTGTAGAAACAACAAACAACAACACAGGGAAACCTGTTTTGTTGTCACAACAACAAAACCTCACAGGGAAAGTTTAAGAGCAAAGATAACCATCTGTGGGGTGTGTGTGTGTGTGTGTGTGTGTGTGTATTAGAAAAAAAAATCAGTCTGGTTGGTAAAATGTCGGCAAAAAAAATAGCATTTGTGGCTGGCACTTGTGTAAATCCCCGACCCTTTGCCATGGTAAATTTTATCTAATCCTCGCCTCAACCCAGCATAGAGTGTGACGGAGAAGCAGTAGGGAAACTGATTTCAGGCTCAGAATGACAAACTCACAACCACCCAGCTTCTGATAGTCACGTTCAGGGGCAAAGTGCGGCTGGATTGGGCCACACAGGATGCTGAGTAGCGGTGACTGTGACTGTGGCCCTGAGGGTCTATTGGAGCCAGCCACTTCCCAACTGGGTCACTGGAGACACGAGCTCCTTTGTGGTTTGCTTCTACAGTGTTCTGGACCGCTTGCCTTCAAACACGTCCTCCTGAGGCTGTGAGGTGATTGATCGGTGATGGTGCTGCCTTGATTGGTTTGGGATGGTGTCTCAAGCTGCTGAGAAGATTGCACATTTAAAAAGTTTTTTTGTTTGTTTTTTGTTCTTTGTTTTTTTGGTTTTTCGAAACAGGAGGGTTTCTTCTGCCTGTCCTGGAACTCACTCTGTAGACCAGGCTGGCCTCGAACTCAGAAATCCGCCTGCCTCTGCCTCCCAAGTGCTGGGATTACAGGCATGCATCACCACCGCCCAGCTTACACACATTTATTTAAAATACTCTCTCATTTGGAGTTTTGGTTCCAAGTCTACTGACCCTTTATAAGTCTTTTTGTTGTTGTTTTTATTTTGGCTTTTTGTCCATTTGTTTGTTTGTTTGTTTGTTTTTTTTTAATGTATTTGCCTGCATGTATATGGCTGCTGGCCACCGAGTCAGAAGAGGACACCAGATCTTGGGGTTATGGGGGACTGTGAGTTGCTGTGTACTTATTGGTCTGTAGTTTCCAAGGTTAGCTTTGTGCTCTGCACATTGCTTCCATCAGTACAGCCAGGTGTAGGTGAGACGCTCACAGGCCCACCACCCTTGCATTTCCCATCAGCTGTGCCCCTGGGGAGACTGTTCACGCACTGGCCCGTTAGCGGACATGAACCCCGGGCCCGCACTTGGCCCGTTTGTTCACGATTCCATCCTCAGTGCTATAGAAGTGTTTGGTCCATCAATGCTCACGTGTGTTTGTTGACTTACATGAGCTGAAGTACATACACACCCAGCACCTCATTCTCAACACTCGAGGAATCAAGCTCCTGGCTCCTGCTTTGTACTAAGTCCAACTTACAACCAACAGGGCAATGGAAGATGTGTTTAGATTTCTCCCATCCAAGTATTTACCAGCTTGTTCTAGGTGACCCCTTCTTATGGTACCATGGAAAGAGGAAAGGGGAGATGTGCTGGACAGAGCTGCAAACTTTGACTCCCGAGGACGCTACTGGGTAGCCTTGAGAAACCAAAGGACAGTTTTAAATGTGGTGAGCTTCTATCAGCTTAAAAACGACCAAAAAGTTAGTGTTCTATCCGTTTGGTCTGTTTTACAGATCTCTGTGCATCTATCTGTTAGCAGCGACTCGTAAGGGGTCGGATGTGTGTGCCCAGAGTCTGACACAGCCCAACTTCTATACGTGTTCCCGTGTTCAAAGAAGGATGGAACTTATATAAATAGGATTTACAAAGTGCCAACATATTTGTAAATGTGATTCGAATACCACTTTCCTATTCTTTTATGTGTTCTCGGGAGCCTTAATATTTTTAATTAATAATTAATTGGGAGATTAATATCTTTTAAATACACAACTACTTAGAGGCAGCGTTTGGTGATTTCATAACAACAGAAACAGACGGGAGTTCGTTGCAGCGTGAAAAGCATGAGCAGCCTTCTTCGGAGTGCCCAGAGCTTCCTGTTGCTGTCAAGTGTACAGTGAAGAGGACAAACGGCCTCTTTCCAGTTCTTCCCCTGTTTGGTGCCAACCGGGCCCTGGTCTTATTGGTCTCCAATAATCAGCCCGATTACAGCCAGCCCTGGGAGACATGACAGAGAGTCCTCATCTTGCATTAATTGCTCCTATTGAAGCTATGCCACATCTCTCCAAGCTAGATGTTGCTTAGTGTCCCTTTGATATGATAATGACATGCTTCTTAGCAGATGAATATGCAAATGAAAAGCAGTAATTTGGTGGCATGCACCTGCTGACACGGCGCGGCCATGCTTCCGCGCTCTGCTCCAGCGCTGCAACCCCACAAAAGCAGTGCAGAGGTAAAATTAAACTCTAGCGTCGCGGGGATTGAACAGATGCTCCCTTTTTTCTTTGTACATCTACTTTTACAGATTTTGCCATTGGAATCTCTGCTCCTCTTCTTCTTGCAATTAATGGACATTGATGCGTCCCACACGGAGACGCACTCAGCGCTGTTGAAGGGGGCTGATTTTAAAGAGGTGGCTTACATGTGTGCACCCTGGAAGACGAACATCTCTTCCTCATGGCATAGAGGCTGATGAGTTACTTTTGTGACACAAAGACTTCCATTCATACATGGGATGAATCTCGGGGCTGCAGAGCTGAAATACACGGTTCTGTAGCAGAGAGATGCTTGAGACGCAGGGATGCCTCTAACTTCCGGAAACGGCTTTCCGCAGTGACTTGAACAGGGTGGCACATTGCCACACCCATGGCCGGTAGAAATGGTGAGGAAGCAGAGTTGTGGGGTCACTTTGGTGGCACTGTTAATCAACTCAGGAACCCAAAAGTCTGTGCAACATGGCACATGTACCCTTAAGTTCTGCTGGCATCACACGTCTGGCCATGAAAATAACAGTGGCTGAGTTGGTTCGGACTGAACTGTTCAGTGGGACATGTTTTGATGGTGTGTTACACTATTTAATGAGTGCACATTCTTATATGAAGTGGATAGATTTCCTGTTTCGATATTTCTCCATCGCTGGATAGCCAGGATCCTTTTATTTCTAAAGTTATATGCACAGTATTATAAGGAATATCTTATGTAGCAGACACCTTCCTTTTGATTATCTAGAGTAATCATCTAGAGGTATGATTTCTAGATCAGGTGATAAGGAGAAGGAGGAGGAAGAGGAGGAGGAGGAGCAGGGGAGGAGGAGGAGGAGGAGGAGGAGGAGGAGGAGGAGAAGAAGAAGAAGAAGAAGAAGAAGAAGAAGAAGAAGAAGAAGAAGAAGAAGAAGAAGGGAATAATAATTTCAGAGCTGACATAGCTAAGTGGTAGTGTTTGCCTCGGAGTGACACAGTCTTCCCCTGCATAGGCATGTTGTATGTCTGCATTGTGCTGATTCAAACATACTTCTGGATCAGTGATATGTGGTAGAAAGGATAAGCTCTTGCCAAAAAGGCAGGTGAATCAGCTCAGTCCCCGGGACCCCCACAAGTTGTCCTGTGACCTGCACAAGCTGCAGCATTTGTGTGTCCCTGTGCGCATGCTCATACAGACAAGTAACAATCCAAAAACTTCCTGAACACGCTTTCTAGGAATCTTCTCGTCATCACTCAGCAGCGGATCAGAGCTTTGGGGGATCACTTCACTTTATAATCTCTGACCATGCAAAAATCTCTGATTCCAGTTAGTGAAAAGTTTGTAGGACTTATGGATTTAAGTCACTTATATAACTTTGTATATGTATGTTACTATATATACTATACCATACCATACCATACCATACCACACCATACCATACCATACTATAAAAGTTACTATATGTTAACTTTGGTTTTCTTCTTATTCCTTTACTTATTTATCTGTTTGTTTCTATTGAAGCAGTACCTTGCTTTGTAACTGAGACTGGTGTCAACAGTACAATCTTGATTCCCCGGGCTCCACAGTACTGGGACAACAGTGGTGACCACCATGTCTAGCTTGGTTCTCTTCTTTGGGACAAAAATTCCCATTTATTTATATATTTTTTTTCACATGATACAAAAAGTGAGTGTACGGATGTCACAGAAGTTTTATGCAAAAAAAAAAAAGCATCACCACCATGGTGTAGTGACAGCCACAACAGCGGAGGGCAAACCCTGCAGAGACAGATCTTAGCCTTTCAATCTCATGCTGGAGCAAGTTTGTATGAAACACCTGACAAAGAGAATCAAGGTCATTTCTAATTGTATAAAAACTTCTATTACTGTAAACATTTCTAAAAGTAATGCTACGGTTACACTTAACTTTTTGCCTCAAGGAATCATCCTGGCATGTTTTCTATGGGGAGAGTCCTTGAAAATCAGAGCGAGAGAGCATGCAGCGGGAGGGAGGTCAACACCGAGGCACTTTGCAAACGTTTCGTTGTCGTTTATATTGTCCAGGGCCTGGCTAGGTTTTTGGATTGGTTAGGATCTTTCAGGACTTCAAGGTTTTCATTATAGAACCACCATGTTAGCTACCCAAACGAGACTTTCTCAACAGACTGAAGAGCATTAGCAATGACTTAGGAGAAAGGAAGGCAGGGAACACTCCCTCCACAAGCCTCTCTCTTCAGTCCCAGATTCTGCCATGTGAGAGAGAAACCAGCTTCGGGTGAACACAGGAGGTGACTGAAGGTTAGACACTGTTTTGGTTTTGGTTTCTTAGGTTTTGGTTTTGACAAGTTCTGATGATGCAGTCTAGGGTGCTTCAATCCTATCATCCCCCAGCCTCAGTCTCCCAAGTGCCGGGTCCAAGCATGCCTCACCTTAGGTTTCTGTTAGCTCCTTCATCGTCTCTCTCCATCACTAGCAACCCTGTTATTTTTTGTCACAATGAAGGGAATAGTGACCACAGCTGTCATTACTAGGTACTTACTTGAGCTATTCTTTTTAAAATTTTAATTACTTTGTTGAGACAGAGTCTCACATAGCCCAGGCTAGCCTCTAATTCTTTATGTGGCCACGGATGACCTTGAACTCCTAATCCTTTTACATCTCCTTGCCAAGTGCTGGGATTACAGGTAAGCTCTACCATGCCCAGTTTATGCAGTTCTAAGACGGAGCCCAGGTCCTCCATACCACACTACTTGATTGATTGTAATCAGCGTGCCTCTTTCTCCACGATTATCTAACTTGGTGGGCATCTGCTCTGAAGGCTCCCTCTGACTGTCCATGGACAATCCAGACAGCACGGTGACTACAGTCAGCTAATGAAACCAACCATGTCACCCCCCTGACCTGTCCAGTGACTCTTTATTTCCCTCAGAACAAAATATCACCCTTGACCATGACGAAAGGTCTTACACAGCCAAGCCCCCATCGTCTTTCCCAACTGACCCCCTCCTCAGCTGCCTCTTGCTCTACCCAGCTCCTCCTCACACTAGAACTTTCTAGGCACACCCTGACTGGGTCTTTGCACCATCTTCTCTCTTGACTGTATTTTTCTTCTATATGTTAACATGGCTTTCTCTCTCCCCTCCTCCAAGTATATGTTCCCATGAGCCTGTCTGGGGAACATCTCCTGAGTATCTGGCGCTGTCTGTCCGTCTGTCTGTCTGTCCATCTCCACTCTGTGCTGTCACTTTCATACTGCTCGTTCGTCCATGCTTTCTACATAGATGGTTTTGTCTGCTCGGTGGCTGGTGAGCCCCCAGCACACAGAGAGTACCACATGATATTGATGCTATGAAGCCAGGCAGCAGTACAAGTGGCTGAGAACCACATTCTTATCAGAAAGAGCTTGGCCCTGTCATGGGAGAAAGTAACTTTGGTGGGATTATTATATTTTCATTGAGAATGAAGGACTTTTAAAAAAAAAAAAGCTTTCAGCAAAATTTACTGGGATACTTCTTGTCTATCCTGGTTTCTGACCAATCCCTCTCTGCAGGAGGCAGGGCTGAGGTCCAGAGCTGCCTGGACTGCATGTACTGGCCTACTGGAGGCCTGAGGGCCACTCAGGCAAGGGCACCCCGAGAGAAGCAAAGGTCTGGGGTGGGAGCCAGGGGGCAGCCTGCAGGGCCCACTGTAGACAGTGCAGATGGAGGCACAGGCTGGAAGGGCCCGTGAATTCCCTCCCTCACATCTCCATCTCCCCTGAGCAGGATAGAGATCATAAAAAGATCTCATGATTGTGGCTTTTGTGTGTGTATCTGCTGAGAAGCCTGTCGCACTCCGATGGACAGCTCCAAACTGACAGTCACAAGGACAGCCCTGCTTCAAGTCCGTGGTCGAGGAAGAAAACCCGGAGAATGGATGGAGGCAAAGGGCACGTAGGAGGAAGGAGGGAGGGCTAGGGGTGCGAGGGACATGACGGGAGGCGTGAGTGAAACTGCCAACAACAAAAATGTGTTCACTTATTGTTAAAAATCCTGTGATTGGAACCAGTTTTATCCTTTGAGTTTTGCTTCTTTTTCATTTTGTTTTACATATTTTTAGTTTCACTTTTTTTTAAAAAAAACTTAAAAATAGATTTTTTTCCATACACTATTTTCTGGTCTCGGTTTCCCCTTCCTCAGCTCCGTCCAGATCCCCATCAACCTTCCTACCTACCCAAATCTACTTCTTTAAATACTGTGATAGTTTGTATATGATTGGCCCAGGAAGTGACCCTATTAGGAGGTGTGGCCTTGTTGGAGTAGGTGTGTCACTGTGGGTGTGGGCTTAAGACCCTCACCCTAGTTGCCTGGAAGTCAGTCTTCCACTAGCAGCCTTCAGATGAAGATGTAGAACTCTCAGCTCCTCCTGCACCATGCCTACCTGGATGCTGCCATGTTTCTGCCTTGATGACAATGAACTGAACCACTGAGCCTGTAAGCCAGCCCCAATTAAATGTTGCCTTTTATAAGACTTGCATTGGTCATGGTATCTGTTCACAGCAGTGAAACCCTAACTAAGACAAACACATTTCCATTTCTTAAGTAGCCATTACTTGGTTCTTATTTATTTGTTTGTTTTTGCTTATTTTTATCAGGTAGTTTGCACTTGTTAGTTATGTGGTGAACATAACATTTGTCTGATGTGTCTTATAAATATTCCCTCCTCATCTGTGAGGCTTGTCACGCCAGCTCTGTGCTTGCATTTTTAGTAGTCATCGAACATAAGGTTCAATGTTATGTTTTAAAATAATTAGTCTTGTAATTTTAGGTTTTCCCTTAACCCTGTGGATTGTTCACTCTGTTCCATTGATTTATTTTGTATCTTTTACGTATCCTTTGTTACTTTCAGACATGGCTACAATGTATCTTGGTCATATCTATCATCAGCTTCCTCCAGACATTCCCAAGATGCACGGTTCCCCACTTCATGCGCTTCCCATTTTAATGTTGTAAGCACTGATTCCAGTGAGTGCTGCCTTCTGGAAGGCTGGCTGACTGTGTCGACTTGACCTTGCACAGGTCTCGTTCAGATAATCACAGCTACCTCACGTCAGTCTCGGAACGGCATGCAGGGCAGTGCATTTGTTTTGCTCTGAGCAAAGTGTCTATGATTCTCACTTGTTTGTAGTTCACTTTGTTTCTTTGCTTTGCTGTTTTGGATTTGAGTCCTGGGCCTTGCACATGCATGATAAGCTTTCTACCACAAGCTACAACCTTAGTCCTGCTGGGCATTCTTAAGTGAGCCACTTACTCCTGAACCATAAAACAATATTTATTTCCTTGTCCCTTAGTCCACAGACACAGTATCAAGACCAAAGCCATAAAACAATCACACAACAGCGTATATGCTATCATTGCCAACTATCCAGAATAGCTGTATCTGCTGATTAATATCAACATGAAAGAAATATATTCGCATTCACAATGCATGAAACATTGTCTAAATAAACCACAGAATGTGTTTCTGGTAAGTGTGGTTATAATTGCTGTCAGAGATGAGTTGGGTCACTTTATTGACAATGGGTACTCTGGGAAGATTTTGTAAGGATGCTATAGAGTAGTCTCAAGTTTAAAATGTGACTTTCCCTCTTTTCTAGATTTTTAATTTCCATTCTATCTGTATGTCTGTCTGTCTGTCTATCTATCTATCTATCTATCTATCTATCCATCCATCCATGGGACAAGATCTTGTCTTTTAGCTCAGGCTGGCTCTGGTTCCATGACAGTACACTACCTCATCTTCTCAAATGCTGGGACTACAGGTATGCTCTGCCACACCCAGCTTAGCTAAGATTATTTGTGTGTGCCACCATCCAGCTGAGATTACATGTATGTGCCCCCACACCCAGTTTAGTGACCTTTTAAATGATCAGGTGCAGATTCCCTCCCATTTACTCAATTTATATGTCTTTCCCATTCAGAGTACACCAACTTTATTTTTAAATTGAATACTCAAAAGAATAAATAAAATCCCTGCACTTCTATTGCCAGCACACACACATGTACCCAACACATGTACACCCCCCACATATACACATAACTCCCTTTGACACTTCTTATTAGAGATGGAATTTGTTGCCTATAATTGGTATTTTCTTCCTTTTAGCCCAGTGATGAGAATCCTGTGAGTAAAGAAAGAACCAATAACACCGCTCTCATAATCGTTTCTCAGACCACTTTCTAGGGTACTATGTTCCCTTCAGAAATACTCTTCCAGGTCCTGCTCGTATAACTGAAGGACCTACTCAGATCCTATTCTTCCCCCTTCTTCCTACAGCCCATTTCTAAGCCGGCCTTCTGTTTAAATGCTACAAAGTTCATTTTGCAGGTACCTCAAATAGTTTATGATTTTGAGAACTACGAAATTCTTCTCAGGGAGAAATTTGACTAAATACATGGTCCTGGGAGAAAAGCAGTTATTGCCTCATTGACTTAACATCTGGCCACCAAAGTCATTGCCAGACATTCTCTGTGCCAGCACGTGCCATGTGTTGACAGTGTTTTCTTAAGAACCAAATGGATCATGTATTCCGTTTTCATCGTTAAGATTCAGCGAAAAGCCTCATAAAGCCAGTACTGACTAATTGTCAGTTCATGAACTCAAAAGGACACTGTTAGGCAGCCTGATATTAAATGCAGCTCCGACCCTGGAAGCCAGCGGACGCCCACATGCTGGGCATCCTTACACAGACTCATCTGCTTCTGCGCATCTTGCTTCTGATTCAGACCACCAGCTATGACCCCTGGAAGACTGAGTCCTTAAAGTCACGCGCTTGAAGAGGGGACCCTGAGGACAGGGCTTCTTGAAGAGAAGCCTGCCTGCTGTCTGTTTTCATTTCTGCATCTTTGACAGAGCCAAAGACACAAGACATATTTCCCTCTTTGATCTCCCTGGATGGCAGTGAGAAAGTGGGGAGGGGTAGTTTGCCTCAGGGAGAGGCTGGGTGTGTGTGCCCTGCGCTTCCACTTCATGCCCTTTGGAGCCAGTCAGAGCTGCTGGGGTGGTGAAGCCTGTGCTTGGGCTTCTTTTAGAACAGACTTAGAAACCAACTGTGATGGCACACGCCTTTAATCCCAGCACATCTCTGTGAGTTCAAGGCCAGTCTATTCTACATTGTCTAATGTAGTGAGTTCCAGGACAGCTAGAGCTGGGTAGTGAGATCCCGTCTCAAAATAGAAAAACAACCGCCACCACCACCACTGCTGCCGCCGCCACCACCACTGCTGCTGCCGCCACCACCATCACCACCATCACCCTTTCCTTTTGTCAGAATGCAAATCCTCCTATAAATTATTTTTCCAAAGGCAAACGCTAAAGGTCGATAGCATGCCTACAGGCAGGGGTGGCCTAATCTGCACTGGGCCCAGTGACACCAAGGCCAGCTGAGGTGAGTCAAGGATCAGCCATTTCCCATGATACACCACTTCCGTCTTCCTCATGAGCTGGTACCAGCCACCAGACTGCATAAGGAACCTTGCCCAAGGCATTAAGGGTGGCCATGGCTGTTGTGTAGTGTCTCTATATCAACGCGAATCTCACGACTTGTGAGTTCAATATGGCCTTCCCTTAAAACTGCTCACATCTTCTGGAGAAAGAAGGTCAGTGTGGGAAGCAATTTCTCTCCATGGCTATTGATATTAATCATCTCAGGAAAATCTCTCCCTCCGATCACATGCCGTATCCAAAACTTGAAATAAACAAGACAAAATGGAATGATAACCGTCCGCTTCGTGCAGACGTAAAATCATAGACCCCAGTGGGTTGGAAAGTCACCCGTGTGGCAGTCCTCAGCTGCGAGCCAAGGTTTTAAACCAGGGAATAAAGTCTATGACAGCAATGCCATCTTTTGATAATATAGTGGCCCTCCTCTGAAGGAGGGTCATGGCTTTCCTAGTTCTAACTGACTTAGAAGGAGAGTCGTGAACCCAAAGCCACGGGCCAGCGCTGTTGGGAAAGCTGGGTCTCTCAGCTGACAAGCGCTTGTTTGTCCAACACATTGCTTCTGTTTTCCCTCGCGCGCATCTCTCTTGTCTACCAGCCAGCACTTGGCCTGGCGTGCTGTGGCCCTGTCAGTTTTCTGAGTTTGAGTCATTTTTCTTGTACTTCCTTTAAAGGGGTATGGCGACCCGGTGCGCAGCGTGCTTCTGGGCCGATCTGGCCCCTGACCCCATGGAGCCAGTGATTCCCACTCCCCGGTGTGTGACTCCCCCATAGCCCAGCCCCGCCGGGCTGCACTTGGACCTGGGGCGTGACCTTCAGCTGAGAATCCCGGCAGCTTGCGACTTGCCTTTGGCAGAGGACCGCGGGCCTGCCAGCTGCCAGATGTCTTCATTTTTAAAACACCTTCAAACGGCTTGCTGGCACTGTTCCATGAGCAAAATGCACTAAGCTGTAGCTGTTGTTCCCATGCTGTGAGCCGGGAGAAGGGGGCGAGGGGGCAGGTGTGGGCTGGAAGGAGAGGGCTAAATGGCGGAGAGCGCCAGAGTGTGACTACCCCTTGCAGGAAGTATCTAGGTGACAAACGGTCTGTGGCCTAGGACGTGTTCAGTTTGCATAGCAACAGTCACCAGGGATAATGCAATAATTTGAACGTTCATAGTTTTACATTTTTAACAGACAAATAACGGCATATATTTAGCCAAACCAATGTGAAATCTTGGTGTCTATACCCATTGCAGAGAGGATATGTAATGCTAAGTAACACATCTATCATATCAGCAACTATTGTGTGTGTGTGTGTGTGTGTGTGTGTGTGTGTGTGTTGACAGTGTTAGGAATCTGTTCTTTGAGTAACTAAGAAAACACATTACTATGGTGTAACGAAACGGGTGCTCTAACTCCTGCAGGTCACTCAACTCTACAACCCGGTCAGTCTCTTCCTCCCCCCTCTCTGTCCCCAGGCCTGCTTACCACCTTCCCATTCCTTATAAAAGAGATATCATACGGAGACATTCAGCTTCATGAACTCAACTGTACTAGTGATACATCGTCCTAAATACGTTAACTTCTGACTTCTAAGGTAATGAGTAGTTTTTAAGTTACATAGATCTAGTAAAGAAAAAAAAATCAAGAAACTTCTTTTTCCATTCCCTTTCTTTCCTTTTTTTCTTTTTCTTCAGAAAAGAGACATTCTCTTGGCTATCAAAACTCGGGTTTTGAAGGTAGGGTGTAAAGGGAGGGTGACCAGATGCTGGGGACATTTCAATCCATTTCTGTCCTGTTCCGACTCTTCCTCAAAAGGTTACCGACTAATGAATATGCGGTTCAAAGACAAACCCAGAGAACGGGATGCCCTGTGAACACTCAGGGCATTCGTGTTCTGAAAAAGTCCACAGTGGCCAGAAGGGAGTAACTGAGGAGGAGGACGTGGTGTCAGCTGACAAGCTAGTTGTCACTGGGGAGGAAATAGTGATTTTAAAGTTGTACCTGGTGATGCGTAATGTCAGACACAGATGGTGGGCCCCGGGGAAACTGGAATACGGCAGTCCAGGTGCAAGCCATGTAACTCAAGGAGAATTCGTTCAGTGAGCCTCATATGGGAAAAGGGTCTTTCCCAGAGGAAGTTCATGATGGAACTAAACAGAAAGGCAGCAGAGCCAGGAGAGAGAAAGCACGCACGGGCCAGTGCCATGTCCTCTTGTTCTCACGTTCTGACCTAATAGCGTTATTCATCATCTCAGCTTCTCACGCACAGACCTGGCTGTCGGTGCAGCAAGGCTCCATTTCAGAACACAGGAACAAGAGCGGTACCTCTAAGAGGGATGGGGAAACCGTATTGGAGACGGAGCTATAGCGTCCAGAAGGAAAATAAAACCTACCTTATTTATGTCTCCCAAGAAATTCAGGCTCGTACAGCTGGGCACAGACGCTCGCAGTCCATGAGAAGGGCAGGTTTGTGATGGGAGACACTGGTCTCGGGTGCCCGACATAGACCATTCACTTCCTTCCCTGCTTCTGCGTCTGCGGCTCACTGGCGTCTCTCTCCATCCCCAGGTCCCTGCTGATGCCTCTCCCTCTCCTAGTTCTGCGGGTGTGTCCACCCAGCTATGCTGTCTCTCGGACCCCCTTGGCCTCCGTCAGCATTTCCGACGCCTGTCCATTATCTTACGTTCCTGCTCCAATGCAAGCATCATCCTCATGATCTCTTAATCTATTCTACACCATCGAGAACAATCTCTTCACTGCCCAATTCAGGCCCGGAGATCTCCTGCATTAGGAAGTAGCATCTCTCTGAACTCTGTTCTGTCTATACAAGGGAGAACTACTAGCCAAGTACTGTGTAGCAAAGGGATGTAAGCCATTGGGACTCAGAACACTTTAGCCTTTGCAATAGGAAGTACGAAGTGGGGATGTTCACACTGACCAGCCTGGCACGAGCAAAGCACTGCTATATCTCTAGGCTTGAGCGGAATATATCTGAGCCTGGGGCTAACTATGGAGAACCCTATGGAGTAATTTAGGACGTGGACACAGTTATTGTGTGAACACAGAGAGGGCAGACTCAGAAAGGAAAGAGAAACACTTGAAATAAGAAAGCCCTGTTTCATTAGGAGTCAGATTTTAAAATAACAAGGACATGACTGAGCTCTCCCATGCACACAGACTCATTCATTCATTCATTCATTCATTCAGTGCTCCTCCCTTTAATACAACTATAGTGGGACAACTGACATCCCTTCCTCTTTTCTTCTCCATTTCCTTATTCCCTACTCCCCCCTCTCTCTTGAGACAGACACCTTGATCCTCCTGCCTCTACCCATTTCCCAGATGCTGGGATGAAAAGCCTGTGGTACCACGCCTAGTTTATGCCCTAGTGTTCTGTGCATGCTAGGTAAACATGCTAGGCAAACACTCTACCAACTGGGTCAAATTCATCGCACACAGAAGGAGTGAGAGCGGACAGAGGACACAGGAGAGCAGGACCCTCTGAGTCAAATGAGCAAGGCAGGTGTGGGCTCTGAGAGACTGAGGCAGCAGGTCCAGGGCCTCCGTGGCTCTGTGCCAGGTCCTCTGTGTGTGTTACAGCTCGCAAGCTTAGTGTTTCCCTGGGACCCTTCAGTTTGGAAGTGATCGGGTCTCTAATTCTTGTGCCTGGCCTTGGGGCTCTTTTCTTTCTGCTGGGTTTCCTTGTCCAGCCTTGATGTGATGGGTTTTGTTTTATCTTATTCTATTTTATGTTTCATGTGTGGTTATTTATCTCTCAGAATCCTGTTCCTTTCTAGTGAGGAATAGACAGGGACTGGATCCTGAGGGGAGGTGGGGAAGACTTGGGGGGGGGGGGTCAGAGGAAGCAGAGACTATAAGCAGGATATATTGTGGGAGAAAACAATCTCTTGTCAATCAAGGGGGGAGGAGAAATGAGTCATGCATTAAGTTATCCAGTCACTGAACCCCTAACCAGGGACCATGCGTGGGACCCACCGAGGTCCTCTGTACATAGAGAACAGTTGTATTTCTTGGTCTTCATGTGCGATTCCTAACAACTGGAGTCGGGGCTGCCTCTGCCTCTGTGGCCTTCCTTTGGGATCCTTTCCCCTAACTGGGCTGCCTGGTCTAGTCCCAGTAGGGGAAGATAGAGCTAGGCTGTGCAACTTTATATGCCATGGCTGGTTGATATCCATGGGAGGCGTCCCCTTTGCTGAAGAGAAAGAGAGAAGGAACAGGGGGGCAGGGGAAGGGTGGACGGGGAGGGGGGTGGGAAGAGAGGAGGGAGGGAAACTCCAGTCCGGATGTAAAGTGAATAAAGTAATTAACTACTTAAACAAACAGTGTGCCAGCCACACCGTGGGCAAGATTCTGTGTCTCACTTTTGCAGAAGTGTATGTCTGCTGGCTTGTTAAGTCACACGTGGGCAGCCAGGCAGTGGTGGCACACGCCTTTAATCCCAGCACTCTGGGAGGTAGAAGCAGGCGGATTTCTGAGTTCGAGGCCAGCCTGGTCTACAGAGTGAGTTCCAGGACAGCCAGGACTACACAGAGAAACCCTGTCTCGAAAAACCAAAAAAAAAAAAAAAAAAAAAAAAAAAAAAAAGAAGTCACATGTGGCCGTGAGACCCACCTTCTGGTTTACTGTCACCCACCAGTCACTCTTCTCCTCAGGCCTAGGGTCAGGCTCCCTTTAAACTTTCTAATAGAAATGAAGTCATTATGAAGATCCACATTACTATAGCAATTTCCTTCTCTGAGGAATGTTCTCAGGTTGAAGTCCTCACAGAGAGTGGGCTGTGGTGGCACCAGCCTTTGATCCTAGCACTCAGGAGGCAGGTGGATCTCTGAGTTCAAGGCCAACCTGGTTAACAGTGAGTTCCAGGTCAGCCAAGGTTACACAGAGAAACCCTGTTTCAGAAAACAAAACAAAACAAAACAAAACAAAACAAAACAAAACAAAACAAAACAAAACCAAAGAAATCCTGGTAGCAAGATTGCTGGGCCATGGGGCGGGGCAGCTCATATATACTCTTACTCTTTCACTTCTACAGGAAACCCAGACTCAGGTACTCTTGAGCATTGAGTATTACAGTGAAAACAGGTTCTTTCTGACTTTGTAGGCAGCAGGCTGGGACTACACGAGCATGCCTTTTGTTCTAGTTGGTGGTGGATGGCCACTGCATATTCTGCAAACCCGTGAATAAATATTTCCTTTTGGAGTGACCATTGTCACTTCCGATCAGACCCTGACACAAGCACGCCCCATTTGACCTTCTAATTCCCAACTGAGCTTTGGTAACAAATAAATATTGGTCTTTGTCCCTAGGCACAACTCCTGAACCTTTGAGTATTAGGAGTGCTAATCCCTTTGAGTAATAGGGATGTTTGACTTTCCTCTTAACAGAAGTGTGTTTGGTTTAAGGGCGGGTGATTTCTGGTGGTCTTCTGGTTAGTTTCAAGTTAGGGCTGGTAGAAAGATCAAGCCATGAAGCTTACCATGTCTAGTCTCACCCCTCCCTCATCCTCTGGGAAGGAAATAAGTCATGAAAATTAGTTACTGATCAAATATTCCAACATAGTGAAGCGCCCATAAAAATCCCTAAAAGGAATTGGAAAGCTCCTGTGACCGTGACCATATCTACATACCGGCAAAGTTCCGCTCTAAATAAAACAGGAACCTGAGTGTGCCCAGGCCCCACAGCCTCCCTCGTACTCTCGTCTCTGCAGTGTTGCCAATAACAACCTAACAAGTACAGGGAAATGACACTCTGGGTTCTGAGGCGCTATCTTGTCACACCTGTGGAGAGAGAAACAGAACTGCCCAATTATAGCTAGGTCAGAAGATTGTGATTGACCTCTGAGACTGGGCAATATTGTAGGACTGAACTGTTCTAATATGCTTCTCCAGGAGATGGTAAGTCATTAGGCACAGCTCTTTCTAAAACTCTCATTCCAACAATTCTTAGTATCTTCTGCCCCTAGTCCCGCTGGCTGGATCCATCCCGGGGTATAAAATCCACAGAGCTATTCTGACCCACCTGAAAGTATCTTCCTATAAAGAATTTAGAACTTTAATTATCAAAGCATATTTACCTAGAACCCAGTGGTAAATATCATTTATCACAACACATCACCGTTCGACAGGACTGCACGGAGATGTTGGGACAGATGGCTCTCTTCTCAGGACCAGGCCCCGGTATGAGTGTCCGCATCGTTAATCTCAATGCTCTTGAACACTTGAGGAAGGTGAATTAAGACCCCTGAAAGATTATTTCCAGGGAGTTTCAGAAACCTGTGCTCAAATGTGCATTCCTCCAAATGTGGATTCGGAACAGTTGACTGCCTACTTGTAAAGGGTATGCATTTGTTATATATGACATCATATATTGTACATGCTTATTTATGTGTGCACAGCATGTGTATACAAATAAACAAAGAGGGAGTTTTATAAAGAAATGCGGGTGCTGCCTAAGGGATTCGGACAGCCTGACATAAAAACACAAACCCTTTTTCTTTTCACTGTGTATTTTCTATGCTTTGGTTTGACTTGCTTACATGTACACATTTGCTTTAATAATTAAAAAGAAACACGACCTGAATACTAGCATGAGACGGAAAGTAAGGTAACAATAATGAGCTATCCATCGACAGTTCTAGTAGAAGAGCTTAACTGGTTGAATTGGTGTGGTTCAAAATTTTTAAATCGTGTGTGTGTATGCGTGTGTACGCTCGTGAATGCGTGTGAGCATGGTGCACATGCGAAGGCTAGAGGCCAGCTTGCAGGGGTCGGTTCTCTCCTTCTGCTATGTGGGTATCAGGTATCGAACTCTGGTCACCAGGCTTGGGGGCAAGTCCCTCTACTCACTGAGCTGTTTCACTAGCCCGAGTTTGCATCTCTTTAAAGACAAGTAGAAGCTTTCACGATGGGATGCTTGGAGCTAACTGTGGTTTGACTCAAAAGCTCTGACTGCCTTCAGCAGCACAGAGCTGGCCTTCCAAGAGAGCTGGAAGGCGGAGAGACTCCACTCCCACCCCCACTAGAGCCCTTTCCCCTTTGTTACATTAGCAACGACTCTAAAGAGCTCAAGGTTAAATGGAACACCATCCACTGCAGACTGCATTTAAACACGTGAAAATGTAGCGGTGGGTTCACTTCTAAAGGTATTCTGTAGGACAGGATTAAGATGCATGTTAAGATGCAGAGAATAGATAAATATTTATTATGATAACACACTGGTGTTTTATTTCATGGGACTACTTTAAAATATACATTCACTCTGAATAAATGGATTTACAAAATTCAGCCACATCCAATCAATTTTCTTATAGCAAGACTTCTCTAATATGCAAGGGCAGGGATGCGTATCCTGCTGTCCAGGACTTGATGATAGATGGTCTCATCTTCCAAGTTGGCAAGGCGGCTGCTTGTGGTGGGAACCTCAGCTCAAATTCCCAGAGGCAAGAAAGGGACAGTGGAAGTTCTCATGGACACAACGGGACAGAAGGCCCTAGAATGCAGGGGACACTGTTCTCACTGTCCTGTGCCTGTAGACACGTTTGTGGGACATTTTCTTGATTGATGATTGGTGTGGGAAGGCCCTTCCCACCGTGGGAAGTGTCACCCATACACAGGAGGTGCTGTAAGAAAGCAGGCTGAGCAAGCCACAGAGAGCAATCCAGTAGGCAACACTCCCCCATGGCCTCTGCATCGGCTCCTGCTCTAGGTTCCCTCAGCGACTGGAGCATAGCACAGGAGTGTCATAATTTACCCTAATAATATGAGTGATCGTTCCTTTCCTCCACAGGGTGCTTTTGGTCATGGTCTCCATCACAGCGACAGAAAGCAAAGTAAGACCCACACTAAGGGAGGGGATAGAACTTGAAGATGCTGCTTGCTGATTCTGGAATTAGAGGAAAGAACCACAAGTGGAGGATGCATAGGGGGGCCCTGGGGGCTGAGAAGATGAAGGGAGAAGATTCCCCACGACTCTCCAGAGGGAAAATGACCAGCAGAGCTTCCCAGATAGCTCTGATTCTGAACTTCAAGATAATACATTTAGGATGGTTTCTTGATTTTTGTTCTGCTAGTTTTGAGACGGGTCTCGCTATGCTACCCAGGCTGGTCTCAAGTCTCTGCTTTCCAGTGATCCTCTCGTCTCAGCCTCTTCTGGAGTAGGACCACAGGCATTACACCACAGTGGCTGAGTTTTGTTTTTCTGTGATGCTAAATTGTGGGAGTTTATTGTAGTTGTAACAGAAAAACAGTCTAAAGGAGGGAAGGATTTATCTGCAAGTGAGTTGTGGCGGTCTGACGAGGACCGTGCTACTCAACATCCAAACACTGGAAAACTAAGCAGGCAAAGTCAAGACCAGGGATTTGGGAAGATGGCTCAATGGCAAATGAGGACTTGAGTTTTAGCTGAACCCATGTTGGACCAAACCAGACCAACCGACTGAACAAACAAACAGGCATTGCGGCATGTGCTTGTGATCCCAGCGCTGGGGAGGCAGAGACTGGTTAGAATTTGGGCCCCTGGCCAGCAGCCCAGCAAGCTGCAGGTCTCAGTGAGTCTGTCTCAGCAGCAACAACAAAAGAAAGGAAGACAGACCCCGAGGAACCCCAGCATTGGCCTCTAGCCCTCCTTTGTACACATCTTCATCTTGAGACCCCGAACTTAAGTCACTTCTGCAGAGTTTCTCTACCACCACAGGTGACCGTCATGAAGTTAAACACCCGCACACACGTCCGCACCCACCCGGGCAACAAACACACAGCCACACCCACACCAACCAAAGTGACAAATGGAGATAAAACTGTAGTGTTCCACATGTTCTTATTAGATATTCTCTAATGCTCATTTTTCATATGCAATGACACTTTTGTTGTATGAAATCTTCTTAAATATAAACTGTCACCTGTTATCACTGCCAGACCAAACCTCAGATGACAGAGAATAAAGGAAGATCAAGACAAACATGTCTGAAAAGCTGCTCTCCATGGGGGACCGATTGGCTTTTTATGTCTGCAGGTCTCAGCTTGGCCAGGTGACTTCAAAGTTTTTATTTGGTGGATTTTTAAGGATACAAACATGCGCTATTGTGAAGATTTCCTTTTGAAGACTGAGTGTTTCGTACACATAGTCTCTGCTGCCCTGTTACCCACTTCCGATGAACAAAAGGATGGTCACCACATCACAAGCCCCTGTCATAGTTTGATCTTCTGAGCCTTGACTGGACTGTGCTCGGAACATCTCTGGCTCAGCGTGGAGGAGTTTGCAAACCCAGATTCTAATATGGGTAACTTTTAAGCAATGTTCTCATACATTTTTTTAAATACTTATTTTTAAATTGTGTGCGTGTATGTGTGTGCACACCCGTGTGTACATGCATGTGCCGTGAGTATAGATGTCCTAAGAGGCATCAGATGTCCTGGAGACGGTTGGGAGATGTGCTTGCTGGGAATTAAACTCAGGTCCTCTGGAAGGGCGGCAAGTGTAGTTAACCGCTGAGCCAGCTCTTCACCTCCTACACGTGTTTATTCTTAAACAAAGCTTCTGCTTCGGCATGATAAATCTTGTTCAGCTTTCCTTGGAGTCAGTGCAGAACTCCTAAATGAATAACACCTTGGGAGCTGGTCTAATTCCAAGATGTGCTCAATAAATACATCTTGCTTCTCTTCGTTGTAGACTATAAATAAAAAGTCTGGCAAGGAAGATTTGTATTAGAAGCCAAATTAAGTTTCTAATAACTTATGAAGTCTCGGACAGCCTCTTTAGCTTCCTGTAGTTTTATTCAGTTCAAGTGTGTATGCCAGGAACTGGAGAGAGGGCTCAGTAGTGGAGAGTGCTTGCTGCTCTTGCTGAGGACCCGGGTTTGGTTCTGAGCACCCCCATGTCAGCTCACAGAGATCTGTAACTTCAGTTCCAGGGGATCTGATGCCCTCTTCTGGCCAGACACAACATGGTGCACATAGAGACTTGGAGGCTCTTACACCCAGAAAATAAAAACAACAAAAATGTCTGTGCAAGGATATATATATATATATATATATATGTGTGTGTGTGTGTGTGTGTGTGTGTGTGTGTGCATATATGTATATATATATACACACACATATATATATGTATATATATGTGTGTGTATATATATATACTCTATAACACTTGCAGTCTCTAGCTATTCTAATCACTAGTGGGATCACTATGAGCGCTCCATGCGGGCCTGCGAGCAGTCCAGGGGAGTAGACCCTCCCTGAAGGACTCAAAACGGAGAGCACAGTTCTACCAGAGCAGCCTCTGGCCTGCCCAAGGAAAAGCCTTTTCTACTCTACTCCTGGAGGGTGAGGAACATTGTAATCAACTATGTAATCTCCCCACAGATATTCTCCTCTGTCATATTAAGACACCGAATGGACGAAAGAAACGCTATCATCTCCTCATGTCCCTGAGCTATACCCCCAAATTTGGGGTCTGTCAACAGGTTGGAGTCAGACATGGTGTTGGTAACACAGCAGGCTGGTGCACAAAGGGTGGTAAAGGGAAGCTGACGTTAGGATACATGGTGGTCAAGACTTTTCGCCTACCCTGACTTATTTAAGGGCATGTCCACTTATATAGATGCGGGTGGCAAGCCCTCTCAACTCTGTTTGATTTTATCTAAGTACATGCTTATCTTGGTGCCACCATTCTGTGATGACAACCTTAATGCTGGGCTGTCCCAGGCTCCAATCACTGATTTACTCAAACAGTTGGGATGGAAAAATGACCTTGGGCTTCCGAAGCGTCCTCAAGGCCCCATCTCCCCCCACCCAGCATACACACCTGCTCTGACAGGAGCAGCAGGAGTGATCAATCCCACTTTCCAACCAGTTTTCATTAGCTTCTGAGGCGAGACTATCCAAGATAAACTTTTCTGTTGTTTAATTGCTGAGTAGATGTTTTCCTTCCTTTTCCAGGTGAATATTTTCTCCCTTCCTCTGACAGGGAGATCAAGTTCCATCAGAGTTTCGGGCTCTTATATAGTATTTTTATATCAAGCAACATGCAAAAGATTATTTCTAGCATTGATCATTGCAGTTAATAAGGATGGACTGCCCAGAGGTAGCACTCATACTGAGGAACTTTTCTACAGCTTCTCACTGAAGACTCCCAATCGCGTGTAACTCCGGGACCATCCACTAATAGAGAAACCGCGTTAATGAAGGATTGCATCATCAGCCACGGCCTGCCGAGGAGGAGCCCAGCTCTGGGCGGCTGCTGCCAAAATGCAGTTCTCATTTCCAGCAAACAAAGTCTATCTGAGAGACAGCACAGAGCCCCTCAGAACGGGCAAGTCCTGTGCATAATAATGAATCCCAGCACTTCTTCTGCCAAAGAGCCTGGGCACTTTCGATGTCATGGGTCAGCCCAGTGACTCAGAGGGGGCCTGATCCTTATCGAAGCCTTTGCAGCAAAATTAGAATGTGCTGGAGTCTTATTAAAGAAATGTTTGTCCCTCCGTCAATGAGCTGAAAAGAAAGCGGCTCAGTGTACTTTTGCAAATTACAGCAATAAGCTGCTTGAATTAACTGCTTTATTACAAATATTTAATTATTCTGAGGGTTAAATATCCAACATTTTTAGAAAGACAAAAAAAAAATCAGCTACCGACTTGGTAACCTAGTTTGTTTAAAATCTCTCACGGTGGTGTGTATTTGCGTTTTTATTTTTAAACAGTCCCAACTTTCAGTTGTCTTCCTGGTGAATTCAGCCAGTTTCCTCTCATTTTGAATTAAACAGCACGACTATCACTCTTGAGGTAAGCTGTCAAGAAAATCAAATCTGCAAAAGGCCACACAAAAGGCAGACTCTGAGAGCGCGGCCACTTACACCAGAGAAGGACTCTGAGCCACGGAGGTGGTCGAGTACGACCAGCTCTAAGGGACAGATAATGCCACATGGCCATTATTTTTAAACAGTGGCTAGTTAAATACTGTTTAAAGTAGACGCCCCATTTATTTCAAAGGGCCAGAAAGTAAGACTGTACGTTAAAAAGAAAATTTGACAAATGCATACTGAGTGAAAAGCAACCGTTCTCAGAGAGTTTTTATGCCCCCCAAACAGAATACTGTTCATTAATCCAAATGTGGTTTCCATTTATTAAATCATATGAGGCAGATGGAAATTATTTTTTAACTAGATTTTTTTTTGGTGTTATATTCCTTAAAAAAAAAAGAAAAGAAAAGAAAAGGAAAGAAAGAAAAGAAAAGAAAAAAGTAAGAAGCAAAAGAAAAACATTATAGTAACAGAAAACGGGTCAGCATGGGCCGGCACAGAGGGCACATCGAGGCGTGTTGTCGCTCTTCGCGGCCGAGGGCCAGATCCGCTGTCTCTACCAGCAGTTGAGTGCTCAGGGCCAGAGAATCTGCCATGTAGGTCCCGACTCTTCATTGAAGCTCTTAAACGCGCGCTCGGAAACTACAAAGTGCTGAATATATTTTCAGCCTTTTTATGTCACGATTTACAACTCGTGACCTTAGGCAGTGGTTATGCACGTAAAACAAAATGAGGAGACCACCCTGGCTCAGAGCCGAATAAAGGTATAGAATCAAACTTCATTGTCATTCAAATTTCACGAGGGAGAACAACAGAAACTCCACAGTATCTGGATATATAATTCTAGTTTGCAGTTTTACTTTATATATATATATATATAAACCACCCCTCTCCACTTGTATTTTTGCTGTTAACCAGCCCAGAGCGAGTAGACAATTATCCAAGCTTAATGCCGAAGTAATAGCGTCCTGCAAACATTCAAACCCTCGAGGCACGTCAGCTGGGGCCTGTGGGGAGAAAGTGGTGACCGACCGCTTGCTCCCCACGCTGCCCTCCCCCCCCCACCCCCCCCACCCCCCCGCCCTTCAGTAAAATCATCGTTTTGCTTGATTCAGACGGGGACACTGGGAGACCTTGACATTGGGATGACTGTGCTGGCAGTGTGCCTTCTGATACCCACAAGAGCTGTCCCTGCTCTCTGTCCCATGAAAGGAGTCCTTGTTACTTCTCTTTGATGGCTGGCACATTGCCCCTTTCACAGACCCAGCGAACCGTCATCTTGGATGTAACAAATTAGTACATTCTCAGAATAATAATAAGCGCAGGCATGAGAACACCGTTGTTTTTACTTGGGAATGAAGTAACTCGTTTTAGCCCAGTGACTTTTTTCAGTGTGGCACCCCAGGCCAAAGAGAAAAAAACAAAACAAAACAAAACAAAACAAAAAAACCTTTTTTTTTTCCTTCTGAAAAGAATGGTCAATTTCAAGAGAGATATGACACATGCTTTACTGTAAAAATCTGAGAAAGTCAAATTAATTGGGGGGGGGAAGAGCTTTCACTGTAGAATAATTAAAAAGAAAATTAGGGGCTTAAAGGAAATCCACACGTACCTAAGTGATGTGTCATCAGAGAAATAACATCCGAGATGAGTCACCGTGGAACTCAGTTCTGATACCAGGTTAAGATGTATCTTATGATTTTTTTTTTCTACTTGTAATTGTAAAAAAAAATATTTAACTAGGAGTTAAGAAAAGATCGGGTATAATAGAAAGCTAATTGAATGTCTCGAGTGTTAAAACACTAGAGAGTAACACGGGCGTGTTTTCATATGTTAATAATCATGTCAAAATGTACTTCCAGTTCTCAGAAACATTTCTTTACCAGTGAGGGAGCTCCTGTGGTCTCAGGACTGCTCCTGTTACTGTGTTAGGAAGGGAAAGCTAATGTTTCCGCATTTGCATAGAGGACACACCCACTTCAAAGGTGACCCACAACCACGCGGGAAACGCCTCTGCTCTCCCCTGACCTCGCCATGTCAGAAAGTCTGGAAAAGGTGGGCAGGAGGACCCCTGCTCCTGGGTCTTCACAGCCGCTCCAGCTAAGGGCTGCACTAGGCTCGGATGGACAGCGAGTGGCCTTTTAAGACAGACGGTCAGTTGAGACGGGAAGAGATGCCAAGGAGTGTGAGAGAATAAACTAAATAAAACGCTTATTTTCACTCTTGTAGATATGGGCCAATGTGGATATTCGCTAGCCCCAGAGGATGGCCTAGAAATCCAAACAATCACTAATCTGTTCTCCGTCCTCTCTAGCTCTTGTCTCCTGAAATAAATGGTCATATTTTAATATAAAATGTCCTATAAATTTATTAAACTTTCTGGTTCAGATGAGTTCAAAATATCTCATTATAAATGGAGACCATCCTGAAAGGCAGCCAAGCATGACTAAAAAGATCACTCTTTTACACAAAAAAATAGCCTTCTTACTTTACCCTTTGTTGAAAAGACATTTGGCCAGCCACAGGGGAAAGACATAATCTACTTTTATATTCAAATAATTTATTTGAAAACTCCACGGCTACGGTGACCCTAAATAATTCTGGGTTGAATATACATATTACATGGGTTTATGTGACCTTAACCACTGACTTGTTTTAATGTGCCATCAATGATTTCAGCAATTATTTTTTTTTAAAGGAGAAAGACACATTCTAACACTTTGATTTAAAAATTGCCATTAAATAGAATTACAAGGAAAGTGGAGTCCACGTTACAAGCGCGGTGTATTTCTGCACGTAAGCACGCACGCACAGAGTCCAGCTTGGAAATCTGCTGCTTTCTCCACGCAGGACCCCATCTTCTCTCTGATCCGACTCACATTCCAACACACCTGGGGACAACGTGTAAGAAATTGTGCCACCGCTACTTGGCTTTCATGGAGACAAACAGCAATTGCCCGAGCATACAAGGCTCTGCAAAGCTTCTCTGAGGACCCGTTCTCTTTCCTTCTGGGCATTTTGTCCCAGCGTCTTGATGATAAGGTTGGTGGTATAGGCTCCAGGCAACAGAGAACTTCACTTAGAAACCACCCTCCCCGCCCCCACCCCACTGCCGCCCCAGGAGCCGACGAAGACGCCAGCAGTGAATGTTTGCCCCTTTGCTTTAAGACACTGTTCCTTTCATTCAGCTGCCCAGCAGTGTCCACTGTTACATAACAGCAGAGAATGGCATTCCGCAACGCGGAAGTGGGAAGCAGGTAGGAAGGGCCCTCCTAAATACTCAGCCCTCCTTATTTAGGGCTTTAGGAAGACGGTTGCCGAGCAGCTGTACAAAGCATTTAAGAAACTGTTTATACATTCTTAATTTCTTTCCTGTTTACACGTCGCAACAGAGCCCCTAAAAAGTCCAGAAAGGAGTCCAGAAAGTTTTCTGATTTTTGCTCATGGTTTTTCTTCCAACTTCCCACGGTACACATGAGATATCCGCCCCACCCCCACCCCCTTACAGAAAACCAAAATGCGAAATGTGGACTTGTGCATTCCGGGCGCCTCCCCGGACTCTGCCCCGCTTCCAGCCAAGCAGAATGAGTATCTGGGCTAACCACACATTTCAGGACAAAGGAGCTAATTCATGGGGGAGGGGAGACCACACACCATTTATAAGGTTTGTTCAGTTTACAAGAAAACCATTGTCAATGCTTTGTTGATTCATTATCAATGACCCTCGTGACAAATAACAAGTGACCACCTCCTGGCTCGGCTCCCCAGCGTCCTTCCCTGGTGCAGGAGCAGCCGGCCTCTACTGGGCTAATTGCTATTCAAGGAAACCGCAACTGTGGGGACAGGAGATGGCTCTGATCACAGATGTAGCCTTTAGCGTGAAGATTTGATGGGACTGTGGCTCTGGTGATGGAATACCACGGACAATAGGGCAGGGCTTGCTTTGACCGTGCGTCACTCTGCTGTGAAGAGCCAAATTCCAGTAGAGGGAGAGAAAAAGCCAGGAAAGGACCATAGAGGCTGGTGCTGGCTCTATTCCGGGGCCACTGCCAGGATGTTTTAGTTACTACAAATCTTCTTGTATCCCCACCTACAAAATGGGACTAAAGTATTAAAAAAAAAAAAAAAAGAGGAAAATCACCTTAAAATCCTTTGTTGGAAAAATGTTATACAGAGAACGAGCATTATCTTCCTCATCCATTGAACCTTTGTACTTTTTTTCTCTGTCCTGAGGGAAATAATAAATTGACATATTTTCTATCATCAGAGATCCTTTTAAGACCACAATGTGATTGCACTCCATGGGTCTCACACTTATCCCCATTAAAAACACACAAAGGGGCTAACGCAGGGTAGGACTGGGTGGTACAAAGGGGCGCACTGGATCTGCTGTCGCGCAACGTGGGTGCTTCTGCCTCACCTGGCCGGCTCCAAGGCGGCCACAAGCAGGCCCTGTATAATTTCCTGCTGAAACCGTGCTCTGTGGGAGAAAGGCACACCGACTGCACTGCACTCCCCGTGGTCATCTGACTGCAGATCGGCTCTGTCCCAGCTGCTCCAGCGCCCTCAGCAGCGCCTGTATCTTTCTGACTGGCTGGTTTAGTTGGAAACACAGGAAGGAAATCTGTTACTGGGACACCTATATAGCAGCATTGTAGATCTCTTCTTCTTCTTCTTCTTCTTCTTCTTCTTCTTCTTCTTCTTCTTCTTCTTCTTCTTCTTCTTCTTCTTCTTCCTCCTCCTCCTCCTCCTCCTCCTCCTCCTCCTCCCCTTCCTCCTCCTCTTCCTTCCCTTCTCCCTTTCCTCCTTTTCCTCTTCCCCCTCCTCTTCCTCCTCTCCCTCCTCTTCCTCCTCCCCATTCTCTTCTTCTTCATCCTTCTCTTCCTCCTCCTCTTTATCCTTCTCCTTCTAACAAACCTAGACCACCATGAAGCTGTTCTTTATGGGGCAGAGGCAGAAAGAATCAATCCTTCTACTTGTTTCTTCTCCCCATCAGCTGTGGAATCCCAAGTGGTTTTCGAAAGAAGGTAAGACAGGAGTGTGTCTGGAGAGACGCTGGAGAGAGGGCGTTTAGAGACCACTGATGGAATGTCCTCAGCAGAGCTCTGTGCACGGCAGTGGTGCAGTTCCTACTCAAGCCCTGGTGAGGGGACCCTATGATGGTTCTGACTGGGACATGGCCAGAGCTGAAGGGAAGGAGGGGCTGCCACTGCCCGTCACCTGGAGCAAAACGGAAAGAGGATGTGATCACGTGATCCCAGAGGGCCATGCTAAGAGGGGACATAAGGACTGTGAGCTGAGGCTGTCTGGAGGGCAGGGCCCAAGCCTCTGCAGACCCCACATGTGTCCTTAGAAGCCAGATGCTGGTTATCTCAAGCGAGTTAAGTTCTGAAATAAAATGGTAGTGAGCGAGGAGAAGTGAGAGAGGAACACTTCCAAAACTGAAGTCAGAGGATACCAAAAACACAGCGGAAATTCCTCCCAAACACTAGACCTTCTTCCCAGTGGGATGCGAGTGAGCTTTCGTACCTAACCCGTCAGCGGCTCCGTCTGCCTGTCGGATTATTGTGAGGATGAGAGGCTCTATTGACCCAGGGTTGCTTTAGTTGTCGATCTCTTTGGACATCTAGTTTGAGAAAGGGGAGGGGGAATTCAGGGTAGATAATATTGAGGCTGACCAAGATAAGAGAACCGAGAAGGCCACCAGAGGGAGTGCCCTCTTCCTAGTGTTCTGGTCACTCCGGATTCATGGACAATGACTCTCTGCCCTGTGATAAGTTCCCTTACAACCAACACTTCTTTGCTGTTTTCTGCTTTTACTTATTGAGTCCTGCCTGTATGGCCGGCAGTTGGTCAAGCTTTACAAGAATATTGTTGCTTAGTCCTCATCATAACTCTGTGCTCTAAATACCATAGTATAGCAGTTTCCATGTTGTGGATGAAGAGAACAGAGCCTTGAAGAATTACAAAGCCAGCCTGAATCAGCCTACATTAAAGAATGGCGTCAGGACTGTGTCCAGCTCTAGAGATCTGCTTCCTGGGATTATGGAACACCCCTTCCCTTCCCTTCCCTTCCCTTCCCTTCCCTTCCCTTCCCTTCCCTTCCCTTCCCTTCCCTTCCCTTCCCTTCCCTTCCCTTCCCTTCCCTTCCCTTCCCTTCCCTTCCCCTCTCTCCCCTCCTTTCCCCTCCCTTCCCCTCCCCTTCCCTCCCCTCCCCTCCTCTCCTCTCCCTCTCTTCTCCTCTTCCTCTTCCTTTCCCTTCCTTCCCCTTCCCTCCTCCTCCTCCTCTCCTCTCCTCTCCCTCTCCCTCTCCCTCTCCCTCTCCCTCTCCCTCTCCCTCTCCCTCTCCCTCTCCTCTCCTCTTCCTTCTCTTGTTCTGAAAATTTGTTTTATTTCAATCACCAATCTACAGGACTATCATAATCATACAGTAATTTGTATACTAGGTCAAACTTTATAAGTAGATTTAAGTACTTCCTCACTAAGCTAAGTTTTATTTTTATCTAACCTAGCAGGAATGTTCTGAGTAGGAATGATTCTTTATATATTCATTAGGATATGTTACTGGTATTAATATTGTATTTTACTGTGACACTTTCTCACATGTATACAACATATTTTGAGGGAGATGACATGACCACCTGTATCTTTCTGTGTCAATCAGATTGTGGGCTTGACTCACTGTATTCCTTTCCTGCATCTGCCCCTGTCCTCTAGCCTCTGGCGACCAGTGCATGATTCTCTACTCCTGTGATTTCACCTTTGTCAGATACAACACATAAATTACGTCATGCGATATCTGCCTTTCTGTGCCTGGCTTCTAGAACTAAACTCACTATGTTGAGAAGATAGCCATGTGTTCATGTTCAAAGCCATGTTCTTCTTAAAAGCCAAGATCATGAAGATTTGTCCTCAGATGAAGGGATAAGAATATCATAGTACAATACAAGACACAATTGTGTTGTAGTAAGTGAGAAGTCAGGCCCTTGCTAGGGTTCGGAGAGAACTCAGCGGCACACAGATTTGTTAGCTTCTCTTAGCTTAGGCCTGCATTTCTTTTGTGCATCTTGGCAAACTCCCCTCTTCGTCACATCCCACTGGCCAGTGTTGAGCCAATGACTTCGTTTCTATGTGGCTCAACTTCTGCACTCATGAAATCAATATATTACTTTTTGCTGATATTGCTTGAGTATTAATGAATTAATACTTAGAAAGGCTTAACAAAAAAGACTTTCCTGAATTTAAACATGCATAACAGATATTTGTTGTTTAATCTTATTTTAGCCATATAACTATGTTTATATAAAATCTGCATCGCTTGCTTGGCCAACTTATGAATAATTCAGTTTGGACCTTAGAACTTGCAGCTTTAGGATTCCTGAGTTCATTTGGGAGTTTAGGATTTGATATATCAGACTGCATGTAAAGTCATGGCCACGTACGTGTGCTCTGGTGAACTTGTGAAGAATGCTGATATCCAAGCCAAATCAACTGACCCAGAATCCTAAAGGCAGGTCCCAGGAAAATGCCTTTTAAAGCACCTCTCCATTTATCACTAAGTATGATCAAGTTTGGTGACTATTCATTACAGCCTAAACCCCAGGTCCGCTGATGAGAGAATAAGGCCGTAGAAGGTTAAGGAATTCTCTGTAGATGAGAGTGGGGGGCGGGGAGCCCATCTAGTTTATGGAACGAAAGAATTGGCACATCTCACATCACCAGTGAAACACAAACAATTTCAAGGGAGCTTCAGTGACACCGTGGTCCCAGCTTTTGTGTTAGAATAAAAGAGGAATGTGAACTCAGATGAGGCTTCAAATGTGATTCCAGGTCCCTTGGCAGGAAGATTGATCAAGGTTTGACCTAATTGTGGTCTCTCATTGATGGGCAAAATGTGAATCCCAATGAAGAATTGATCCGCCACTGAACAGATAGTCACTCTACTGTACACAGCCAGCACCCCAGGACGGAGTGGCTTGGTCCTGATGAAGATGTGTCTATTTTGTCTTGTCCATTCAATTTGACATTTGTCTTCTGGCAGATGATCCATTATTGAGACAAGGGACAGAGATGCTTTTTTATTTCTTTGGAGCAGCATGAAGAAATTTTGTTTTATTTTATTGGACGGGTGAGCGGATATCAGGGTTGGGAAAAATTATACTTCCAGGATAATTACTTCTGAGCTAGATGGCTCCAGTTGAGAGGAAAAGCCACAAGAGAAAATGAAGTCCCTTCTTAATAACCAGACTATTCATGTTACGAAAGGTCTACTTCTATTTTTAACAATGAATGATGTAGTTGATTCTGAAGTCACACACAGAGTTGCATTAGACAACCACACCCATTGATTATGAGAACAGAGGTCTATTTTAAATAAATGAAATTAAGAGTTTTTTTTAAAAAAAAATACTATATTTATTCATGAGAGATATATTTCCTTAATGAGAAAACAATCAAGACATTTACCTACAATTATCACTCGAATACAGGTTTTTAATGTCTACCGGAAGTTTCACTATTTTTACTGTTGCTTACAGAAGTAATTAAGAAAACCAGTTAATTACTGGAATGCTTGGAGTGTGCATAGACTAACGCTCTCAGGAGGGCCGCCCCATACCCTGACTGGGCTCCTCATGGCATATCAGTGGGAAGATTACTTGTAGGGTTTGGCATGCACGAATGTATAGTTTCTCTAGAAAAGTCTAACTAATATAGGAAGAGTCACAGGGGGGTTACTCTGGCTTTTAGGTAATAGACATAACGCTATACCGTTCTAGGATGAATGGTTTCCATGTGGGAACATCAGCGGTTTGTGGAAATTAACTTTCTTTTCCAGTTGCTGCCCCAATCGCTATGATTATTCTCCTTGTGTGATATTCTGCTTCTCTCCCCCTTTCTCCCTCCTTTCCCCTCCCCTCCCCTGCCCTCCTCTTCTCTCCCCCCTTCCCTTCCTCTCTATCCCCGTCCCCTCCCCCTTTGTTTCCCTTCGTTTTCCTTCTGGAGGGTGGATAATGTTTTACTATATATCCCAGGCCAGCTCAAACATGCCATCCTCCTGCCTCATCCTGCAGCGTGCTTGGGTTTCAGGTGTGTACTTCCACACACTCAGCAGTCTGCCCAGTTTATCCCCCAAGGGCATAAGGAAGAAAGGCCATTAGGATCAGCATCCTTGGCGCGCCACGTTAGCCTGCTGTCAGGGCCATGTGGCGCACCTGGTAAAAAATCCAGCGGGTCTTTTTTTGGCGTTTGCTGATGCTCAGACGACGTCCATGACAATATGCTGAATGCCAAGAGAAGTTGTGTTGGTGGACACCATGGAGTTCATACCATCCCCAGACAACCCATTTAATCTTCTGTCACAACATGACCGCATGACATATGGGCATATATTAGGAGTATTTAATGTTTCACTTCATGGACACACGCTTAATTTGAAAACCTTAGATAAAGCATGCAGTAAAATGGAGAGAAAGAAGTGGTTTCCTGGATACTTAATGATGAACATGGGATGCTCGTGATAAGCAAAAATTAAAAATGACTTTTCAGTCCTTTGAAATGCTATCTAATGTATAATGGTTGGAGAGGCTCGGCTCTGTCTAAAAAGTCACCAGTACCTGAATTATAAATAAAAAAAAATTAGAAATAATTTAATTTACTTTCAAATAATAAATAATCTTTGAAGGAAAAAAAAACCCTTACAGCAATTTATTTATTTATTTTCTGAAAGGGGGTATTTGTAGTTACTTTAGCACCCACCTTTTTTCAGTAAAAGGGGAATTAAACTATTACAGGACACCTTGTTAAGTAATTATACGGCAGCATCACAGTGCAATTAAATAGCCATCGGTCCCCGCAGCTGAGAAATTCCAGGTAATTATTCAAAGATAATTTAATAGGAGAATTACTGTATTCAAGCAAGGATTAGCAAGTAATCTACCTCAATTAAAGCATCCAATTAATTTCAGAGCCTCGATAACAGTTGCCTTTGGCAAAGTGATCCTTCCCTTCCTCTGATCCTGCATAGGCAATATTCCTTAAACATTGTGTAAAATTAATTTACTTCTTCTAAAAGTACAGTCTATTAATAACAGCCTCCTGAGAAATTAAACAGATGCAAGCGTAGCAGCGGCGTCCTCTCTCCTGCTTCCTTGTGCCTTGTCCCCCAGTCCTCTGTGCAGAAAAAAATAAAAAATAAAAATAAAAAACCCACGGCCAATTCGGACCTGTCAGTGCCAGTGTGCATCACCCAGTGCAGGAAAACCTGCCGGTGATGGAGAGTTCTTGAAGACAATTTTGTTGCTGGACTGATTAACTCAGTGGACAGACTGTCTGTGGGAACTGTGTCCCTGGGAATCTGATGGTCAGGTAGCCAGGACGACTGGGCAAGTATGGAGACTTTGCTGGGTGGGGTCTCCTCTGTGGGGTTTCTTCTAGATTGCAGCAGAAACTCCTCAGCGTTGGGATGCAGAGACGAGAGGCTTTGATGCTCTGGGGGGACCTTTCACCGTCTCAAACTGTCTCTTAACAGCAGCCTTTCCGTTCTGACTCACTCACAGTTCCTCTGGGTAAGTCATCACTCCTCAGAGACAGGGCACCACCAGTGTGCTGGATCTGCCTGAGGAAATTGTCCCCCCCCCCAAAGTCACTGACAGACGGGGACTCACAGGATCAAGATCCTGAGCCCAGTGCCTCAAGGCTGAATGGACGTTGCCTAAGGCCTGTGATAATAGGCTCACCGTGTCTGATGCTGGAAATGGCTTAGCCCTGGTCATCATTTTCAATACTTCAGAAACCTGTTTCCCACCTGTGGAGACAGGATAGGAAAGCACCACAGAGATGCCCAGGGATGACCCAGAAAATTGTTGCGAATGCATCTCCCCATTGCTTTAGCAGCGGCAACTTCCGTCTTTGTCTCTTTAGAGCTTCCTTCGGCACCTCTCTACCTTCTCCTCGGAAAAATGACCCTTTGCACGGGGCTGTGATTCCCACTGCTGTTTTCTTAGGAGCCTGTTTCCACTATTTCCCCCCCTGAGAGGACAAACAAACTGAAACTGTAGGTGACAGGTTTTGAGCCCAGCACAGGCTTCTGGGACTCAGCCATGCCTCTTTCATTCTTTAGAGAGCAAAAGCTGTAGGAGGTTCTGAGCGAGAAGCACACTGCTCAGGTGAGGTAAGCAAAACTGGTCGCGCAGAGGCCAGGTCCATCCTGTCTGTTTATAATATATGTACATATATACATGCATGCGTATACACACATATGAGATAGATGGGTACATATAAACAGATGATAGGCAGTCGATAGATGACGGGTGGGAGGGGCATGAAGCATGGTGATGCGGGCAGATGATAGATTAACACGGGCGCTCTGTATTCATACTCTCACCACCTGAATAGGGAACTCTGGCCAGTCTACTCCTAGGATTTAACTCTCCAGATTTCTACTAGTTCCAAAGCCCAGACTTTGTCCCGCAGAATATACAACTTGACAGTATTGTAGGGGCCAAGAATGAGCCACACACGACACCTGCCCAGCAAGCAGAAAATGCCTGCAGATAGTTACAGACTCCACAGCCCTTGACATTACTTTGCCAGGTTCTCTGTCCTTGTATTGTCATGGCAATATGAGAAAACGCATATTGATCATGCACATGTCTCTTTCTTGCATCAGTGCACCTTGACTGCAACTTCCAAGCTGTACTTTCTAGGTAAAGACTGCAAATGAATTTTGAGTTGCCTGCGGTTGGCCGTGGCAAGGGTCCGATGTCACCCAGGGCATATGACACCCTAGAGGTACCTGGTCCTTACTTGGCACAAAGCCCATTCATATATCATTGAGCTTATTTGCATTTTTTTTCAAAATGACCGAGCTGTACTATTTTTTTTTCAGTTTTCTGTGTATGGGTGTGGGCACATGTGTGTGCATGTTTTATGAACATGCGTGTGGAGACAGACGTTGATGTTCACTGTCTCCCTCAATCACTGTCTACCTTACTTTTTGAGATAAGGCCTATTTGCTAAAATTGGAACTCAGGGATTTGCTCTCCAGTCCGCTCCAGAGATTTGCCCCCCTTCGAGGATCACGGATGCAATCCCAACCCTGGCTTTTTGCAAAACACCCGAGGGCCTAATTCAGGTCAGAAAGCACTTTATTGACTGAGTCATCTTTCCACACCTAAGTCCTATCCTTTGTGTCTTGACTAGTCTAATCAACGTGAAGTTAGACTGTTAATTCACGAAAGTATGTTTATCCCTGGAGCAACACTTCACTTTTCCCGATATAGTAGTGTCAACGGGAGGAAGGCTGTAAAAGACAAACGTGATATTTCCTCCTGCAAAGGGTTTTGTTTTCACAGCAGCTGGTGAGGTCTGAGGAACAGCTTCTTCACCTCTTCAGCTCTGTGTCTTAAGCATGGCCACCGCTGTCCATCACCTCCCTGTTGCTATGGTAAAACAACTTAATGGGGAGTTTATTTTGGCTCACGGTTTCAGAGGGACAGAGTCCATCATACACGGAAGATGTGGTGGTGGGAGCAAGAGACGAGCCAATCATCTTGCATCTACACTCAGGATGTGGGGTCAGACACAAAGCTTCAAAGCCTCACCCCCAATCCTAGTGGCTCACCTCCTCTCCCTAGGCTTCTTCCCTCTCCAGGCTCCACAATCATCCAAACAGCGCCACCGGGTGGAGAACAAGTGTTGGAACGTGTGAGTCTCTGGGGGACACTTCTCTTCCAAACCACAGCGGTCAATGGTGGGCAATGTTTCCTGTGTAGCGCTGCATTCCTGCTGACACTCAGCACCAAAACATGCACGTGGCGGGCCCTTCATCACCGTACACCCTCAGCATGACATCCAAGCCATCCGAGCTAAGGCTCTCCAAAGCAACAAGAGGCCAGAGGATGTAATCCACTCTCCTGGTCCCTCTTGTGACCCAATGACCACTGCTTTAGGAGCTAAGCTACCTGTAATTTTCTTTTAGAATTAAAATGGTAGATTTTGCTTCCCTTCCATGCCAGGTAGCTGTTATTTTCACATTTTAGCAAGGTTTAATAAAAACACCTGAGAGCCTTATAGATTTTTCCATTGTTACCCACTCCCTGCATCCCTTAAATAAAGAAGCCCATAATTGATTAATGAAAAGTCAAGTCATTTTGGTATTAATACAATCCCCTGGGTGGGCCTATAATCACACCTGGCAGGCCAGAAACAGCATCGCTCTGTTACACGTCCAGGTTAAAAACCTGCAAATCAACACAGCCCACAAGGGGATTTTCAGCATTTCCAATCTGATAATCTATGATAAATGCCTGCCCGAGGTTGGTCAGAGCCCAGGCCCTTTAGGATTTTAAGCCTCTCTGCTTGTTAAAAATGTTTATACCCGAGTATTCAAACTTGTTTCCCTTTTACATGAATATGCCTAACACGCGAGTGTTGCAAATGAATAGGTAAAATACCATGCTGTCTCCTGTCTACATGAAAACAGAGTTGGGCATTTGGCAGTGTCCTTCAGGTGGCATGGCGCTCAGACACTCCACCTCTGATGAGCAGAACTATTTCTGTGACTGAATACTTCAGTCTGTGCAGCCTTTGTGTGAGCAGGCAGACCAGTGTGGGAGTCTGCTCTCTTTCCTCCTCCCTAGGGCTCCAGGAATATTTAACAACAGGCTACACAAAAATAAAAATATTAATCTCAGGCTGGTGAGAGGGCTCAGTGGTTAGCGGCACTTGCTGCCAAGCCTGAGGAAACAAGCTTGATCCCCTGGACCTTCATGGTAAAAGGAGAAAACTGACTCTGGCTTGCTGGCCTCTGATACCCCTGTGTGCACCACAGTGCGCGCGCGCACACACACACCGACACTGAGTAAACAAAACGTAACACAAATCACCCAATCTTCACGCCAGTTCTTGTTGCTCATGGGAGAACAGCAGGCTTTTGAGGGGATCTTCCAGAAGGCACTGCTCAGGGTGAATTCTTACAGTGCTTGATCTCGATTGTCAACCTGACAGGATTTAGTCGCCATGGAAACAAGTCCCGTGCATTTGATGGGGTTTCTAGATTAGGTTCCCTGGGCTGGACTTGATTACGGGGGTCTTCAGCTCTTACCCTGTATGTGAGCAATGCCACCCCACGGTCTGGGTGAGCAAGCGGAGCCACAGCACCCATATCTCTGCCTCCTGATTGGATGCCACGTGACCAGCTGCCTCAGGTTCCTGCGGCTGTGACGGTAGCCTGAACTCTGGACCAAAATCGGCTTCAATTGCATTAATTGCTTTCGTCCGTTTATTTGTCATGGCAGGGCAAGTGACTAATAGAATTCCCCATCTTCCACCCCGCCTCCTTCTCTGTCTACACCCAGTTCTTTTGTTAATGGTGAGTAGGGCTCTTTCTTATGCATTTCTTATGTGAGGCTTGGGTTGTTTTTATCCCTTCAAATACTGAAATGATCGCATCCAATGCAGGAAGTGAAGGACAGCAAGGGAAAGAGTACAACTCGCATGGTCTGAAGCGAGGGAGCACATACGCTTGCCTTCCTCACAGGCTGGGCGTGAACGGTCTTTGCATGCACCGCACCGTTCTTAGAGTTTACAGATTCAGAGGGTGAGAAATGGGCCCTTGTGGAATGTTCTTAATCTGCTAAACACTAGCATATCAATGAAAAAAATTAGCATAGTGAATTTAAAAAAAACAAAAAGTAAGAATAGAAAGTGTCTAAAAAGACAATTTTATGGGGTCAAGAATCATAGGAAAAATGTCTGTGGTAGCTATCAATGACATATATATTCAGACAATAGCGAGATTCTGTTTTGTGTATACCATCTGACCTTCTTTATACACAGCACACACACACACACACACACATACACAGTTTAAGCAAATGGGCTAAAGACCATTAGGTACAGTATACTAGTTGTAAAGTACAGGACAGAAACAGCGAGGCACAGTTGCAAAGGATGAATTTAGCAGTGTTACAGCAGGATCTCCAGGTGCAGGGCATACCAAATATTTCCGTTCACTAGAGGATGCCTTCTGCATTTTCTAAATTGTTTAAACTAGACAGATACTGCATTTTGTAAGTAAAAAATCTGTGTTGCCAGGATTACACCTTTATCCTAAGAGGTTTAAGATTCTGTCACGAATCTTTGGCAGTCATATGCAGAGGTTAGCTTGTAGAGTGGCTTGAGAAGAGACTCAGTTGAGGGATTGTCTGCATCAGGTTGGCCTTTGGCTTGCCTTTGAACAATTGTCTTTATTGCCTTAATTGCTGTGGGAAGACCCAGCCTGAAATTGGGCAGTGCCATTTCCTGGTTTGGGGCCCTAGACTAAGAGCAGAGACTGCTACCTGAACACTAGGCATGTGTATGCATACGGCTCTCTCTGCCCCATACTGTGTGTCATATGACCAGCTGCTTTGCGTTTCTGTCTTGACATCCCTGATGTGATGGGCTGTAGCCAGGAACTGTGAGCTGAGACACACCCTTCTGCACTTGTTACTTCCGGCAGGATATTTTACCATTTTACCACTGTGACAGAATTGAAAGAAAGTAAGATATGATGACAATTTTCTTCTTCTTCTTCTTCTTCTTCTTCTTCTTCTTCTTCTTCTTCTTCTTCTTCTTCTTCTTCTTCTTCCTCCTCCTCCTCCTCCTCCTCCTCCTTTCCCTCCTCCTCTTCTTCCTTCTTCTCCTTTTTTCTCAAGAAGTATTTATTTATTTAATATAGGTGAGTACATTGTAGCTATCTTCAGACACACCAGAAGAGGGCATCGGATCCCATTACAGATGGTTGTAAACCACCATGTGGCTGCTGGGAATTGAACTCAGGCCCTCTGGAAGAGCAGTTGGTGCTCTTAACCACTGAGCCATCTCTCCAGCCCAATAGAATCTTTTTTAAGTGGAAAAGCCACATTTGGTCATCTGTATCTGTTATCTTAGGTAACTGCAGGCCAAAAGTACTTAAATTTTTTTTTCCAGAAATATCTCAAAAGTAGCCCTTGGATTTGCCACACCCTAAGTACTCTACCAACTCCCCGAGAATGGCATTGCATGCAGACTCAGCTGGCCAGAACCCCCACCTTCTCCCGGGCCAGAGCTCTTGCCTGCACACCGCCATCTTTGAGCAATGCTTTGTCCTGGCCCTTATTTTCCAAGCAACACAGTATAAAAATTCCGTGTACGGTGTTTATGTTGTATTAGTTAATATAAGTCATCTAAAGACTTATAAGGGGTATGGGTGGCTGTATGGGTTCTATGGAAATACCATGCTGTCCCAAGAAGAACTGAAGACATGTGGCTTTGATAATCTGGGGAATTCCTAGACTTGTCCTTCACTGGTACCAAGTGAAATGTAAACCAAAATGTGATTTCACCTTTTGCACGTTTGCATAAGTTTAATTTAAATAAGCTTATGGGATTTTTTTGGTGAAGTTTTTTTTTAATTTTATTTTATTTCTTAAATTGTAATGCCTACAACTAGACAGAATCATTTCTAACTCACTCATATGGTGACTCAACCCCAGCTGAGAGGTAAGCTTGTGAGTTCCCATTCTCATGGAGCCTTGTAAGGACACAGCAGCCAGGGCACACTGCACTGGACCTGAGCCCCAGTGCCCAGCCAATCCCATCTAGATGTGGGCTGGGCTCCAGTTCCCATCATCTGAGAGCTTTGGTGGCTAATGCTGCCCCCAGTCTCACAGGAAGGGCGCAAGGCCACCATGTCTACTCCTCTGCTAATGCTCCCTGACTACCACAGCCGCTAACTATGGCTCCAGCAATCCTACATGTTTCTCTTCGTTTTGCTTTTGTTTTTCAAAGAGGGTCTTGATATGTGGTCCAGGATGATGTTGAAAGACCAAGATGACCTTGAACTAAGCTTTCCAGGATCCTCCTAGCTCAGCCTCCCTGATGTGGAGGATTGTAAGTGTGAAAATTAACCAGGTCTAGTACATTGATTTTCATTTGACCTTTACATTTACATGTAGCTAGATGGTTTTTCTTTCTTTCTTTCTTTTTAACCATAGAAAGTCTAGATACAGTTGGGACAGTCAGCTTTCTGTTATATAACCTGCGAACCTTTAGTGATCATTTATGAAGAGGAGAGGCTGACTCCAGCTTAGCTTCAGAGGGTCTGATTCACGACTCATTGGGCTCTACACCTTCATCTTGAGGAAAGCATGTGGAATAGGCACTGCTCACCCCACAGCCAGGAATCCTGCGAGCCAGGAGGGCCGAGAAGCAGTAGCCCCCAGGGGCCAGTCCCCTGTGATGGGAGGATTTTCCATTAGGCCTCATCTCTTAAGAGCTCCCCCATGTACCTGATAGCACCAAGCTTCACTAAGTATGCCTTTAAGGGACATGTATGCAAACAAGGACAATAAAAATAATATTCTATCAGTTCCTTATGGGAGTCATTAAATTTTTGGTACAGTTCTCTTTATCCAATACTTACAATTATCATTTTATTCGACGCACATGTGTGCTTTGCCTGCCTCTGTGTCTGTGCATCACATGTGTGCCTGGTACCTGTAGAGGCCAGAGATGGTTTTAAGTCCCTTAGAACGAGAGTAACAGATAATTGTTAGCTACCATGTGGGGGGTTCACAATCAAAGCTCAGGGCTCTCGAAGAGTGGCCAGGGCTCTTAACCACTGGACCATTTCTCTCTCCAGCTCTCTAGTACTTTAACAAAAAAACACCACACACACGTATTTGAGATAGCTAGGTATCAACTTCTCATTTAACGTTACAACGTGATTTTTTTTCCTGTTAAATATTTTTGTCATTTAATAGTATCCTTAATTTAACTTAATAAATATGCATATGAATATATGCATGTGTATGCCCTTGCAGGGGACCACGGGGGCCAGAAAAGGGGGTCAGATCCACTGGAGCTGAAGTTATAAGCAGTTATGAGCAACCCAGGATAGGTGCTTCTAAAGAAAACCCCAGGCCTTCTGCAAAAACCTACAAATGCTCTTAACTGCTGAGCCATTTCTCCACCCCAGCAGGGACTTCGTGTCTTTTATCTATCACACGTATTACAAAAAATATTTCCTCTATTTCTTTCTGGCACATCATATAATATAATGTGATGTACATAATATGAAACTGGCTCTCTTTACCGCTTTAGGGTTGCTTTTATCTATTTCAGTTGGTTGCGATGTCCCATGTGTCCGCGGAGAGCCACATGGCCGGCTCCCAGGTGTCACATTAAAGGACAGCTCAACCTTAGTAACAGCACCAGCTGCAATGCCAGCACCAGGGGATCGAGGCAAGAAGGCAAGGCAAGTTTCAGGCCAGCCTGGGCTACAAAACAAAACAAAAAATCCTAACCCCAAAATCAAAACCAATTAGGATTCTATCCAGCTACTTAGCATATCCAGTACCGCCTGCCCTCCCCCAGCAGCGCCACAGGTGCCATTGCTAAGTGCCTGAGCTGATGGTGCAGCGGCACCAACCGCACTGAGCCTAACAGTCTCAGGCCAGCTTTATCCTAAGCAGAAAGTCTGACCCACTCGGTAGCAGGTTTTCATTCTCACCTCTTCCCCGATAGCCTTCACTCTCCTCCCACTCTCTACTATGCATTTCCTGTGAGTGGGATCATACAGGGGTTCTTCCTTTGTAGCTGGCTTCTTTCACTGAGCGAAGTGCTTTGTAAGATTCACCTATAGAGCACCGTGGCTCGGAATGCTATTCTTCTTCGGGCTAAATAATATTCCACAGCATCTCATGCTGTGCTTATTCACACGTGAACTGACGCATACCTGGGCTGCGTAGTATTGACTACTGTAGCTTTCACTACTATCAGTTAAAAAAAAATCAATCTGTTTAAGCTCTGTTTTCAGTCCTTGTAGTGAGGAAGGGGTAAGTACCAGGACCCTGGACATGCTAGGCGAATGTTCCACCCCTAAGGTCCAGCCCCAGCCCTCCTGTTTTCAGCTATCTTGAGTGTGTACCTTAGCACGGGATAGCCAGAACATACTGGAAAGGTGTATTTGCTTTGGGAGCCATTCACTTCTGTGGCCCGTGAGCCTTGTGCTGTGCCAGTGGCAGTTGCAGCCAGGAGCCATCTACTCCCTGAGTTGGATCAGTAGGCGCCTCCTTCTTCCTCTTGAGAGAGAGAAGCACACCCAGCGAAACGGGAGAGCTTTAGGTATCTTGCTAGTGAAATATTCAGGGCACAGATCACAAAGTGTTTGCTACTCTTGTGGCCTAGAAACAGATTCTGTACCCAGAGTCCCTCTGATCCTAAAGGAGATTCAGAACTATGACCTATTTATTAATTCAATCAAAGGCGTGTGTGTGTGTGTGTGTGTGTGTGTGTGTGTATGTGTGCCTCTTTATCTGTGTGTTTTAGTGTACGTGTATGTGAAGGTATATTTGTGTATACTAGGATTATAAGCTCATACTACCCTGCCTGACTCTTTTTTGTTTTAAATGTGGGTGTTAGAGAAAGAATTGAGATGCTCATGCTTATACAGAAAGGCTTTTGCTCCATAGCCTTTGAAATTAGGTCTTAAAAGGTCTTAGAAATGTGTATGCGTTACCTCCCAGCACTTTTTCTTCTCATTGCCCTGAAACTTTTGGGAACACTTACATACCTCTCCCTGGTCAGGTCCACCCCTGGGTTCCATGTAGCCTGAGCTGACCTCAAACTGACCAAATAGCTGAGGATAACCTTGAACTGACCCCTGCTCCTGCTGCCGGAGTGCTGGGGCTGCAGAGGGGCCGTACCGAGTCTGGCTCCTGTCCCGGGGGTGGAACTCAGGACTTCTCTCGTGCTACGTTAGCATTCCTCCAACTGAGCCACATCCCCGGACCACGAATCTCTGAACAAGAATCTCTGTTCCTGATTATTTTTGTAATTACTTCCTTTTCTTTTCCTCGTGTGTGTGTGTGTGTGTGTGTGTGTGTGTGTGTGTGTGTTATGTATGCATGTTCAAATGTGTATTCTCCCGCAGTGCCTGTGACATCCCATGCCTGACTTGCAAGAGAATTTTTGGAAAATTCCCCATCTTATTTATAGAGACAGGGCTTCTCAGTTGAACCCAGAGCTCACCAATACAGCTAGCCAGTTGTCTTGAACTTCCATTTCCATGTGCCCGTGAACATGGTAATAGGAGCACTCTAGCAACCCAAAGTCAGGTCCTCAGGCTTTTGTGGTAGACACAGATGTCACAGAACCATGTCCCCAGTCTTCCCACTTCAGCTGGTTTCTTCCTTTTATCCAGTGACCAACAGTGAGTGCCTCTGCTGCACTTTTACTTTACTAATAAGCCAGAGTCTTCCCAAGACATCTTTCCTTCACCCCAACTCCAAGGAATGCAATTCTCTAAGAACTGGCCTAGCCAGGGGAGTGGTAGTGCACATCTTTAATCCCAGCACTCAGGAGGCAGAGGCAGGTGGAATTGGAGGCCAGCCTGGTCTACAGAATGAGTTCCAGGACACCCAGGACTACACAGAGCAACCCTGTCTCGGAAATCAAAGCAAAAACCAAAACAAAACAACAGCAACAAACAAAAGAGATAGAGAGAAGAGAGGAGAGAGGAGAGAGGACAGAAGAGAGAGGAGAGAGGGGCAGGGGGAGGGAGCTGGTCTCCTCTACCATACTACCTGTCTCTAACTGGGACCTGTGTGTGTCTACACATACTGACCTAAACCTATAGAACTATCAGCGAGGTGACCAAAACCTCTGCTGTGTCATGTAACCTGATGATGGTTTATGGGTACAACTAGCAAGTCAGCAGCTTTCGTCAAGACCTAGTGGTCACTTAGGCTGGATAGACAGGTGGCTCCCCTGCCAATGAGAACTCAAGGCTGGCTACTGCGTCACCCATTATAGTCTTGTTTTTGTTGTGTCTAAGTCTTCCCTTAAACAAACAAACAAACAAGCAAACAACAACAACAAAACAAACTTGGGGCTTGGGAAGGGAGATATCGTTTATGAAAACTCTGATATCAGCATTTATTGATGGCACCAGGGCAGACAGACATTCTAGCTCTATGGCAGACATTCTAGCTCTATGGTTTGACCTCGCATGCTCACAAAGTGAGGCTGAATGTGTCTGTTGAGCACTGAGAGGTTCAGTTCGCTTACCTAACTGGGCTAAGAGAATTCGGCAGCCCATTGCCTGGTGCATAGCCCCATGTCCCTGCTCGTGTGTGTACAGATGAGCATGTGCATACGGGTAGGAGTCAGGACAACCTCAGTGCCGTTTCTCAGGAGCTGGTCCCCAATTTTTTTTTAAATTTTATTTTTAAAAATTTAACAGTGTCTCACCATCCTAGAATTCACTCCAAGGTCCCAGGGAACCCCGTGCTTCTTCCCAGCATCCTTGGGATTACAATTATGTACCACTATGCCTGGCTTTATTCCCCCCCTTTTATAAAGATTCTGGGGTCAGTCTGCAGTCCTCATCCTTGTATGGCAAGCAGCCTCTCAACTGTCCCACCTCGTTTACCCTAATCCAGTGTTCTTATCATTTTAGCAGAACATATTCAACATACCAGCTGTGGCCTTCATCTAGACAAAAACTGGTCTAACTTGTTCGATGGTGAAGAACCAATGACAGCGATCACCTAATGACAGAGTCTCCTGAAGATCAAATCTCAATCTGGATCCGAGGGAGTCACAAGCTGCGCATCCCTCTCCAGGCACCGTAAGCAACTGGACGTTCAGCCAGGAAAGAGGAGTGTCTTTATTTGCTTTGTGGTCAGGGACGTGAAAAGCAAGGTCAGCAGATGTGGGATTAAGTCAAGACCATTCAGGCAGAAATCCTACTCAAATTCCAAGTTATCTGTCCAAATGAAACCATCCTCCATATCTGTAAGATGCAGAGGCACGCTGATTCTCCCGATGTGTTCAGGAGTCTGAGCTTGGTGGCCAAATATAGAAGATAATATGCGTTATTTTTTTCTTTCATGTGTGTGTGTGTGTGTGTGTGTGTGTGTCTGTATGTGTGTCTGTATGTATGTATGCATGCATGTGTGTATGTGTGTGTCTCTGTGTGTATGTATGTGTGTGTATGTATGTATGTATGTGTGTATATGTGTGTATGTATGTGTCTCTGTGTGTATGTATGTGTGTATATGTATGTATGTGTATGTATGTATGTGTGTATATGTGTATGTATGTGTCTCTGTGTGTATGTATGTGTGTATATGTATGTATGTGTATGTATGTATGTGTGTATATGTGTGTATGTATGTGTCTCTGTGTGTATGTATGTATGTGTATGTATGTGTGTATGTATGTGTATGTATGTATGTGTATGTATGTATGTATGTGTATGTACGTGTGTGTATGTATGTGCGTATGTATGTGTGTATATGTATGTCTGTGTGTGTATGTATGTGTATGTATGTGTATATGTATGTCTGAGTGTGTATGTATGTCTGAGTGTGTATGTCTGTGTGTGCATGTAGTATGAAGAACACTGTAAGTGTCATGACTCGGATTCTTTTCCTTCTAGCACACTGGTTCCAGGGGATGAAGCTCAGGCCATGCATCTTGGCAGCAAGCACCTTTTCCTTGCTGAGCCCGCTCACCAGCCCCGCTATGTGCATTTTTAATAGGTTGTTGTCAGATGAGGATTTAGAATACATCTGTAAAGGTTCCCGGGAGGCCGATGAACTTGGCTCATTCTTAGCTAAGTTATCTAAAATACTTTAAATACTTTAAAATAAAACTAATCCCTGCACTGGTGGGTTGAAAACTTTTCCTATCCCCAGGGCACTAAAATAATACCCTTTCCAACAGCAGGAGAAGTATTTTAGGCGACAGCTCTCCAGTTATAACAAGGCAAGTCAATTTTTAGGAATTAGGGATGCTAATCACGGTGTCTCGAGATGTGCATTGCCGGGGAGTGGAATACAAGACCACAAACCGTCATGATCGCTGTGTGCCTCGCTCTGAGGAGGAGATGGAAGCAGGAGGGAAACTCGGCTTCCTGGTCCCTCCACAGCCGGATCTATCAGAAAGGTCAAGATAATTGGCCACATACAGCAAAATCAACACCACTCCTCTTCCCTAGCCTAGCAGATAAGCAGAGAAACTCAGCTCCCTGCCGGGCTAAGTGGTGGCTGGCCTAGGTGGAGGAGGAGAAAGGTCCGAAAATATGCATGCAAAAACACAAGGCCCTGTAATGATGCCATCAGATTAGCATTAAATATATTTTACAATCAATCGCGATACCGCAGGCTGCCCCCAAACACGCAGGAGACTGGCCCAGGATTTCACGAGACCACACGCTCTTGTGTTATGCCTTTCTGGTGTTTTAGACTTTAAAACTCTCAACATTATAAATGTACATATTAACAAATGAAATCACGGTAAATGCAAGTTCTAGTTCAATGCCACCATTAAAATATGACCACGTGAGAATTCCCACTTTCCGTAGAAGTTCAATTAATCTTAATGATCGCAAAGCCAAAGCAACACCGGCTGAGAAATAAAAAGTGTCAGAAAATGCACACGAAGGGGCCGTGGAGAGGCTGTGCAGGGATGCTTGGTGGAGATGCTCTGGGGGGTTGCTCGGTGGGCAGCGTCCTAGCCTCCCAGGCAGGACGACATGAGCTCAGTGCTTGTGTTAAAAGGCCAAGCATAAAGGTGCAAATTTGTAATCCTGGCACTGGGAAGCAGAGACAGCTTTGGACAAGCAGCCTACTCTACAGGTGAGTTTCACACTAGTGAGAGACTGTGTGTTAAAAACCAGGTGGACAGCGGGCACCCGAGGAGCAGTCGGAGCCTTTACACTCAACTGCCCCGATACAAGAAAAATCTATAAAGTAATTGGATTACCCAAAGTACTAGGTTAATTGTATGCATATCTAATCAAAGCCCACTGGATAGGTTATGGAAGGTTGATGAGGTGAGCTGATTCTGTCTATCATTGTCAGATGACTGCTCACACTGTGGGATCCATGCTGTCCCCCAGGAAGCTATGCCTGCTTAATAGTGTTCTCTTGTGAGTGTCTTGAGATGATAACTGGTATTTTTTAAGTCTCCTGGGGGGGGGCGGGGCACAGACTATGTAGCTGACCCTGCCTGAATGGTTGCACTCCACTGGGGTGCTCCTGCTCTAAGCTCCCTGGAAAGCCTCCTCTGAAGGAAAAAGCTCTGGGCTAGAGTGAGGACTCGGCGATTAAGAGTTCTTGCTGTTCTTCCAGAGCACGGGACTTTCCTGTACCCACATGTTGGCTCACAACTGTGTGTATCTCTAGTCCAGGGGATCTGACACCTTCTGGTCTCCTCCAGCACTGGGCATACTTGTAGTATACGGACATACATGGAGGTAAAATATACATATATTAAAAGGAAAAAAATTTAAAATTAGAAAAATGGGAAGTATCTCCTTCAAAAGATAAACCACAGGAGATAGAAAAGCTTCACTGAAGAGGGAATACACTTGGGTGAAATGCGATGAAAATATAAGACACAGGAAAAATGATAGAGCTTGAAGAACAGACTGAATTCTTGTCCCAGGAAATTGAGCCGAGATCACAGCACACACAGCAGCAATTTGACTTCATCCCAGAAGCCACCCAGGGAACAAATTCCAGGGCTGGAACCAGGGGACATGGAGGGGCAAAGCTCTTTTCTGAGGCTCATTGAAAAGGACAAAATGGGCCCCTTTCAAAGAGAACAGTTACGGCTGCTGCTGTGTGTTCAAGGCAATCCTAATTAGCCCAAAGTAGATTTGTTCCCCGCGTTCTGGGACCTGTGGACAAGCACAAAACTGTACCTAGTGCTCACAGGGGCGTAATGCCTGCCGTGGGTGGGAGCGGGTAAGATTATTTTAGAAAAAGAAAGGGCTAAGTATGGAGAAAATGTTCACAAGAGAAAATGTGGACCCTTTGGAGAATGTAGGGGAGAAAATAACAGAAGACAGTATGAAAGGTGTATGTGTGGCAAGGACTGGGAGGAGCCACGAAGGTCTGACTATGTGCATCATAATCAGCTCGATACAATTTGTGGTCCATTTAAGGTTTTCATCGGATTAGCAGCAAGCTTTCTGTTTGCTTGTTTTCAGATGTATAAAAAAAAACAACAACAACAACAACACACATTCAGAGCAGCCGACATCATGACCGTCAGCACAAAGGTAGACACTCCAGTCATGTGTGTGGTGTCATATCACTTGACACACGAGACAAGAGACTCAGAAATGAAGGTGGGTTTCCTAAGAAGTAAGCCAGGAGTTGACGGCCACCTTCTTCCCGAACATGTTTTTCTCACCGTCAGCAAAGTGAATGGAGAGACTACACCGCAGTACAGATGAAGGGCATCTTAGCCAAAGCCTCTTCCCAGACCTTCCCATGCTTCCTTCTGAGAAAGTAAGCTGGGCAAGCCAGTAATGTTGTCCTTTTAGTTCACCATGTACTTACTAAACGGTTACGAAAGGGTTAAATTAACTTGATGCTTACAATTATGTTTTAAAGCTTGATATTTTGAGTTAAAACGAGAGCTGTTAGCAGAATGTACACAACAGAAGAAATGGCTCACACCGTCTTGGATTCAGAGAACCAGGCTGGCCTCAACTCAGCCATCCACCTGCCTCTGCCTTCCTAGTGCCGCCACACCTGGCCCAAATATGCAATCTTGATATGTAATCAGAATAAAATATAATGAGGTATTTTTCCTAGCTAAAACTTCAAAATCAGTATACGTTTTACATGTATAGTGTATCTTAATAAGCAACTAATTTATTTCAGACATTTACAAGTTTTCCATTGGATCTAGTTTTGAATGTAAATTAACTCGCTACGTATTCAGAATCAGCACTTTACCTAGTTAGGGTGACTCACCTTTAATTTAGCACTCAGGAGGCAGAGGCAGTGGCAGGTGGATCTCGGAGTCTGAAGATAACTTGGTCTTCAGAGTTCGTTCTAGGATAGCCAGAGCTACACACAAAAAAGCCCTGTCTCAGACAAACAATAGCCAAGACCAAGACCAAGACCAAGACCAAGACCAAGACCAAGACCAAGACCAAGACCAAGACCAAGACCAAGACCAAGACCAAGACCAAGACCAAGACCAAGACCAAGACTAAAACCAAGAAAGAACCCCTTCAAGGAATCGTCTTTTCCAGTGATGGTACCTCAGGTTCTTGGTGGCCCAAGTTGGCAAGAGCCTCCCCTGCCAGACAGTGCAGTTCTTGGCAATTTCAGGCTGACTTTTGCCAGGACCTGCCATTCATCCCTCCTAAATCCTAGCTGTAGGTCAGGCTCTTGTGCTGAGTTCCATGCTGAGCATGGTGGGACCAACTGAGACCATGAGATATTCAGAACTGGACGCCCATGGTAATAGAATCTCTGGCCATAGTAAGTAGCCCATTGTGACATGCTCCCTTCTGTGCCAGCCTGGGCACTGCCCATTTCCTGCCAGAATTGGGCCCATTGACCTGTGCTTAGAATTCTTGGGCAAACCACCCCAGCACTTTCCTCAGTAACCAGGTTCCTGTGTGATATCACAACTGTCTCTCTATTCATAATTTAAAGAGAAAACAAGGTATAAGCTTGAAGCAATTTGCTTTTGAAGAAACACTGGGACCCTGTCCTTCCTCCTTCTCAGGCCCTGGCATCCCAGGGATGAGGATGCACTACATGTTCTTGTCATGCTGTGCTTGCTGACACAACAGGGCCAGAGGTCAGTGACTGAGGCCTGAGGCTCAAACAAGTGTTTCCTCTTTAAAGTTTACCTGGTATTTGCCACAGGCACAGAAAGCTGATACAACTATCAAGTAACTAGCAATGTATTTTACACTAATGTGCACTTAGTAGATTTCACCTGCATGTTCAAATGTATTATACCCATCCATCCATCCATCCATCCATCCACCCACACACTTATACACCCATCTACCCATCCATCCATCCATCCATCCATCCATCCATCATTCATCCATTCATCAATCCATCCATTTATCAACTCACCCACCTAACCATCCATCCATCCTTCCTTCCTTCCTTCCTTCCTTCCTTCCTTCCTTCCTTCCTTCCACCCATCCACCATTGTTCAATTACTAGCTGTCAGTACATCCACTATGAAGTGGACATGAATAGCATGGGGTCTAAGAAGAGACTGTGCCTAGACAGAACAGAGAGAGGCCATGAGTCTGGGTTTCTGTGTTACAAATCAAACTCCACATTAAACATGTAAGGATATTTCCATAATTTTGTACAACTTAAAAAAATCTGTTTGTCAGAAAAATCATATTGTTCAAAGTTTGTATGTGTGTGTGACATGGTTATTCACAAGTACCTTTTTTGGTATTGTATGGCTATTTTAAAATTGGGATCAAAGGAGATTCAGAACTGGATCTCAGCTGCCACAAAGATGATGTGGCTGTGGTGTGAAGGAGGGAGGAGCCGTGCTGAGGCCAGAGGAAAGATGCAAGTGAAGCCAGCTTCATATCAAGCAAGGCATCCCATCTAATGACGTTATACACCGGGCGAGGCACCAGCCAGCTTCAACGATTGTTAAGCATCCTTTGTAATGCTTATCTTTGTGTGTTGGACAATGAGTGAGGTGGGGGGAGACATCAAACCCATATGAGAAATAAGCCTTAATGACAACAAACAATTTATCAGACCCCTTTTCTTCATTCAGCATCAACACGTGGGAGCCATGGGGAGAACTGAACGACTTAACCCTTCTCATTCATCATCTGCCTGGGAACAAGTCGTAAAAGTCATGTTTTTCCAGATTACCTGACAGGGGATGTATGAAGCAGGCAGGGAAAGGAACAGTGAAGATGACAGGTTATGTGCCAGTCTTTTGAGCAGGTGGAGGATAGCAACGCATGTATCCTGGCTAATGGTGGAGAACACCATCACTTCTTAAGCGCTACGTACTTACACCCACAGCTATAAGGGACAACAGCTCAAGGAAATGAAACAAATGCCTGAGGTCACTCTCTGTAGCATTTACTCAATAAGCGGTAAGTACTTAATTCAGGCCAGAACTATTTAAGGGGTTTAGGGAGTTGAGAGACAGACCCTGTTCAGACCACCAAGCTGGTGAGCAGCAGAACAGGGGCTCCAGCAGCGTTTGTCCTAATTGGAAGAAGCTGGGTTGTGCCGTTTCTAAGCACCTAGTGACAGACCACTTGGTTTCTCATCCCTTTGGCTGTCTCCTCCACGGTAAAGCCTTTTCCTGTCATAGGGGCTGGCTCAGCTGCCTCCCCGAGCAGACTTTGAACTAAGGTGATCTTCATCCGAGCCCGCCAGCCAGTTCTTGAATCTTCAGTCAACACGGGAAAACCACAGGCAAAAGAACGGAATAAATTGCTTTAAGCATTTTACAGAAGTGGAGTTTCTGAGCCTCAAAGCTCAAGGCTTGATTCTACAGGCTGAACAAATCCTGCATTGATGCCACATTCCTCTGGTTGCTACTATTCTATTTAAACATCTGCTTCCAGATGTGGATATGCCCAAATCTGGCACACGAGTTCAAGGACTGGGTGTCTTCCTATAGAGGGAAAAAAATTCTAGATTTAACTTGGATAGATTAGATGAAGAATGATGACCAGGCTTTTAGAGTCTGCAACAGGCCCTTTTACATATATTGTTTAAATTTATCCATTACAGAAACCCTGTGGAGTGACCATTGCTTCATCTTACCACAATGTTGTTATAAGCTTAATGATTTATCCTAAGTCACCAGCTGGGTGGTGGCAGAGCTGAGGGTAATGCCCAAATCCATTTAGTACCAAGGCTCATTACACAGGGCTCAGCCTTCAGTCTATAATTTGCGTCTAAGTTCCCTGTAGATAGATGTAAACAGGACTCCTTTTCTCTCGCCAAGCCCTGATCCTCTTTAGATGCACCATTACCATGAGCTTGTGCCCGAGTGTCTCTCCAGCTAATACCAATGTAATGATGTTTAACTCTTTACACAGGGAAGAATTACCAGGCCCTCCTGCATCTGCCTTTCATATGGCTACAGCTCTTTCTATGTTCTTAGACTGGCTTTAGGCTAAGGAGGTCTATTGAATTCTAACTTAAAAAAAAATGCTATTGAGAAGACACCTGCTATTAAGAGAGAACATCAGCTTCCAAAGGATTAGAACATGAGAAAATGTCAGTGTAATATCCACGGCGAGAAACATGTGCCTTTCATATCTGTAAGTCAAAACACGGTCACCCTTCGAGCGTATCTCATTACATCTCCTGGAAGGCTCCCCTCCCCTCCCTGTGGGACTGTAAGGTTCTCTCTCTTTGGACACACATCATATTGCCGTGAGTGCAAGTACATACATGGAGAGCTAACTGGCAGCACGTGCTTTAGTGATTTTCAGTGTCCTCGTGGTGTTGTGTGCCATTCTCCCATTTCTGCCACACATCGGTCGTCTCCTGAGGAGATCCTTCCCTTCATGCAGTCACCCCTCTATTCCCGTCTTCCCACCCCCTGCCCCGTTCCACTCTCTCTTCTCTGAATTTCACCACTTTTCATACTTTAAGCCAGTGTTGAGTAAATTACACATTTTAGTTCATTACACCAAAGCTATGAACTAAGTATGGTTGTTTTTTATGGTACAGTCTTGGTAGTGAGAAACGTAGGCGATACATAGTTACCCAGGAAAGTGAGGCATTAATATATGTATCCAAAAATGTTTATATTAAAAAGAGATAGCAAAGTGGAAAACTTCCATTATAGAGAATATCCCCACAACTTGGATTACTGGTAGGAGAGTAGCATTATCACTCCCCAAATAGAGGGCAGAAAAAATGCTTGTTTGAATGACTGATGGATGGTACAATGGAAATTCTCCTTAAATAAAAGATGCAACAAGGACATAAAATGAAAAAGGAAAAAGAGAGTTGAGGAGAAGAGATTTATCTGCAGAACACTTGGTCTGGGTAGAGAAGGTTCAGGGTGATTTTTCTAATAGTGTGAACAAAGTCACAGAGGATATATTCTATCATATTATTGTGATAAAATGATATGCTTCCTGTAGAAACACATTTTTTTTTGAAATGGAGGAGCTTAATTGTAAGAATAGCATTATTTTAATTTTGAATACACTCATGGAAGTTCTATAACAAATGGGATTTTTAAAGTGGGTTACAATGTGTGTGACATATTATTGGATACTGAGTAGGTAGACCAGTAAGCTGGAGAGGGGTAAATGGAAAGACTGTACAAGCCACTCTTACAGAGCTGGGGTGGAAGGTCTATTTCTCGCCTCCTCGGGTGCTTTAAGAGGGGAAGATGTTGTACAACGCCCTGTTTTGTTTTTATATCTCTAAAAGCCTTCTCCACGTGCTTTATTCCGTTTTCAGGTCATCCTTTAAGGTTACTTAAGCTTTTAAAGAAAATGCTTGTGCATCAAGAATTTCATATTTATTTACATTCAGAAGGCACACATATCTAAAGTTTGGCAATGGAAATCAATCATTAACAGTAAAACTACAATAAACCGACCTTTAAATCGTCTTTTGGAACATGGGAGGTTGTTATTAGAGCCTTGTCACCCTCTGAGCCAGTGAAGAAGGAGGGTGGAGTGGTGAGATGTCGGTGGGAAAGGAGCCTGTTTCCCTGCAACTGAAGCAGGATTCATGTTCAAACTCAGCTCCAGCTTTAAAGGGGAATGGTGACTTTCAAAAGAAAATGTGTGAAGCAGAACGTATCCTTGAATAGTAAATTTAGGGAAGAGTAAATCAGAAAGTCAGCAGCATATGAGTTGTATTTGTATATGCATATTCATATGTGCATATACTAATACAATGACTAACAGGAAACTTACATGCACTTTCCTCTCTGTTTCTCTACTTTGTAGATACGTTTTTGTTGCCTGTTGCTTTCTTTAACCTGGAGGAGACTCACCTGTGAAACTATCTGTAAACTGACACACCAGGCCGTGGCATACTCTTCTTTAGACACTCTGCTTGAGTTGAAATCGGAGGCGAACGTGTTACTTTTAAGTATGGTGTGTGCAAATGAAACTGGCCACATCTGGCTTCAGTGAACGCTGACCTGTTGAGATGTGTCAACCACTCAGCTGTCAACCCTTCCTTTTTTTTTCCATTTTAAAAAGGAAACCCATTCAATTCAGTCTGTCATCTATCGAGTACGAAATGACTGAATAACCCAAGGATATTAATTTCTGCTCACTCCTTATTTTTTGACTATCCCAAAATAACATTGCAGAAAAGAAAATGGAGAATTGCAGAATCTCTTTGCTGGGTGGACCCTTCATGATCATTAAATCTTTGTGTTCATCTCACAGAGAAAGAAGAAGAGAGCCTCCCTAGACTTGATCTCGTCAGACTCCCTGGCAAAAACCAAAGCCAGTTTTTTGCTACTCACCTAAGGAAGGCCTGCGGATACCTCCCTCTCTACCTGATTCTAGATAACGAAGGCCTCTGAATGAAGAGACCAACCAGATGACTTTCTGAGTGAAACGATATTGATTCCTACACCTTGAAACACTACACACGAAGCAGAATGAAAAGTGTGTGTGTGTGTGTGTGTGTGTGTGTGTGTGTGTGTGCATGCGCATTGGGCCCATGGCCAGCAAGCAGCCTGGTGCTTTCAGCCCAAGCTCACCATGCAGATCCAACAATTGTTCAATTTATCTGCTCCTCAGTCTGCAGAATGGGAGTAACATCAATGCCACGCAGCTCAGAGGACAGAAGCAGATGTGAGATATGAAAAGCCCCCAGCTGCACCACCCAGGCCTGCCCTGGTTCACGCACATACCTGCTCTGGTAGGTGTGTCCTACTTAGACTGACAATGAAGGACCTCAAGACACAGGGCCATCAAGCACAACCTAAGAAAAACCAGGGGGAGAAAAGATAAAAAGCAAACTCACTATGAGGTGCAGAATAAAAGGAAGGAAGGAACACACCCTGGCATATTTGAGGCTGGCAAGAAATAATGTCATTTTGAAATTACAGGTGGATGTGTTTCCTCCCCCCAGCCCCCACTCTCTTTTCCAGCACGTTTTGGCGAGCTGCGGAAAATGAATAGAAGAGACAAAAAAGTACTTTGCCCGGCAGGAATACAGAATTGTGAAAGCACAGACAGCATACAGAGGCACTGCCATTCACTCACAAAGAATTTTGTGCATGTAGATGGCTGATTAATTGCCGGCCTGCATAGACGAAGCTGCAACAAGCCAGATACTGTCAGCATGCCATCGGTTACCATGGAAATGCACGAGGCTCCTGTCTCCGACAGACCCTTGAATACTGGATAGATTGTGCCATATGTAAATAAGGCAGATTAGTTTTCCTATATCTTCCAGACAAGGTTAGACAAAAAGAAAATATATCTGTTTAAACATACTCTCTAGCTTCTCAGATGCAGCGAATGAAATGGGGGCCTTTTTCTCAGGAAGCTGAACTCAGATTGTTATAACTGAAAGGCACTTAGAGAGAAGAAAAAAATCACCAAAAAGATGCAAAAATGCTTTGCTCATATGCAGGGAGGGCCTCCAACTTGGCCATGCGAAGGCACACTTACCAGACTTTTGTTTTGTAGCCAGAGAAGTAGGTATCTTGGCTGTTCTTTTTTGGGTTACACAACACCAGGCCGTGATTTCTACAGCATTAGGTGAGAAATTGTTTAAATTGGTCTGTAATTTTTGTATATTATAAAGGGAAACTAGTGAGCCTCAAACCAGCATAATAAACAACATTTATCCAAACGTTTTAGAATGCTAAACTCTGTAATGTAGGTACTCACTTAGACATGATGGTATTTCCTTTCTTTTTCTCTTTTTAAAATCTAGTTTTTGCTAGAACTCTCAAACTTTGTAACTTCTCACATTTCAACAATATATAATTTATTAATTAAGTCTGATTCTATTTCAAGAAAATCTAGTTATCAGTTGGATATTCTAAAATATATGGTGACTAAAGTTTTTTACATAATTTATGACAGATGACTACTTTTCTGATGTTCATGTGCAAATAACAGCTTTATATTTTAATCTGTTTATTTATTAATGAAAACGTCCTAAGAGCTAGGGAACATTCCACTAGACAGCAGGACTGAGCAGTTCTTAAAGAGTTCCTAAAATGTGAGTTTCTCAGAATAAAATATTATATAAATTTTCTTATCCTAAGTTTTTTTTTTTAAAGGCTTGCGCCACCACCACCCGCTTCTTTTTTTATTCTTTTTGTTGTTGTTGTTGTTGTTGTTGTTGTTGTTGTTGTTTTCCGAGACAGGGTTTCTCTGTGTAGTCCTGGCTGTCCTGGAACTCACTCTGTAGACCAGGCTGGCCTCGAACTCAGAAATCCACCTGCCTCTGCCTCCCAAGTGCTGGGATTACAGGCGTGCGCCACAACGCCCAGCTTATCCTAAGTTTTAAAAGCCATAGTTTTTATGCATTTTAAAGATTTTAATGGATCATATAGATGTAAAATTTCCATACTTAAACCAATACATTTACATGCTATTTGAGTAGATACAAATAGGAACAGTAGTGGTTATTATACTTATCCAGATTTTCTTTTTTTTTCTTTTTTTCTTTTTCTTTTTTCTTTTTTTTTCTTTTCTTTTTTTTGTTTTGTTTTTTTTTGTTTTTTGTTTTTTTCGAGACAGGGTTTCTCTGTGTAGCTCCAGCTGTCCTGGAACTCACTCTGTAGACCAGGCTTGCCTTGAACTCAGAAATCTGCCTGTCTCTGCCTCCCAAGTGCTGGGATTACAGGCGTGCGCCACCACCGCCCTGCTAAACTCTTCTAAATTTCCTTTAACAAGCTCCTCCTTATCTGGGTAAATGTAACACAATTTATTTTTATTTCCTATCAATCTACATATTAGATATTAGAACTGTCAATATAGTATGCTATACCATATAATGTCTATATCTTATAACTCAGAGTGGGCTTGCCAAACATGAATTTGGCATTGCTATTAAATATTATCCAAAATTCTTGAAAGAAGCATTGCTTACATATTTTTTCATGTAAATAATAGACTATTTAAAACCACTGGCTTTTACTGTTTTCCTATTTTTTTCCTTGCAAAATTCTCTTTGTGATTTTCAATATGAACAAAATATTAAGTGGGGTGGCTTTCATACCTATTTCTAAATGAAGTTAGCAAGTATGTCATAGCAGTACAATCATAAAGAAGAGATCAAAGAAAGTGGTTCAAACACCTCGGGGGCAGGCCAGTAGAGCATGTGATTATTTTCTCTGCTCTTCAAGTGTGGGGTATGCAGAGACACAAATGGGTCTCCATCCTCAGAACACTTCCTGGCTCATTTTCCACAGCCTACTGACGACGCCCCACCTTGCTCCCTTAAAACTAATCACAAGTAAGCACTGGGGATGTTTGGAGGGTCACGTAGAATTCTAACGTTTCTGCTCCTTGGAAATCTTTCAAGCTCACCATCTACGAGCATGTATGTTTGAAGAGGCAGTAGTACCTGCATCCTTGAAGCCAAATGACGCGCCAAGGAAATTTGTCGAATTTCTTCATTCTCAAGTGCTATTACGAAAATGTTCTATGTTCCCAGTTACGAGGCACATGCCCCCTGCATTCCAGAAGTGTGTTAGATTTTAGTTCTCTAAAACTCTTGATTTGCAAAATGCACCTCTTAAATGGTTACACAAACAGGAGACTATTCCTTGCTGCTTAAATATAACAAAACAGGAAGTTTCTATGGTTGTATATGCCGGGAATGTTTCTTAAACATTTATTTATTCACGTTACAACCCTATATCAGCCCTTCCTGTCCTCCTAGTACCCTTTCACCCAAGTCTTCCTCCCATGTCTCCTTCCCCCTCAATCAAGTTGGTGCAGGACTAGACACATCCTCTCCCACTGAGGCCAGACAGGGCAGCCATTTAGGGGCACGTGATCTACAGGCTGGAAGGCACCAGGCTCAGGGATAGCCCCTGCTCCATTTGTTGGGGGGAGAAGCAGCTGGTCCTCTGCCACAGATGTCTAGGGGGCCTAGGTCCAGCCACTGCTCACCTTTTGGTTGGTGACTCAGTCTCTGAAGTTTGCAGGCAAATGGATGGAAGTAGAAATACCATCCTGAGGGAGGGAACCCAGACCCAAAAGGACATGCATGGTATGTCCTCACTGATAAGTAGACCTTAGCCATAAAGTACAGGATGACCACACTATAATCAACAGACCCAAAGAAGCCAAATAACCAAAAGGGCCCAAGGGAGGATGCTTGAATCTTTCTCAGAAGGGGAAACAAAATAGATATTAGAGTTTGGTGGCCGGAGGGAACTGGGTGGAAGAGGGAATGGGGACGGGAGAAGAGATCATATATAGGGAGAGCCGGGGGGGGGGGAAGGGGAGGAGAGAAGGGAGCTCGGTGTTGGTTGGGGCGATCTCTAGGACGTACCAGAGACCTAGAATTGGGGGGAGGACCCAGAGCGTCTATGGGAGCGACTCTAGCCGAGACTCTAGCAGATGGGGATGTGGAACTTGAAGGGGCCACACCCCGTAGGCAGGCAGGACTCCCAGTGGAGGGAGGAGAAGAACAACCTACCCAGAAAACCCCTTTGACCCAGAATGTGTCCTGCCTACAAGGTGTGCAGGGACAAAGAGCAGAGACTGCGGGAATGGCAAGCAATGACTGCCCCGGAATGTTTAGAAACAATTAACAATCTGGCAAGGAAATATCAGACCTCTCAGTTCCTAGCAGAAGGGGAATTTTCCATGGGGAGGCCGCGCTGTCCTATGGGGAGGGCATTTGTTGGTCATTTATAGAGCACGTAATGTACTCTTTACTCTTCATCAGCATGGGAGATGCCAGAAGATACCTAAGGTCCCTGCACCCGTGGGGCTGAGCCCTCACGGGAGTAGACATGACCTTGGGAAAAGAGAACACCAGTTGTCCAATTCCCAAGCCTGCGATGCTCCTACCTGGCTCATCCTTACCGTGCAAACCTCTTCCCTGTTCAGTTACTTCTGTATGTTGTCGCACTTTTCTATCTTACAGATTCCTTATGAGCTGTGCATATGGTCTGGATCTCTCAAAACTTTGGATCTACCATGTCCATTTTGGCCAACATGTAGTAAGTTTCCTGTCACTATGGTAAGGAATCTAGCTTCCCTGGTTACGTAAATGTGATATAGACAAGGCACAAAGCTTAGGGGTAGCTTGCCTCATCTCCTATAGCTGGGAGTATAGAAAACATATCCATCTTTAGGGCTAGGTTTTATAATTTTAATATTTCTTTTTTTAAAGATTTATTTTATTTATATGACTACACTATAGCTGTCTTCAGACACACCAGAAGAGGGTGTCAGATCTAGTTATGGTTGTGAGCCACCATGTGGTTGCTGGGATTTGAACTTAGGACCTTTGGAAGAGCAGTCAGTGCTCTTAACTGCTGAGCCATCTCTCCAGCCCAATTATAATATTTCTTATTGTTAGTGAACAGTAAAAAAACAAAAAACAAAAAACAAAAAAAACCCCAACAACAACAACAACAACAAAAAACAACCCATGCTATTCTGCGGACTTCAGAAATTTTAACCAAGGAAATTCTACTAATTAAAAATGTACCTTTATTCATTTTCCCTCCTCTTTTCATAATTTATAATTTGTCCTTTCCTTTTCCTCCACACAAACTTCAAACTTTTCCATATGCCCCTCTCTAGTCTTCTTCAAAATCATGGTGTCTTTCTTCACATTGTTGCTGCATACACATGTGTGTGTGTGTGTGTGTGTGTGTGTGTGTGTGCACGCACATTTCTAAATATAACCTGTTCAGTCCATGTAATGTATATTTTCAGGGTTGACCATTTGGCACTGAACAACCAATTGGTGCACTCTTTTCCTGGGAAGGCCGCCTCTCCCAACTTTTCTCAGTTGCTACCGTTCTTTCTTTAGGGTTGAGGCCTTGTGGACACTTTTATTGAGTCTTCTTAGGCATGTCCATTGTCAAATACACTTATTTTAAAAAAAAAAAAAAACAGTCAAACAAGATGATCTCTAGGTCTGGTGGGGAAGAGCTTAGAGATGATGAGGAGAGTTTAGCATGCTTGCCAAAGTTCAACCCTCAACAACCCAAAATAAACATAGTTAGGAAATGATGATGGGAGTAAATTGGATTTATAGGGTTAGAAAAGGCGAAACTCAGCTTATCATAAAACATGTCTCCTCTAGGAAAGATTCGTGTAGAGAACCGACAGAGAAGACAGATCTGAGGACCATGCAGTAAGTAACTGCACACATGATTTAAAAAAAAGTGGGGGCGAAGAACCTAGTTGTGGAGGAGCGGTCCCCTCATGCTGACCCCTCTTCCCGAATAGTGAAGTCATCTGTCATCATGCTGATCATGGAAAGAGAAGCGTCAGCTCCAGCACCTTTTGATTGACAAGTGAGAACACAGAAATATAGAAGAATAAATAAAAGTGTCAAGGGACCATATTCTTTATTCATATAAAAACATATTAGCATGCCAGTAGGGAGGAGCATGTCCCTTCTCTTGCTGTCGTTTTGCAAGAGTAATTTAAAGATGAACTTACTTTGTTTTTAAGTGAATGTCCTACCCATCTGATGCAGTCTCTGTGTCTCTCCAGGTTGCATGCACACGCCTCCCCTATATGTGGACACCAGAGGTCAATGATGGACGTCTTCCTCCATCTTACTCTACCTTGTTTTTGTAAGCTAGGGTCTCTCTTGGACCTGGTGCTCACAGTGCTGGGTGCTCTTAACCACATCCACCTATTTTGTGTGGGGTACTAGGTGTTCAAACTCTAGTCCTCTTGCTTAAAAGAGAAGTGCTTTACTGATCAGACTGAGCCCTCTTATAGCTGCTAATATTGTCTTAATTTAAAACATCAGCGTGTGCTTGTTTCATATGCAAAAGCGTCAAGGAGATCCCGCATGGGAGAAATAGTTTGTGAAGTGTTCAGTAAAATGAATCAGGTAAGGCAGAAGAAGCAGGAGTCTGAGCAACAAAAGATGGAAAGGTCCCTGTCTATGTCTCACCCACATATGGCTGCTTGTGCCCAGAGCATGTGAATCATTGATGGTCTGTAAACAATGAATGGCATCCTATTGTATAATGACCCCGTGACACTTCCGTAGTTTAAATATGTAGCCAAAGTACAAATGTTTCAGTCACTAGGGGCATCCCAATGTGAATGCAAGCATAAAGCTTTTCTTCTATTGTATCATTATTATTATCACTGTGAGGGGTATGTGCATGTATGCACATGTGTATGTGTGCATGTATGCACATGTGCATGTGTGCATGCATGCATGTGTCTGTGTCCTTGCCTATGAGGGGTCAGAGATCAATATCAAGGGGCTTCCTCCCTGGCTCTTTTGGAATAGCTCCTGTCACTGTGCCTGAATCTCACCATTAGGCAGGATGGCCAGTGAGCTCCGGGACTCTCTTACTCAGAACCCTTTCCCAAGCACTGTGATTACGATTGTCAGCTTCCATGCCTGGCATTTTAAGCGGATCCTGAGGGCCCCACCCAGGTCTATAAGCTTGTACAGCAAGTATTTTACATATAAGCCCTCCCCAGCTCTTTATCAGCTTTATTGACTTCATATCACACATTGTACATGGTTGTTGGTGTCAGCATCTTCCTGAGATGGGGTATAAACTTCTGACACGGTGCTGGGCACCAAAGAGGACAGCATGCACTATTGAAGCTGTCTCTGAGATGACACCTAAGGTGAAAACAATCAGAAACTTAAGGTCTCACTCAGGGGTTTCGTCTATCACAGTGGAGTCTGCCTTCGTTTTCTTATCACAGAGACGGCCCTGACCTCCATCTGTCAACGTTTAAAAACGAAATTTCAAATTATTTTTATGTTGACAATTATCTAACCCGTGTCTTCACAGACTCAAAATGAAGATTTTAGCACACAGTAGGTACATATAAGGCTGTTTCCTTCTATCTACAGTGGACACTTTGGATCTGAAGGGTTTCCTTAAGAGGCAAAATGATGAACATCAGCTGACCTCCCTTTTGCTCCCCGCAAAGGTCGAGGGTGAAGAACAAGTTGAGTTAGCTGACTACTGAGGTCCGTGTGAGCACAGTCGTGTAACCTCCTGATAGACGGGTTGATGTTGGAGGGACTGGTGTTCATTATTAGCACACAAAACTGAAATAAGATTAATTATTTGATCAGGGAACAATACACAGCCCAAACAAAGACCAGGGGTGAGATAAGAAACATTTTTTTTTTTTTTTTTTTTTTTTTTAGATAAAACAGGCACCTTTTTCTCTGATAAAAGAAGACTCATTTGCAAATGCACGTGGTGCTGACAAACGACACACTCTACCGTACGTTTATAGAGCTCTGCGCACTGCTTCAGGCTGGTCTGCAGCCGAGACCTAGAACAGACCTGTTCTGCCAGGGAAGCTATCCTCTCAAGCCGGAAGCTCCCGATCAGATCAGCAAACCTGAAAAGACTTGGGCAAAGACGGGATTTCTAAATTTCTATTCATGTAAATTATAAAAAAAACCACCAGGCATGGTGGTTTACATCTTTAATTCCCACACTTGGGAGGCAGAGGCACGTGGATCTCAAGTTCAGTGCCAGCCTCGTCTACACAGTGAGTTCCAGGACAGCCAGAGCTATGGAGAAAGATTCCATCTCTCGACAAACAAACAAACAAACAAACTCACAAAGACGTATCTTTTTTAGTGTACTGCAAACACAGGTCAAAGTGCTTTGCTTTGTTTATTTTCTTCTTCATAACTAAAGGGAAACATCCTCTCTTCGTGTGCTGTCCCCAAAGCAGCTGACTGGGAGGGTGGCTTCCCTTCAGAGGGTCCTTAAGAGGAACTAGACATTTTCTATACAGTTTAGTACACTTGGCTGGCTAATGGTGAACAAACCTAGTAACATGCCAGCACTGTAAATGCTTCTCCTTCAAAGTAGTCAACCCTGGTCCCTTTACCATACAAAGTTAATGGCTAGAATAAGCTTGGTTTCTCTCAACTCATGGTCTCTGATGGAAGAGATCCACCAGATGGCTGGTTGTGGTCTTTCATTCATGAGAAATTTAAAATCTGCAGAAGGGCCTTCACACTATATCAGTTTACCTCCCCAAACACCCCCAGTTGGTAAATTTGCTTCTCCAGCCACCTGGATCTGTGACTATTACAACCTTCTATTGCAGAGTGGAGAAGCAACTGCATGTTCCATAGAAAACGCCATGCGTGCATTTCCAGTTTTCAATGCACATGATACTAGAGACTTCCTTGTAAGTAAAATTATAACAGACCCTCCAATCTCATTTTCTACACTAATCTATGTGCTATTTCAACAGCTCCAATATAAATATAATACTACCAGATGTTTATATGTTCACATGGGGTAAAGGCTTAAACGGACATGTTTTTTACTTAATTGAATTCAAATAGTAATTTATATTTAATTTATTATTATTTAATTTACCTATCTATTGATACAAGTGACAATACTGTTTGATAATAAGTTAATACAGTTGCGGGTTTCAAGGAAATACAATGGAAACTTCATAAGAAGTTTGCAGAGCCCAGAGGCCTGCCGGAGCCCTGGGTCTTGAATACAGATTGCTCTTTATCCTCATGTGGAACGGCACCAGTGATGGGATCCTTGGGGGCTGCGGAGACGAGACCTCCACGAGCAACACACACATCTCCCTAGTTCCCCTTCGGTCTCGATACCCTGGCCTTCCGCCAGCCCAGGTTCAGATGACATGCTACCTCTGTTGACCGTCAGCAATCTTCTTGTTGTAACAGAGCACCCACTCTTGCACCCAGCAGCACCAGAGTGCTTTGGAGAAACCAGAAGCCATGCTACTGTTGCTTCTTCCAAAATCACAATGAATTTCGGTAATAGACCCATTTCCCCCTGGCAAGGTATGTGCAGATGTGTGTTTGTGCAGCAGATACATGGATGTGGACAAATGTGTGTGAGTTTTGCATGCTGGCTGCTTTAGTGGGCGATGCAAAACAGGCTTCCAGGACTCCAGGTGGGAGAGGGACCTTTATGTGTTCTTTGGAGAAATGGGCAGGGTTTGACCTACAGTCACCTGAGAGGGAAGGGACGCTCTGCTCTGTCTTATGGTACAAATCACCTGCAAATCTCCTCTTTGTTGAGTTTATGACCACACTGTATATGGTACAAGCAATCTACTTTATTAAAACTAATTTTTACTTGATGAGAAGATACTCCATTCGGTCTCCTCTGCTGTCAGTTCAAACAGGAAAGTAAGAAAATGCACTTTTCTCTCCAGGCTGTAACTAAAGAGTCTATTTTTCCAGCGTTTGCTTATATGCCTCCATGTTCAATATTTTTCTTTGAGGATCTGCGACACACTTGAGTCATTTCAACTTCAGGCCATCCATCAGAATAAGTTAAGAGCAGGAAAGGGTCAGCCTTTTCTGCCTGCCAGTCTAGATAGCTTTCGTCTCTAATGGAATCCTTTCGATAATTATTTCATACTTCGGGGCCAATCTTGATGGAGTCCATTCACCCCTGTGCTACCTCGGCAGATCATTCAAAAGCTTCTATTAGGACTCTCAGAGAAACCTCCTTTTGCTTTATGCTCAAAGAAAGGCAGTAGAAAACTAAACTTCAAGAGGGCCAGGCTTTCTGTAATCACCGGCCTGCCTGCTGTACAAGAGGCACTGGGTGGTTTTTTTTTTTTTTTTTTTTTTTTTCTCTTCTGAAAGCTCTGTGCCCAGGTGGAAGGGCTCTAAACCATGCACACACCAGGCCGTCCTCAGCCCCACCAGTCCCACTCAGAACTATGATATCTGCCCATGCTCATTTGCATATAACCTCCCCACACTTAATATTTGGGACAGTTTGGCACTGGCCCTGTTTGGATGGCCGTGCTTTCCAAGAAGACAAAAGAAAAGGAATCTCTGAGCAATCACCATCAAGATAAAAAAGATCGGGCATACTCTAGGACACCTATTTATTTCTGGAATGTACCACAGTCCTTTTCTTCCTAATTGTGTTTTTGCTTTGTTACTTACGAACGCCTGCAGTAATTCTCTGAGCAGGGAGCAGCCGACGGGCAGGTGTGAGCTGAGAAGTGTGGCGGGCTCTGAGCAGAGCAGCTGATAAGAGAATAGACAGGCCAGATGTCTCTGCTGACCACATTCCCAGGACGCGTGCCCAAATGGGGCTCTTCAGGCTTACCAGAGGCAGGGGACTTCCTTCAACAAAGCCAAGAACCACCTGTCTGTTCGGAAGGAGGAAGACAGGGAAACGCTGTCTATGTGTGCTCGTGCAAGGTGAGGTGGGGGTGTGGCATCCTCCACGCCACCTCTTCTGCAGAGGGTTTAAGGTGGTTTTTGAATATGTATGTGAGATGGGGGCACAGCGTTCGCCAGAGACAGCAAGGTAAAGGTGCATGTAGATACTCACAACCCTGCTTACCTGCGTCAAGCAGGGCACTACTGTTCCAAGCCATACGCACAGCAGGAACACTCACAGTGCAGGAGGGGCAGAGGGAGCAGCTCTGTAAGCAAGTTACTGCTAGGTAGCAAGCACAGGCAAGGGGCGTGGAAAATGACAACTAAGCGAGCCTTGCTGAGATTCGAACTTAGGCTGCGAGTGCACATCCTTCAGAAAACCAGCGGGCCCATGGACCTTCTCCCTAAACGAAAATAGGCATCTGCACATCTGGAACATTCAGCGAGTGCGTTTTAAATGTATCATATTATACAGGACACTTTTTAAAACAAGGTATCAGTCTGCTGCACAACAGATTTGTATTTTATGTCTTGCTTTTCATTACTAGTAGATTTACAAATAACCTATCATTTCATATTTTTTTTTCTTATAAAGGCTACCCATTCAATGAGCTTTTTATTTCCCCCTTTAGTACAAGGATGAACTTGGGAGACTTTTGAGGGCGTAATTGGTTACTTAAAATGTGAATCGTGCAGTTTCTTGTTTTCAATTTTAAAACACATTCATTTATTTGTGTGAGTGTGCGTGCGTGCGTGCGTGCGTGCGTGCGTGTGTGTGTGTGTGTGTGTGTGTGTTGGTTCAGAGAATGAGTCAATTCTACTGTTTGGGTTCTGGGGACTGGACTCAGGTCCCATTAGGCTTAGTTGCAAGCATCTTTGCCCACTGGCCCGATTCTATGCTAATTAGAAATCACATATCAGTGCACCTGGGTTCTCCTTAATCTTCATCACATTTGAAAGTATGAATGTCTGACATCACATTTCTTTACAGTGTAACGCTTGTAACTTTGTTACATATTGCATGGTAGGTACAAAGATAATGTTCTAAATATTTCAAGTGTTTAAATAGTTTTCCCCTAATGCCAAGGTATCTCTTTCAAGGTATCTGATTACTTGAGTCACATGGGGTTAAGTTCTCGTAAGCCGCCAGCAACAGTCAGAGTTTAGCACCTTCCTCCTCACTAGTCACTGAAACTCGACAATCTCTTAGTCTACTATAGTTTACATTGTAAATGTGAATAAGCTGTTGGATATACCTGAATGACTGTACAATTCTTGTCCTGTCATTTATTTCCTTATTTGGACTTTTTAAAGGTTTATTATTTGTTTTTATTTTATGTGTATGCACATCTTTGTGCATGTATGTCTGTGTACCATATGCACGCCTGGCGCCTGTGGAGTCCAAAAGATGGTGTTAGATTCCCTGGGACTGGAGATAAATATGGTTGTGAGCCATCCGTGATGTTGGTTCAGGGAACTGAATCTGGGTCCTCAGCAAGAACAGGCAGTGTCTTAACCATTGACCCATCTCCATGGCCATACACACACACACACACACACACACACACACACACACACACTGAGACTGCCATTATGCCACTCTGAAAGCTAGTTATAAGGTTACTCTGCTGTTAAAATGCCTCAGATGGTAGTAAGTTGTAACAAAACTTGACTTCTATCTTTTTATTATTTATTTTTTCTTTAAAAATTTTAATACAATTATTTTGACTTTTTTTCATTTCTCCACACAACTTTGTTCTCTCTCTCTTTAAAAAATCCAACAACAAATAATAAAAACACAAAATGGAAATCAAAACAGACAAACAAATGAAACAACAGGACAAGAAAAAAATTAAAAGCCAAACCAGACCGAAATGAGATGAGAAGTTCCCTGAACAACTAAGGAGATCATTTCGTGGTGCTCAATTGCTCCTGAACAAGGACCTGAGCCTCCTGTATGGCGGTCCCTCATGTAGAGTGGATATACACAGTGACACGCAGTAGGTGTGAATTGGAAAGAGCGCCATGGTTAGGGGCAGGACCTCGTGTCCACTTCCGCCTCTCAGTGCTGGGATTCCGTCTGGCCTGAGCCTGTGCAGGCCCTGGGCAGGCTGCCCATCTCTGTGAGTTCATCAGTCCTGTTGTGTCTGGAAGATGCTATTTCCTTGGAGTTATTTACCGCCCCTGGCTCTGAGCAATCTGTTAGCCTCCTCATCTGTACTGATGCCTCAGCCTTGAACGGAGGAATACGATAAGGACGTCTCATTTAGGGCTGAGTGATTCGCAGTCTCTCACTCCCTGTACAATGTCCAGTTGTGGGATGTGGTGGTCTGAATAGATTTGGCCCCCATAGATTCATGTGTTTGAATGGTTGGCCCATGGGGAGTGGCACCATTAGGAGGTGTGGCCCATGGGGAGTGGCACCATTAGGAGGTGTGGCCCATGGGGAGGGGCACTATTAGGAGGTCTGGCCCATGGGGAATGGTACTATTAGGAGGTGTGGCCCACGGGGAGTGGCACTATTAGGAGTTGTGGCCCTGGAGCAGATAGGGCCTTGTTGGAGGAAGTGTGTCACTATACGGGCTTTGAGGTCTCCTAGTGCTCAAGCTTTCCCCAGTGTGGAACAGACTCCTGGAGGCCTTTGGATCAAGATGTCGAACTCTTCGTTGCTCCAGCACCCGTGTCTGCCTACATGCTGCCGTGCTTCCCACCATGACGACAATGGACTGAAGCTCTGAAACTGTAAGCTAGCGCCAACGAAATGTTTTCTTTTAAAAGAGTTGCCTTGGTCATGGTGTTTCTTCATAGCAATGAAATGTTTCGCTAAGACAGGAGTCTCTGTGTTAATCCCCGTATGCTTCAAGAGGAAGCTTCCCGGATGCGGATTGGAAATTTGGGGTCATTTGCCGTAATTGGAAAGTAAATTCCGAGGTGCTATTGGCAGTTGACAGCTGCCTGGAGAGGGAGAGTCAGCTCTCCTTAGGGGTGTGGTTCTTGGTAGGTGGAACAAGTATATGGGTACGACTAATTGGCCTGGATTGGGTTTTGAAAGAAACAAGGACACAACATTGGTGGTTTTGGAATGGGGGTAGCTCTGAGAGGCATTGGGGGAGGAGGGTAGATAAAATCAAAACACAATGTATGAAATTCCCAAAGAATTAATAAAAATGTTTTAAAGGAGTAAATGGATTAGAGCTTAGGGAGTTCATATGTTGGGGGCTACAGGGAGAGCTGAAGCTTCAGGCTGAGGACCCCATGGTGAGGGCCCAGGCACTGAGAAAGTCTCTCTCCTCCCCATAACTCTAGAGGTCACTGAAGACCCAGGGAACAGACCAGTCCCGAACCCAGGTTACTGCAGCTTCCACGCTTCAACAAGCAAGTCTCTCTGCACAGTACATGGTTGGTAACACGGAAACTCACGTCTGGTTATGGTGCTGAGACTGTGGAGTGCTCATGAATGGGACACCCATGTCGCCCTACACCCGCCCCCCCCCCCCCGAGGATCAGGGAACCATCTTGGAAGAGGGAGGGTCTGTAAGGGTCAGAGGTCAGGGAGGATCAGAAGAAAGCACTGTCTTCGGCATCTGTCAGGACCTTTAGACTCAGGAACCTATAGTACAAGATCGACCCCGTCGACACTCCAGTGAGGAAGGGGAAGATGTCTCTAACCGAGGAGCTACTGACTTCTGACAAAAGAGAGTCCCCTCCTTTATTTGTTAATGATAAGGCTCATGGTCGATCAGCCATGCCCTTATGTGTGGTTCAACACGAAAGAGTATACAGACAGAACACCTTAGAATCAACAGGTGAATAACAACAAACGAACAAACAAAAAATCCCCAAGAAATTGGGGGTGTAGACAGGTGGGGTGAGTCTGGGAGAAGTTAAATGGAGGAGTTGGAGGTGAAAATGATAAAAAAACACATTGTATGGCATTCTCATATAGTTAATAAAACATTCCTTAAAGACAAATAAATAATAATTGAAATCTAGAGCTAGAATCTAGTGATCACTGCATTCACCTGTCTTAGTCATTTATTTGAAAAATAGCCATCTTGGGGGACCTCAGTACCTGGAAACACACCCATGATTATTTCTTTAGTTACACTATTTCTCAGCTTCCCAACTTTCACTTAATGCGGACTGACGGCACACAAACCTATTCTGAATTCAAATGTCAGACCAGCAGGGATGTTTATTTTTAGAGTGGCTTTTATTGATCCGTTGATAATTTGGTACAATGTATCTTGTTCATAGTTAGCTCTACCTCAGACAAATTGGCTCACCTCAGACAAATTCCCTCTCCCATCTCCTTCTGGAGTAATTTTAATTGGAAATGTAATATCTAGTGCTAGGGAGATGGCTCGGTTGATAAGGTGCTTGTCCTGAAAGTGTGAGACCCGCTCAATGCCCAGAACCCACGTGCAAATAACCAGGTGCTGTGGTATATGGTTATAATCCCATAACTAGGAAGGTAGACGGGGCATTCTGGCCAGCCACCACAGTCAGCCTTGGGAGTCCCAGGTCAATGAGAGACCCTGTCACAAGAAATAAGATAAGCAGAGCCTTAAGAATGATACCTGAGGTTGTCCTCTGGCCTCTATACATGTGCTCCCTCATATACATGCATTATATATACCCACATACACACCAACACACACATTCAAACACACACACACACACACACACATACACACACACATTCAAACACACACACACACACACACACACACACACAAAGTGTAGTATCTGAGTAAGTCCTGTGATTTGGAGATGCAGCTGAAAGTGTGGTTAATAGGCTGTGTGCGGTGGTGCACATCTCTAGTGCCAGCACTTGGGAGGCAGAGGCAGGCAGACCTTAGAGAACTTGAGGCTAGCTGGGTTTACAAAGTGAGTAATGGTCAGAGCTGTTACACAGAGAGAAACCTTGTCTCAAACAAACAAACAATAAAAAGTATGGTTAAGAGATGAAGAAACATGTCAGATGTTCTAGAGCCAGACCCAGAGGCGGGACATCCAGGCGAGCCCAGAGAAGTCTTGAGTGCAGCCACTCCTTTGGTAGCAGACTTATTAGCTCCAAGTAGGCAATTTTTTCCCAAGGACAGAGGCCTCTGCTGCCTCGGTAATGGCTAATAATGTGCCCTTCGTCTAGAGGGAAGCCATGCTCCTGAGAGGGACTGGGGGCATTAGGTTCCCTTGCAGACTCCCCAGGCCTAGGAAGGAGCTCTTTGTTGCAGTTTTCAAAAAGAAAGAGCATAAGCCTTTGAGCGAGATGAGTGACAAGATTCTGGGCAGCATGGCACCGTGTGCATCCCCGGGAAGCTCTCAAACATCTGACAGGATGCTCTCAGACCCCTGACTGAACTCAAATACCTATGCTGGCTATAAAGGCACGCTCTTCCCTTGAGGAGAAACACTCTTTAGAACCTTTGAATTGCCTCCAAAGACACTGAACTGGCCGTCTGTTCCTGTCTGACCAAGCTGCTATTTGAGCTGTGACTCCCTAGAAGGTTTGTGACAATAAGTTGTGCGGTACACAGTTACGTGGCTGCCCTTCCCTCGTTTTCTTTGCCGGGCTCTTAAAAGCATTCACATGTGGGAAAAAAGAGAACAGATTGTAGTCTTTCTGGTCATTTCCATTTTCTCTGGAGAGATGCCCAGGTGATCCCTGCCTCTCCTACAATTTCGTCGTGACCATCAGACAACAGCCTCATGAGCCTTGGTGCAGTGTGAGAGCGCCTGCACGCTCTGTGATTATAAAGCACGGAGCCAGGACACAGCGAAGGGCCTGCTTTACACAAGGACTCACTGTGCAAGGGGACGGCACGGCTGGACATTGCACATGTATTTGCTGTACAAGCATAGGGACCCCAGTGACTACAATCCTTAGAATCCACATAAAAGGCTGGATGTGGTAACGCAGTTTTGAATCCCAGCTCTTAGGGCGGCAGAGGAAGGCAGAAGCCTGCATCTCCCTGGCGGCTCAGCTTACACTATTTGGTGAGCTCCAGGCCAGGGAGGGAGAGCCTCTGTTTCAAAAAGGGTGAATAGAACTAAAAGAACAAACAATACCTGAGCTTGGCCTCTGCTCCATACACTGGCATACATCTATACACACATGCACACACATGCATCCTTACATACATATATCTAGACACATATACATACACCTGCATCCAAACACACATATACATACATACATTCATACATGCATGCATACACATGTGTCCATATACAGACTATTAACACATACACATACATCCATACACACATACACCTATACACACACATCCATCCATACACACACGCACAACCATGCATCCATACACAAAGGCACACAGGTGCACACCTGCCAACAATCCAGAGGACTCGAAGGGGAAGAACAAACGTCTAATGCCACCAGGAAAACTACTGGACCAGGATCAAGTCCCCAAGTCAGGTGAGCCACAAGAACTTTCAGTGGAAAAGGAGCCTGAGCCCTTCCCACGCAGCACCGAAGCCATACTCGTGGGGACTGCATTTAGACGGCTCTATTTCCTCCGATTCAGGGATAGCACCCCCTCTGCTCATACGTTTAAGACGCAAGGGTTCCCCGCACGTCAAGTGTTTGCAGATGTGCCGGAATCAACCGTCATTTAAGAAACCCGCCATCTTTCAGAATGAAGCTCCTGTGTGTCCCAGTAAGTTCAATTGAAAAGAAAAGAAAGAGATCTGATGCTGTTTCTTTGCTCTGCCACCCTCCCACCTGTACGTTGCAGATTTCAAGCTAGCGAGCGCTGAAGGAAATCACGCAGCCTGTTATTAAAGCCAGCCCTAGCGCCAAGTGACACGGGTGCCTGAGAGCGAGAGTGCTTCAGAACTGACTGCTTAATTGTCAATAGTGCAACTGCATTTAATCAATATTTGTGTGCTTTTCTGGGAGACGAAGGAAACATGTTAGGGGCTGATTTTACCATTTGTGTGTTAGGAGAGCACACAAAAGCCGTGTCGTAGTTCCAGCCGTAGGCTTGGAGGCAGAAAGATCTGGATTATGAGTCTTTAGGAATTATAACCTTGGGCAAACTACCAACCTGCAAACTGGAGTTTCTTTCACCATTAAATGGTGACAAAGCCACCCCTTGATAGCTCTGCGGTTAAGAGCTCACAGCTCTCATCGTGGGCCAGAGTTCAGCTATCCAAATTCATTGCAGGTAGCTCAAAACCACAGCTCCATGGAGATATGCCACCTTGGAACTCCACAGCACCAGTACACACACACACACACACACACACACACACACACAATTAAAAAAAAAAACCCAAACCAACACTGCCCAAGGATCATAGAGTAGGCCAAACACAAGAACGAAGAATGTCGGCCGGGTGGTGGTGGCGCACGCCTTTAATCCCAGCACTTGAGAGGCAGAGGCAGAGGTAGGCGGATTTCTGAGTTTGAGGCCAGCCCGGTCTTCAGAGTGAGTTCCAGGACAGCCAGGACTACACAGAGAAACCCTGTCTCGAAACACACACACACACACACACACACACACACACACAAGAACAACGACAACGATGACGACGAATGCCCGTGATGCTCACCGAGAGGGCTTTATTCTCTTTCCTTTGGTGCTGGAAAGGACCAGCAATGATGTCTCAGCCATACACTCTGAGCCCAGGAAAACATAACAGGCCAAGGAAGGGAGAAACATGGACCAGGCTTTCAAAATTCTTGAATACTGTGGCAAATGGCAAGCATTATACACATCGGTGACAATTGCTGTGACCCACAAGAAAGTGTCAGCCATTCCCACAAGGAACGTTTGGATAACGAGACTGACATTGCTGAGTCTGGGAAAAAAAAAAAAAAGATCCAGAATCCTTAGGCAACAACTCACCTCTCAGGTTTTTATGTGCTTATGTAATTCATTCCCTGTGATACAAATTCATTTCTTTGCTTACTTGATGACAGGCCATCTTGGATAGGGTAGACAGAACAAATGCCTTGCTGCGCTTAGCCCAGCAACACTCGCTGGATTAGAGAGAGAATTTTAAATAAAAAGAATGGAGTATTTCTAAAAAGCCCCTTAAAGTGTGCTGACGGGGTTGGGGACAGGCTCTACCAGTAAAGCACTTGGATGAGGACCCAAGTTCAAATTTCAGCACACCTGTAAAGGGCGAGCAGATTCCTGTAGTGCCAGCTCTGGGGGGGCAAAGGTGGACCCCTGGGGCTGGTCAGCCTGCCCATCCTGCTGAGCCTGTGAGTTCCAGGTTCAAAGAGGCTTTGCCTCAAAAAAGTAGAATAGAGAAAGATATCTAATGTTGCCCTATGGTCATTCCATTCATGCACAAACACCTCCACATATGTACACATACATGCACATAACACACACACACACACACAAAGAGAGTGTGTGCATGTGTGCACACACACTGTTTTTGAAGGCTGGTGACAAGCCAGCTCAGTGTATGAAGTCTGGTACTGACTCTGGTCACCAACATCTGCATCTGCCTGGATACCCAGCTTATGCAGAACTTTGGAGGACAGCTGTCGACCGTCAAAGGACATCAGGGAACAGCTGTCGGAAACACCATGTCCCTGGTGTTTGAGGTAGTAGGAGCGAAAACTGTTTCTGCTTCAGTTTTGCTTGTAGGTGAAGATGAGATGGGGCATGGTGGGAAGATGCCTGAAGTCTTATGTCTACGAGCTACCATCTCTGTGAGCAAAGCCTCACTATCTGGATTGCCTAATCTTTTAAATGGAAGGAAAACAATGGCTGAAAGGAAAATAAATGAATAGATCCAAGCTTCTTAGTTTGTGTGTAACAGAGCCTGACATACACCGCCCCACACCCAGGCTTTATTTTCCCAGTTTAGGAAAGCAAATAAGGATTGCGTCCATCGCACCAGCAGAAAGCCACCAATGCACCCCCACCTCTGACACAGCCACCATTTCCTCTCCCACCACTAGCATAGCCATCAATTTCGCCCCCCGCCACTAACAGAGCCACCCATCCACCTACCCCACTAACGCAGCCACCGACCTTCCTTCACTACTCACACGGCCACCAGCCATCTCACCTACCATGTTTGTGCTCATGCAAGCAAGGTGCCACCATGAACAGCACTGAGAACACTATATCATGTACCACAGGAGAGGGAACTACAATAATCTACATCTTAAGTCTCTTCAAAGGCCTGTGCAGGAGAGGAACGTTCCGGCGGCAGAGCCTCATGGAAGGTTGCTAGGTTACTGGGGATGTACCATTGAAGGGCATCTTTGGACCTCTGCTCCTTCCTGCGTCATTCATTTCTGGCCCCCTTTGGCCACACACTCTTGGCATGACATCCTGTCCTGCCGTAGGACTAAAGGAACAGGGAGGAGTGGTCATGAAATGAAGTTTCTGGACCTCCTTGGCAGTCCTCCATGGGAGGGAAGCTGACTTAGGGCATCATTTCCTTGTCTTAGCAGGTGAGCTACTTAACAGCACAGCCACTGTTCATCCAAGATGGTGGACGTCACATGGAAACTGACAAGGGCTTGAACATGTCTCTGGAAGAAGCTTCTGTTCCCAGGGCTGGCAAGATGGCAGAACAAGAGGTGTGCAGTGCAACAGCGCTCACTCAGCCCACGGCAGAAAAGACGACAGGGTGGAAATCCTCAGTAAGGAAAACTCTGTGACGAAGGAAGTGGCTGTGAAAAGAGCTTGGGTCTCCACTGTAGTCTCCGGCTGACAGCTACTCTATTAGCAGCACGTTTCTATTCCTATGGAACCAACCCTATCTGCTAACTGACTCAAACAGGAACTACGCTGTCTGTGGCCTCATCGTAGGGCTGCTGACGGTGGATCAAATATGGGTTCCTTAAGTGGTAGAATAACTCGGCTGTAGCCTACTCCGCCGCCTCCATTAGAGAGCCCACAGGACTCATACTCCTTATGATGGGCCTGGCAGCTTCTTTCCTCGTGTGGATCCCAACACTATTCTGTGGTTTAGTTCCAGCACTGCCGTACGGAGGGGTCCAGGAACAGGAATCTGTGTATTGGGAACCCTAAGCCTTGTGACTTGCTTCTAGATCCCAGCCCTACTCTGCCAGGGACTCAGCTCTGCCACCACTTAGAGGCTCTCTGAATTTGACCTGGTTACCATTTTATGTTTTACTCTATATGACATGGCTCCTAATCTACTCTGCGAGTCTGGACAGAGTTTTGTCTACCTAGACCTTGAGGAGAAGAGTACCTGTGTGCATGCGCGACAACTCAACACTGGGCCCACGTGCACATCTTGGAGTAGTCACAACATTTTGTCCCAGCACCATTGGGCACAGTTCAGAGGCAGTTCTATCTACCCAGAGACCTGCTAGGCTCTGCTCAGGGACCTGTCCATGACTCTAGTAACAGTCTTCCATCTGTAGATGCATGGAGAGCCAGAAGGAGCCTCCACACCCTGGCTTTACTATTGTTTAGTTGTGAGGCAGTAACAGTTCATTGCTCCCGAAGGCCACAGCAGAGCCATGTACTGGTTTGTGTTTGTGAAACAGACCTGGAAGCGATGGCCATCTCTCAACATCTGAAATCAGCTACAGGCTCTTTCCTTATGTTGCTGGACTGAAGTGTCAGAAGCAGCCCCAAGGCTACGAACAGGCAGGATAAGGTTTATACCTTACAAGATCTTTAGACTGAGAAAGCTTGTTTAGTCTTTCAAATGTAGACACACCAATGGAAAAATTCCCAGATCATAAAGAGTCATCGTCCCACAGGGGCTAAAACTATGCTAGGAACAGGCTCCAAAATCTATAGACAGAGATATACAAAATGCTTGACAAATAATGCCCTCTGAGCCTTGGACTCCTGTGTAGCTAAGGATGACTTTGAACCTCTGATCTCCCTGCCTCTCCATCCTGAGCGGTAGGAGCACAGATGTGAGCTGCAAGGCTCAGTTTTATGTGGTGCTGGGGCAGGGGGATCCAGTCTTTATCTATGCTAGATTAAAAGAATTACTTTAAGGAAGCTCTTATAATTATACAAGGAAAACAGACACACAGATAAATGTGATCAGGAAAATAAAACACAAAAGACCAGAAATTTGACAGAACTAGATACCATAAAGATGTGCCAACACAGGCACTCCACAGTCAGTGAGTATAATGAATGAGATAAACAATATAGTAGAGAGAGTCTGCAGTCAACACCATTAAGCAGAAGAAACAATCTATGAATTTGAAGACAGAAAACATCTATGAGAAAAGAAAAAAAAAGCCAGGAAATCTGAATGAGTTCTAACACACTGGAGTGCTACCAGTACACACGGGAGGTTCATACTGAAGTCCCACATTAAGGTAGACCAGCCTGCACACTGGAAGTTCATACCAAAGCACTGCCTTTAGGTAGTAATGTACTGAATGTAAGTGATGTATGTAAGAGCCATCTTTGTGCACACACCAGAGGTTCAAACTGAAGTACCACCTTAAGGTAGATGACTATGCACACAATGGAGGTCCCAGAATGAAAAGATAGAGACTATAAAAAGGCAGAAATCTTTCCTGAAATAGAGACCAAAAACTTGGCACTCCTGGGAGAGAGTGGGTATTTAGAGCTGAGGACCTCAGAGGCACACAACAGACCAATTCGACAAACATAAGAGCCATATACCTTTGTGTTTGGTAGCTTTGTTATGGGAAATCAAGGACTAAGAGAAATGCACATCATGACCTTCTCAGGAGAAACTGACAAGCTAAGAAAGTGTGGAATGAGACTGTCAAAATTACTGAAACGCAAACTCATGCCAAGAGTCCTTACTAGCCCCAGGAAATGATGGAGTGGTAGAGGCGCTCCCAGACCAACAAATGAAGGATCTCATCACCACCAAGTCTGACCTCAGGGAATGATTAAGGGAGTCATTTCCTCAAGGTAAGGGTTCACTCACTTATTATTATTATTATTATTATTATTATTATTATTATTTTGTTTTGTTTTTCGAGACAGGGTTTCTCTGTTTAGTCCTGGCTGTCCTGGAACTCACTCTATAGACCAGGCTGGCCTCAAACTCAGAAATCTGCCTGCTTCTGCCTCCCAAGTGCTGGGATTACAGGCATGCGCCACCATGCCTGGCTTCACTTATTATTTTTAATTACAGGTACATATGTGTGTATGTATCTGTGCATGGGCATGTGCATGTGAGTGCAATGGCTAAGTGAAGCCACAAGAGGGAGCTGTATCCTGGACCTCAGGTTATAAGGTATGAGCCTGGGCCCCTCCAAGAGCAGCAACTGTTCTTAGCAACTGAGCCGTCTCTCCAGTCCCAACTCTTCAAGTTGAAACAAAAGCTTGCTGATCAGTGACACAACACATACAGTGACATATACGGCAGTAGAAAATCCCCTACGAGAAGACACTAAAGCCAAGCTCAGAACACTTTAAGACTGAAATGGGACTGTTACTTTTAATTCTGGTATGAAAATGAAAAGGTAAAAATGGCGGGGAATCTAGCTCTAGCCCTATGGAAGAGTACTTGCTTAGGAGGCCCAAGGCCTTGGCTTTGATTCCCAGTACCACCAGAAAATAAAATAAAATCATTTAAAATGGATACACAGTATAAAACAGTGATATGTGGATATATAAAGTTTTATGTATCCAAATAAAATTGTTATATGGGTAACATAAAGCGTGCTGGGTGGGAGGAGTAGAAACACAGTGCTTTACGTAGTTAAAGTCTTAATCAGCTCAAAATAGACTCTTACAACTATATTTTATACGGAAGCAGTCTCACAACGTAAAAACCCTCTCTGACAGCTGCTCAAAAGATAAATGACTGCCTCAAAGCCCGTCAGTTCACTAGATTATATTATAGGAAGAAACAAATAACTGTCTGGATTACAATAACATCCCACCTAGCAAGACACGACGTCCACTATATCCCTCAAGACTCGAGGAAGGAAAGAAGAAACCAAGACCAAACTCAACAGAAGAAACTAGATAATAAAAAAAAATCAAATAGAAGAAATAAATCAAATAGAGAGTATAAGTCGTAGGAAGACAATATTAAAGTTTGTTCTAAAAATAATTTTTTTTAAAAAAAACTCTTAACCAAACCAAGGGAAAAAAAAAAAAGAGATGACTCAAAAAGATTCATTACAGGCTAAAAAGAGAATCACAAGGAACCTCTTTTTCTTTTAAAAAAATGTTAATTATATGTATGTGAGTGTGTCAGAGTGTGTGTATGTGCACAGTTGTGTGAGTCTCCCTGGAGACCAGAAGAGGGCATAGGATTTTTGGGAGCTGAAGTTATAGGTGGTTGTTGAGCTGCCTAAGGCAGGTGTGGGGGAGCAAACTTAGATCTTCCGCAGCACAGGGCATTCTCTTAACTGCTGAGCCATTGTTCCAGTCCCAAAATGGACTAATGAGATAACTTACCCAGCAGCAAGTCTGACCGTGTAGAAAGAATGACAAAGTGCTAGATTGTGTGTGTGTGTGTGTGTGTATGTGTTGTATATAAAAAGTGAGTCAACAATAAATAGAAACATAGAATACACAAAACAACTAAGATTGAATCAGTATCATAAGACTTTCAACTAAAATCTCCAAATGGCTGGATGCCACTGGACTCTTCCAAGAGAATAGGAAAAAGCAGCACCTCCCAACTCCTGCCATGACACCAGCATCAATGCTGAAGGCAACATAAGAGCAAAACTCACAGGCCGGCACTTCTAATGATCTTAGATGTAAACATAAGTGAATACAACTACCTATGAGCAGATGTGTCTCAGAGGCAAATGGAATCCATCTCTGGGAAGCAAGGATGGCCAACCAGGCAAATCCTATTAACAGAGCGAAAGCATGATTACCCGGAGTTTAACATTCATTCATGATAAAACTCTTAAAAAAGTAGGCACGGAAGAAATTTACCACAACACAGTAGGGCTATGATTGAAAATGTACACAATTAACACATGTTGAGTGGGGTGGCTGGAGGTGTGCCTGTTAAAGTCTGGTTCAAAGAAAGGGCTCTTTCCCACAGCTCAAATGAGCAGTGAGTACTGTAACGAATGCAATTATACAAGCAAAAATGAATGAATGAATGAATGAATGAATGAACGAATGAATGAAAAAAGGCATTTGAGTGAGCGGGGTTAAGTAAAATATATGTATATGACCATGTCATGTTTGTATAGAGATTTTATAAAAAGCTGCAAGAGTTATTAAACAAATCCGCTGAAGTCACACAAAACAGAATCTACATGTAAATACTCTGCTCATTTTCATATGAACAGATTGAACTCTCTACCTGAAAATATAACTAAGGCACTACATCCATGGACAACGACAGTAACAGGAATGAAGGGCTTAGCGTCAGAGGTCACCAAAGAGGAGGAAGATCTGTGTGCTGAATTATAAAATGCTTGTGGAAAAGCCAAAGGCACACAAAGAGATTCTATATTAACAAACTAGGAGAATATTGTTAAAATTTCCTGCTATCCGAAGCCATCTACCGACTCAGTGCAGCGCCCATCAAAATCCCAGCATCTTTCTCACAAAGATAAAAAAAATAATCTTAGAATTCACATGGAGCCAGCCAAGAGGCCGAGTAGACAGAGCAGCTGACAGGAAGAAGAAGAGAGGCAGGAGCCCTGGGATCCCTGACTTCAGACTAGCACACAGCTACGGCAATCACAACAGGCTGGCTGTGCCAGGGAAGCAGGGAGGCAGAGTGATGGGAACCGGAAGTAAATCATCTAGATACGGTCTGTTAGTGTCTGACACAGGCACCAAGAGCTCACAGCAGCGGCGGGAAGTACAGAAAACAGGGTGCCACGTGTACAAGAATGTAACTGAACCCTTGTCGTGGCACAGAAAAGTGAAATCAAAGTGGACGTTAGACCCAAGTGAGACGTGTGGAACCAGCTGCGGATGCGTGCACTCCCAGGCAGCTGACGTGACAGGAAGTCGACCTGAGAGAACATGAAACCGAGGTGAGCAGCTCGGCGTCCACAAAGGAAAGGGGTCGGGCACAGGAGGGGACCTTGCTAACTTAAGCTGGGTGTCTGTAGGCTCAAACTCTAAACTCCAAAGTACACGCCGTGGCCCAACAGGTCAAAAGAAAACAATAACAGAAACTGTAGCAAAATGAACGACAACAAAAGTTGTAAGGTAGGCAAAGGACCTACATAACCGTTTCTCTAAAGGACAATACGAATTGCTCATAAGTATAGTCACAAGGAAATGCAAATCAATAAAGGAAGCTTTCGGTGAAATAGGGACTTAAAGGAACTTAACATTTGCATAGCAATGCTAGACATAAATGGGCGTGGCTGTGACTGCGAGGAGAGGAATAGGGAGGGCACTGAAAGCTAAAGAACTCCTCCACGGGAGCACTCTATCACTGAGGACAGAGCCAACAGGACAGAGCAATTGTGTGAGAGAGGAAGGGAGAGAAGGAGGGAGAAAGGGAGAGAGGGAGGGAGAGAGGGACAGAGACAGAGAGACAGAGAGAAAGAGACAGAAACAGAGAGACAGATGATGGCGGGGCAGGGGTGGGGGAGAGGTGTGTGTGGGTGAGAGGAAGAGACAGGCCGACAGGTAGACAGGCAGACAGATGGACAGAGGTGGGGCGGGGAAAGGGGTAAGCTGGCAGCAGTCACATGGACAGCACAGATTTAAACAGTCTGTGCCTATCTGTGAAAGAGTGGGTAAACAAAATGTGGTATATGTTTGTGCATACATGTGTATTAGAAGAGGTAATAGTGATAGATAATAAATATGTAGACAGATCACACATGAGATAGATATACAGATAATATAGGTGGATGACAGATATAGAGACAGATGAGTGATAAATAGATAACAGACAGATGATAAATAAATAATGATAGATGGATTGATGAGAAAAATAGGGATCAATACACAGATTCATAGATATGACAGATCTATATGTAGATGGAAATATATAGATGATAGAGATGGCACAGATGATTAACAGACACACGGATGATATAGATAAATGAGAAATTGGTAGATGATAGGTAATCCAATATTGGAATAAGGATAGTCTGTTACTTGATACATCAACGAATTAACCTGGAGAGCTTTGGGCTAAATGAAATTAGCCAGACAGGGTAAGGCAAACGCCGCCGAGCTTGCTTAGATGTGGCTTCTTAACTAGCTAAGTTCATAAATGCTGGGGATGCAAGGCTGGCTGTCTGGCTAGGAGGTGGGGGACGGGGTGCCATCCAAGGTCATGATGTAAATCCCCTAGCACTACTGCATACTACTAGACACTGAAATGTGCCGAGTGTTACTGTGAACTCCACAGATGTGTGCAGGTGCAGACCTGTGGTCGAACTCCTGCAACTGTGCATGCATGTATCAAAATGCCACGTCCTACACCTTAAATATAAATATCCTATACCTTAAATATAAATACACGGGGTCAAGTATATCTAGCAAAGCCAGGAGGAGAGTCCTAGTTCCCTATGCCACATGTGCCTGTCGCTACAGAATAATTCTGCCTATTACTGAGGCACGTGACAAAGAACTTCATGTTGATTATAAAATTAAATAAACATCTGTATAATTGTGACCATCTCCGAGTGGGATCCTAACACATACAGGCATCAGGAACAGGGTAAGGGCTAGGAATGCACTTTGCCCTCTGAGAAAGGCTTTCCGGGAGGAAGCACACGGACACCGTTTTCGAGTAAACAACCCCCCCCCCGGTCCCCCGGAGACTCCCAATGCAAGATGTTCCAGAGAAGATGCTTTTCCTGCTTGGCCTTGGGAGAAAGACGACTGTCCCAGGCTGCCCAGAGCTCCTGCTGGATACTGCTTTGGAGACAGACTTCGCGGTGCAGGAGAAGCAAGCACTCACTGTTGATCATGCTGGAGTCGGTGTGTGTCACACCAGGGAGTGTCCTGAGTGCTGCAACGGGATGCACAGAAGAATCTGTCCGGGGAGCTGCAGACCAAAGCTGGACCTAGACATGACCCTGGAACAGCAGGCCTAGCCAGAGAGGAAGAGACCGGCAGCAAAAACACAGGGGCAACCTGCCATGGCTGCAGGGGCTCTCAGGGAATCATTATCAAGAAGGACAGGTCTTGATGACCGACCGTACACATGTGGGTAAAGGACACAGAATCACTACTTTCTAAGCTTGTGAAGGCCCCAACTACTAGAAGTGTTGGAAGTCTTCCGACTCACAGAGGGAGGTAAGTCACTGGGATCTTAGCCTACCTTACCCACACTGTGCCTAGGATTTGAAAGTAATCTGTGGCCACAGGCCTTTAGGTATGCTGTGTCAATACTTGCACATCCATATTCACTGTTGCAGTAGGTACCTTACCTAGAGAATGAGGCCATCCTAGATGCCCATCAACAGACAAAAATGTGTTCTTTCTCTAGATGCAGATCCTAGCTTTAAAAGTGTGTGTGTGTGTGTGTGTGTATGTATGCATGTGTGAGTATATATGAATATGTCTGCATGTGTGTTTGTGTGTTTGCATGTGTTTGTATATGTGTGTGTGTGAGAGAGTATATATGAGTATGTCTGTCTGTATGAGTGTGTGTGTGTGTGTGTGTGTGTGTGTGTGTGTGTAAAGGTCATGTAGCCAGAAATGGAGAAGAGAAGCATTGAAGATGGGAGTAAAGAGATCACATGTGACATATAAGTAGACAAGAAAGGACTTTGGGGGAAGGGCGGGGTGGGGGATGTGGAGCTGTGCGGGAGAGGGATTGTCGGACAAATTCTTCTTGAACTTGCATAAAACTATTACTTTGTATACTAATTAAAATGAAGAAAGAAATTAAATTTCCATTTGAAAATAAATGAGTCCTGGGACCTGTTAAATCTGCCCCATACGGACCCGCACTGTGGCTATGAGGGCGCCTTGTATAGGCGGGTACCAGCCCAGTCAGTACGACAGGAAAGCCACTTCTTTAAAAACACAGTCTAAGACCCCTGCAAAGCAGACTCATGAATATTGATTATTGAAGCAGATGGTGGAGCGCCATGATTCCCGGATTCTGATGGAGCAGCCCGGAGGACCAGGGGTCGGCCTCGGGTAGCGGGGGAATTGTCTGTTACGCTGTGCCGACAAGGTATTAAATATCAATGGTCTGCTAACATTTTAAATAGTAAGAATAGTAAGATCAGACGAAAGGTCGGCGCATAGGAGGAACTGACCCGTGGCTTTCTGACATGGCATGGTCACTATAATCCGATCCCTCTTATTTGTGTCCCCAGCAGCTCTTCTGCTTCAACTCACAGCTATGGCCACGTGACCGGTGACTGGATGCACCTAACCAACCTGACGGAGCCAAGTTCCAAGTTCCTGGGGATGGCAACTTGATTTATTTCCACTAATGCTCTGGTGCCTGTTTTCTATATTAGATTATTATGATGGGTTGATCTTCCGGAAATGGACTTTTACTGAATCAGAGGAAAACTGTATTGTAGGTGTGGCGCAAGGGGTTGAATAGAAGCCTTCATTCATGCCACACTCACACCCGACCCCTGAGCCCCAGCGACAGCCTGTTGGCTGGCCTGCTGCCCTGCCTCTCCCGGCCTGCCCGCCCGCACAGTGCGAGAGCTACTGTCCAGCCTCTTCAGGCTAACTCAGTACATAAGTGAGCATGCTTACTACAGACCAAGTCTTCACAATCGTAGCTATTTTCTTCGGAAGATTAGATTACGTGTGTGGTTGTATAAAAGCCACCATTCACCTCCACCAAATCCACAATGCCCATTCGTTTCTATTTAAAATTTTAATCAGAAAAACATTGGTCTTGGCGTTGCGGGTTTTGTGGCTTGTTTTAGTTTTTATTTCTTGAAAATATCCATTTTGCTTTTACTGAGCCCTTAGCTGATGATGCCCCCTAGGAAACAAGGACCGAGAGGCAGGTGGCTGGAGAGTCTGTCAGCAGCACGAGAATGTGGGGATGAGCTATAGGTGTGGCTCTGTTGTTAGAGAGACTGCCCAGTACGCAAAACCCAGCAAGCTACAAACCAAGTGTAGTGTCCCAGGCCTTTATCCAAAGTACTTGGGAGGTGGAGGCAGAAAAGTGTCATAGGCTAGCCTTGGCTATGGGAATTTCTGTCTGGAAGAGAGAGAGAGAGAGAGAGAGAGAGAGAGAGAGAGAGAGAGAGAGAGAGAGAGAGAGAGAGAAGAGAGAGAGAGAGAGAGAGAGAGAGAGAGAGAATTTTTACATAGAAGTACAGTTTCTGTTTTAGTAGAACCCAAAGGTACTACTGTCCCAGTCCCTTGTGTTAGCATCGCAATGGCGATGCTCACTGCTGCTGGCCACCTAACACTCTAGCAGACCTGTCTGAGTGTGCACCTTCATTGGCAGGCTGGCCAGGGCTGGATTGACTGAGAAGTCCCTGAGGGCTGGGCTTCTCTCCTTAAGAGGTTCTGCATTCAAAAGAGGCTGTGCTAAGCTACCCTTTACAAGGGGCCAGTGGCGTTCGAGAGGGCAAGCATCCTGGTTGTCATACTTGAATGGTGCACGCTCATGTTCTAGTGGCCAAGTAAGTCACATGGCCAAGCCCAGGGTCGGTCATTAAAAGGTCTATACAGGGAGAATCCAACATTAAGGGCTGTGAGGCTACAGGTTCCATCCAGATGGATTATAGCGTCTCTCTCAGGCTAAATGAAATTATTGTTGTTGTTAATCCTTAAGAATGATCGATTGGGTTTCTGCAATTTGAGAGATGTGGAGAAGACCTGTGAGAGGGTTTCTTGCTTTGATTTCTAGTTTTACAAAGTTCACTATAGGCAGCCTGTATAATATTACATAGAAGATTATCTAGATGCAAAAGAGACCATCTTAACCAAAAGACCATAAGGAAAAGAAAATCCATTTGAGAAATACTTGCCAGGAGTAGCAATCGAGTGCCAGCCAATGGCCTGAGCTGCTGTAGTTAGTTCTACGGTCATCGTGAACGTTTACACAGGAGTGCTCAAGGCTGTCTTACTTTATTACTTATAAGTTACAAATACATTATCGATAGATGAGAAGTAGATTTTGAGGCAGCTTCATGCAATCAAGACTAGCACTGAGCTTTCTATGAAGCCATGACATAATCTTCCTGCCTCTAACTCCCAAATGACGGGATTATAGGAGACTGCCAAAGTGCCTGGCTCAGCTCTGGTTTGTACACAGACTAGGAGAACAAGGCTAAGAGGCCAAGCTTGCGAGAGGGCTGGGCCCTAATTCCTCACCTATTTGAAGCCAAAGTCAGTTGTCTCTGAGAGGGAGGAGTGAAAAGGGAGAAAGAGGCTGAGCAGAGGCCAGCATGGTGATAATCTTGATCTTGCTTGCTTGAGCTTCAGGACGCATCTATCTCCTGGTTCATAGATACGGGAGTACAGGGAGCAAGAGAAAGGCATGGAGGTGAGGTGGCCCAGGGTCTTTAGCAAAACACCGACAGTGTCTGATCGGTGCTCCACTGGCAAGGAGCCTAGGCATCAGGACTGGTCTTCAGCAGAGACCGCAAGTCCAGAGAGTTGGTTGGACCAACAAGAGAGGGTGTATGATAAAACACAATTTAAATTGTGCATTCCTTGATCACACACACACACACACACACACACACACACACACTCTATGCCCTCCCCTCCTCATTGCCCCTTTCAGCTGGCTCTTGGTGGGTGGGTTACTCTTCTGAAATACCTACTTCCTCCCCGCTTTGTTTGTCTGTCTTGGTCCCTGGGGAGGGTGGAAATTAGCTGTGTGTGACGGGTCTGCAGGAGGCAGGCTTTGGTCCCCAGCCAAGGAGAGAGACTCCCCCACAACAGTAGCGGAAGTATCAGCATCTCAACCTGCCTTCTTGGAGCTGAAAGGGTTTCTTTGTTTCCTCAACCTTCCAAACCAGGAAGTCATGCGTTTCAGGACATCCTTGATGACACCCAAATACATCTCTCGAGCCCATTCAATGATCAATGAATTCATATTAACCTGGAGACTCAGATAGGAGATGGTCAGGTAGAATAAAACGAAGGAGTCCCAAGGAGTCGTTTGGCTTCTGGGTAAAGGTGTTGCTGTGATGTGACACAGAGGGAAATACACAAAGTGAAGGTGGTGGATGAGTGTGGGGAGTCAGGTGAAGGAAGCGCACAGAAGGGGAGATCTTTGTCTGTCCCTGAAGGACAAGATGGAAGGCGCTTTCTGAGGCCAGGGCAGATGCTGAAGTGCCAAGTGTGGTTGGAGATCTAGCTGAACTGTAGGAGTCAAAATTAACAGATTCTGGCCAACATTAAAAACAAACAAACAAAAAAAACCACCTTAGTTTTGTATTTTGTTTTTGGATGAGTCTATTTCTTTCTCAGATGACCTCCTTTCCAGAACAAGGTCATTCAGTGAAACATTGTTGAAATATTATGAGCTTAGTCTAGTACAGATCACCTGAGAGTCTTCTAGGAACAACGGCCTGCTGACTAGCCAAACCAAGAGCAGCTGTACCAAGGATCGCTAAGACAGGAACAGGGCATATTCTCCACCGGCTTCTGACACTTCTGCCTGGCAATGGACATACAGTCTGATGGATAAGTCTTATGAAAATACCACAGATTCTGTGTGTGGGCACAGGGACATTCTTACTTTTAATTTTGTGTGTACCTTGAATTAGTGTGAATTTTCCTTAGCAGAATTCCCTTGTTCGGCCTTACGTAGCTTTGAACCTCTGCATTATCACCACATCTCCGCAGTCCACCCAGTATTCCTTGCCTCTTAGGATATGAGAAGCGTTTACTCTAAAAACCTTGTTTGGTCATTGGACGTCTTGCAGAAAATTTAGCCGGTGTAGACATCTGCCTAGCGCTTGCGCTGACATTCTCTGCCTTCTATTCTGACACTTATTAGATGATTGCTTTAAAGCTATTTTTGAAGGGAGGACTTGAAAGAGGGGAAAGGATCAATCACTGTTTAGCTGGCTAGACCTGCTTTGATATACAGTAACCAAAAGTCGGTCTCACCACACTACACAAGGGTTAGGTGAGCGGAGCCTGTGATCTCAGCTGAATTCTTAATACATGATGGGCCGTCTAGCATCCCCACTCAGAGGATGTAATTCAGGCTGTAATAAAAGCCTAGTGCCCCACTGCCGACGCCACACACAGCCGACTTACTATATATCATCTATTGTAGTTTTTTGGATGAAAGGCAAAGTATTAGATTATGTCCTACCTGCCTTTCGCCGGTCTACTTAACCAATTCATCATCCTAATTAGCATCTGGGTACAATAATGGGGCAACACTATGGAATTTCCCTAGCCTTCCTCAGGAAGCAACTTTCATAAGACTATTGTCCCCTGGTGGTGATAAAGTGATTATGCCTATACCACAGTAAACATGAGGCCACCCTCAAAGGCCTTGGGACATACATGCCTGCCATCTCATTGTATTAGCCACCAACTGGAATCACAGGACACAGTCAAACAAGGTCTCAGATAGCTTTGTGTGTGACATTTGCTGAAGAAATGCTCATTGGCTGGAAGAGTCCGTAGATAACCCAGTTTCTCACCCCCCAGCCCCTCGGACAGTAATGTGCTTGTCACCTCAGCGGACATATTATATAATCAATACTTAAATGGCCATTATTGCTGCTGGGCATTTTAAAAAAATGCATTCAAGGGTCAGAAGACTCTCCTGGAGGCTCATTCCGTCAGCTAGCCTCATCCCTAGAGAGCGGATCCTTCTGGAAGCAGCAGGAACGTTCACGGCGTCCTGAGGGTTTGTGTGCCTGTGTCACCCGTCCTCCCCGAGGATCCCGGGTACAGGAGCCACACTTGCTGAGGAATCCAAGCAGCGTTTGGGGGTCTGAACGGCTGCCTCTCTTCTGCTTTGTTTCCGGGTCTTTCTCCAAATCCCAGATGTCATGAAGGGCAGAGATGAAGCCCTCTACCCCCGGAACCACATGGCAAACACTTTACTAGTTGATTAAAAGGAAGAAAGAGAGTAGACATATCAAAAGCTGGAATATATATGTATATATACCTCTGATATTGAATATAAATGAATTTGGAGGGGTGTCTGGTCATTTCATTCAGTAGCTGTGAGGTAAACTGATGAGAAAGACAGACAGGTAGGCAGATGGAAAAAAGGGAGAGGGGAAGCATTTTTCACTCAAATAACAACTTTGGGGCTTGATTCTCAATATTTTATTCTCCAAATCTGATTTTATTTTTTAATTTTAGAAAGTAGCCATCTTGTTCTTATTGTCTAGTTTGAGTCGTCGATACAAATCCAGATTTTTTTTTTAGAACATGTTTTCCATGCTCCTCTTTAAAAATTTCCCAAATATCGTTAGACTGTATCTCACCCAGGAAGACCACAGCTCGGAGGGTTAGCGTGGGGAGTCTCCACACACTAAATACTGACAAAGGGTCTCTTCACCACCCCACCCCCTCCCAAACTCAAAAAATTCTTCAGGCTTGTGTGATTCGTAATCAGCTGCATCTGGGGTCAGAGATCAAAAATAAACGGTGGGCCACAACACGAAGAGCTTTAAAAAAAAAATAATGTCACATTCTCTCCTTCTCAGCATAAGAAATGGGCAGCTTGTTCAGGGCAAATCATTGTTTGAACTGAGGATTTTATTATTAATCTCTGAAGACTGCTGAATTTAGGGTCACGGTGAGGGTTGATTAGGTACAAGGTGCACAGAGCTCTGCTCTGTCGATGCTATTGAAAGAAGCAAGTAATTTAGATTCAGAATTGGTCCCGGATTGAAGCTCACTCCATTACCGACCATTTTCAATTTCAGCCATACAATAAACAGCAAGCTTGGCGAGGGAATTAGTACATTTGGTAATGTATTGGAAGAGATGGGTGGGTCTCTGACAAGACGACACTTATCACGAAAGCTTCAGCTAATGAAACCCTTGAGTGGTATCAACGTTTGACATATTTTGACATTTTTTGAAATCACATCCAGTGTTTTTCCCCCCCCACAATGTTCTTCTTTACGGGGGGGGGGTGTTCCATCTATCTTTAAAATGAATGCTGAAGTACTACAATATTACTGGGAAAAAAAAATAGCTAAAGGCTGCCAGCCATGGCCAAGCAGAGGGGCAGGGCGCTTCCTTAAAGCTAGCAAGAGCAACAGATCCCTAATATGAATTCTATTCACAGGAAGCTGCTGCGTTTCCAGAAGCTTTGGGCTTTCGGGGAGGCCTGTTTTTATCATGCTTCCTCTAAAAGTCCCTTCTACTGTAAAACGTGATCTCATTAATGTGACTACAATTCACATTGCTGGGGAAAAATTGTTCAATTTTGGGTAATTATTTCCTGAAAAAAAAAATTTCCTGAACAAAATAGTTTTCTGTCTTGGTTCCTTCCACCTTTCCCTTTCTGCCCAGAAGAAAAAAAAAACACCAAAACCCAAAAAACCTGACTGTGTCTTCATGCAGGTGTGACTTTCAAAAGGGAAAATAATGCCGAGAAAATGGTGGAGACGACGACGACGAGTCCCTACCAAAAACAGCCGAGGAAGGAAGGAACACTGCAGGAAAGGAAGACAGCGTCAGTAGGGAGAAGTCCAGGTAAAGACTGCATCACGGAGAAGGGACAGTTTCTGGCCTCAGACTGTGACCGGATCACAACCCACATTCTCTCCCCACAGCGTTCATGGTTACGGATAATTAAATGCTGTTTTATTGCCAAGTGGCCTAAAAAATGGAAAACTGAAAGAGAGAGAGAAAAGAGAGAGAGGGAAAGAGAGAGAGAGAAGGAAAGAAAGAAAGAAAGAAAGAAAGAAAGAAAGAAAGAAAGAAAGAAAGAAAGAAAGGGAAAATGCTTCCAAAATGATTGAAAATTTAGGTTCACACATTCTGAAGAATAGTTTTTGTTATTTACTTTGCTCTCTGTGTGTGTGTGTGTGTGTGTGTGTGTGTGTGTGTGTGTGTATGTATGTAGAGAGAGAGAGAGAGAGAGAGAGAGAGAGAGAGAGAGAGAGAGAGTCTGTGCATTTCTTCCTGGGTCTGGGTGGAATTATTATGCATTCAGATATTTTAAATCTCTCTCAGCTCTATTGTTCCTGTGTGTTTTTCATCCAGGGCTGAGGGAACAATTGTAACAAAAATACAAAGCGTTCTAAATGGGGGGCTTCCTGAACCCCGCGGGACAGGGCCATTGCATTGGTGGGCCAGCCGGGTGGTCCCTGCCAGTTGTCACATACCCACCACGAGGAACAGGTCACCTTGAGGTTGAGAAGGGGGAAAAGATGCAAGAAAGCGTGTGGGGGAGAGCCTAGCAGAGAAGAAAAGCAGCTTTGTACAGGACAGATAGTCTCAGCGAATTCAAAACACACAGGCCACTTTTTTAACCTCTACTCTGTAGGTGATTTCTTTAAACCCTCTGTAAGACCCCCACCCTTTATCATAATCCAAATTTAAGAGCCCTAGATCCTGGAGTTAAGGAAAGGGGGATTAAAAATAAAGTTCTGTCTTAGCTTCGGGTCTTAACTGCCGTCATTAGAAACTGCCGTCTTCGACAGTTTTCTGAATGCTACCTTTCTTCCCTACTCTTTAAGATAATTTTTAAATAATTTCCCCATCATGATTAAGTGCAGTGGACACTGTGGTGTTGTGCCAGGGACCACTCTTTCCCGTGCACTGACACCCTGGTTTCAAAGACTGGGCTGTGTCACCTGGTCTCAAGAACAATGTGGTGATTCTGATGGATTTTTGATCTGGTTGGTTGGTTGGTTGGTTGGTTTTTGGTTTTGTTTTTAACTCCAAGTTTAATTTAACTTTTTTTTTTTTTGCCAGACACACCAAATGTTGAACTAAAAGCTATGAATTAAAGCAATATAGAGTGTAGGTAAAAGCAAAGAATACTATGTTACAGATTTTAAAAATATAAAATTTTACATATATATAATATAAATTATATATATTAATCATTCAATTTGTTTACATCTCAAATGATATCCCACTTCCCAGTTACTCCTCCACAACATCCCCATCCCGCATCCGCCCTCTCCTTCCTCCCCTTTGCTTCTATGAGGGTGCTCCACCACCCATTTTTTAAAATTCCTCTGTGCTTTGCGACAGGAATAACAGGGGCTGTGTTTCCTTAGAAAAGATAGTAGCATTGAGTGAGTAAGACATGAGATATGTCTGAGCCTGGGTCCACAGCTGGGATCTGAAGCAGATCACAGAGGATACAACAATTGGAAAAGACATTTATTTTAGGACAAAACAAAGCAAATAAAACTTAGGAGCCTTGAGTCCCCAAACCACCTATCTACTTACTCTAATACATATAAGGATAGCTAAAAGTTCAAACGTGAGGACTGCCACACTGACCAAAGAATTTTTTCTTCCCTATACAAAATATTATTCAGCAATACAAACAAACCATCCTTTCCTGGTCCAGTTAGACAAGTGGGTTGATTTAAAAAACAAAAACAAAAAAACAAACTTTGAATACAGCCTGCCTGGATTTCCCCGTCACCCATTAGAACGCTCCATTAGTATAGTGTCCTGGTTATATCTCCACTAACATATTATTTAACCCCGAAAGCAGCAGTCATTCATAGCAACTCTGGTACCGATGTCAAAGGAAAAAGAAAAAATGGTTTAAAAAAATGGTGCAGAAGCCATTGTACATTGTAGTCCCACACATCACAGGAAGAACATGTGTGTGTGTGTGTATGTGTGTGTGTGTGTGTGTATACGTATGATTTCATATGTACACACTGCAAAGGGTCTGTCAGTACAGAACATATATGTATTGCTTTATTAGCAATAGATTTGGGGGGGTCTATATTCTCAAGGGCAACACAAAAATAGAGCCGAGGAACAGAATAAATCCAAGTCCTAGATTAAAATGTTTGGTTAAAATAATTTTCTCCAATAAGTTACATGTTTATGTATGAAAATGCTGTGAAGTATTTTCGACATGATACTAAATGTATCCCCCAAGTTAAGATACCTGAAATGCATTAGATTAATATTACAAGGCCATCTGAATGCACACCTATTTATAGAATTAATCAAATACACCATGCGTTTTCATCTCCTATGAATCATAAGGAAAAGAGCTGTTGGCAAACATTCTGCGCAGGACACCATTGACTCACTTTAGACACAGGACGTCCGAGGTGTGCGGGAGAAGTGGATTGCTCAGTCCTCATCGAATCATCTCCAGGTTTACCCAGAGCTGAGCACGCGCGATCACTTATTCTCGGGACTCTGACCAGTTATGGGTCTCTGCGTTAACTGCTGTCCTCTGCACAAAGACGCTCCTCTGACCAGGGCTGAGTGGATTGAGGCCTCCCCAGATGTTCACAGTCAGGCGTTGGGGCTGCCCTAGACTGGCCTCTCTCATCATTCTGCATCACTAGCCCCTAGCACAGCCTTATTGCAAATAAAGAGAATGGTTTCCAAGCGCCGTGTTCTTGAGACTGCTGGACACTCACACACACTAACCTCATCCTGTTTTGTTAAACCTGGTGTCGGCAGAGCCATCTCACGGATCAGAGGTGGGGCTGCTAAGGATACTTAATAAGACTAGATGTATAAACAGCTTCCATGGTACAGACTAGGGAGGAATAACAGCGAAATGATATCACAAGACCCATTTCCCACCCTTCCATGCAACCATATGTTTCCCCAACTTCTAGGAAGGCAATAGCTCAACTAAGCATCCACTCACAGTATCACAGCCCAGGACAAGGATTTAGGGAGAACTTTAACATCTAACCCAGAGATGTTACTGAGAGAGGAAACAGAGTAAAACCCGTTCTTGAGCAGAGTGTCTTTGAAATCCACTCTGCACGTTACGGGGCCTCTGCAGCAGGCAGGTGAGAGACTCGGGCTCATTCTGCCCTGTGATGTCATACCAGTCTGTGGTACCTCTGTCTCCACTCCAGGACATGCCTTCCTGCTGCAAAGGCCTGCTTGCAATTGGCAAGGTCTCTGAGACCTGATATTTCTTCTTCGGTTACTTGCTTTTCTCTTTTATTAAGCTGTTCACTGTACAGTTAATGAGGTCAGTGCAGGATTTTCTCTCAGACACATGGCAGGCTCTGATCTTGATCAGGACCAAGCTCTCCTTCTACTCTTCCCAACTTCTGTGAATCTTTCACTTTTAGCTTGATTGTGTGTGTGTGTGTGTGTGTGTGTGTGTGAGAGAGAGAGAGAGAGAGAGAGAGAGAGAGAGAGACTGTGTGTGTGCACCTTGTGTGTATTGTTGTATGTGCATACATGTATGTTGAATGTGCACATATGCTTGTTATATGTAAACACACATGTCCTATATTATGTGTGTATGCACGTGTTGCATGAACATGTGTGTACTAATGCACGTGTCTATGAGAATGTGTGCATTCAATGTCCTGATCTGTCACTCTCTGCCTCGTTCTTTTCAGACAGGGTCCCTCACTGAATCTGGAGCTAGGGTGGCTGCCGGCAAGCCCCAGTGATACCTTTGTCATCCCTACCACAGTGCAGGGGTTATAGGCACATGCAGCCATGCCTGTGTTTTTATGTGGGAGATGGAGATTTGAATTCAGGTCCTCGCAGTAGCTCTACAAGTGCATCTCCCCAGCCTGAGTTCAAAATGCTGTGGCTTTTCTCTATGCTGTGTGTGCGCAGCACGCTCTCATAACTGCTCTGTGTATTGTTGTATATGTATATAGACATGGCCATTCCCAGGATCTTCATTTTTCCCTTTGTTTATATTTGAAGTTATGCTTCAAAAACCTCTTCTATATGTCTCCAACATACACATGGAGACATCTTTTGTTATATATAAGCAAGGGGTGAGTTATTAGGGAGCTGTTCATTTTCAAGTGTGTCAATTACTGTGGGATTTGCTTTAGATGGAAATGGTGCGGTAATGTTTCAGCCGGGAAGACTGAAGTGTGCTGTTTGATTCAGGCATTGAAAAGCACTTGGTCCTATCAGGCTAATAACAGTGGTAAGAGAGTCGGTGTCTCGCTGACTCTCATGTGTGATTCCTTGCAAGCTATTCTCATGCTTCCCCTGGAAATATCTAGGTATCTTTTGGGGTCATTTTTCCATTGAATAATGTGTAACTTCACGTTGGTTTTTAGAAGAAGACATTTTTCCAACCTTGGATCCTTGGAATTTTCAGTTTAATAACTTAAAAAATGTGTCATATTAATCAACAGGTAAAAGCAGTTTAATATTATTTTATTTAGGAGCTTGGCATATTTCAGTGTGATTTTTTTTAATCCTCTGCTCAAACATAAAAACTTGGTTAAATTAGAGTAAATCAGATTGTGTTAATTTGTAGTATTTTTAGTTAAAAATACTCACTTGTGTTGGTCACAAGTGCTTTAAAAAGAGTGACGTGTTTCTGTCTTTAAAAGAGTGACGTGTTTCTGTCTTTAAAACGTTTGCTAGATGAATAGAAACTTAACACAATGAATCTATCAGTATTTTATTTTGTGGTTCAGACACTGCAAAACTTACACAAATTATCCTTACATACACAAAAGTCATGAAGATAGCACCAAATTTTCTGATGAGAAGTGGAATGTTTTTCTTTTACTCACAGAATTTAGGTATGTGTGTAGTTGAAATATCAATTAAGTTTCATTGTTATCAACTTGAAAGAAATCAATGGACCACATTTGTTTTTTTTTTTTTATTGTACCTCAGCACGTCTGTGTTTTTATATTAAAAGAAAGAAGTAAACGTCTACGTTCTAATTGGATAAAAATGCACTTTGCCCGTTTTTTGCATGATTTTTTTCTCCTGGCAATCTTGCCAAATTCCCTGCTGATCAGAACACTGGCTTCCTTTCACATGCATTTCCAGAGTGCCCCCTCCCCCCCTCACCTGTGAGGAGAGCGCAGGGCTCTCCCTTCCTAATCCTTCTTCCTATTGATCGCCCCTCCTTTCCCTGCGGGCACTTTGATGGAAGTTTTGAGCATGGGTATTAGTCTCTAGATTCTGATGGTGAAGGGAGGTCTTAGACCTCTCACCGTTGACCAGGATGCTGGCTACAGCCTTTTCATTTCTCCTCCGATTCCTAGCTTAAAGACAGCTTCAAACGCTTCCCTTACACCAATATATATGGCAAGAATCTACCAGTAAGAAATTAGCACAATTTGGTGAGATTTTTACTGTTACTCCTCTCCAAATATTCTTAATATCGAATATCTGTCGGGTTTCAAAATGAACGCTGAGGGCGTGGTCTGCCTTCCGAGTCTGCAGAATGTTTTTCTGCCAAGACGGATGTTTTGTTCTCTTTGAGTTCATCAGAGGGTACGGAACCCAAGTCTGGTACTTACCAAAGAACCCAACTCTGTTTCTCTGCTCCTGTGCTTCAAACCTGTTTGCTGGTGACTTGATTTTTATGTAGTCACAGGATTGTAGTTTATCCGTCCTTTTGAGTCCATTTGGTCATTTTTGAATTTTTTAAGATTTAACCACATTTTGAAATTCACTAAGATCCAGTTCGCATGCTCTGTTCCCATAAGAGGGTTCATGCCTAGGTGGCAGCCCTGTCTTCCTTTATCCCCAAATGTCATATCCGTTGTCTTCATTTTGAGTCTTCTTTTCTAGTCTCCTAGCTGTATACCTGAATTCTTCTTCTATACATTCTTCTATACTTTAGCCTTTTATTATAGTATATACTAATTACTTAAATAATGAGTTTCACATGCATATAATGTGCCTCTATCACATTTAGCATTTCCTCCTGATCTTTTTGCTTTACTTCCATTTTATTTATCTCCTATTCATTTATTTACATTTTCATTCATTCATTTATCCTTTCCCAGGCAACTAACTCGCTCATGCCCCGCCCCATATGACAGATTTTTGGCTTTGCTAGTCATCTGATTTTGTTTTGTAGTTGACCATTCATGGTCTAGTTTCTGAAATTACTCTAAAACTGTGGGAGCGGGCAGGATTCCAAGCAGCGGAGCTGTACAGGTGATGGTCAGCTGGGCAGCGGCACACCTAGACACCAGCAGGGTCTCACCAAAGTGGGGGATAGATTTTACAATCTGGAAATTTGTACCCTTATTTTTCAGACAGCTTGTATTTCTTAGGTGCTTTTCTTACTCCTCTTTTAAAATGAGCTTAATATAGGCATTTATTATAAGCCCTATATAGTCCTACAATTCAATATTGAATAATATAGCTTTTCATCCACATAACATTAAAATTTCTAGTGAAAATGGGAAAATAAATAGATGGCTTAGGGCAGAAAATTGCATATGATTTTCAGCTTTAAGAAAAGGATTTCCATTCGAAAGCAAAATGCATCTAGATATGGTGGCACACACTTGCGATCCCAGTACTCTGCTGGTGGAGGCAGGAAGATCAGGAGCTCAGGGATAGCCTGGGCTACGTAGTTCAACAATGTCTCAAACTGCATAGCAAAGAAGAGAAGATTTTACTAATTTATATCTGATACAGTAAAGCAGATTGGATATTAAGTATGGAGACTTGGCTGACCTAGAGAGCACATCATCCTCAGCCTCTCCCTGGAGTCAGTTAAGCCTGAAGGGCTCAGCCTTCTGAAATCCCAGAAATCAGTCAGAGAAACCCTAGAGGTGGCCTCACGGCCTGTTCCAGAGTTGCGCGGCTAACTCTGCTCAATGGCTCTCTGCCCAGAATAACCATTTGACTGCTTACCCTGAACAAGTTAAACCTTGGAGGCTCTGAAACGTCACGCGAGAGGTCTTTAGACAATGATATATATTGTAACTGAGCCTACTGAACCCTTGATCTTGAGGACCACTGGAAAAAGCCAACCTCACTATCTCTGAAGGATTAAAACTCCATCTAGCTGGGTGGTGGTGGCGCATGCCTGTAATTCCAGCACTTGGGAGGCAGAGGCAGGTGGATTTCTGAGTTCGAGGCCAGCCTGGTCTACAGAGTGAGTTCCAGGACAGCCAGGGCTACACAGTTACTAGTTACTGGGCCACCTCTCCAGACCCCAGTTATTTGCTTCACACGGGTCCTTAAAATGGTTAAAATTGGCACTAGATTAATTTGTCATACTACCATCTATTTTCTGTCTCAGTAGGATGGTCTCTGGAACCACCAAAGCTATAGCTGATTTTAGCCATTGCCAAATTGATACTTATGATCTCCCTCTCTCTCTCCCTCTCCCTCTCCTCCCCTCTCTCTTTAACTTCTCTCCATCTCATTCTCCCTCTCTTCTCACAAGTATAAGAAACTATTATTTTAAAAAAGATTTCTTTATTATTTTATGTGTCTGACTGTTTGCCTGCATGTATGTGCACCACAAATGTACCTAATATCTAAGGAAGTCGGAAGATGGTATTGGATATCCTGGAACTGGAGTTAGTGGACAGTTGTGGGTTGACATGTAGATGCTAAGAACTGAGTATTCTGGAAGAGCAGCAAGCAACTAGTGCTCTTAACTGCTGAGCCATCTTTCCAGTCCACCAACTGACTATTCTTTACAACCTAAAACTAACAATATCCTATTTTATTTAGCCATAAATCAAGAAAGAACATCAGTAAATGACTCAAAATGAAAAGTAAGTTCATTTATTATGCGATTAATTTAAACAATGATCCCATATTTTATACCAACCAGTGATTTATTAATTGACTAATAAATATCTAACACTGTTAATATTGGATTAAAGAATAGAATATAGAATATTGTTTGGGAAAAAAGACAAAAAGATGTGCAAAGTCTGTATATAATCAAGAGATCAAGTCTAAGAACACACAGGATACAACAAAGAACCAATAGCATCTATTCTTTGAAATGATAGAACAATTTCTAAATCTAGATAAAGAAATGGTCATTTAAAGCCAAAGGGCATTTAGATCCCCAAATAGACATGAATGGAGAAGAACTTTCTATGGCACATTATGTGCAAGACATCAAAACATAAAGCAAAGAAATAATGTCAGAAGCTTTAAGGGGAAAATGCTAACTCACCTACAAAGGCAGAAGCATTAAAATAATATCAGGTCTTTCTCGTGAGCAATCTAAAAGCTACAAAGGCAGGGAACACACTATTTCAAGCCCTGAACACAAATGACTGCCAACCAAGATTGCGATTCCCATCAAAGCTATCTTCCAAAATTGTCAGGGAAATAAGAACATTTAAAGATAAATACAAACTAAGTTATGACCACCAAGCCAGGACACTTAAAGGCTCACTTTGCAGAAGAGCGGGAAAGACTGTCGATCACAAGGAACACAGAGAAGAATAAATCTCTTGAGAGGCATAGACAAACAAAGGAGAGCAAGGCAGGACTCCATCATGCCCAAGGCGCTAAACCAGCGAACCTCAAACGCTGGAAAGAGGGGAAGAACATGTTAATAAAAGTAGAAAATAACAAGCAAAGTCACAGGTATTAAAGGGCCCCTCGGTAAGGAGCTCAGTGTAAATGATCTCAGCTCATAATAAAGAGTCACGGACTGACTGGGTGAGTAGACTAAAATACCAGATCCAACCGTCTGCCGTCTCCTGAAAACACACCTCACTGACAAAGACAGCTACAGAATAAGAGTTAAAGCACAGAAGTCAACCAATAAAGTGACTGGAAGTCAAAAACGAATTGCCATAGACATTGGTCTTTGTTTTGCATTACTGGGGACCAATCATAGGTCCTTGCACATGCTAGGCAAGTGCTATGACTGAGCTACACCATCAACCATCTTTTTGTTTTTCCTTAGACTAGGTTTTTCCTGTGCATCTTAGGCTGTTGATTTTCCTCAGGACTATGGCCCATCCTATGGTGTATGTCTGTATACTATTGAACATACGGGAAACTCTGACTAGACTCATGGATTATAAGGGAGTGGGGGAAAGGGCAGGAAGTTGGAGGTTTGGAAGGAGTTGAAGGTGAGGGGGTAGATAGGATCAAAATAATTATATACGACATGAAAAATCCCCAAAGAATAAATAAAATAAAAAATTTAAAGGAAATATGACAATAGTAAATCTATAGTCAATGACCATTGGGTTCCTAATTTTATGAAATAAACACATCTTGGTATTAAAAGTCCTACAGGTTGTGGTACAATAATAGTGGATGATTTTAATGTCCATTTTCCTCTTTAGGTAGATCACACAAATTAAAAAATAAAAAACTTCAGACTTAACCTAATAGACTTAATAAAAATAGAGTTAACAATTATCTACAGAATTTTCCACCCATCAAATACAGAATACAAATTATTCTCTGCAGCCCCCAGATGGAACTTTCCTTAAAATAGACCATATACTAAACCACAAAAATATCAACAAATACAACAGAGAGCCAATAATTTCTTGTATGTTCCCAGATCACAGTGGATTAAAAGTAGAAAACAATAGCCAGAGTGAACACCAAATACGACAGGAACTGAAGACTGAACGGTCCATTTTGAGTGAGCAGTGAAGTCACTGAAGAGATTAGAAAGTATCTAGAATAAATCAACATTTAAGTGTAAGCTAGCAGAACTCCTGGGAGCTCTGCTAGCTTACACTTAAGGGCAGCTCCAAGAAGAGTGTTTACGGTGATGAATACTCACCCTGGGCTGGAGTGACAGATAAGAGCCATAGCTGCCCTTTCACACGACCCAAGACTAATACCCAGCCCCCACACAGCAACTCACACCACCTGTAACTCCAGTTCCAGAGGATCTCAATCCTCTTCTGGCTTCCGTGGCACTGTATGCACATGGTATATAGACATATACATGCAAGCAAAACATTCATATAGAATAAAAAATTAAAAATTCGAGATATCTCAGGTAAATAACTTAATAATGCACCTCAAGATCTTAAGGGGAAAAAAACGCTAACAAGCCAAACTCTGAAAGTAGTGGATAGCAAGAAAAATAAAGATCAGGGTAGAAATTAATGAAATGGGCAAGCAAAAGATCAATACAAGTCAAGGAGTAGGTTCATTGAAAAGACAAACAAGAGTCACAGCCCCCTAGAGAAGCTAACTAGAAAATGAGACTGAAGATATAAATTAATAGAATTAACGGTGGAAAAGATTTAAACTCAAAAGACCACTAGGTAATACTTTGAAAAGTAAGATTGCAATAAGTTTACACATGAGACAAGGGCGTCTGCTCTCAGTGTTCTTACTCAGTACAGTCCTCAACGTCTTAGCTAGAGCTAAGCTGTTAAAGGGCTCTAGAGGCTTTCTCTGAAAGACCAGAAACCTCTTAGACCTGATAAACACTTGCAGTGAATTGGCAAGAGACAAATTGGATGCACCCAAGCTGAGGCGGCCACTGTGGGAATCAGCATGAAGGATTCTCAAAACTAAAAATAGAATTACCGTCGGACCTTGCTGTCTCATGATTAGGAACCCAAGGATCTAAACCAGTACCCCAGAGACTTACCCAGGGGTGTTTATGGCTGTTATGTTCACAATAGCTAGGAAACAGAGTCAGTCTATAGGTCCACGAACAGAGGAACAAATAAAGAGAATGTATGAAAACCCACTTCTTTTCAGCTTTAATGAGAAACGAAATGAGATTTTTCAGTAAAATGGATAGAGCCGGAGTTGACATGAACCCTACATTTTGTTACTCTTATTCGTTTTCACTGACATACAAGGATAACTGGGCAGCAGCGGGCAGAATACTGTGTGGGCCAAGTGCCTGGAGGACAGATCTAGATGCAGGGATGGGCCAATCAGGCCAGCTGAGAAAGCATTTCTGGAGAGCATGGTGATAAGAGGTGACGTCAGCGAGTCAACAGCACACCTGGAGCCTCGAAGTGTATCGTGCAGAGCCACATGCCGAGCCAGGCCTGCGAGAAACTGTTTGGCTTCAGAAGGCAACAGATGGCCAGCCAGGTAGGTTACCAAGAGTGCGGCTCAAGCACAAGAGATCGGGGACGTTTCAGTCTGGGGCGATGGCTCATTTAGTCGCAGGCCCTTACTGTGCATGTATGAGGACATGAGTGTGAGTCTCAGAACCCACATGAGAAGCTGGGTGTGGCAGCACACGCTTGTCCTTCCAGCACTGGAGAGAGCTACGAGGCGCTCTGGGGCCGATGGCCAGTCAGCACAGCGTGATCAGTGAATGACAGGTCTGCCGAGAGACGCCGTCTTGACAGATAAGGCAAAGACTGATAGAGGAAGACATGGAGCATCGACCTCGAGCTTCCATACGTGCAGACACATGCCTATGTACATACACACACGCACACCACCGTCACCACACCACCACACACAAATACACATATTCAAACCCAGATGGTTTCAGATTAAAGATAATTCTCAATGCTGTAATGCAACAAAGTGTGTCTCAAGCCACGCCTTGGTGAGACCCCGCCCGGGATCTTTAGCACCTGGTCCCTGTGATGTCTATCAAAAGGGATAGCAGCCCGGCTGGTCTGGGAAAGAGGCCAGCCACAATGTGCAGGGCCTCCAGGAACGAAGCATATTAGAATGGCAGGAGCTCATAGCCATGACTGGGCCTTGAGCTGGGAGGGAGCACACTCAGGTGAAAGAGAGGCTTCCTTCCCATCGAAGCCTGAGGAGTGAGAGGCGGAGGCCAGAGAAGCCTTTTCAGACTGCCATCTTCAAACCGTCCTCGCCCCGCCCTGAGTGAACTCCCCCAAGGAGGCTCCTGAGACAGCCCCAGAGCCAAGGGAAGAGCTGGCATCTTAGAACCTTTCAGGGTTGGCAGGAAGTTTCACATCACATGATTTCCTTCAGCACACCCCTCTGCTTCTGCCTCTAGCTCTGCCTCTGTGTCTGTCTGTCTTGTCTACGTCTCTCTGTCTCATCTCGCCCTCTATGTGCGTGCATGTGTATATGTGTGCATGTGTATCTGTGTGTATGTGTGTGCATGTGTATCTGTGTGCATGTGTCTGTGTGTGGGCATGTGCGTATGCATGCGTATGTGTGCATGTGTATGTGTGGATTGTGTGTGCATGTGTGTGTGCATGTGTATGTGTGCATGTGTGTGTGTGCATGTGTATGTGTGCATGTGTGTGTGTACACCTCCATTCTTCCCTTTCTAGGTCACTGCCTCCTTTTTGCTTTGCTTGAGTTCCTTTCCCCATCGATACTTTACATCAACAGCCATTCTGTTTTTAAATGTTTGTTGTGTGTGTTTATTATATACAGCACTGTGTAAAACAAGCAACTTCCATGCAAGTGTGTCCTGTAAGTCACCCACATTCCTCCCTCTGCCTCCTCTTTCCTCCTCTTCGTCTTGTTGGTCCCCTTTGTTTCCTAACCTGTTTCGGGTCTACTATCCTATAAACACACATGATTTGATGTGCATTCTGCTCCCCACCCCCCTTTCCTTTCAGCCTGCTCTCACTCGAATCTCACCCGGAATTTGATTCTACACAGAGCACAGTGCCATCCCTCAGGGGTTACCACAGCAACTGCTTTCAATTCTGCTTCCTGCATGCACACTCATAAGGCCCATACAAGAAATACAGTAGCAGAATACTCAGTAGATAGCCAAAGAAACTCTACACATTCATTGCGTGTGTACAACACACGCGCACGCGCGTGTGTGTGTACACACACACACACACACACACACACACTGTTCAAACTTCTAAGTCACAAACTCACTCTAGACATAGTTCTTTTTCTTTTGATCTGCTCTCCCCAGATTAGCTCAGCCATGACCCGTGAAACCACTCCGAGCAGGGCAGCTCGGGAACTCATCACGATCTCATCGCTGTCCCTTGGAGAAAATCGGAGAGCATGTAAGAAGGCCAGAGGGCCAGGCTGGGCTAAGGAGTCCCAGCAGTGTCTCCCAAGGAGGCATGAGGTGATAATGCTACCTCAATTTTTTTTATTCTTTTGTAAATTGCCTTTTGGATCTGTCAAAGGAGCCCCTGAGATGAACCCTGCCTTCCCAGTGGCTCACAATAGAAGGGAAGCGGCCATAATCACCCCCAGGTTAAAGGCGGTAGGAGCCCGCAGGGGCGGATAAGCAGAAATGCACCTCTGTGCATAGCGGTCTTACAGTTACAGTGCATGCACATGGGCCACACAGCACCACCACCGTGTCCTCCTTGTTCTAGCTCCTGAGTGACAAAAGTCTCCAAGTCCAGATTTCTGAAAAAATAAGGCAACAAGCAGTGCTGACAGCAGCCGGGCTGACGGAGTGGGAGCCGGTGCACACAAACAATCAATTGTAGACCTGAAGACAGTGCGGTGCGGGTCTCTGAAACACTGGGCAGGGTTTGCCGAGGGGCTGCCAGAGCGTGGGGACGGGGGTGACGTCACCCTTCTCCCACTGGATCCCCTGATGTGATGACACTGGGCATCTTCAAGGTGGCCTGCCCTCATTTAGAACAAACGGGGAGAATGCTCACTTTGTGTAGCAGTCCGGCACCTGAAGTGAGGTGTCACGAATGAGGGGATGGACCAGAATGCCCGTCCCTCCCCGTCACCCACTTTTGCACACACTGCCTTCCTTCAACTTCCACCATAGCAGATGTGGGGGAGTAGGGTGGATCCTCCTGCCAAGGTATTAGTGAGGCTTAGAGAGCTAATATAAGCATGAGACGCGACACTACAGACTCAATAAATAGGTGTTCTGAACAAACTTGGCCAAGTTCACTGCAGAAATAGGACCAAGGTCTCGAGGTCTTATTTTAATTTAAACTTTTCTTCATATAATATATTCTGGCTATGTACCTCTCCTCCCTGACGGCTCAGATCTTTCCCACCACCTCATATGACCACTCATATCCGCCGCTGTGTGGTGGGAGACATCACATGAGCAATTATGTGGTAGAGAGATGGGAAAGAGAAGCAGAACGGTTTGTGCCCTGTGGAGAGAGGACGAACTGGAGATGAGAGGGCGGTGAGGACCGGCCTGATGTGAGTAGCCCGCCCTGTCACCTGAGGCCATGATGAGGTCCTGGCCCACGCTGCCACAGACGGCCATGTCTGCGTCCCTGGCTCTGAACACAGGGGTCTGAGTTGATGTCCGTGGCCTATGTTAGCACCAAAGGCCATGCAAATGCGCCTGGTTTGGGCTGCCTGCCGGGGTCGTCCTGATGCACTTTGGAGAGCTCACACTACAAGGGTGTAAGGATGAGGGAGCTGGCCCTGCCCCTCGCTGGCCACGGCACTTGGGAGAACGAGCCCAGTACTTCTCCTGGACAGCACATGAGAGCTGGTCCTTGTGGTGTGGGCACAGGTGAGCGGCCCTGATGTCGTGAGCACAGGAGAGCCAGTCCTGCCCCTTGCCAGCTGCCACAAGCAGGAGAGCTGGCAGGTGGACCAACTCAGCTTCCACCCAGGTCCTGATCCGGGGCTCTGAGTCGGCCACCCCAACGTCTCCCCCATCTATGACCTGCTGGAGCCTGTGAAGGGGCCGGCCCTGCAGATCTGATCCAATAGGACCTCCATGACCCAGCGCAACAGCAGACTACCTGAGGATCTAATGTTGATCGTATAGCAGAAGCCAGAGGCCTCAAACCGCACCAGTGACTCATTGCAATGAACATTTGCAAGTAAATCCCTTTCAGCAAAAGGCTACACTGTGTGACACACTGTGACACACCACAGCTTCCAGGGCAAACATGTAAAAAAATTTTTTTTTTAATTTATTTTTGCTGTTGCTAATTTTTATCTTTTGCTTTCTTTTGTGGGGAGGTTGCCAGGGTAGAGGGGAGATCTGGGGGGATGGGGATGTGAGTGGGATTGGGGTCCACCATGAGAAGTTCACAAAAAAATCAATAAAAAGTTTAAAAAACTCACAAAAAAATAAAAAATCAAAACAAAAATGCCAATAAGAGAAAAGACATGCCTAGCCGGATGGTGGTGGCGGCGGCGGCGGCGCACGCCTGTAATCCCAGCACTCTGGGAGGCAGAGGCAGGCGGATTTCTGAGTTCAAGGTCAGCCTGGTCTACAGAGTGAGTTCCAGGACAGCCAGGGCTATACAGAGAAACCCTGTCTCGAAAAAAACAAATCCAACAAAACAAAAAAACAAAAACAAAAAACAAAAACAAACAAAGACAAAAACAAAAACAAAAAAAAAGAAAGAAAGAAAGAAAGAAAGAAAGAAAGAAAGAAAGAAAGAAAAGAAAGAAAGAAAAGAAAAGACATGCCAAAACAAACCTACCCAAGCCCTAGGAGCATGGTTTGTGGTGACCAACTACTCCTAGGCCTGAGGACTGACTGATTTTTCCTTTGCCAAAGGCTAGCCACTGCAGACAGCTTCTTGGTTTGAGGTTTTCCCCTCTCAGTTCTGAGACTCTGTCTGGGTTGTGCCTGTGTAGGCCCTGTGCGCACCACCTCAGTCTTTGTGAGTCCCTATGTCTGTCAGCCCTGCTGTGTCGAGAAGAGCCTGCTTTCTCGGGGGCTTCCATCCCCTCTGACTTTACAATCTTTTCTGCCTCCTCTTCCACATGGATCTCTGAGGCCCGAGGGCTTTTGCTCCTGCGCACATGCCATGGTAGAGACTTACAGAGGTCCGAGGACAACTTGTGGGAGTCAGTTCTGTCCTTCTGCCATGTGGGTCTGGGGGATTACACCCATGGTGGCGGATGTCTTTACCCATTGAGACACATTGCTGGCCCACCATGAGGATTTTGGGGTTCACTGCATGCTCGGGCTCTCCTGAGGTATATAGGCTGTTCTCCGTCGCATCTCATCCGACACGTGATACCCCTCAAAGTTGACACCTCTCAAAGTCCTGACCCACACAGCCTGTCACAGTCTCACTGTCCCTCCAAGCACTTTCCATGAAGAATGCATTGGTGACCTTCCACACTGCTGTGACAAAGGCCTGACAAGGAGAAGCCTGAGGGAGGAGGTGGTGGTGGTGGTGGTGGGGTTGCTGTCTCAGTTTAAGAAGAGAGAGAGAGAGAGTTCATAAGGACAGAGCAGGCAGTAGGGACAGGGTGGCTGATCACATCCCACACACAAGCAGCAAGCAGGGAAGCAGAGACGAAGAAGTAGGGTTGGGCTTCAATCTCAGAATCTGCCCTCATGACTCACTCCTCGGGTGAGGGTGCTCCCACGAGGGTGCTCCACCCAAAGGTTTCCAAACTCCACCACCACCACCACCATTTAGGAATGAGGCACCCAAACACATGACCCTGCAGGGGGCATTTCACAGCCAAACCACAGCAGTGTTTTAGAGAGGATATCCCTATTCAGGGATAAAGAAATGAAATTTTGTCAGAAAAAACAAACAAACAAACAAACAATCCCATCCTTACAATTGACAGTGGAGTAAAACAATATAAAATCACACGCAGCAGACGGGTTAGGGCTTTGCACTGCGGCAAACCTTCTACCTCACACGAACCATAGATTCTTTCAGCAGCCCCTGCCTACCAACTGGCGGAGGACACATGGACTGTCATGAGTGGATGGTGCCTGAAGAGTCGCCATGAGCTCTTCTAGAGTTGTGGAGGAGACATGAGCAGGCTAACCAGGGTGTCCCTGGCCTCCACCGTGAAAAGGGTCGTAGCCTTGGACAATGGTAGGGGGAGCCCCGGCCCAGGCGTTTGACATGATCCAAGATTCTCAGGGCATCTCCTATTAGTCCTTATCCCACCACCTCAGGCCCCAGAAGCAGACAAGCAAAGTCCGCAAACTCTCCGTTTATAGTTGGGAGAGAGAAGGAGATAATTCTGGAACACAGTGGAAAGGAGAGACAGCAAAGTTCAGGTACGTGGACGGGAGAGGAAGTTCTGGGTCAAAAGGTTCAGGATGTATACGGGCAGAGGAGAGGCCGGGAAGGCAGCGGTATAAAAACCACCTACACAGAAACCAAAACAAAGGGAAGAGCCTGGCCGCTGTCTGCAGACACCCCCAAACCCCCCATTCTCCAGATGCTTCTCCTCAGGCCCAATCCCTCAGCTCTGGAGAGTGTCTTCAGAGAGACCCATGTGACTTCTCCGTCTCGGTTGTCTCTGTGTACCACTCTCTCAGGCAGGATTCAGTACTTCCCCTTTATGTCTTTTTTCTACACTCACAAAATTTGAGCCTATCTGTGGACACACTTGCTTTGCTTTGTCGCCATATATGGCTGTACACTACATGGAGGGAGGGACTAGTGGGTCCCTCCTGTTGGAATCTCCCCTTCCACCCCTGTTCTCAGCAACCAGCATGTGCTCCATACATAGCTGCTATCTGAATAAATGGGCAGGCACTTGGAGAGAACAGGGTCTAAAGGCGATCACCAGGCACTGGCTTTGAATCTGAAATGACCACAGCTTTGGACGAATGCATTCCCTGGGACAGCACAGGGACAGCAATGGTAGATTTAGCTTAAACATACAGTAGAGTTATGCTGAATGTCCCTCGACACTCAGCTTGCAGACTTGAAGCAAGTGGATCTAGATAATAAAGTGTGTCTGTGACTCTCAGAGAGGACAGATGGCTCACTCTGTCAAGGGAGTACTCAACACAGACTCATCAACCCCATAGGCTATTAAAATTTTTTGATCTCTGGGTGGCTGGGGAGAGACGGCTCACTTGTTAAAGTGCTTACTCTGGAATCCTGAGGACTTGAGCTCAGTCCCCTGAGCTCACATTAAAAAATGAGGACACGGAAGTGTGTGCTTGAGATCTCGATGATCCACCCATCCCTCCTGCCCCTGAGCTGAACTACTGCTGATAATGCATATATGAGTGCTTCGAGTGCTTGTCATGTTTAGAAAGGCGGGACATACCATCAGATACAGAGATACCATTGGATATGGAGATATCATCAGCCAGGAGACACTGCCAGATACCAAGACACCATCAGCAGGGAGACACCATTGGATATGGTACCTGAAGCAGTTAAATGTTGTTATACATGAATGCCTCCTAATACAGGCAGAATGAGCACAGCTAAAGCCACACAGCTCCCAAGGGCAGAGAGGCACAATTGGAACCCCAGACCCCTGCACACAAATCAGAGTGCACTTGCAGAAGCAGAAAGGGGTGGGTCAAGCACTCAGCAGGTCTCTTGATCCATGGGGGCCATGAACGGTATAAGGCTGCTCAGCCTAACACGGGCTATTCTTCATTAAACTTTTCCTTCACAAGTAGGAAGACTACGACATTCTGAAATAATGATAAAAATACAGTATAGTATATACATGAACTAGGAACACAGTCATTTATCAATCATTATCATTATCAAGCATTATGCACTGCACATAATTATATGTGCTTGACTTCTCCGTGACTAGATTCTCGGTATGTCTGTTTATACTGTCACCACAAACAAGCGAGCTGTGCATTGTGCTGCATGCGACGCAGCTCCAGCATTATGGGATGTGAATTGCTCTGCACACCTGCTATCGTTGGGCGCCGCTACCGCATCGTGGAAGTTCCGAGGTAGACCACCTCTCTCCCACCCTTCCCCTGCCTTCCACCCGGGAAGCTCAGCCAGCAATCCCCCGCGCCCTGGTTGCACTCAAATCTACAGCCTATGTTTGGTTTCTTCACAGCTTGATCCAGGCTCTCTATTTCCTCCACAGTTGTTAGATACCCTTAAGCAGTCTTTTCTAGAGTCTCCTCACCAGGCAAGCCCAGCATGTGGCTCTAAACCCAAAGCCCACTCATGTCACCTGGTTCATGGACGTTCTTCCATTTCTACATCCAGAAATCTTCTGATGCCTAGTCTGCTTCTCGCACGGGGTGGTAGTTATTCATGTCAACTATACATTAGTCAACAGGGGGTTGGGGGGGAACTAAAACCCCAATACTAGACTCTCTATGCTTATGATATCAAATCTCTGGGCATGAGAGCAAAAGGTATGGGTAATCTAATACACCTCATGCCCACCCCCAGTGCCACGGATCAAGGAAAGCAGAGTCTGGATTACACGCGTTACTGCGATAACTGCCCCTCGAGCTCCTTGGATTCAGAGAGCCAAGCAGTGCGTTAATCCACGGCTGCGTGCTACTGGAAGTGTGGGTTGCCAGACGGCAGCCTCATCTGGCATTTACTAGAACACAGCAATGGCCCTGGCTCCATCTTGAGATTCCCTGATGAGGCGTGTGCCTAAGTCTGAGGCGCTTTTCTCTAGCCGTGATTCTAGGGCTTGTACAGGAATTAAAAATAAGACAAAGGCTTCGCAGTTAGAAGTTCACTTACTAAAACCACAAAGCATCTTTTCTCTCTCTAATGTCTTTATTGATATCAAGAGTGTTGCTCACCTACAGAAGATTCTTTAAATGCAGGCCTGCTTTGGAGAGGGGACAAGATGGGTGACATAGTGGGCTCTCATAAAGAAGATAGCCAAAACCCAGTTTAATCCAGTTTCACAGCTATGTAGATGGGTAGCTTCTGCATCTACTCCATTGGCGCTGGTAATAATGCTACAGGTCTTTGTAACCGCTGTTGGTCTCAGAGAGGATGGAGTCTATGCCTGTGAAATTAATGTGAAGGGAAAGACTTCAGACTATCCATCAACTCCAAAACATTGATTGCTTATCTATCCAGCCACTGCTTTGGCCCACGCCCTACGTAAGAGGTACTCTCTTCAGAGAACACCATGGTTTCCATGGAAATGGAATCCTGGCATAGAGGTCTCTGGTTTACTAGAAACTACCAATGACCAAAGGCTTATAGAATGTTCAAGAAGAACTAACAATAGGCCCAGAGAACTCCTCCAAATGCTATTAAGAACCCAAGAGAGCTGTCCACACAGGCGGCACTGGGTAGAAGTGCTTTTCATTATTAATTACTTCAAAATTCTAGACTCTACACTTGACTTGATTTTCAGCATCAGAACATTTTACAATTTCTTACCTTCCTGCTTCTACCCCCCACCACAACAGTGGATCAACCAGCCTATACCCCAACATGTTCACACAGCTACCCTCCCTACCTCAACATGTGGACTCAAACAGCCCACCCCAACATGTTCACTGAAGTACAGTTTTTGTATTAATGCCTCGTGGTCAGGACTGATTAAGGTGACACTTGTTAAAGGAAATTTTTATCTTTCTGTAAGATATATGTATTTTATTTTGCCAGATAGTGATAGTTTTATATATATATATATATATATATATATATATATATATATATACTTCTGCCTTTTTGATCGAATATTTTAAAAATGGGGAAAGGAATAAGAACAAAGAAGTATATTATTATTACTACTACTATTATTATTATTAATTACTACTACAATTACTATTATTGTTTTTTTTTACTATTATTGTTTTTTAAAGACAGTTTCTCTGTGCAGCCTTGGCTGTCCTAGAACTCATTCTATAGACCAGGCTGGCCTCAGACTCAGGAATCCGCCTGCTTCTGCCTCCTGAGGGCTGGGATTACAGGCGTGCACCACCCTTGCTTATTAGAAAAGTGTGTTTTCTTTTTTTAATACATAATTTATTTTGTCATTCTTGGCTCACATGGTTTGTTTATTTTCTATAAAATTATATTAGTGGAATAAAAATGACTGAACTAGTGATAAGAGATTATTGGATTATATAATTTAAAATATCTCTAAATTATTCTGAAAATTAATAACATCAATTTAAATTTGTTGTGGATTTTTCTATAATAATTAAATCAGTGAAACTTTTTTTTAAAGATTTATTTATTTTATTTTATTTATGTGAATAGACTGTAGCTGTCTTCAGACACCCCAGAAGAGGGCTTTAGATCTCATTACAGATGGCTGTGAGCCACCATGTGGTTGCTGGGAATTGAACTCAGGACCTCTCGAAGAGCAGTCAGTGCTCTTAACCACTGAGTCATCTCTCCATCCAGCCCGCAGTGAAACATTTTAAGTGGAACTTTACTAAATATTATTTAATATTTGAATAATTGAAAGAGCATGTGATAGCTCTGTGAAGCTCAAAGAACAATTGAATATATTTAAGATTTAGGATGCAGATGGGGCACAATATCTAAATAATCTAATAATTTAATAAGCAACGCGCTCTATAAGTGGTCCTGGAGTCAGCAATGTGAAAGAAGAAACCTAAGATCTACTCCCTACCTCACACCACATACAAAAACAGATTCCAGATGTGTTACAGACTCCAGTGTTGAGTAGGAAAGCAGTCTGGTACTGTAAATGCAGGTACATTTTTATGTAACCCGATGGTGTTCAAAGATGCTCTTAATGATACCAGCCAGGGCGCAAATTACAGAGAAATATCTGCATGTTTACACATTAGCATTAAAGATTCTATGTGGGTAAAGGCACAATGAAATGATTCAAGGATGTTTGAAACTAAGATAAACATGGGTACAGAGGCAAGTGGTTGTGGATACATACAACGTTGCTTAGAAAAAAAAGATGAACCAGGAACAGGGAGGAAAATGACCACACAAAATGGCCAAGAAACAGATTCTACAACCTTTATCAGCCATACAAAATGGCCACTAACCAAAATCTAAAATCTTCATCACATTTGCAATTAGAGAAACAGATAAAATGATATGGATTGTGTGAAGGAAATCTTTTACATTATGGTTGAGAATTTAGAAAACAAAAACAAAAACAAAAACAAAAACAAAACAAAACAATATAGGGCTGGCTCACTGGCTCAGTGGGGGGTGCGCTCGCCTTGAAAGTCTGATAAACTGAGTTCAGGTCCCAGAATCCAGGCAAAGGTGGAACACAGAGTTATCCTCTGACCTCCACCCTCACGCCTTCCACACACACAATAATAATAAATACATTCTTACAAACATGGGATAAAGTGAAAACGTTATTGGATGACCTTATGCCAAAATCCCACTCACAAGCCTAGAAATTCCAACCTCCAACCAAACATTCGCTCTCTTTTTTGGCAGTTTGCATAACTTACACATTCCCTGAAAATAGTGTCTTCATTAAAGTTTTACTTTTTACTAATATAGAATTATATACCATATAATTTTAATTTATAAATTTTTTTTACAATTATCATCTCTTTTACCACTGTTATATCTGCTCATGGTTTATCATTTATTTTTTTCCCCGATCCACACAGACTAAAGTTTGTTTAATTTATTGGCCTATTGAAAAGACAGACTCCAAGATTTAAATACCATCATTTTCTGCTTTTTATTTCAATAGTTCCTGCTTTGTTGTTCATTAATATCTTTGTCTATTTCATGCTTGTTTGGATGTTTTTAGCCATTTAATGAGATGGAAATGCTAATTACCCCGATTGGATTCACACAGTGAATACACATATCAAATTACCACAGTGCACCCAATAAACATGTACAATAACAACGTTTTGAATAAAAATAAAATTCTTCATGCAAATGTTTAGTTTATTACTTCCTCCATCCTGAAAAATAACGCTACCTAAATTTATACATTTTCCTGGGTAAATTAATAATGATAACCTGTACATTTTGCTGCACATCGATTTAATAATGATTTAGGCTTTTCAGTTCTTTGACAATCATTTTTCAACAATGCTTTATCATATTATTATATTTATTATATTTTAAACTTCTAGCTCCACTGCCCCATTATCAAAGAATAACAGTGATGCATTTTTGGCTTTAAGGTTTCTATAACCTTGGCTATGAGGGACTTTCATAGGTTTCTTTTGTTATGTACACATAGCGTGAGTATGTTCATGGTCACATGCATGTGGAGGTGTGTGTGTGTGTGTGTGTGTGTGTGTGTGTGTGCATGTGTGTGGATGCTGCGTGGTTGGGAAGCCTCATCAATCTGCTTGTGTCATTCCCAAGACAGGCCCTCTTTCCAGCCGGCTTCTCCTGGCTTCCACTGTGCAGGCCCTTGGAGGGTGAGCAGGTGCATGCCAGGCCAGAGTTTTACATGAGTTCTGAAGACACAAGCTCGGGCCCTCAGGCTGGCTTGGCAAGTGCTCTATCCACTGAGAATCACCCCCAGCCTGCTAGTTTCCTGTGAATATCAGCTCTGAAGGTGGGTTCGATCCCCCACGTGTTTCATCTAAGCCATCATTCACAATGCTCAGTCCCTGCGTGGTCCTGTTTCATCAAAGTCTCAATGGTATTCAAAGCCTACTGTGCACAGTTTTGCATTTTTATTCCCCCTTCCCATTACACTAACTCTCTGTACTGTTCCACATTAGGCATATGTCTTATAGACAGTCAGTAGCTTGATTGAATTTTGAGGCTCAATCTGAAAAGATCTGACATTTAATCTATCAGATTAATACTTATTGTAATAAGTATTAACATTTGCACTAGATTTTGCCGCATTGAGCCATACTCCTTGGATGTCCATTTCAGATATGACTCTCGTATCTAGTTCAGAGCCACACTACCAATACTGAAAGCACCCGTTCTTCTATACATTAAGCCTCAACATATCACACAGGTAGGGAAGGGGTGGGATCTGCACTAAGTAAGCAAACACAGTCCTTTCATTCCGGGATGATTCCGCTGGAGTTGAGAAGCAGCGATAACACAGCAGTGGAGAATTCTCTGGCTCCCTTGCATTGTGAGGCGAGGTCCAGCTCTTTGATGGGAAAGGCTGGTCATTTGGTGACCAGTAATGGCCCTCCTGGTGCAGTGCAAAGATCCTGAGGTGACACACTCAAAAGAAGGTGGGGCGCCATGTGGCACAGAGCATGGGGGGGGGTGCTTAGGGATCGTCCCCTGCCTGCTGTGTAAGCAGTGTGGATGCAGTCTCACTTCTGGTTCTGCTCATAGTGATCTGTGAAGTTCTGATCCTTCTCAGTTGGAGGATGAATGCAGTGTCTTCCCAAGCCCATCCATTCCGGACCTTGAAAGCGCCCCTACTCCCAACGACTTGATCGAATTCAAAATGCCCAATTGGAGCTTGATATTTCTACCAAGTGTAACATTTGCCAAAAGAGAGAGCCTTTTTGTTTGCTTGCTTGTTTTAATTTTTTATGATTGTATTTTGGCATCTCCTAATTTGTTACTTAGCAAAATTTTTCCTTGTTAAACCTTCCTCAGTGAAAGATATGGTCATGTCTCGGTGAATACCACCTTTTGGGAAGAAAAGGGGTGGGGACAGCAAGTGCCTGAGTCCCGTCTGGGTGTCGTGAAAGCTCGCGTGGGGAATAATTACCTTATTTTCCGTCACACTCCTAAAGCGCTGGTTCAAGAACTGCATGCGATTTTTGGCTCTTTCTATATAAAAAAGATTGCCAGTTTGGAGAGAGTCCAGAGAGCAACACTAATGACATGCAGCCAGAGGGAGCCCGAGAGAAGGGGCGCGAACTGCTGAGAGACCAGAGAAGACTACAAACCACAGAGAGGGGCAGCTCTTCGGAGGAAGCTTGTTTTCTTCTGAGTCCAGACACATGTATCTGTGCCAAAGCTCTTGATCTTTGTATCGAGGCTGTGGGGTTCAAGCCATGATATCAAAACAACCAGCAAAGCAACAACGGTAACAGAACCACCTTCCTGGCCATCCTTCTTTCTCCACATCTGAGTGACTAGAAGAATGAGCTCTTACCCCAAGGGAGAGCATGCTGTAGCGGAGACAGCCCGCATGCCCAATATGAGCTGAAGAGGCTGGGGGAGACCGATAGCTTATAGGCCACAAAGCACTGTCTCACGTCCTGAATTTGACTCAGAATGGAGTCCCGCTTTGAATTTAGTTTAGGGATCTGATTGGGCCAAAGATCAGGCTAGTTAAAACAGAGCCCCTAACCCCGAGTACAGTAAACAGCAGGGATGGAAAACACATCTGCCCTGTGACTATGTCAACACCATAAAACGTCAGTGTGAAAAGTGCTCTGTCTCACCTGGAGTCAGACACTCTTCTAAAATGGGGGTCGAATTGCTTATGTCAAGACAAACCAGACGCACCTGCCCAACCCCCCACGTACTGCACAAGCAGGCCTTCAAGTTTCCTTCTGGCTTTCTGTTCTCTTTATCCCAACCATCCGTGATGTCACCTCCATCTTCCACGCAACCCCCTGGGAATGTTCCCTCTCGTGCCCTTGTACGTTCATACCCATGACCTCTCTGTCCTCATGTCCCTCCTGTCCTTCTGCCTGTCTTACGTCTTCTATGAGGTATCTCACCTTCCCTCTCTTCCATTGTCTTGTCAGCGTGAGTCAGGCCTGGGCATGATGTTTCTATGTTCAGGCTTATAAATTGACAAAAGCCATTACTAGATTTTAGACACGTGTATTTCTCACACTGCCCCGGGGAGCACCAAGGGTAAGGCAGCTAGCCTATTGCCCCAGCTTTCTCTCTGTTGCTGTGGTAAAACACCATGACCAAAAGCAAAAGGGGAGGAAAGGGACCATTTCAGCTCAGACTTCGAGGTCACAGTCTTGTCATTGAGGGAATTCATGACAGGAACAAAAACAAAAACTGCAGCAGAAACCACAGATGGATACTGCTTACCGGCTTGCTCTCTGGCTTTTCTTGGACAACCAGGCCCACCTGCCTAGACACGAGGCCTCCCATAGTAGGCTGAGCCCTCCTCCCCTCCCCGATGAATCACCGATTAAGACAGTTTCTCATAGACATGTCCACAGGCCAATCTGATACCGACAAAGCTTCAGTGAGGGAAGTTCCCTCTTGCCCAGTTGTGTCAAGTTGACAGTAAAAACTTTCCAGCACAGCCATGAAAGTCAGAGGAGAAAGCAGCTCTCAGTCAAGAAATGGCAACATTGAATAGACTTGCAAGTTAAGAAAACATTACTGGTGTAAGTCCTTGCTTGGGCTACTTGAAGAAAATTATAGAAGAGGAATGGTGTCTGATTTAGAACGTTAAAAAGAGAGAGAGAATAGCAAGAGGTGACACTGTCACCAGCGCACGCCTTGGTTTATAAAGAGCTTCCTGGTTATTCTCCCAGACCCTTGTACCCTTCCTGGGGTGCACGTCTCCGCACAGCCTATGCAATGCTCCCATAACATATCCCTGTGCCCAGTTCTTGCGTGGTTCCCTCCGTGGTTGCTTGTCAAGCATTTTCAGTTAGTATTTAATCCTGTCCCGAATCATATTTTACGAACTTATTTCCAGTTTTACGAACTGTTACATATTTCAATCACTTCATTTTCTCCTAATTAAAATAAATTAGCGCTTAATGCCTCTGGATAACATCTTCATACACACCTTTAAAAAAAAAACAGTATTTAAGGTTCCCTTTGTGGTAAGTAATCTAGTTTTGTCTCCAACTGAGTCCTAATATGTCTGCTTTCTCCAGCTCTGTGGGGACTCTTCCCATCTAGTAGGGGATTTGTTATGTCCGTGGGTTTTTAACTTGTCCTGGTCATGAGCTGGGACTCCTCCCCTGGCTGGTGGAGACATCCTAACAGGCGCTTTTGAGTGAAGCCAGATACTCCACTCTCCTCAGACAGTAGCTATGCACTGACAGTGTTTTGCGGGAAGACTTTTAAATGCTAGGGTCTTAAATCTACCCAGCCCTCAGTTATAAATAGTTCTATTGACTTTACAGAAAAAAAATTTTTTTTGAAATTTTAATCTTTTAAAGCAGTCACCTACATTAAATACCATCTTATCCCTGAAAAGTTTTTACTGTCAAAAAAAAAAAAAGCCAGCCGCTTGAAATATGAGGTGCTGAGAAGCCAACAGCCAACAGTGGGGGTTCCCCAGCACTGCTGTAACAATACGGGAGGCAGAGAGCAGCAGAAGTGCTATGGGACACTGCCTGCCTTTCTCCCAGGGCTGGGAATCACAGGGCGACAAAGCCACACGGTTGCCCTACAAGCTACACAGGCAGAATCCAAATCCCTGACCTTCCCGGATGGGCCCTTCCCTGCCTGGGTCATCGTTTAGCATCTTCTAAGCCAGAGATGGTCATCTGAGTCTTTCTGGCATTGTCCACCCCGGCCTCTGTCCCTCTGCCTCTTTCTTCCTTCTCAGGGCTCTCGGTGGCTGGACTCAGCTCGCCAAGACAGTCGAAGATAAACTCTAGGGCTTCCTTTGCTTTCCTTAGTCATATCTGCCAAGCACGTGCTGCATAGAGTAATGTGTTTCCAGGCTTCTGGGATTAGAACCTGGGGAGGGAGATGTCCTTCTGCCTCACAGCGCTGTCCGCCTTGGGAGTAGGAGTTGGGTGAAGTCGGTGAAGAGTGCAATGTGACCTTGGACAATGTCACTCAAGGACCTTGTTATTTAATGACCATAAAGCTGCGATCCATTCACCTTCTTGGAAAAGTCCCCCTCGTGGGAGTGCACATTCACGACACAAATGTAGGTTTCACTTGCCATTTATTAATTTATTTGCCCAAACTGAAATTTACATTTATTCAATTTGGAGAACTCTACTCCCTATTGTATGGCGCGTCTGAAACTGCTGCGTCTCTAAATGTCCCCAATAAAGGATTTTACAGAATTAAATCCTAATTGTAAAAACATGCTTACTGCTCACACTTTGGTGTGGAGTAATTAGTGTAATTAGTCTTGTGTATAGAACCACTGCCCCGAATGTCCCCGACAGCTGAAAAGCTGCCACCATGCAAGGCCTCGTGGGCCGCTTTGCGCAGCCGGGCAGCTGCTGAGTTACCTTTCCGCATGGTTGTCAGAGAGAAAAAAAAAAAATGAAGCTTTGTATTTTATATGATGAAAATAAAGACGGATTGTAATATACTCTTCTATAATGACTTGCCTCTCCTCTGTGACCTTGCCTTCCTGGATGTTTGAATAAATATGGGGTTACATTCACTGTAAACAGGAGGCGGTGTGGCTAAGATCAAATGGGAATCATTACACAGCTGGGAGGACACCAGGGAGGAGCCCACAGAGCGGAGGACTAGAGTTCCTGAGACCTCGCGTCGGTGCTGCCAACCATCCACTTTATAACTTGGGAGGAACCCAGCAGTTCACTTGCAGGCGAAAACCGTTTAAGTGCAAAGCAATAGAGAGGCACGCTTATGCAAATAATTTCTATATCGCATCTACTAATTGAAACGTAATACACCATCTTCAACCAGGAGCCCTTTCTTCTCTGAGCCCCTGCACCTCTTCCTTTACCACACCACATGGCATCTCGAACTAACTTCAGATTCACACCATTGTTGTTGTCTTATGGCCCTTAACAAATGGCATAAGCAATCGTAAGGAATAGAGCATTGGAAAATTTCATTCTGTAAGAATCTGTGAAGTAATTCTTCCTCTGACCCAAGGAATAAAGAGAAGCCTGTGTTTTAAACAACGGACTAGAAAGTGAAGATAGGCTTAATTAATGGACTATCAGAGAATTATTATAAAGTATCTATACACTTAATATATGTATATACTTATACAGAAGCATACAAAATAGACAGCAGAACCGGCTGCAGAGACGTGAACACACGGTGATATTTGGAACAGGTGGACCTTTCGGGGGAGAAAAAAAAAGGTCCCTAATTATTCCCACGCTGTTGAAATTATTTTAATTCTGCATCTCAGCAGATACGTTTCTATGGTGGAAACAGGTGTTCGTCAAACGGCAGTGATAAGAGACACTGCAGTCGGGCTTGGAGCCTAGCCCGCATCGTGTTGATGACAGATAAATTAGAAAAAAAAAAAAAAGTCCTGTGAAACATCCCACACTTCAGGAGGAGATTACACCTTTTTAAAAGGCAAACATCAAGTTCAATTGCTCATTGTCTGCTGTGTGGTTATGCGGAGAGACGGATCCTAAACATCAATAGAGCTAAACAACCACCAGATGGGCTGGGGAGAGGCCACTCCTGAACTACCCACCTGCACAGAAAGCAACTGGGGGAGAGCTGAAGACACGCCCCCTCCCTGCCCAATTTGTTGCTTTCTATTAAGTAGCCAATGTAATGAACATCACAAGGTTTTAGGGGGGTGGTCAGGGGAAAGCGAAGAACTTTTCACTGGAATGTATCTTTTGAGAGTTCCAGCGGGGTTTTGGCTCTCGGAGGGTTTCTGTGTGTCTTGCATGGATTCTGGGTTCTGCGGGTTATAATGGGTTGCCAGGTCTTGGGGAGAGGGGAGGACTCTGAAAATGACACGCAGTGTGACCTGGGGCAAATCAGAGAACTTCTCTGTGCCCCTTTCCTACAAATGCAGTGGTTGGTTTTGGTTTGGCTACAATCTGTATTCAATCCTCACCATATTCAGCCATATCTCATATACAAAGTGCGTGCAGCGGGGGTGACTCGGTGGGGACCAGCATCTGGCTACACTCAGACATGACTAGGGCTCCCCGACAGTTCTTCAGTTATCTGGGACGATGGCACAGAGTGAGAGATGAGCTAGTGGATGGTGGGAAGTCTGAGGGAGGAGATGGAGGGAGGAGTCGGCAGCCTAACAAGTTACATCATATGAGTGTCACACCAATTCCCCCAGGACCTTGGGGCTTGGTATTACCAAACATGTAGAGAAATAAGTAAGTGCCAGTGTCTGCTGGGCCCTAATCCTTTCTAGGGGACATTCAAGAAAAGGAGAGGAAAGGCGTGCAGAGGGCATCTTTTTGTCGTGTCCATCCAGCCTCCTCCTCTCTAGGCTGACTGGTGCTCCGAGCTGCGGTAAGAGCCCCCTCTTGATCCTCTGACAGCTCTGGGAACCAGTGGTCCTTGTTCTCTCTCTCTCACCAATGAGGAAACTGATGTTCGGAGAGATGAGGTCACTTTTCCCAAGTCGGACCAAAAACTGCCAAAGCTGAAGAGCATTCTGTAAGGTCACAAGGTAAGCGGCCATCAACTGCAGCCTATGACCAGCAAGCCGTCCGAGCTGTAAGGGAGATGCCGTGTGAAACCAGTACACACGCGGTCCAAATCACAACGTTTCAAATCCACGAGGATGCAGAAGTGTCCCACATAAGCAGAGACATGTTCAGTCCTGATGTCTGAGCCTCTCTAGTGCTGGGCATGTGGGCATGGGGTGGTCCCATCAGCCACTCTGTCCCTAGGGATTAGCAGACCCCCAGGGTGCCCTGTTGCTAGGTAAAGAGGGTTGGAGTGTTGGGTGCATCAGGTGCACTATGACATAAGGTATTTCCAGTTGCTTAGCACAGAACTTCCGTGAAGAGGCACAGTTGTCATGTGATGGCTCACAGCAGGACGACGATGATGCATGGAAGGCTTTATGATAGCTTTTGCTGTTAGTGGAAAGCCTTCAATTCACGCGTGTTTCTTGGTTCTCCTTGACTTTTTTTTAGTGACTTATTTCCATTTTGCTATTTGTGCACTGTGGGTCTTATGATTATAAACAGCTTCTCTGTCCCACCAGTGCTGCTTGTTTTAAATTATAATTTTAAACTCCGATATTGTTGCCCTGAATTATTTTTAATCTAGTCTCCTACCTGTTGATGTATTTTATTATCCTCAAAGGTATCTTCTAAATGGAAAAAAAATATTTATCTGGAGGCTTGGTTTTTTTTTTGTTTGTTTGTTTCAAATTTTGTATTTGATATAAAAATTAGAAATTTAAAATTTTAGTTTCCCCTTTTCCTTTTAAATTGAACATAAGAAATTTATAACTTTATAAGTTTGGTGGTTTCCAAAGTGTTTCTCAGGGTTTGGGGTAGTGTCTTACCCCACTTACAGATGCCCATGCACATTCAGATATTTAAAACTACGTTTATACCTTAAACATGTTAAAGTATTTCAGTTGACTTAGCAAGCCTGAAAAAGTAAAATACACGAATGCTTATACAATCTGTTTTGGTTACCAATATAAACTCTAGTAAGGATTCACCTTAAGATTTTCAACCTAATTCAATGTATCTATTAAATTACTCAATTTGACAAATCAAGTTAACAAGTTGATAGTTACATTGAAATTACAAGGCTATAATAGATGAATATCGATTTTTAGATAAATGGACTCAGACCTAGTTAAGCCCAACAGGTAAGACAGTAAACTCAGGAAGACAGATCCTTTTTACAGAAATATTTTCATATTGGGGTTTGACTCTCGTAGCCCATTTTTCGTTTAAAATTCTCTCGGGGTAGAAACATGCACATCCGGTAAGGATACCAGTTGCCATGGTAATTAACTGTAAGTCTTTCAAGCCTGAGCAGGGTGAAGGCCTGCGTTTATGCTGGGTACTCGAGAAACCCACGGCTTCAGAGTCTTAGCCCGAGGTGAGAGGCATCGTCTCACTGCCCGCCCAGGACTGTCCCCAGCCACACCCATCCTGTGGCCTCCGTTTAACAAGTGCCTGAGCGATCTATTTATTCTTGCAAACAGCCTCCATCATGAATCCAGTTTTGGAATGTGGTGTGCTTTACTATGTTCTGGGTTGCTTTTAGTTTTTACGATTATAGACTGTTTAAATGCCTCCCAGTAACAAGAAAACCATGCCACGTTTGACCTGTACAGACATTTGAGACCTTCTACATCCACAGCACTGCCGGAGACCCCTGGGCTAGCTGAGACTGTGTGGACTGTCTTCCCTTCTTTCTCTCTCTCCATCCACGACCCTGCTTTTCTGTTCATTTGAGCCTGTTTCTTTTGGGCGTGACAGTGGCAGGAGCAGGGAGCGTCAGAGTGTGTGTGTCCCATTGGCGACTCACTGCAAAACTGTGGGAAAGGAAGGTATTATGTTAAGTGGCTTTCCACTAAGGCCTGGTCGCTGCCTCCCCAGACGCTCTCATCCTGTTTCCAGAAGGAACCACTATGCTTTGAAGCCTTACCAACTCAAGAGAAGCCAGTAGGATCTGATTTTCAGTTCATCCGTTTATTCGGAGAGAAAGGCAAGTTACCAGGAGTCAAGAGTTCCAGTGCACTGACCTAGATGAGGATACTGTCCAAGAGGAAGGAGCTCTTATAAAATGAGTAGGTCTCGGGCCTGTAAAATGTTCCTAGCAGTTATTTTAGAACTGATTCTATCAGGTACATCTGTGGCCATGTAGGAACCAGGGTGTGGGGAGAAGCACACTAGAAGATTGTGTTTTAAAACCAAGGATCCATGTCTTCACCCTTAGTTGTGGGACACTGGTACTTTGCTATATGGCTTCTCACAAAGTAAATAAATTAATCAGTCAGTCCACACTTAATAGGGAACCACAGTCACAATAACTAATTTGTAAGACCTGAGGTAAGGCAAACACCGTGGTAAGATATATTGGCCTGATGGTGTTTTGCAAATAGGTTCTGATTTGCAAAACTAACCAGCACAATAGCAATCATCCCACATAAAATATTCATATCAGAAATGTTGACTGAAGTGATGGAAAGTCATTCATTTAAAACTAATAAATAAACACGCTTGCTGCCCGTATAATCCCGCCTCGTCACACCCAATTTAACAGTGTGTTCCTCCCCATTATTCTTGCTCATCATCAGAAATGGCTGAGGATAAAACTCACTCCTAATTTCCTTGACAGATAAGGAGAGACGTGTATATATATATTTCCACATGAACAGCCAAGATAGGAATAGCATTTCAAACAGAAGGAACAGCATGGGCAAACACGCATGTCATGAAGACCGAGGACCAGGAAGCTGGCCGATATCCACTCGCTCTAGTGAGGCATAGGAGAGGCCCGTCAGCACAGCTAACACCGCTACCGCCGCAGAGCCGGGCATTCTGACTGTAAATAAGGGCCAGATGAGCATCCTAGAGACATAGAGCTCAGGTAAATTTCCCCAGAAAGACATAAACTGGTTTAGCGAAGGTGTCAACATACTAAGCACTTACAAGTTGCACATAATTTAAATCAAGCACAGTGCAATCTGGATCGTGTCTAATAAGCCCTCTTTAGTGAGCAAGCTAGGATCAACAATAAGACAACTTTAAGGTTTGTTCTGTGGCACACATATTCATGATCGATTTTTTTTTTCCTGGAGCTAGGCTGTCTCACGTTCTCTCTTTCAGAGACACAAACTTAACCGATGTGTGGCCAAGAGGCGGGTGACAGGCAAAGTTTACCCGACTGCTGCTTGATCCCAGAGCCCATGGTTTTTCCCAATGATTCTGAAGATCAGAATGACATGGTGATTCAGGGACATGACTAATGTGTTTTATCCTGGTATAATGCCACTCTTGTCTAAACCCTAAAAGCTGCAAGTAGTCACTAAACCCTGATTTGTCATCTTTATGGAGCTGAATATAAATGCAGCCGCTAACTGAAAGACGGGAGTCATGGTGGAGTCCGGCTAACAAACTTTGTCAGCGTCAAGGCCGCAGTGATGAACGCGGACTCTTGCAATCCCTTCTGTGGATGGCCACAAAGTTGTGATGTCTAAAATGCAGACATGGGAAGAACATTTTTATTCTAGCACAAATGCCTATAATAATGTCAAAAGAAAAGCAGGGAGGGCATTATGGTAGGGTAAATTGGTTTCAGAAAATATAAATATTATTTTCCTTCCCAGGTTCATAAGAAAATCGCACTTTTCAAATCTCGGAAGTCCCTGTACCCTCATTAATTGTGCCCCCATTTTTTTTTTTTACTCTCCTGCTTCATTCAGAGTCAAAGTTACAGAATAGCCAACACTAACCTCTTTCTAATAACATTATTGGTTCTGGTTTCCAAGAATAAAGTGACCTCAAATTCAGACTGCAGGTGATAAAGGAAAGGAGTAGAGGCGTGGTCCCTGAGAGGCAGGTGTGAGGGACAGCATTAAAGGAGCAGGCCTGTGCCTGGCAGACGGAGGCGGCCTCCCTCATACCTTCAAGGGCTCTTAAACGCTGAGGATGGCATGCTGGCCGGTCAAGGACAAACCGTTCACATGGAACGGAAATGGAGGGATTTGTAATCATTTGAAAATAATCTCATATCTGATCATTAAAGAAATGAGAGTAAAAAATAATAACAAGATAACATTTGACTTTCCTGTCAGAGAAACGAGTGAGCTGTGGGGAAATTCTCACAGTCTTGCAATGAACTTAGGATACAGCTCAGAATTTCTCACCGTTCACAGTGAAAAGCCATGTGCCTACCTCGTAATTTCCCTGTAGGGGGATTAAGGCAGGTGCATCTGTTCCCTTGACTCAGATGGCAACGGATGTGCCATCTAGAGGGACAGATCCCAGGAGTCCCCGAGGATCCTTCAGTTCACAGCGGGCACTAAAGCCTCTCAGAGGTTGCCAACGAGCCAGAGCTGGGAGTGGAAACAGAAAGTCGGTTCACGATGATATTTTTGGATTGCTTATGAAATAAATTGGCTGAAGCCAAATTTTATTTTAAATTAAAATGCTTTTGTAGTTTGGGGGAGGGGTGGGGGGAGAAAAACCAAGAGACACAGGCATGAAATTTCCCACTTCTGTCCCAGAGCGGCAGTTTCAAGGGCTGTCGGGGCACAGAGACAAATACACTCAGGATCCTGTGCTGTGCAATGCCACCCTTGGCGGGGCACTAGGCTCTGGGGCAGTGGTTGTCAACCTTGCTAAGGCTGCAGTCCTTGAACACAGTTCCTCATGGTGTGGTGACTACAACCACGGAATCTTTCCGTTTCTACTCCATAAGTGTAATTTTGCTGTTATGAGTAGTGATGCGAATATCTGATATGTGACCCCCCTCTCCATGCGAAGGTCATTTGACCCTCCCAAAAGGGTCACGACCCATCGGTCAAGAACTGCTGTAAGTGCTCACTCAATAATAGAAAGGCTTCAGACCATCACGAAGCACGCAGAAGCATTAGCATGTGGCTGCCCGCGTCCTGAGTGATCAAGACTATTTTTGTTTTCAATACACTAACCTTTCAAAACCTCCGTGAAAGCCACTGTTGTAAGGCCCTGACAGCTGGGGCCCGGCACCCTTCTCGCCATTCCTGGGCAGCACAGAGCGTGTGGTCTGATAAATTCCTCACACTTGCCAAACACATGACCTGCGAGATCACAGTGTTAATTTGGAAAGGGAAACAGTTTTATGTCATCTAAAGGAATGGGGGAAAAAATTACCTCTAATCCTTTTGGGAATCAAAGGGGTAATAAAGTGAAACAGTGCAGAAAGACTCACACTGTAAATCCATTTACTACCCAGCCTTGTTTATACAAGATTGATTCTCGTAGCTCACGAGCCCCCGAAGCCAACTAGCGCGACTTCACCAGAATCCCGTTTAAAGAAGTGTCGGATAGTCCCCCCCAACCCCGCAAATAGTGTTCAGCTGATTAAAGCCTAATTACACACATCGAATTAAAGGTGTGAGTGCGTAATAAAATGTTCCAGCTAAAAGGAATCTGTGCTGGGGTCTGATTTCCAACCAGTAATTTGGCTGGAATAAAATGGAAACAAGAAAGCAGAATTGTTTAAAAAGGTGCGATGTAATGACAACACACGTTCTGGGCTGCAGAAAGAACTAGACAAATACACTGTGCATTTTTAAGTGGGATATGCTGTAATCAAAAACAGTCTTTTCTCCTGCCAACATTTATAATAATAATACAAACCACACTCATGGAAGCCAACAGCCAAAGGGGGGGGGGAACATATTTCCATTTTAACGCCTTTCGATGATCAAAGCGTCAGTCAGCTTAATACAATCAGCTGAAATCCATTTACCCGTGAGCTCGCCACCCTGCCCAGGGACTGCGCTCCCTTCCAGCCCTATCTATTCTGGACCAGGTGCTACAGTCGTAAATTAATTAGTCTGTGAGAAGCACCTTGTTCCCCATCTCCCCAGGCCTCTTGTGGGTCAGGGCCTGGAGGACTTCGCCATCTGGGCAGAGTCTCTCCCAGAGAAGCAATCAAAGCCTGCAGATTGCAGCCCACAGAGGCAGGTTCAAATGACAATTAACCTTATTAGGCCTCATTTTTTTTTTTTTTTTACAGTTTATACTGTGTCAACACATTGGCTCCATAAATAATCTGCCACATCAGACAGGTGAAGAAAAAAAAAAAAAAAAACCCAAAACGTTTCTCCCCTTGCCCAAAGTTTTAAAGCCCTCAGGAGAATGAGAGATAATGCTTAAGTTGTAGTGTTAATAGATTCTCTGATGCCAGGGTTGTTATGTAAGAAGCCAGATAGACGAGCTCTCAGAGTCCAAATTATAGTTTATCCAAGCCCGGTCACATATTTCTGGATGTAAGTTTGTGGTGGGGGGAAGTCTCCGGCTTCTTTCCTAGGCTTTCCTGTTTCCTCCTTCAGACTCACTGTGTCTCACGGACATGGTCTTTCACCATCTGGCTAACTTGGGAAATAGATGTTTCTTTATGAAAATTGTGCTTTTGCTCCTTCCTTTACCACAGTGATGCACGTAAGACCCTGTTGTCCTGGGAATAGAAAATAAAACCAATCAAGACAATTAACATCCACAGCTTGCCACAAAATCAACAGATATTTAAGCTACATTTTTAATCAGACTGAGCTTAATTAAACACTTCACAGATGACTCTGAAGCCTGCCACAAAAAAAAAAAAAAGCCCACTTAAAAGAAAATCTTTAAGCATAATGTGAAATCGAGTTTACTAACAGATTGCCACAAGGATTCTTGCGAGGAATCTCTGAGGGTCCTGATTTATACTCTGTTCACCATCATTGGGGTCTACTGGGACCCACCTTTCCATCATTCTGAGCTCAGGATTTTATACTTGGGAAAAGATGTGGCCTCTGTGCTGGCCCCTCCAGCTTTGCAGCATCCTGGGAAACCTGCTGTGGTCTGGACTTGGTTTGCACTTGGATGGTCCCTGACCATGGGGACAGCTTAGCCTTCGTGGGTAGCCCCGTGTTGACCGACATGTAGTTTGAAGACATTTGCAAACTCAAATCGTTTGACATTAGAACTCAGGGAGTCATTTACTTCTGCCCGAAGATAGTCCGGGGAACTCAACAGGATTAAGGAAAAAGGAACGTTGTATAAGGTGGCTTTTGCAGTGTTCAGAACTAGTATCAGGGCTGTCAAGATGGCGCCGACTGTGAGGGGATGGTCCCATGCTAACATGAGCGCATGAGTTCAGAGCCCAAACACCCACACAAAAGGCCAGGCACGCCAGTGCACACCTGTGATCCCAGGACAGAAAACAAGGAGACCAGAGAGTCTTGAGAGCCAGTCTAGACCAATTGGTTCTGGCTTCTCAACTCTGGGTTCAATGAGAGATTCTGCCTCAAAAAGTAAAGTGTGCTAAAGGAAGATACTCCACATCCACCAAGTTCTGGCTTCCACTCCAACAGACATGCACAGACCACACAAACACAGACCCATGCAACACCCTTCACACACACACACACACACACACACACACACACACACACACACCCCAAGCAGGATGCATATACCATTTACACTTTCAAAACACATTTCCACTACAGTTCCCTTTGGATTTGGGCTAGAATGTGTTCAGCCTCTAACTTCCGCAGTGACATTTTAAGGCTTTTATTTTGAAAGTGCACACGTGAGACTTTTAAGACCTAATGAAAACTTTATTTCTTCCCATTCTGGCCATCAGAAAATAGAGATAAAGGAAGCATAGAAGAATCTCCCTGACCCATCTGGATGCTATCCTTTAGGATTTCCTTTTCACTACCAAATTCATATTTGTTATCTGGAGTGCTGTGTCTTAACTTACATCTACAGTTGTCCTTTAATAAAAATTTCCTACAATTATTATATATTAGCAGCATCCATTAAGAACTTGAAGGTGGGAGCGGACGATGAAGTTTAGACATCTATCTTGGTATGGAAAACTGCTGAAGAGCCTCTTACAAGACAGTGCCCCCTGGTGGACATCCTGACACCCAGAGACAGCCGCTGTCTTGTAGGGTGTAGGACTGGGCAGAGACAGAGCATGGTGGTGTCTTGGGATACTTTGGGTAATCCCAAAGACAGGAAGGGCTTGCTTCATTCACAAGCAAGTGTTTGTTGTGAGCCCATCGGGTGCCAGCCACGTGTTAGACACGTATGAATGCAAAGATGAGCAGAACAGAATCCTGTCCTCCAAGCAGCTCATGGGCAGACACAATCACGTTTGAGAAAGGAAGATGGAAGGAGGAGGAATATGAGGCATTTCCTGAAGAATGACAAGACCAACCAACCAGCCCAACACTGAAACAGCTATTGAATGCTTAGGAAAAGCCCGAAAGCAAACTGTCTGAACCAGCGGAGACAGACCCAGTAAAACTCTGCTGCCCAAATCTAAGGCCTTTCTGCATTACTGCCATTCTGAGAGCTTGATGAAAACCAACCAACCAACCAACCAACCAACAAACAAACAAACAAGTGGCCAGGGTTTCTGCTGCCCACATGCAGAAGGAAAAGATGAATTATTCTCTCTTTGTTCTGAGACACCTTCCCTTGAGGCTATCCCAAAGACTTCCTTCGCGAAGCATGTAAGAGCAGGGGTGAGCAGGCACCGGAGGTTAACTTCAAAGATAGCGTGTATTCACAACTGGACTTCCTAAGCGTGGCTGGCCATGATCTACTCTGCTTGCTCTCAGCTCTGCAAATCCCCCTCCATTGGTGCAGGCTCGACCATGTAAATGAGGCTGTATACCATGGCACCCCAACGTTGATGGTGTTCCTGGAAACCAAAGCCACACAGTCACTTTGGTGAACAATCCAAGATAATGGGCAAGACGACAAGCGGCTGATAAAAGCCCTTCTGTGATTCTCCGTGATAGCAGCTCTCTTCGCCTCACTGCTGGTTAGTCATCTCCATTTGACGGGACATCATGGAGCCTCCACACATCCCATCTGCTACATTATGACATATACTCTTCTACACACCAGTGACTTGCTTATTAGACTAACTTCTTGAACCTCCTTAATCTGGAAACCAGGCCATTTGACCTTGGATTCTTATGTCTCCCATATTCTTGGAGAAACACTGAGCACAAAAATAGTCACTCAAACATAGACTGTTGGAGTTACTGCTCCAAATAGCTACTGTGGTGCAACAAATAGACTGTATGTTTGCCTAGAGTCCGTGGAATAAGTAGTATACGGGCAGTTAATGAATGTGAAATTATCAAATGAAAAAAATTACAGCCTTGCTGGTTGAACAAAGGTGCTATAAAAACACACCACTCATATGTTCTATAAGAACTTGTAGAACATGCAGAAGCAAAGAAGAATGCAAAAGCCGAGTGATGATGCCAGGAATCGGTCGGACGTGACGCGGGAAAAGTCATGCGCTACCACGAAGCAAGTGAGACCACGGATGTGCAGACTCTGAGCCTGTGAAGCCTATCAACGGAGACCACACCGCAGGGAAGTCCTTCCAGGGGATAAACAACCACAGCACAGTCTTCTCGACGCCTTTCGGCATTTGGGAGAAAGGGAAAGAAGTACAGGGTTTGGGAAAGACGGAAGAGAGAAAAGGAGGACATTTGTTAAAAGGAGAGAGAGGACTGCAGCTAGGAAGGGGTGAAGAATGAGAGGAGGGATTAAAGAGACACTGAGGGACGAGGAGACTCACACAGTCAACCAAAGTGAATGTATACACGGGTGATGCGCGAAGCACCTCTACATAAACAGACATACACACACCTCAGTTAATGCTTACCTGAGTTAGGCATGACTTAGGGACTTAACCATTGTGGTCATCCTGTGGACAAGCCTGCCTGGCATGCCATTTTACAGTGTATATTAATGTCCCCCTCCCCCCAAAAAAGAAAAAAAAACAAAGAAGCCATTACGCATGAGAAAATACCATCTACATAGCAAAATATTTTTAGTGATAGAAACACAGCTAACATAATGGCCATTATAAAATCTATCCAGTAGAGGTAATAATTGTCAAACCAGCTTTCAGCCTGTCTGAAGCCTAAGTCCAGGGCAGGCTGGAACAGAGGATGACCATCCCTACAGATGAATCCGTAGAATAAAACGCTCTGTATGAAAACTCCCATGGGAGGGGAGGGGGGTAAAGAAGCATGTCCTTCGTTTCTGAAAGTCTTCCGGTCTCTACCAACAGAAGGCCCACACTGTCTCCATTAACCTCTGATCATAGCATGAGGTGAGGCGAATCATGCAAACTGGGGATATTTAAATATTCTCTCTGCATAAAAGCTGTTTGGCTGCTGGAATCATTTCCTCGCGCTGTCCCTGAGCTGAGGAAGTGGATGGATCAGCAGGGGAGACGCACGGATGCAGCTGGAGAGGAAGAGAGCTCAGGAGGATCACGTTTGAGCAGCCATGGGGGACGGGACATGACAGAGGAGAGTTCACAGAGGCAGCTGGCCGGGCGAAGCCACCCCTGGGAGGTGCTCAGCAAGGCCAAAGCAAGAGACAAGACTCGCTTAAGAGGATCCCACAGCTTGCGACCCACCTAAATGTCCCCAAGGGGGAACTTAAGTCACTTCCTCTTCTCCATCACAGCCCTCAGAAAATCAGAAGGTACCTGTCAATCACCCACTCACCCGTCCCGACAGACAGTCACAACCGCTGTGCTTTGGCCAACCAAAGACACACACCCCGTGCCAGCTTTCTCACCTTACTATCGCCTTCTCCCCAAGGGTCAAACCACGCCCAGAGGGGTACACACGGTGCCCAGGACTCCTCCTGAATGGCAGGACTTGCTCCCCTTACACTGCACACCTCACAGGTGAGCGCTGCCTGTCTTCCTGCCAGCTAGGGCCACCCCAGGAAAGATGACTCCTAGCCAACTTGGATATCCTGAGTAAGAATTAGTAGTAACTCAACATTCTGCAAGGCCTTTGTGAAAGCCAAGTACAACGAACATTTAGAAGCCACTGCTTATAAAACAAACAAAGCCTCTTCGTTACAGGAGGGGAAGGACAAAAACACACCTGAGGAGTTGCACTTTACCCCAGAGATGAACATGAAAATCCGGATAACAATATTCCCTTGTGTCCATGGTAGTTGTGCAGTCTATGGGCCATTAATGGGTGAGTGATATTTATATCTTCTTTCATTTTAATAATGCATTTTTAGGGAGTGTTTTGTTGTTGTTGGTTTTTATTTTCTTACAAATTCCATCCTAAGACATGAAGCATAGACTTCAGGACAGTCATTAACCGTGCGTGAGCGAACACTAAAATGACAGACTGTGGACAGTCTCGGCCTGTTCTTTCAGCACCTGGGACAGAGATTCACTTTGCTCCCGTGCGAGCCCTTGGAGGTATTAAAGGGAGCGAGGGAGGGGAGGGTGTTCTAACCACAGCTCTATACACTGTAGAGACTTTGAAATGCCAGCCTCCAAGGCACGGGTACAAGTTAAAAACCTCACCTATGGAAATACTTAAGTAGCCAACAGTTGTGATATCCTATTCATTTTAACAGTCTTTTTACATTTATTTATTTCTTATGTGCATGGGGACAGGTGCATACCATGACACAGACTGTGTGTGGAGGTCAGAGGACAACTTGCCGAAGTCAGTTCTCTCTTTTCACTTCACATGGCTTGTGGGGATCGAACTCATGTCATCAGCCTGGCCAGCAAGAGCCTTTACTGACTTCCGTTGGTCCCATACATATCCACTGCAATGTAGGAACTTTTTTTTTTAACCTCAAATTAAGTAACACAAACAAGAAGATCACATGTACCCAAGTAAATACAATAATAAATAATAGTAATTATAGAAGTCTATGTCCAAGTAATTTTCAATGAAGATGGCATTATTTTCTACTCTCTTTCATGTGGCCCAAAGTTACATCCCCTTTACAGACAAGCAAATAAGCAAGAATGTAAACAGGATGGAGGGTGGAAACCGGGTGTGGGAATTTACAATTGCTGTGGATAACACATTGGTACGTCTTCCATGCCACCTTGGTCTTTAGTGACCTTGAGAATGGGCTGTTTGTTCCTGTCTAGACAGAGACTGAAGCTCTGGGCCCTCATGTACCTGACTGCAGAGGTCCAGAGGGATTAAGAGCTTTTCGGTCACCAGGACTTGAACTCATATCTCTTTGCATGTTTACATTATTAGACCAGTCTCTGTCTCTGATTTCTGTATAGCTCTCCTCTATGATCAGACACACAGAAAGGCACAGAACATGATATGAGTTAAAGTAGGAAATACTGCATGAGCAGCAACATACAAGACCACCCGGATGGCAGGGATTAGCTCTCACAGAGACAGGGAAGGAGCCAGATTCAAAACCGAGATGCGTAGAAAGCAGTTTTTAGGAGAAGCTGTTAAAATGAAACACTTTCTGCTATCTGCTGGGTGAGATGCTTGACACCTATGTCTTCAGTTTTAAATAGGACAAGTTTCATTCTCTATTTTCTCCTAGAGAGCATGTCACCATCACCTGCTCTTTGAAAGACTTCAGAACTTCCGCCACATGATGATGTAACATGGCAGCCTCTCCTAGGAATTCTGAGTATAGAGCACACACACACACACACACACACACACACACACACACACACACACAGAGAGAGAGAGAGAGAGAGAGAGAGAGAAAGAGAGAACATTCTCTTTCTCTCATGTGCACACACATGCACATATAGTGCACACACAGTACACTCTCTCACCACATGCATGCACACGCACACAGCACACTCGCTAGTGCATTCCGGTGTTGCTAGTTGTGCATTTTCATCAGATGCTGTGCTTTCACATTCTCCCACTTTCCACAAAATCCTGCACCTGTGAACAGTGCGGAACTGCTCTGTGCCCCAAGCTCAATCTCCAAATTCCTTCTGGCAGCGCAGGACTTGGGCATAATAAATGCCTGGCCAGTAAGGGAGAAGGGGGCCTCTCGTGGGGTTCTGTCCAGATGAAGACACATAATTCCCCTGCTCTGCTCTGTGCTAATGGCTCTGTTGGCACCGGGTCAGCCTAGCTGAATGAATAAGCTTTGAGTCTTCTGTGTAGGTTGTGGTCCAAGCTCACACACTTCCTAGCTTTGTGGCTTTGACCACGCCTCTACATTTCTAAGCCTTAGTATCTTTACCCTGTGCAGTTTATAGTAACAGTGAGAACCATATAAGGGGCCTGACATAGTTTGGTAATCAGATGCGTTATGAGTATTTGGCATGATGTGGCACCCACCCCAGTGACTGTGGACTGACTCAGTTGCTCTCTGTTATATCTGGCAGAGCCCATAGCCAGCCTCTAATCATGCTTTACTGCTACATACCTGGAATAGCCCAGCACAGAAACAGGCGTAGGACAAATCCTCTCCCATAAAAATAAAAACAAACAAACAAACAAACAAAATGAAAACCTGAAGCATCATCTACAATCTGGGAGCTTGTAGCTGAGAACTTGCTCCTTAGTGCTGGGTTTCTCCTCAGTAGCTCCTTCTGTGCCCCAGAAGCCATTCTGGCCAGTAGCACCTGCCTCACTGAAATATCTGACACAGATGAGAGCCAGAGACGCGCTCAGGGAGGGGGTCCCTCGGCGTGCGTCATCCCCAGCGGCTGGGACACGCCAGGAAGTTTCAAATGGCTTCCTCCGGAAACACAGTCTTTAGCCCGTTGGGCTTTCTAATGTTTTCACTGCTGATTGCATATCTCCCCAAACTGTTCTATAAGCTTTGACTCCTGAGATATCACATGTCAACTGTGCTCGTGATACATATAAAATTAAGGGAATAGTGCAAATAATTAAACCACTTATCACTGGCTATCATAACGAGAGAGCAATGCACCAGAAAACCTGTGTGCTGAACTCTTATGTTTTATGAAGTCGTTCTGGCAGAGTCTGATGACCTAGGACTATAGGCACATCTGTACGTACTTATGTTTGCACAGCGGAAATGCACACATGGATACAAACCCATATTAATAATGCATGCCTTCTACCAACAAGGGGGGAGAAACCCGTTTATAGAAATGAGCTTAAAGGCAGAAGCATGTAGATTGCAGAAGCACTCTTGCAAGCCTCGGACGGCCTCGGCTGTATTGCAGCTGACAGGACCTGCCTGGCACAGGCAGCTGCGACACTTCTCATCACAGGCCTCTCCTCGCTGAGCCTTGGCTGGTGCATCAGGCCTTGCTGCGGTGGTGTAAAGTAATAGCTGACAGCAGGCTGACACGCAGCCCAGAGAGAGTTCCATCAGGAGGTCTCCTGGGCCCGGGGATCAGTGGGCTTAAAATATTAGGATGTGATAGAGTTAACACTTGCCCCTGAGCAGATGGTTTCGAACACTCTGTCAACCCTGCGAGTGATTACTGCAAACAGATTCTCTGTCCCAGAGGGACGGCAGTGAAGTGCTTTCGAGCGCTGAGCCTCGGCTGAGAGGTGTACAAATGTGTCATTTCCAGGGTCTTCTCTCAGCTGTGAGAAGTGCAGACGCTTGCTCCCCACACGGGGCAGCCAGAGCCAGCACTGGGTGAAGAGCCTCTGGCAGCGTGGGAGGCCCCAACACAGACCTGGCTGAACCGAAGCTTGGTCTAAGCCCCCCCTCGTTTGTGATGTTGGGACGCTGTGCTTTGCTGGTGGTGTCTTTGTGTAGTTTGTGTAAGGTCTCCTGTGCCTAGCATCAGAGTGAGAGGAGAGAAGAGACTGAAAATAGGACAGCTAAAATTTCCCAGAACAGAACCTCACACGCTGCGTTTGTTTTTTGTTTTGTTTTGTTTTTTGTTTTTTTTTTTTGTTTATTTTTTTCACCTGATATTTAGAGCCGCCCTGTCAGCTCTGTGTTGGATTCAAAACAGTGGTGTTCCGCTCTTGGACTCGAGCCATCTTGCCTGGTTAGACGCAGATATCACTATCGTGTCTGGCTCAGCGTTTGTTCTCAATCTGGTAAGTTTATCTCGACAGGGTGGGGGAGAGGATGTCTCTTCAAACATAAACTCCTGTTGAATGAACAGGCTTATAAGAATGAAGAAACAAAGTTGTCAGTGATGGGAGGTCCTGGGAAACAAACAGGGAAGTCTCATTTCACAGCTAAAAGAACCAGAGAAGCCCCGAGTAGGGGCACGGATCAGCGCCATCCCAGCTAACGTGTTCTGTGCGTGGCATGCTGTCAGCTAAGAAAACCGAGCTGGGCCAGAAGAGCGATCACAGAGCTGAAGACAGGCCTGCACTTTAGCATAGCACAGTAGAAGGAACAGGTGCAGGACCACCTCCCTACCACAACCACATCTGATCGACAGGAAAATGAGATGCAAGCCAGGGTAGTGCACGCCTGTCTTCCAAACGCTTGAGAGAAGGAGCAGCAAGATGTGGGGGTTAGGGTCCATCTCAAAACAGCCAGTGTAGGGTTGGCCTGGGCTACACAAGAACCTAACTCAAAACCAAACAGAACAGAAAGCCCTCACATTAATATTAATGAATTGGCTGGGTTCACAAGGACCCTCTCCAAGCACAACCTGTGTGGAAGGTCACGACGCCAGGTGCCAACTCCCTGCTCCTGCAGCTGGTGAACAGATTCTGACCCTGATGGCAAATGCCTCACAGGACAGCCAAGCCCGCCAGAGCCAGTGTATATAGAGGGTTTTCTTTTCCACCCAAAGATGGGCAGAGAGAAGCAGGAGACAGGGAATGCGTCAAGGCACGTAGCTCCAACCCCAGCTCCCATGCCCAAAGCTGTACTAACCTAGCCTTTCTTCCTCTGCCTCGGTGCTGGGAACACCTGCACTCCCAAGTATTTCTCTTTGGATTTCTTTTAATAGGAAAAAAATTAACAAAGTACAATTTGTTGACAGTGTTCACAGCCGCGCGGTGGGTGTCCCACCTATGCGCTGTCGTGGGCTTCTTGCTGTTTTCTGCAGGTGCTAAATACTCGCTGACAGCAACATATGTTACCAATTGAGAATGGTGTTTAAAAAAAAAAAAAACTCGTAATTAAGGAGTGCTCTCAGCTTGAAAAAAAATACAGGTGAAAGCTGCCTCTGCCTGAAGATTTGTTCTGATTTCGTTTCCTCTGCCACTGAGGGAGTTCTGAATGCACACAGGAAGGACGTTCTTATGATTATTATCTGTGTGCACAGCCGTAATAATGCAGAGTTGTCACCGAAAGACTTGGGCTGACATCTCCTCCAGAAAAAAAACTATTTATTGCTTGATTTTTTTTTGTTATGTTGTGTTGTGTTTTGTTTGTTTGTTTGTGTGAGTCTCTTAAAGTTTCTCGTGTTCCTTTTAATAACATACTTAGGTTTTCTGGGAAACCATGCAGACACACCCAAAAAGACTTTATTATGCTTTGTAAACTTCAAAGTTGTCTATAAACAGAATGCAGTTCTTTGATCTTTTTGCTGCTTTCTAGCTGTGTACAAGGTGACTTGTGCACCGTTAGAAGGACCTCCCTGTGATTTCACCCCTGTGAGTTTCAGAGATGGTTTCTTACCATTGGTAAGTCATGTCTACCTTGTTCCTTTAGGAATATGATGGGGCGGGCCATTGGTGATGTTCCGGAAGGGTTTGTTTCAAGGCTGTGACTGCTGGGTGTTTAGCCTCTGTCTCTTTCATCTTGCTTACCCGAAGAGCCTCACCTCCCACCCCCATGGTCTGCTCAGAACAAGCTGAGACCCGGATGGCTAGCTGTTGAATCCAGGATGGCTAGCTGAGACCGGGATGGCTATTATTTTGAAAACCATCTGTCTTGTTTGTGACTTGAGACAGGGCCTCATTCTGTAGCCTCAGTTTCTTTGTAACCCACTATGCAGGCCGCATTGACCTGTGATTTGTAGCAATCCTCTTGTCTCGGCCTTCTGAGCTCTGGCGTGACAGCTTGAGCAGCTCCAAAAGGCTCTGGGGCTCAGCCCCCTCCGGTTTTACTCCGTAACTCATGCTTGGCTCTGTTTCGTGTACTTGGAGACAATTATGAGCATGTTAAAACAAAAGCAAAAATAAAACAGACATTTCTCTGTCTAAAATGCTAAGTACCGTGACATCAGGGGCACACTCGTGTGTGTGTGTGTGTGTGTGTGTGTGTGTGTGTGTTGCATACATGTATGTATGTACTTTCACATATGTGTGAGTACAAGCGGAGGTGCTTCTGGAGGCCAGAGGTTGACATCAGGAGTCCTCTTCAGTTGTACTCCACTTCATTTACCAGTCTCTTGATGAACGCAGAATTCACACCAAGTCAGCTACCTGACTCTCCAGCTTTGCCTGGCGATCCTTCGTCTTGGGCCCACCACGAACTAGGGTAACAAATGGGCTGCCACACCAGCCTGTGCTTAGTGTGGATGCCATGGATTTGAACTCCAGCCCCCACGATTGCATTTGCTAATGCCTTACCCACTGCCTCCCGCCCCCCCCCCCCCCAGCTCAGGAGCTGGCATCTCCTTCCCTTCTTGCCTGGAGCTTGACTCAAGGGTGATTCAATAAATATCAGTTGGCCCTGTGAACACATAGTTCAAGAAAGCGGCAGACTGTTGAGGATTTTTGAATCAGTTGATCTCAGGTGAAGCTGAAAGACTTTGGCCAACCTGTCAGGCTATTGGGCAAAGGGTAGCTTGAGAAGCATTTTTCAAGTCTGGCTGCTCTGCATGGCCCTGGGCACAGCGTTGGCATCTTCAGGGATGTGGGGGCCCGGTCCTACTGAATCAAAACTGCTGCCTGCAAGATCTTGGAAAATTCTTCACCAATTAAAGTCTATGACTCCCTGACTCCTCTTTCCAACCAAGGGTCTCGAGTCAGCATGACACACCAGTGGACATCACCAGTGTCCTGACAGTGGCTCTCTTCCAGCCTCAGGAGGAGGAATTGGGACTCCTTGACTAATCTCTCAGCTTGGTTTACCATATTTAACTTCTAGACCCACAGTTATTGAAGTATCGTCCCTAAGCGGGAAGCCTGGGGATAAAGGCCACTCTGACACTCCGAACTACAACCTCTAAGCCCAACCACCTCTCTTGGTCCAAAGTGCAGCCTGTATCTCAGAAACTTCTGGGAGTGGCACACAGGTTCAATACAACTCAAAGTTCTAGGTGTGGCCAGCCTTTGGATTTGGGGATAGAACATCATCTACAGAGTTCACACTCAAGTCCCAAACTCATCTAATTCTCATAAAATTTAAAATAAGTTGATGATTTGGTATTGGCCCATATTCATAACTTATCCGGGGCATAGCCATCACGGGTTAGATAGACCTGTAGGATCTCTCTCCATCCCATTCTATTGGCAGTCATGGCTGGGTGCCACTGATCTAGTCCATGGCCAAATCTATGTGACAGCTAAGCAATAGTATACAAAATAGAGTACCTGTGCTCACACAATTTGGAGAGACTGACTATTTGTCAGTCACTCAAGACAAAGAGACATAACAGCAGAAATGAACGAAGCTGCCGGAAGCGTAACTCAATATGCTGCTTAATCATTAACTTTCTTTTTTTTTTTTTTATGTGAGTATGTGCTTCTGAGTGAGTCCCCGTGTGTATATGTGTGTGCCATGGTATGTTTGTATAGAGTCAAGGGGCAATCTCAGTGTTGGGACTTCCCTTTCACCTTGTTTGAGAAAAGGTCTGTTTTTCATCGCAAGCAGGATCTCCTATCTCTGCCCCTCATCTTCTACAGGAGTGCTAGGGCTGCAGATGCACACATGACCATGCTGGCTCCTTTGTGGGTTCTGGTGATTCGAACCCAGATCTCTGAGCTTGCACACTGAGTACCTAACCCACTGAGCCATCTCCCAGCCCAACTTTCTTTTTCACACATAGAAGGAATTCATGATGAACTAAGAGTGAAGGTATCCTATGGCTGACACAGAAACCAGCAACATAGACAGCCATGGTTATCAAGAACTAGAATGTGTGAGCAATTCACTGCATCAGGATGTGAAAGTATTGACGACGTCAGACAAGGAAGGGACTCTCCATCTTCATTATATGCCGTGTCTGAGCTCCTTGATTTCACGGTCCTGAGTCCCGGCTCTCTGGCAGCAGCTTTGGGATACTGGACTCTGATTCCTAATGGCCAATATCTTTAATTCTCAACCTGTGGGTAACAACCCCTTGAAGGTCAAAAGACCCTTTCACAGGGGTCATATATCAGATATCCTGCATATCAGATGTTTATATTAAGACTCATAATGGTAGTAAAATTACAGTTATGATGTAGCAATAAAAAATGTTTATGGTTGAGTGCCCTCACAACGTGAGGAACTGTATTAAAAGCTGACAACATTAGAACCACTGGCCAGGATGATGGTCTGCCCCAACACCCCAAGTAGGTTTTGCTCACCCACCGCGGCTTGCACGCTATGGCACAGGCTGCGGCCGTAGATGGCCCACCTCCCTTGACTTGGCTCTAGGACTTCTAAAGCAAGTCCTTCCAGCGTGGCTTGGCTACTGAAGCTGGAGGTCACTAAGACCATGCGGCCAGGAAGCCCAATGATCTTTGAGTCATTGCAAACTGACCTCTCCGCTACATTGCCACTGGGACTCAGAACGGATATATACCATCTGGATATTAAGCAGATAACTGAGCCTCAGCTGGCCTGGGGTTCAAATCATGGCTCTGTCCCAGTCTGCTTCCAGTCCACCAAACAAGAATGGTCATGAGTCAAAGTTTCCTTGATTTCTACTCTCAGCCCAGCCATGTGTACCACAGAGACCAGCCACTCCCTTCTGTGCATGCCAGTCATGTCCTTCCTAATGATGTCTTGCTGCTCCTGAGGATTAGTGTGCAGAACACATGTGTGACATTATGTGACGGGTACAGACGTTAGCCTTTGTGCCACTCAGATCTCTGACTCATCCATTAAACATTCACTCCATCCCATCTCCAAACGCTGGGGTGTAATCTTTTAGTTTATGGCCCCTTGTTTATTCATGTTTTGAATATATACATGTATACACACACATATGTATATATACATATATATACATATATATATATGTAAAATTATGGCTCCACCACTTCACAAGTATATGATAAAATAAGCATTTATATGCACACTACATTTGATACTTGAATCAAATCTCTCCCTCTCTCTCTCTGCCTCTCCCCTTCCCTCCCTGTCACCCTATACTCCCCCTCTTTCTGATTCCAGCCCCCAGTGTATGTGTGTGCATGCACTTGTAATGTAGAGGTCATTCATCAGAGTGTTGTTCTCCTCCTCCTCCTCCTCCTCCTCCTCCTCCTCCTCCTCCTCCTCCTCTCCCTCTTCTTCCTACTCTCCCTCCTCCTCCTCCTCTTTTTGAGACATGGTCTCTCATATTGGCCTGACTGGCTGACCTCTGCCAATCTCGGCCTCCCCAGCACCAGCATTGCAAGCACCCACCCCCACACCCATTTCCCCTGCTGTGGATTCTGGGCAGGAACTCGGGTCCTCATGCGTGCATGGCAAGCACTTTGAGGAGGCGCCATCTCCTCCACCTTGTTAATATATTATAAAAATGCAGATGGATCAGTCTAGGCTCCGAGAAATGAAATGACTTCCTCAGGGACACACAGTTCCCTTGGCGATTGGTATTTAAACCCAAACAGATTCTACTCTCTGACTGAGAACATACTGCCGATGACCAAGCCGATGGCTTCTATGTAGGTCCTTCCTCTGTCTGCTCCCAGGCCACAGAAGCCACAGATCTGTCTTCTCTCTGTGTCTCCAAGCTACAGTCTGATTCGTTTCCCACTCTCGTTTTCCCATACTTTCGCTTTTCTCTTCTGCAAGCAAGGATTCTAAAATCCCCCTCTTCTCCACTCTAGACCTTGTTTTCCCACCGGACATCATTACATGGGCCCGGCCTGGGATTTCGGTATGGTATGACAGCACCCCCCCCCACACACACACACACACATAGTCACTTGCTTTTCCTTGTTTATTTTTGTTCGTGCCTTTGCCATCTTCCTTGGCAGTGGGATCCATAAACGCAGCAGTAGTTGATTAATGGTTCTTCTCCCAACTTACTCTTTTACATAAACTCCCCTCTTAAAAGACTTCATGATCCTGTCTCTCAATAGCAAGGGACCACCATTAGGACTCCTGTTTTCCCAGGAATTAAGGGGTACATTAGCTGGAATCTTTCTTGGAGTTAGGGTGTTGGATGCTCTCCATTCTACACCCCCCCACCCCATTGGACTGGAGTCGTATTATGTAGTACAAGTTGGTTTTGGAACTCTATCCATCTACTTTGGGTACTGTTTTAACAGGCATGTACCACCCACACCCAACTCCTATGCTCTAGAAGCCCTATAAAGAGCAGCGTTCTCATTCAGGAAGGTGTCTTTCAGAAACCGCCGCTCACCATCAAGCGTACAATGTGAGTTGGTGCTGATGTCAAGGCCCTGGAAGTGCTGGATGACCTCAGCAGCTGGGATGGAGCTGGTGATGCGGGATGCTGTTGCTGGGCGAGGAGAGCCGTGTGCGCTCATCTGCCCGTTGCCTCCTTAATAGGATCTTTGCTAAATAGCTCCAAGTTCGCCAGGGAGTTCATTCAGTGGTGGCGAATTCAAAGCTCTGAGGCCTAAGACCAACAGGAGAAGGCTTCAAATTGTTCACGTTCGAGTAACAAATGGTTCTAATTGTCTGGGCTAATTAATGACAGCCATTTTCAACTCTCCAAGCCCAAAATTAGAGCCCAGGGTTCAACCTCTCTTCCCTTAACTTCTACTTAAAGTCTGAGTCCTCTAGACAAGCTATTTACTGTGTCGACATGTGAACCTCTCCAATTCTTTGGCAAGATTCATAACACACCCTCAGGGAATGAAGTTGAGAGAGAGCTGTAGAGCAAGAGAGAGAGTGCAATTTTTCAAAGCTCACCATGCCTGAATCCAGCATCTGAACCCAGTAGCCTCTAATCATCAGCAGCATCCTCTTGTCCCGGGGACAACCCCTGGACTGGAGAGCTGGCCACATGGTAAGACTCGCTCTACTGACCAGCAGTGTACAGAGCAGGAACCAGGAGTCACAGCCTGGGGAGTGAGTGAAATCCACCAATGACACAGAACAGGTTTTTAGGAGTCCAAACTAATTCACCTGGAATTTTGCCAAACTCAAAAAGGAGGGGAAAGCCATAACAATTTCCTTTCTGCTAAGAATAATTACGTGAAATGTCCCCAGTGGGGTTGCCACCTTATTAAGTACCCAATTGTGATCCGCGGCTGCAAGGGCCTAGCTAACGACGTGATGGATGCTTTGTACGAGATCTATAGGAAGGACGGGCAAAGTTAAAGGGTTTGTTATTTGGAAACATGAATGCAGCCTAAGTTCAGGGGCTCCTTAGGAAATCACGTCTTTAACTGTAATTATCGGGCATTATCACGTCTCCACAACGCGCAGACTGGCCGTTGCTCTCCGATTTCATTTTCCGTAAATTTCAGCCTGCGTTTACTCCAAAAGGCAGCACCCAGAGAAAAGACACTACAAATCTAATTATTTGAGCATTGTTTAAAGAACCAAGTGAGGATCGCAGTCGACTCCTTGACAAAGCGCCCACTCCGGCTTCCATCCCATCCCCCCCCCCAACTTAATTTGATTCTCGTCATTCTGTAAGAACCAGCTAGCGCTCTAGTCACCACAAAGGGTTAAATACGAATGCTGTGAACGAGACGCATAATCCTCAAGGCCTCAGAGCATTAAGACATGTCTGCTCCTTAGGGTCCATCTTTGTCCATAATCAATTTCTTCCCTTGGAGAACATTAATTGTCTGTAATGATAGCTTTCCGTCAATACATCCTTGATCTTAAAAGGCCTGTACAGCTTTTTCCTTTATTCAATCAAATCATCTCTACAATTGCCCCCCTTTAGTAAGATAATACCTTTTAAGCCTTGTATTTTAATATAAAAAATGAGAGGTAGCTGCAAAGTCTAATGGGAGTGCTACCGTTTGAGGACAGGGATGATGGCTTCCATTATCCTAAATAATGTTTGAAGATTACAGAAAGCACTGTGTTTCAAAAGGTGGAAACTAATCCACCACTTTCAAATTATTCCTTGCATAAAAATCTGTTCTGACATTAGGACTTTTTTTTTTTTTTTGCCCCAGTGACAGCACGGTATATTTAAATATTTGAATATGAAAGATAATTTTTTCCGTTCTGAAAAAGGCAAATAATTGCTATTTATAAGGACAAAATGCTGAATAATTCGTGGAATTGACGATTTGAAACACCGAAGCCCTTTATTTTGTTATTCTCCTGATAAGCCATCCCTACACACTTCACTCAAACCATCACCACCCTAATCAGCAGACACTAAAATTATTTAATTGAGAGAGAGTGAGAGAGAGATCCCCATGACCTCCGATGGGCTGCCTTCACCACCGTCTGTCTTCCTGGACCTGTTCTTTTTTTTCCTAAAGGCATGGATCCTTTTTCTAACTTGTCATGTCTGTTGACAATTTCTGTTCGGATAGACCCTGCTTCTCCACGGCTTTAGCTGGGTCCTAGCACAAGGCTTTGCAGAGACTGCCCCAATATTTACAATGGGTGAGGAAGCCTGCGCAGACACACCAGAAGGACAAAGGCTGTCATTTCTACAGATCCCTTTCTTTGGGTAATTTCTATATTCAGGAGGAGCCTAGCAACATTTCCATACTGCATATAAAGTATCATTCTTATCACTAAAGATTAGGAAGCTCTCCGAGCCACAGTCTAAGACTAGCATATCCTCCTCCTTCACTTAAGCGCGCGCACGCGCGCGCGCACACACACACACACACACACACACACACACATCTGTCAGCATTTTAGGAACGCCATAAAGAGGCCCTATGGAATGTAATTAACTGCAAAGCCCAGGTGATCTAAAAGCCCTATTAAAAGAAAATACACTTATCATAGAGCAAAGGGCTAAGAACTTAGGGGGGACGCAGAAATATTGCTCACTAATTTCAGGGGTTTCCAGTAGTGGATGCAACTCTAAATACTACATTTCTGTCATAAACTAGAATACAAGCAATATTCCATAACCATTATGTCTGCAACAAGAACGGGGGGAAAAAGACTCTGGTACAGGAAGAAAAGGTGTCTCTGTAATAGATGATCAGACTCTAACAAATGCCTAACCTAACAAAACACACACAACAAGACCAGTTAACAACCAAGACAAGGGATGGGGACTGCTGTGGGAGCAGATCAACTTTCTCCGCGGCCCTGATTAGCACCTATCTGCCCTTCCCCATTACGCTTTCTTAGTATTTATAAATTATCGTTTAATTATGTTGGCAAGTGGTAATTGTCAAATCAAGCTCAGATAGGCATAAACCCTCGGGCTTCGCATAACAGAAAACTATCTGCGAAAGCTGGATCGATCCACATGCTTACAAAGTAATTTCCTTTCTTCTTTTTATCCTTGCCAACGAATTATATGAACCGGCACTTGGTGGTTTGTACGCATTTTGAAGTCTATGCAGATTACAGAAAAGAAAAATTAGTTGCTTCAGTATCTACCATTCCCAAATTATTCTGCTGGTTTAGGGAACCACGTGCGGGGAGAACAAAAGAGCCAAAGATCAAGAAATCTAACGCTTCCCCTTCTCGGAGTTGGTGCTTGGGGTCATTTTTTCAATTGAGGAAATCAAGATTTGGCAAATTCTTTTACGTATTTATAATGGATTTTTACATAAAATAGGAATCCAGAACATGACATTCATCCCATTAGGAGAGATACAGAAATTTCTTTAGAAATTCCTTACTGAGGTTTAATTAGTACCCATCCACCCCACCTCTTTTCTATCAAGTAGTGTTAAAAAAAAAAAAAAGATTTTTTCTTTCTTTCTTTCTTTTTTTTAATTTTACATCTAGCTGCAGTACTTCAGCCATGGAGAATAAACACAAACAGAGGATTACAGTCCTAGGAAAGATAAGTTGGGCATCAAGAGGCTATTTAATTTACATCTAATATTTAGACAACGTTCACTACATGTCCAGCTGCTTCTAAGGGGCTTTCATTTGCAAGGCTGAACAGATAATACAGGCAATATTGTTCTCTCGCCCTCTTGCAAGCAAGAGATGGATGTGGAGAAGCAAAGTTACACATACATGCGTGTGCGTGAGTGCTCACAGGCTTGCTTGCTTGCAAGCACACACACACACACACACACACACACACACAAACACAAACACACACTCCGTCTGAACAAGCTCGGGGGTCAACTGTAGACAAGGTTACAACCTTCCTCTCTGGCAGTTCTATTCTCCTTTCTTTCCTCAGACACCTACCAGTTCTTTTGGGCCCCCGCAAAGGTACCACATGCCCTCCTGTCTCAGGCTGCGCATGCCTCCCACTGCTAAGAACATACTTTACCAGGTCCCATTTGTCTTCCCCGTGCAGCTTCAGCCCCTCTATTTACCTAAGGGCTCGTCATTCTGCAGGTCGCAGTTTGAGTACTCTTTGTTCTGGGAAAGCTCTCTCCCATCCCCACACCCCAAACCAGGTACAGTTACTTGGGATCGTCACAGCAAGCACATAGCTGTTATGGTGTGTCATATGACTCTATGTTCTGACCAAAGCTATGCAGAAGCCAGTGTAGCACACTCAGCTCACCAACATTAAATTACTTGTCCAAGAATCCACAACCAAGACTTGAACCTGTGGTTGAAGTGTGTATTCTTAACCCCTGTTTCTCTCTGTCAAATTTACATGTCCTGTCTACTAAGTAGCTTTTCCCCAACCCTTGAATTTGCAAACACCACGAGGAGGCCTCAGATCACATCTTTTTTCTCTCAGGCTTGATCCGTCAAAGGAAGTCAATAAGTAATTATTGAATCGATGACTGAACATTAGCTCAAAATAAACACATGGACTGGGAGCTCAGGATGGGTGTACCCCTGACTTGCCTGAGCCGCTGTGGTTTAGAGGCTGGCCGGGTCTTGGTCTGGGGATGTGGGGGAGCCTGGCCGACAGAATCCCATATGCTTTGATGACATGAGCCTGGCAGTTGGCTTTTGCCTTTGTTTTGTTGTCGTTATTGTTTGATGGTTTTAATTCCTTTCATCCTAAAGCCTTTCACTAGAAACCAAAATGTCTTAAGTGTCATTGATACTTTAAAACACCTAAGCCCCAGAAAACAATCCCCTCTCTACAGTGTTCCTTTCTGAGGCAGCACAGGGACTCCGGTCAGTAGCATATATTTTAAGTGTAGATATAAAAACATAACCTATTCTGAATGGGTAGAAAAAAAATGGTACATTTGGCATATTTTCCAGCCCAAATGCAGGGCGCTCCCTAGGTACAATCTGTGTATTATTAATACTTATTCACAGTGAACAGGAATGTTAACAATGTTTTGTCAAAATGCATAACTCATATTTGAATATGCAGTCTAGCCTTGAATAATGCAATTCCCAGCACTCATTTAAAAACTTAGCCATTTTCCTGTTTGAGCTTTGTTCGTACTTTTAGAGCGTTTTAGTCCATGATGTGAGCTATTCAGCAACCGATGCAAATTTTCTTTTTTTCTTTTTTTAAAAAAAAAAGGAAATAAAATGCTTTTTAGTAATCAAAATATAAAAACACATCCAGAGTGGTACTTGGGAAACGGAACATAACTTAACCTCCATTCAGGCAGCCCTTTTTAAGCAGGAGATGTGCCTACTCAGGCTATTAATTGGGACTTGCAAGGCTAAGATGCATTCGCGTCTTGTATTCATGAATAGTTCCTGGGTACTCAGGGATGGTTTCAGCTACTCATTCTTTTCCACAGGCACTGTGCTCCTGCAGTCAGGAACCATCCTCAGAGGAGCCTGGCCTTCAAAAAATGCTCTGTCTATGGGCCACATTGTTTCAACTACTTACAGTGTAGTCTGTGCACCACAGCACTAAAGCATTGGCCATTATAATTCGAAATTTAGCTTTTTTTAAAAAAAAAATAAAACAAAGTATTTACTTCTCATTCACATAAGAATAAAATACACCGGGGCTGGTTGCGTGTGCCTATAATCATGCCTAACATGGGAGGGTCAGGAGTTCAAGACCATCCTTGACTACATACGGAGCTTGAGGCCAGCCTGGGCTATATAAGACCGCGTCTCAAAAAAAAAGCAAGCCTATAATTCACAAAATTAAGCATTTAAAATATGTTCCCATTTGGGAGTAGAAGAGATCACGGAATAGAAAGTCGAGTGCTTTGCTCAAAAAAAAAAAAAAAAAAAAAAAAAAAAAAAAAAAAAAGAAAGAAAGAAAGAAAGAAAGTTAAGATAGTGGACAATTATAAGTCATTTTGCTTTAAAAAAAATGGCAGGAGCTCCCCCCGCACACGCTGTGCACACTGTATTCTGTCTACTCCACATCTTAATGTGGCTTCTCTATAAGGCTGTGCAAACTTAGCACCAGCGAGGCCGTCGACCCACAGTGAAAGTCTAGTATTTATAAAGTGCAAATAATCCCTCCCCTTTATGTGGATAGCAGATGGTACTTTGAATGACCCTAAGGCCATCTTCTGATTCTTCAAAGAAAAGAATTAGGCCTGTGGATGCTGTAGTGTGTGGATTAAGCCTTGTGATTCTATTCTGGGACTCTCATCCTGACCACCCACTTGTGGATATACGCTCATTCTTTTCCATTAAACAAGGGGTTCTGGGAACGTCTAACTGAAATTTCTGACTGCTTTGTAAATGAGCGGAGGACTGAGAGGGTTGTAAATCACTAAAGGAGACACGGCAGAGATGACACGAGAGGAGAGCCTGGTGCTTTAAAGGGAAGATGGCAAACTTGCCAACACCCTGGTCTAGTTTTCTCAGCAATGCTGGGGCTTGATAGAGATGCTAGCACGAGGTTGGGGATGGCTCGGTTGGTAAAGTCTTTTGCAAGCAGGAGGACCAATATCGGTTCAACACTGAGGACACACATTTCTTTAAAAGGTATGTTGGTAAATGCTGTGATTTTAGCGCTGGGGAAGGGGGGATTGGTGGATTCCTGGGGCTTGCTGGCCAGCGAGCATAGCCTGCTGGTAAGCTCCAGGTGAGTGAGCGGCCCTGTCTCAAAAAGGAAGGTGGACAGTACCTGAGAGACGAAATCTCTCCCACGGCCTCTTACATACGAACACACGCATGCACAAATACACATACATACACAGGGAAATCATGAAGCCATAAAATCACCCACATGATACTCTCCAGATGCTATTCCTCAGAGAGCACAAAAGAGCCAAAGCCTTCCCAGTCCTGAGAGGTCATTAAAAGACTTCTGTCTGATGGATAAGTTAAAAAAAAAGAAAAAATCCCACTGCCACACAATAGGAAAGGAGTATAGGGCACACACTCATCTCTGAATGTTTCAGCGACCGCATTTAAAAAGCAATCAGAAAGGTGGGATCACTTCAGATAGTATATTTTACTTAATCAATATAGTCAAAGAATTATCATGTCAGCACCAAGCACATCTAACAAAGTATTGAAATGAATTAATGATGTAAATAGCATTCTTTTTACTTTTTTTTTTTATTAAGTCTTCAAAGCCAGTGTGCAGGCCACGCTCGAGGCCTCCCTCAGCAGGCACTGGCTACCTCTGCACGAGCCCCACATGTGACAGTCACTACCAGACCCACCGCGCTTCCTTCGCTTGTTCTCGCCCTTCTCATACATTCCAAGTTAATAGTGTTTTAAATCAGTTGCTCTCAATCTTCCTAACCCTGCGACGCTTTAATACAGGTCCTCACGTTGTGGTGACCCCCTCAGCCATGAAGCTATTCCACTGCTTCTTTGAAACTGTAATTTTGCTACTGTTATGAATCATAATATAAATATCTGATATGCGGGGTATCTGATAGGTGGCCTCTGTGAAAGCGTTGACATCCACCATTTTACAGCAACTGGTGCTGGGAAGATGGCTCCGTTGGTAAAGTCCTTATCTTGCAAGCATGAAGGCCTGAGCTTGGTCCTCACAAGTCACATAAGAGCTTGGGGTGGGGCCATGTGCTTGTAAGCCCTGGGTCTGTTTGGCCAGCCTCGCCTACTCAGGTGAGTCCCACACCAATGAGATAACCTGTGCTCATGAAGGGAGACAGATAGCCCATACGAAAGGACAGTTGTCCTCTGTACTCCACACACATGTGCATACACACGTAAGTATTTCAGCTTCACAGCTGTACACATGCATGCACACACACGTAAATAAAAAATAAATATAAGCTGCATTTTAAAAGTATTAAAAAAAATCTGTGAAAAAAAGTACTGTCCACGTGTGCACTTTAAAGACAGCCTGTCTGTCTGACCCTCCGTGGCGGAGGGAGTGACTGGCCCGGCTGCGTTCATTGTTATCTTCAGTAAGTCTGCACAGCCATGAGCACTCCCACAGCAAGGCCTCTCAAAACTCCAACAACTTCTGTAGCCATACCTACGTTAAGATCCGCATGGAGAACTTCAGAATAAACGTGTGTCAGAAACCATGTAACCAGGGCCCGGACTGTAGGAAGCTTGTCTGTAACTAATTGCATATCTAATTTTTTTTTCTGTATTATTTCGATTCATGAAACAAACTGCCATCTAAGAGCTCTCCAATCGACCTGTTCAGCCCACAGACCATTTCCTGAGTCTCTTCTAGGTCTATAACATCAACAAAATAAATGCTTTATAAGGGTCTTCCAACATGCCAAATACTAAGCTATGTGTTAGAGATATAAACAACATATTTTTAAAAAGACATTTCCCAGGAGTGATACAACAGGAGAAGAACTGTGGTTGAGGTAATTAATTCTCAAGGCCCCGCTGAAGGGCCAGCAGAAGAGTTCTGTCTGTGTGAACGAGAGCAGGAGTGGTTTTAGACCGGGTTAGTGCCTGAGCAGACTGTAGAGGACTGAAGTTAATTTTCCAGGTAAAGAACAAAGGGGCAAGGTCCCCCACAAAGCAATGATTCTTTTAAGTACAGAGTTGTGGACACACGAGTCACTTAAGAGTCGGGGGACTTAGCCACTACACAGCAAGAGAGGAGGGGACCATTAGGAAGGCCTGAACTGACCAGCCTCGCAGGAAGGCAGTCCTACTCGCCCACACTAGCTGGGTGTCACTCTGGAAACAAAGGCAGGTGTGCCTGAGAAGCAGCGGGAGTCAGACTCTTCTGGCCTAGATAATGGCTGAGGGTTGGTTGTGCTAGAAGTGGGGTAAATTGTGGAAAGTTTCAGTCAAGTAAATCGTTATCAGTTACATTGTAGAGACAGCAACTCTGCAGAGAATGGGTTAGAAGGAGCAGAAACCGAAGGCTGACATAGTGCTTAGATGATTGCCGCAGACTAGGTCGGACATGGTATGGAGCTGGGCTGAACCCATGGCCCTGGAGGCAGAGAGAAAAGACAAAATTCAAAGTATGATTGATTAGAGAAAAGATATCTGCAAAGCTGGTGACCAGTTGCACGTGAGGGAAAGGAGACTGACGGAGGATGAAAGATGTAGGGAGACATTCTGTCTGGAAATCCTTCACACAGAAACAGCACCCAAACAATGAATGAAAGGGAAACCAGCATCCATGCCCTCTGCTGAGGCTGTGTACAGGATGGAAGGGCAGAAGCAGGTCTCGCTTAGCTTTGGGAACCTTTAAACTGAGAGTTTTAGTACCTCACACGCGCACACACACACACACACATACCACACACACACACACACACCACACACACACCACACACATACCACACACACACCACACACACACACACCACACACATACCCCATATACACATACACACACACACACATACCACATATGCACACTACACATACATGCATGTATACAAGTGAACTTCTTATCCTCCAGCCTCCACCTCCTGAATACTATTATTATAGGCATGGACTGCAGGACTAGGCACATCTTTGCGTGTGCTCGGGCCAGAGTCCAGGATTCCATGCACGTTTGGTGGGAGCTCGACCAACTGAGCTCCATCTTCAACTCTTTGCTTTGCTTTGCTTTGCTTTCCTGAAGAGTCCTTCCACAAAAAACCTTTGCCCAAGCACAGAGACAGGCACATACTATGGCTCCAATGGAAATCAATATGGAAGTCCTAGGTCTATTACAGAATGTACACTTATCCTTACATGCCTATGACCGTCTACATCTGGTGTGACACAGACAATGAAAACACTAATATGTTTTATTATGTACTGATACATTGTGTGAGTGATCCTCTAGTCTTTTATGAAAAAAAATGTTATTCTGTTATGCTTGCAGACAGGAGCCTAGCGTAACTGTCCTCTGAGAGGCTCTACCCAGCAGCCAATAGAACAGATGCAGACACCCACAGCCAAACATTAAGTGGAGCTTGGGGTGTGTTTTCTGGAAGAGTCAAGGGAAGGACTGAGGTACCCTGAGGGGTCAGGGACTCCGCAAGAAGACCAACAGAGTCAACTAACCTGGACCCTTGGGGGTTCCAGAGACTGGACCACCAACCACAGAACAGCCATAGGCTAGACCTAGCCTCCACCACATATATGTATCAGATGTGCAGCCTGATGCCCCCAACAACTAGAGCAGGAGCGGTCTCTGAATCTGGTGCCTGCCTATGGATTCTAACTGGGCTGCCTTGTCTGGGCTCAGTGGAAGAAGATATGCCTAGTTCTGCAGTGATTTGATGTGCCAGCACGGGCCGATTCGGGGTGGGGGGCGTGGGGAGGCTATCCCTTTCTCAGAGGAAAAGGGGATGGGGCACAGGGGAGGGGCTGTGTGAGATGGGACAAGGAGCTGGGGGGGGGAGCTGTGATCTGGATGTAAAATGAATAAATAAAGTAATAAAAAGGGGAAAATGTTTCTGCAGAGATTTTTTTTAACATGTTCGGTAGAAGAGAACCTCACAATACAAGCACTGCACTGTCCAGCTCCAGCTTAGGAAATAAAATGTTCCTGCTGAAATCGACTGTCTGACGGCTTCCTCAGCACCACCGGCCAACTCCACGTCCAAGGCCAAGGCCAGAACGAGCTCGACTTTTATTTACAATGTAATAGCCAGCTACTTGTGGATTTTATTTTGAAGTGGTGTTTCAAAATAGTTCCTTCAGAGTTTATATTGTACATATCTTCAAATGATTTGAGATCTTAAAAAGAAAAATCTTAAATTTCTCTCTCCCCTCTTTCTCTCTATCTCTGTGCATGCGCATGTGTGTGCATGTGCGTGTGCATGCATGCGTGTGTGTGTGTGTGTGAGTGTACACATGTGATCATGTGTGTACATGTGTGTGTGTGCATGTACTCGTGTATGGGCGCTTGTGTATATGCATTTGGGGGTGCATGCATGTGTGCATGGGTGTGTGCTAGCGTATATGCATTTGTGTGTATGTGTGCATATGTGCATATGTATGTGTGCTGAGGTACACGTGTGTGTGTGCACGTGCGTGTGCACACGTGTGAGTGTACATGTGTGTTCATGTGTGTGTATGTGTGTGTGTGCTGGTATATATGCATTTGTGTGTAGGAGAGCATCCATGTATGTGTGCATATGCATGTATGTGTGTGCTTGTATATATACATTTGTAGGGGGGGTGTATAGCACTCCAGAATGCATTTGTCTAAGCCAGAGGTGGGCACTAAGTGTCTTCCTCAGTCACTTTCTGTTGTACGTTTTGAGACAGAGTCCCTTGATGAGCCCAGAGATCACTGTTGAGTACACTGGCTGGTCAGTAGGGAAGATCTGCTTATGCCTCTAAGCACCATGACTACTGACCTGTACTGCCATGATAGGCATTTAACATTCATACACTGACTTCAGCTGACTTCATGCTGAAGACCCAAGCTCAGGCCCTCACACCTTTGTGTCAAGTACTTTATCTACCAAATGACCTTGCTAGCCCCGCTAGTTCTTATCTTAGTTAAATTAAACATAGAGTAGATAGCTCATGGGGGGCTACCAACACAGCGACAATGACCACATAAAGGATCGCATTGAGCTAAGAAGATGTAGGTGGAGAACCTTGGTCTGAGCTGCAGTTCAGCTAACTTTGAAAGACCCTGGCAGTGTACCTAAAATTGTTAACTTCAGTTCAGGATGCTCAGGGGCATTTCTAAATGTTTAGTTCTAGGGATATTATTGTGGGCAAGTGAGATGGCACCTAAAGTTCTGTCCTAGCCTATAAGGAGTCCACCTGCAGTTCTGGGTCCTCGTCTATAGGAAGTCTATCTGTAGTTTGTTCTAGTCTGTAGGAAGTCCACCTGCAGTTATTGCTGTGGTAGATAAGGGGTATGTGTGTAAGTCCTTTCCTTGGTCTATAAGTTATGGCTGCTGTTATTATCAGGAGCCAGCATGCTTGTCATGTGGCCTGGGAGGCCCACACAGCAGGGGTTGCTTCACGAGATGCACACTACGAACATACCGGGTACAATAAGTCTTCATCTAAGTAAACTCTGCAAAACCTTCATGGGCTCATCTCAGTTTATTCTCCAAAGGAGAACCTTGATTTCCTTGGAGATTGAATGAGTTGCCTTGCATTGCAGTGTCAGTGAGAAGTGAGTGGGAGGTCTAAAATCCACGCCCCTAACATCAGATGCCGCCCGCTCCCCAATTTACACATAGCATATGTCTCAGTTTCAAGATCTGGGTCGTCTCTTAGGGATGCGGTAATGCAAGCCCTCCTCCTCCTCAAGCAAGCAGCATGCTTTGATTTCCTGACCATTTTAGTAAGGTGCCCAGGTTTACAATGAAGCTTTTTAAAATAAAATGCTATCCCCTCTACTCTCTAGATCTTAGATGTGTGCCTTCACATCTGGCTGCCTGCCATCAAATGTTGTTTGCTCAGTGTCCTGTATGGAAGAGACAAACACCTGGGAACACACGGATTTCTTCTAGTTGTTGCTTTCTCTCAAACAGTTGCGTGTCCTAGATTTTGGTTTCACTATTGTGTCTGCTACCATTCATTCCTATTATCCTCAGCCCAGCATCCGAAGTTCGCCTTTTTATAAAAATGCAGATGAGTCTCCATGAGGCAGAGTAGCATCCCTGGAAATCTCCCATTCAGCATCAAATATATGACTAGAATGATCTGTTAGGCTCTTTCTGCCTAGGTCAGTGTCCTTCTGAGAAAGTGCCTTCTGGCGGGTATAACTCTCAACTCTCATGTTCGTGGATGATGTCACTCTGATTTTGTGTTTGTGTCTTCTCGGCTTCTGCACTGCGAATCACTCTTGAGGATCTGGAGTTACCAGCGTTTGTGAGATACCTGCTATAGGTGCTGGGAATAGAACATCGGTCTACTGGAAGAGCAGCTCACACTCTTAACTGCTGAGCCTTCTCTCGAGTAGAAGGTCATTCTTTTAGAAAAAAACACTCTAAGGATTGAACAAGAGCACAATTAAGCTCTTAATGTACAGCACATTCTTTTTTTATTCTAATTTTTTCTTAGAGTCTCTTGTTACCCTAGCCTGGTCTCAAACTCTGTAGTCAAGGATAAACTTGACCTTCTGAACTTCCTGTCTCCGGCTCCAGAGTGCCTGTGCTACCATGTCAGATTTTATGGGATGCCGGAGATTGAACCTGGGGACTTGGGCATGTTAGACAGGCACTCTACCACGTCAGGTACAGCCCCAGCCATCTGATTCAGCTCTTTATAGCCAACACTTAGACATATTTAATGCATGGAAAACGGAAAAGAGGTGCAGGCAGATGAGATCTTCCCTGCTGTGCCTTCATCCAGCTCACTGATCCCGGTTCCTCCTCTTTGCTGATTCCAGCCTTTCTGAGGAGGGGCTCTTTGTGGGGGCTGTCACGAACACATAGGCATCTCTAGAATCCTCACCCAGCACGGACATCTACGGTGTCCTCATCCCAACCCTTCAGCAGTGATGGGGATGACAAATGCGGAAAGAAAAGCCAAGTACACCAGAAGCCAAGAGGAGAACAACTGGTCCAGTCTCCAAGCTTTCCCCTCCATCCTTCAGCTAGAAAGATGTATCAGACTCAGTCAGACCAGACAGATTGAAGGCATTCCAGCCCAGGGCCGGCCTACAATATCAAGGGATGGAAGGCAGTTTGCTATTACAATGCACTAGGCATGTGTCAGTGGTTCCCAACGTCAGGCTTGGAGGAGGAGAGAACATCTTTATGGGTATCCAAGAGGACCTAAAAAAGCCATGCATGAAAGGCAAATATCATGCATGCTCTCCTTTGTAAATTCTAGATTTAATGTAGAGATATAAAATGTGTGTGTGTGTGTGTGTGTGTGTGTGTGTGTACCCACATGAGGATCTATTAAGGAGCATGTAGAAATAATTTTTCCTTACAAAAGGCATTGTATCAATTTTTACACTTTAAAATGTGAAGCCAGTTCAAGGTCAGCCCTATAGATTATTATGAGGTAATAAGTAGGTAGCTGTGTTCTGAGGCACTTCCTTGATGGGGAAAGGAAAGATGATTGTTTGTCATAAGAGGCAGCAGCAGCTATGGTACCTGCCTCTGACTGTTGCTATCTATCCTGGGCACAGAGGATCGAATTCGGATCTCTGTTCTGCATTACCCTTTCAGAAGCTCAGGCTTCTTCCCGAGCCCAGGAGGCCTTCACTACCCAAAAGCGATCTTGTGACAACCTTGGTCAGGTTTGCTGGGGTCATTTTCTAAGACTGAACTGGAGGTGTGAGTGGGAGTGGGGTCCAAGACAACTGTCTCCATGGCAATCTGCTAATGCCCAGAAACCCAGATTTTTCTAGTGAAACAACTCGGTGAGCTTGAATAATAAATTCTTCAAAACTGTTCAAAATCCAGTCCTGATCACCAACTGCCAGTAATGTAAACCTGAAGAGAATGTCATCTTCATGTCACTGGATGAACAGTCACACAAGTACCCATTGGGAAGTCCCTCTAATGGCAAACCTCAGCATTTTCAAAGGCCTAATACAAAACCCATGAGTAGCTCTACCTCAAGGCAGGGTATGGGAAAAATAAAGAAGTTCTGGCAATTTCTATGAAGGTTCAGAGTTAGGTGAGATTAAATAAATGTGAAATTGCTCAAATTTCCACAATATTAATTAATATGACAAAGGACAGAAACAAAAATCAAGGACCAGAATTCCCTACCCTAATTCTATGGCCCATTCTGGTCTAAAAAGAAAAAAAATCAGATTAGAAAGCCAGACTTCACTAACCTCAAAATGCATATATTTAAGGATGTTCAACTAGATAGAAAACACATTTCTAAAGACAAGAGTGCCTCGGCTCCTATTATGTAAAGCTAGGGACAGCAAACAGGGATATCTTTGCCAAGCTAGCCACTGTGAGGACCCAGGGAGCAGGAGAGAGAATTGCTAAGGTAACCAGACAGCCGCATGTAATTATACGATTGGAATTCAGCCAGCCCGTGCAGGCAATACCCACACTCTTTAGAAAATGTCATAGACTCTTTTAATAACTATGACAATTTTCTTCCATAAACATGTATTAGCAGGACATATCAGAACAAGAATAAAATATTCTTGTTTTCTACACCCATGAGTGGATACAGAGCCAGAGCAAAGAAGAAGACAGAATTTAAATCTCAGAATCACCATTATGAACTTGCTTTGCTACAATAGGCACTCTTGTTTCTAAATGTAATTAAAAAAAAAATAGGCAGAGAGGCCCTCTGCCGCATGCCACGGAATGCAAACAGAGTCTAACAGGAAAGAGTCGAAAGAGAAACCTTACAGGGCTGGGCGGGGCGATGCTGCACTCTTCACATTGCTGCCTCCGTGTGAGCACGGAACCACACCGGCTTTACCGAATTGTTTAACAGCGGATCTGGATGGAGTAACGTAGCCTGCTCCAGAAACAAAAGAACCACCCGAAAAGGAAAGGGAAAAATAAACAAACAATGGCTTCCAGTTTTAAAAATTGTAATATAACATATGGGTATTTGGAAATAATTTCCCGATTTTCTTCTGCTGCTCATTTTGGTTATTAAATTAAGCAATCCCACCCAACGACTACTAAGTGAGTGCATGCAGCAGCGATCCCAATTCCTGCAGGCTTCAGGCTGTGAACGTGAGAAAGGAAACCAGCAGCCTTTCCGGATGTGAGAAGAGCCTTACCACAAGACGCTTGGAGGGATGAGTGACCAGTGTGCAGAACCTGTCTTGGCCCCGTAGGTACCCAGCATGCAAGCTCAGGATCAACTTCTTGCTCATTTTCTCAGAAGTATTTTCCCCCACACTTTCTCAAGCCCCCACATGAAGCACTCTTGAATCCAAAGAACAATATCAGTTATTATCAATAATCGTTTGCATTAGAGCAGAGCAGATACATTTCTATCAGGGAAGAGAAAGCCACCCATTTCATCATTAAGCTCAACATCGTTTTATTGTATTCATTATCATTTGCTATTGTAAAGTGGGCTGTGCATGCCACAGTGCAGATCCTGGGGCCAGAGGTCTACTCTGTGTAGCTGGTTCTCTCCTTCCACCTTTATGTGGGTTCTAGGGGTCAAAATCAGATTGTCAGTTGGGTACAGCAAACACCTTCAACCACTAAGCCATCTTGCTGGCCCAAAGGTTGGCATCACTGAAACCTTCAGTTTTTTATGGTCCTCCATAAGAGAAGTGGCAGAAGTCCCCATCTTCTGCCATATATGCACAAAGCCGCCACTTCGTTAGAGACTAGTGGCCAAGACAAGTGAAAATGATTCTGACTGTGGTTATTCAAATTCTGGTTATTGGTAAAGCTACCTCTGTCAGTGTTTTGCGATATTAGCTCATAGAAACGTGAGCTTTTATTGTCATGTACAGAAACATATTTCCAGGGGAAACATAAGCCCTGACTTCTAAATCAACAGACCAGAAATTATATGAAACATAACTTGAAAAGCTGGATGATGTCTAAGATTATAAGACCATTAAATAATACTGGTAAGCACAGAGATAGCAAAATGGTATGGAAACATGGTTCAAGGGTGGCCTCTTGAAGCCTGCCTTATGTGGAGACAGCTTTCCAATTTGGTTCTTGAAGTGTACAAAATTAAAGCTTGATTTGATCTGGCCATGATCTTGGTGGGTGGCCTTTCTCCTGGCATCTGTGGGATTGACAAAGGAGACCCAAGAACTCGCTCTGACTGCCCAGTCACAGAGGTTCCCTGATGTCCTCCCATGTTCAGTGATAGGGTCCAAGGTGACTGATCATACATACTCCAATAGTTTAGCAAATAAACATTGTGCTCAATAATCAATGACCTTATACAACCGACAGGCCTTTCCAGTAGAATGCTGTGTCAGGACTGGGGGTGCCTGAGGGGTGATAGATTTCTGGTTGGGGTTCCAGATGCTATTGGCAAGAGGATGTGCTAGGCCACTGGGCTGGTGAGAGGAACAGCTGGCAGCCCCTCACCTTACCATAGGATGCAGCCTATGGTAAGTCAGCGGCGTGATAGCCGTGCATAACTGTTCTATTTTAAAACCTTGCCGGGCACTGCCCAGAACACTCACAGTAAGTTATGCATTCATGGGAAATACTATTTTTCTACTCTGTAAGTAAAACAATTGCTTTCCTCACTACTTCCTAATTAGACAATGGTTTACTTCTTCCCTGGTTTCAGGAAGACTGTCACACAGACAATATTTGTCATGAAAAGAAGTCTATAGTCTTGTCCCCTTTTCTACATATTTTAAAACTTAATAATAGGCCAGTTTCACATTTCAATTCTATTCAAAACTCCTATAAAATTCAGCTTTCAATTTGAAAATACAAAATGCGAGTCCTTCAGAGTGGGATGGGTGATGCGGCTCAGCGGGTGGCAAGAAGAGAAATCCAGTGCTGAGCTCATTGACAGATGACACAGACCTGAAGTCTGGTAACATCTAAATAGATACAGAGTAGATAGATGTACGTAAAGACTGGATATACAGACATAGACACAGATCTATCGTGGTTCTCAACGATGAAAGTTGCTACTGGCTCTTCTAGAAGGTGTTTTGTTAGAAGCACCTCCACTAATTTCCTCTGTAAATGGCAATAAATGTTTTCTTCACAAAGGAAATAATGAAAAGCTACAGCCTAGCCTGACAAAGGCCAGATGGAACATCCTTGGGGAGCAAACTTGTCTTATCAGAGTTGGCGTTCTACCCAAGGCCAGAGAGCCAAGGTGGAGTAGAAATGGGGCAGCATTAGCAAATCTGACTCTTCCCCAGAGGTCTCAAATTATAAAATTGATATTTGTAGAAGCTGCTTCTTTTGTATTGTTTCATTTGGTGTTGTTGAGGCAGTTTCCCACTTGTAGCTCAAGCCAGCCTCAAGCTTACAGCAATTCCCCTGCCTCTGCCTCACACACACTGGCATTGCAGTTTTGAGTCACTGTGGTGGTTTGAATAAGAATGGCCTCCATAGGCTCATATGTTTGAGTGCATAGTTCCCAGTTAGTGAGACTGTTTAGAGAAGGTTTAGGAGGTCTGGCCTTGCTGGAGTAGGCGTGCCCTTCTGGAGGAGGTGTGTCACTGGGGGTAGGCTTTGAGGTTCTAATAGCCCCATGTCAGGTTTAGTCAGTCTCTCTCTCTCTCTCTCTCTCTCTCTCTCTCTCTCTCTCTCTCTCTCTCTCTCTCTCTCTCACATTGTAAAGCTTTCAGGTACTGATCCAGTGCCATGTTTACCTGCTGCCCATCATGATGACCACAGACTAACTCTAAAACTGTAAGCAAGCCCAATAAAATGCTTGAGTTGTCTTGGCCATGATGTCTTTTCAGAGCAATAGAACAATAACTAAGACAGAGAGTCATGCCTGGTTTATTTCTGTGAAATGATTTTTTTCCCTCTGTTAGCCTTAGAGGATGCTTGGCATGCAGAATGTTCAGGGTAAAAGGTGAAGACCGTGTAGTTCATGGAACACGCTTGGGATGCAGCCAGCTTAGGAATTCCCTAATACTCTTTCCAAGAACTGGTGCTTACACCCCAAGACACAATGTTTCCATAAATTGATTCTTAATATTCTAGAGCTGAACAGAATATTAGAATGGGACATTCTAATGGAACAGAATTCTAAAATGGAACAGAATTTTATAAGTTGTTCTGATTTATCTGCCTGATGATACAGTAGACACTGTCAGCTCAAAAAGGGGCCCTTGGCTTTCCGATGTTTAAGATGTTCATCATTAATTAATTTTACACATAATTAATATTACATATTAATCTCTCCCAGATGACATTCCTGAACCACAGAACAGAAGCATTGGCTCCTGAGCACAGGGTTTCTTTTTCTGCTTTCAATGTCACTCAGGACTTCACTGTGTTTGTGTTGCTAGAGGAGAATCTGAGAACAATGCATTGGTGCTATATAGGGTCAACTAATCATACTTAGGCATTGAAGTTCCATAAGGTAGAATTTAGTAAAGTGACAGTCCAGGTTCTCTGATCCAGAAAACCATAATTCTTGGCTAATAGCTACCTTTGGGGAAAGCAGTCCCTGTCTGCTTCAAGATACCTACGACAATAGTTTACATGATAAATCTCCACATTTGTTCAAACAATCTTTCCTTGGAATTTCTACCTCTGTTTAACATTTTCTTGATCAAAGTATAAGCCGGAGTCATAAAACTATATAACCAGATGAGATCTCTGTTCTGTTCTGTCTCCCTTTTCTGCATTAGCCACAACCAAGCCATGAACTGTTAATAAAGTTTTTCTTTATTGATCTCTAAGTCGAAGGGTGATTTCATGGGAAGGCATATTAGCTCTAACAGTGTGTGCATACATGTGGGCAGATGTGTGCATGCATGTGAAGATCAGAGGTCAATATCAGGTGTCTTCCTCAATTACTTCTTTACCTTAGGGCTAGCATGCCATCATTGACTGGGTGCCTTAAACAGCAAAAATGTATTTCCCTACAATTTTGAGAATTAGAAGTTCAAGAAATATTGGTTCTGTCTCTTGTCCTCTTCTTGACTTGAAGAGATAGGCACCATCCTAGTGCTTGCTGTTCTTGTGAACCAATCTCCAAATGAATAAAGGAGCCAATCACTGGGTGAGTAGGCGGGACTTCTGGGTTGGACAGAGGAAGAGAGGAAGCAGGAGAGAATTAGTTCCTGTTGGAACCAAGACAGCCGAGGGGTAAGATGTAGCTGCTAGAGTTTCCTAGTACCATGGAGAATCTGCAAGGATTTGCAACCCGAGGAATCAGATTTTAATAAGGTTTTGCAAGATTACATTTTTAGTTGTTGCACCCAGACATTGAATTACCATTGTCTCTGAACTAAATTTGTATTGTGTTTTCCTTCACTCAGCTGCTCATCAAGTCTGGGTTCAAGAGAGAAAGGTATGGCAGCCAAGCATGGGTTTGTACCACAAAGGCCGTGGGGGATTTGAAGCACAGGGTTGGTGTGGTAGTGACCCACCACTGGGAACCTGGCAGGCTGGATGGAGACATTTTGAGAGCTCCAGGTCAGTGAATCTCCACAAGATAAAAACACATCGGCCATTGCTCGCCAGTGCATGGCAGCCCAGGCCACCAGGGCAGAGAGTTAGAGGCACAAGTGCAAGAACCGTGACGGTTCTGATATTTTATTATTTCCCACAACATATTTCTGCAGCTATAACAAAATACCACAGCCAAGATAATATATACAAACGAAAAATATATTGCTCACAACTACAGAGTCTAGTAGTTCAAAACCAAGATGTGAGCAGATACAATGTCTGCAGGGATCCTTTCCCTTACAAACGGCTCCATCTGTCATGGTCAATGGTAGAAAGCAGAGCCTCAAGACAGAAGAGTCTTGTATCTTCTTCACTTGATAGAAAGCAGGAGTAGTGCAAAGGGGACGTCTTTGTACTTTACCTCCTCATCCTATGACACTGGTCATGAGGTTTGAACTTATACATTTGGAGTGAATCAGACCATAGCAGCTGCCCTGGCCCAGCATCCTTACATGGTTATCGTTCTGTACACACATGAATCTAATTCTCTCCTTACTTTATTGTTTGTGTCTCTCTGTGGTAGGTACACGTTCATGTGGATACTTGTGTGTACACAGGTGTGCATGCACATGGAGGACAGAGGTCACCCTTGACTTGTTCTTTGACACAGGGTGCCTCAACTCACAGAGCTCACCGAAGAGGCAGGGCTAGCTGGGCAGCCAACCTCAGGGATCCTTCTAGCTCCACCTCCTCAGGGCTGGGATTAAGCCTGCACTACCATGTCCAGCATTTTCACATGGTTTTGGGGAATTGGATTCAGGACATTCTAATGACTGAGATATGTTCTAAGCCCCAAATTCTCCCCTAGTTATGAGATCAAACCTCATTTAAAGACCCCCATTTCTCAATATATACTCATTCTTCGAAACAAAAGAGTAAGAATTCAACACATGTTTAGGGATTAGCTGATGGTACGGCCCAAAGTTTCTGAGGCTGAAGAGGCTAGAGACATCCAGTTCTGTCCTAGTTTCTAATGTCTTAGCCATCTCCTCCACCCCCAATTCCTCTACCAAGTCACTCCTCAGGAACTTTCTAGAAACAGGAGCTGCTGAGGCAAACTGCTCAGCAGCTGATTTGTTTCCCACACATCTCTACACACACTGTGTCCACACAATGTGAGAAATGGCTAGGAAAGTAAAAGCAAGCCCCGTGATCATAGAGCTTCTGCCAAACACTGTCAGGTGATATGCGCATGGCCTCTAAGAAACCTAAACACACCAGACTTCTCTTTATATCCATGAGAAGTGCAGCAGGGGCTGTGGAGTCAACAGGAATCCAGGCATGAGCCTCACCTCCTTTGCCGGCCTGACTCAAAGGAGATAATGAAGTCTGTGGATCTCTAGAGGCTGAAAAGCACCAAGCTGTTATACTGAGTCACTAAGTCATCCTTCCTGCCCCTATCCTGCTGATTGTCTGCATTACCACAAGTCACTGCTTAATCACATCTGAAGACTTGGGGGCTGTAGCCAAATGCTACAGATTATTATGTATTTAATGATTTGGGGATTGATTAATTGGGGTTAAGATGATTTTTCTCTTTCCCAAAGTAATCCCTCCTTCTTTGCCACATTGGGAAATTTTAAATTCTATTCCTGGAATGGACAGTCTTCTTTTCAATACACTCCATGACCCACACTGCTTCTCTGGGGCTTTCTAAGCTGTTGCCTCTGTCCTGTGCAGCAGGGTCACCTGATTGAGTCATGTTCCTAAAGCTTAACACTTTACCTCAACCTCTCCAAGGAGGCTTTGTATTCTCAACCCTTACCTCCAGCCTTCGAGACTCCAGGAGCAAAGAACTCATTGCCTTCTTCTGGGCCACCTACAGAGGTGGCTGCTTCTCAGTCTCCAGCTGTCCCTCCCCTTCCCTCACCACCACTCCCCCTCCCCCGGCCCGCTTTCAATGCCTGCTGTCTGTCCTCTTCTTGTGCACTGACTCATGGCTGGGAAAACATCATCTTCTACTCAATTTTGCAATCAGCGTGTGAAGGACAGGCCAGGTGCTGTGTGGGAGGAGCCCTTGAGTCAGACTCATCCCCTGCAGTGGAACTCAAAGTCCTGTGTGGGAGGCAAGTGGGTAACACGCCATGCACGGTGAAGTAGGCAGAAATGGTGCTGCACACAGGCCGACAGTGAAGTTCTTCCTCACCGGAGAACCATGACAGTCTTTGGGCAGACAAGGATTGTAGCTGATACTTAAAAAATGTCCGAAGTGGGCTCAGAGGGAAAGAGTCACAAAAGTCAGAATTCAGGGCCAGCCTATGTGCTGGTATTCTAGAGGCCACACCTGGGCAGCTTATGGGGGGCTCAGCAGTACCATGTGACGCTGGGAAGAAGCTGAATCCCGAAGGATTTGAATGCCAAGGGACTTCCCTAGTGACAAGGTTACTGTGTGGCTTAGCCGGTCAGTAATCCTAGCCATGTGACCATATTTAGACCAGAATCTATGAAGAACAACCCAAACAGAGTCTCTTGACTCTCTTGCCTTGAGAGGAGAGCCATCAATGAGTTATCAGTCATTCTCTTAAAAGGGAAAGTAGCCAGTCTATGGCTCCAGCCCTTGTGAACTCTGGATCAAAGCATGGGTGTAAAGTGAATCTCCCTGTAGGATGATTAAATTTTAATTTCCTTATTACCTTCAAATTAACAAATCAATCAACCTTTAAAACAGTTTCTCAAGAGAAATAATATAACACGGGCTTGACCCCGAATCCCTAGACTCCGTTTGTTTATAATTTCTACCAAGAACCCAAACTATCTCCCAGCCCAGCTGCCTTATCAGATTGGGGGCTTCGTGCCCCCCACTCAGTTCAAGCTCCCCCCCCACAGCCTTCCCGGGGCTGATTCCTACACAGCCATGGACTCTGAAGAACCGTTCACTGTGCCTGCCTCACAACCTCCTCCTGTACTTCAGCCTCTCTGTCCTTCCCCTTTTCAGGGTGTCAACCGTCCAACCGTACCTTCTAGCTGCCCAAAACCTCAAAAGTCCTCCAGGTCTATCCATCGCTGATACGTTATCACACTTAAAACCGGGTCAGTTTTCATCTCAACCTCCATTGGGCCCAGTGTGTGAGCCTGGGTGCCCGGGGCAGCTTTCTTGTGGTTTTTCCTGACTTGAATCCAACACGAACCTGGCTGCCAACCTAATCTCCTTTAATATATCACTTTCCTCATGCTAACTCCCAGCTCAATAGTCTTAGATAGTTCTCTATTCCAGATTCAACCCAAACAGACCGAACGCTCGCTAGGATGTTTCGCAGATGCTCTCTTCCCTGAGTGGTACATGTCATTATCCCTGTGGCACGGATGCAGGCAGCTGAGGTGCCAAAGTGAACATGCCAGGGTCTGATAATGAGTAGCCCGGGATTACAACTCTGCTCGGTGGGTCCTGCTCCCTTGCTTTGCCTTAATAGGAGTGTGTAGCTCTTGAGCTCAGCTTTTAATAATCTCCATAATCTCTGCTTGCCTCATTTAAGCAATTACTCTTTTTTCTACCCACCCAGCATAGCCGTCCCCTGGGGCCCAGTCAATGGTATTCATCTCATCCCTGCTTCTCCATGGCTTTCCTTGGTCATGGTCCAGATCCTGCTCCTTCCCCATGGTCCAGCCTATGGGGCTAAGTGCCTTGAGTCCTATCATAGGTTTCTGATGGTGACTCTGGTAAGCCAGCCTTCTGTTGCTTTTATGTTCCAGACTAGTGGCTCACAGGCTAACAAACCCCAATGGTACCGTGATGGTAGGTTATATGGAGTCCTATATGTATAAGCACACACTGACCTATAGACCACTCACATATGTTTGGTATTACCATCTAGAAATTAAATAGATATTATTGTGTCATAAAAAAATAGCAACTTAAAATGCTCGTCTTGTCTTTTGCCACCATGTGTTTTACTACTAATCACAAGTCATTAAGCTTGTATCAAGGCTCACTGGGTAAAGGGCCTGCCACAAAAGCCTGAGGACTCAAGTTAAGGCCCCAGGATCCATATAAAAAGCTGGGTGTGGTGGCTCATCTAATCCCAGCATTGTAGAGACAGACATAGAACATCCTTTGGGGCTCAGCTGGCCTATCCTAACTGGGGAGCGGCTAACCAGCCAGACACTATCTTAAAAAGCAAGATGAGTGTTAACTAAGGAATGACAGTTAACATTGACCTCTGGCTTCTAACTAAACACCACACACACACACACACTCACGCGCGCGCGCGCGCGCGCACACACACACACACACACCACAAAATGTAAATAAACTGACATTAGCTGCTGTATGACTTTTGTGAAGTATCTGACATTAAAAATGAATCTTTAATCTCAAAGGAAGGAAAACAGCAGCTCAAACAGCGAAGTGTAAGCCATCTTGCTGATATGCCATCATCTGTGTCAGTTGATCTGGGGCTTTTAAAGCATTTCTTGAAATATACAGAAGAAACTGAGTCTAATTCTGCCTTCTAGAGCGTTCCACCCAGCCTGAATACATGGTGGTAAGTGTGATGTTTCTTTTTTTTTTTTTTTTTTTTTTTTTTTTTTTGCTTTTTGTTTTTGTTTGTTTTTGTCCAGTTGGCACAAGCTAGACTCACCTGGGAAGAAGGAACCTCAGTTGAGAAAAATGCCTCCATCAGACTGGCACTTGGGTCAGTCCATGGGCGAGTTTCTTAACTATTGACTGATGGGGGAGGGCTCAGACCCCTGTAGGTGGTGCCACCCCCAGGAAAAGTGGTTCTGAGTGTTGTAAGAAAGCAGGCTGAGCAAGTTACAGAGAGCAAGCCAGTAAGCAGCACTCCTCCATGGCCTCTGCACCAGTTCTTGTCTTGAGTTTCTACCCTGACTTCCTTTTTATCATGGATTGTGATTTGGACCAATAAGAAAACAAACAAACAAACAAACAAACAAATACAGTCATAAAGCAATCAATCAAACAAAAACCTTTTTATCCCCAAGTTGGTCACATGGTGTTAATCACAGTAATAGAAGTCAAACTGTAACAGTAGGCAACAAATTCTGCTTACCACCCCCACCCCACCCCCCAGTAATGAATGTGATGGTGCGCTCAAGCAAATTCAAGCTCATTTGCTAAATGATAGCCAAGGCGAAAGGCAAGCCTACTGCAGGGTACCACAGCTCTCAGCAGGCCAAGACATCAGGTTTCAGTCACAACGAGTCCACAAGGATTTTGGTGGCATTGCTGCTTGGAACTTTATTTGAAAAAGAAGGGAATGTTACTAGAAGTATCTCGGTCCAGAGTTATGTCTAACTGATCGCCAACTACACGAATCTTACTTCTGTTTGTAAAGTATACAAGGCTTTCAGAGTACTCACTCAGATCCCCACGCCTACAGAATCAAAGGATGCTCTTTGTACACCGGACACCAGACATGTCTAATATGGTAGAGGATTAAAGGAGGGGGTTGAGAGACTGGTCCAATCAGAATGGGTCTAATGGAAGAATAAAGATCCACTGCACGGCATCATTAATGAATCTGGGTTTTCATAAAATAGATTTATCAAAAGTTACTAAAATTTGATCATTTGGTTTCCAAATATTTTATATCATAAATATGTCTGTATTATGTGTCTTGACTTCTATCAAACATTTTATATTGAAAATAACCTTTCCTTATTCTCATGCTATCAGTGATTACTTTACATAATACAGGTATGTAACATAGGTTGTTTTCTTAAATGCTCTGTACATTAAATAGGCCCAAACAGTAGACACCAGGAGGATTACAGAATTAAAAAAATTTAACCCCAAATCAATGTAGCTTACTTTAGAAGATATGAAGTATAGTTTTTATATAAACTCCTCATCCTACCTCTCTTAGAGTTCTCATTTACATAGCCATAAGATAGCAACTAAAATCAATACATTGCATTGGTATCAGACTGTTAGCGGATTGTCAAACTTCACTCCAATGTCACCAGTTTTTCTATTCACAGCCCTTCTTTGTTTTGACCTAATACAGAACCCTAAAATTGGTCTCAGCTGTTTCCTTAGTCTCCCCGATGAGTGACAGATCTTACTCTGCCCTGGCTGTCACGACCCCGTTACTCTTGGCAAGCTACTGGTCAGTTACTTTGTAGACTTCCCTTTTATTTCCCTGTCTTTTCTAATGATTCTGTTGAGGTTATGGATGCTAGACCCTATCTCTGGTTCATCTCACCAGGGGGTACGTGATATGAAAAATCTTATCTCTGGAAGGTTCAGCCTGGTCATAGGTGAGACAGCAAGGGCCGGGCAGCTCATTGTTAGCCATTCCCCACTGTAGTTACCAAAATGTCTCTGATTTCCTCTTCCTTCAGAGTGAGGTGTCAGCACCAGGCCCCGTTAGCACCTCTAGCAGCTTGCTTTTCTGATCTATTATAGGCTCAAAAATCAGGAAGAGATAGCTTGGCAGAATTCTAAATCTTTTTTAGAAATTGTGCTCAGAACAAGAGTTGAACACAAACTTGTGAGGTTGTCTTTTTTGATGCTTAGGCTGTTTTGTAGTTTCACATAGTTCTCAGTCTGGGGTGTTTTCATCTGGAATCTACATCATCGTTCGTAAGCCTTAATGAGTAGCCTTCCAAGTGGAGCCCTCCCTTGTGGGGATCTACAGATGAGATATAGAGCCCTTACGACAAAAATGGGCTTGGGCTATGTCCAGCTCAGAAATTGGGTTTATTTTCCACTTCCCTGTCACAGTGAGCATGACAGAACATGAAAACAGGAATGTGGAAGCCACCGATTTCATAAGTCCCACTGTATCAGCCGTGAGAGGGGAGTCTGCCATAATACTCCAACCAAATGCCATCTCCTGTTGACACATGCTAAGTACTCTCCCTAAATCTTTAAACCTTAGACCCCCAGCTCCAAATCAACAGGCTGAAGGACCAATGGACATTACGTCTTCGTGATGCAACCCACATTGTAGAAGAATATTTCTAGAATGGTCTTTTCCCCACAGTGCCATCAAACACATCCCCTCTTGTTTGTAGGATTTCACTGACACTATAATTTCTCAATATATAAGAGAATAGTCCTTTTCTTTGTGCCCACACAGTTCCCCATCATTTAAAAGTTCTATGTGAATTATATACATTTCCACCCAGAACGAGCTGTATTTAATGTATAGTTAGCATTTATCATGTGCTGAAGGTGTTTTTGTTTATACTGCTTTTGTTTGATGAGGTTAGACCTGGCCCATTCCTCCTGGTTTATACAGACCCAGTAAGAACCCAAACATTCTCAAACAGCTTGTCTTTAAACATGTGCATGGTAGTTATCTGTCTCCCTGGTGCACAGTTCATAAAGATGATTGAGTTGGCTGTTGTTCTGTTGTTTAATCTGATAATTAGGCAATCACTAAATCTTACACTTTCTTACAGAAAATGTTAACACACATTGAGAAAACCAAAAGCGGAGAGCTGTAATCTGGACGATAAAATGCATTACTCTGTTTAAAAGGATTGTTTCACGGGCACAATTAACAATCAGCGGCCACAGTGTAGACGGTGTTTTGATGCCATCTGTTGGAATAAGCCTTCTCACTCTCTGGAGTGAAGCTATAATTTTCCGTTTACAGTTTCATTAGGCAACACGCAAGATTAACAGCTCCCCAAAGCAGAGAAATGCAGACACTTCCACTGTTACAGCCTCCTATAAACAGTTAGCTAGTAAGTACTGAAATTTCCTGGAAATGCGATTAGAGAGCAGGCTGTGAGACCACACATTTCTATCTTGGTTGCAGCCTTAAAATACAGACAGTTAAAACACCAATGACTTTTCTACTGGTAGTGTCAATACTGTAGATATATTTGCCACTCTCCTGCTTATTTCTGATGTTATATCTATTAACATCTAAAAATAATTTACCTAGACCTAAATAAATAGCCTACAACAGTATCAGTGAAGAAAATTAACAACCTGTCCAATGTAATACATTGCTGTTTATTGTTATTAGACTATTAAATGCCAGATCAAAATCTCTGGGGTTTCTAATACACTAGGGGGTGCTAGCTCTCTATGTGTATACAGTTAGAAGGCAAAACTTTTTACCATGATTAGTTTGGGGAATTACAAAAGTTGACCTTACCCGCCCCCCCCAAAAAAAAATTCTATAAAAGTACATGGACTCTGAGGCATATAAAGGAAAGAGGGGGAAGGAAAAGGCTTATCTAAATCCCAATAAGACTGAATCAACAAGGGTCTAGGAAGAAAAGGCAATATCACTATCAATGCTGGTGGCAATATGGCCCTTCTCAGTGACTGGGTCATTAGCTGCTGTATCCATGGAACCTGAGTAAAGTCCACAGATCATCGGACACAGGAAGTGTGGACTGCGAGCTTCCGGGCTCTCTCTCATGTCGACTGCTCTACAAGGGCAAGACACCGGGCAGAGGAGGCTTCTTACAATGTATAGACTTTGGCCTCTGCTCTCAGAGAGAAGATGTGAGCCCTGACTCGAAAATGAGCTCAGGACACTGCCCTTTTAGATGCACATGTAAAGAGCTGATGCATTTGCAGAATGACTGGCTCTATGAGGCAGAATTACCATAAACATGGCAATGATGCTTATATTTCAACATAAATTAGGCAACTTATTTGAGATTCTTTTCCACTGAATCTTAATTGAGGCTGTTCGGACAGTCTCAAATGGCAAGATGTCACCGTGAGGATCTGAGGTTATATTCTACAGTTGACTCGTTAGTCATTTACTAAGTAATCGATGACTTTCTGCAGGTCTTGGCACGGCTGTAGAGTAAAATTGTACATGCACAGATGCACACACGAGCATAAAGACATTTACGTTTCATATCTTTAAAGAGACTCAATCCAACAGGAACATCATCACGTAGTCTATCACATGTGTCTGTGGGGTGTATGCATTTTCTTCTTTGGAGTTTAGTTTTCTCTCTTGAAAAGACTAGCCACAGGCACTCCAGATAGACTCAAGTCCAGGGAAAGGGAGGTTGGTCACCTGCAACTTTCTGCCCTCAGAGCTGGGCTGAACTTCAAACTGTCCAAAGAGGATCTTAGGAATTTCTTTCTCAAGGTCTAGTTCAACCTCATTTTGCTTTCTCCTCTTTTTACTCCAGGAACCGAAATACATTCACATGGTCTCTCTAGTCTTTTATGGACGCATCCTCCAGAGGTGTTTTAAATGGCTGAATTTCCCCCTGTTCCCACAGGTCAAGCAGTAATTGGGAGGCTGTATGCGCCTTTGCCCACACCAGCGGGAGCTTTCCCAGAGCCTTTTAACATTCTGGTAAAGAACATCTAAAAAGTGCCCGAATGAAGGCTGTGTCCCGTCATCTCCTGTCATATCAATTCTGCTTAGCAGGAACAAAGCCATGGGCTTCTCAGAACACAAGCACACACACACACACAAAAAGAGCACAATTTGTGCTTATATGCGCTAACCAAACCCATAGGAACAATTAGTCAAGACCCTTCAAACCTAAGGTACCATAGACAGCCCGACCATCACAGGTAATGCTAACATATAAACACAGGTGTCATTTTTATGATTCTGTATCTGAAATGGCTATTCTTAGTCATCAACTTGACACCTGTAATTAACCCAAACTGAAGCGGATAGGTATACCTTTGAAGGATTTTTCTTGATTGGATTATTTGAGGTAGGATCGCTTACCCTAAATCCATATCTTTTGAGGTGGGAAGACACACCTTAAATCTTTTGAGGACACCCTATATAAGGGACATGGAAGAAGGAAGCTCTCCATCTTTGGTTGTTTTCTCTCACTCTCCCTCGTAAGTTGATTCCATTTACTGGTATTGGAACACAATTTGCAGGATTCTGGCATATACTGAAGATCAGCTGAATCATCCAGCATCATGGGCTGAACAACTGTTGGATTCTTAGGCTTTCTATAGAGAGACAGACATTTGACTAGCTGTACCACAGTCTATAAGCCACACCAATAAATCCCATAAATACATCCATATATGGCCTTGCATTTGAGCCTTTGCCAGTTAGAAGCTTCCTTCAATACCTGTCCTCTGGTGGGCCTTCCATCTTTGTTTATATACATATGTGTGTGTGTATATGTGTGTATATATATGCATATACATACATACACACATGCATATACATGCATACACACACACACACACACACACACACACACGATTCTACTAGTTTTGTTTCTCTAGATAACCCTGACTGATACTGTGTAAAGTGTGCTGCCAGAATTCTGCCATGCAGAAGTGTTCTCTCTGCAAATACATACATTTTAAAGCACACACTTAAAAGGACAGCATCCTCGGCTCAGTTCGAATGCAACAGGGATTTGTCATGGATCGAGTCTGCATCCTCTCTTTGAGAGCAGGGCCAGAATCTGCCACTGTAAACTGTGGAGAGTCAGCTGAAGGCAAGAGAATGCCTTTCAGATGGTCAGGGCGCTCAGAGGCATCAACTCTGATGACCTGTGCCACTCTGCTTTGGGGAATCAGAATCTTTAGCTGGGTTCTTCCCATCTCCCCAGGCACACGCCAGCTTATGGCCTTTATTGGACTTGTTCTTGAGTCTGGACTACCGGGGCTCATTTCTAATTCTGCTCCATGTTAGACTCATCACCATATGTAATCTACTTAGTCTGTGCCTCCATGTTAATTTAGAACTTGCCATTTTTCATTTTCTGCATGACTAATGCTCCCTGTCCCCGCCACCATCATTTTAAAAGTCTCCCAGTGGGCCTCCAGCCTCAAAAATATGTTCCCAATGTGACTTCCACCAAGCTCAGTTTAAATTCGATAAAATTAAAATTCACGTAATGACTTTACATTAAACTCATGTTCAGGTCCTCATAACGGCGTAAGCGGTCCACATGCTGCTGCACCTGCTGGCCTCTGGGACCGCCTCCTCCCCTCCTCATCTGCTCTGGAGGATCCAGCATCAGCTCTTGCGGGCCTTGCATCTGTGCTTTTGCCATCGTGGTCCAGTGAGAACCTTCCTTCAATGCCTGCCCTCTGGTGGGCCTTCTACCTTTCTTTCTCACGAGGCGACTCTTTCTGTTTAATAAGCACACACTGGTTCTCATCCTCGCCCCTCCCCGGTGCTCCTGGTGACCCCGCTTGCCCTATTATTCTTTTTCATGCCATATTTCACTTTTCAGTCAGTATGAAATGTATTAGTTAAATATTGTTTACCATCGTTCTTCTCCAGGTTCATAAGGCAGGGACTTCCTCTATTTTCTACATAGCATATTGCTTACAGTTGTCATTTTAAAACATTTCAGTAGGTTGTTCTGTAAGATGCTGGTGTCTATTAGTGGCTTTGTTGCCCTGCTATGGAGAAACTCGATTTTCTTCTGCCCTTCTCTCTCTCATGCGCTCCATCTCTCACACACACACTCTCTCTCTCTCTCTCTCTCTCTCTCTCTCTCTCTCTCTCTCTCTCTCTCTAACACACACACACAGACACACACACACACACAAACACACATGCACAAACACAAACACACACAGTGCTAGTTACCATATGTATTTTTGTTTTGTTTTTTTGAGACAGGATTTCTCTGTATATTCCTTGCTACATGTAAATTTACATGTAGACCAGCTTGGCTTTGAACTCACAGAGATCCTGCCTTCCTCTGCCTCCTCTGAGACTAAAGGGGAGATGAAAGGTGAGTACCACCACTACCCGGCATGGCTTTTTTGGTTTTTTGTTATGTTACTTTTGTTGTTATTTTAATGCTTTTGGTATTATTTTAAAATTCCAGTGCCAAGATGGTGTTACTTCTTTGGGAGTTTTGGCCAGTGAACATATGAACTCACAGCAGTCGTAACAGTATGCACAAATTGTGTGTAAGCCCAGGCTAGACCAGACACCAGCATGGAGAGAGGAAGTTGGGCAAATGGTCTGACTTAACCACGGGGCTATTGACAGTTGTTAGCTGCTCTGAGAGAGAGAGGAGGCTTTATTTTCTAACAGTCCAGCCCCGGGTAAGTCTACCTTACTGATTAACATCGCGGGAACTGCTTCTCTATCGGAAATGATAACATGATGACATAATCACAGGAAACGGAGCATGATCTAATGTCGGAATAGAAATTCCTCAATTCACTCCAGCACCTGTCAGGTCCCAAATGCAGCTGCTTGCCTTCACAATTTTAGGAGCTGCCAGTCTAGACCACTGTTTCTGGAACTCCGCTATGCCTGCAAGGCACCTAGCATCTCGCTGCATGGTTCTTCAGCTTCTGCAGGTCTGCAGGGTAGTCTAGGACTTTGTATTTCTAACAAGCCCCCAGGTGGCACACAGTTGCTGGAACAATTGTGCTTAAAATAGCAAGAAATCTAGACTCCCTAACCTCAGGTAAGTACTGAAGTTACTGTAAAGATGATATTTGTGCACAGAATGAGAAATGTCAAACATGTTTTACTAGCTTGCAGTATTTAGTTGCCCATAAACAGTGAGCTGAAAATCCTCATTTGCATTTTGGGTTCGGCATGATCATAGTTGATAAAAGGTTCTCTAGTAGTGGCTAGAGTTCAGACCCTGTGATACTTCACAATGCAATATACATCAGTCATCGAGCTTGACCAGAAGACTTCATTCGGAAGGTGGGTGCTAGTGTTAAGTTGTGCTTGCTGTAGGTAATTGCCGAGTTAGAGAAAATCTCACTCTGAGAATCTGTTGGATTGCAGCTTGTGATGGTTTATATATGCTAAGCTCAAGGAGTGGCACTATTAGAAGCTATGACTGTTGGAGTAGGTGTGGCCTTGTTGGAGTAGGTGTGTTGCTGTGGGCGTGGGCTTTAAGACCTTCATCCTAGCTGCCTGGAAGTCAGTATTCTGCTAGCAGCCTTCGGATGAAGATTGGGAACTCTCTGCTCCTCCTGCACCATGGCTGCCTAGATCCTGCCATGCTCCCACCTTGATGATAATGGACTGAACCTCTGAACCTGTAAGGCAGCCCCAGTTAAATGTTGTCCTTTATAAGACTTGCCTTGGTCATGGTGTCTGTTCACAGCAGTAAAACCCTGACTAAGACACAGCTTAAACAACCTCCATGGCTGTCTTACCAGCCAGGCCTTCAGTGCACGGCATGGTAGACTAGCCGGAAGTGGGAGAAGAGAAGACATGTGAATATGGCCTGTCTTGAAACATATGGCGAGTGGCTATAAAAGGGACACATATGGTGAAAGTGTAAAGTGTTCAACAAATTAACTGAATTGTTGGCCATTCACATGGGCACAGGGCTTCTGAATTTTATCCTGAATCAACCCTATCAGTGCTGAACACATACTCTTTAAGAAATGATTCTCAAAAAAAAAAAAAAAAAAAGGCCAAAAATTTGAATCAACATTATGGTTATTTGAATTTCTATAACTAAATATGCAGCAGCAAATAAAAAAGCTGAACATTAGCGATCTCTCAAACACTGGACCACCAACCAGGCAGCATACACCAGATGATATGTGGTCCCTAGTACACGGACAATAGAGGACTTTTCTGGGTCTGTGTTCATCCAGAGATGATGCACCTAGCCCTCAAGAGACTGGAGGCCCCAGGGAGTTTAGAGGTCAGGTGGAGTGTGGGGTACGAACATCCATGTGGAGACGGGGAGGGGAGGAGGTATGGGATGTGGATTAGTGGGAAGGTGGGGGAGGGTAATAAATATGGAGTGCTAAAAAATCAATAAATTAAAAGAATAATAATGAATAAACAAGCAAACTATGCATTCAAAATAAAATAATTTTCATTATAAAAAAAAAAAAAAGAAAAGAAAAGAAAACCCAAGCTTACTTCCTGTCTTGGTATGTTCCCTCTTCAGAGCGCTTTTAATCAAAAGTTAAATCTGCCTTTTCAAAACAAAGTAAAACAAAACAAAAGCTGACCTTGGGACCTTGTAGACAGTTTAAGTTCATCCTATATGTTGCCGAGAAAAGTCTATTTGGCAGAGAGCTGAATGCTGGCAGGACCTTAGTATTATTATTTCCATAACCCATCACGGGCCTCATATTTTGTAAATATCCATCCCTCCTCACTAGCCTAGAGGTCACCTAGAATTGTATCTGATTGGCTGTAATAAAGATCTGAAGACCAGTAGCTAAGCAGGAAGTCGAGGGTGGAACTTCCGAAAGAGAAAGGGATGCTGGGAAAAGAAATGAGAGGCAAGAGAGTCAGCCAGCAGACATGGAGGCGGTGGGACCCGAGTGGAGCAGGGAGGTAGAGCTAGCCACTTGGCCAGATGTAGTACCAGCATTAGTTGGGTTAAGTTTAGAGTAGCTGAGAGACTGCCCTAGCTAAACCTCCTAAGCTATAAAATAATTTAAAAAACCTCTGTCATTGTTTAATTGCTGGCAGGTCTGCTATAGATCAGTTCGGTGAGGCATTGAGTAGCAGAAAGAAGCCTGTCCTATGTGGTGATGCCTTCAACATTCCTTTAAATCACAAAAGAATATGGTCAAGAGAGAGAGAGAGAGAGAGAGAGAGAGAGAGAGAGAGAGAGAGAGAGAGAGAGAGAGAGAGAGAGAAGCAGAGAGCATGGAAGTAATGAGGACCTGGAGAGAAATAGAGTCGCCAAAGTAAATCAATAGGGAAGAGAAATACCATTTGGAACAACACTTGGTTTTCATTAGGACCCTAGCAGTCAGGATTGGGTTACTGGGGAGAACTGTAGAGAAAACCTTGGCTCAATATTAAGCAGATACGTAAGACAAATAGTGCAGGCCAAACAGAACATTGGATGGCCTTGGCAAGTCACAAGTTTTATATCTCTGGTAAATTTTAATCAGTTTAACTAACCAGATGGCTGGATGATTAACTGTGTGTGTTTTTACTTTGGTTAGATTTGGGTAAATGCATTCTAGTAAAGATAACATTGTTACCTAGCAACTAATATTACTAGATATCCATCCATATTGGCTCGTTAGGGCTACTAAGAATTTTCACACACTGGCTGGCTTAGATAACAGATTTTTTTTTCTTACTCTAAAGGTTAGGTATCATAAGGTACAGAGGGAGCCAGACTCTCCTGATGTCTCTCTGTCCTCGGTATGCAGACCCTGCCCTTACATGGTCTTTCCACTGGGCACATACATCATTGGCATCTTTGGGGCTGTAGGTCTCCTTTTCTCATAAGGACACTAGTCATACTGGGTGAGGACCCAACCTAGTAGTGTCTCTGAAACATGATAGTCACTGTCAAGACTGCCTCCAATGATGACAGCCCATGCTATACAGTTCCGCAGCCACCGCTCAACCCAACAAAACCCAAGTATAGCTCAAAACACATCACAGACAACAACATCCAGACTGGACCTGCAGAGCATCATTCTTGTAATTATTACCCAACAATGTGATTGAGCTAGTATTTCCCAGGCATTTACTTTATCTCTACACATATTAGGAATAATCTATAAATGTTTTAGCAATTCCATGGGGGAGGGCATATGTAACTTCTGTACAAACAAAACAATCGTGTATCATCTTATCTAAGGTAAATGAATACCTTCAGATTCCATGGGAATTCTGAGGCCAACCCCCCCCCCCCAGAAGGTGTCAGGGGATGATTGCAGACATGCTCTGAGGTACTGAGCCGGAGTAAGATCTTCAGTGATACATTTTGATAGGATACAACTCACCCCATCAACACAGTCATCCTTTTCTAAATGAAAACGGGGACCACTGGAGCAAAGTCTAAAAACCAAACTCTACCAGACAGGACAAATCCCTCCTTTTTAGTTCCTAGTTCTAAAAATTCAAAGGATTAAACATTAAATAAAATCCCATTGCCCCCACACCTTGTTCCCCAGAGCTCTGTTCAGCAAATGGCTTCCCAATGCTAAGAGCGTGTACACCAGCTCATCCGCCAAACCGCAACAGCCAGACACTGATTTAAGCCGCCATCGCTGTCATATGACTATGTTAATGAATAAGTTCAATGACAGTATTTAAAATAGTATTTATTGAACAAATCACCACACTATTCATATTTAAAAGAAAGACAAGGATTTGTCCAACATTGGTTATGTATAGCAGGGAAACCTCACGTCGTATTTTCTTCTGGTATAAATAAGTGTGTATGATCTACAAGCCTGAAGTCACCATGGCCAGATCCACATGTTATTTATTTGAAAAACAGGACAATATGCAGAGATAACGCCTTTATAAGCTAAAAATTCAGCATATGGATAAGGACCCACTGACTCTAAGGTACAAGCTTTGTACCTTGTTTTAGAATTGTAAGGTTGAGACACAAATCTGGTTTTTAATGTGTAAATAGGTATTCTGCTTTTTGGAAATTTTTCACTTGGAATATATGTTTAGAGGATTAAAACAACTGAAATTTTTTACTTTTGGAGCTTTCTGTACATTTTGAAACATCCCAAAGACACTTTGCCCTATACCAATATTCCAGATCACTAATTTAACTACAGCTGGGTCCCTGTGGAGCAATGTTTTTCTAATCACTTCTGATCATTAAGTGTTGGGATATATAATTAACTACACATGTGCACCATAACCTGGTACCTATATTTTGAAACCACATCAATTTTAAACGTTTCATAGAGATGTGAAATTATTATAAACTTTGAAGGGACCATCCAACATTGATTGCTCTTGAAAACTCTCTAACCAAAAATATGCTACGTACAATCATTCCTGGCTTACCCAGAAAATATCACCATAGTCAACAAAGGTACTGGGAGTCTTTTTTTTTTAAAGATTAATGTATGTATCTATGTATGTAGGCCTGTCTGTCTATATGTATGTATATAAGTATGTATTATAAGTACACTGTAACTGTCTTCAGACACACCAGAAGAGGGCATCAGATCTCATTACAGATGGTTGTGAGCCACCATGTGGTTGCTGGGATTTGAACTCAGGACCTCTGGAAGAGCAGTCAGTGCTCTTAACTACTGAGCCATATCTCCAGCCCAGTACTGGGAGTCTTAAAGACAAGGGAGATTTACAGTATAGGCATCCTTCATTCTCCTGCATCAGCTCCTGGTGAGCATCCTTCTTTTAGCACTACACCATGTGTTACTGTCATACATGTTCATGTACATGTACCGTAACCACTATGCTAAGCAAACTAGAGTTGTATTATGATTAGTCATGCATATTAATTTTCTAAATGAAAACTTCTTCTGGACATGTGCACAGGATGCCACATCAGTAGCACTGTGTCTTTCCCAGACCCAAACTCTGAGTCTCATTGAATTTCTATGTCATTAGAATGACCATTCTGAAGCTCTGGGGCTTCAATTAGGGTTTTATACATTCACCACCAACTACATTTTTATAGACTTATCCAAGGCAAAAAGAAAACTGTGACAAAATTGAAACTAGACCAAAAAATAGCTTTCTATCCTCTCATGGCCCAAGTGTATTTTCACCTGAACTCTGTCCATCCCTGTCACTCAACATTACCCTCTTATCATCTCCTTTCAATATATATACATATATATGTGATATATACAAGCACACACACATAGATGCTTTTGCTTTTTATTATTATCTGAAAATTTTACATGCTTTGTTTAAATCTCCAAATAAACCATATTTCTAAAACTAAGACCATATAGCGGTTCATATTAAAGAATTCACATATGTAAACTCCTATCGACACATGAAGAGGGCTTAGGAAAACAGAACAGCAAAGCAGAAGGCAGAGACGGGCTTATTCTTCTGTGAGCAGAGAGCTGAGAGTTGTGTTCAAACTGCAACCTCCTCCATCAACAGCACACCCAGTATGTTGTGCCCACTGCAGCTCTGAGCACTGGGGCTGGAGCTGACCTTACTGCAAGTCTACAGGCTTCAAAGCTTGAGCCAGCTGGATGCCGTTATGAGATTCAGTAAACGTGAGACACATTAGTCTGTGGAAATGACTCAAAGATAGGTTCATAGAAACTGAACCCCATTTTGCTGCTGTTGTTTGCTTGATTTATTTATGTTTCCTCTTTATGCCATGCTGCTTCTCATGGGGAGAAAGGCAGAAGTCGTGGTCTCTGAGGTTTGTGACAGCTTAGTAACCCATCTTACTTGATGCTCTGAAGAAACCAATAATTGAAGACACAATGGCCTCTGATACCAGTGAGGAGCTGAGGGCGCTTGGTGATGGCACCGGGTTCCTTTCACTAAAGACACACTTCTAGAAGCTGAAGGGATCCAGGTGACAAAGGGAATGAGCGGAGGGAGCTCAAGGATGGGGCAGAAGCCTCAAGTCATATAGGGGACAGCAAGGGTCTCCACCTTTGCCAAAAGCCAGCCAAAGGGGAGAGAACAAGGTCGCAGAGGAAAGATTATGAGCGAGCACTGTCGAAGGAAATCTACTCCTAAATTCCTACAGAACCCACAGGAGGTTCAGTGTGTGTGTCATTAGGGATATAGGACCGAGTTTTCAGATACTTCCCAAAGCAGAGGTGGGTAGGCATAGTCTTCCTGTAGCTCTTCAGTGCTCTGGATGCCCTCAGAAGTGCTGAGCCCCGAGGACTATGCATCTACATGGAATTCATCTCTGAATGCTCTTGACATCAAGCACGGTGGTTACTTTTGTACTTGAAGAAGGAGGATGGCCAAAATGGCGCCCTTCCATCACAAGTCACAAAGATGAGCATGTCAGCAAAGTCACGCAGCAGAGGATGAGGGTTCTGCAGAGTGGACGGATGGGGTTACGCCAGGAGCCAGGCATCCTCTAAGTGCCACCAGAAAGAGCAGGTAAAGAGACAACATGACATAGTCTCAGTCTGTAGGCCAAAGGGAACTCCAGGGTGAGACTCTAAGACTACACTCAAACCAGCCCTGCTGCTTGCAACCTCTGCAGCCTTGGGCACGTCACCTAACCCCTCAGGCTTGGTTTCCTTCATCTGCAAAAGAAGTTTATAGAGCTAGTCTGAGGACCAGAAGATAGGATTGTGTGTGAGGCTCACAGGAAAATTCCAAACAGCCAGGAAATGATGAGTAGAATAGTAGTTACTGTTTTGTTATCACGAGCTTAAATCTTTGTTTAAGAACAGAAAAGGTAAGGATTAATAGATGATAAGTAGATATGATATCCTCTCTCTGTCTTTTTATGTGACTATACATACATACATATACACACCCATACAAGTAGTTTATATAAAAATGCACATGTGTATGTATATATACCTCCACACATATGGTAAATGAAAAATACAATAAATGGCATAATCTAGGGGTGCATTGGGTAGATTTTGCAATTTGTTATTAAATTGGTTTAAATTCTAGCAGTTTTTGTACTAGGAGCCACATATACCATAAGCTCAAAGACAATATAAACAGTTTTGGTTTAGAATTAATTAGATGCACAATACATCAATATTCTATAGCCGTTTATTTAGTAAAAACAGAATCACTTTCTCAAAGGATTCCAGGAATGTTGTTGATTATAAGAGATTGGATAACACAGGAAAACATAAATACCATAGTTGAAAATGTGCACTAGCTAGTCTAATTAGCCTCTTCCTGTTGAACAGGATTTCTGTGTTTTGCAGACTCTGTGTCTTTAGATTTATTTATTTATTTTACAAATTAAATAACCTGTTATAAATAGATAGCAATCACCAGCTTCCTTGTGTTGTGCATTCACCATAATCAACACGTGGTACACTGAGTCTCTACTTCTGTCGTCTCCCAGATTTTCACTGGTGTGACAGAAAAGAAGCTGAAAAGTCTGAAAAGCACTGGGCTCGCAGCGCCATGCATGGAGCCCCTCCAGCTGACAGGCCTGAAGTCCAAATAGACAGCTATGGCTAACCCAAGAGAAAGGTGCCAGGGTTGCACCGCTGGGGATAGCTTGTAGTTCTGAACATAACTGCCACTCCTAGGTGTTAAAACAGGGTAGGACTATTGACGGATGCTCTCCCCTGGGCGCTCACATCACTCCTTCCAGTACCGAAAGCTCCAGTCCCTGGGGAGGAGGCTTCCAGGCCAGATGCAGCTCAACCCTGTCGAGTACTATGCTTGAAACACATGGTTATCTTCAGCAGCAGGAACTGCCTTCTACTTCTGAGGGATGGACAAGGACAACTGTGATGGCCTATATTGTTTTGGGGTCATCTCTTGGCCTCCCTTGGCCAACAACTCAAAAGGAGGTTTCTCTAGCATGGAGGATTTTGTTACATAGGCTTTGTTCTTAGTGCAGCACTATTACCACTAGCAGTATAACATTATTTAATTTATACACATTTATACACATATTCTATAGCCGTTTATTTAGTAAAATAATATATTCTATATAATAAATAATATCTATATACTATTTATATATTATATATACATAATATGTGTAAATAGATGCTATACACATTTACAAATATTATGTATATATAATATATAAATAGTATATAGATATTATTTATTATATAGAATATATTATATACTATAACACATGCTATATATTACATATACTATGTAATATATAGTAATATATTACTATGTAATAGTGTGTGTGTATGTGTGTATATATATATGTATATACATATATATATATATATAGTGTGTAATTTTAGGTAAACATAAAATAGTATGATTTCCTGTGGCTTTCCAAACATCCTTAGTGTTATTTATCCCTCCCTCCTTGCCAATTCTCTCTGTTCTGTTCTCTCCCTCTCCCCAGTTATTTTTGTCCATTTTCCCCTTTAGAACCCCTGGGGTCTGCTGTTGCCGTCCAGAGCCTCCCCCATCTCTTGCCTTCTGCAGTTTCTTCAGGTTATATAGTCACATGCAACGCCTCCGGGCTAGGAACCACAAACAAAACACAACACAATGTGTTTGTCTTTCTCGGCCTGGATTATCTCACTCAGTACATTTTCTAGTTTTGGCCAAATACCAATGACTAATGAGAGCACGGAGCCTGGAGGAGAACCCATTGCTACCTCCATAAGCCAGCGTATCTCCTAACTGCCTCCTAAGTCTATGTGCCCTTACACTCACAGATGAGCGTCGCTTTCACCCCCTTCCATCAAGGAAGCGTATGTTTGAAGCAGATGGAGAGCATCAGAAAAATCCACCGTTGTTCGAAACACAGAGAACAACTTCCTCTGGAGTCCTCAGTCCCAGCAAACACATCTATAATACAACCCCTACAACGAAGGCTCATCTCAGAACAGAAGGCGGACTGTTTCTCAGAGCCAGAGGGCCAGGGTGTGTGCTGAGAGGCTCTGTCTTCCATATAGGACAGGAAAATGCACTCATGAGATCACAACAGTAGGGCTGCCTAAACTAGAGCTGAAAGATTGCAACATCGGCATACATGCCAGCGTGGATGGGGACAATTTTATAAGGTTCAACTCTAGTAAAGAGCTACAGTCAATGACTAACAAGAGAGGAAGGCTCAGTCTTCGTTTCGGATGACCCCCGCCCCCCCAAGGTGGTTATTGAATACCAAGAAGTCTTTTAAAGGATTGTGAGGATCTCAAAGCTCTTTCGCTGATGCTGGCTGTATCTGCCAATATTTATGTTATTATAAGTTATGACTAGAAGTTAAATATAAATTTATAAAAATAATAGCATGGCTATTATCCTGTGTTCGATCTTCATGAAACTTGACGGTATTTTGAAACCCAGAAGTAAGAAGAGCGGCCTTCTTTTGGATATATTTGGCTTCTGTCCACATCACACTCCACTGAGATTCCCTGGAGGTCGCTGTGCAGGACACACAGTTTCCAGAGTCCTGCGCTGTACTTAGAAACTCGGATCCCACCTCCGACAACAAATGCCAGGAGTTGCTTCCCACACAGCAACCGTGGTGTTTGTTCTTTTAGAAAAGAAAAAAAAATCCCTTCCAAATAGTCGTATCTAAATGACCATTCTTTATTAACCATTCTTTTCTTAACTGAATGGTTGTTCAAGTTCTTACTGGGTATTTCACACTTCCTCAAAGAAAAGAATGAAAACCTTAGACATCCAAGCACCAAGACTGAGTAACTCCCATGATTCATTTGGGGGCATCGTCATGTACAGCTGGCTGTTTTGTGTTTCTATCAACTGTTGTGTTTTATAAGAAAGGGAGAGCCAGGATATGTCTGATAGAGCCAGGGAGGGTGCCGTGGGAGGGGTGCCTCTGTGGGCCCATGCCGAAGCATCCCCCCAGGAGGGGCCAGCCAGATGACTGCTACAGTAGAGAATAGAGGGGGAAGAGAGAGAGAGAGAGAGAGAGAGAGAGAGAGAGAGAGAGAGAGAGAGAGAGAGAGAAGGAAGAAGGGGAGGAGAAAGAGGAGGAGGAGGACCATGTGGAGAACTAGGAGAGGGAGAATGGGATCAGGGAGAGAAGAGAGACAGAGAGAGAAGTGGCAGAGAGAGTAAGCGAGAGGAGGGGCCAAAACCCTTTTATAGGAAGCCAGGCCTACCTGGCTGTTGCCAGGTAACTGTTTGGCAGAGTCTAGAAAGAATGCTAGCATAACTAACTTGAGCTGCTAGCAACTGTTCCTCTGTTGTTGCAGACACCTACAGCATAAAAAGATTAAATGAAGATTAATATCAAAAGAGTCTGATGCTTGAGAGGTGGCTCTGTTGGACTTTGGCTATATGACACGTGTGTGTTCACACATGTCTACATATATGTGCATGCTTGTGGAAGCTAGGGGTCTATGTCAGGTGTCTATTGTTTCCACCTTAGGTTTTGAGACGGGGGCTCTCACTGAGCCGGGAGTCCACCCATTAGTTAGCCTGGCTGGTCACTGTAGTCCCTTCCCAGCACAGGGATCACAGGCACACACTACTGTGTCCAGGTTTGTATGTGGGCCTTGGGGATCTGAACTCGGGTTCCCATCCTTTCACAGCAAGTATTTCATCAACTGAATTAATTTCTTTAACCCCTATGTTTGATTTAGACAAAAGTTGATATATATGTAGTATATATATTAAGTTGCATGTGTTTATATGAGTATGAATATTTAAAATACAATATATGTAATATACAATATACACTTGCATATATGTTAATATATGTATGTATATTATATATATACACACAGACACACAGACACACACACACACACACACACACACACACACACACACGGCTTTGCAGAAGATATGCCATAGTGGGTGATGCTTTGGGACTGCCTTTAGTGGCTGCTGTATCATAGCATCTGGATATTGGCTTCTCTCAGACTCAAGTGAAAAGAGATGTGCCCTTGGGGTCAGGGGTCTCAAAGCTGTTTGCTGATGGTGGCTGTGTCTGTCAATATTTATCTTCTTACACATTATGACTAGAAAATAAACTATGCATTTATAACATATAAGAATATGCCAACTCCAGTTCTGTTTAGGCAATGCTATCACATGCCCCTTGATGTCCTGTTTCTTTCGAATCTATTCCCTGGAGAGGGATGATGCCGTCACATGCTAGCTGTGTTGTAGCTAATATGATCTGGTTTGTGCTTTCCTCACATTTAAAGCAACACTTACCTTTCTTTAAAAAAAAAATTTATCTTAACTATGAGCACATATGTGAGTTTGCATGCCAGTGTACTCATGTACATGCCATTAGTATTCAGAATCACAAAAGCCCTGCTTGGAAGATAGTAGGGTCAGATCCCCTGATATGGGTGTTGGGATCTGAACTCTGATCCTCTGAAGATCAGCATGTGCATGAGCCATATCTCCAGCCTTGACATTTTCTCATGTATCTTTGTTGTTATTGATAAAAGACATCGTGTGTGTGTGTGTGTGTGTGTGCATATGTGTTGCTGTGTGCACTACTGAATTATATATAGTTCTTTATATATATTAGATAACAACTCTCTACCAAAGTATCAGTCAGCTCTCTGTCATTGTGACGGAACGTCTGAGGTAAGCAACGGGTAAATTGGAAAAGTCTCTTTTAGCTCATGATTCAAAGGACCAGTCCGTGGTGATCTATGCTGCTTTGAACCATGGTAGCACAATGCATCATGGGGGGAGTGCAGAGGAGAGGGGGATGTTCACGTCACACAGAATAGAAAGCTGAGATATAGCATCATAGGTCAAGTGTGAAGTTTTTAGTTGTGTCTAAAGTTTCATGTTCACAGATAGCCCGGCTGTCACTGTAGTCACTAAGGAGATGATACACTGGCAGATAATCTCAAAATACCTGTGCCTAATGCCGAGTCTGATACGTGGCGGATTACAGCTCAGTTCTACCAAAGCCAGGCTCCTTCGGGGAAGAAGTAAGCCGGGGAAGTCTTTCACTCATTCCTTGTTTCACTACTGGCATAGTCACGGAAATGGAGAATTTCTTTTTTATTGTAAGAAAAAGCATTGAGGCCTTGTGATGCTGAATAATAACTGGTCCTCATCTTCAGATTCGACAGCTCACAGCCACTGGCAGCAACCATGGCAACCACACAGACCCATCATCCCCTTGGGCAGCCTGCCAGCCTTCAGCATGCTGGAATGAGGGCACATACTCAGACCCTCCATTTCTCCCACTTGTTCTTATCATGATGGGAGTCGCGCAGCGCCCATGGTGGTATGGCGATGATACATACGGCTCACGGTGATGGGCTGTAAATGATCTCCAAACCAACTGCCCCTAGAACTTAAAAATCCTGGAAATATCCTTAGAGCACCCACAACTTCAGTGTGCAAAGTTTCATCTCCCAGATGCCTCCTTGGAATGGTGAGGCGGTAGTGAGGAGATTTTTTTTTTTTTTTGAGTCAGGGCTGGCCTCAAATTCAGAAATCCACCTGCCTCTGCCTCCCAAGTGCTGGAATTAAAGGCGTGCGCCACCACTGCCAACTCTCAGATCATAGCTGCAGGACTGTATGTGACTGTCAGACAACTCTCGGTCAGAGCCAGGCTGTTGTAAGCAATGGCAGAGAGGCAGGCGCTGCCGTGGTGGGTTAAGGGATGTGTCAGGGTGACCGGCAGTTTCTCTGATTTGCACCAACACATCTTGGACCTATTCCTGGACAGCAAAGCTAAGAAATTCAAGGAGCTTACATTTCAGGGCTCATATAATGGGGCACTGGTAAGTATTTAGCAATTGGCTCTATGATGGTAGGTGGAGGGGTGGGCTCTAATTTGCACAGTTTAAATATTCCTCTGTTTGCATAGCTTAAATATTACTAGAGTGTCTGATTTCAAGCCACCAACATGACATCAGTGAACATGGACATGAAAAGAGTTGTACACACATGACCCTCGCAACACGGATGGCTAGAGGGAATGCTACAAAGTTCAAAACCCAGGCAGTTTTCTGTCTTAAAATGTCAGCTTCCCGGTAGGACACAGGGAAGCTGCCCAAGGTTGACAGAGGAGGAGCTGAGCAGGCACAGGTTTGACTTTTCGATGAAATCTCATTAACTCCTACATAGATCCAGATGTATTTACTTACTCTTTCCTTGTTTTCAAGTTTATTAAACAATGTGTACACCTGAGTATCTTCAAAGTATATAAAGGAGTATTATCATCAAAATAGGTCAGATAAAGGAGTGCTTGCAGAATCATGACATTTTCTTCCTGATTGGTAACCTCGGGCCGTAGCAGCCTTGCCCAGGTCCTCTCTCTGGACCTCTTGGCCTCCTGTTACCCTCTAGCACAGGTGAGGCCATTAATGTTTTGTTAACCTCTGTCCCTCTCACCCGATAGCTTATCCGGCTCTGAGGTGGATGCTATTTCTTGAACCCTTAGGCATCTCTAATCCCAGTCCAGCATGACATAGGGAATTTGACATATATATGCTTTATTTTTATACTGAATTCAGGAAATTATACCCATCAAAATAGAAACAGGATTTATGTAAGTTCTCTAGCACGATTGTTTGTTTGATTGATTGATTGATTGATTGATGATTGATTGATTTGGTCTGTTTGACCAGGAGCCAGAAATAAGTTACAACACAAAAATCATGAGATTTAAAAATCACATGCAAATGAAAACTCAAACATGGGAATTTTATTCCCAACGCAGGGATATTAGTTAATAAATACACAATAGTAATAATGTCATCATTAACCACAGCTCTAGGGCCCCACTGCTTCTCTCCTTTGCCAAACATGTGCTGAGTGGTTTATAGCAAGCAAACGTTCTATAGCCCTAGTAGTAACAAAATTGTGCCTCGGCCCACCGCCATGACAGACTTTGGAAAAGGCTAAGATCTTCACTGGAAGAGCCTGACTCATGCCTAGATCAGTTTATCTGGGGATGTCCTAAGTCTTTATGTAAAGTTAAGACTAGAGACTGGTTTTCCTATCCCATAAATGTATCAGCCAGAACAACTTGCCAAATTGTACTCTTAAAAATTAGGCTCACTGTAGACCACGACTTTTTTCAAATAATCTCCCAGGAAATGTAGTGTAATGTCAAAGAAACATTGCTTTAAGGGGATTGGTAAATGCAAAAGGGTCCCGTACCCTGGACCCTGCTAACAGAGCCGTTAAGGAGCTCAGTGAGCTGTCGTTTTATGGCCAGACACTAGAGGAAACGTGAGTCAGATTTCTAGAAAACCTTTATTTATGCCCCCTGAGGTGAGGTTGTGACGCTCTGCGGATAGATGGACAGCTTCATCCAAGCATTTCAGCCTGAAGCAGAGCCACTCAATAGAGAAGACCTCCAGCGCCCACGGGAGAGCTCAGGAGAAAAGCGGTCCCCTTACGTCATCTGTCACTACCATTCCTTAGAGCCGTGCCATAACACACATACGCACGCGCACGTGCACACACACACACACACACACACACACACACCTGGACTTCTCAGCTGGAGGTATTGAGCAACTTCGTGGAAAGGCTGCACACCTCTCATTTTCCTCACATGGAAACACCAGACACGAGCCTTGCACCTCTGACTACCATCAACGGCTATAAGCAGACGCAATAGTCCTTTATTAAATTACTCTCAACATCTTCGAATCATATTTTTAAGTCTGAACTGTACAAGGCTGAGCTTCTACATCAGGTAAACATAAAATTTTAAGGTTTTGTACTTGTAAGCCTCCTGGACGCAGTAACTGTTTACTAGGAAATAAACAATTTAGAAGAAATATTCTTAAATGTGGGGTTACAAGAACTCTACATAATGCCAACTTCCCCAAGTGGTTTTTATTTTTGTTTTAACTTCAGTACGTTTCTTGATATGTAGCTATTATCTTCTGGGTAAAATTTATAATAAGTATGATAATACTATTTCTCTTCGGGTATCATAGAAGACCATACAATTCATTTTCACATGGCTAAAATTCATTAGAGATTAGCATTTTAAGACTTAAAAATCTTTTCTTAAAAAAAAAAAAAAACAATCTTTGTAAAATCCCAAACATGTCCCCTCTCCCTTTAGCAAACATTGGCTTTTGTTATTTTTTTTTTATAGGCTGTATATTGAATTTCCCAGGCTGTGTTTCTGAGCAGCAATCTACCGAAAAGAGTGCAATTATTTTTTTTCACTCAAACATGCATTTGAGAGAATGAGTAGATCAGATAAAGAGAGCCGAGATGCTATTCAACGCAACCTTGAGTCACTCTCTGTCTCTTTAAAAAAAAAAAAAAAAAAGGTGGTGAAATCAATACAAACCAATAATAACTTCACATTTGTGGAAGCAACATGAATGGCTCTCCAAAATATTGAGACACATCCAAGTACATTTTCGTGGAGCTGATATTTATCAGAAGTCATTTGCCCCAGAGCAGATGCTCTAGCTCATTGTGTTCCTGTCACAAGTGACTAAGATTTATGACAGACAATTACTGCATCTGCAGTTAGCTGCCTTATAATCAACGCCATTATTTAACGATTGGTGCAATAAACGGACTCCTGTTACTGTTTATCAGATATCAGTCAGTCCTGGCCATTTTCTTCAGCTTCCAAATCACAGTATGGGGCAAGCTCTGCCTTTTAATGGCTCGGCAGAAGCAGGGGCATTTTCACAGACTGCCGGGGGAGAGGAGAGAGCGGGCAATTACATGTATGTGCACTGCCCTCGAGTCTGAGAGGCATGCGTGCAGTGGCTCCGGATGGTTCCAAACCGGGGGAGGCGTCTACTCAGGTAAGGGCTTTTTAGATTTAGTACAAACAACAAACAAGCAAAACCCCCAAACCCTTCTGTCTTAATCAGGTATCTTTTCTGAATACAAACGCTACCCTTCTGCCCCAGTCTTTTCCCGTCTCTGTGGGTCTCCTGCTAGTCTTGTGCGCCCAGGAAGGCAGCCATTGTCTCTGGGAAGTAGTTATTAGGGAACAGAATGCTCTGCCCAACCCTGTAAGCCTTCCTCGGAAGGAAGTGCTTACAACACACGGAGAATCGGGGTTCGTTACCAGCCAAACAGCCTGTGCACAGAGGTTCTGTGAACGTACTCGCTATTCTTCAGTGCTACACTGCCAGCAGACTAACAGGCACTATTTAAAGTCCTTCCACCGGGCTGGTGAAATGGCTCAGTGACTAAAACCCTGGGCTCAATCCCTGACCTTCATGTGGTGGAAGGGGAGAATGACTTCAACAAGTTATCCTCTCACCACCGTGTGTGAGCTGTGGCACAGAGCGAGTAGAAAACACAGACAGACAGACAGACAGACAGACAGACACACACACACACACACACACACACACACCCCAATCACATACATGGACACAGACACATAATCACACTCATAGACACACGCATATAATCATACAAATAGACACACATGCACAATCTCACTCACACACACACACTCATGGACACACACACATGCACATACATGAAGTAAAAACACAGAAGTAAAAACATATACATGGAAGTATTTAAATCCTTCCATGAGAAATACTGACTTAGGTCACACACAAAGACAGCAAGTCACAGTACAGAAGCTATCTGGGAGACAGGACAGTGGGAGCCTGGAGCCTGCAGCCTGGGAGATACCACGAAGATTCAAATTACACAGTCAACAGGAGCTTTGTGTGAGTTTTTTAATTGTCAAATGCTGGCCTAATGATTTAAAGGGAAAAAAATTCCACTATGCCAGAGCCTTCTGTCTTCTGTCTTTGTTACCTTTTCTATAAGCAAGCAAGCGGATTTTCTCATCCATGCCAATGCATCTCACTACATATCAGTCATCACATATACTTGATAACCACGCGCCCGTACGGAGGTATTGACGAGGACGCCTCAGCTGTGAAAGAATCGTCTCTTTCTCAGCGTTCTGTGTTGCTTTCTAGGGAGACATGATACTCGAGAGCTGGCTGATGAGTCCTTTTAATTAAAACAAATCGAGACACCCTGTAGGGGTCGTGTTCCCCTTCCTGGGTAACTGAGCACAGGGCTTCATCTGGTTAGCTCAGAACCTGGCTCTTTTCTGTTGAAACCTTTTCAAAAATATATGCTCTAAATTGAAATAGAACTATATGATTTTCCCTCCCCCCTCAAACTCCTCCCATGACCCCCCACTTTCAAGTTGATAGTCTCCTTTCCTTTGATTGTCATTGTTTTGTAAGGGGAGGCATTTACGAAGCCCTGGCACGCCTTCCTAGAGCAGGCCTCTGACGTTGGCCTGGACGTTTGACGGAATGGAGGAATGGCCTGGACAAGGGTGGCTGATTTCCAGCCATGGAAGGCGCTGCGTGTCGTCACCCAAGGAAGGTGCTGCGTGTCACCCAAGGAAGGTGCTGCGTGTCACCCAAGGAAGGTGCTGCGTGTCACTCAGTGCCACTCTCTCATCTGAGAGCAGATGAGGGGAGTGCGGGAGGCGAGTGACTTTCACCAGGGCACGATGCTGGCAGAGCTCAGCTCTTCAGTCTCTGTGTCAGAGAGACCTTTGCTGCTCCCTTCGGGCCTGATGGGGCCTGCTTTGGGTGTGCTGATCCCAGACTTCCTTCCATGCTCTGCAGCTCTAGGAAACTGAAGTTACTCTTAATCCACAAGGCACATCTCAGTGTCTCCTCCACCAGCAGACGCTGGAGCCAGCGAGCAGCAGACACTTACTACCCCAATAAAGAAAACTCCTACGATGTGGATCATGCCGGTATCGAACTTGTGGCAATTCCCCTTCCCCTGCCTCTCAAGAAACGTAGTTACGGCCACGTGACACCATGCCCAGCTTCTATCTCTGAGATGGTAATACAGTCGGAAACTTCTGATTTTTTTTTGTTGTTGTTGTTAGCTTACATAGGTGACTCAAAAATTGTGCAGGAACAGAGTTATTCTTCCAATTGGGCAGCACCAAGCAATCTGCAACTGTGCGGGATACAGAGAGAAAGGAGCCGCGGTCTTTCTTCGCCGATGATGCGTGAAAGCACACGGCGGCACACACAGCTCTCAGGTCCATTTTAGTAAGACCGGGGCAAGCACTTTGGGCGCATCAAAGAAATTGTTGTATTTTCTTCCTATGTCCTGCCCTTTTCTGCTGGGTTAGAAGGAAAAATTACACAACTCACAGCAAGGCACTGCCGTTGGGGACCAGGGACAAAGCCACTGCTCTGCGGGCTGCTAGTAGGTGTTCCCAAGAAGGCTCATCTCTTTGTCACTCTGTGAAAACACATGCTGGTGGCCCATCAGAAATGCACCTTGACGCCGAGCCCAAGAACCTATCCGGTGGTCATGATGACCCCCAACAGGTCTGGCTACTTCCTAGCAAAAATAAAACAGTAACAGGAGGAAGCCGCCCTTCGGAAAACTTCTGTGAGGCTCTTAGGGACAGAAAATTGGGAGATTACCACCAAGGAAAAGCAACAAATTGATATTGTACCAATACTTCACGGTTGGTGGCCAAGAGAAGCACAGAAGTACCCAGGCTCTGGTGCCCTCCGGAGCTGATGGTGAACGTGCCTTGGACTGGGTGTGGCTCTGCTGGGTTTGCTTATCTTCTACGTAGGGATGAGATTGAAGTGATATCTATGGAGTTGGGTGCCAACCCGACACAGGGACAGCTGGGTAGTGATCAAACTGCTTATAGCAGCTCCAAATGTAATTCTTGGTACTGTGTGCCTATACATATATTGAGAGAGAGAGAGAGAGAGAGAGAGAGAGAGAGAGAGAGAGAGAGAGAGAGAATGTGTAGTGTGTGTGTGTGTGTGAGAGAGAGAGAGAGAGAGAGAGAGAGAGAGAGAGAGAGAGAATGCAGAAGCCACAGGTTAACCTCGGCTCTCATTCCTTATATAGTGCCAACCTTTTTCTTTGAGACAAGGTCTCTCACCGGCCTGGAGCTAGTCAAGTAGATTAGGAGTTAGAGTCCCAGGGGTCTTCATAGCTCTGACTCTTCAGTGCTAGTATTAAAAGTGCTGCCATGCTCAGATTTTTATGAAAAAAGTCTATCTATCTATCTATCTATCTATCTACCTACCTATTGTGTGTTTGTGAGTATCTACAAATATGTATATGGACCACATGCATACCTGCTGGCCATAAAGGTTATAAATGGGCATCAGACCCCCACCCCAAGAAGTTACAAGTAGTTCTAAGCTGCCTGTTGGATGATAATTGAACCCAGATCTTCTGCAAGAGCAGCAAATGCTCTTAATCACTGAGCCATCTCTCCAGGCCAATGTTTAGCAAACAAACAAACAAACAAACAAAAAGTTCTGTAGATTAAAAACTCAGCTGTCTTCCCAACCTAATACTAAATTATTTTATAAGTAGAAATTTGAATGTTATAGTCAAGTTCAACAAGTAATTTAAGCTTAGCTTGGAAAGCATTTTCTCATAAGTCCTAGCAGAATCCTTCATAGCTCATCAGTCCATTTCTATCTAAAACTCTCACGTGGGTCTACTTACAAGCTGATCCAGGATGTCTCCATGTATGTGACAAATCACAGTGGCACTGAAGCATTCCTATTGCGCTGCCTCAGTCACGTGCCCTTCGTGATATGGGCCACACAAGCCACATGCTGGCCAGACACGGAGAGCTTCACGTGTGGTTCTGCACAGTAAGCAGTGCTTGCTAACGGTACTAAACATCTGTGCTATTGGTTGGTTATTTTCCATATTTTTTTATAGTCTCCATACATGCAAAATGTGACCTGGAAACCAGCAAGACCTCACACATCTCCAACTTACCGCATCTCTAGAGAACCATTTAGAGAGACTGGCCTATGGCACCACGATTTGTGTGAGCATGTCCCACAATATCCACTAGATGACTACACTACCTGACGGTGCATTTCTTAGAACTCCTCTAAGCTGTTACACTACCCAGGCTTGCATCTGTACACACATGACTGCAATTATTATTGTGTCTAACTAAATTTGGCTTGTGTCCAGACTATACAAACGCGTTGATAGAATGTAGAAGAAACACAGAAGATACAGTAACAATAGGCTGGCTCGCTGGCAAATCCCCCTCTCCTGAAAAGGGTAGCATAAATCTCTTCTTCCTCCCAATTTCTCACAGTCATCTCTCCATTAAAAACAGAGTTGATAAGCTTCCTACAGAGTCACCGTGTCCCAGGAGACTGACATGGCACCTCATGACTTTGGGGGCAAGTACAGAAAAGCTATCAGGGAATAGATGAGTTCGCTGAGAAATGAGTCTGTTCCTGGCGAAAGTGAAGACCTCCCTAAGCTCTCTGTGAAGAGACTGTAATGTGTTTCTGAGTATGGCCTTGTTCCAACACTGCTTTCCATGCACCTGTTTCCCCCGCAGGGAGTAGGTCATTTACCACTCTGAGCCTCAGTTTACCACTAGACTCTGAGCTCCCCAGGAGACCTTATCATACTTGCGCTTTAACAGCACTTGCATCAAGTCTAGCCTATACCAAGTGCCCCCCCAAAAATGTCTAACACCTGACCCCCAAAAACATCAGAAGTAGAAAAATATCACTGCTTCTCAATAATCTCAGATAGCTTTCTTTAACAGATTTTGTTTTTATTCTATTACATGTGCGTGCATATGCACATATGTATGGGTGCCAGAAGGGGGCATCAGATCTCCTGGATCTAAACAGACAGGAGGCTGCGACCAGTCCAGGGCGGGTGCTGGGAGCCATCAAATTCGAGTCCAGTGTTTGCAACCTCTGTACCATCCCTCCAGCCTGGGGTCTTGACCTACGAGTTCAGAGTAGCAAACTGAGGCAGATGACGGAGACAAGGAAGCCAGGGGTGCCCTCTCAGCCCCTGTCTTAAGGAAAGTCCTTATCATTCAAGAGAAAACAGTCTAGAGAGAATTGTTTGGAACAAGCCTTGGCTAGGCCTACTCTTACTGGCTATGTGATTAATCCCTTGTGAGCCCCAGCCTTCCTGTACACAGTAACCGGGCCACAGTGATGCCTGAAGAAGCCGATGGCCCAGCACAGGTAAATGACTGACATCGCACTGTCGTATTACACACACTCGGTGTTCCACTTCATCTATACCATACGACCCATTTTGCTGTTGCCAAGGTTGTGAGCCAGGGGGAAGGGTCTGGTCATTCTGTATTGCCACTCTGTATTTTTAATAGCACAAAGTAAAGCATGCGGAACTTTCAGAAATTATGCTCAAATTTATCATTTCTCTACTATAAAAAGTGGTGTCATTTTTTTTGAAGAAAAAAAAGAACAAGCGAATCAGCCCCCACCCATCCTGTTCTGTTGCAGCCGTTTGCCAAGCTTCTGCCTTCAAAGTCCCTGGGATTCAAAGGCGCCAGGTGTCCTATGTATATTACTCAGCTAAACACGCAGTGGGACCTTTGTGGAAAGCCTTGTGGTTCTCCTCTCTGTTCTTTATTCTTCAGTGCTGCATCGTCTTGGGAGTCCTCCCATAGGGCCAACTCCCTATGTGTAACTCTGATTATTAAAAAAAAAAAAAAAAAAAAAAAAAGTAAGAGGGACTCTTGTAAAACAAAGCCCACAAATAGAATGAGTTATCTTCATTCGTTGCATAGTTCAGGATCTTTGGGCCAGTTGGGAAGATAGCACACAGTATAGCACACAATAAAAGCTTGGTAGGAATCTAAACCATCTCCATGCCTTCAACAAGCGTGCCACAGAAGCGCTGATGAGCAAACGCCGTGACGCTTACACATCATGTGCATGGCAATTGAGTCTTCTAGTATCCCAGTGAGGTGGGCAGAGGAAGGGCTCTTCCAGCCACTCCTATGAGGAGAGATTTGGAAATCCCTTGGGGCCCCTAGCTGCAGTGAGCCAGGACTCAAGTCAGCCTCCAGAACCTTCCGCCATGTGCACACTGCGTATGGCTTTTTGGTTTGACTTTGGGAAAAGAAGCTGAATTTTGAGGATAGCTATGATCTTTGCCACTAGTACTATGACCTAGAGCAAGGTACTAGTGGTTAGGGCATCAGACCTGGAGAAAAATTCCCACCTTCTCCTTCCAGCTGCCTGACTGGGGGCGGGGCTTTGCTTTCAACACTTTTGCTTCTGGGTCCAAACAAATAGAGAAACTCCGATGTCATCAGATCAAGGGTTCAGTTCCGAGCTAAGTACTAGAGTGTTCCTGCCAAGGGCCTGGTGCAATATTTAGTACCCAGGTGTTCCTGTGAAGAGCTAAGTACACTGTTTACAGTGTTCCTATAAAAAGCTAAGTACAATGCTTAGAGCTCTCTATTAGAGGTCTAGGTATACAATGAATTCTTCTCCAGGGATTAAAACATTGCCTTGACTCTGTTTCCCGACTCTGAATCCTATTCCTCTAACTGGCCCACCTTGTGTGGCCTCAGTGGGAGAGGATGTGCCTAGTCCTGAGATGCACAGGGGGATTGGTACACAGGGAGAGGGCCTCCCCCTTCCCAGAGGTGAAGAGGAGAGGGGCAGCGGCTCTGTGGGCGGGGAACTGGGAGGAGAGGGGGAGCTGCGATCAGAATGTAAAGTGAATAAATTAATTAATGGAAAAAAGAAATCTATACAAAAATATTTATTATTATTTGTGATGGTTTCTATATAATTGGCCCAGAGAGTGACCCTATTAGGAGGTATGGCCTTGTTGGAGTAAGTGTGTCACTGTGGGTGTGGGCTTAAGACCCTCACCCTAGTTGCCTGGAAATCAGTCTTCTACTAGCAGCCTTCAGATGAAGATGTAGAACTCTCAGCTCCTCCTGCACCATGCCTACCTAGATGCTGCCATGTTTCTGCCTTGATGATAATGGACTGAACCTCTGAGCCTGTAAGCCAGCCCCAACTAAATGTTGTCATTTATAGAACTTGCATTGGTCATGGTGTCTGTTTACAGCAGTGAAACCCTAACTAAGACATCATTATTGTCAATAGAGTCGGAGTGAGCCAGCTCCCGTGGGTGTTTGAGAAGGGAACACAGTGAGGGGTGCCATGGGCAGGATCTCACTGAGCCCCGCTGAGGTGTCACCACATCCTTACGCATCCTGTGAGTCACCAGCTTCTGACTTCTGCTGAGCCCTAAACCTATGGCTTGACTTCCATCCGGGTATCTGCATTTCACTTTACCTTCTCTTTCTCCTCTTACTGTCTCCACCCTTGCCCCACTCCTTCTCTCCTTTCTTCCTTTTATTTCTGAGAGGCAGACTCTCACCATACAGCTCAGAGTAACCTAACCCTCACACGTAGACCAGGCTGGCCTTGAACTTGAGGCTATCCTCCTCCCTTTGCCTCCTGAGGGCCAGGATTCCAGGTGGGCACCTCCACATTCATCTTCTCTACTTCAATTTCTACTGTGGTTGAGTGCTCTGGTGGTTTTTAAATAGAACATGGACGATAACATCGATCATCTGCGTCTGCTGCTGAGATCTGAACTGCTTTTCCTTCCTTCCTCCCTGATCTAAGGATCCATGAGGATGGTGGTCTCTGGGACCGTGTGGGCCAGGCACCGATCAAATGATGACGAGTTAGTAAGAATAAAGACAGAATAGAAACCTGGAGACGCCCCCCCAATCTAACAACCGTAAGCTGGTGTGGTCCCCGGAGCACCTCAGCCCATGCAGGAAGTCCCTCCACTGTAATGCACACGATTAGGAACAAGCTGGGAAGGCAAGCTCTGCTCCCTGGCAACGCCCCACTCTCTTCCGTCTAATTTCAAGCCCATCTATCTCTTCAAGGTTTTCTGTGACTTGTTCTGTCTTCTAATATAATTTTCAGACTTAGTGCATGAGAGCGAATTATTCCTAGGACATTCTTTCTTGAGTCTAGGGCAGTGATGGGCTGTGTTGTGAGTACCCAGCAGGTTTCAAAACGGAGCGTGGGGCCATGCTCAGAGCCAGAGAGTCTTCACAAGGGTCACTTCCTGGGGGAAGAGTCAGTCCTAAGAGTCTTAGTAATGCATAGTGGTGTGGTTTGATTGAGAAATGTTTCCCCACGGACTCGTATGTTTAGACATTTGGTCCTTGGTAGGGGGAATCTGTTTTGGAAGGTTGTAGAACCTTCATGAGGTGGTGCCTACCTGGGGGAAATGGGTCACTGGGATCCAGGCTTGAGGTTTTACAGCCTGGACCTATTTCCTAATGGCTCACTGTAAACACAGTGATGAGTTGGCCTCCTGCGGTGCCACATCTTCCCTGTAATAAAGGACTGTGTTTCCTCAAACTGCGAACCAAGAAAAGAAAACTGCACGCCCCCAGTAAATCAGTTCTTGTCAAATATTTGATAACGGCAACAATTAATTAATTAATTAATTAATAATCACTGGGTGTGAAGGCATTTCTCAGCTTTAGAAAAACATTGAAACCTGCTATCTACTATTTATTTTAAATATTAATGTTCAGTCCAACTTAAATTTGCACGTACTTTTAAGGAAGGTTGGAGGAAAGGTGAGGTATAAGGCTAAGTCAGCTCTGGCTCTTCGGGGATCCCCTGGGGAGCCCAAGGGTACACGTCCATAAGGGAAGAGCAATGTAGCTGCCAAGAGTAACCAACGAGCAAGATGGCGTTTGAAGGCAGCAAGGCGGTGGCAGGGCCGTGGCACAGTTAGCTTGGCGAGTGAGTTAGTGTGGTGGACTCTGTTGAACTGTTTGTATTTGCTTAATTAACTCAGGTCAGTAGTTCCTGACAGACACTTCCAAGGTGGGAAGCTGTTCACTTGGCCTCAGAGGTCAACATAGCTGAGGGGTAGGAGCGAGGAGTCTTTGAAACACCTGGAGATAGTCTACAAGCAACTCTAAGAGTTGGGAACAAATTCAGCCTTGATCTTGTCCCAGGTTCCTAGTCTATGAACAGGATAATGCTGATGCCTCAGGATTGTTAAGTGAACAAGATAAAACGAAGCAGACAGTATTCTTATCACTCGGCCAGATCTTGAAAGTCCAATAAATGGAAGGTGGTTTTACCCTCTGATGAGCTCTCTGTTTTCTCTCTTGGCTATTCTGTTTTCCTGAAATCTGTTTCTAGTATGTTTTCTTTTAAATAACTCTTCCAAGTTCTTCTCTACCAAACTTTGGAAATAATCCACAAAGACTGTTTTAAAGGTGCCTAAAATCCTGCAGATTCCTCTGAGGCTCCATCCTTAGAGCAGCTGAGTGTCGCCTGCCAGACTGTCCCCACCGCCAGGGCCATCGAGTCCCGTCTTCTCCCTTCCCCTGCTCCTCTGTCCTGTTCCACTGATTTGGAAGGGGAGACATTGGCAAGTTTTGGAATTTGTTTAGTCAAGTGGCTAAGGCCCATTCTGATCTCAGGCTTTTAACTAGCTTTCTTATTCTACTTTATTAATACTAATCCTGCGAGTCACACTGATCATCAGGCTAACGGCTTTAATTTTATATGGAGTATTAAGTTCTTATTATATTAATCCTGTAGCTTTGCTTGGTGACATAGAAACACTGTTGTCTACTATCTACAGACGAGACTATTGAGACCAAAGAAGCTGCTGAGTTGAGTAATTTGGAATGATAGGGACTGAGTCATATTGCCTTGTAGATACGGGTACTTAAAATAGAACACAACATAAATACATTATTGTGCATGGTGGCACATGCCTGTAATCCTAGCATTTGAGCTGCTAAGGCAAAAGGATACAGAGTCCAAGGTGAGCCTAGACTGTACTGCTATATTCTAAGAAAATAGAACAAAACAGTAACAACACATACAAACCAAAGTGAACCGGAGCCCAGCAGAGGCATTTGAGAACAGTAGCTGGAAGTCTCAAAGGATCAGACTTGGGAAATGATGAAAAGAAAACAAAAATTTAAAGAGGACATCGTAAGCTGCTATAAAGAATAGACCAGAGATTCTTATGCAGAAAGTACTGCCCCATGGTTAGCACTGTAAGGCTCTCAGCCACATCGTGTCCAAGTTCCTATTATCAATGAAAACAGTAGACCTGAATTCCTCTAAGTTCTCTACTGAGCCATCCAAGTGACCTCTGGGAGGGTCTACTGGGCATCTTGTCACAAACATGATAAGAACAATTGTTTGCGGATAGTCACCCTCACAGGTGACCATCAGGGTTCCTTACCAAAATGCAGTTTAAAATTAAGTAATGCATATTAGCATCCTCCTTCCTCACACAAGAGAAAGAAAAGTGAAGCAATATTGGTGAGCTGGTATTCTGAGAAAAGTATCCATGGTGTGTGTGTGTGTGCATGTGTGTGTGTGTGTGTGTGTGTGTAAGTTATTTCTTAAATAATTTACTATATATCTATTTTTCTGTATTGAGTTTAAAAACAATTCTGCAATCCTCCGAGTTGAAAGATATATCTGAGTGGAACAGGGAAGAAACAAGAAAGCTCAGGCACTGCCTTCCCAAGGGCGAGCAGCTCTCCTCGGCCGGTTAATAAGCAATGGCGCCTCAGCTGAAATGCCCAAGGCGAAAGCCATCCGAAGCCTTCAGTACATCCACCCTCCTCTCCCTAACCACAAGTCAACTGAGAAGCAGAAGAAAAAGAACGTAGACAGGGTCTACAGATTAACTTCCCGAGCACCCAGAGGAAGGGCAGGGTCGAAAGGCAGATTAGACTCAGAGAAAGGTAAGCCCAGGCTGGCTCCGGTCTTCTGGGATGAGCTTGGGGTTAAGATCTGCCACGCTCCACAAAGATACGGCAGAGATAAGTTTGCCATTTGGTCAGCAAATCCCTTTAAGTTCTTCCCAGAGTCCTGTCATTTAGCTTGCTGTACTAGGAATAGGCCTGTCGGAACATTTTGTGCTGGTGTATACGGCAATTTTATTCACTGCAGGCACTAAGTGATTCGGATCTTAAATGTACCTCTCAGGAAGTTCAAAAAATACAGAGAAAGTTTCAGCGTAGAGTCTTTGAATATCTCTTGTCTAGAATAACTGCCCCTGCCACTTGTGGAGCACATGGAGGTGCTGGTTCCTTTCCGGTATGGCTGTGGGTGCCCTCTTACCCCTACCCCGTGAGGCAGGTACAGCGAGGCAAATTTGCTCACTGAGATGGCAGGGAAGCCAGGGTCAAATCTGCCCTTTTGATGGTGCCTGCATCAAGAGTCTCTCTTCCCAGAGACAACTCTTCCATCTTCCACCCTCTTGTCAAGCTCCTTGGAAAAACCCTACACTCAATACCTGCCTCTCGCCAGGGAGTCATTCATTCCACAAACATCAGGCAACGTAGCTCCTGGCCCCCTCCGCCTTCCCTCCTGATCCAGTGGTCTGTTTCGCAGGGATAGTCCATCTCTTAGCCCCTGGTGCCTCTGTGGAGCTGATACTCCTATAATTCTGGTCTCCTGGTATCTCATGGTCCTCGTGTTTATATGTGTTTCTGACTCTAGACCATCCCTCAGTCACTTTTCCTCCCTTCGCCCCTCCCCCCTTCATTTCTCACCTGCCCTGCCACTCCCCCTGCTCTCCTTTTCTTTCTCCTTTCTCATAGCTATTCTAGTTTCTGGAATCTAGTTGACCCTAGCGCAGGCCTTCTCAACCCGTGGATCACAACCCCTTTGGAGATCAAGCGACCCTTCCACAGGGTTAACTAAGACCATCAGAAACCACAGACGCTTCCATTATAATTCATAACAGTAGCAAAACTACAGTTATGAAGTAGCAATGAGAATAATCTTCCTCACCACAGCACGAGGACCTGTGTCAAAGGGTCACAGCGTGAGGAAGGCTGAGAGCCGCTGCCCTACAGCCGAGCTTCACCCATACCCAGAGAACAGAGCCCTAGCTATGGGGAGCTAAAAACCCCAGTAACCAACTGCATGAGACTGATTTGAGGGGTACAGAGCATTTATAACAAAGTGTCAGCCAATGGAACATCAGGGTTCACAGCACTCCACGGTGAGCTAAATTGAACATCAGGGTGTCCCTCTAGGTCAAGAATAAAGAAAGCCTGGGCACAAAATTCTCTGTAAGTGTACTTTCCCCCACTGACACTCTGTGTTGCAGGCTATAAACAGAGTCATAAAATAAGAGTAGGAAGAGAAGACGCCCCTGCAGCCGCAGGCTGAGGGCACATGTATGTGTATGTATGTGTTCCCAGCTCTACAACAGGGTAGTGCCCCTACATGGAGAGTGGGGTGTGGGGCAGTGGGAAGTCTCTGAGTCAGGCACTATCTTCCCAAATGAGTGAATGAATGAGTTAATGAATGAGAACGAGTGTCTTTTGGGTACTCACGATTTTCCATCCTATTTTGGTGGTCTGTGGAAAGCTTGAGCTTTTTGCTGAATGCTTTGGGTTGGAAGAAAACATATGTGTTGCCGGCTGTATGTTTCACATCTGGTGAGCATCCTGCCTGGCACTCATCAGAGAGAAGGAAGGGACTGTTTATTAGAATTAATTAGTCATCTGGATATTCACATACTTAAGTAAAACACATCGCATGGTCACCTTCTGAGAGTCCCCCAGAACAAGCTGTTATTGTATGCTGGGCCCCACCTTCCATAGCGTCTTAGTTAAGTCAGAAGTGGTCTGCTTTCCAAAGTTTACATTTCATACATGCTTCTAAGAATTAGGAGCCGGTGGGCCAGACACCTCATTTCGCTTGAGCTCCCTTAAGCTCCAGCGCCTATTCTCTACCTCGTGACTCAGGTCAACTCAGGCCGCCCATAGTCTTGGACACGTGCGTCCCTGGGGAGGATGGAGGAAGGAGCAGCGCATTTCTTGTGCCTGTGTGGGCTACGCCTGGGCACTCATGGGGTTAAAAGCCCTGCAGTAATATTAAGCACGTGTTTCCAGCCCGCGGGGTGCCAGGCTGAGGCGTCCTCCAAGCCTAATTTGATAGATATTATGCCTACATTGCTGCAAGTAGCGATGGAGAAAGTAAAAATTTTATGGATGAGCAAAATAGGAGCTCTTCTGGATGGAGTGTTTTTAAATCAGGTGTATAATTTACCCAGTGTCAGACCGCATGTAGAGCGCATTACTCAATTGAACTTACACGCAGATAGGAAAGCCGTGTCTTTTAATAAGCACTTCTTCAACTTATTGGCTCGACAATTACTTGCACCAAATTATCAGCAGCTGCTGCCTGCTTGGCGCTGCAGCCCAGACGAGGAGCCACGGTAGTTTCTAATCAACAAGCCACTCGAGGGCTCTTTATCATTTTTAGCTTAATTCCACTTTTATTTGGAATTTATTAATTGGAATATCCAATATTTTCACGACAGAATTTTGCTTTGCTTCCATTAACAAGAAGCCTGCCCAATGGCTGGGGTGATTGGGAAAGGGGAAGAGGGGCGCCCGGCCTTATCTCCGACACTCACAGCATTATACGCACAATGCCGGGCTTGCGGTCTCTCGGGGGCTGGGTTTAGACGCTTTTATGACACTCTTGCTACTGAACTTAGCTTTCTGGGTGTTTGGGGTCCAAGAGTTGTTGCAGGTGTCTGAAAAAAAATTGCTCATCTTCATGCACAACCAGTTTAGCCACTCGCTTATTCCTGGCTTCTGGACCTCCTCGGGAAGGATATTCTGGGGGGACTGCAGTCGGGGTGTCCTGGGCATTGGAGGTTGTTCACAGATATTCCTGGCCTCTGACCACAGGGTGCTGGATGCTCATCTCCAGCCTCCAGTGGTAAACACTAAAAGCTGTCAGCAATATCGTGGGAGCACAGAGGTGTTTTACGTAAGACTGTGCAGCAGATTGTACCCAAAGGAGTCTAAGAGGAAAGCGCGGTTTTTAACTAAATTGTTGGAAACTTTCAAACCACACCCACAAGTATCCGTTTCAGGATTCTTTGCTCTAGGAGCAACAGTACAATGAAACCATGGAGGTTTAATTGTTTAAAATCAAACACATTTCAACGCTACTTTTGCAGCCAAAAACAAAAGGAAATGATGTTTTAAATTCCAAGCAAGAACTGCTTATAATCAGATAAAATAAATATCTGAATAACCACTGCTCATGTAGATGGAACTGAAGTATGGTAAAATTGTCTTACATCAGCAGAACCAAGAATACCTAATTTGAGACACATTTTCCCGTCTTTGGGAAGACTTTGTATGTTACTGCCAGCTCCAGATTATGAAACAGAAAGGTATGAAGAGCTAAATGCCATGACTTCACAGAAACGTTAAGTCAAGCTTAAACTCTTCTCTTTGCAAATCCACATTAGTCTTTTAAACATGAAGAATCAAATGTTCAAAGTAAGTTATACACTTGTATAAACATGTATGTATGCATGTATATACATACATAAACACATACATATATACATGTTTGTGTATATATATATTTACGCATACATACATACATACATACACACACACACAAACACATACACACACACACACACACACACACACACACACACACTAGGTCAAGCTGCTGGAAGTCATGGCTCAGATCTACAATCCTAGCAGTTGGAGACTGACAGTGAGATCTTCAGAGAAGACAGAGGAGTGTTGCGGTGAGTTCAAGGCCAGCCTGGATCACAGTCAGCCTCTGTCTCAAAAGGCAATAAGAAAATCTCTTTCTAAACAACTAGGATCCAACTGGAGTACAGCTCTGCAGGAGGGCACCTGCTTAGTATGCACTGGGTCCTAAATAGCAGCAGAGCAACCTGAACAAAACCCTACTACCAACAACCACTCACCGAAGACGAGAGAGAGAGAGAGAGAGAGAGAGAGAGAGAGAGAGAGAGAGAGAGAGAGAGAGAGGAGGAGAGACTCCTTTGAAAGGAATTTGCCATCTTCTAAACCTCCCGTCTACACTGGAGGTGGTTTGGACGTCTGTCCCTGTGGTGCAGGACATGAGAGTTCACCTCAACCACAGGAACTCCCCAGATCTTCATCTGTACCAGGTCTTCACCCAGGGAGCTTCTCACACACACGAGACGCCTTTTTATTTTTTTTAGCTAAAAGAATTTTAATGTTTCTACCCCAATGAAATAATAAATGTTCAAAAAATGAAGTAGAATAAGTTAGGGGGTTCCAGTTTTAAAAGAGAGAAAAAGATATATTCACCCAAATCTGAACATTATAAAATGTATACCTGCATTAGCATATATGCTTCCTACACATAGATACAATTTTATGTCAACTAAAAATTTTTTTTAAAATGTGGAAAAATATAGCTTTTGTAGCATCAAAATATTTTATACTGCGGGGTGGGTGGAAGGGATAACTGGGAATTGGGATATCATTTGAGATGCAAAGAAGTGTAATGTTTAATAAAAAAAATATTTTATCCTATGCACAACTCTGCATTGCTCAAATGCATTAATTAATAAATTACCAACTAATGAATTATTTATTAATTAAACAAAGCCCACGGATTTTGTTTTGTTTTGTGTCATTTCAAATATTAATAGAAATGCCAACATGTTTTCACTGAATTATTCTGACAGAAAACACTTGAAATAAGCAGTCAGAGAAATTACTTACTTTTGGGACTGATTGATAGAGAGACTATGGCAAGATAATTGAAGAAAGCGGGGGTTTGGGTCACAGCTCCGTGACAGAGAGCTGAACACGGGCAGGGCAATGGGTTCAATCCGCAGTCCACACAAACGAATAAGCTCAATTTAAATCACTCCATCTCATAGTAACCATTCAAGGAGAGACACTCTCCTACCAGAGGTTCGGCAAGCCTCTGGCAGACACAGCAGCCTACATGGAACACCAGCCTAGCCTGGGGTTCTCAGACAACGGTTATATTTGAACCATGCTGTCAGGAACCTGTCACCGGGCTGCCGTTTTTACAAAGAAATAAGAGAGAGGTCATCCTCAGAGCAGTGGATTTACTGTTGGTCTCTGAGGCAAGAACTCTTTACTCTTACCACACAGAGACCCAGAAAACGTTGATGTCCCAGCACGCCAAGATCTACCAGGCAGAAGCCAGAGCTCAGCTCTGACCTTTTGATTTATGACTTCAGTTCAGCCTGATATATGGCTTATCAATTGGCAGACAGAATTAAAACTCAAGAGTTTCAAATGAACTAAAACCCAAGTTTAAAATGTGATTCTCATTGCGTTGATTTGGGGGACAGGCAAAGGGTGTTTTTCATATTATTGTAAGACATAGTCTTATGTAGCCCAGGCTGTCTCAAACTTATTATATAGGAGAGGCTAGCCTTGAACTCATGATCCTCCTTATGATTGCCCAAATAGTTAAAAAGTTTAGCAATAGACAACATTTGGAATTCAGATCATCACATGGAAGCCCTGGTCCCCAGGGATGAGACTGTCCAGAACTACACTCCAACTACAGCCTAATCATAAACAACATGGAGACAGAGGTCTCCATGGGTCAGCATGGGACCAGAGATCAATGTTTTCATGAGCAAACAGAGCAAGAGACGCCTTTACTCAGCTTAGTTTTTCCAAAGTGACATTCTTTGAAAAGTCGTCCACAACTCCAACCCTCTTTAACATACTCACAGTCCTCCCAAAGTCGCAATTCTACTCATTCTGAAAGCTTTGAGCTGCATCTGGGCAGAAGATGGAAACCAAGTCCTGGAAACCTTGACATTCTGTACCAGGCTTGGGCTTTGTACAAGGTCTCATCTTTTATAGTAAATCCCATGGGAGTAAGTGACCGGCTCTGTGCAGAGAAGCACATCGTACAAGCCATTGCTTTTCGTCCCTAAGGGTATCTGCTGAACTTCCTGATACCATACAAAGGAAATCATCATGAAACTGCTTTGCTCTGTAAGTCCCGTGCAGTTGGGTTTGGATGGCTGACGGGGCTCAGGATGCTGCTGTTTGAGACTTATTGAAATGGCATCTTTGTCTTGGAAAGGGAAACCTGATTTAGTATAGGCAACCATAAAGGGCATATTATTGTCTCACAGGCTTGTTCTTCATCAGGGTGGTGGAGAAACTAGTGTAGGATTCAGAAGGGGCAGCGTGGCTTTAGAGAACAGATTCTCCTGTATGTTTTCCTCCATCCAGGTACTTACACTAAACTGCCTCTCGAAAGAGTTAACTCAAGAGGGAAATAAAGACTTCGGGCAGGATTTTATGCCTCTGTTTAGGGCCCCTTAAAGTCAGTAGTGACTGAGTAACAAATCTGAACAATCACACGTGTAAGGTTACAACTCACATCAACGTTACAGAGTAAAAGCAGACGGTGAGATGTCAGTGTTGGGCAGTGGGTTTTGACCTAATGTGGGAGAAGGTCACTGTTTAGAAGTTTTCTGATGTCTTAAAGATGGAGGGTTTGAATTAACTGGTTCAAAAGGGAGAAGCAACCACTACAGGGACCAAACTCACGGGGAATTCCTCTGCCCCCAGGCTCCCCGGTATTCACACCCTTTCATGAGGAACCTGAGGTACACGAGGTACCTGAAAGACAAAATACTTCAAGTTAATGTGTTACTGATGCTGATGCTGGGCCCACAAAAAGTCCCTTGGGCTATAATATGGCAGAACAAATCACTGCCTTAAAAGGAACTTTCGAGTAGAAAAGTCATTACGCAAGATGAGCATTACCCACTCCTTTGAAGAGTGAGAAACACACCCTGTTCATCTGCAGTTACATAAGCAGACCTGCACTGTGAGAGCGGGGGACCAGCCAACTCTCCTCCAAATTCCCCCATTTCTTTGACCTCCGAGGGAAATTAGTAGCATTTACTCTCTATATGTTGCTTAGTGGTGAGTTAGCAACCTTGTTGTCCGAACTGCAAAAGCACATTTTCATCTGCGCATCCCCAGTAGAAGTATGAGGCCGCGTCCAGAGCAAGCTGTCAATAAATGTTTGTTGACTTGAAAGACAATGGTGAAGGCCTTAATTTATCTAACACCAGCCATGGGCGGATGATCATTATCTACTTGGCTTGTGTTGGTGAACACTGGCAGTTAAGGACGCTCTGTTGGTACATAGACCACGGCCCTCCCAAACAGGAACCCATCCCTGCTCTTGGCTTGACAGGCCTGTCTTTACCATCTGATGCTCTCAACCCCAGGGAACACTCCTTCTTGCCAAACACAGTCATTACATACAAGAGCACATTTTCAGACAAAATGTTGACTTTGAACTTGAACAAAATCTATTTTAGTTTATATTTTCTCTTTTTAATAGCCATTTGTCAGAAAGAGTTTACTCAGATTGACTCCTGCTATCTTGATCTCCGGGCCCCCTGTATACACTACATCTCAGAGGTGGGAGCTGGGGTTTTACTATTTATCCTATAGACCATGCAGTTGCATGTATGCAATTTCTTTTATTCATTTCTTATTATTGTGGGAAGCATGATGCTTTGGGGGGAGCAGCGTGTGTGAGACAATGCATGTGTAGAGGCCACAGGACAGCTAGTGTCAGCTCTTTCTTTCCCTATACATGGGCTCCAGGATCAAACTCAGGTCACCAGGCTTGTGAGGTAAGCACCTTTATCTGCTGAGTCATCCCTGGGAAATTCTTTAACTAACTTTAAATAACTTCCTCATATACAAGTTTATCAGATTAACCAATACTTTCCTATCTCACTTGAAACCAACCAACCAACAAAAACAGTCACCAATGCTCAAGTGCTTGGCACAAATCCCTACCAAATCAAACACCATCAGCTCCCTCTTGCACTGTAAGCCTCCAAACTAGCAAGTACAGTCAAGATAAAGAGTTCTGGGAAGACATTAATCGGCTACGGCAAGTCCACAGTCTCATGGGACACTAACACGTAATTGATGATATACATGTGGGGAAAATTGAATCAAAAAATAGGAGAGAGAGAGAGAGAGAGAGAGAGAGAGAGAGAGAACGAACGGCCACAGCTGACCACTAGTCTGGCAGGTGAGAGATGCTGGAGACCTGGGAGGAGAAGGCTGTGGGAGGATGGCGGGGTAAGCACCACTCGGCCCAGCTCATGAAAGGATGACAAATGAGGACGCTCTCAGGAAAGATAGCCCAGGCTGGAGCAATGGCCCACTGGGCTCTCCTGCACAAACAGGGGGATCTGAATTTCCCCATGTAAAAAATTCCAGACATCGTATCCCATAGTGTACATGCTCCTCATCGCACACGTGTTCCTCTTTCCCAATACTGCCACACAGGCTCGTTCCATCGGTAGAGCTGATGACGCTGATTAAGACATGGGGCTCCAGGTAGCTTTGAACTTTAGATAATAGTCTTTGTTCATCTGAAATGCAAACTTAACAAGGTATCTGGATTTTACCTGTTATAATACTGTGACAGATAATTGCTTTCAGAGGACTCCATTTCTCAATTATAGACTGCCATATCTGAGAGCACTCACCCAAGAGAGGGCCAAATAGAAGGTGACAACCCGAGGTTAATTAACAAATAATTGTTGGTCAACTTGTCATAAATCAATACCTCTATTTCCAATGCGATAGTCAATAAAATCAATATAGATTTTTTAAAAAAGAGTTTTAAACAAATGGGATTGTGTGTGTGTGTGTGTGTGTGTGTGTGTGTTTCTTAGCAACACTGTGGTCCTTGCTTTATTTTCCATGAAACATCTTCTTTAATGAGTACTATAACACTATTAGTTTAAAAATGTAAAACAAGCTTTATTAAAATGAGCATAAAAGACAGGCCAGTGGATTTTGAATCATGTATAATTTTGTTTGGATATTTTAAATTTAACGAAGACTGAATTTATCATATTGCCTCTCAAAGTGTTCTCTCCAGTGTTTCTTCTCTCCCTGAATGATGTCTTACCTGGTGGTCAACTGAGAAATATTAATCACTATTAATTTCTTTTCATATAACTCACATACTTAAAATATGAATTTTGTGTTTAGTATAATTAGCAATACCATCAGATGAAGTATCTATGGTTTTAAACATTCTTTCTCTTGTCTGTTTCAACCCAATGAATTACAAGTTCACACATTAGCCAGCCAGTATTCTTCAGAGAAATAAAACCAATGTATGTCTGTATCTATCTAGACAGGGTATTGTGAGATAACCTGTCTCGTGTGATAGGAGACTGAGAAATCTCACAATTGCCACTCTCAAGGTAAAAGGCCAGAAAGCTGGTGATGTAATTCAGTCTGTGTCCAGAGTCGGGGGAGCTGACAGGAAAAGTCTCAGTTTCTATCCAAAGGTCAGGAACCTGAGCTGTGATGTCAGGGGGCAGTAAATGAAGATGAAACTCGATTAGAGGTACTGTGTCCTTCTCCCTTTCACTGCCTTTGGGCCTCAACAGATGAGATGTAGCTCACTGCACTGGCAAGGGTGATAAAACTGTGATCCTGGGCTGTGGGTTCAGTAAACACTATCATGGAAATACCCTCCCAGACCCTCCCAGACATGGTATCTCACCTTCTCTGGGTAAGCTGAAACCTAGTGAAGCCAATACATAATACTACTGCTGCTGATCAAACTGAGGCCCCGAGAAGATAAAAAGATTCTCCAAGTTCACACTCCTGAGCATTAAAGAGCCACGACCAAAATCTAGAACTTAACCACCGTTACTGTCTGTGAATTGGATCCTCATGATTCTTCTTCAGAACTACCTTTCATGCTCTTTTTCTTCACCCCTTCCACCACTCTAGTGCAAACCCTCATATCTCATAGCTGGTATATGGTTTTTTTGGACTCTGTAGTAACCTCCTAGGGCCACACCGTGAGCTACAAACTAGTGGCTTAGAAATCAGAGGAGAGGGCCCGGCGTGGTGGCGCATGCCTGTAATCCCAGCACTTGGAAGGCAGAGGCAGGCAGATTTCTGAGATCGAGGCCAGCCTGGTCTACAGAGTGAGTGCTACCCCATTTTATTCTGACAGTTTAACTTGTTGATATCATCTAGCACAGGAGTCACAATCAAGATCTCAAAGCCAAGGCTGTCCACCTTTCTTACTGGAATGTTCTTTCCCAACACCCCCACAGAATTCATCCTTCCAGATCCTCTAGCACCACTTCCTAGCAAAACCTCTCTTGGCCAACCCCAGACCACTCTTCCCCTTCCTTCATTACTGAAGCATGAATAATTCCGCCGAGTCTGTAGTCCTTGCTGTAGCATTCTTGTGCCCTCTTAGCTCAGACTGGCCTTGACCTCACACCTTAGTTTTTCAATGCTTTGGAAATACAGGTGTGTGCCACCATACATGGCACAATCTCTCTCACAGTGACAACTACATTTATTACAACTCTAAGTTTACATGTGAGACGTCTTTCCTAAACAGGCATCTCCCTTAGGGGGGAAAAAACCATTTCATACTCATGTGCCCATTTGCCAAGTCCCACCCAAAGTCAGAGCCATTGAAATATCCCAAAAATATTTGTGAACAAGTGTGAGGTGCCAGAGAATCACACAGACAAAGCACAGAATGTCCAGAGCCTCTTGAGGGAGGACCGCCACTGGAAATGCAGTCAGCATCCAAGCCCATGATCCTTCTCCATCACCTAAAGAATCCCAGGGTCTTCTCCGGGAACTCATCGTGACGTTAAAGCTTGAGATGGTTTTGACTGTGCTTATGCTTACATAAAGGTCACCACCACTGAGAGTGATGAGGGCTTCCTTTTTCCAATAAAAACATTTATTTTTTAAAAAAAAATTCACCCGTCATGGTATTTTTGAGTTCTCTAAAACTAACTTTTCTCAAAAGGTTTGGTGAGAGTGATGTTTTTCCACTTCTGGACCCAAAGCAGAGGCATCTCCATCCACTATACATTATGCCCATGTATTTTCCCCATCAAGGAAACCATACTAATTAAAGAACTATTTGATTAGCAGGAACTTTACTTTCAGAGGCAACATTCATGTAAGAAAGGGAGCTTTGACATACTGCTGAATTTTTATTTAAAAAACTGACTTGAGGGGCACAGCATGAGCACCCTGTGAAACGGGCGGAAAGTCACGATCATGCCCACTCCAAACCACCCCCACTGTAATCCGTATTTGGGGAGTTCAGCTAATTAACAGCCAGGTATTATTATAAAGATGCTATTGCTGTGTTATTTGAAGTGGGTTTTAAGTCGCTAAGCACCAAGTACTCAACTTATTAGCAGTTTGCTATTTCTTAGGTGAAAAAAAGCACATAATTGTTCTGAGTCTGGAAATGAGACGAAATGCACACATATAAAAGGGTCACAGCATTAGGAAGGTTGAGAACCGCCATCTTAGATCAGCGCAAGAAAGCTGCTCAATGGTTTTAGCCAGAAACCACCTCTGGACTTAGTCATGGTTTTAAACAAAGGTGAGACTTTTCCACACTATCAAAGACATAAATGAAGAGCAACAAAGCACAGCTATGCTCCCCAGGACCCCAACATGCAAGATACATGCATGGAACCTGCAGTGAAGTAGCATCGTGTGAGCTCTACTCCAGTGATCACATCTACCTGAAACACCCAGCGGGACAATCTTCACAGACTTGACTCTGAAATCAGTAGGTGACACAGGAGACATCATGTGGTTGTGTTGGTTTTTTTGGTTGCCCATTTGCTCTCAGCTGTGTCTCCACACACCCTCTCCTCTGTATCGCTGAGGGCTGGCCACTACAAGTACAGCCCTGGCCACCTGTGGTAACTGGTCTACACAGAAGTGAAGAGGATTCAAGCACAGGTAAAAAGTAGACTAGAGGATCCAGTCTGTACTTGAGGACCATGCTGATAAACTATTGATCCATCTCAGATCCTGTGTACAATACAGTCGGTGAATTAATTCGTAAGTGGGATCCAGGATCTTGGACCCAGAATCAAACTGTCTTCTCTGCTTGTTGTTGATGCATAGATAACCAGGAAAAAAAAATGTGGATCAAGTAGATCCCCTATGCTCCTGATAAAGAACCCCCAAAGTCAAGTATAAGATCACTGCCTTTGTTTTCTGAATTTGTTTTGAAAGGTTAATTTCGGGGCTGGAGAGATGGCTCAGTGGTTAAGAGCACCGACTGCTCTTCCAAAGGTCCAGAGTTCAAATCCCAGCAACCACATGGTGGCTGACTCCATCTGTAATGAGATCTGACGCCCTCTTATGGGGTTTCTGAAGACAGCTACAGTGCACTTACATATAATAAATAAATAAATCTTAGAAGGAAGGAAGGAAAGAAAGAAAGAAAGGAAGGAAGGAAGGAAGGAAGGAAGGAAGGAAGGAAGGAAGGAAGAAAGGAAGGAAGGAAGAAAGGAAGAAAGAAAACAAAAGAAAAGAAAGAAAAGAAAGGTTAATTTCCTGAGGGACTGTTGAGACCCCCCCAACTCTGCTTTGGCAGGCACCAGTTTTCTAGCTGGGAATGGTAAATCCAGACAGAAGGAACATGATGGCCTTAGCAGAAGCTGTAATACATTGTGCAGAGCTTGGGCCCCTTGACTTTCTCATGTTCCTGTTGTTATTGAACATTTGTAAAAGCCTTACTTCAAAAGAGTCATGGAAGTCTGAGATTCTTAGCTAGTGGATGAACACGGTGTGAAGGGCATAGAACAGACGCCAAGGCAGGGAGAGGTGGTTCTAGAGCTCAGGACTGAGATGAATCGGTCTGAAGACCGAGAGCTGAGATGAACGCTGACAAGTGTCGGGGGATGGCAGGAGCTGAGCCACAGCACCCAGAGGTGGCCCCAGGACTCTCAGCAAGAAAGGGTTGAACAGAGTGGGTGGAGACCTCAAAGGAGATCTTGACCAGTTGACATTGACCGTCTGTGATTTCAACTGGTCAGATTTCGATTGATTGATCATCATGGAAAACAGCAGGAGCTCGTGTCCGAGCCCGGGCTCCTGAATGCTTCTGGGTATGATGGCTTGTCATTTGGCTTCTTTTTTGTTGTTGTTGGTTTTTTTGTTTGTTTGTTTTTCGAGACAGGGTTTCTCTGTGTAGCCCTGGCTGTCCTGGAACTCACTCTGTAGACCAGGCTGGCCTCGAACTCAGAAATCCGCCTGCCTCTGCCTCCCAAGTGCTGGGATTAAAGGCGTGCGCCACTGCCGCCTGGCTGTCATTGGCTTCGTGTTGTAGGCCAGTCCACGGATTGCCCACTGTATCTAAGACTTACCGAAAACTCAAGTGTCACAGGGTTCAAAGGTGAAGAAATGTCTTTCCTTCTACCTCTTTTCCAGGGATCAGGGAAGACAGAGAGAGGAACAAATGAATAAAGACAGAATTCACCCCTGATTTTCAATGAGATGATCATTTACAAATTGGCACTATTCCACAACTTCAAGTCACACTCATGTTTGTCCTTGATGTCCAGTTCCTAGCATGGGATCTCATATTTGCTAATGTTTAATTACTGCTGAGGGAGGCTGGGAGGCAGGGAAGGTTAAAGAGAGGGAGGGAGGGAAGGAAGGAGGGAGGGAAGGAGGGAGGGAGAGAGGGAGAGAGGCAGGGAGAGAGAAGAAACTGCAACACATAAAACTAAAAAGGTTAACAAGGAGTTCCTAGTTTTGTCGTCCTATTTTCTGGGAAGTATAGAGAGTGGATGTAACTTCCTTCCTCTGCAGCCCTTCCCTTCCTTCAGGACGGACGCATGGAGTGAGCGCATGGGTAAGTGAGATCTCTGCTCAGGTGTCATCCTCACAGGAGTTGTGCTTACCCAGATTCACATTAGAATTTCATGGCAAGTCTCCTATCAAAATCTGACTTCACTTCCTTCCTCCCTATCATTTTCCCGTCTTTTGACACTATGCAAATTTGCTTCTGGTTTCACTGTAGTGAGTCATTGATGGAGCATCGCAAATACTACCTCCAGCTACACAGATGGACTCATCAAGGCCCTGTTTCAAGACATCCTAAAGATCAGATGCCTTCGTGCTCCCGGAAATGATGTCGTGTGCGTGCTAATGTGTGTGCCTGCATGCCTGTGTTCCTATATAAATTACCATGGATAATTAATTGTCTAGCTATGCACGTGGAGGTCAGAACCACCCACTCCTTTCCACATGTTCCTCATTTCCGATGCTGTGGTAGCAAGCTGAGCACTGACATCAGCCAGGAACTGGAAAGGACCACTGTGAGGTGGGAAGATGCCGGTAGAAGTTTGGGAGGATGACTCAGCTGTGGAGGACGGATAGATAGATGGATGGTGACTGACACACCCAGGACACCATTTTGGAAAACTGTGGAGCAAACAAAAAATGGGGTATGGTGGTAATTCCTCATAATATTGTTCAATGTGACTTAATCCTTTACAGTATTGATTCTGTGGGCTGTATATACAGGTGATTGGCGGTCTCAGAAAAGCAGAAGGAAACGCAACAGAGCAAAGTCAAAAGACAGTTCAGCATTTTTCCCATTAAGCTACAATGACTGCTACTCTATTTCAATCTGATTTTGGTTTTTGGGTTGTTGTTGTTGTTGTCGTCGTCGTCATTTTCCAATGAGGTTTAAGATCTCCTGCCATAGATACCAACGTCAAAGAACCACAGGCCCAGAATTTCCCCCTCTGTCACTTAGGCTTAGAGAATGGTGACATACACTGCCTATAAAACTCCCAACTCTTACCACAAAGAAACCTGAACTTGTTGCCTTTGCCCTTCTGCTCAGTCTAGCTCTGTGCATCCAGTTCCCTCCATCATCAGTCCTCCGAGAGAGCCTGCGGCTTGCCACATACCCCCTTCATTCTCCAACAGGCAGGCTGTGACTGCAGCACCAGTTCCCATCCAAAGGACCCAGGTGGAGGGGCCCCAACTGTGCCCAGCACATTCATCCTCCAGTCTAGACAGCTTACCATCCGCCCATCCCTCAGCCTTTCTCTTCAGCGACGTTCCAAGCACCTCCCAACATGCCTGGTACACTGCAGGAGACACCCGAGTCACCGTCAGTCCAAGCGCCATGAGAAACACCTTCTTGTTCTAAAAGAAAGTCCCTATTCTACTGTCAAGGGAGTAGGATACATGGGATAATAAGGCAGAGTCCAAATGCATTCAAAATATGTAAACCTTAATATATATGTTGTAGTTCCATTTTTCTTTGTGTATGTATTATTGATTATTTATATTTTAATATAACACAACATTTTTATTATTTTTGAGAATTTCATATATGCATAAAAATATTTTTACCATAGCAGTTCTTTCCCACTAAGTCTATTCCATCTCCCCTGACAGCACTTCTAATTCTATGTCTTTTTTTTAAAGAGCCCATTGAGTTTAATTTTTACTGTTCATAGACACAAGTATGAGACAATCCATTGGAGCATGGCTGACCTACATGGTAAAGAAATGTAAGAAACTGAGTCCCACCCCACCTCCCCAGTAACCAACAACTGTCACTAGCTCCTCAGCATGGAGATCAGATTGGTTCCTGAGACACTCTCTGTTCCATGCGGAGCTGTTGACTGCCCTGATCTTTGAGCATTTTCTACTACAGAGAGAAGCCTCTCCAACAAGGACTGATATATATGTGTATATATATGTATGTGTATGTGTGTATATATATATATATATACACATACACATACATATATGATATATATATGCCAGTTTGATAGATACTATGTCAATCTAGCAAAATCGTGGTATTGATCAAGCATAGATGGTTAGGGAGCTAATAGGTCCTGGATGTGATATTTTCCTGTGGTTTCAGATTTCATTTTATTTATTTTATTGTCAGAATTTTAGACATGCATATAATGTGTTTTAATTATTTCCAGCCCTCCCTCCTCCTCTAATTCCTCTCTACTCTTCCCCCTTCTAGTCTCTCCAGATTGTATGTGCTCCCCTTCATTTTAATCCTTCCTAATTTTCCATGTGATAATGCCAGCAGGTGCTGAGGGCAGGACAATCTGTGGGCTCATGGGCAGTCTTTGGGGAGTCATATCTCTGAAACAAACTGTATTGCCATACATTGCCAATCTCTTCCAATCTATGGGCAGGAGTTATTAATCCCCTCCCCCATACAGGCTGGAATTTTGGCGTGCTTGGGGCTGTGACACCCTTGTGCATATGGTCATAGCCACTGTGAGCTCATGTGTATAACAACCCTATTGTATTCCTAAAACACTCACTGCAGTCATCAATGATCCAATCTCTGGATATTAAAATAGTTCTATCCCCTGGCCCACAATGATCTCAGAGGATATGAAAGGTGGGGATATGACATAGTTGTCCATTTAAGGAATGAACATTTTGTGGTTTCTCATTCTCTGCATCTTGGTCAGTTTTGGATCTCTGTGTTAATAACCATCTTCTACAAAATGAAGTTCCTATGAGACTTCTTCCCGCAGCTGATGGGAGCAGATGTAGAGACCCACAGCCAAACATTAGGCAGAGAGAGAGAGCCCAAATTAGAGATCTCCATCAGGTTCCTCCCCTCAGAGCTGGGGGAACTCCGTGAGAGAAAGGGAGGTAGAAGTTAGGACCTAGAGGGGTCAAGGATACCAGTGTACCACAGCCCAAAGACGCAACTAAGCAGGCTACACAGGAGCTCATGGAGACTGAAGCGGCAATCACGGACGGGTCCGAGCTAGGCCCTCTGTATATATGTCACGGGTGTTAGCCTGGTGTTTTGTGGAACTCCTAAGAGTTGGAGTATGGATGTTTCTGACTCTCACCTGCTCTTAGGCGTCTTGGGTTGCCCTGCCCAGCCTTATTATGAAGGTCCGTGCCTAGTCTTACTGTGTCTTGTTACATTGTATTTGCGCGCTCTCCCTGGGAGGCCTGCTCTTTTCTGAAGTGAAATGGAGGAGTCGATCTAGGAGAGAAGGAAGGTAACAGGGGGGACTGGAGGAGCAGAAGAAGAAAAAACTGCTGTTGGGATGTATTGTATGAGAGAAGAAGAAATTAAAAAGAAGAAATGTAAAAAGCAGCTCGTACGATGAGGTACAGCAAATTAATCTGTGAACATAAAGGTAATTATCTAGGAAGCAAGGCCGGGCAGTGGTGGCGCACACCTGTAATCCCAGCACTTGGGAGGCAGAGGCAGGCGGATTTCTGAGTTCGAGGCCAGCCAGGTCTACAGAGTGAGTTCCAGGAAAGCCAGGGCTACACAAAGAAACCCTGTCTCGAAAAAAACAAACAAACAAACAAACAAAAAAAACCAAACAAAAAAAAAATTTAGGAAGCAGTTTAGTACTATATCCATTTAGAAAATAACAGTAGTAGGTCCTCCTCTAGGACCTAAGATCTATACAGCTACGGGCTCTGGGCTTTGCTAGTGGTGCCAACATGAGTTCCATCTTGAGGATCAGGTTTTAACTTCATTAAGAATATAGGTGCTTGGGGCTGGAGAAATGACTCAGCGGGTAAGGGCATTGTCTGCTCTTCCAAAGGTCATGAGTTCAAATCCCCACACCCACATGGTAGCTCACGATCATCCAAAAACAGATCGGACACCCTCTTCTGGTGTCTGAAGACAGCTACAGTGTACTTACATATAATAAATAGATACGTCTTTTAACAAAAGAAAGAAAGAATATAGGTGCTTAGCCCATAACAGTCATGCCACTGTTGCATCTAGAGACATATCTTCGCAGCCTAGTCATTTTTGTAGGTCACAGGGTTCACAGGTAGGTGAGAGTATTGATTACTTTCCTCTCCTGGGAGCAGGCACACACCTTCTAGGACCTGCTCCCACCTGTAATATTTGGCAGGACTTTATGACCCCACTAATCAATAACTCAAAAACAATCCTCAGAACCCATATTTTAAAACTAGGTATGGCAGCATACACTGGTAACTCCAGGGCAGGTCTGTGAAGATGGAGGATGTCTGGGGCACGCTGGGCCAAACCAGCAAGCTCTGGGCCAGCGAGAGCCTAGCTCAACCACACCTCGGCAGTGTGATTTTTATCTTGTAGTTTATTATGTCCATAATAAACTCTGTGAACCTCCTCCATTAAAGGTAACACTTTTTAAATGCTTTTCACATATATTTAAGAAGCTTCAACAGTAGTGGTTTTCCGTGTGGATTTTTCCAATGTCTGTAGTGTTAGATGCCCCTCCCCCATACTTCCTCTACCGAGCCTTTCCAGGCTCCACCTTACTTGGTCCTGCTTGGTAGCGCAGCTTTTTAATGTAAGAGAAAAAGCATGTTTTAATAGAATACAAAGTTACATATACACTAGACATAAAAATAGACAAGGCAGTGCTCAATTTACAGTGCTTCCTCTTAACAGTTTTACAGCACCACAAAGGTGGTGGCCACTGGAATAGCCGAAACTGTCCTGCAGGCCTGGAATCAGAGAGCTTTCAGACACGTGGCTTTCTCACCAGCTCAGCATCAGCAAACATCCGCGGCTCTCAGTCAGCCCCACGACCACACCATTAGCACACTGCACAGTTTCTGAGCTGCGAGATCAGGCAGAGAACGCCTACATTTGACTTAGAATGTATTCTCCTTATGATGACTTTGATTGATTAGTTATTGATTAGTGGGGTCCTATAGTCCTACCACATGTTACAGGGCTTTGTCATTGCTCCTGGTAACTCTCCAAAACTTGATGACTCTTTAACCAAACTGTAGGTCTGGGTGGGCCTGTATTTGGAAAGAAGGGAGGATGAAATGCTGGCTACAGTTTTTGGTAGAGTAAACTGTGATTCTTTCTCCACGGTCTCTATGTTTTACAGAATTTCTAGCGTGGGCATTAAGTAGGTCTGCCTTTTCAAAAGTAAGTGTGATCTTTACTTGAACTCTTAGATTCATTTCCATGGTTTCTATTGTGACCTGTATGCACTGTTTTTAATGTGCAATGTCATGGTCTGTGTGTGCACAGAATGCTTGAACATGACTGTTCTATCAGAAGCATGAAGTCCCAAGCCTGGGTGATAGAGTGGGTCCAGGGAGTAATTGAGGCCAGGAGCCTCCACCCTGAAGTGAGAGAGGCTAGAGGCTTTTAGAGACAGTTGGTTTACAGTAAAGACAGAAGAAAGCCAGGGGGGAAGAGGAAAGGCAATTAGTGAGATACACGTGCCAGTAGTGGGGAGCCGGCAAGGCTGAGGACCTGAGTTCAATCCTCGGAACCCATACTTAACAACTAGGTGTGGTGATACACGCCTGCAACTCCAGGGCTGGACAGTAGAGACGGGTGGACTCCGGGAGCACACTGGCCAGACAGCCTGGACAAACCAGCAAGTTCCAGGCTGGTGAGACCCTATCTCAACCAAAACAATGGGAGGTACCTGAGCAGAGGCACTCAGGGTTGACTGCTAGCATTCAAGTGTGCATACGCACATCCACACATACGGAGAAAATACAAAGAATTACAGAAGCATGCCAAGAGAGTGAAAATTTATATCCAGGGATCCTGTAAAGAAGACTCTTGATTTCCTTATATTCCTAAAAAGGAGCTTATCAGGGTCCTTTTCTAGTTTCAAAAGCATCAGTGGCTTTCCACCAGGTGCCACTTCCCTATGTCGTTTTCATTTTTCTTTTATTCATGATGACCTCTAAGAAGGCATGCCTGTGCCAATAGGAGACTGTCTAAAAACCCTTGTTAAAATCCCATTTGTGTTACAAACTGTACAGCCTCAGGCAAAGGACCTCACACTCAGCCCAGGAACTCCACCCCCGAAGAGGAGAGGCAGACAGAGCAGTCGCATCCACCCGCACTGCTCCGCTGCACACAGTGTAGGTTATGCCTGTCAAACAGCAAGAACCGTCCCAAGTACACAGTAGCCAGAGGATACACTTGGTGATATTTTCATGCTTTATCTTTTCATACAAGAAATCTGAGCCTGAGAACAATACCAGAGTAAAGGGGCGTCTGAGTCCAAATGCACTATAAACGCGGAATCCCATTAGCGTCCCTGGAGTCACCGGTCAAATGTCCTGTTAAAAGCCCCAAGCTGTAAAGGCTCTTGTGTGTTGCCACCTGCACTGGGGATGTCTTAGTTCTTTTTGCTTCTTTTGCTATTTCCACTGGATTTTCCTTACAAGTGCGCCAGGCTGTGGGATCCTGCAACGCTGGGTCTCTTACTCTCTTGTTGCCAGCAGAGACTAATTTTGTTGCAAATCTTGCCTTGGATGTGTAGGTGGGTACTCAGCTCTGATCAGTGTTTACAATACAGGCATGTGCCACTCTAAATAAAGCTAGTCATTCTAAAGGACAACACCGGAACGCCATAAACAGGGTAAAGCTGTTTCTACAGAAGAGCTCACAAAATGCAAGAAAAGTGTGTGATTTCCCAGTGCCAGCTCTACTGCTCTCTTAGAATATTTTTGTGTATCCATGTGTGTGTGTGTGTGCATGCACACGCATGCATACATATGTGTGTGTGTAAATGTATGCCTCTTGTGTACATGTATGGTTATGGAAGTCAGGAGAGGGCACAGGATGCCCTGGAGCTGGGCTTATAGGCAACTGTGAGCCACCCAACCTGGGTGCTGGGAACCGAACCTTCCAGGTTCTCTGGAAGGACGACAAGTGCTCCTAACCACTGAGCCCTCCTACCCCTTGCCATTTGCCTAACTAAAGGCCCTGTTTTGTTGCTAGTGAGAGGAAAGCTTTTGGACTTGGGAAGAGTCAAGCTCAGCACTCAGTACCCACTGCAGGCTCAGTACCTCAGTACCCACTGCAGGCTCAGTACCTCAGTACCCACTGCACTGAGCGCTGAATCTGAGCCTGAGTTCTTATAATGAAAGACTGTCTCACCTCATAGGACAGAGGAGCAGTAGGAATACCCGGGTATGGTACAGGTATAGAGGCAGGGCTCAGGAAACGCTGGAAGCGTTACTAATAAAACAAAATAAATAAAAATCCATATTTTCAGAAGCCAAAAAAATCAACCTTATTTCAGGCAACATGTTCTCGGGCCAGAAGTGAGTCAGGAGATGAGGTTCTATTTTGGGCTCAAGAACTTCAGTCACAGGAACTAGCAATTTCCCTGAGCCTCTATGCCGTGATTATAAGAGAGTTCTTTTCTGTTTATCTGCGTGTATGTACAGGGTATAACCTTTGTAAGTAAGAATAAGCCACATAAAAAATACTTTCAGTAATATTGTCCAAACCACTTTCTCTGTGTCTACTTTCCTTAAATTCTGTTACCTGTCAAATTGCCAACAGCTCTGCCTGGTGAACAGATACTCACCGGACACAGCTGTGGAGACCCCCACCCCCCACCCCCCACCCCGAGACTCCCACCTGGTTTCCTAGAGTTACCAGGAAACCTGGAGTCCCGGGGTGCTTCTTTACCAAGTCCCTCTGACTCTGTGTCTCTCCCCTGTGCTTTCCTGCACATACTGAAAGGAACAGAGAGACAGAATAGCACCCTGGCTTTCCTTGTGAAACCATGCTGGGAAATGGTGTGGCTGGGGTCTGGAGAGAGATTCTCTGCATGGGAGACGCCATGAACTCGATTCCAGCTCACGCACTGCAGCATCCTCTCAAGGCGAGCGATAAAGTTAGTCCTTCCCGCCATGCTTGTCGCCTCGCTGTCCCTGACTACAGCCGAGCGCTGGCTGGGAGAGCTTGCTGGGAGCTGGTGAAGGCCTTCCTTCCTTCCTGGCGGAGCTTTAGGTTGGTTACAAAGTTGGTACAGAAATCCTAACAGTCAGAAATGATTAAGACCGTTGGAAGCGATTCCTCAAAAGCTAAGGAACTCATGTACTGTCTTCATTTAGACTCTACAAGATTTCAGGACTCTCTGCTGCCGGATGAGAACCATCCATCCGCACACCGAGTCCCGCCTGTCCCTCTGCTGTCTCTGCCCACTCGGCTGAGTGGTGTCTCCCACCAGGGCATGTGGCCAGAGAAGCAGAAATGGTGCAAAGACACCAATGTCACAAGCCACGGGAATAAAAGAGACTTGAGCAGTCTACACAGGAGCCAGCCCTGTGCTGGAGGAGCTGTCACACAGCTGTGGCAACGCTGTCATTTTTTTTTTTTATTTGCCTACAGTGACACCTGCTGGAAACAAAAATAAATTTAAGCTTTAAAATACAAAAACAAGCTTTGAGAACCATATTATCATCTTCGCCTTCATCTTCGTCATCTTCGTCATTGTCACCGTCATCGTCGTCATCGTTGTCGTCATCACTGTTTTTGACTAAAACTACATTCCTTAAACACCAATTTGATTCAGGACTTTGGTATTAAAGTTCCTTTTTGTACAAGCTGAGAAGCTAAAGGTGCCTCCGGCTGGATGACGTCATCATTTTCCTTGGCACGAAGAAGCTGGGATTTACTTGCATGCTGGTTACAGGAGGGAGCCTTTATAAGCATTTTGATTGTCTTGGATATCCTTCTGAAATGGGTGCTTTAAGACTTGGCGTATCTAATACAGTGGGTGGGAAGGGATTTTGGAACTCTAGCTTAAGATACTATCAAGACAGCTCTCGGTGCTTGAAATGTTTAACAGGAATATATTTGTAAACAGTGCAGTTGCATAAAACCATCTTGTACTTGGGTTTGGGGCTCCACGTTTAAAGCGTGGCCACAGCGCCCACCACTCTGAATATTGAACAACTAATTGGAGTGCCCACAGATTCCCACTGATTCCAACATTAAGTAAGCATGCTCAGCATTCCCTCAATCATGTGACACAAGGGCGGATTTGAACACTTAATTAAGATCCATTGTCATCGACAGAATTAATCCATGAAAATTCCCATCTACCAAGAAAGCACAAACACCCATATGGTACTGGATCTTTCACCGACGATTCTTACCCATGATTTGGCATTTACAGTTGTTATTAATACAGGGCACATTTACAGAACAGGATCCAGATATCATCTTTGAAGTGGAAAGTTTAAGGGTTCTTTGGAAAGTCAGCTGCGTTGGATGGTGTTTTGCTGGGGCGAGCACGTGAAGGAACTCTTCGTTAAAGCGGACACAGGTGTGAAAGGCTAAGGCAGGCTCATGAGGGAATGTCTGCTGAAGCAGGAGAGAGGATGTTCTGCTACAGCGAGCACACGACAGGACACGTGATGAAGGAGTCTTTGCTAATGACACGCGTGTATTGGTCCACCTTACATGGGATAGTTAACCTGCATTTGTCCGGACTCCATAGAGAGAAATGGACCAAAACCTTCTGGTGCTGTGCTGCAGTTTCTTGCTGTGTCTGCAGACTTGGGCTGAGACAGATACTCGGGCTGAGGCAAGACACACAGAAGACACGTGGTGTTTGGAGAGAGTCTAGAAGGACTTGATGGACAGCGGTGGAGGCGGGGCTTGGCTTGCTTATAGAGCTAGCTGTGCAATGGTCGTGGATCTATGCTGATTTTCCCTTCCCCAAGAGAGGCACAGCCAAGAACTCCTGGTGTTCCTTCTGGTCCCTCCTGCTGACTTGGGCTGAGGCTGAGGCCTGCCTGTCTCCGCAGGCAGCTTCACTGCTGTTGCTAACCTGGCTCTGCGGAACTGGACGGCTGGTGTATCCACGGAGTGTCTGCGAGTGGACTGAGCTGTTGCCGCTGCTGACCTGGGAACGGAACTGTTGATTTCCAGACAACACAGATGGGAGTTGCTCCAAAGGAACCTTTCTAAACAGGTCCGCTTCCTCCCTACCTCCCCCCCCCCACCATCCTTTCTTTCCCACGACCTCTGGTGGGTGGCGGGCTAGCAGGGAGGCTAAAGCATTTACGAACCATCATTAAAAACAGGTTTTGAAAAAATTAAAGGTATACATCTGATTCAGAGTTTGGCCCCTTTGCCCATTTCATGGTGATTTGTGTGTTTTGCTGACAATTTCTTCCATTAATTTTTTTTTCTAACTGTAAGACTTGTCATTGAAGTCCAGTTTCTGCCCGATGCAACTGTACAGTGTTTTGAAAGAAAATGCTATACAGTCTGGCCTGGCCACTGTGACTGCGTCTCCACTAAGAACGCCCATCAGCACCGGGCACGGTATTACTCGGTACATCAATGCAAGGCAATTGTTTCAATCCCCAGCACGGTGAGATGGAACCCAGGTTCCGGCGGCTCCATCCCACAGCAGATCGTCCATCTTTAATACCTCAGGACATCTGCTCGTGTGTATGTGGAGGGGGGGAGAGAGCGGCGGTGGGGGGGTCTTTGCTTACAAGTTAAACCTTACAGAGAAATAGTTTTTCCTATGTATTAATGTCCATATTCACCTATCCTCTCATTCCTCCCACTCCAGAGATGGTATCTTTATAAATCAGTGGGTGGAGGAGATGACGGTGGAGCTACTGCTCCTACACGAAACACCTGAACAGTGACTGCAGTCCACTCCACGGGGAATGCTGAGCGTAACCTCCACCGCTGGGCACAGAGCTCTTAGCTCTGCACTATGCTGTCAGAGCTGTGATGCCTTGCCCGTGGGTGCTCTGGCGACATCAACCGCAGTTATCGGGCTATTTGCCTGGGTGATAAGGTTAGAGTCCTGGTAATGCTAACTCCCGTTAGTGATGGGTTACTGGCCTCATGGAGAATCAAGGGAGCACCGTGGCCTCTACCATGGGAGGACAGAGATAGAAGCCACCATCTTAGGAGCAGGAAGCTGGCCCTCTCTAGACACTAAATCCCCTAACACCTTCATCTTGGACATCATGAGAAAGAAACTCTTGCTGCTTCTAAGCCATCTCGTTATGATAGTTTATCACAACACTCAGGAGTAACCTCAGATGATGAGCTATAACTAACTTTAAAATGCAGTATTTTCACCCACATGAGCTTTGTGCCCCCTTAATCTCATGATGGCTGTAGCTGTTCCTTCCTTCCTGACTCCTGGAAGTAGGCTTTTTGGGAAGTAGATTTTTCTGGGCTTTTTGCACTAAAGGACAAGGTGTATTAACACAACAAACAGACCCCCTCCTTACACCAAAGCATCACTAGAGGCCTCAGGCACACCCAGAGCTCCTTACACAGAAGTTGGAGGACAGAAATGTGTATGTATACCTTTAAAGGGAAGCTGATTCCATCTGTGCTCTTGAGAGCATGGGGCTGAACTCAGTGTCCACGTTTCCATTTGGACTTGATTAGTTTTACATTTATATTTATGTCCATAAACTGTATAGTAGATATTAGAGAAACATTGATTTGATATTCAATTTACAAGCACATTTAAAAAAAAAACGAAATTGTTAGCCAACTGTATTAAAGAAAGCACTTATCTCAATCCTAAGCATTCTTGCAGGGCCACCGTCTGTAAGCACCTCTGCTCATTTAGGGACGTCTGGGTCTATAGTCTGGGAGTATTTTTAGTGTTTGGTTATCATTCTCTTTGAAGTGACATCTTAGAAGAGGGCTGTCCCATCCTCTCAGGGACTGCATTTCCATTCCCCCCACAGACCCATCTTCTAGCCACAACTAGTTATTATATTCCTGGAAGGTATATTTTGGATATTGTTACTGTTATCTTTATTGTGGCCTTGCTTGGGCTATGTTAGCTTGTTCTCTGCCTGTGACTCAAGAGTCAATTGCCTGGTACATCTGGAACACCACACCATGTGCTGGGCATCCATGTAAAAAACTCACAGTACACCCACCATGCCATAGTTTGTAATAAACACCAAGAAACCCATGGGACACACAACACATACAAGATATCAGTGTACACCACAGTATACCCAGCACACCATAGCTTGTACTAGACACCTAGAAACCATAGGACAGTGGACATAACATAGTAATACGATACCTCAGTGTACAGCTCCCAGAAAACCATAGCTTGTATTAGATGCTGATGTAGAAACTCACACCCCAGCAGGCAAATCTGCATTCAAACTGTTAAGTAGCCATTATATTTCAAAAAGAAAAACAATAATAATTTCCTACATTAACGGTGTCTATATAAATTGAATTGGGTTTATAATTTATTTGTACTTGCTGTGTATACTTGCTTCTCTTCATAGTTTTATTTTTTGAAGCCTGCAAGTACAGAGAATTTATATAACTTTTTCTTGTGTTAGAGAAACCTAATAAACATCACTTAAGTCAACGTTCAAGTATGTGTTGTAGCTTTCTTCCTTTGAGGGAGGCTGGCCCATGGTCAGGAGCTGGAACACTTTGTGACGAGCCTCAGAGACGGGAAGGGACTCCTATGCATCAGATGGAGGTGACCTCACGAGGCCTTCAGTGGGACATGCTCCAAAGACAACAAGCCAAGTGCGGCATGCCTGCGAGTGAGGCTCTAACTTTGGTTAGAGAAGCCAAACAGCTGTGCGGCTGAGCACGCAGGACGGACTGGGAGCCGTGCACTGGGGGAAGAACAGCTCTGCAGCCTGGATGATCTGGGCAGGGGTCGGGGACCACAGTGACACTGGGGTGGGGGAGGGGTTACACAAAAGACAAAGGGGAATGCTAAAGGAAATAGAGCTTTGCTCGTATTTTTAAGAGATTGGAAAACTAATACAGAAACTTGTCTTTCTTGGGAGGAAGAAAAGGAAAAAGTAAAGGATCCAGAGAGACGAAAACCCTCCAATTAATGAAGTGTCGAATTCATGTAGTTTTGAAATCGGAATCAAATGAATGGCAATATTCTGCATGATTAAAAACAAATTAAATGAAGGAAAGCAGTTCATAAAAATCAAAGCAAATAAAAACAGGTGGAGTAAACCGGACACTAACGTGGCGGCCTAACCACTGAGCGCATAAACACTGGGCATAAATGCCTGTAATGAATCAGCAGTTAAGAGCACCGGCCGCTCTGACAGAGGGCCCGGGTTCAATTCCCAGCACCCACAGGGTGGCTCACAACCATCTGTAACTCCAGGTCCAAGGGATCCGATCGCCTCTCCTGGCACCCGAGGGGACACTGCACAGGTGTGGTACACAGACACACACATAGGCAAAAGCACCCATACACACAAAATAAAAGTCTATCTCAAAACAAAATGGCTGCGGCTGGGTATCAGTCACATATCATCAAGACAAGCAGACTCTGGAGACAGTAACTGTCCGTCAGGGCTGGGTTAGAACAGTCTGCTCAGTACCGGATAGAGGTATTTACTGCAGGGTCATTGTCACATGGAACAACTCCCAATTATTATTAACTCTATTATTATCAGGGACTGAGACCTTTAGCACGAAGGAAAATCTAAAGTATAAAATGGTAAAGTTCCAAGAAAAAAGTTCCATTTTCCCATCTGTTCCAACTGTGACATCAGTGTGAGTTCCCCTCTGGAGTCCTCAGATGATGCTATGTTCTCTCCCAATACAAGAAACCAAAGAACACTGGGAAATAACTGACTTTTGGGTAGAGAAAGAGTTGTGTAAAATGAGCCTTCAACCCCTGTTTTGCAAAAAGCCAGGTTTATTTAAAAAAAATAAAAATAAAAATAAAATAAATAAAACAGGAGCGGAGATGGCTCAGTTGTTAAGAGCCCGAGCCGCCCTTTCAAGGCTGGCGTTCAGTTCATTAAATTCCAGGTCAAACTGGGCTTCAGAAAAATCCCATTTCCCAGTGTTTCATGGATCACAGCAGTTTCCACGTGGCCACTCACAGCCACCTGCAACTACAGCACCAAGGGATCTGGGCCGTCTTCTAGACTCTAAGGGCACCTGTTCTCATGCACCTATTTCCCCCCTCCCCCTCCCCCTACCCTGCCCCTCCCCCTCCCCACCTTACCTTTCCCTCCTCTTCTCCCTTCCCTCTCCCCTCCCCCTCCCCCTCCCCACCTTACCTTTCCCTCCTCTTCTCCCTTCCCTCTCCCCTCCCCCCCCTCTACCTCTACATTTCCTCTCCCTCATCTCTCTGTCTCACCTACACATAATTAAAAGTTAAAAATAAATCTTCTTTAAAAAGGACACAGGAGCTAATCTGATGAACTCTCATTGGCCTTAAAAGGAGTGGCGACTGTCCCTATTTTTACTACATGTATGTGTGTATTGATAATGATGCTGAGCCCATGAAGCCATTTCTCATTCAAACAACGGTAGCCCATTCCCGCGCCACCCCATAGTACAAACTGTGTTTAGTCCAACTCTAGAAGTCTCCACAGTCCGTAACAATCTGAACATCGTTCAAAAGTCCAAAGCCTTTTCTGAAACCCAGGGCGCGCTCTTAACTGTGAACCACTGTGAAATTTAAAGACACACTACATATTCCCAATATACAATGCCACGGTATATACATTTCTGTTGCAAAATGGAGGAAGCAGGGCACGGTGAGGTGAGACTGGACCGAAGCAAGAACAAAACCCAGCAGAGCAGCTCCAACCCTTTAGCTCCAAGTCCAGTGTCTGAGCCTTTAGTTTCTAAGGGCTCAGATGGTTCTGCTCCTCCTGCAGTCTCTCTCTCTCTCTCTCTCTCTCTCTCTCTCTCTGGTTCTATGCCTTGTACACAGCTCTCCTTTGCAGATGCCTCATGACCCCAGCACCTTCAATATCTTTTTTTTAATTGGAAAGTCTCACTTTATTTTTTAATTAGATGTATTCTTTATTTACATTTCAAATGTTGTCCCTGGTTTCTGCCCCCCCCAAAAAAAACTCCCTAACCCATCCTTCTTCCCCCTGCTCGCCAATCCACCCACTCCCATTTCCCTGTCCTGGCATTCCCTACACTGGGGCATCGAGCCTTCTCAGGAACAAGGCCCTCTCTTCCCTTTGAAGGCCATCCTCTGCTGCATATGCTTCTGGAGCCATCAGTAACTCCATGTGTACTCTTTGATGATGGTTTAGCCCCTGGGAGCTCTGGGAGTACTGGTTGGTTGATATTGTTGTTCCTCCTATGGTGCTGCAAACCCCTTCAGCTCCTTGGGTCCTTTCTCTAGCTCCTCCATCGGGGCCCCAGTACTCAGTTCAATGGCTGGCTGAGAGTGTCCCTCTCTGTATTTGTCATGCACTGGCAGAGCCTCCCAGGTGACAGCTATATCAGGCTCCTGTAGGCAAGCCCTTGTTGGCAAAGCACCTTCAATATCTTAGAGCGTGTACTGCCACCCAGCCTCCATCGCCACAACTTTGTGCCATGGCACCTCAGGATCTCTGCTCATGGGTTTGGGTGCGATTACACATTGCCTGGCCTCGGTTGCTCTCTGAAACCCAGGGGAGGGGGATCAAGACCCTCCTCAATCGCACATCTTTCTTCTTTCTAAAACCAGCACAATGTGGGTAATACCGCCAAGCAAGGCTGCCAACCTGAGCACACACAGCTCTCGGACCACACGCAGCCATCCCAGCTTCTTAGGCAGTTGGTTTCTAGAAGCAATAAATAGCCTTGGCTGAGAGGGACTTTGCCTCAGGGCACCTTGCTTCTCATTAGTGACGGTAATCTCTTTGACAGTTATAGCCTCCTTTTCAGCACAAGACGACCACAACTGCAAGGTTCCCGGTGCCCTTTCCTTTCTTAGCTGTACTGTTCTCCTTTCTCTCCGCACCACCTGCTGCTCTCTTTCATTTTTCATTACAGTCCTGAACTAAGATTCATCAGCACTAACCACACCGTAGATGCTGTGCCATGCAAAGGACGTGGGCCGAAGACTGTCGCCAGACTCTGTCTCGGTTGCTGATAGAGCCCTTGTGGTCCCCTAAGGCATCTGGAGCCTTACTGCCGAGCCCTGCTGTCAGCATTAGCACTAGCTCCTCCCAGGTTTATCCAAGAATGACCCATCCAGCTCTGCTCACGGTACCCAACAGCTTCGCCAGCTAAAGTCCTAGTGTCTTACACATTCCTACACAAAGCAGCATGGTCAGGTTCTTTGTAGCCATGGCCCACTTTCCTGTTACCAGTTTCTGTAACAAAAGAGCATAACCGAAAGCAAGTCAGGTGTAACTGCTGCAGCTACTGCGAACTGGGTTCCTGGGAGAGGAGCTGGGGATAGATGAGGGGGCGGCGAAAAGAACGGAGGCCAGGACAACCCAACTGCTGATCAAGGCCCAAGTGTAATGGAGGTCTGACAATTTAAGAGTTTGGGCGAGCCCCTCCCCCCAGACTCCAGGGTGAGTTCTGGGGAGTGGTCTGGTGGTTCCTTGGCTCCACTGATGAGGCATTGGGGCCGGTCACCTGCTTAATTTAGGAATTTGTAGGTCAGGCAGCTCTGCAGACCTCAGCACTCCACCCCAGGCTATCTCCAGGCAAGCTGTATTGGGTTTTTTTGGGGGGGGGGTGTTTTTTGTTGTTTTTTGTTTATTTGTTTGTTTGTTTCTTTGATTTTTTTGGATTTTGGTTTTTTGGAGACAGGGTTTCGCTGTATAATCCTGGCTGTCCTGGAACTCACTCTGTAGACCAGGCTGGCCTCGAACTAAAAAATCTGCCTGTCTCTGCCTCCCAGAGTGCTGGGATTAAAGGCATGTGCCACCGCTGCCCAGCTGTATTGTTCTATAAAGAACAAAGGACCAGAAATTTCATGGGCTGAGAACTAGTGATTAGCTCAGAGGTTCAAAACCCAGCTCAAACGCTGGGGGAGGAAACAGTCAGAAAAGAAAGAAATGTGGTTTTGGCTTACAACTCCAAAGGAAAAGAGCCCACCATGAAGCGGGAAGAAGGCTGGTCACATCTTTACACACTGAAAGGAAGTAGAGAGAACAACAGGAAGTGAGGCTATAGACCCTCAGAGCCTGCCCCTGCTGATAAACTTCCTCTGGCAAGGCTGTACCTTTTAAAGATTCCCTAACTTCCCCAGACAGCAGCACCAACCATCCAGGCACTAACTGTTCAAATACATGACCCACTGGGAACACTACTCATTCAAATCTCATCACTGGAGAATGAAAGCCGTCATCTTATTTTCTCAAGAAGATTTAAGTTTCTATAATTACTTCTCTACCTTTTATTATCTCTATATTACTATATTCAGAATAGAAGTGGCCATTTTGGAATCAGAAATGCCTTGTTTTACCGGGCAATGGTGATACACACCTTAAATCCCAGCACTCAGGAGGCAGAGGAAGGCAGAGCTCATGAGTTTGAAGCCAGCCTGGTCTACAGAGCAAGTTCCAGGACAGCTAAGGCTATACAGAGAAATCCTGTCTTCAATTGCCTTGATTCAAGTCAAGACCTATCTTAATTAGCTGCAAACCTTCAAGAATGGTAACTAATATCTATGGGCTTTACTGTAAAATGGAAAGAGAAGTCTCTATCTCCCTTCTACACTAAAGATCTAATAGTGGGTCAGGTGGCCTCTCCTTTACTTTGCTTTTCTATCTCTCTCCATAGCAGCAGCATTTCCTTTGTCAAGTGGTGCTGGGGACACTGAAGGTCCTTGTCCCCAATTGGTTTCTGATTAATCAATAAAGAGCCAATACAATGTCTGGGCAAGTAGACTGAGGCAGGACCCTTGGATTGGGGGTAGGAGCGAGGACCTGGAAGGAAGAAAGGAGAATTACCAGGATTTGGAGAGAGACGGGTCAGATTTAGAGGTGCAGAAGAGATCAGCCAATGTAAGAATTCGGGTAAGCGGCCCCTTCCGGTTTGGGCCTGGAGTAGCAGGGAGGCTTTAGGAGTCTCAGGAGTGCCAGAGGGGAGCATTTGCCAGCAGCGGAAGGTTTCGGAGTGCCCAGCCTTTGAGCTAGTCACGGCATGTCAAAAACTAACTGACCTCTGTGTGTGTGTGTGTGTGTGTGTGTGTGTGTGTGTGTGGTGTTTCCTTTGCGAATCCAGATTGCTGCTGGGCGGGTGCGAGTGTGCGACCTGCCGGAAACCAAAGCGGTGTAGCCAACTACCGCTACAGTCTGGCCTTTTCCAGAACAACTTCAATTTTCTGCTTATTTTGACTTAAAATTAAAAGCTAGAGACAGCAGCGCTGCCTGCCAGCGAGTCCCTCTTTCTCCATGCTTACTTTCTGCACGCACTGGGTAACAAGGTCATCCCTCCCTCCTTGTCCCTAGAGATATGCCTGAAAGCGTCGCTGGAGAATGAAAGCAGAACAGGGAGCCGAGCCCTTTGCTCCTGGCAGCACCGCACACAGCTCCAGCCCGGGAGCTGACCTGCTCATCGGTGTTGTCAAACCTGTGCCCTTCTAAGCCATCGTGGAACCAAATGAGCATTTTACTGTAACAGGAACACCGAGAGGTACTGTGAACGCCTGACGGGTCTAGCGGCTATGGGTGATGGACAGGGGTAGTGTACCTAACAGAGGTACGCTGAGCAGCTGCAGATTAGCGTTCCGGGGAACGAAGAAAAGTAGATTGCATTATAAAATTAGAAATAGCACCTAAATTAGAGCTTTTTGATTGCTTATCTCTGGAATTATCCCCCTTGATATTTTATGATCACGGTTGACTGCGGAAACTGAAACCACACAGGATAAAAAACACAAATAAAGGAAGATCATTGTCTGTTCCGCTTCCCGCAGGAAAGCTAACTCGTTCCCCCACAGTGCACATCACATCACAAGAAACCGTTCCTGTAATGAAGCCTTCTTTGGCCAATACACAGCTTTCTGAAGATATGCCATTGTAGACCTGACAGGGTAATGAAGCTTTATTATTTTATCGTAGGACTCTGATTTAAACCCCAAGAATTTGAGGGACATTGGCAGGTCATTACAGACCCTGACCAACTGCATGCCCGGATTAGGATCAGAACCGTCTCTGCAGACCTGCGACAGAATCTGGCCAAGAGCCACCGTAAAGCCCAGATATCCAGGGAACACAGCCTACGCACTGGACTGTCATGTCTCACCATCTGAGCATGTACGTGCCCTCTCTTACTCACAAAGAAAGGATCCTTTTTCTCACTAAATCCTTCAATCGTGGGAACAGCTCTTGCCACCCTATCCCCTCTGTGGGCATAACAAATGTCACACGTGGACCCAAACCCAACTCGTAACCACTGGGCTTCCCCGCTCTCTGACAGTTAACACCCCAGCTCACACAGAATCTGTCCATTTACAGAGTGAGGTCCCAGGGCAGGTTTTTGTCTATGGAATTAGCAGAGCCATTGTTATCAGACCAGACACACCCTGTACATTTGCTCTCTACTTCTGGCCTCGACTGCTTCTCCTGCCTTCCCACACACCTCTGCTCTTCCCGTGTGGAACCGGCCCTCTCCCATCCCAGAGGGAACTAGAGAAGTCTCAGAATGACAGGCATTTCTCCATCCCCAAATGGAGAACAGATATTTCCTAAAAGCTTGGGACTGAGGAGCTGAAAACCCAGAGCGCTGAGGACCTGCGGTGGCCACAAGTCCCTCTCCAGTGTATCCTTACTACCTTCTCTCTGTCAGTCCTATTATTCATTAAATAAGTATAAAAGGAAGTAAAAAGCCTGTCATTTCGGACCACTGAATAAGAGCATGAGACAATGGTATAAAACCTGAATTATTTTGACTTTTTCATGACTGGCTGAGATGTTTAGTTTTTCCTTGTACTCATTTAATTATAGTTAGCTAGACAGGGATGGCTCAGTTGATTGTATTTTTTTTTTCTGATTTTTCAAAGTTGTATGTCCGTGAGCCATGTTTTCTAACCTCTGTTTAACCAGAAACAAATCCCAAATAAAATGAGGTACAGGAAAAATGCATAGCGTTCTTCTAATTAAACTCCAAGCCAGCCCACTTTGAAAATGCCTAAATATTAACAGTATAAAACCAACCAACCCTAGAAATGTAAGAAATGCAGATTTAATAACAGTTAATTACTAGCAGGTGTATTAGCGCCTCTGTGAAACACTCCTTTTATCTCCCTTTCAAGTTCCACAGCGACCATGAAAGCAGTATCGTGGATAATGAAATACAGGAATTAATTCTTGATGTCACTAAAGTCCTGCACCAAGGTGTCCTCGCTGACAAGAAGAGATGAGCATTAGTGAACAACCTGGAATTCTCTCAAGATGACCTGACACACCCATGTAAAGCAAAACAAAAACATTTTTTAAAAAAAGACTATAATTGTTACGCCCGGTCTGCTGCTGTAAGAGAAGAATGTCCTCCTGGGATTCCTAGAGTCGCTGAAGGGCAGCTCGACTGCCAACAGAGGTGCCAGGAGGACCCTGAGTCACCTCACGCATGGCTGACTCGCTCCATCCCAGCCACTGTCACATTCTGGCTCCAGAGAAAGGAAGCCGCCTTTACAGTCGACACCCGCTTCGACACAGAGTGTTAGATAAAAGGGCGAGAGAGGCATATTGCATCCGCGCAACAGCGGACACATCCGTACTACAATGCAGGCATCTAATCTGGATTATAAGGGAAAAGGTCCATCCCCTCCATCTTGTAAACTTCAAGGACTACACTGGGTCCGAAATGAAAACCTTTTTGGGTGCAAACTTGGCACTGCCTAGCAAGAGAAGCCTCCCTTGCTTTGGGAAATATAAAAGAGACAGAAGAGGAAAGTTTCCCAGGGGAGAAAAAGTCTGTTCATAAGATTGTCACTTGGGGTTATGTGGGGTGAGGTGGTGGCTCCGGTGTGAGAGACAGGAACTCTACGTGTTTCCTGTGAGGACGGGAGGTAGCGATTGTCCCATGAGCCCACGTCCTTTGGACATCTTTGCAGTTTTTAAACCAGAAACCAGCTTTCCAGCTTCAAGCCCACCTGTCTTATTCCATCCTGGAAGCTGGAGCAAAAGGAACTCACAGTAGGTCAGGAGGGAAAGCTATTTGTCTGGGTACCTTTGCACTGGATGATTGCAGATGACAGACACATGGTATTACGTTACGCCCAGGTGACTGTCCTGCCCATCATTCCTGCGGCTCTGGTCATGGTGATGGAATTTGACTCAAAGATTCTCAGTTTCTTAGAAAATTGGGCATGACACTTCCAGAGGACCCTGCTATACCACTCCTGGACATATACCCAGAGGATTCCCTGGCATGCAATAAGGACACAAGCTCTACTATGTTCATAGCAGCCTTATTTATAATAGCCAGAAGCTGGAAAGAACCCAGATGTCCCTCAATGGAGGAATGGATACAGAAAATGTGGTATATTTACACAGTGGAATACTACTCAGCAATTAAAAACAATGAATTCATGAAATTCTTAGGCAAATGGTTGGATCTGGAAAATATCCTAAGTGAGGTAACCCAAGAACAAAAGAACACACAGGGTATGCACTCACTGATAAGTAGATATTAGCCCAGAAGCTACAATTCACATATCAAATCATTCCCAAGAAGGAAGGAGAGGGCCCTGGTCTTGGAAAGGCTTGATGCAGCATTGTAGGGGATTGCCAGGACAGGTAAGTGGGAGGGGGTTGATTGGGGAACAGGCAGAGGGAAGAGGTCTTATGGGACTTATGGGGAAGGGGGAACCGGGAAAGGGGAAATCATTTGGAATGTAAACAAAGAATTTAGAAAAAAAAAAAAAGATTCTCAAAATGCAGTTCATAGGAATCAGACCCCTTGGGTTGCTCCGTGAAAAGAAGACCACACAGTCAATAACTTCCAGAAGCATGATGTGTCCTCATATCAGGTGTTTAACATCCACAACCTTATACAAAACCGTGGAGGAAAAGAGAGGAGAAACCACAGAACTTATTTAGTTCCCTCCTTCCCGAGTCTAACATCAACACGCCCTTCTCGCCATGATTCCGTGCGGCATTAGAATTCGACAGAATTCTCTTGTATGCTTCTGAAGCTGGATCACTCAGGCCAGTAGATTGTAATCTACACACACACACACACACACACACACACACACACACACAGGGGGAGGAGGGGAGAGGGAGAGGAGGAGAGGGAGGGAGACAGAGAATGAGAGAGAGAGAGAGAGAGAGAGAAAGAGAGAGAGAGAGAGAGAGAGAGACATGAGAAACATGGTTTGCAGGGATTCTGTTCAGACGTCCACTCCTGCCAGGAGAATGACTTAAAGGCACACTGCTCAGAACCCCCTTCTCAATGCCAGAACCATTTGCCATGAATAACCTGAGCTCTGAACACAATTCTACAACATTCCGTGTAGAACATCTGAGTGTATTTTAAGGCTATTAGATGTCAAAGGCTATTAGATGAATAATGGTGGCTTGGTTTGAATTTTTACCCCTTTGGGACATTTTCAGAGTAGCATAAAGTCTTTAATATGAAGGTATCTTTTTTTTTCCAAATTATAGGAGCCAAAAATCTGTTCCTTCTGCTGAGTGCTCAGCGCCCCCCTCCACACACATCTAGGCCATTCCCGCTGCTGTTAATCATCCCTGTCTCCTGTCAAAGGCCCCAGATCACCAGGATTAGAGCCAACCGGTGCCCCACAGTAATTTTAGAGTTGTCTCTCAAGCAGAGCACCACACAGCCAAGCCAATACGTTTTCCAACAGGAAAGGCAGCACATTGTGTCCTTGGAGCTGCGGTGTAAATCCCATCAAGGTCATGTGACATGGAAGGAGAGTCCTTCAGCACTCTTAGGGGACCAGCCCAAGCCATGCAGCAAAGGTGGTCGGGTGGCTGAGCAGGGGCTCAGGAACGTGACCTTTGTGCGGGAAGAATGGTCCCCAGTACTGGGTGTACGACTGTGTATGCCATGCTCAGGAGTGGCCCTGGCCAGAACCCTCTGAGGCCATCCCGTGATTCTTTTCTTTCTTTCTTTCTTTCTTTCTTTCTTTCTTTCTTTTTTTTTATTGGATATTTCATTTATTTACATTTCTTTTTTTTTTTGCATTTTTTTAATGGATATAATCTATATTTACAATTCATTTCCCTTTTTCTGGTTCCCCACCCCCAAAGGTCCCACATGTCCTTTTCCCTCCCCCTGCTCTCTCATCCACCCCCTCCCACCTTACTGTTCTTGTACTCTCCCACAATGATGTTTTGGTCCATTCTAGCACCAGTGTCCACTCCTTTCTTCTTGTCAGACATCACTTGATATGTGATTTATGTCTTTGGTGTTCCAAGCTTCTAGGCTAATATCCACTTATCAGTGACTGTATACCATGGGTATTCTTTTGAGACTGGGTCACATCCTGTGATTCTTAAAAATGATTCTGCTCACCTTGGCCGCTGGCTGACGGTGAGGCATTTGAAAGAAATCTAGATTACTCTCTGGAAATGCGAGCAGAAGATACGTCGTACCTCAACTTTACCTAAGAGTGTGGAGCAGGGAGCGCTGTGGGTCTGCTGTCGTGCACAGGGAATCCCCTAGCTGTCTAACCATAAAGAGACAGATCCCTGACAGGCCCATGCCACAAAATATGCCCAGGCCACATCTCAGGGACTTCCCTGGGGAGGATGCGTCCAGAACCAACAGGGGTAAGTGACGGGGTATGAGCCTGCTTCCAACAGAGAGATTCTGCGTAGAGCACCGAGCCTCTGGCATCCTCGGACAACAGCTTTGGTGTGGTGCTGGGTGTGTGCCTGGGCTTTGACGCACAGAAGCAAGGAGAGACAAGAACCCACGGGCACGGACACCCAGACTGGAAGATGAGCAGGAAGCCAGGTCATCGGATACCCGCAGGGGTCCATTTGCTGAAATCGGCACCAACGTCCACATCCAAGTCAGAACACACCAGCAAGGGAAAGCTTTGTCTCCCAGGCCTGACTCCAGAAGCTAGTCCCTGCCCAGTGGATTCCTCCTCAAAACATTGTCCTACCAGGGAGAGCCTGGAAGGGCTTCCCCGGAATTGTCTCTGAGGCCTCACAAAGAAGTTCCTACCGCCACTGACTGCCCTTTCAATATCTTACTGCCAGTCTCTCCCAGGATTCTCCTGATCCTGAGATCGCTTAGACGGTTCATTTTAACTCCTCTGTTTGGAAAGCAGCTTTCTCTACACAGTCCTTATTCCACTCATGATTCCCCACAAAAAGGAAGTAACTTACTCATGAGCATTGAACTTTTAACACAGCCACGCCCCAAGCTTCATGTAGGCAAAGAAAACCTTAGATACCCTAGATATACCGTGGATGCTGCCCTGGCGCTGGCCTCACGAACATAGCTCTGGGCCGGTGAGAAGATCCAAAGCAGCATGCACCCTGAGCCTCTGCGCATGCACCCTGAGCCTCTGCGCACGCACCCTAAGCCTGTGTGCCAGACCCACAGCCGCCCCCGCTCCCAGCCTCAGCCCCTGTGCTCTAACTTGACTGTGTGAATCTGTTGCTTGGGGAAGGAGTCTAGCTAGAGTCACCTGTTTGTTCCTGTTTTGTAGCACACCTAGACTCTCCCATCTGCGACTACATCTGCGAATTAAGTAAATACCCTTTACGTTCACCATACCTGTGACAATTGCTTTAAGGACAGGCACTCCGTCAGACAACCTGGTTCTGTGGTGTCCCACCTGTTCACAGGAGCCCTTGACAGCCTGATCGCCTGCTCACCCCACGCTCACTCTCCTTCGCAGCTGTGACAGAAGGCCTGGGGATTGTCCACTGCTTAAATTCCAACTTGTTTTGAAAGTAATCGCACCTGGAGGTGGAGACAGTTCTGAAGCAGAAACAGCGATGTCAAGACTTCCTGACTCTGTTCCCGTAACTGGTCCATGAGGCACTTCCCTAATGACCTCTGGAGAGTGGCAGGCCCCTCCGCCCTTGCACTCTGATCTAAAGTCAACTTTTCACCGTTGAACATGACGGGCTGTTTACCTGCCCACCACCCCTCCCTGCTCCGCTGTGTCCTTCCCTGTTGGCTTCCAACATTCAAACATCATTACCCCATGAATTCTGCACCTACGCGGCACCCACACCAGCCCAGGTCCCCATTCTCTGTCACTGTCTCACCTACATGACTCAAGCCTCCTGGTCAACCTTTGTTTTCTAGTCTCTCTCTCTCTCTCTCTCTCTCTCTCTCTCTCTCTCCCTCCCTCCCTCCCTCCCTCTCTCTAACTGCGGTTATCTTTCTAAAATACAAATACGTCTATGTCCCTCTTCCATTCAGAACGCACAGGACTCTGTTCCCTTTAGGATAAAGATCTTGTTGTTCTTCATGAGGACACCCTGTCATGCTTTAGGCTTGTTGTCAAGGTCACTGCTCCTCCTTCTCCTCTCCCTGAACAGCCTGTGCTGAGTGTTACTGTGTTCTGTCATCGCTGGGACTTCAAAATGTTCTCCGTCTTCACTTAGCCATCGTGAGCACCGCTTTTTCTAAGAAGCCTCCCCTGAGCCCTCCTCGTGCACTTCCTGGCCTGGGTGGATGTACTCTCCCTGGGATCCTGCTTAATATGAGCATAAAACCCTTGTAGAGCTCAACCCTCTATGGAGTAACATCCCATAAAGCCAGGACTGGGTACCGCCTGTATCTCTAACACCCTTTACCCCCAGCAGACTACAGATGTTCACCCACTAGCTTGTCTTCAGTTTATGGCAGGTTATTTGCATGAATTCATGCTCAATAAAAAACTTTGGTGGGTTAATAGGGAGCCGACGCCTCCCAGAGTTTTTGTAATGATCATTGTAGCCTCGAGGGCCGGGCTGGTTAGGTTTGGTCTAAGCTCAGTGTCTTTCTACAGGCAGGCAGTCTGACGGATGAGTGTCTTCTCGGCATGTCCTTTGATAGTCATCTTTGGGACTACCATAAGTCAAAAGTAGACACCGTGCCGAGGCTGTATATTCTAAAGGATGTTAGCAGTTGCAAAATCTTGGTGAATGATACATCTTGACTTTTGCTAATTATCCATAATTTGGGGTGGGGGGTTGCAATACTTTTCTACTCTAAAGTTTACCCAACTTGAAAATTCCCTGGAGAGCACTGAGTCATGAAGCAACCTGGGTCAGTGTGAGGCACTCTCAATGAACTCTCTGCTTTATATAAAGGGCCACGTAACGGGGGCTAGGCCAGGGAAGTGCTTACTGTGCAAACAGGAGGACTTGAGTTCAGTTCCCCTTGCACCCACTTGAAAAGCCAGACACAGTATGCATCTATAATCCTAGCCTTGGAGGGGCAGAGAGAAGAAGATCCCTGGGCCTTGCAGACCAACCCGCCTAGCCAAATCAGTGGGCTCCAGGCTCCCTGAGAGAATGTCTCAAAACACAGGGTGGGGAGAGACTGAGGAAATTACCTAGCCTTCACCTTTAGCCTTCACACATGTGCACACAAGTACATGTGAGCCTGAGCGCGCGCGCGCACACACACCACCCTTACAAGGGTCATTTAATGATACAACAGAGACAAGTCCCCTAAAAGGCTGCAGGGCACAGATTTGCTCTGATTTTTAGCTGTACTTGGTACAATTCAATACCTCATTAAGGCTGAAGAGCAGTAACTGAATCTTGTAAAGTGCTTATCAAGTAATTATGCTATTAAAATGACACCCGTCAGTCAGTACACACATTGTCTTTGTCTCTGAATTCTTTGTCTCCTCTGTTTTATTAGTCAAAACACTATTTTCAGCACCGTCCTTACGAGTGAAGAAATCTATATTTAAATAATGTTATTAGGCGGTAAGATAAGCCTGCAAGGGGGGAATCAGAGGAACCTGGGGGTGCACCCTGGCATCTGGCTTTTGTGACAAAGATCCAGACTTCATGCTTTCTAACCCACTTTCCCCATCACCAAAGCTTGGTACTTCTTGTTGGTCACAATCCAAGCCTGTCAAGAACAAGCATGGGCAGGAAAGCCCCAGCTATACATGTGGAGCCAAATCACTAATATGAATTAACTGCAATCTTGAAGGTAACTTAGTCTTTCCAACTTAATTCAGAAACACTTAAAGTTCTCATTTCCAACCAAATGTGAATTTGGGGAAGTTGTAAGTATGTTTACAAGAGATAAAATAACTAAAGAAAGTTTTTAATTGTACTTTTATATTGCTCAATCATGCTGGTACGTTAGTTAGAGTTAGAGGAATTCTGGAGGAGACGTGGCTAGCAATACTAAGACACCATTTCTCCAGGGGAAAGAACCATGGCTATTGTGGTGGTTTGAATATGCTTGGCCCATGGGAGGTGGCACTATTAGGAGGTGTGGCCTTGTTGGAGTGGGTGTGGCTTTGTTGTAGGAAATTGCTCAAGCTCCGCCCATTGTGGAAGAGATCCTCCTCCTGAGAGTGCACTGGCTGCCTTCAGATGAAAATGCAGAACTCTCAGCTCCTCCTCCAGCACCAAGTCTGCCAACACAAAGCCATGCTTCCCACCATGATGATAATGGACTGAGTCTCTGAAACTCTAAGCCAGCCCCAATTAAACCTTTGCTCTTATAAGAGTTGCCTCGGTCATGGCATCTCTTCACAGCAGTGAAACCCTAGCTGAGACAGCTATGTTCAACAATCACATATTGAGCATTCACAACCATCTGAAATATTGACACTCCTACAAGGACAACTATTAGAAATGTAACTCACAGAAGACTAGGATGAGGACCCACTCAGTAAAGTGACAGCCACACAACAGAAGGACTAGACCTCAGATCCCTAGCACCCACATAAGAAGCCAGGTACCCATAATCCCAATGCTGGAGAGGCTGAGGCAGATGGAGCCCTGGGGCTCGCCAGCAGCCTGTCTGCCAGATCACCGTCCCCCAGGCTCAGTGAGAGACCCTGTCTCAAAACACACAGGTGAGAAACAACTAAGGAATACTCCACAGATATGCACACACATGTGGACACACACACACAAACATGTACATAATCATAGGCTACACACACACCAAAATATGCAAAAGAGCAAGAACTAAGATTAAAAATAAAGGGAGAACTTTGGAGAAAAGGAAAAAGAAAAGGAAAGAAGTCTATTCAGCCCTGAGTTTCAGAAGAGGGAACACTAATTTTTTTTTAACAATCCAAATAAGCAAAATGATTCACAAAACATGTAAAAGATGTGCACACTAACCTATCCAGAAGACATTTTGTGAGTTTCTTAAAAGAAAAATGTTCTACCTTGCTTCAGAAGTGTGGGTTATAATTATCAGGACAGAGAGGGATCACAGATGAAAGCCCATCTAGCTTGCCCAAGAGGAAGTCATTAGGACCTCGGGGTCAGCAGGCATTTGAATGCAGAGTGCAAGAAGAAATTACTCAGCAGAGGGTCAAGGAGGAAGGTGGAAGTAGGGTTGGGACTGGGACTGGGACTGCTGGGGCTGGGACAGACGGATGAGCTCTTCTGTTGAAGAATAGGAAGAAGTTAATAGATTTGGGAGAAGTAAAAAAAAAAGGAAGGGAGAATTTCAGAGTAAAGTAACAAGGACAAAGGAAGAAGTTTATTCAGCCCCGAGCTGTAGAAGAGAGAATGCTGGAAATGGGGCGGGACAAGGCCCAGTGGATTAATAAGACAACAGAGGACGTAAGAAACAAAGAGAACCTGAAAAGCTGGGAATATGGCCCAGATGTGGAGCACTTCCCAGCATAGATGTGTGTCTGTGCTACTTCAGTCCAAAGAGAGATTGTGTTGGGGGGAAGGGGGCGGTGCATGCTGGAGAATCTGGACAGTCATACCTTAAGCACTGGGGAAGGAAACAAAAACAAAATCTGCAAAATTTCAAAAGTAGAGGATGCTGCGGTTGGTGGTGGGCTAACAGAAAGCAAGGAGGGAGGCTACATGTGAGGTGCACCTCCCCCCCCCCACCCTGGGAGCAAGCAGACTGGAGAGCGTAGGAGATAGATAGGCAGTGCAGGAAACCCCAGGATAGAGCCAGGACGCCTACCCAGACAAGGTGAGCTAGTTCCAGCATGAAACAATGGTTCATTGGTTGTAAACAGGGAAGGGATGGGGGTGCGAGACATTCCTGGAGGGAACAATAGGGAATAAACTGTCCTTAAACACACAGTGGTTGAATTTAATTTACCCCGGATAAAGTCATTTCAAAACAAGGGGAAATTTAAGATGACTTTTCAAGGGTTTGCTCTCTGACACAGTCTACCCACATTCATGAGTGCTGCACCCCACAATGGTGTATAATTTCATCTGGTACTCCTAAGTGCCCCCAACATTTCTCCAGCATGAGGGGTTCCACATGCTACTCCCTTCCTACCTCTCTAACTTAATCTGTCTTTCATTCTTAAGTCAGAAACTCAAGCTGTGACAGGATCCAGCCGCTGAGGACACCCAATCTTGTTTTATTATAAACTTCTGATAGCCTGCTGCTTTCTTTTCCTTTTCTTTTTTCTTTTTTTTCTCTTTCTTTCTTTCTTTTTTTTCTTTTCTTGTGTGTGCCACATTTAAATCCATGTTCACATGTATGTGCATATGCCAGTGCACATGTGTGCACATACATGTAGAAGCCAGAGGCAGACTATGGTGTTTTGAAGAAGAATGGCCCCCCATAGGATCCTACATTGAATGCTTAGTGATGAGGGAGTGGCCGTATTTGAAAGGATTAGAAGGACTAGGAGGTGTGCTGGCATTGAAGGAAGTGTGAAGGAAGGGGTGGGCTTTGAGGGAGTCTCACTCTGCCTACAGATCACGGGATAGCTCTCAGCTGCTGCTGCAGCACCCACCTGCATTCTGCTGTGCTCCCTACCATGACTAAAGCTCAGAGACCGCCAGCAAGCACTCAATTAAAGGCTTTCTTTTAAAAGAGTTGCCGTGGCCCTGGTGTCTCTTCACAGCAATAGAACAGTAGCCAACACGCTGACATTAGGTATCTTTTTTCAATCACTGTCCACCTATAATCTCTCTTTAAAAAGAGGAGGAGGAGGAGGAGGAGGAGGAGGAGGAGGAGGAGGAGGAGGAGGAGAACAAGAAGAAGAAGAAGAACAAGAAGAAGGAGGAGGAGGAGGAGAACAAGAAGAAGAAGAAGAAGAAGAAGAAGAAGAAGAAGAAGAAGAAGAAGAAGAAGAAGAAAACAGGCTGTCTCACTAAATCTTAACCTCAAAGGCTGGCTAGACAGCTAGCCAGGATCCTCCATTCTCTCCATCTCCAGCACTGAGATGACAAGTGTGCTGCTGTACCACACATCCTTACCTGGGTGCTAGAGACGGAACTCAGAGCCTCACACTTGCGGAACAGCACCTTACTAGAGTTACCTCTCCCGCCCTGGCCTATAGCTGGGGATAGTACAAACACCCATTGCTCTGTGTCCTGACTCTGGGTGGAATGTGAGAAGATACTCCAAGTCCTGCCACTTGACTTCCTCAGCAGGGTGGACTGACACTACCTTGACCTGTGAGCCAGAAGGAACCCGTTCTCTCTTAAGTAGCTCTTTTCAGGGTATGTTTTAAAATCAGGGGATGGCGTATGTTCATTAGCCACTATGCACCTCTTCAGTGGTCCTTACACTTGTACAGGCAAATGATCCTTATAAGAACCACCGAGGAGCTTGCCATTTTACAGATAAAGAATCTCATGCACTTTTCACTTTTACCTGAACACAATCTCACTTGAACCTTCAAGATATTCAAAATATTCAAATAATATTTAAACATGCACAGTAACAAGCACAATTCCTCTCACCTAACTCTCCACACACCTTTTCCAGCTGTGATGGTTTGAGTATGCCTAGCCCAGGGAGTGGCACTGTTTGGAGGTGTGGCCTTGTTGGAGTAAGTGTGTCATGGTGGGAGTGAGCTTTAATACCCTAGTCCTACCTTCCTGGAAGTCAGTCTTCCTCTAGCAGCCTTCAGAAGAAGACGTAGAACTCTCGGCTCTGCCTGCACCATGCCTGCCTGGATGCTGCCATGCTCCTGCCTTGATGATAATGGACTGAACCTCTGAACCTGCAAGCCAGCCCCAATTAAATGTTGTCCTTATAAGAGTTGCCTTGGTCATGGTGTCTGTTCACAGCAGTAAAACCCTTAGATGTCAGCCCATGATGACAAGCTTAGCCTGTTCTGACCACAGCCACTCCTTTGGCTCTCCAGGCCATCTCACGCATATCTCAGTCAGTCAGTCAGTCAGTCAGTCACTGGGTGGATGGAACCTTAGGCTCTGGCCTGATATGAACTTAAACTGACACCTCCAGTGACACCCACCTGGAAAACACCAGTCAGATCCTTAAACAGCACTGCCTCACACTGCAACACAGCTCCTGCCTGCTCCTAAATCAACTCATTAGGAATTAATTCCGGGGAACTAAGTCTGGGTCTTCCAAGCATGTTTGCTTTCTTTTTGTTTGTTTGTCTTGATTGGCTTGGGTTGGTTTGTGTGTGATTTACATGTGTCAGTGTGTGTGTGTGTGTGTGTGTGTGTGTGTCTGTATCTGTGTGTATGAATATATATGTTCATGTGAGGGCATGTGTATTTATGTATGTGTGTGAATATGTATGTGTATCCATGAACCCAAGCATGTGCTCCTAGAGAGGCAGTTGTGAGTCGCTCACCCCTCTAGAACTCTAGCCCTGTGCTGGATTCTTTCTGCCCATCATCTCATTTAAGGTCTGACAGAAACGCCACAGCGCAGACTAAACACGCCCTCTCCAGTCCTTGCTTTCTGATCTGTCAGGTCTCTATTTTGGTGCTTCTACATCTCCACATTAAGCCGCACACATAAGCCTGCTCAGCTCTCCCAGCCTTGCTAGAACCTCAAATTGGGGTCTTTGACCACCTTTCCCTGCAGCAGGGAAAAAGCAAGTCTGCTCACACCTTAACACCTAGCAGGGTGGTATCTTTGATTTTGACCAAACTCCTAGCTGCTAAAATTCATGACATTGTCTGGGTCTTCCTTCTGTTTGACAGCAAGTAACAATCTAAGTGCCAATTCACAATCTAAATACAAAGTAACAATCTAAGTGCCAATTCACAATCTAAATACAAAGTAACAATCTAGGTGCCAATTCACAACCTAAATTCACAGTCTAAGCCTGCACAAGGTGGGAAAGAGTCAGCCTTGGCTAGGTGAGAGCCTGTCCTATGGCTGTCCTATTGGCCTTTGCAGTCCACCCGCAGCTCCCTAACCTTTCCCAGCCTTTTTTGTTTTGTTTTTTGCCTTTAGATTTTCTACTTAGGGCCAGCAAGATGGTTCAGTGAAAAAAAAAAAAAACAACTTGCCATATGACTCTGACAACCTGAGTCCCAACAGCAGACAGCAGAACCCACAATAAAAGGAAGAAACCTGACTCTAAAGAATTGTATGTATGTGTGTATATATGTGTATATATATGTGTGTGTGTGTATGCATATATATATACATATATATACCCACACATGTGAGCATGCACACAAACATGTACACACACATGCAACACGTGCACACACACATACATACACATACTACAAACATACTTAGACACACACACATACACACTCCCACACTCACATACATACACTCTCTCACACTCACATACAGATTGACACACTCACACCAAACAATCATAGAGACAATGATGACAAATTATGTTTAATGTCATATTCTTCTCCCTCTACAGTATTGTTTTTAACATCATGACCTCAGCTATGTACCTGGTAGTAACCTAATGAACTGGGTCTATTCTAAGTTGCTCATGTTTTTTATAGACCATGAACTAAAAGGTATACTCACATCCCAAACTCAATTAAGCACAAAACCAAAGCATGCGTGTCAGTCTTTCTCTTGACTTCCCATGTAGAATGATACTGTCATTTCTGCTGAAACTTAGAGTATAATTATCTTTTATTTTTTATACATAAAAAACCTAACATTTATTTAGCTTTAAACATATGCCAACCATCTTCTATAATTATTTAATAGTGATTATCATCATTGTTATCACCACTGCTTTCCAGAAGAGGACATGCAAGCCTGAACCGTTTGTTTATGTCACTTGTTCAAGGCCACTGTGAACCAAGCTACAATGCCAATATTTATTTGTTTACTTCTTTGCTTAACTAATTTTTTAAAACTTCCTACATGACTACTGTACTTATATCAACTCCACCTTTCTTCTCCAGCTCCTTCCCAGGTCCTCCCTCTCAAATTCATGAATCGCTCATCTTAATTACTGTTACACACACACACACACACACACACTACTGAGTTCATTTGGTGTTGTTCAAGAATGTAATCATCTTTTAGTGCTCCTTCTCTGCCACCTTGCCCCCAGTGACTGAGATCGATTTACATTTGAAAGTGTATCTTCTGGCTCCTTGTCCTTAACTCCACACCTCTTCAGCAGTATCTGGCCCACAGCAGTTACAATTGTCTCATTTCAGTCCTGCTGACACCTCTAGCATGGTCTGTGTGGCAAAACCTCAGCCCCTTTCACGTCCCTCTTTAGACTATTTCTTTAACAATATGTGAATCTCTATCTATCTATCTATCTATCTATCTATCTATCTATCATCAATCAGCTATCAGCTATCCGTTCTCCATAAGTACGCCTTCCTGTGTGATCTCCCTTCTCAGGTACATCTGAGGCAGGATAAGATGACAGAAAGTGAGGGGACCAGGAAGGGAAAGGAGCCCTCACCTGGGGTCTGGCTCTGGCCTTTAGCCAGCTGTGAAGCATCAATCATCAAGTGTCTCTGGCCTTTCTCCCTTCCCAGCTGGAAGCCTGTAATTTTCTAGGAATCTCACCAGAAACCTAATTTACAGAGAAAGTACAGCCTCCTAACCCTCCCGTGCAGCCCTGGTGGATCCTGGTTTCACCTCATCAGATTCAAGGCATATCAGAAAACCCTCTTCTCCTACTTCTGAAAATGAAAATGAAAGGAGAAAAGGGTTTCTTAGCAACCTTTCGAGATGTAACCTGAGAGCCACCAAAATTATATACACAGCTCGTGCTGAGACAGTTCATCCCCAGAGTCGCTTGAAGAGCCCATCAGGCAGCTGGGCATATCTTACTTTCCGGGACTCTCTTAGAAAAGTCCACGGCTGTACTTTTGGATGTGGGTGTGTCTTGTGAATGCCTTTCTTTCTCTTAATGTTCATGCTTAAAACCTACGTTTAAATTATCTTTAATGAAATCTCCAACTCTGATTTCTACTGACTAGTCTTGAAGTTGATTTCTGTCAAAACCACAAATTGGTCACTGTTTGGCCTGAGTTGAGGTCCCCAAAAGATTAGAAGAAGACTTCGGACTGCTGGGAGGAACAATATAGAGCTTGGTGTCTGCCCTTTACCTCTGATGCCTCCCTCTATTCCAGAGCTTAGCACATACTTGGCTGGGAGTGCCTTAAGATTAGATACAACAAACACTGACTAAATCTGTTACACTGGTGAGCTGGCCTCCATCTTTCTCCCAACACCACCTCTTCTATGGACCTCTAAGTCCCTTCCCTTGACCTGTTTCTTGTGGCTCAGAAGTGCTTTTGCTTACTGTCTCCTCCACAGCACTCCAGGTTGGGTCACTAAGTTCCTTTTTTTGACACAGCTCTCTGATTCACACTTCTCTTGTGCACAAACCTCCCAATTGCTTGTGGACTTAAAACAGGGCTGGAGGATACCTACACAGCTAAGAGCTCCTGCTGCCCTTGCAGTGCACCCAAGATGGGCTGCTGGAAGCCATACCATGGGGATCACAGCAGCGTGCAACTCCAGGTGCAGAGGACTTGACGCCATCTTCTGGCCCCTGAGGGCAAGCACACACATGTGCCATCTACACATAAGTATGCATTCTTGCACATAATTAAAATCAAATAAATATTTTTAAAAATATAAACAAAGTCAGTGATACTAACTAGAGTTAGTGCAGGACTCTCAACTTGTTGGTTGTGACCCCTTTGGCAGTCAAATGACCCCTTCACAGGGGTTAGTATATCAGATCTTTCCCATATCAGATATTTACATGACAACTTATAGTAGTAGCGAGATCATAGTTATAAAGTAGCAATGAGAATAATTCTATGGCTGAGGGTCACCACACCCTGAGGTACTGTATTAACGGGTTGCAGCATTAGCGAGATTGAGAACCACTGACTGACTGGATAAAAGCAGTTGGGCTGGAGCCGGATGACCTGCGCTCAATCCAGAGAGCCCAGCTCCTGGGAGAACCAACTCTTCCTCCCTTGCATTACCTTCTGACCACACAGGAGCACCAGGGCATACATGTTGCCAAAAAAATAAATAAATAAATTAAATAAACAGATATCAAGTAAAATAAGTTTTTAAACCTGACATTTAAGTCCCCACAGTAGAACAAGGCCAACATCTCCTTCCAGATCTTTTATCACAGGTGCCTAATAACCCTCCCCCCCCCACTCCCCCTCCCCCTCCCATCCAGCACGGTACCATACAGCCAACCACATTCTGAGCTTCAGTACTCTGCTTCCTTGTGAACTCCTTTCATGTGAGAAATTGTTACCCATGACATCACTCCTGACCCAACACGGACAAGTAACCCAACACGTACTCCTCATACTTCTCTGCTCATGCTACTTTGATGAACTGAATCCTTTCTAGCTTGCTCACGTTAAGGACAACCTCACTGAGAACCCGAGATCTAACCCAAAACTACAGGCTCTTTAGCTCACGTTCTACCTCATAATACATCTCCATGTTAAAACTTTACCCTTTCCCAATGCCTCAACACACCACATGTAGGCTAGAAGTTCCCCGTCGTGATGGCCTTGCGTTGAATTGACTTTCCCAAAGACAGCCAAATATATCATCTAAGTTCTCTCTCACTGCTTATACACCTCACCTTGAGTTGCTCTCTTAGTCCCCTATCTATGGTGTTAAACTGGATCTCTTGGATGGACACACACATACACACACACACACTCATGCAAGCACACATGCACGCACACACACACACACACACACACACATGAGTTACTGTTTGGTTAGAACACATGACTGAAGTTGACTTGGTTTTCCTGTGCCTCTTCTAGGTTTCCTCTCGTAGCTACCCCTGACTGTCTCATGAAAGAACATAAAATATCTGTATCGTGTATTAAGACGCCTTGTCTGTGCCAGCTAACACATGCAAACTCGTGAAGCCAAAAGGCTTCTGTCCAGCACAGGAGGCAGTTAGTCAAGTGGATGCAGACCACAGAATGGGAGGGAGGCCTTGCTAGCAGAAGATTAATATCTAAAATATACAAAGAATTTAAATGACTGAATAAGAAAGCAAACAGCCCAACCAATAAATGAGCTAATGAAATGAACAGACAGTTCTCAAAAGACAAAATGTAAATGGTCAATAAACACTTGAAAAGTGCTCAGCCTCACCAACCATCTGAGAAATGTGCATCAAAACTGTATTGGGATGGGGCTGGAGAGATGGCTTAGCGGTTAAGAGCACTGGCTGCTCTTCCAGAGGTCCTGAGTTCAAATCCCAGCAACCACGTGGTGGCTCACAACCATCTGTAATGAGATCTGATACTCTCTTCTTGTGTGTCTGAAGACAGCTACAGTGTACTTATATATAATAAATAAGTCTTTTAAAACACTGTATTGAGACTTTCTTACCCCCGTCAGAATGGCAATCATTACAAAAACAAACAAAACCCCCAAATGCTAGTGTAAGGACAACACAAACCCCACCTGTCTCCATTTAAGGACCAGGCCTGATTTTGAAAAAGGCTATAAGGCAACACCTCCAGGGACAGACCATAAAATCCAGAACAAGATCATAAAAGCCCCTCCCAAAGAACAGTTTGAGGATAACCACAAAACTGGGGAACTATCCTCTCTCAGAATGAGCTATCTGCGCTGGGCAGCCCGATTTCATCACATGATTGAATGTTCATGACACAGGAATGCAGACCACTGACCACCCGTAACACCCCTCCCAGCACGCACCAATGAAATGTTAGATTACCTAATCCTTCTAAAGAGTCCCCCAGGTGTCCTTATCTAGGGTCGCCATTTCAAAGAACAGTAGACCCACACACACACACACACACACACACACACACATGCTGGCTGTTTCTGCAGAACAAAGGCTCTTTGTTTTTGTCTACAATCTGAGTCTGGGGTCTTCCTTCAGCAATTTTCAGGCCCTTGCATTAAGAGGATAAATGTGGACATAGGGGACATTTATACTCTGCTAGAGGAAATATAAACTAATCCAACATGAAAGTCAGCACAAAGATTCAAAACTCTCAAGCTAAATCTTCTAATGACCCAGCTATACAGCTCCTGAGTATTTACCGCCAAAGACTCCAGGTCAGCATATTACAGAGATATGTGCACACCAATGTTTACTGCAGAACTATTTATAACAGCTACATCATGAAACCAATGCAGGTGCCCAACAGCAGACATGGGTAAGGAAACTGCGTTGTACATATACAATGGGATTTTTTTCAACCAAAAATAAGAATGAAGTCATGCTACTTGTAGGAGAATACATGAAACTAGAAACAGTTGTATTTAAGTGAATTTAGTGCCAGACAAATATTGTATGTTTTCTCTCATTTGTAGTTCCTAGATTCCACATAGATATATAAAATTTTGTAAGTATATTTGACATGAAAATGAAGCAAAACTTCCAGGGAATGAAGTAGGCTAACAAGCGGAAGTGGGGAGGGGCTATCAGGAGGGAGTGGGGAGGGCTAACAGGAGGGAGAAGGGAGGGGCTAACAGGAGGGATTGGGGAGAGTTAACAGGAGGGATTGGGAGAGTTAACAGGAGGGAGGGGAGGAGTTAACATGAGGGAGTGGGGAGGGGCTAACAAGAGGGAGTGGGGAGGGGCTAACAGGAGGGAGTAGGGAGGGGCTAGGAGGAGTGGCAGGGTTAATGAGAGAGAGTGGGGAGGGGCTAACAGGAGGGAGTGGGGAGGGGTTAACAGGAGGGAGTGGGGAGGGCTAATGAGAGAGTGGGGAGGGGCTAACAGGAAGGAGTGGGAAGAGCTAATGAGAGAGTGAGGAGGGGCTAACAGGAGGGAGTGGGGAGGAGTTAACCGGAGGGAGTGGGGAGGGGCTAACGGGGGGAGTAGGAGGGGCTAATAGGAGGGAGTGGGAGGGGTTAACAGGAGAGAGTGGGGAGGGGCTAGCAGGAGGGAGGGGGAGCAGCTAACAGGTCTGGATAGGAAGGAAAAGGATAAGGGACACTAAAGGAATACGGCCATATAGAATACATGTTTTATGAAGATGGCCTTATGTAATACAGCATCATGTATGGCTATGAAAATGTACAATATAATACAGAACATGAAATAAAATAACAAGTAGGGTTCCCTCCATCCAATTCCATCTCGTTTTTAAAACTCTCCCTTGATTTCTCGGTTCTACTTTGGCTCTGAGTTTTTCTCCTTTTTCCCAGCAAAGCTCCATAAACGATCATGGGGAAGTCTCTCCTCTGTCCCCTGCTCAGCCACGGACACTGAGGGGAAAATGTGTTTGGCTGTGAGCCATCTCCAGGCTCCCTCTTTAGATGAGTATATAAAATCTCATCTCTCTCCTGATACCCAGTGCATCCTAGCGAAGATGCCTGTGCCTCTCAGAGCCTTCTGTGTGGTGAGGATGACTGACCCAGGGAGCAACCCAAGATGAGTGTCTAGAGTCCTCCTTACAACACCTCAGTCACTAAAATGATGGCACTGTTGCACTTTCTTCAAAATGCATACTTGTGTTATTATGTTAAATATATCCACAGACTTTTGAAATTATAAATAGAAACCCGCTGACCCCCACAGCCAGGGCAAGTGACTCCCTCACATTCCATGGCATTCCCTCATGGTGGATAACCCAGGGTCCGACTCACCAAGCAATGTGCGTCTCTACAATTGTATGACTTCAGGTCATAAGGACTTTCTGTCCCCTAAGAAGCACAGACTGGACAGTAAATAAAGAAGCTGTAGAAAAGCCTCAAAATGAGGGCATTATTTTAGAGCCTCTTTCGTGTTTACAGCTCTCCCTCTCTCTCCCCATTCCTCCCTCTATCCCTATAACCCTTGGCTCATATTGTCTCACTGATGGTGGATTGTACTATTCCTACAGACAGCTGAGGTTCTCGATTTAGAAACCATCCATGGTATTTGTATAGCTCAGTGCTTGTCATGAATGAAACTCTGGGGTTCGGTCCCCTGTACTGAGTAAACCGGGTGTGGTGTGCAAAACTGGAGAGCTGGAAGATGGGGGCTCAGGAGTACAGGGCCATCCTCGGCTACATAGCAAGTTTGAGGCTAACCTGAGTTACCCAGGAACCTCTATCCAACAAAAGAAAAGTGACAGGCAGGAGAGACAGTTCAGTGGTTAAGATTATCATTCCTTGGCTAAGATCAAAAACTCAGGGGACAGCGGATGCTAGAGAGGATGTGGAGGGAGAGGAACACTCCTCCATTGTTGGTGGGATTGCAAACTGGTCAAACCACTCTGGAAATCAGTTTGGCAGTTCCTCAGAAAATTGGACATAGTAGTACCTGAGGACCCAGCTATACCACTCCTGGGCATATACCCAGAAGATGATCCAACATGTAATAAGGACACATGCTCCATTATGTTCATAGCAGCCTTATTTATAATAGCTAGAAGCTGGAAAGAACCCAGATGTCCCTCAACAGAGGAATGGATACAGAAAATGTGGTACATTTACACAGTGGAATACTACTCAGCTATTAAAAACAATGAATTCATGAAATTCTTAGGTAAATGGATATAACTAGAAAATATCATCCTGAGTGAGGTAACCCAGTCACAAAAAAACACACATGGAATGCAGTCACTACTAAGTGGATATTAGCCCAAAAGCTTGGAATACCCAAGACCCAATTAACAGACCACATAAAAAAAGAAGAAAAACCAAAGTGTGGATACTTTGATCCTTCTTAGAAGGGGGATCAAAATACTCATGGCTCACAGTCTGAGCATAGGGTCCCCAGTGGAGGAGCTAGAGAAAGGACCCAAGGAGGTGAAGGGGTTTGCAGCCCCATAGGAGGAACAACAATATGAACCAACCAGTACCCCTAGAGCTCTCAGGGACTAAACCACCAACCAAAGAGTACACATGGAGGGACCCATGGCTCCAGCTACATGTGTAGCAAAGGATGGCCATTTCAGACATCAATGAGAGGCCATTGGTCCTGTGAAGGCTCGGTGCCCTGTGAAGGCTCGGTGCCACGGTATAGGGAAATGCCAGGTCAGGAAAGTGAGGCGGGGGATTGGTAAGCGGTGGCGGGGGGGGGGGGGGGTTGGGGGGGAGCAATGGGATGGGGGTTTTCAGAGGGGTAACAAGGAAAGGAGATACCATTTAAAATGTAAATAAAGCAAATATCTAACAAAAATAGAAGACAAAAAATTCTCTAATACAAATAAATAGGAAGACAAAAAAATTCTCTGATATAAATAAGTAAATAAATAAGAGTATCATTCATGCAAAGGACATGGGTTTGATTCCCAGCGCCTCATATAATGGCTCACACCACCTGCAATTCCAGGTTCAGATGGTCTGATTCCCTCTTCTGGCCTCTGTGGCAGCCAGGTGTGTGCATGCTGCACAGAAATACAAGCAGGCGAAACAGTCATACAGGTGAAATAAAAAGATAAGTAATTGTAGAAAATTAAAAGATGGTGATTTTTTTTCCCATTCTTAAATTTTCTATGAGGATATGAAAGTGATTCTCTCTTTGGCCACACCTGACAACCCCCAAAAGGAGGGGGATAAATTGTGCTATAGGTGCTATTTATAAAACGTAGATGGACTAGCACTTGCTATGTGTCAAAAGAAGTTTATATCTATAAAGATGTCACTTCCCTAGAAGGTGAGAGGTGATCCACTCAGGACATGTGTCTGGGTTTTCAGCACTGCAAAGCTGTACTTAGGTATTCATGGAAGGGTCTCCCGCTGGCTCCCACCTCAAAGCTGTGAGGACAGAGTGCCTAGCCTTCCCTCAGTTGATACTAATAACAGCCAAGAGTCTGCGAGTCACTAAGCATTTGTTTTCTAAGCCCCCTGTAGTCTAGCACATATGCTCACCACCAACTCTGTCTGCAACCATCTTACTAGGAGGGAAAATGCCACTCTCTCTGACATGGCTCAGAGCAGTGGGGAAGGAGTCCGTCGTCATCAGCGTCGAACGCTGAGTTTAAGCCTTCGCTATGACAATACCAGCAATTTCATACGGTGGATGCTCTTGACCTCATCTCCTGAAAGACCCACAGAGGTTGGCCATCAAGTTCAAGGCTCTATGAGCCACAGAACACCAAGTATTTAAACCAAAGGCAGAGCAAAGGACTGAGTATCCAAAAAGAAAATCTATGCAGAAAACGCTGTACTGTGCACCACCGCCTCAGAGCAGACCGTCACAACCACTCTGTGTTGGCCTTGAAGATGCAGCTGCCATCTTACAAGACCTCCCAGCCACCTTCTCTTCCTAGATATGATCTCTGGCGTAAGCTCGTCTTTGCTTGTCTAGTGTGCCGATTTCAAGAATCCTTTCTCACGGCCACAGGGATGAAATTTGTAGGATACGCGCAGACAAGCAAGACTCAGTCACAGAGGGCTGTTACTTGGCAAGTTGTTTTCCTGTATTTTATTCTCATGTTCTAACTGGACTTGCTCCTCTACCCTGAGCTTTCTGTTCAGATCTAGTCTTTAAGATCTTGGTCTTGGCCCCATGCAAACTGCCGCTTTTATAGGTTGTTTGGTTTGGTTTGGGTTTGGGTTTTAACCTTTGATCAGTCACCGCAGCAGTTAGAAACAATGAAACCTCTGTGCGCTGCTGTTGGAGAGATAGTCCCGGCGTCCTGTTTAAAGTCCTGCCGAAGAATACGCTTTCGGGGCAGAGTCCAAGAGACTCATGTGCTTCTCCTTCAAGGAAAATGTGTGGTGGGATGGTTTATATCCACACAGGATGCCCGTTACCACTAAGTACGATAGCAGCTGTTGCCATACAGGATTTAGGGGTTCAGCTGAACTTGGTTCTGGGCATGTTCAGTTCTGGGTGCTAAGACAAAGCTTGGACTGGACTACTCTTGTGTGCTACAATATGAGTGGGTTAAAGGTGGAGACAGAAGGGTCCAGAGGCAGAGTCGGACACATGGGAGAGCTGAATCGAACATGAAGACAGGGTTAGAAAAGACCTCTGGTACTGACCAGCTGAGAAAGTGCTCTGAAAACCAGGACTGCTCAAGAAAGTTTGACAAGATATGCAAAGCCAACCCTCCCCTCCCCATAGGAACATCTCCACCATGTGCTCGCTCATCCAGGAAAGCAGATTAGTTTTGACCAATTCAGAGAAGAATTGAGTTCTATGGCTCTGGACTATCTTGGGACAAACACTAAAAGAGGGTGTGGTTCCTGGTGTACATTTTCAACTTGAATGGATCTGGAATCAACTCAGAACCAGCCCCTTGTCTACACTAATGTGGAGACTCATCTCCCAGGACTAACAGCATTCCCTGGATGGGACCCTGAACTGTATATATATAGAGAGGTTGGGAACAGCCTGTGCTGACCCTTCTCGGCCTCCCAGCATGGGACACAGTGTGACCAGCTCCCTCAAGCTCCTGCCGCCATGATTTCCCTGCCCATGGGGAGCCAACATCAACCCTTTCCCCCTTAAGCCAGGGTGTTTTATCACAGTACCAGAAAATGAACTAAGACAGAAAACATACGTATACTAAAGGCGGGACAGGAGTCCCAGAAATCTGTGTTACCCCTCAGAAAGCACCAGGCATCTGTGTTATCCCTCTAGATGTCCCAGACATCTCTGTTACCCCCCAAAGGATACTTAGGCATGAGAAGAGCATAGGCCTGCACGCTTATGATGCCAGCATGACCAGGCATCAGTACTGACTCCCTCTGACCTTGCTTTCCCCACTGTGAGACAGTGGCTTTAGATCTGTGAGGGTAAGCAGCATCATGGAGATGGACTTACCATGTGGGGATGATAGGGTTTTCCCCCTTTTCTTTCTGCTGCAATAAATATTAAGTCAAAAGAGCCTTGACTCAAAAAAAGAAAAAAAATAGTATGTGACCTTTCCATATATGTGGCTCCTTTGTCCCTAAATCTTTGACCTAATTATTTACAGCTGCTACATCAAAACCTATGCAGAAGGTGGGGCTACAAGAGAGTGTATGCTCTGTATTGGGTCACCCATCTTCCCACTACGGTTTTAGTGCATGGCGGAAGTTGGTACTTTCCCTCCAGGGTCCTGGTATCACTGGACCAATCTCAATGTTGATCGAAACTCTCATGCCCTTTGTTCTCACTCTCATCAGAAACCTGGACGCCTCTGGGTGTGTAGTGATGTCACCGTCTAAGGAAACCCACTGCTCCTCCCCAAGTTAGGGACTGGACCAATCATCAGGTCTATGAGGAGAGGCCACCTCCCACATCTTCCCAAAGGCATCCCATGTGACACCTAGAGAGAGTGGGAGTCTACTAATAGGAACAGCCCAGAACAGCACCCACAGAGCCTACAGCTCAGACCAGCCAGCCCCTTTTCTGTACCCTGAAAACAGAAAGCAAGCACTCCGCCGGTAGGGTGGTCTAGGGACCATCAGAACCTCGGGGCGCAGGCCCTTACATGCCTGGGGAGGTAAAGTCCAGCTTGAACCTCCCTCCTCCTCCCTCCTCCTCGCAGGTCCTCCAAACACCTCCAGAACACTGCAAGTCTAGCAGCATTTCTGTGATGGAAAACAGCCTTGGCTCTGGGCAAAAGACTCCAAGCAGCCCTGACAAGCAGGCAGGACACCAAAACCTTCAAGAGGGTCTCGGACTTACCTCTCGGAAATCCCCCCCCCCTTGCCCTCTACTCCTGTAACTTTTGAAGATACCTCACACATCTTAGGTCCCTAAGATCCCCGGAATTAGTTGACTGGAGGTTGCTTTAGCTTTACAAAGAATAAAATAGGTAGTGTATCGGGTGTTACGTCAATAGGATAGGAAATCCAGTGATCCTGATGAATCAGTCAGGACTCGGGGATTAGCCAGCTCTCTGGGTCCCCAGCATGCAGACACCAGTCTTACAGAATGCCTTTAAAGCAGAGGCAGAGAGTCTCATTGCTTTACACTCAAGAGCCATCAAAAATTCTCAAAAATGTAAGCAGGCTGACGGTCCACAGGCTGAACAGTGAAGCCCTACGGGCTTTCTGGTCTGATTCCGCACCTTCTAATACCTTCTTTGCAGAGACACTTCACATAACATAATGTACCGTCCGTCTCAGCAGAAGCACTCAGATAAGCTTCAAGAAAACTTATGGAAAATAAAGTATTGATTGTACGCGAGACCCACAAACAGCGCACATTATCACTGCCGAGGGTCAGCAGTGCACAGCATCATCGCAGAGACTGATGTAGGTCGGCACGGAGACGGCCACACCACCTCACCAAGATAGGTGCCACCACACTAACCGACCCGCTCCCAGCCCTGTCCCTCGGGGTTCAGTTGACTATCTAGAAACTGTTACAAATCAGAGTTAAAGTCCCTTGAAACTGCTGATACCAGCACAAGCCAGTGCCCAGCCACCCTGGCGGCAGCGCGCCAAGTGTGCTGTTTCAAAGTCAGGCGTTAGGAGGCAGCAATGGCTCAAAACCACAAGGCAGAGCCTGCCGCGGCTTCAGGAAGTTGGGAAAAAGAAACGCCAGACTATGGGAAACAGAAGACCAGTCTGAGACAAACTTCTGGGACTTCGGAGTCCAGGTGGCGAACAGGCAGAGGGGCAGGGCTTGTCTCTCTCATCAGGACTCGAGTGAGACCACCTGAGTCCCGTATTCTGCATTTCATCATCTCTATTAAACAACAAGAAACCTCCAGCGGGGAGTCTAAAGGGTTAAACAGCCCTTAAAGCCTCCCCCCAACCCCCCATCTCACTGGGTTGTTTTGCTCTTGGCTCTGGAAGCAGAAAGGCTGCCGCTGTGGGGTTCTGCGCCCCACCTTAGAAATGTGGTCTTCAATGTAAACATTTTTCCTGCCACCCTGGGACGCCAGACCAGCCTGGGCTCAGTTGCTCCTTCTGGCTGAGCTACCTCTCAGATCGAAAATAACACTGTGGCCGCTTTCATGTGCCAGTGTTCCGTTTGCCTTTTTAAGGTTACCTGTGGCATGTGCTCTAATCCAAAGTATAATGTTTCAGGTAACCGATCTGTCTGACTTTCAGGAAGTTAAATACGGGCACTTTTTTCACTTTCTCAAACAGGAAACTACCTTTGTTATTTTAATCATGGTTCGTTGAAATATTTAAATGACAAGACATTTTGCTCAAGTCACCTTTAAAATGGTTTGGCTTTTAAGTAGCAAAAGAACTCTTCTCTCTCTCTCTCCTCTCTCTCTCTCTCTCTCTCTCTCTCTCTCTCTCGATGTCTATTGTGAGAAAATATGCTCACATAATTTATACTACAATTTTACCTCATGCATAAATGGGGAGAAATCATGATGGCTGTAAATTAAAACGACAATGTACACGGGGTGCTTAGCTCACAGAAGCCCCTCCAGAGCTAGCCCCCGTGACACTCACATTGTATCTTAAACTGCTCCGTTAGCATGGTTAGCATGCGTGGGTTCCATGCTTAGCAATCCTCAGCACCACACAGAACACCAGAGGAAGCAGCAGTGAGAACGCTGATTGTCACCAGTAAAGAACAGCTAAGTCAACCAGAATTCACATGAAACGACGCAAACATGGCCGGAAAGCCCCTTCCCTTCAAGGCGTGCATGCTCATTCCAAAGTCCTCCGACAAGCAAACATCAGCTCGGTGGCAACGAACCCTGAACAGGGATGGAAGAAAAGAGCACACGTTACTCACAGTTCTTAAGACATCTCTCCACATCCTTCCGGTTCCGACGGGTGACGAGGGGGCAATCTAGCAGGCAAAAAGAAGAGGAAAGCGAGTGTTAGTCGTCGGGGGGAAATTCACATCTCCGGGTTCTCTTGAGGCACTTCCCACAAGATCCCAGCACACGCAGAGAAAGGAAAAAGTTGGAAGAATCATCGCACCCTCGTTCTTTACAATCACGCGGAGCTCCAAACTTTCCCAGCTCAGACCGCTCAGGGTCCTGGACAGCACGACGTCCAGCCTCGGCCCCACTGGAGACGGCGGAGTCCACGGGGCCACGGTAACTCCAGCGCCCCGTCCACAGCTCCCGCTTCTCTCCCAGTCTCCATTCACTCTTTCCCTTCCTGGGGAAAGCTCATAGGTCTGCTCTCCGTGCCCCCCTAGCCAGGCCTGGCTTTGAAATGCATTTCAATCTCTCCACACAGACTGCTTTCATTGCATTTAGAGTACCACTAAGGCCCGGCTTTAAAAGCTACGGATTCTTTTTTTTTTTCTTTAGCCTTCCTCACAAAGGAAGGGTATTTTGTAAATTACCAGCTCGTTCAGATCAACAAAAGGTACTTTCATAGAAAGCCCCATTTCATTTTGCTCAAATTTGATTACAAGGATGGAGAAAAGGGAAGGAAGTCAAAAAGAAAACCCCAGATGGCTTTTCCATTCATCGCGGTGAATGAGCTTTATCTCTGCCTTTTGAAACCGCAGCCGTGGAAAAGCATTTCTGTTGGCTTAAAAAACTTGACAAAAATTATTGGTTTGCCATTTCTCATGCAACAGCCATTGGGAACTGGATGAAAAGACTTTTTCATGGGATCGCCTGCTTGGATCAAAATAATGGAGATTAGGTATTTCATTATAAATTACAGTGGGAGATAGAGCGCCTGTCATATTAATAGCTACCTGCTCGTGGCCTTCAATGTAGCTGTTCTCCTAGACAAAGGACCAAGAGGGTTGTCTATTGAGCTCGTACTTTAGGCCTGATCAATTTTCTATCATCAAGGCAAAAGGTGAGCGGACTAACAAAGGAATTCACACATGACTGACCTCATAAGCCTATAGATAAAACAGCTTAAAGAGGCAAAATACATCCTGAAATTATGGATGATAAACTACATAAAGATGGAGAAGAAAACAGAGTGGAGGACCGGAGAGGAGAGCCGTCTCTATAATTCTCCCTCTTTTGGCCAAATGGACACATTAAAAGCGACTTGTTCTCAGCTGCAGATAATTGCAGCCTGTGGTTTGCAGTGGTCGGCTAGAAATCCTTCCGCCTACTCCTGCCCCCCTCCCCCCCAGGCACCGGCTCAGTCATTCCCTTCGCTATTAACGGCGGCATTGTGTTCAGGATAAAGCTTCTACCGAGTCACACTTAAAAACTGAAAAAGAAAAAAAAAAAGAAGAAGAAAAAGAATCACACACAGCACAAGCTTCCGATGCTGCGCCGTGGAAGATGGTATTTATTCTCTGCTCCGGGTTCCTGACCAGCATGGCAATTCCACTAGGAACCTAAGGCAGCTTAGAGGCTAAGCTGTACCCGGAATTAAAACTCGGAACTTGAGTGAGGTCCGGTGAGATAAGGGACTCAGTGACGATGCTCTCAGACACCAGTGAAAACAAGCTCCTACAGCAGAGACCCAGAAAGGGATGGGTGCTTCCAGCTCACCCCAGATGGGTGGTTGGGGGGGGGAACTTTATATTTCTACTCAAAGTCACCCAAATGACTGCAGATATAATTGTAGTCCTTTACCTTCTGCTATTGCAAAAGAATTGCCATAGAATTGCCCTCAACTTTCCTAAATAGAAAACAGGGTTAGACTTTCTGGTCACTAGACTTTCTGCTTTTTGAATTGGGGTGATAGTAAAGATAGTATCTTTCAGGGATAAAAACCACGGTTCAGTTGTCCCCATGGCCTGAAAATACAGTCTAACAGTGCACATACAATACATAATACACCTAACACTAGATAAAAACCTACGTGAGTAGGAGAAATTTTCTGTGCTATTTTAAACCACAGAGCAATATAAGGTTATTAATATAAAAGGGCTTTTAACTGCTTAAAAGCTTGAGAAATACTATAAAAATCCATGGCAGCAATTGTCAAAATAAGGCCACATTTGGATGGGTACCTGTGACTGGACATAATGGCTTCCAGACCTTGGGCATGAGTGGCTTTAGTGTATACTCACATACACAATGATGGCACTGTAATAACATAAAGATCAATTACGTATGGATCAAGAAACAAGAATGCCATGTGATCTTTGCCGTATTCAATGGTTCCACATTGTCTTCAACTGCACTGCCTTCATTAGTCCATCAGAGAGTCCTGGAGCCTTAGACTGTCTTCATCATTCCAAGAGAGAAAATTCAAGGTTATTAACTGGTAGGTGCCAGGGAACAGACAGCCTCTTCCAAGCATGGTATAAACCCTGGCTTGGCATGATCCTCAGAGGGTGATATACAACACGTCTTAGGATTCAGAAATTCTATGTAGCCCTTGACCAAGTTATTCTGCCTCTAGGAATCAACCCAGTAAAAAATCGCCAGAAGATGAAGATAAAGATTACCAGCCCTTCCCCCAAAAGATATTTACTGCCTTTTTCCTTTCTGTTTGCTGCAGTAAACGCCACACACAAAAGGGACTTGGAGAGGAAAGGGTCCGTTTGGCTTCTGTGTCACTATTGTATCCATTGCGGGGGTGGGGGGGTGGGAGTCAGAAATGGAAGCAGAAACCATGGAGGAACGATGCTCACTGGCTCCCCCTCCATGCCATGCTCAACTTGCCAGGGAATGGTACTGCCCACAGTGGGCTGGGCCATCTCACATCAATCATTAACCAAGGAAAAAACCGTCTTCACAGCCTTGTCTACAGGTCAATCTGGTGGGAACATTTTCTTAGCCAAGGTTCCCTCTTCCCAGGGGAACACTAGCTTGTGTCAAACTGACAAAAATTTAGCCAGCACACTGACCAACAATGGATCAGAGAAGTGCTTAGGGATACAAATCCAGGACACATACTTGCTGAGCCCCAGTAACAATAAGTTGGTGGCTTTGGTCTTCTATGCTTTAGCTCTCACTCCTGTAAGTCAGACTCAGACTTTTAACCCCAGAGCTTGAAAGGCTGAAGCAGGAAGAGGAGTTCCAGGCCACTGCAACCTCTGCAGTAGTTCTAGTCTAGCCTGAGCTACCTATCAAGACCCTATCTCAAAAAAACGGGTCAGAGAGGTGGTGGACCAGGTGTGATGATGCATACCTTTAATCCTAGTACTCAGAAGGTAACAGCAAGGGATGTTTCTAGGTTCAAGGCCAGTTTGGTCTACATAGTGAGACCTTATATAAGAAAGAAAGAAAGAAAGAAAGAAAGAGAGAGAGAGAGAGAGAGAGAGAGAGAGAGAGAGAGAGGAGGGAGGGAGGGAGGGAGGGAGGGAGGGAGGGAGGGAGGGAGGGAGGGTGCTTTTACCAGTTTGCAATCCCACCAACAATGGAGGAGTGTTCCTCTTTCTCCACATCCTCTCCAGCATCTGCTGTCCAGAGGTTTTTATCTTAGCCATTCTGACTGCTGTGACAGAATCTCAGGGTGGTTTTGATTTGCATTTCCCTGATGATAACGATGTTTCTCAGCCATTCGGTATTCCTCAGCTGAGAATTCTTTATTTAGCTCTGTACCCCATTTTTAATAGGGTTATTTGGTTCTCTGGAGTCTAACTTCTTGAGTTCTTTGTATATACTGGAGATTAGCCCTCTATCGGATATAGGATTGGTAAAGATCTTTTCCCAATTTGTTGGTTGCTGTTTTGTCCTATTGACCGTGTCCTTTGCATTACAGAAGTTTTGCAATTTTATGAGGTCCCATTTGTCAATTTTTGATCTTAGAGCATAAGATATTGGTGTTCTGTTCAGGAAATTTCCCCTGTGCCCATGTGTTCCAGGTTCTTCCCCACTTTCTCTTCTATTAGATTCAGTGTGTCTGGTTTTATGTGGAGATCCTTGATCCACTTGGACTTGAGCTTTGTACAGGGAGATAAGAATGGATCAATTTGCATCCTTCTACAAGTTGACTGCCAGTTGAACCAGCACAATTTGTTGAGGATGCTGTCTTTTTCCACTGGATGGTTTTAGCTCCTTTGTCTTTGCTGGTGGGATTGCAAGCTGGTACAACCACTCTGGAAATCAGTCTGGAGGTTCCTCAGAAAATTGGACATAGTACTACCAACTATACCACTTCTAAACATATACCCAGCATGTAATAAGGACACAGGCTCCACTATGTTCATAGCAGCCTTATTTATAATAACCAGAAGCTGGAAAGAACCCAGATGTCCTTCAATAGAGGAATGGATACAGAAAATGTGGTACATTTACACAATGGAGTACTACTCAGCTATTAAAAACAATGAATTCATAAAATTCTTAGGCAAATGGATGGAACTAGAAAATATCATCCTGAGTGAGGTAAACCAGTCACAAAAGAACAAACATGGTATGCACTAGCTGATAAGTGGATATTAGCCCAAAGTTCGTAATACCCAAGATACAACTCACAGACCACATGAAGCTCAAGAAGGAAGACCAAAGTGTGGATACTTTGATCCTTCTTAGAAGGGGGATCAAAATACCCATGGCTCACAGCCAATGAATTAACTGAGCATAGGGTCCCCAATGGAGGAACTAGAGAAAGGACCCAAGGAGTTGAAGAGGTTTGCAGCCCCATAGGAGGAACAATGATATGTACCAACCAGTACCCCAGAGCTCCCAGGGACTAAACCACCAACCAAAGAGTACACATGGAAGGATTCATGGCTCCAGCTTCATATGTAGCAGAGGATGGACTTTTCAGACATCAGTGAGAGGAGAGGCCATTGGTCCTGTGAAGGCTCGATGCCCCAGTGTAGGGGAATGCCAGGTCAGGAAAGTGGTAATCAGGGGGAGGAGGGGGCTAGGGGGCTTTCAAAGGGGTAACAGGGAAGGGGGATACCATTTGAAATGTAAATAAAGGAAATATCTAATAAAATAAAATAGATAAAAATGAAAGAGGAAAAAAGGAAGGAAGGAAGGGAGGAAGGGAGGGAGGGAGGGAGGGAGAGAGGAAGGAAGGGAAGGAGGGAGGGAGGAAAGGAGGGAGGGAGGGAGGGAGGGAGGGAGGGAGGGAGGGAGGGAGGGAGGGAGGGAAGAGTGGAAGGCTCTCCAAAGTGCTGTCATAATACTAAAAGAAATAGCAGAAAAGGAACTTTACGGAAGAGAGGAAAATACTTGTAAGTGTCCATCTGAAAAGGTTTTGGCATCTAGAATATGTCAGGAAAACATACTACAGAGCAACATATAAGCAGTAACAGTGGGCAACAGACTGAAACAGAGATTGCACAAAAGAAGGTGTACAAACGGCTGGCAGCCGTCTGAAAGCGGCTGCCTAACCCCGTGAATGAACCCCCTGCACACTGCTGTCGGGACAGCTCAGTGAACCAAGGCACCCGCCACTGAGCCTGAGGCCCCCACTTCAATCCTCAAAACCCGCATGATGCAAGAAGAGAGCCAGCTCCCGAACACTGTCCTCTGACTGTACCACGTGTACCTTGGCAGATACGCACACATGCGCTTCGGCTCCTCCCTCCAAATACAAAGCAAAAGTCCACAACGAGCTACGATCCCAACATGGAAAGTGGCTACTACTAAAAAGACTAAAAATAGTAAGTTCTAGAAGGAATATGAGAAAGTGAACCCCTACAACTCTTGATTCAACTATGTATGAAGGTTTCTTAAAACCCTTAAAAACAGAATGATTCAGGGCTGGGGAAGAGAGCTTATCAGTTAAAAGCTACTGGCTACTCTTCCAGAGGACCAGGGTTCGATTCCCAGCACCCACATGGTGGCTCACAACCATCTGTAACTCCAGTCCCAGAGGTCTGTGCATGTACATAGTGCACAAACATACACGTAGTCAAAATGCCTGTACACTTAAAAAATTTTACATGAACAAAACCTAGAAATACCATATGGCCTGTTAATCCCTCTGTTAGTATACAACTCACGAAAATGAAACCTGTGTTCTCCCAGCAATAGTATTCAGAACAAGGAAGCCTGGGTAGAAAACAGAAGAAGTGGAGACCCCAGAATAGATTAGCACTGGATAGTCTTTAGTAACTAAAACAACTAGAAAGCTGTAGATTCTCCGAGACAGTCTTGTCTTAGGAGTCACAGTCTTACTACATCTAAGCTGACCTTGGGCTCACAACCCTGACCTTGGGTCTCTCAGGAGCTGAATTACAGGTGTGTACACCTGGCTTCCTAAGACATGGTTAGCATCATCCAGAAACAGGACAAAATGGGGTTGAAGTTGTAAAAATCAAAATGAATTCTGATATTTTCGGTTCATACCTTTCTGAAAGAAAAAAAAATGCATCAAATTGAAAACCGAGACACTTTGCGAAACTTCTGTTAGTAGAGAGAAAGCTTCAAGAACTTGGAAACACCTCAGGAGCTGGCATCTGTACTTCTGGTTACCTGGAGAACCTCACGGAAGTTCTCAACAGCTGTCTCTTCACCCAGATGCAAAGTGGTGTTATCTACAGTATCAATGAGAAGAGGCACTCCAAGGGCGAGCAAGTATAAATGGAGACAGAATAGCATATGTACAGACAACGGACCATTAGTACTGCAGAGGAAGAAACTCCAACATCCCAGGCAAAATAAGCCAGTCCCCAAAAGACAACTAAGTATGAGGGGCAGAGGAGATGGTTCGTTCAGTAAAGTTCTTGCTATGTAAGCATGATGCCCTGAACTCAATTCCCAGTATCCATGTAAAAAGTGGACCTGGGGCATATTACCTATAATCTCACCCACCAATGGGGATACAGAGACAGGAGGTCCCTGAGGCACACTGGTCACCCAGGACAACTATATCATTGGGCTCCAGTCATGGGTGAAAGGTCCAGCTTCAAAACCTAAGGTAGAAAGCAATAGAGGAAGACACCAGCATTGACCTCTGGCCTCTACATACATGCATGTGTCCATGTACCTTCATACACAGTGCACACACACTTGGATGGGTGCAGTACGCCTTCACATTCATCAAAGTCCTAAACAGGAAGAAGATATGTAGTTAATGGGGAACTGGAAGAAGTGGGAAAATGGAGTTGGATGATGGGCACAGAATTAGGGTTTTGCAAGATGAAAGCTCTCTGGGCATGGGGGCTGGGGGTGGCGCTGGCTACAAGACTGTAAATGTAACATCATGCGCTCGCAGTTGAAACTGGTTAAAACAGTAAACTGTGTTTGATACATTTATCTTCTTTTTAAACCTTTGACGGTGTTGCTTCCTGGCTCATAGTTTTAGTCTCATAAGCTTCTCCCATAACCTGGAAGAAGAAAAGAGTAAGAAGGTGGGGCGGGGAAGAGAAGAGCTTCTGTGTGAGGTTCGCTGTGTGGCTCGGACCCTTCACTCAGCTGCCCAAAGAGAATTCAGTCAGGAGTTCTGCTGACCAGGGTGGGCTCCGGAATTGAGCTCCACCACCTGGGGAAGGCGTGGGAAAACGGCTGGGACGGAAGTCACGTGTGAGCACACAGAGCTTAAACAGAGGACTGAGCCCTGCCGCGCCAGGTGGTGAGCAATCGGAACACTACGTAAAGAGGAGAACTTTTCTTTGTTTTTTGTTTGTTTGTTTGTTTGTTTTTTGTTGTGTGTGTGTGTGTGTGTGTGTGTGTGTTTTGGGGGTTTTTTGTTTATGTTTTGGTTTTGTTTTTTGGGGGTTTTTTTTTTTTTTTGTGAACTTTTCTAAATGGGTTTGAGATGGTTTGAACTGAGTTCCAGACACCCTAGTCCATGGCCACCTCTCAATGAATGATACAGATATTTCCGCACGAACCCTAATTTTCCTAATTTTCTAGTTCTGTTAGCATATTGCCCTAAAGGTTCCGGACAATATAGTTGAATCTCTCCATTCCTTTGTGCCTCGTAATAGATTAACGTCCTTCCATTTTTTCCCTGTGTGATACCTGACTCTCAAGTGCCACGGTCATGCACAGTCCTGATTACACTCACTGACAACGCGCAGTATCTCCTGGTTGTGATGGAGTCCCCTGCCTCCTCTGTGTAGAAGCGGAACAACGCCTTCCCTGTCCTTACTCACTCCGTGATCTCACCAGGGTCCTGCTCAGCCTTCTGGGAACTCCGTTCATGGTTTGGGTCTCTCGTTCCCGTTATCTAGTCCTCCAAGTCAATATTCCAAGTTGGATGAGGAACTTCCTCACCCCCACGAGGCTCTGCTCTGTCCCTTCTCGCCCGTCAGTGGCTACCATTCCCTATTCAAGATCCTCCGTGATAGGGATACTCCTGACTCCAAAGTCTACACCCCGGCACCGAACCAAAAGCCACTTCCACGTCAGGGTGTCAAAACTAACCTGCTGGCGTTCGTACCTGGGGCCAGCATGAGAGCATTTGCGGAGGAAATCGGGAGATGGCTCGAGAGACTCAGACCATAGTTCCTTCATCTCCAATTTGGTAAAAAGCAACACGCACTTCCCCAGTAAATAAATCTCAGCCACCGCTGGCCGTTCTGTGTCACCGTCACATCTGCTTAGTCTTTTCTTGTGTGTGTACGTGTTGTGGTGCACATGCAAAAGCCGCAGGACAACTTGTGGAAGTTGTTCTATCCTTCCACCCCGTGGGTCCCAGGTACTGACAACTCAGGCTGTCGAGAGTCCGGCAGCAAGTTCCTCTATCTCCTGAGCCACCTGCTATGTCCCCGGCTCACAGGGAAGGAGTTTTTCCTCCCGTGTCATCTCTCTTGCTTGGTGGGTTTTGTTTGTTTTGTGTTGTTTTGTTTTTGAGAAGGTTCTTTCACTAGGACCTGGGACTTACCAAGGAGCCTAGGCTGGCTAGCCCGCAAACTCGCGGGATCTGCCTCCCTCCTCCCCAGGGAGGGCATTACAAGCACACGTCATGGTGACCCACCTTTTCACATGTGTTCTGGGGCTCAACTCACATCCTCCTACTTGCAAAGCACCTGGCCCCAGCCCCAGGCTTCTCCCATTCTTCAAAACTAGACCCTGACCCAGGTTTAAGGACTGCAACCCCATGCAAACCAAACTTCTCTCGCTAACCAACACAAGGGTCTCCGAGACCTTCCACTGCTTTCCTGAGACCCTTTCTGCAGTTCTCCAGAGCACACAATCCTCGGGTTATTTTCAGGACCAGGGCTGCGCCCAGGGCTGTGAGCTTCATGATTCCATCCCAGACACGGAGCGGAAGCACTGGGAGCAGCTGTGGGTCGCACGCATGCGCGCCATGCTCCAGCACCTGCCTCCCCTTCCAGCTGAGCGCCCTCATGTCACACGTTCCTTACCCTGAGCATGCTTCCCTCCTCACCCGGCAGCACAGAAGTCCTATCTAAGGTTGTCACTTAAATGCTACATTATTTTATAGTGCGTCATGACCAAAACGTGATTGCTAGGAAAGAAAACACTATGACTGGGATGAGATCAGTAGTAACATACTTGCCTACCATGAGTGAAGCCCTGAGTTTATAACAACAATTTAAAAAGAGGAGAAGGATGGAGAGATGACGAGGAGGAAGAGGAGGAGGAAAGGGAGGTGGTCACCTCAGGACTAAGCATCAGCACCTTTCATATAAATTTTATTTTAATTGTGTGCGTGCATTTGTCATTATCTAAAATGCATTTATAACTCAAGGTATTATTTATTATATTATATTATTATATTATTATTTTTAGTTAGAGCAGTCTGAGGCCCTACAGCACATCTCGGAATTTAGAGATTACATCAGAGAGTCTCAGAGCTTTGATGCAGCATGCTTGCTCCGAGTATGACACTGATTAGGACTTCCCAGTAAACTCTGCGGTACCCAGCTGCGCCATCAGACCAGGAGTTCCTCCATTTTTGAGAATAAAACAGCCTAATCAGTTCTCATTGAATTAATGAATGAATGTGTGATAAGATTAGTGAAATGCCCCAGAGTGGAGTGAGGTGGGGACCTCACAAGTCCTGGTGTCCAGCAGAGGACAGGATTATTCTTCTGGCTTGACGGCTCATGGCCCAGTGGTTCAGGCTGACCTTGATCTGAACTTCTAACTTGTGCTTTATGTTGTGTTCCCTTTAACAACCTCCCAGGCCCTGTAGCTCTTACCTTTCTCTGCTGCATGTCCTGGCTATCATATGTAATGGCCTGTGCAGTCCCTGGGGGAAGCGCCACACCTCAGCCCTGTCCTGCAGTGTTAGAGTGTGGGTCTAGCTACTTCTGCCACAGCCATAGGCATTGAGGGACGAGCTATGGCTGTAGCTGGGAAACTCATTTTTTTTTAAATGTATTTGAACAATCTACTGGAAATTCCACTTTCTTCTTTTAACTTGGGACCAAAGATAGAATGGGTCACCTCGTTCTGGAACAGGCTGGTGTCTTGCTTATTTGCTCTTCTCTATAATTCATACCATGCTACATGATTATTACTTTGTGTCTGCCTCTTCTACTAGAATCCGATCCATGCCAAGACAGAAATAATAGGATCGATGGGTTATCATCTCAGTCTTTGCATCCTCCTCTCTGGACTTGCCGTGGTCTATGGCAGAATTAAGAGTCTTTCCTCATGAGAGAGAAAAGGCAGCATAGGATTAGCCAGTCCTAAAAAGTCTTTGTTTTGGTAACCTTTGGATACTTTGAGAGAGTGTTTCCTATGGAAAAAAAAATACAAGGTATGGCACTTCACCTAGGGACTGCGCGGATCATTAAATACGATAGCCAGGACATGTACTAGCGAAAGGTAAGATCCACGAGGCTGGGGCCGTTGTTAAAGGTAACACTGAGTCCCATGGTCGGAAGAGGATTCATTTCCACAAGACAATGCTGTTTCTCAGTTACCTCTTAGTTTTCAAGAACTGTGAGGTGTTTACTGGCGAACTGAAAAGGTGACTTGGCATTGTTTCATTGGTATTAAATAACAAATGCTACCTAAGACGACCACACGAAGCATGAGCAGGCTCGCCTGTCCTGGGCAACACTGCCCCTACCTGACTCGTACGTGAGGTTACTTAGCATCAGAAGCTTTCAACACTTTCAACCAGACTAAATCTGGTGTGAAAGTTTAAGCTCAGCTTTTGTGTTCTCTTGGCAACAGGGGTGATTTGGAAATAAAGCAGTAGTTATACTATCTCTTTAAGAGAGAATTTCGCCAAGGAAATAATGCAAGTAAAACTTAAATGGATATATTTAATCTATTAGGAAATTAAATGGTAATAATTGTGGAACAAATATTTGCCATACTCCCTAACCTATTTTATCAAGCTTTATGGTAAGTCCCATGGAGATCTCTTAATCTGCTTCTTAATCTAGAGCAGTAGACTCAACCTTCCTAATGCTGTGACCCTTTAATACGATTCCTCATGTTATAGTCATAACATATTGCAACTATACTGTGAAATCATAATATTATTTCATTGTCACTTCAGAACTGTAATTTTGCAACTTACATAATTATAATATAAATATCTGACATGCAGGAATCTGATATACAACCCCTGTGGAAAGGTTTTGTTCCACCACAGGGTTAGTGACCCACAGGTTAGCCACTGGTCTAGCCTGAGATGCATTTGGGGCTTCAGTGTCGTGGATTGACGTCCTTGAAAATGTTACAAATATTTGGACCATTTAAGTCAGTTGTATGATCTGGCTGAATTATTCAAGTTTATCTATGCTAACTAAAATCTAAAACTGGCCATACATATTTACATATGGCTATTAATGGAGCTGATCAAGCTCACTGTCAGGTGCTTAAGCAACAAAACAATTTTAGCATGGTGCTAAAATTGGCAACACAAGTGGTAACTTGGTGTATTTGGTGTATTTGACTCATAGAGTCTAGGTAAAAAACTTTGTAAGGAAGCTGAGGGGCTGGGAAGATGGTTTGTAAACATAAAGACCTGAGTTCGGATCCCAGTGACCATGTGAAGAACTATGTATGGTCACACACCAGCACCCTGAGACTGGAGACAGGAGCGTCACAGTGTTTAGTGGCTGCCATTGTAGCTCCAGGCTCAGTGAGAAACCTCTCTCCAAGGAACAGAGTAGAGGATAATAAGAGCAAGACACTCAGGATCCTCCTCTGGCCATGGCAAACACATGTACAGGCATAGGCATGTACACACACAGAGACCATACTCACACGCGTGCATATACAATAAGGACAGTGTTGGCTGTCTGTCCTTTCTAATTAATCTAAACCCTGGAGTAATCTCTGGTGTCTTCCTTCAGACTATAGAGCCATCCCTGCAGTAACCCTTGATGACTCTGCCTTCCAGATGCAGAGCTGCTCTGTGAACTTTCTATGCTCCTGCAAGTCTGGTCCAACCTCGTTATGTAGATGGGCACAATAGCAGCCATCTCATCCATGTCTCCCTCTGACAAGTTTTCTCACTGCCACGAAAGCAAACCTCTTCATAGGATCATCAATAAAACAGAGCGTGGAACCCTGTATTGCTACCTCTCCACAAACACAGTAGTCAGCAGCAATCCAGACAAGAACCATTTCTGATAAGTAGTCAAAAGGAGCCAGCACCTGAGAAAATACAAACCCGGACTCTATGACTCTAACAGAGAGAACTGAGAAATCCCACATTGGAGACTAGGCACATGTGACAGTGTCACGTGATCAGAAAGAGACCTCCTCGTGCCTCAGTTTACCCAGAGGGAAGGTATTCACTCACATGTCCAACCATGCCCCAGACATTCTATAGAAGTTCCCTGGAAGACTGGATTCCCAACCTTGGATTCTCGTGGGTCTAGCAGAGTCCTGTGGCCTTTGGAAGGAGGGAGCCTGAGCTGGCTGCGAGCCAGTCCTGTGGGCTGAGCAGTGGTTTCAGCTGACAGACACTGCCCTGTACTCAGCATGGAGGAAGCAGATGGAAATCCCAGCTCTCCACCTAGGAAGGGAAGACTCCATAGTTGTTCAATGTCCAGCGTCTGCAAAGCTGCTGTGACCATAGTAATTGTCAACTTGACAGAAATGAGACTCACTTCTGCACATGCCTGTGGATGGTTACTTTGATTATGCTGGTTGAGGTGGAATGACTCACCTACAGTGAGGGACTACCATTCCCTGCCTTCGAGCCAGCACCGAGGGCTGAGCAGCAGCAGGGACTGGTGCCTTTCTGATCTTTTGGGGTTTGGATTGGATATTTTCTTTATTTACATTTCAAATATTTTCCCCTTTCCAGGTCTCACCTTTGAAACCCCTCTATCCCTTCCCCCCTCTCCCTCCGCCTGCCTCTATGAGGGTGCTCCTGCACCCACCCACTCCTGTCCTCCCATCCTGGTATTCCCCTACACTGGGGTATTCAACACCCTCAGGCCCAAGGGTCTCTCCTCCCACTGATGTCCAACAAGGCATCCTCTGCCTCATATGCGGCCAGTGCCATGGGTCTCTCTGTGTGTATTTTTGGTTGGTAGTGCAGTCTCCGGAAGCTCTGGGGGGTCTGGCCTGTTGACACTGTTGCTCCCCCCATGGGGCTGCAAACCCCCTCAGCTCCTTCATTCCTTTCTCCAACTCCTCCATCCAGACTCCATGCTCAGTCCAGTGGTTGGCTGTGAGCATTCCTCTCTGTATTTGTCAGGCTCTGGCAGAGCCTCTCAGGAGACAGCCATAGCAGGCTTCCATCAGCAAGCACTTCCTCGTATCCACAATAGCATCTGGGTTTGGTAACTGTATATGGAATGGATCCCCAGAAGGGGCAGTCTCTGGATGGCCTTTCTTTCAGTCTCTACTCCACACTTCATCTCCATATTTCTACCTGTATTTTATTCCCCTTTCTAAAGGGCAGTGAAGCACCCACATTTTGGTCTTCCTTCTTGGGCTTCATATGGTCTGTGAATTGAATCTTGAGTATTCAGAACTTTTGAGCTAATATCCACTTATCAGTGAATACATACCATGTGTGTTATTTGTAACTGAGTTAGCTCACTCAGGATGATATTTTCAAGTTCCACCCATTTGCCTGCCAATTTAATGAAGTCATTGTTTTTAATATCCGAGTAATATTCTGTTGTATAAATGTACCCCATTTTCCGTACCCATTCCCCTGTTGAGGGACCTCTGGGTTCTTTCCAACTTCTGGCTCTTATAAGTAAGGCTGCTATGAACAGAGTGGAGCATGTGTCCTTATTGCATGTTGGAGCATCTTTTGGGTGTATGCCCAGGAGTGGTATAGATGGGTCCTCAGGTAGTACTATGTCCAATTTTCTGAGGAATTCAGACTGATTTCCAGAGTGGTTTTACCAGCTCGCAATCCCACTAGCAATGGAGGAGTGTTCCTCTATCTCCACAACCTCACCAGTACCTGCTGTCATCTGAGGTTTTGATGTTAGCCATGCTGACTGGTGTGAAGTAGAATCTCAGGGTTGTTTTGATTTGCATTTCCCTGATGACTAAGGATGTTGAACATTTCTTTAGGTGCTTCTCAGCCACTCAAGTTTCCTCACTTGAGAACTCTCCATTTCGCTCTGTTCCCCATTTTGAATAGGGTTATTTGGTTCTCTGGTGTCTAACTTCTTGAGTTCTTTGTATGTATTGGATATTACCCCTCTATCAAATGTAGTATTGGTAAAAATCTTTTCCCGAAATGTTGGTTGCCATTTTGTCCTATTGACAGTGTCCTTTACCTTACAGAAGCTTTGCAATTTTATGAGGTTCCATTTGCCAATTCTTGATCTTAGAACAGAAACCATTGTTGTTCTGTTAAGGAACTTTTCCCCTGTGCCCAAGTGTTCAAGACGTTCCCCCATTTTCTCTTCTATTAGATTCAGTGTATCTGGTTTTCTATGGAGGTCCTTGAATCAGTTGGACATGAGCTTTCGACAGGAAGATAAGAATGGATCAATTTACATTCTTGTACATGCGGACTGCCAGTTGAACCCACACCATTTGTTGAAGATGCTGTCTTTTTTCCACTGGATGGTTTTAGCTCCTTTGTCAAAGATCAAGTGACCATAGGTGTGTGGGTTTATTTCTGGGTCTTCAATTCTATTCCATTGATCTACCTGCCTCTCTCTGTACCAATACCATACAATTTTTACCACTATTGCTCTGTAGTACATCTTGAGGTAAGGGATGCTGATTCCCCCCAGAAGTTCTTCTATTGTTGAAAATAGTTTTCGCTATCCTGGGTTTTTTATTCCAAATGAATTTGAGAATTGCTTTTTCTAACTCTGTGAAGATTTGAGTTGGAACTTTGATGGGGATTGCACTGAATCTGTAGATTGCTTTCGGGAAGATGAACATTTTTACTATATTAATCCTGCCAATCCACAAGCACAGATCTTTCCATCTTCTGAGGCCTTTTTTAATTTCATTCTTCAGAGACTTGAAGTTCTTGTCATACAGAACTTTCACTTGTTTGGTTAAAGTCACACCAAGATTTTTTATATTGTTTGTGACTAATATGAAGGATGTCATTTCCTTAATTTCTTTCTCAGCCCATTTATCCTTTTAGTATAGGAAGACTACTGATTTGTTTGAGTTAATTTTATATCCAACCACTTTGCTGAAGTTATTTATCACCTGTAGGAGTTCTCTGGTGGAATTTTTGGGGTCATTTAAGTATACGATCATATCATCAGCAAATAGTGATTTTGACTTATTTCTTTACAATTTGTATCCCTTTGACCTCCTTTTGTTGTTTAATTGCTCTTTTTAGAATTTCAAGTACTTTATTGGATAGATAAGGAGAGAGAGGACAGCCTTGTCTAGTTCCTGATTTTAGTGGGATTGCTTCAAGTTTCTCTCCATTTAGTTTGATGTTGGCTACTGGTTTGCTGTATATTGGTTTTACTCTGTTTAGGTATGGGCCTTGAATTCCTGATTTTTCCAAGTCTTTTAACATGAAGGGATGTTGAATTTTGTCAAAAGTTTTTTCAGCATCTAATGAAAAGACCATGTGGCTTTGTCCTTTGAGTTTATTTATGTAGTGGATTGCATTGATGAATTTCCTTATATTGAGTCATCCCTGCCTCACTGGGATGTAGCCTACTTGACCATGGTGGTGAATGATTGTTTTTATGTATTCTTGGATTCAGTTTGTGAGAATCCCTTGAGTATTTTTGCATTGATATTCATAAGGTAAATATGTCTGAAGTTCCCTTTCTTTGTTGGGTCTTTGTGTGGTTTTGGTATTAGTATAACTGTGGCTTCATAGAATGAATTGGGTAGTGTTCCTTCTATTTCTATTTTGTGGAATAGTTTGAAGATCATTGGTATTAGGTCTTCTTTGAAGGTCTGATAGAATTCTGCACTAAACCCATCTGGACATGGGCCTTTTTCGGTTGGGAGACTTTTAATGACTGCTTATATTTTTTTAGGGGTTATGGGACTGTTTATATGGTTTATCTGATCTGGATTTAACTTTGGTATTTGGTATCTGTCTAGAAAATTGTCCATTTCATCCAGATTTTCCAGTTTTATTGAGTATTGGCTTTTGTAGTAAGATCTGATGATTTTTTGAATTTTCTCAGTTTCTATTGTTATATCCCTTTTCATTTCTGATTTTGTTAATTTGAACACTGTCTCTGTGCCCTCTGTTAGTCTGGCTAAAGGTTTATCTATCTTATTGATTTTCACAAAGATCCAGCTCCTAATTTTGTTGGTTCTTTGCATACTTCTTTTTGTTTCTACTTGGTTGATTTCAGCCCTGAGTTTATTTCCTGCCATCGACTCCTTTTAAGTGTATTTGTTTCTTTTGTTCTAGAGCTTTCACATGCACTGTCTAGCTTCTAGTGTATGTTCTCTCCAGCTTCTTTTTGGAGGAACTCAGAGATATGAGTTTTCCTCTTAGTACTGCTTTGATTGTGTCCCATAAATTTGGGTATGCTGTGCCTTCATTTTCATTAAATTCTAAAAGTCTTAATTTTGCCTGGCAGTGGTGGCACACGCCTATAATCCTAGCACTTGGAAGGCCAAGGCAGGCAGATTTCTGAGTTCGAGCCCAGCCTAGTCTACAAAGTGAGTTCCACGACAGCCAGGACTATACAAAGAAACCCTGTCTCAAAAAAACCAACAACAAAAAAAGTCTTTAATTTCTTTATTTATTTCTTCTTTGACCAAGTTATCATTGAGTAGAGCACTGTTCAGCTTCCATGTGTTTGTGTACTTGCTGTTGGTTTTGTTGCTGTTGAAGACCACCCTTAATCAGTAGTGATCTGATTGGATGCATGGGATTATTTCAATCTTCTTATATCTGTTGAGGTTGGTTTTGTGAGCAATTATATGGTCATTTTTGGAGAAGGTACCATGAGATGCTGAGAAGGTATAGTCTTTTGTTTTAGGATGGAATGTTCTATAAATATCTGTTAAATCCATTTCATCCATAACTTCTATTAGTTTCAGTTTGTCTCCGTTTAGTTTGTGTTTCCATCATCTGTGTTCATTGATGAGAGTGGGGTGTTGAAATCTCCCACTGTTATTGTGTGAGGTGTGAGGTGTGCTTTGAACTTTAGTAAAGTTTCTTTTAAGAATGTGGGTGTCCTTGCATTTGGAACACAGATGTTTAGAATTGAGAGTTCTTGGTACATCTTTTCTTTGATGTATATGAAGAGTCATTCCTTATCTTTTTTTGATAATTTTTGGTTAAAAATCTATTTTATCCAATATCAGAATGACTACTCCAGCTTGTTTCTTGGGACCATTTGTTTGGAAAATTGTTTGCCAGCCCTTTACTCTGAGGTAGTAACTGTCTTGGCACTGTGGTGCGTTTCCTGTGTGCAGCAAAATGTTGGGTCCTGTTTAGGTATCCAGTCTGTTAGTCTTTGTCTTTTTATTGGGGAATTGAGTCCATTGGTGTTAAGAGATATTAAAGAATAGTGATTGTTGCTTCCTGTTATTTTTGATGTTATTTTTATGTTCGCATGGCTTCTTTTGGATTTATTAAAGGAAGATTACTTTCTTGCTTTTTCCAGGGTGTAGTTTCCTTCTTTGTGTTGGCGTTTTCCATCTATTATCCTTTGTAGGGCTGGATTTGTGGAAAGATATTGATAAATTTGTTTTTGTCATAGAATGTCTTGGTTTCTCCATCTATGTTGATTGAGAGTTTTTCTGGGTATAATAGTCTGTTCTGGCATTTTGGTTCTCTTAGGGTCTGTATGACAACTTCCCAGGATCTTCTAGCTTTCATAGTCTCTTCTGAGAAGTGTCGTATAATTCAGATAAGTCTGCCTTTATATGATACTTGACCATTGTCCCTTACTGATTTTAATATCCTTTCTTTATCTTGTGCATTTGATGTTTTGACTATTATGTGATCTGAGGAATTTCTTTTCTGGCCCAATCAATTTGGAGTTCTATAGGCTTCTTGTGTGTTCATGGGCAAGTCTTTCTTTAGGTTAGGGAAGTTTTCTTCTATAATTTTGTTGAAGATATTTATTGACCCTTTAGGTTGAGAGTCTTCACTCTCTTCTATACCTGTTATCCTTAGGTTTGGTCTTCTCATTGTGTCCTGGATTTTCTGGATGTTTTAGGTTAGGAACTTTTTGCATTTTGCATTTTCTTTGACTAATGTGTTGATGTTTTCGATGGTATCTTCTGCACCTGAGATTCTCTCTTCTATCTTGTATTCTGTTGGTGATGCTTGTATCTCTGACTCGTGATCTCTTTCCTAGGTTTTCTATCTCCAGGGTTGTCTCCCTTTGTGATTTCTTTATTGTTTCTATTTCCATTTTTAGATCTTGGATTATTTTGTTCAATTTCTTCATCGGTTGTTTGTATTTTTCTGTAATTCTTTAAGGGATTTTTGAGTTTCCTCTTTAAGGGCTTCTAGCTGTTTACCTGTGTTCTCCTATATTTCTTTAAGGGAGTTATGTCCTTCTGAAAGTCCTCTATCATCATCATGAGATGTGATTTTAAATCAGAGTCTTGATTTCTGGTGTGTTGAGGTATCCAGGGCTCACTGTAGTAGAACTGGGTTCTGATGATGCCAAGTAGCCTTGGTTTCTATTGCTTATGTTCTTGCCCTTGCTTCCCACCATCTGGTTATCTCTGGTATTAGCTAGTTTTGCTGTCTCTGTGCCTTATACTTCCTGCAAGCCTGTGTGTCAGTACTCCTGGGAGACCAGTTCTCTCCAGGAGGAATTTGGGTATGGAGAGCTCTGGCACAGAGTTAGCTCTGGGGGTGCAGACAGAAACCAGAAGGATCCTGTACCTGACTGTTCCTTGGTTCCTGTGTCCTGATGGCTCTGGAAGGATCCTTCTTGGGCCAGGAATTTAAAGAGAAGTGGTGGTCTTACCTGTGCTCACAGGTGTGTCAACATTCCTGGGAGACCAGCTCTCCCAGTGGTATTTGGGTATGGAGAGCTGTGGCATATGGTCAGTTCAGGACACATATAAATACCAGAAGGATTCTGTCTTAGGCTGCTCCTTAGTTCCTGTGTTCTGAGGGTTCCAGGTGGGTCCCTCTGAGCAGAAGTGGTGGTTTTTACATGTACTCACTGGTTTGTCCACACTCCTGGGAGACCAGCTCTCTACCAGCAGTATCCGCTCCAGGCACAGACTGCCTTTCTGTTCTCAATTACAGATGCAATGCAATCAAGTCTCTCAAGCTCCTGGTGCTGTGATTTGCCCTCTATGATGGATTGTGGCATAGAACTGTGAGCTAAAATACACATTTCTCCCTTTAGTTATTTCTCGGGTTATATCCTTTTGTTGGAGTATTTTATCACAACGACAGGAAAAGAAACAAGATACTGACACAGGAACTAGCACCTGTGTTTCCAGTCTTGAGCATCCAATAGGCCAGTCCATCCTAGTGTTGATGGCAGCCTAAACTGGCACACACAATAGCTTTCCCACCAGCTCATAAGAAGTAGAACACAGCTAGACCTGTATTTACAACCAGGTTAAGAGTTAGTGAAGGAGGGGAGGAGGGCAAGATGGCTGCCTGTGAGTGATTCTCCCTGGCTTCCTTCAGGGCCGAGGAGGAAACCAGCAGCCTGCTGGCTTCCTCACCACCACCACCACCCCACCCCCCACCCCTGTCACCCCCAGAGACCTCCTCTTTCCCCTCCTCCACCTGGGAGGGGGAGGTCAGGCCAGCATCCTCAGATACCATGTCAGACTCTGAGGAGGAGAGTCAGGACTGGCAACTGAAAATCATCCTGCTGGGGGACAGCACCTCTGGGAAGTCCTCCTTAGCTACATGTTGTACTCAAGAGACATTTGGGAAACAGTACAAGCAGACACCAAGACTGGATTTCTTTTTGAGAAGGATTACCATACCAGGAAATTTGAATGTTACTCTTCAAGTTTGGGATATAGGAGGGCAGACAATAGGTGGAAAGATGGTGGATAAATACATCTACGGAGCATAGAGAATCCTCCTTGTATATGATATTAAAAACTACCAAAGCTTTGAGAATTTGGAAGATTGGTATTCTGTGGTGAAGACAATAAGTGAAGAGTCAGAAACTCAGCCCCTGGTTGCTTTAGTGGGCGATAAAATTGACTTGCAACATATGCAAACAGTAAAACCTAATAAACATTTACGAGTAGTAATGATAACATTTCTGAAACCAACTATGGTGGTTTGAATTAAAATGGACTTCATGAGCTAATTATTTGGATGCTTGGGTCCCAGTTTGTGGAACTGTTTGGGAAGGAATAGAAGGTGTGGCCCTATTGGACAAGATGTGTGCTGTCTTAAGGTGCCACAAGTTAAAGTCACTTGAGAGGAAGAAACCTCAAGTGAGAAATTGTCTCCATAGAATTGGGTGTAGGCAAGCTGGGAGGATGGTTTTTAGTAACTGTTGTGCTAGGGCCCAGCCCATTGTGAGCTGCTGGTCCTGTGAGAAAGACATGAGGAGCAAACCAGGAAACAGGACTCTTCCATGGCTTCATCATCAGCTCCTGCCTCTAGATTCCTACCCAGTTTAATTCCTGCCTTAGCTTCCCTCAATGGACTGTAATTCTGGATGTGTAAGACAAATACTTTCCTCCCAAAATTGATTTTGGTCATGGTGTTTCATCAGAGCAGTAGTAACTCTTCAGAAGACTAGGCATGTCACTGGAAGTGGGCTTTGAGGATTCAAACTCCTGTCATTCTCAGTGTGGGCCTCTCTCTTTGCCTACTACTTGTGGATCACCACTTATGAGTTCTGGACTCTCTTCCTCTGCAGACCCAGCTTAGCTTTTCCCTTCCAACTCTCTGAATGTTCCTTTCTAGCCCATCTCCATTACTTTGTGGCAGCTGCCAGTCTGAGTCAGGGACCCAGAGTGGACTTGGACTTCGTAGGTGATGTTAATTATCTACCCCGCACTATATTACAACTTTCCAAACTTAGTCTTGTAGCAGTCTGTTGTGGGAGTCCCTCCTCCAACCCCAACTCCACTCCCTGGGACCTCACCTCTTGTTGTGGTTCCTCTAGCTCTCTGCTGAGGCCCCCCTCAGCCTTCCCTGTTAGCCAAACTCCATTCCTTTCTGTAACCACTGACCTGCAGAAGCTTTCTCTACCAAGGACCCCACAGCTACCATAGCTGCCTAGGACCCAAAGAGTGCAACAACAACCAAAGAATAGAATACCTACCCAACAAAGACAAGACCAGACAATGACAAATATATCAAGCACCATAGCTCCAAATTCCTAGTCTCTGGAACGAGAACAAAAACAATGAAGAGCAAATAAACCTGAAGTAAGTAACCCTATTGCAGAAGGCCCCAAGAAATGCAATATACCTGAAGCACAAGACAGGAACTTCAAAATAGCAATTATGAATATGCTCTGTGACCTTAAAGAGGGTATGAATAAAACCCTTAATGAAATCAATGGAAATAGGAACAGTTGAATGAAATAATAAAGTCAATTTAAAGCTTGAAAGTAGAATTTAACAAAGAAATGAAATCACTAAAGAAAACTCGAATTGAAATAAAACTGGAAATTAAAAATTTAGGATGTGAAACAAAAACCTAAGAGGTAAGCCTAGACAACAGATTATAAGACATGAAAGAGAATCTCAGGTGCTGAAGAGAGAGTAGAAGAAATAGATATCGCAGTCAAAGAAAATTCCAGGCACAAAACTCCCAGGAAATCTGGAACACTGTGAAAAGGCAAATCCTATGAATGAAGTATAGAAAGGAGGAAGAAGCACAGGTCAAAGGCACAGAAAATATTTTTAACAAAAATAATAGAAGAAAATTCCCCCAGTCTAAAAAAGGAGATATCTATCCAGGTACTAAAAACATGAAGAACACAAAATAAAGAGGACCAGAAAAGAAATCTCTAGGACATCTATTAATTAAAACACTAAATGTGGCCGGGTGTGGTGGCGCACGCCTATAATCCCAGCACTTGGGAGGCAGAGACAGGCGGATTTCTGAGTTTGAGGCCAGCCTGGTCTACAGAGTGAGTTCCAAAACAGCCAGGACTACACAGAGAAACCCTGTCTCAAATAAATAAATGAATAAATAAATAAATACATAAATAAATAAATAAATAAATAAATAAATAAATAAATAAATAAAAACACTAAATGTACAGATCAAAGGAAAAAAACATTAAAAACTACAAGGGAGAGCCGGGCGTGGTGGCGCACGCCTATAATCCCAGCACTTGGGAAGCAGAGGCAGGTGGATTTCTGAGTTCGAGGCCAGCCTGGTATACAGAGTGAGTTCCAGGACAGCCAGGATTACACAGAGAAACCCTGTCTCGGGGGTGGGGGGCGTGGGGGGTCAGGGGGGACTACAAGGGAAAAAGACCAAGCATATATAAAGGCAGACATATTAGAGTAATACCTCACTTGTCAATGGAGACTCGGAAACCAGAGGGCCTAGATGGATGGATGTTCTAGAAACTCTTAGAAGCCACAGATACTAGGCATGACTACTATACCCAGCAAAACTATCAATCACAATAGACAAAGAAAATCATTCCCTGATTAAAAACCAAATTTAAGCAATATTTATCTACCAATCCAGATCTATAGAAGACACTTGAAGAAAAATGTCAGTCTGAAGAGGTTAAGCATATCCAATAAGACACAAGAAATAAATAATCCCAGAATAGCAAATCAAAAGAGGGAGAAGAACCCACACCATCTCAACAAAATAACAAGAATCAATAAATACTGCTCATTGATAACTTTCAATATTAATGCTCTCAGTTTACCATTAACTAAAATATATATAAAAACACAGAGACTGGTAGATTAAATTAGGAAACTGTATCCACATTTCTTCTGCATTCAAGAAACACACTTCACTATCAAGGATAAATATTTCATCAGGGAAAATGGATGGAAAAAAAGGTATTCCAAGAGAATGGATCCAGGAAGGAAGCAGATGTATCCATTTTAATGTCTGAAAAAAATAGTCTTCAAATCAAAACTAACTGAAAGAGACAGAGAAAGAAACTACATATTAATCAAGGAAAAAAATCATCCAAAAGAATATTAAATTCCTAAACATTTATGCACCAAATACAAGATCACTCAAGCTCATAAAAGAAACACTACTACAATAAAATTACATATTGAACCTTATACAGTGATAGCAGGCAACTTCAATAGCCCACTCTTCCCAGTAGATGAGTTATTCAGATTAAAAACTAAAAAGAGGATACTGACATTTAGTAACATCATAGATCAAAAGTATAGAACATTTCACCCAAACACAGAAGAACATATTGTCTTCTCAACAGCCCATGGAATTTTGTCCAAACTTGATCACATACTTGGACACAAAAGTGAGTCTAAGCAGATATAAATTGAAATAATTCCCTGCACCCTATCTGACTGCCATTGATTAAATCTAGATATCAACACAATACAATACAAAATATTGGAATATAACAATACAAAATCATGGAATCTGAGCAACTCACTGCTGAATGAAAAAATGGAACAAGACAAAAATAAAGAATGAAATTAAATACTTTTTAAATTTAAAGAGAAATGAAAACACAACATGTCCAAACTTGTGGGATACAGTAAAGGCAGCTCTACAGGGCAAATTCATAACACTAAATGCTACATCAAAAAAAAATGGAGATTTCTCATATTAGTAACTCAGCAACATACCTGAAAACTTTAGAACTACAAGAAGAACTAACAGCCAAAAAAGAGTAGACAATAAGAAATAATCAACTCAGGACTTAAATCAACAAACTAGAAACAACAACAAAAAACATTAACAACAAAACAAAATATAACAACAAAAAATATAAGTTAAACAGAGGGTTATTTCTTTGAGAAAATCAACAAGATTAACAAACTCTAAGCCAAATTAACTGCAAGATAGAGAGAGGAGATAAAAGTCAATAAAATTAGAGATAAAGGAGGAGATTAATGCAAGGCCCCATTGCTGCGAGAATATGCACATATGTCATCAAACATGGACCAGTTGAGCTGGCTCATAAGCAGACATTCCATTCCTTCTGATTATCCTACATAGTACTGGAAGGTGCTCTGCATGCTACTGGAGTAAAAAGTAATTATCAATATCTCCCAACTACAAACCCTGTTGTCTAAAAGTGACCTGCCTCCAAGATATACTGGTACATCAGTGGCAGAGGTGTTGTGGGAGCAACCCACCACTGAGTGAATTTAAGATCCACTTCAGGAGAGGCAGTCCATAGCTGACACTGCTAAAGTAAGCAAGAACCTGAGACTGGATAGATCACGGGCCTAGGAGAAAATCTAATCATATTGTTCTGCTAAAAGAACACAGCACTGAAATGACTCATGATGACATTCCACTATACCCATAAATCACTTGGCCTTCCTCAGAGAAGCTTCTTCTTGCAGGGATAAGAATTAACTTAAAGACCCCCCAACTAGTCAATGAGCAGAGAATAAGAAACTTTGGAGCACTCACTTCTAAACGGGATATCTTCAACAAAGCCCTCCCTTTAAGGTTCAGGGAGCTATGCAGAAGAGGAGGCTGAAAGACTGTAAATGGCAGAGATGGTGAATGACTCCAAGAAAACATTGACTTGAAGATACAAGCATGATGCACATACGAACCTACAGAGACTACGACAAACATGCACAAGGTCTACAGAGGTCCACAACAGAAGGGGTAGGTGGACTTCCACTCCTAACCAAGAACTTCTCTGGACTTGATACCCACTGGCAAAGGAAAAATCAATTTTCCCCAAATGGAGTCTCCCTGGGTACACTAATCATATCCAAGAGTATTTGCTGACACAGCACAGACCCAATGGTGTTTTATAAACTTTTTGTTTCATTTTATTTTGTTTTCAGCATTTTTGTCTTATTAATCTTTTGCTTACTTATTTTGATTTCCACTTTCATGGGGTTTTTAATGTGTATTTCTTAGGTATTTGTTTATTTGCTTGCTTGGTTGGTTGGTTTGGGTTGGCTTGGTTTATTTATATGTTTGATCAGAAGATATTGTATGAAAAAATCCATTAAAATACATTATGTGTCATATGTATATTGAAAACATAGCCAAAAGTCAGTAGAGTAGAAAAATAAGGTATTTTTATTTAATCCAGTATTAAAGATACTGTAAAATGTATTCCCTTCCTATGAATAAGTACTATCAGAAACATTAAATCGTATGTATATAAAACAAATATTTAACAAAGTTTCACATATTTTTGGCATTCCATAATTAGATGTATTCCAGAATTTGTACTAGGGGCTCAGTAAGCAGCTGATCCACAAGCTTAAGCCAACAGAATGTCTTTTTACTTGATATAATGTGTGTGCGTGTATGCTTGTACATGTGTGTATGTATGTATGTGCTTGTGGACATGAATATGCATTTGTAAATATAACATGCTTAGTATGCTGAATAAAAGGAAAAGGAATTATGTTTTGTTTTGTTTGTGACAAGGTATCACTCTGTAACTCAAAGTGGCCTGGAACTATCTATGAAGCCCAGACAAATCTTAAACTCATTTAAAAAATCATAAGCTATAAGCACTTAGGTATTGTCCCAGTGCCATGCCTACCTGCTGCTATGATCTCTGCCACAGTGGTCATGGACTCTGACTCTCTGAAACCTTAAGCCCCAAATGAATTCTCTTCTACAAATTCCCTTGGCTGTGGTGTGGCCTCACAGCAAGAGAAAACTAAAACAACAACCAACTTTTATAAAACTGTCCTATAGCTCTGTATCTCATTTTTAATAGGGTTATTTGGCTCTCTGGAGTCTAACTTCTTGAGTTCTTTGTATATATTGGATATTAGCCCTCTGTTGGATGTAGGGTTGGTGAAGATCTTTTCCCAATTTGTTGGTTGCCATTTTGTCCAATTGACAGTGTCCTTTGCCTTACAGAAACTTTGTAATTTTATGAGGTCCCATTTGTCAATTCTTGATCTTAGAGCATAAGCTATTGGTATTCTGTTCATGAATTTTTTCCCCTGTGCCCATGTGCTCAATAGTCTTCCCCAGTTTCTTTTCTATTAGTTTCAGTGTGTCTGGTTTTATGTGGAGGTCCTTGATCCACTTGGACTTGAGCCTAGTACAAGGAGATAAGAATGGATCGATTTGAATTCTTCTGGATGCTGATCTCCAGTTGGACCAGCACCATTTGTTGAAAAGGCTATCTTTTTTCCACTGGATGGTTTTAGCTCCTTTGTCAAAGATCAAGTGACCATAGGTGTGTGGGTTCATTTCTGGGTCTTCAATTCTATTCCATTGATCTACCTGCTTGTCATTGTACCAATACCATGCAGTTTTCAGCACTATTGCTCTGTAGTACTGGTTGAGGTATGGGATACTTGATTCCCCCAGAAGTTCTTTTACTGTTGAGAATAGTTTTAGCTATCCAGAACTAAACAAAGAATTTTTTTTTTTTTGCAATTTCGCAAGAGGGTTTTAATATCCAGAGCTCTGGGGGGCTACAGCTTCCCCAGCAGAGTAAAGAAGCAAAACCCGCCGAGAACTGGCTTGTCTTGCCTTTTTTTTTTTTTTTAACCTTTTTTTTTTTAATTTTTATTTTCTATGTTCTATGTTTACATTCAAAAGGCTTTCCCCTTTCCCAGTTCCCACCCACCATAGTTCCCATAGTTCCTCTCCCCCCCAACTGTTCCCCAATCATTCCCCCTCCCCCCTCGGTTTCTTTACTAAACTGGATGCAATCTTTACAGGCCCAGGGTCCTCTCCTTTCTTCTTCTTGGGAATCATTTGACTTGCTATTTGTGTCTTGAGTATTTAGTGCTTCTGGGCTCATTAATATCCACTTATCAGTGATTGCATTTCATGTGCATTCTTTTGTGATTGGGTTAATTCACTCAGGATGATATTTTCCAGGTCTAACCATTTACCTACAAATTGCATGAATTCATTATTTTTAATTGCTGAGTAGTATTCCATTGTATAAATATACCACATTTTCTGTATCCATTCCTCCTTTGAGGGATATTTGGGCTCCTTCCAATTTCTGGCTATTATAAACAAGGCTGCTATAAACATAGTGGAGCATGTGTCCTTATTGCATGCAGGGGAATCCTCTGGGTATATGCCCAGGAGTGGTATGCCAGGGTCCTCTGGAAGTGACATGCCCAATTTTCTGAGGAACCGCCAAACTGATTTCCAGAGTGGTTTTACCATTTTGCAATCCCACCAACAGTGGAGGAGTGTTCCTCTTTCTCCACATCCTCGCCAGCACTTGTTGTCTCTTGAGTTTTTAATCTTAGCCATTCTGACTGGTGTGAGGTGGAATCTCAGGGTTGTTTTGATTTGCATTTCCCTGATGACTAATGATGTTGAACATCTTTTAAGGTGTTTCTCGGCCATCCGAATTTCTTCTGGTGAAAATTCTTTGTTTAGCTCTGTGCCCCATTTTTTGATAGGGTTATTTGATTCTTTGCGGTCTAACTTCTTGAGTTCTTTGTATATATTGGATATTAGCCCTCTGTCGGATGTGGAGTTGCCTTTTATAAACTTATAACAGAACCCGCCTACCACAAGCTTCTAAGCCAATCAGTTCAATCCATCCAAACTTGCGCTCTCTGACAACCTACCAGCCTCTCACAGAGGCCGGAAGAACTAGTTAAGTCATTTCCGCTTACGTGGCCGCCGTGTCGCGCCCACCCTCCCCCACTGGCCTTGCGGATTCAAGTGCCCCCCACGTGCCCAGGCATGGGGGATTCCTAGCTTATAACCTTATCCTTTCATTCCCCACTTCCTGTCTTGTTAATAGTTCTAACCTTAGAACTAGGAGAATTAAAGGTCAGCCTCTTCTTGTCTCAGAAGGCTCTTATACTGCTGCCTAAGTACATAATCTGGACCGCGCACACCTGGTCCCTGATGAAGGCAACTAATCTATTGACTGTATAAGTCTAACTAAGAAACAGGAGCATTATCATTAGGGGTCCTATCAGGGCAGAAAACAGGGTAGTCAAGAATACAAGATAAGGGTCTTTTCACTGAGTCTTAAAGTTTCCCGCGTGGTGGCATCTAATGTAGACCATATCTCCGACTTGGAAGCGATGTGGGACTTGTGGATCTCCTCCTGAGTAGGCCTCCGGGACCTCGATGCCTTATCCATTGGAGCGCCTCGAGCCTAGAGAGCAAAGGTCCAGTCTCTGTGATCAATTTGGTGAGGATCTCTTTTACCAGGGTTCCAGCAACTGTTTCTGAAGTCTTCTTTGACAGATCCAGTAACCTGTCTGGAAGCAGCGAGGAGTCTCTGACATGCCTAGAGCATTAAAGCGAACAGTTTGAGCCAAATCTCATGTTGTGCTACACCTCTCGGGAGGACCCAGTAGATGACAAAGAAATTGGGGTAACAAAGAGGATTAAAATGGCAAGGACTATTCAGAAACAAGGGGAGAGGCACCACCCAGCCTAAACCAGTCTCCAAGGTCAATTTAGGTTAAGGTCTCTCATAGAGTTTTGTTTATTTTCTCTAGCTGTCTTGAGCCCTGGGGACAGTATATCCAATAACATTTCCAATTAGTCCCCAATATCTGTTAATTTCTGACTTACCTTAGAAACAAAAACAGAACTATTGTCTGAACCAATTACCTTGGGCACTCTGAAACTCGGGAAAATTTCTTTTAACCCTGGCTGCTATTTCCTGCCTGCTAGGGGAAGTCTCAATCTATCTAGATTAACTATCTACAAGTGCTAGAAGATATTCATAACCATACTTTCCTGCCTTATCTTTTATAAAACCTCTATATACTCTAGGTTGTTCTCTTCTAGGTCTTCTGCCTTATTTACTCTTTGCTGCATAAGCATTCACTCGCTGGCATACCTTACACTGTTTTATTGATCCCTTAAATGAGTTCATGTGTGCATTTGCCCTGGCGAGTCCTTGGCTTACTTTCTGGGGAGTATGATTCTCCATTCTGTGTGCACCTTTCCTTGGTAATAGTTGGTCAGATGGCTATCAATCTCAGTCCTTCTTTTCTTCAGCATATGTTAAGTGAGGCTATCTCACTTTGTCCCATTTGTCAGTGGATGCCTCTCGCAGAACCACAACAAGTATAGGCTCCTGTATATCTATCCTTGGAGCCATTTGCTCTGCCAGGCTATTGCCCACTGAGTCTTTTCCCTTTTGACATCCTGGGCAGAGGGTGGTACTCACGGTTGTTGGCTTCATTGGGGCATCTAAGAGGTCCAAGATTTCATGTTGGTTTTCTCTGATGTGAGCAGTCCTTTTGGCATATACACCTGTGGACGTGGGCTGTGGCAAAGGCATACCTGTTATCCATGTGGATGTTGATTTTCTTGCTGTCTCCAAGTTCCGAGGTCTTGGTAAGGGCCATTAACTCCACTTTCTGCGTTGACATGCCAGGGGGTAAAGATTCTTCTACCCAGATGCCGTTTGTGCTGCCCACCATAGCAGCACCTGCTTGTCCCTGTCCTTCATGGAGAAAATTGCTCCTGTCTGTAGCAACTTTCAGCAGGGGTCAGTCTCTCTTTTTGGGCCAGTTGCTGCAGCCCTTTGGACAGTAAATATATCTGTCCTTCCCACCATTTTGGAGAGTATGCCTTGCTCCAACAGTTAGGCCTGGGGTGACCTTAAATGAATGGGTTACCCATCCCATCCCTAGGTCCATTGTTCTTCGGGTAGTCCATGAACATATTTTGGTGCCAGTGGCTTCTTGGACCTTAGATCTTTTCTTGGAAACAGGGCCATTGGGTTGGAAGACCATGTTTTAAGCCTCCGTGTCCATCAAGAACTGAGTGGATTTCTCTTTCCCTCTCACAGTTATCCAGGGTTGGGGGAGGTGGTCAGAACACCCATCTCCCCTAGTCATTGTCTTTATCCAGGGATAACACCTTTGCCATTTGGGGCCACTTCTCCCAAGACCTGTGAGTTCTTGCTCCCAGCTTGTTAGGGCACACTCTGGCTTAGTGGCCTCTCCATATAGTATGCACATTGATTCCTTTCTGCCTTTTAGCCAGGATTTTCTGTAGCTTCCTTCTCTCATTTTTTCTTTCTACTTTCTCTCCCTGTCTCAGCAAACTATACTAAATCTCTCTATAGACTTTTCTAACAACCTGCACCACCAAATCTCTCTACAGACCTTCTAAATAACTTGTACCAAATCCCTCTACATACTTTCTCAGCAAACTAAAGTCCTTCTAGTCTGGGGTGTATAGCAAAATGTTTCTGAGCTACACTAGAAAGGCTGCCAGTGACTCCTCTGGTCCCTGCTTCACATACCTTTGCCAAATCTGTGGGCTATCATGCCTTCAAGACCTGCCAGGGGAGTCTGGTGTTGGTCCTTCAGGTGCCTCTTACCTTTCGTCTGAGGGGGTATTCTTTTCTGGCTTCCTGTATTACAAATAAAACAGTCTCAAAGAGATTAATCAGTCTCTTGGGAAATATGTCTTTAGTGAGGGTGTCACCGTGAATCAGGATAGGTGGTTTCAGATCTTCTGCTCCATTCTGTGCTCTTCTCTAAATATAAATTGAGCATAACATCCAGTCTCTGTCAAACAGAACCCTTGTCACCTTTACTATCTTGAAAGACTATAAGAATTAACACCTGACTCATGTTTTGGCTATAAATTTTATATCACCTGAAAATCATTTCTGTAAACCTATATCAGCTTTCAAGATTAAAGAGCTTGAGCTGACTATGAGACTAACAGTTTTTATCCCTGTCAGAAATCCAAGAGTGACCAATATTAACTGAAAATATATAGAAAGCTTAACACACCTTTTAAGAATTAGCCAAATGATAGAGATTGCTAAATACCTGAACAGTTTATACTTTAAAATGTTGAAACATTGATCTTCAGCCTTCTGGCACTAGAACATCTGACAGACTTAAAGAATCAGGAATTATTAAGTCATATAATAATCTATAGACACATTGAGTTTGTAAATGAAGAGAGGCAATCTCATTGCTCTCTCTCTCTCTCTCTCTCTCTCTCTCTCTCTCTCTCTCTCTCGCCATAACAGAAGCAACTCTAATTAAAACATTGAAAACACCCTAATAATAAACTCAGAGCCTTATATTTTTGTATGGCCCCAAACTCATAGGCTTAAACATTTCAGATCTATAATAACAACAGCAAGAAAGGACTGGGTGTAAATCCTGCATGTTTACATTTTTAGTATTTATACCAGTGAAAACCTTGATTTTGTATCAAAATAAAATCGGTATCAAATAAGAATTTATGCCTTGAACATAATATAATTCTCAAAACAAGCTTTTAGTATTACTGGGACAGATTTTTTGCTTAATGTTTCAGAATCTAGTCTTCTAGAGGTCCCCCTTATTTTTGACCTCTTCCCCAGAGAAACAATAAAGCCACAGCTTAACAGTATATCTATTATAATAATTTAAACAATTTAAAATAAATGAAATAAGCCATCTGTAACTTAAATTCAGAATTCCTACATCCACCACTTTGAGTGTCTTGCTAGAAATTATTTCCCCCACTAGGGGGCCTCACAGCTTAAATATTTTGTCTCTTGTTCTAACATGGCGGGTTTGAGTCACGTGACCCGATCTTGCCGCCAGACCCTAACATGGCGGGCCTGAGTCACGCGACCCGATCTTGGCGCCAAAGACCCTAACATGGCGGGCCGGAGTCACGCGACCCGATCTTGCCGCCAGACCCTAACATGGCGGGTCTGAGTCACGGGACCCGATCTTGCCGCCACAGAGCCCACCATGGCGGTCCTTTCAGTCGGTCTAAACTCTTAACAAAATTATCAGTCGGTCTAAATCCCTATGCGTCAGTCATCTAAGTCTGAGAACACAAGACTATACAAAATACAAACAACGAAAACACAAGATTACAAAACAGAAACAATCACCACATAGACAACCTGACGCTGCCACCATCAGGCATCTCAGTTCAAGACAGTTTGCCTCTAGACAATGCAGTTTCAGATACCGAATATTCCTGCCAGTTGCAGGAAACAAATACAGAGAAGAGAAGAACCCTATTCGGCCTTCTCCAGCTTCCTCCAGACCCCCGAGGTTTCGATTGCCAGGCGGAACTCTCCGCCCCAGTCAGGCTTTTGACAAAACAGTGAAACAAACAGAAAACAGAACCAGATCAGAAAACCAGATGGCCGGGAGGGCATGTAAGTTCTCCAATTTAGAACTACCTTATCCTCCCGACACCCAGATGGGAACTTCCCAGGCGTCCCTGGATTTCCCCCACTCGGGGACGTCTCCCCGAGTTACAACTTGTGGCCTCCACTAGCACGTCTGCCTATACCACGGTCTCCTGGCCATCACGGTCCGAGGAGACAGCTGCATATCTAAAAGCGCGCGTCTCATCAGATTCAGATCCCAAGAACAGAACAGAACACTCAGGACGAACGAACAACATCACATCGGCCGGCCGGCGCACACACACACTTCAGAAGGGGTCCCCTTACCTCCAAGTTGTTTCTCGAGTGTGTAGGGGTGTCCGCATTTCCCGGCCAACGCACCAACTGTAAGATCCGAAAGAAAAACCGGGGTACTTCTGTACCCCCATGCCTCAGAAACCGGCACCCCAAACACTCACGAGAGACAGACCTGATGCAATTTCGCAAGAGGGTTTTAATATCCAGAGCTCTGGGGGGCTACAGCTTCCCCAGCAGAGTAAAGAAGCAAAACCCCCTAAACAAAGAATTTTCACCTGAAGAATTTTGAATGGCTGAGAAGCACCTTAAGAAATATTCAAATCATTAGTCATTAGGGAAATGCAAATCAAAACAACCCTGAGATTTCACCTCACACCAGTCAAAAAGGCTAAGACTAAAAACTCAAGAGACAGCAGGTATTGGTGAGAATGTGGAGAAAGAGGAACACACCTCCACTGCTGGTGGGATTGCAAGATGGTACAACCACTCTGGAAATCAGTCTGGCGGTTCCTCAGAAAACTGGGCATGACAGGTTCTGGAGGACCCTGCTATACCACTCCTGGGCATATACCAAGAGGATTCCCCAGCATGCAATAAGGACACATGCTCCACTATGTTCATAGCAGCCTTATTTATAATAGCCAGAAGCTGGAAAGAACCCAGATGTCCCTCAATGGAGGAATGGATACAAAAAATGTGGTATATTTACACAATGGAATACTACTCAGCAATTAAAAACAATGAATTCATGCAATTTGTAGGCAAATGTTTAGAACTGGAAAATATCATCCTAAGTGAGGTAACCCAATCACAAAAGAACACACATGGAATGCAGTCACTGATAAGTGGATATTAGCCCAGAAGCTCTGAATACCCAAGATACAATTAACATATCAAATGATTCCCAAGAAGGAAGGAAGGTGAGGGCCCTGGTCCTGGAAAGGCTTGATGCAGCAATGCAGGGGATTGCCAGGACAGAGAAGTGGGAGGGGTTGATTGGGGAATGGGTGGAGGGAAGAGGGCTTATGGGACTTATGGGGAGGGGGGAACGGGGAAGGGGAAATCATTTGGAACGTAAACAAAAAATGTAGGAAAAAAAACTGCCTATAATTTACCTGATCAGAATAAGGTTCTGCTTAGACTTCAGGCCCACTCCTCAGGAGGGATTTCATACCTAGTGCTGTAACCTGATCAAGAGCCCATGGCTAGAGGGGCTTTGGTGGAAAAGCTGCTGCTGTCGCTTTACTGGATGGGCATGACATAGCTATCAAATTCCTTTCTAAATACTTTTGTCTTTCCCCATAGACTGCTCTCAGCCTTGTCCAGAAAAGTTTCCTTTTGCAGTGGATAGCAGTTAATACAGAGACACATGACTGGTTCAAAGTGTTGAGTGTTCAATTCTGACTGAGACATTTGAAGGTGCATTACCACCTTCAAAACTCGGGGAAAAGCATGGAAGAAATGTCAAAGAATGTCAGAGGCAGGGCAGACCGCCATAGTGTGCTGTCTTCCAAACAAGACATGGCCCCTGCACTCCAGAACCCTCAGCAGCTTTGATTACTTCTTCAAGATGCACACACAACTCACAGAATGCAGAGAGACTCACAAGGCCCTTGTCCCTTGTGAATGCTATAGTATGCCCAGTAAGATACCCTCTGGCTAAGAGAAAATCAGTTTTCTCCAATGAAGTCTCACTGGGTATATCAACCATAGTCCAGGGCAGGCCCAGTGCTCAGGAAGTCTGGTCAACTCAAAACGAACTTCATAAGTGTTTGTGTGTGTGTGTGTGTGTGTGTATGTGTGTGTGTGTGTGTGTGTGTGTGTGTGTGTGTGTTTTGTGAGCCTTTTTGTCTTGGGGTTTGTTTGGCTTTGTCTTTGTCTTACTGTCTTTTGTTTGTTTCAATTTTCATTTTCTGTCTTTGTTTGTTATTTGTTTTTATTTTTGAGAGAGAGACAAGGAACATGAAGTTGGGTAGGTAGGAGGGTGGGGAGGGTCTGGAAGGGAGAAAAAAATGATCAAGATATATTTTATGGAAAAAGTTTTGAATAAAAAGAAAGAGTAGAGGTGAATAATGCAGGTATCAGTGATAAGGGGAAGGGGAAACATAAGCATACAGCATAAGAAGTAGGGCAAGGGGAAACAACGGATTAAAAAACAAAAACGAAATCAAAGTCAGCAGCTTCTAACCCAGAGAATGTGACACACACAGGAACTTGTAGGCACTAGTAATATTTTGTGCCCTGCAGCTGTGACATCACAGTGTCGGATCTGGAAGGTGAGACAGCGGAAATCAGCCCCCATAGTTCTAGAGCCCAGAAGTTTAAGTCTGTGGTCAGGACCACAAATAAGACTGTGGTGCAGCTGTGGCCCCCAGAGACTGCAGAGAACATCTTCCTTGTGTCCTCCAGCTCCTAGTCCTTCAGCTACTATCCCTCCTTGACCTGTGACCACCTCTCTCCAGCCCTCGGGTCTCTCTGTGTCTTGCTACATACATCATCTCCCTCTCCATGTGTGCAACTCTCTCTCTCTCTCTCTCTCTCTCTCTCTCTCTCTCTCTCTCTCTCTTCCTATAAGGAGAAACACAGTGCACAGGGGTAGTGCCCCACCTCAAGATTCTTAATCAAATTCATAGATCCTTTTTCCCCCTCAAACAAGTACATGTATAGGCTCCAAAGATTAGTACTCAGCACTCAGAGGTCAGCCTGCTCTAAGCAGCAAGGGCTCTGCTGACAGGGAAGGTCCAGGCTCAGAACAGACGAGACTCCTCAGAACACCAGAGGTCATAGAGGTAAGTCAAAGTCGGCTCACAAAAGGGAGTCTCTCTTCAACCCAAAGACAAGTCCCACCTGTCTACATATTTTTCTTGATGTTTTAATGAAATCGTTGAAGATGTAAGCCAATATGCAATAGCTGCATGCATTAAAGTTTTACTTGTTAATGCTACTGTAACAGCATCTAATTTAATTTATGCTGTAGATTTGGTCAATTCCTTAATAATTCCTTCTTGTGTTTAGAGAATTCTAAGGGAAAGTGTCAATTTAATCATACTCATGCAGGAGAGAAAAAGAGAGAGTGACTCTTTCCACCCCTCAGAGATGCTGTGATAGGCAGGCCCCTCTGAGCAGGACAGAAATGGCTCAGATTGCTGTAGCAAGAATCCTCAGTCTAAGGGGATGAAGAGAGAAGGAGCCCAGCCCCACCCACACCTGTGGTCACTGTCCCACGTGTACCTTCACGTAACACAGAAAAGCATTTGCTACACACACACACACACAAACACACACACACACACACACACACACACACACTAAAAAAAAAAAACAAATAAACAGAGTTGTGTCTGATTTACCTCTACGATGATGACACCTCTCTCTCTTCCCTCTTCTGATCCTGTTAAAGATCAGACCTAATCAAATGTCCTGGTCCCAGATAGAATTCTAGTTTTTATCTAGTCCTGGGGATGGAATCTAGGGTCTCAGACATCCTAGGCAAGAACTTGACCACTGAGCTATACCTCACAGCCATATTTTGCACTTGTTATTTTGTGACAGGATCTCACCAAATTGCCCAGGCTGGCTTTGAAATCTGCAATCCCCCTGCCTGGGTTAGTTCCTCTAGTTCAGTGGTTCTCAACAGTCCTAGTGCTGTGACCCTTTAATATAGCTCCTCACACTGTGGTGACCCTCAACTATAAAATTGTCTTGTTGTTGCTTCACAACTATAAATGTGCTACTATTGTGAATCATAATATAAATATCTGGTATGCAAGATATCTGATGTGGGACCCCCATAGGGGTCGCACCCCACAGATTGAGAAGAAGTGTTATAGTAGTTGGGCTGACAGGCCTGTATCCTGAGACTATTTATAGGGATGCCTCTTAAGTGTCTGGCTAAAGTCAGCAGCCTCCCTGTCTCTGTCTCCTCAATACAAATGTGTGTGTGTGTGTGTGTGTGTGTGTGTGTGTATGTGTATATGTGTGTGTGTGTCTGTGTCTGTGTCTGTGTCTGTGTCTGTGTGTAGGGTCCCATTTCTCCTCTGACCTCCACAGGCTTGCCATGGTGTACATACACACATGTATGTACATACACCTAATGAGTGATTAAAAATGGGATGAAAAAAATAAATAAACATGAAATTGACAGACATGCCCAGAGTCACAGTTATAAATGGTAACATGTCTAGGAGCAGAAACAGTTTATTTTTATGGATTAATGTCATTTCAATCTTTAAGTAGATAATGCTTTATAGATTTAAACTGTATATTTTCTTCCTGAAGAAGCCATATACTTAAGAAGGAAAGCCAGGTTTTCTGGAAAGAAAGGTACCATCTAACTTAGCAAAATAGAAAAGAGAGAGTGGGGAGGGAGAGAGGGAGAGACCACAGTGGGATTTAAATTTAAGAATCTTGCATGTTACATTTTTAATTCTATAATAAATATGAGTGTTACACATTGAGAAAATTCTGGCAATTAAAGTGGCATTTTCGAGAATATCTTAATTTGCAGAGAGTGAAGCCCTGGCAACCAGCACTCCCTTCGGGCTTAGCTGATGGAGAGGGGCTGGGCAGTGAGCTTCAGGCCCTGCAAGTGATTATAACCATCTCACAATTCTAGCCCCGAGTCACCATGACAACACGAACGTATAATTATATACATGCATTAGGAGAAAAACCAAAGAATGAAAAATACAAAGCATGCAGGGATGGAGTTTCTTTTGCTTCCGTGAAGGAAAGTGTGGGAAAGAATGGCGTTCTAAACGTTCCTTACAAAAGAACACCGTGTTTATGAAAATAGTTAATTCGGTGGGTTTAAGTGTAATGCGACTTAAACACTATGACCGTTCCCATCCGTCAGCCCTCCTGATTCATCTCAGCTCCAATGGCACACTCAGCGGTGCCCAAACAAAACCAAACAGCAGCAGAGCTGTTCCAAGCTTCTGTAATCTGAGTGACAATTTATATAATTACAAGTATTTGACAACTTTTTTATCATTTCTAAATGATTATGGATATCTGCAAGTTTAGAAGATTATATTTTGAAATGCATTTATATACAAACCTGCCATAAAAAAAAGGCAAAATAAATTAAGCTATTGCTATGTTTAGGCTGTTGGTATACAGTGTGATATACACGAAATAAGAATCTTCAAATGAAACTGAAGAGAGGGATTAGTAATTGCAGCTAAACAGTAGTAGGGCAGCGTGAGTCCTTTATTGTTAGTTGGAGTCGCTCTAAACAGAACCGTTTGTTAGTCTCCTCTACATCAGACAGAATGAGCTTCACCACACACACACACACACACACACACACACACACATACACACACCACACACACATACACATACACACACACACACACACACATACACACACACATACACACACACATACACACACACATACACACACACACATACACACACCACACACACATACACACACACACCACACACACCACACACACACACACATACACACACATACACACACACATACACACACACATACACACACCACACACACCACACACACACATACACACACACACCACACACACCACACACACACACACATACACACACACATACACACACCACACACACCACACACACACATAACACACCACACACACATACACACACACACATACGCACCACACACACACACACACACACACACACACACCTGCCAATGCCCAAGAATGAGCACAGTCAGGAATTGACCAAGTGCATCTAATACACATATCAATCCTCTAGGAGGCAAAATAAATCTGTCAGACTGCAAGGACTGAGGGAGGGCGCGCTTCTTTGTTCAGAATTAAGCAAGCATTTAACACAGCCCTGCTAAACAATCGGATGAAGGGTAGACTCCACTACTGGGGCCTCAGAGGCCAGCTGGTGTGATTGACAAGCATGTGTCCCTCTTCTGACACTGGAGCATCTGACACATGGACCACCCATCCTATTCATTAAGACAATCCCAGTGTATGACTATTATTCTGGTAGAATTTCAAAATGAATGTTGACAGTTTCAACATATCTCAAGTATGTCTCAGTTAAATAAACTGTGTGACCACATTTAAAGGAAAGCTGTGCAGAGGTCCAGAATCTAGCACGAGAATGGCTTCCTAGAAGAGGCACTGCCTGCAGTCAATCCTAGAACGGAAAAGAGCGAAACACGCATGGGATAGAGTGGAGGACTAGGCAGGTACCGCTAAGGGAGGCCTCCCTCGAGGGTCCCGACATGGGAGATTTCCTTTGCCTTCAACCTTCTATGGTGCTCCTCGTGTGGAGCAATCCTGCTTGCCCCAGCTCTCTTAGCAAAGCCTCCTGGGAATTCTAAATCCCAAGAGCACTCTCAAAACAGACATGAGTGCATACCATGGGTATGCTTTTGAGACTGGGTTGCCTCACTTAGGATGATGTTCTCCAGCTCCATCCATTTCTCTAAGAATTTCATGAATTCATTGTTTCTAATGGCTGAATAGTACTCCACTGATAAGTGGATATTAGCCTAGAATCTTGGGACACCAAAGACACAATCCACATACCAAATGATGTCCAACAAGAAGGAAGGAGTGGGCCCTGGTCCTGGAAAGGCTCAAAGCATCAGTGTAGGGGAATACCAGAACAGGGAAGAGGGAAAGGGTGGATGGGGGAACACGGGGAAGGAAAAGGGCATGTGGGACCTTTGTGGGGCAGGGAACCAGAAAAAGGGAAATGAAATGTAAATATAGAAAAAAATGTAAATATAGAATATATCCAATTAAAAAAAAACAGACATGAAAGCACATCTTCCTAATTCTATTTCCTATTTCTCCCTAGACATTTGTAGAATGGGATCCCCCCCCCAATACTGTCATCACCATCTGCTCCATTCGCAGGCCCAGCCCTATCTTTCCCTCCAATAATAGGTAAAGATGTCAGCTAACAGCCTCACCCCCTCTGCTGTGTAGGAGAGAGGTGACATGATAGGGCTGGAGAGTCATTCTCAAAGATGGGGTGTCTCTGGGGAATGTCCCCTAAATGTTCTTATGGTTGTAACATTTGGTCCCTCATCCAGTGATATGATGTCAGAAGAGTGCGGAGTGTAGAACCACGGAGGGGCATGTGGGTCACAGTGTAAGGCTTGAGAATTCTTAGCTTGGCATTACTTCCTGTCCATGCTTGACTTCTTGACTGTGGCTACGGTATGAGTGGCTGTGAGCATGCCTTTCCCATCACAATGGACTGTATCCTCCCCAGAATTTGAAGCCAAGTAGGTCCCTCCTCCCTTGTGCTGCTTCTTATCTGGTGTTTGGATACAGCAACAAGAAAACCATCACATTAGATGGTTTAGGTATTCTCTTGTCTACCCATGCTCTTACTAAACCCTGCCTAGAAACAAAGCCAGTATGAAATCATAGACTAAGAAAATTGGAACAGAAATTATGAAGACATTCTTTGGATCCCTAGATGCATAGTGATTGATATTCTTTGATTTTCCTAAAACACAAAATAACCATGCCACCAACAGCAGAAAGTAGTTCTGTGTAACTGCACAGTAAGAAGGTGCCAAGTGCCAGCATGCAATAAGGATACATGCTCCACTATGTTCATAGCAGCCTTATATATAATAGCCAGAAGCTGGAAAGAACCCAGATGTCCCTCAACAGAGGAATGGATACAAAAAATGTGGTATATATACACAATGGAGTACTATACAGCCATTAGAAACAATGAATTCATGAAATTCTTAGAGAAATGGATGGAGCTGGAGAACGTCATACTAAGTGAGGTAACCCAGTCTCAAAAGAATACCCATGGTATACAGTCACTGATAAGTGGATATTAGCCTAGAAGCTTGGAACACCAAAGACATAAATCACATATTAAGTGATGTCTCACAAGAAGAAAGGAGTGGACACTGGTGCTAGAATGGACCAAAACATCATTGTGGGGGAGTACAAGAACAGTAAGGTGGGGGGGGTGGATGAGGGAGCAGGGGGAGGGAAAGGGGCATGTGGGACCTTTGGGGGTGGGGAAACAGAAAAAGGGAAATGAATTGTAAATATAGAATATATCCAATAAAAAAAAAATCTAAAAAAAAAAAAAAGAAGAAGAAGGTGCCGAGTGGAGAAAGCTCTAGTCTTATGTGGTGACCTCAGTTAAACCACCATTTATCTCCGTTTCCAGGCCTGACACTGAAGGAAGTTGCAGTAGTGTGACCCCCCCCCCTTCCTCCAGAGCTCACAGATACACACATGCAAGAGGAATGATGTTTTTATAGCCTGGCTACGTAAGAGAGGGAAACTGAGTTGCCTTCTCATTTGTTTAGAGTATTGGGGGAGGGGCTGTTGAATGTCTGGACTACACCCCTGCCCCACACCAACTGGTGACCAGTTAGGTATGGCTGGTTCAATTCCGTCTTTCTGAGTATCCACTGCTACCTTAGGTGTGGTCTCCACGAAACAGTTCTCCAGTGAGCTCTGGTCACTGAACTGGCGGCTGAGGTGCTCTGGCTCCCAGTTGGCTTCCGGTTCAGGTTCCTCTCTGCAGTCATTGGTAAGACCACCATCGGCACCTTCTCTGACCTTTGCCACCCTCCCTGGGGTATGCTTGTGCATTCCTTCCACGCTACCTGGGATTTAAGGGAGACTTGGAACATCTTAACTCCGGCGCTCCTTCTGTCCAACAATACAGGGCCACAGCTAGCTAGTTTTCTTTTATTGTGACGGAATACCTGAGTTAATTTCTAAGGAGGAAGTGTTTATTTCGGCTCCTGGTGTCAGTCTAAGGGTACTTGGCTCCATTGCTCTAAACTGATTGTGGCGAGGGAGGAAGACACAAGAGGGCTGATGACTTGGGTTGTCTATTGATGTGATAAAAAGCAACATAAGAGAGAAAGGGATTATTTGGTTTGTAATTCCACATGACCACCCCTCATCAGAAAGTCTGTGCCCTCTTGACAAACACCAACCAGCACAGTTGATCCTTTGACAACCAAACACATCACTTATTAAGCTATGACCTTTCCTTCCTTGTGTGTCTTCAAGAACTCATATTAGTATCACTACTACGATATAAGACAATGTTTCAAAGTGCCACAGTTTTTAAAACTTCAAACCCTTTGAAAGTTCAGTCTCTTAAAACATACAAAGTTTCAAAGTTCAAAGCCTCTCTAAACCATACAGAGCCTTGATAAAATTATCCAGGCTCACTTAACTGTGGACTCCTATAAAAGTCATTAAACAAATGACATCCTTTCTTACCTCAAGGGGGAAGAATCAGGGCACAGTTTCATTGAAATCAAGCAAAACAAAATCCCAACACTGTGTAAGTTCTGGACATCTGGGACTCACTCAATCTGGACTCAAAGAGTTTGGGCACCTCCAGTTCTCAGGCTTTAGCACCAACGGTATGCCCAGCCCAGCTCACAGGCTCAGGCTGGCTTTACTCCATAGCTGTGCTGTCCTTGCTGGTCATCCCATGCCTCTGGCATCTACAAAACGCCTTTATCAATAGCCCTTCTAGACTTTCTTTGACAATTCTGACCCTTCTACATGTCAAGCCTTAACTCCTTCCATAACGCCTTCAATTCTGAGCCTTCTACTTCCACTGAGGCCAGACCCGCACTGATGTCCTTTCTTGACCTTTCACAGTGATAAGCCTCGGCTGCTCTCCATGATACCTTCATACCTTCAAAGTCAGCACCACCTGGGAGATGTTTACACATTATAAAGTTTGGCTGCTAGCACAAGGTGCAACCTTTGGATGCCTCTAGAGCACAGAGTCTATGTGCTAACCCTAAGGAAACACTTCCTAGAATACTTCACCTCAGTGATGCTGGACTCTTCTTAGAGCTGATTCTTCATCCAAAGCTGACCAGTATTGATTATCCCAGCAACGAAAATATTTCCTATCATCAGTTCTGGTATCTCATTAATCACCACTAATTCTTCAGTCCAGATGAACACATTATTAATACAAAACAGCACACAAACAGCCTTGATAGTCTCGACTTCCCTCTGAGACTTCAAGAGCCAGCCCTGCATCATCTTGAATGAAGTTGCTCTCACCATTCTTCCAAACTCCCCCCCAAAAAACAGCCACCAAGCTCTAAGCACTCAGTGATTTTTATAGGCTAAAGTTCAAATGCTGCTGCAATCCTCCCAGAAGCACACGGTCAGGTCTGTCATAACAATAGCCCACTTCTGATACTATCTGTCTTACTATTGATCTATAAAATTCAAAGCAACATGGAAGAAAGGGGTTTTTGTTTTTGTTTATTTGTTTGTTCGTTTGTTGTTGTTGGCTTACATGTCACAGTTTATCTTTAGGAAGCCAGGACAGGAACTCGGTGCAGAGTATGGAGGCAGGAATAGAAACAGGAACCACAGAGGAAGGTTGCTTATTGGCTTGCTCTCTGTAACTTTCTCAGCCCACTTTCTCATAAAACCCAGGACTAGACATCCAAGGTTGGTACCACCTACAGGGGGCTGGGCCCTCCCACATCGATGATTAATCAAGACAATACTCCACAGATTTAGCTGCAGGACAATCTTCTCAATTAATGATACCCTGTTCCAAGATGTGTCTAAGTTTCTGTCAAGTTGGCAAAAGTTAACCAGCACATAGTCTTATGTTATGACAGTTACGCAGCAAGGGGAAGGGATTTGAATGCCAATGTGACCTAATGTCTTTCACTAGGCCACACCCCCTAAAGGATTCCACATTCCTGATAATACCATGTCTTATCTTTTTCCTTCTCATTTTTTTTTCTGCCAAGATGAATGAAATCTAAAACTCCATGAGAAAACAAAAACCCATGGTGAGTCTTGCCAGCCTTCCCCTGTTAAATCTATTAAAAGAGAAGATATAGGGTTACAGAACCCTTGACTTTGCCCCTCTGGACTCGGTTTTTGAGAACGCAAGCTTGATGCCTTCTTGAGAAGTCTCTTTTACTGTTGGTGATCATTAATCCTCTATTGTTGCAGGATATTTAGCCACCTGTGAACCCTGAGATTGTATTGTGGTGTGGTATCTGGCTGGAATAGGACACACCCTTAGTCCACACCTTTAATCCCAAATGATGAAGATAAAGTTAGTTGGTAGAAGGAAGCACCCATGTTTAAAAATGGCGTCTAATTGAGTGGCCGACAAAGTGATGAATCAGAGAAAGATTTGACAGAATAGGATGAGGGAAGCTACTTTAGGGGCAGGGTAGGGAGAAGGAGGAGACAGTTTTATTAGGAGGGTTTTACAGAGGCGGGTTTGAAGAGAAAACAAGCTGGCCATAGGTAAAGACAGAATGAGCCAGAGAATGACAAAAAGCCAGAAATTTAGAATAGATTGCCAAAATTAGTATAAGGCCAAGAAGAGCATTTCAGGAGAGGTTGAGTGAGAGAGAGAAGTCAGACTGAATCAGTCAGCTTGGAGAAGAGTTTGAGCCAGAACAGCTGAGTTGACCAGCAAGTCAGAAATCAAAAATAACTAGGAAGGGGTGAGTTTATTCAGCTGTAAGTCTCAAAAGCTGAAAACATTCTAGACCTACATTAAATTGTACAGAGGCCAGAAGCTTCCAGGACTAAGCCTAGGTTTAGCAGACAGAAGCAATAAGCCTCTAAGACAATAATTACTTCAAGGGAGTAAAAGTTACTTTTAAACTATATTTCTCTTTATCCTCTTGCAACAGCAATACAGATTTACTTTCCTCCCCACCATCAAGGACATGGGTGAATGGTAAGCAATGCTATCTTCCTGGACTGATGGATTTCCAAACTGTAGCTCCCATAGTACTCATGTTGTTAGAAACACATCCCTAGATCAAATGGATCCCAAGAGCTGCATTTCAATGACCAGTTCCCATGCGTGTTAGGTTTGAGGGTCAATGTCTTACGTGTATATGCATGAAAGATTCTACTTCCAAACAATCACACAATATCCAGTGTGTCTTTCCTAAGTCTCACCAACACTGAAGAGGTCACATTATCGCTTTAGAAGGCTAACTCTAGACAGCTTCTCTGTTGTTACATGAGCAACAGGAATACCCAAGACAGTCATCACTGTTCATGAGCAGGACAAACATAAAGTCTCTAGAGAGCACAAAACCACCACAGTCCACAGTGCCTTTCTGTGGGCTTCAGACCCCTGGTTTCTCATCCTGCAGTATGAAAAGAGAGTTCCTCTTAGAGACAACTCTGGCCTGACTTATTCTTAGAAATCTTTGAGATCTTGCACACATGCTATTCTTGTCTTTTTTGTCTGTTTGCTTTCTCGGTCCCAGATCCTGGGACTCCACGGGCAGGCTCTATATCAGGCACCTACTACATAACAGCAAACAAGCTACATATAAACCTGCCCTGCTATTGAGAACACACTGGAAGGTGATGTCTCTAAGGGGATGAGGGCATGCACTCACTTGACTGAGGTAGTGATGATGACATCTGCTCACACGAGGCTTTCTCTTTCATTTTTCCCTCACACTAACACTAGGAATATGCTGATCTAAGGTGTAAGCAATCAAAACCAAAGCTAGCTAGTACACCTTAAACAGAAATATTAGGACTTTAATCATTTAAATACACACACATATGTACATATGCATGGATATATATATATATATATATATATATATATACACACACACACACACATAAGCACACGCGCGCATGCACGCATGCACGCGCACACACACACACACACACATACACACACACACACGTTTCTTTTTTTTCTTTTTACAATTCGAGTGATGTTTCCCCTCCCTCTTCTTCTCCCAGCCCCTCCCCTTACCCTCAATCCACCCCTCCTCCATTTCTCTTCATAAAAGGGCAGCCCCCCACCACCACCATGGATATCAATCAACCATGACATATCAAGTTGTAGTAAGACTAGAGACCTCCCATCATACTGAGGCTGGATGAGGCCACTCAGTACAAGGAAAGGGTCCCTAAAGCAGGCAAAGGAGTCAGAGACAGTTTCTTCTCCCACTGTTAGGAGTCCCACAAGAAGACCAAGCTACACAAGGGTAATATATACGCCCAGGGCCTAGGTTAGTCCCGTGCAGGCTCCCTGGTTGGTGGTTCAGTATCTGTGAGCCCCTATGAGCCCAGGGTGGTTGATTCTGTGAGTTTTCTAGCAGTGCCCTTGACCTCTCTAGCTCTTACAATCCATCCCCTCGTCGGCAGGATTCCCCAAGCTCAGCCTCATGTTCGGCTATGGGACGCTGCATCTGCTCCCATCAGAAGCCTCTCTGATGATGATAATTGAGCTAGACACTGAGTACATCAGTTTTTCTACTTTTTTTTTTTTTTTTTTTTTTTTGGTATGGAAGTGATACACATTTGGGGGGGGCGCGATACCTTGGATATTTCAAGGGCTAGCAAATCCTGGTATAGTTCTCTCGGTCATGAGATTTGTGGGAGTTTGAATGAGAATGGCGCCCATAGGTTCATACATTTAAGTGTGTCCCTAATTGGTTAAATCGTTTTTTTGGAAAGGATTAGAAGGTGTGGCCTTGTTGGAGGAGGTGTGTCATGGGGGATGGTATTTGAGGTTTAAAAAAGACCATACCATGCCGCCCAGTTTCCCCCACTGGCCTCCGCCTCCAGCCTATGGACCGAGATGAACACTGTTAGCCACTGCTTCAGCACAGCGACTGCCAGGCTCCTGCCATGTTCCCCAGCACATGCTCCACACCATGGATGATCAGGAACTCACCCTCTGAAACCGCAGGCAAGCCCCCAGGCAAAGGCTTTCTTTTCTAGGCTGTCTTGTTCATGGAGTCTTTTCCAGCAAAAGAAAAGAAGCGAAGAGAAGATCCCACAGCGAATCTGCCGCATTCCCGAGTTAAGACGTTTGGTACGATAGGTACACTGAAAGCATTTCTATCTATGTCTTCAGTGGCTTTCTTAGATGTGACCCCACTGTAAGGTGTATCTGCTCATCCGGATGGAAATGCGAACCAAGGCTGAGGCGCACTGACGGGTGTGACCCCAGGGAACCAACACCCACAGGAACCTGAATGAAAAAGCATTGTTTCCACTTCTCCGTAATCCTCTCGGGGATAAAAGCCCAAACACACTTGAGAAAGAAGTCCACCTTTCATCCAGATAGAAGGTCAAGCATCTCGTGATAGCCTCACAGAGTAGGGGAGTAAACTCCTGACAATTAGCCTGCTGCGGCCCCCCAAAAAACAGAAATAAATGTTGGGTGGCCAAGAAGTGCCCATCACATTGACACAGAGGAGCTGAGGAGCTCGCCTATCCAAAGCCCACAGCCAAAGAAGGCCAAAGCAACCTCAAGCTTCCAGCTTAAGCGCCCCACTTCTTCCTGTCCGCTCTGCTACTCCCACTCCCTGGCATCAGCCTCCACTCGCGGAGAGCAGGCTCTGCACCACCCGACGGTGACTGTGAGCATCAACGTTTACAGGCAGAGACGGTCCAGAAACAATCCCAGCACATTTCTCTCCCCCAACACACACACGCGCGCACACACACACACACACACACACACACCCTCCACCCCCCACCCCCCACCCCCCACCCCCCACACCACACACACACTCACCCACACCCCACATCCCACACCCCACACCCTACCCCCACACCTACACCCACACCCACCCATACCCCCTCTCACCCACACCCACACCCCACACCCAGACTCCCCACCCCCTACCCCCACACCCACACCAACACCCACCCACACCCCCACTCACCCACACCCATACCTACCCACACTCACACCCCCACCATACCCCACCCACATTCACACCCCACACCCACACCCCATACCCCACACCCACACCCCACACCCCACACCCACACCCACAGCCCACACCCACACCCTACCCCCGAGCTTTTTCTCTGTGTGCTTAGAATGCTTTAGGATGCTTCAGAAAACACAACTGGCATTAGGTACTTTGTTTCAACTTAGCGGTAAAGTAGTTCTAAGGTCCCGGACAGGCCAACTAACATCTCCGAGCTTTTCTTTTCATATCTGGAAATGAATGTGTAAAGTCAGAGCTATAAAAAAAAAAATCCATCTCCGTGGCCTTATGAAATAAAAATAAATAGAAGGATCAATGTATTTCTGAAGGCACTTTCTCTGAGTTCGCGAACTCCTAAAGGAGAGCTGGTGCTCCACAAGCTAGCTCACTGTAACTTTCCCAGCACACACCAAGATCCTGTCTCTGCCGAAAGCGTATCTCCCGCCGTCAGTACTAAAAGTCCTAATCAAGTGACGAGATGTTTTACTTGGACTGAAATCACCAAGAAGAAGGCACTTCTAGTTTCTTGGTGTGTAGGGTCAACCTTGTCTCTATCATTTCAGACAAAAATAGGAGTCTTTCTGGGTCTATTATTTAAACTTAAATCTTTATAATGTATTTGTAAAATAGGAGTGCTTTGACAACATAACAAATAACGTTACACCCATCTTCAATCTTCATTTTTTTTTAACTCTGTAGTGACATCATAGAGAGTGTACATTTGTAAACTGTAAATCCAACCGCCTTTCAGGGCTCAGCGTTAATCCACCCCTTTATGTGAAACAATGCTACTGTTTCCCATTAAAGTCTCCTTGAATAAAAAGCTATTTTTATGGACCCAGAAATCCACTTTTTTTTAAATCTCATTTCTTTTTATCTTGACCACCACCGCTGCACTCTTTCTTTGTGCAAAAGAATAAAGCCTTTCTGAGCCCACAGATTCAAACGCCCCAGCACTGCCACCCGGCTGATAAACCCTCAGGAGAGCGGCTCTCACCTTTCACCCTCCAGAAACCCCAGGAGCGGAAGCACACGCTCCTTGTTGGCAAATGATGGGAAAATCGGGCCTCAGCATCCCTCCGCTTTGGAGGCTGGCAATACCGTTTGGCCAGGAATGAGTCGAACTTAAACATGAACCTCTCGTATGCACTCATTTTGAACTGCTTCCAACTTCCGCCTTCCTGATTTCTGTTTGTGACCCTTTAACTCTGAAAACGTGGACTGCAAGCTTTACTCTGAACGTTCCCATTGTGATTAACGTCTCTCCCGATCCATGGCTGAAGTTCAGTGTGTGACACACAGATTTTTAAAATACTCCTAAAACCTTAACATTGTTTGATCAATGCGAGGAAGTCGATAGGCACAGGCCATGGATCGCAGGCAACCAGGGCCCAGATGAGTCCAAACACCTTTTGCTTACTCCTGTGTGCCTATCTCCCAATCTCCTGCCATCAGCTCCTTTAGTGTCACCAAAAGCTACGTCGCATTATACTCACCCTCTCCCTGTCCTCGTGGTAACGACTCTCTAAGCCCCATGGGTCTCTCTCAAACCTGCCCTCTCGTCTTTAGCCCAATCACCCTGGCTAATGCAAAACCGCTCGACTCGCACATGAACCGCGTTCATGGTTTCCGTGCTACAATCCTGAGTCTGTGTCTCCCTTCGTTTGGCACTGTCTGTGACTGTCTTCCAAGACAGAGCAACCATGTCCACTCTCAGCCCATTGTCCCGTATATGTTGAAGGCAGCCATGGCAGAGTGATGTAGTAAAACAGGGAGGAAAGCAGAAGAGTCTGAATATCTGTCTCCTAGCCTACACTAGCCTAGCCTACTCTGACCTACTCTACCCTACTCTATTCTGACTCACATCGTCCTATCTCACTCCACCCTACCCCACTTTATCCTAGTCTATCTCAGTCTCCTCTATCCCACATACTCTGTTCAGCTCTGACCAATTTACTGCTATGATCCCCCATCAGCTGAATCCATATGAAGGGATCTAGAGAAATCCACAATTCCCTCTTCATGTCCTACGTCTACTCACCCTGCACGACCCAGCGAAAAGTTATCTTTTATGGGAGAGTGAACTATTTTGAGTTTTCTCCAATACGTATATAGCCACAATATTTCATTTCAGTTTGTTTAGTTACTTAGATTCTCTGAGGCTGGAACACTATAGTGTTTCATACTTCACAGGTTTTTAGCAGATTATTGGCCTTGTGCATATTCATATTAACGTGGATGGGTGTATTGTGTGCGCATGTGTCTATGTGCATATATATGTGCATGTGCATGCATGCATGTGTGTGTGTGTATGTGTATGAGCAAATACACTGTGTTACAAGCAGAGGTTTCTGCAACATTTTGCATGAAGAGACATAAAAATCAAAATTAATGCTACTAATTTAATCCACAGATCCTCTGTGATGTCAACCACAATCCTGTGTCCAATCCACAAACGAATCAAAGGGTTTTATTCTCTTAGCTACGCTTTCCTGTATTTGTGATGTTTTAAAGAACCACATTTATACTTTTCTAGTCAGTTTATTCTGACAGCTGCCTCAGTGTACTGCAGCTGAAGACTCAGCCATGTAGAGAACCATGACACTTGGTACAGTTTTCATGCTGCCGTTGAGCTTGTCACGATCAGTGCATGCCACATGGCTTCCGAAGCAGACCATTTCTCAGTTCTAGACTAATAACAGAAAATAAGCATTTAAAGCGGGCCTTGATCCTCTTCCTTAATTTAATCTTACCCGACCTGAGAGAAGGGTGGTTTGCTAACTGGATCTCTCTAGATGTTGTCTCACATAACAGAGAAGAAGAATCGAAAAGACACTTGTGAAGATGACGGAGCAGAGGCAGGACCGCTGGAAGGCTGATGCGTAGCTTTAATGCCATAAAATGTTCCCTCCCCCACATCTTCCTGCTCCATCAGCTGAGTTCTGGAGTGAAGCGTTTACCATACGGAAAGCTGCAAGCTCTTGACTCTACTTCAATTCTTCAGGAAACCACATGGACAAAAGCCAGGGCTGTGGCTGCGGTGGCCGCTAAGGGCACAGCCTCACTCCTTGTGACGCTGACAAAAGTAAACTCACTGTGGGCTGATTTAGTCCAACGTCTGTCCCAATACCTCTGCAATTCTACCTAAGCGCTACTCATGTGCTAAGTCACAATTTCTTCAAAACTCAACATTCCTTTGTGATAAAAGCCCTAAGGACTCCGAGAAGAACATGTCTCAATATGGCATAGGCTACACACAACAAACCGATAGCCCACAGAGACTCAGTGACAAGCCTGAGGCCATTTTCCCTAAAACCAGGCACAAGACAGAGAGGACCACACTCTCTGGAGGAGTGACCCAATAGAATGCTTGAAGTTTTAGCTAGAACAAGAAAAGAAATAAATTCAAGGGATACAAATAGGGGGTAAAAAAAAGCCCAACTATTTCTATTTATAGACAACATGATTCTTTCCTTAAGAGCCCCCAATGTCCATCAGAAACGCCAAACTTGATTAAAAATTTTAACAAAATCAGGGAAATTTTCCATTAACACCTGGATGCTTACTCTCTTCTGGCTAGTTTTCACAATGCCGGAAGATGCTAGGCAGGCTGTTTGGCAGATATGTGTTGGTGTGTGTGTGTGTGTGTGTGTGTGTGTGTGTGTATGTGTGTGCATATGTGTGTGTCTGTATGTGTATGTATGTGTATCTGTGTATGTGTGTGTCTGTGTGTCTGTGTGTGCATGTGTGTGTATGTGTGTATGTATGTACATGTTTATATATGTGTGTATATATGTGTGTCTGTGTGTCTATGTGTATGTGTGTATGTGTCTGTGTGTATGTGTGTGCATGTGTGTGTCTGTGTGTCTGTGTGTGCATGTGTGTGTGTCTATGTGTCTGTGTGTACATGTGTGTGTATCTGTGTATATGTGCATGTGTGTGTATCTATGTGTCTGTGTGTGTATGTGTGTGTGTATCTGTGTCTGTGTGTATGTGTATGTGTATATGTGTATGTGTATGTGTGTCTGTGTGTATGTGTGTATATGTGTGTGTGCGTGTGTGTCTTTGTATCTATGTGTGTGTGTCTGTGTGTCTCTGTGTGTATGCGTGTGTGCAGGCAGTCATCAACAGTGTTACCCAGGCATAAACACTGAAAACTTCAATAACTACTATGACCCAAGGGTGCAGGAGCGGCCTGACTGGTATAGTTGTCCATCAACTTTCTGATTTGAGTTAAGCCCACTGCAAAGGTTGAAACCTCTCAAACACATGTCTGATGCTGTAAATCTCCCTCCCACCCCCCAAAAAATGGTTGAGAGGTAACAGGCCCCCTGAGGGAACTGACTACCATTATTCTGTTAACTAGACATTGATTTAAAATGCCCTCTAAATTCACAACACTTGTATCAGTGGGTCTCAGCCTTCCTACTGCTGTGACCGTTTAATATAGTTCCTCATGTTGTGGGGATCCCCAACCTTAACATTATTTTTATTTTTACTTAATAACTGCAATGCTGCTACTGTAACAAATCATAATATAAATATCAACATTTTCTGATGATCTTAGGTAAGCCCTGTGAAAGGAAGGGTCGGTCGACCCTGCAGAGGTCCCAATCGACATTTGAAAACCACAGCTCTATATCCATAAATTGGTGCAGCTCTCAGCTTGCACAGAAGAAGGCTCTTTACTGGGTGAATGGCGGTGATTAGAGAGACTCACATCTGGTCAAAGTGCACTGTCATCGGTGGAGTGTCCAGCCACAAACGAGACATCTGTAGCACATCGTCACACCCACTCCCCAAGACCAAGAAAGAGGGTGTGCAAAGATTGTAAGGTCCAGAGATCAGAGAAGAGCAGAGCAGTGCGGGTCTTCTAAATATAGCAGGACTACACCCAAGAACTCACAGCAGCCATGATTATCAAACACAGGTCAAGGCGGCCAGTGTCCTAGCATTGTGTGGGAAGGACTCCCGCTCCTACTTGAGGAGCTATGGGCAGTATGTGGCTTACATGAGGAGGAATAAACAAACTGGCCAGTTCCACACATGAAAGTATACAGATACCATAAACTGTAGTCAGTGGGTTTTTAAAAACATGAAAGGTGGCGTAAAATGGGAGAGGAGGGAGGAGGGATGGGTCCGGGAGGAGTTGGGGGGTGAAAATGGTGAACACACATTATATAAAACTCTAAAAGAATTACATTTTAAATGGGGAGACCTAGTAATAAACATAGCCAAGAAGGTGAAAGCTTTAAGACCCTGAGAAAAGAATGTAAAAGATAAAAAGACCCCTGTACTTATGGTTTGAGAGAACTAACTTGGTAAGAATGGATGCATCACAAAATCAGCCACAGATTCAAGGCAATCCCCATCAAAATCCCAATGACCATCACAGAGAACACCCCTGAATCCATATAGAGGAACAACCCCGCCCCCAACCATCCAAAGCAATCCTCAGAAGAAAGAGCAAAGCTAGAGGCATCCCAATACCCGATCTCAAATTGTACAGAGCCCTAGTGACAAAATTTCAATGGCACTGGCACAGGAGCAGGAGGCATGCTGATGGAAGACAGAGGGCCCAGGGGTGAGCCCATGGGGTGACAGGCACCTGATGGTTAACAGTGAGGCCACACACACTCTCTGGAGAAAAGATGGCGTCTTCAACAAATGGCGCTGGGAAAACTGGATAGCTGCCTTTAGAAGACTGAAACTAGATCTCATCTCTCACCTCCCATTAAAAAATGAATCCATTCATGGCTGGAGAGATGGCTCAGCAGTTAAGAGCACTCACTGCTCTTCCAGAGGTCCTGAGTTCAATTCCCAGCAACCACATGGTGGCTCACAACTGTCTGTAAAGGGATCTGATGCCTTCTTCTGGTGTGTCTTAAGAGAGCAGCAGTGTACTCATATACAGTCAATAAATCAATCATAAAAATAAAAGAGGATCCATTCAAATGTATCCGATACCTCAATGGGAGCCTGAAAAGTGCTTGAGGAAAATGAAGACAAAGCACAGTGAGATGCAGATGTATGTAGTTCCTGAACGGGACCCAGATGCTCGGGAAATTGGCATAAGAATGCATAAAGGGACATCATGGACGTACAGAGCTTCTGAACTGTGCAGTTAATCAAGTGAAGAGGCAGCCGGTAGAGTGGGAAGTTAGGAAAACTTTTGCCAACTAGATATCTAATAGAGGATTAATATCTAGAACTCAAAAAACTAAACGGCAAGGAAACAACCCAACTAAAAATAACAACAAAACAAACAAACAACAACAGAAACAAAAACGGACTAAGGAGCCAAGTGGAGTTTGGAAAAGAAGAAACACAGACGATTTTTTTAAGATGTTATTTATTTATTTTATGTATATGAATACACTGTAGCTCTACAGACGGTTGTGAGTCATCATGTGGTTGCTGGGAATTGAACTCAGGACCTCTGCTCGCTCTGGCCCAGCTCGTTCCAGCCCAAAGATTTATTTATTATTATATGTAAGTGCACTGTAGCTGTCTTCAGACACTCCAGAAGAGAGAGTCAGATCTTGTTACAGATGGTTCTGAGCCACCATGTGGTTGCTGGGATTTGAACTCAGGACCTGCAGAAGAGCCATCAGTGCTCTTGCCCACTGAGCCATCTCTCTGGCCCCAGATGTTTGTTTTTTAAAGTGCAGAGCATCCTTTGTTATCAGAGAAGTGAAAGCGAACTACCTGAGATTCCAACTCACACCAGCAAAGGCTTTCTAAGAAAAACAAATGACAATGGAGGATAGCAGGGGTGTGGCAGGAAGGGGCGTGGCAGGAAGTAAAGCCTTACATATGGTAGGTAGGAATGTAAACAGACACTGCTATCGTGGAGATCAACACTGTGTTGGTTAAAGAAACAAACAAAGAAACAAAAAGATGAAACCACTACATAAGCCAGCTAACAGACTCCTAGGCATGTTTCTGAAGAATTCTCTATCCTACAACAGAAATACTGGCTTGCTTCTCTGTTGCTGTGATAAAACACCGACCAAAAGCAACTTGGGAGGAAAGGGTTTATTTAGCTTATAGGGTACAATTTCCATCATCCAGGGCAGCCAAGCCGGGAAGCCTGAGGCGGGGGCTGAAGCCGAGACCACAATGAGCACTGCTTTCTGGCTTGCTCCCCATGGCAGGGTCAGCCTGCTCTCTTACACTGCCCAGGACCACGTGGCTGGCACCACCCACAGTGTGTGGGATGAGCGCTCCCACGTCAATCAGTGAGCAGGATGCCCCACAGGCCAATCTGATGGAAGCCAGGCCTTGGTTCCTTCTTTCTAAGGTGACTCGAGTTTAAGTCAAGTTGACAATAACTAAGCGGCACACACGTCCGTGTTTATTGCTGCTCTGTTCTTGATAGCAAGGAATGGAACCAACACCAACGCCCATCAGATGAGGAGTCGACAAACAAAATGTAGTGCATGTGCCCAGTGGAATTGTAATACGCCAAAAAGAAAAGTAAAACTTGCAAGAAAATAGGAAGAAACATCAAGTGTTTTCTCTCATATGTGAATACTGAGTTCTAAATTTTAAATGTGTACGTTTGTGTGAAGTGAGTTATGTAAGGCTCAGGAAAGTGGAAAGGAGGAAACGGTGGGGTGTGCTGCCCTGCTAATCACGGTTGCATTCTACCATTGTCTAGACTCTGGAGCCCAGTTCTATATGGAGGACTCCCTTTATCGGCAGGGCTCCTCCCTCTCTGACCTTGTCTGGGTCGTTCAAAAGCCCCCACACCTCTACCTGCAGAATGTTACATAGCCTCAGTTAGCGGTCAGGTATAACTTCCTTTCTCCTGATAAGAACCCAGTCAGCTAGCCCTGAGATTCCTGAAATGTTTCCCCATGTTAATGAGACCTTTTGGTCCCCTAAGCCTCGAATCACCCCCAAGTAACGTTGATCAGTCTCCCTGCGGTTCATCCTGATTCATCTTCTTTACCATAGGTACTCACAGGGCTCCCAAACTTCCCATGTGTCCTCCCCAATCCCTTTGCCCTCATGGGCCAATATCAGCTGTCAATGCCTAAGGGCAGGGAGGGTGAAAGAATTAAGCAGAAAGGAGGGCCAGGAAATGGGAAAGAAGAAGGGGTTGGGAGAGGGTCAACCAGGTCAATTTAGGGGAACGCCATAAGGCAATCTGATGCATATATATATATATATATATATATATATATATATATATAGCATTTGAATGAAGACTCCAAGTATGCATAGGAAAAGCCAGATATGAAATGAAATAAAAAAAAAAAGGGGTGCACACCTATAATCCCAGCACTCTGGGAGGCAGAGGCAGGCAGATTTCTGAGTTCCAGGCCAGCCTGGTCTACAGAGTGAGTTCCAGGACAGCCAGGACTACACAGAGAAACCCTGTCTCGGAAAAAAAAAAAAGAAATGAAATCACGGGGCCAGGAGTGGGCTGCCTCCTCATTAGCTCTCAGTTGGTGAAGCTGCTGAGTTCCAGGAATAATACATCCAATGGTCATTGCTGTTGGTTTTCTAGTAGAATAAAATAGTTAGACCTTCGTGTCTTCTGGCTAATGTAGATAGTTCCCGGAAGGTACTATGCAGGCTGCTGTGGAGAACGATCCTCCACAGGATCCATAGGAATCTGGATTCCTATGCAACACTATGAACCATGTAGGCAAGATGAACTCACTGGGATACAGGCTTGCTGGGGCGGGGGGTGGGAGGGGTGGGGGGCTAGGGGGGTAGGAGTGGGGGGCTGGGGGGAGTGGGGGGTAGGGGGAGCATTGCAGCCATTTGTCTGCATGGACATGATGTAACTATCAAACTGCGCTTAAACAACTATGCTGAAACCTGTAGAATAGGCTTGCAACCAGTTGTGGTCTGAGAAATTCTTTTGGCAGTGCTCAGCTGTGACTCCAGAGGCTCATAGTGGTCAAAGTTCTCAGGATGTATGACTCAGTGAATGCTCAGTCCTAAGTAGAACATGTCTATCACCACCTTCACAGCAGAACACAGTAGAAGAACGGGTAGATAAAATTTAAGTGCAAGGAGAAGGTGAAGGAGATGACATGACTGTCACACTCTCAGACTCAAAAGCTGTGATGACCCCCACAAGGTTGGACCTGTCAACATCTTGTGATGGAAGAGGTAGACGCTCATGGGGCCCGTCACCTCCCTGAGGAGTTATAGCCAGACAACAGTTTGCCAGGGAGGAAGAGAAATGTTCCTCACTGGTGTAGCCATTGGTAGGTACTCATCTTCCTGTGAACAAGCCATCATCCATGATCCTATAAGCAACTCTAATGAACCTCATTGGGTTGAATGTACACAGATACACAGAGAAAGAGAAAGAGAGAGACAGAGAAGAGACAGGACAGAGACAGACAGACACAGAGACACGGAGGCAGAGAGATAGACAGAGACAGAGACAGAAAGAACAGATAGACAGAGAGAACAGAGAGTCAGAGAGAAACAGAGAGGCAGAGAAAGACAGAGAGGCAGAGAAAGAGTAAAGTAGAAGGAAGTCCTATTGGGAAGAGGAAGGGAAATAGTAGGAATTGGGAACCAGAGAAGGTAACAGGTGGATATGGGAAAACCCACTATTTACATATATGATGATGTCATAATGAAACATCGCGATATACAATTAAATGGGATTAGAAAAAACTAAAAATATAAAAGAATTCAAGAGGCTAGTCTTGATTAGTTGGGCCATTCAACCTTGAGAAAGTTTGAATGAAAAGGAAATTTAAAAAGGAAAGGATATATATATATATATATATATATATATATATATATACACACACACACACACACACACACACACACACATATATATTGTAGGGCTACCTAAAAGTGAGAATTATAATTAAATGTAAAATAGTCAATGTAAAGAATATTGCAAAATAAGTCAAAATAACGGATACCACTGAAAACATCAGAGAGATGAGCCTAAAGACAATGGAAGTGTCTTTGTATGTGAAGTTAAAAAAAAAAACAAAACAGTGAATTGAATTTGAAATATGAGTGGAACTGAAAAATTAATATAACACAAAAACTACACAAAATAGCTGTCTTTTACTTTATAATTGGGGGAAATCTGCTACCTTCTGTGTACACTCCTTATGCATATCACTAGAACTCCAGCTTCTGCACAGCAGAACAACCCAGCCCTCCATGCCCCAATCCCCGTGCACGCGCACTGGGTGGGATGCATATCCCGACGTGGAAAATCTGTGTATGTGAACTTGGCGTATGGTCTTACAAATCCCAGACTAGTACATTGGGACTGAAGTTGGAATCTTCAACCTGCTCTCCCCACTGATGGCTCTGAGCACACTGGTTATGGCGGAACAAAACAAGAGGAACGGGAATCTGAAGTGAAAGATTAAACAGCACACAGTCCCACGGCCGAAAACATGGCGTGAAGCGCCTGTGTCCACATTAGTTGTCTCAGTCCTTCCTGGTTATTCATGAGCTGGAGGTTCTGAGTCTGTGAGAAAGGCTGAAGGCCATCTTCTATCCCACGCTGCTCTTCTAACAGAATTCCGGAAGTGCCCTCTGTCTACAGAACACTGGGCTTTCTGTGCTCGGCTCCCTTCTCCAGTCAGTCTCTCTCATTAACAGTGTCTACACCTGTAGTGACCTCGGGGTAAGTTCAAACACTTACACTGTGTGGTGACGACATCCTGATCATCCCTAGTTCCTCACACTAAGTCTGCTAAGTCCCGATCATACTGGACCCTGGAGAGAGAAAGCCCCAGCTGCTGAGTAGGAAGTGTTTAGCCTGAGCAAAGTGCTTATGGAAAGACCAGTTCACAAGCCACTGCAAAGGCCCACAGTACTCAGCAATTCGCAAGCTCTTTGCACAAGAGTGGGGGTGTGAGTGCGGGTCCCCACCACCCACATAAAAGCCAGGGAAGGCAGCACTCATCTGAGAAACCCCGTGCCTGGAAGGAACACAGGAGGATTGCAGGGGCTCGCTAGCTAGTGTCGCAGCAAGCTTCTGGTTGAGTATCTCAAAAGATAAGGTGTTCCCATGGGCGCGCACACCCGCACACGTGTGACAACCCATATTGGTAGCGGGTACAGGGTGTAGAATGCAGGGAGGGTGGGGCGGCTCCAGCTGGGATGGGGGTGAATGGCCTGGCTGGTGGATGATACCTGGGCAGAACTCACAACACAAATGATTGGTTTTGTTTGTGGCTCCCGTGCCGGAAGGCGGAGAGATAAGCGGTTCCTGGGGCACCAGAGGCAGCCAGCTTAACCTACTTGACAGGACCCAGCCCATGAGAGGTGTGTCTCCAACTCCATCTAAAGACTGACACTCAAGCTTGTCCTCTGACCCCGACATGCACCCGTGCAGGGGCACCCACAAGTTCACACATAAGTGCACACACGCGCGTGTACACACACACACACACACACACACACACACCACAGTTTCAAAAGAAAAGGGGAAAAAAAAAAACATTTCTGGAAATTGGGCCGCAGGGAGTAGAGAGAAAAGGTCCGAAAACTCATACAAGAGAGGCAAAGAGCTGCCGAAGGGCTCCTAGATTTTTAGATCTTTCTAAAGATCAAAAACGTTCAAAGCTTCCTGCACAAAAGAATCTAGTGTGGCGAGATGCGAATTTTATTTTATTTTATTTTCATTTTATTTATATGTGTAATTGAAATATTTTGGGGTTTTCAAGACAGGGTTGCTTTGTGTATGTAGCTCTAGCTGTTCTGGAACTGGCTCTGTCGTTCAAGAACTAGGTCCTGTAGACCAGGCTGGCCTCACACTCACAGAGATTCACCTGCCTCTGCATGCCGAGTGCTAGGATTAAAGGTGTGGGCCACCACCACTGGGCTTTGTCTGTCTGTCTGTCTGTTCTCTCATACAGCACATCCTAACTTCACTTGCCCCGCCCCTTTTCTTCCCAGGCTCTCTCCATGATCCACTCCTCCTCAGTTTCCCTTCAGAAAAGCGCAGGCCTCCCAGGGGTAGCAACCAGACACAGCATAACAAGTCACCATAAGACTAGTCACACACCCTCACATAAAGGCTGGACAAAGCAACCCAGCAGGAGGAAAAGGGTCCCAAAAGCCAGCAAAAGAGTTCTAGGCAGCCCCTTGTCCCACTGTTAGGAATCCTACAAGAGCACCAAGGTGCACAACCATAACATGTGCCTAGGTCAGAGCCACGCAGGCTCTACGAGACCCTTAGTTGGTTCTGTGGGGTTTCTCGTGGCGTCCTCAATCTCTCTGGCTCCTACAGTCCCCTCCTCCTCCTCTTCTGCGGGATTCCCCAGGCTCTGCCTAATGAATGGCTGTGGATCTTCACATCTGCTCCTGTCAGCTGCTGGATGAAGCCTCTCTGATGACTCCAGTCTACAAGTACAGCAAACTAAGACATATACCTTAGAACCTGGCTGGGGCTCATATGCTTTCTACCATTAGCGTGTGAATCTTGGGAGCTTGTGTGCTTGCGGAGGGGACTGAGGGGACATGTGCATGGTGAGCCGGGGGTGGGGGGGTGGGGAGGGATCCACCTCTGGAGCTGTGTTGCTCGGGCCGCTCTGTCCACAAGGATGGAGGTTGTGGGATTTACAGAGTCTTCTACATGTGGCTGCAAGAATGCCAGTCACCTGGCCAACATGCGAGAGAGCACAGGGGGAAGGCAGACATGTATGTATATGGCGGCTGCGAGAAGCACAGAAGGTCTGGAGCAAGAGCCAGGACCATAGGAATCTATATTCCGAGTGCAGCAGCAGACCCCAAGTACCATGACAGTTTAGCTGTGTAGCACGCATGAGCTAGCGTGTGCCCTAGAGCCGTTGTCCGAGTTCTACATGTTTAGGTAGATGCTGCTACAGGCCCTCCCTGCTTTACAGACAAGGAAATGGAGGCACCAGAAGGTCAGAAAACCAAAGAAAGGGCCTTTCACCCATTGTTTGGCCCAGAGGTTAAGATTTTCACGTCAAATCGGACTTTGGGTTGTGTCATAGCAAAGGAATCATCGCAGGGCTTCCATATAAGACTCACTGACAGGAAATCTGTTTCCCCGGGGCTCCAAAGGAAGGCCAAGCTCAAGGTGGCAAGAGCTCTTTCCAGGTCTCAGACATCCACCCCTCAGTCACGGTGTCTTCTTGTGGAGAGAAGAAGGAGCCCTGGCCTCTTCTTACGGACTCACCCTCGAGGTCTTGTGTGGACCTGTCTCCTCCATCCTACTGGGGATGGGGCTTGCAAGTGAGCTCTGAGGGATACGCTGAGTCCCTCGCAGCCTGTGTGGGCTTCCTCCGGTCAGAAGCCCACGTGCTCGCTCTCCGCCCACAGGTGTGTCTAATACAGGCCGCCTTCGCGGCACAGAGGTCTGGGGATGGGATGGAATTTGGAGGGAGGAACATGCTTAAGCTAATATGCTTAAAGGAAATGAGCGCTGGGCGGTGGTGGGGCATGCCAGCACTTGGGAGGCAGAGGCAGGAGGATCTCTGAGTTCAAGGCCAGCCTGGTCTACAGACTGAGTTCCAGGACAGCCAGGGCTACACAGAGAAACCCTGTCTCAAAAAAAAAAAAAAAGAAAAGAAAAGAAAAGAAAAGAAAAGAAAAGAAAAGAAAAAAGAAGAGAGAGAGAGAGAGAGAGGGAGGGAGGGAGGGAGGGAGGAAGGAAGGAAGGAAGGAAGGAAGGAAGGAAGGAAGGGAAGAAAGAAAGAAAGAAAGAAAGAAAGAAAGAAAGAAAGAAACTGAGCACATCGACTATTTCCGATGTCTCCCCTAGCCTTCACTATCCAGGGGTATGGGAAGGGACAGAATAAAGAGGGTGACCGAGCGAGCACGACTCAAGTATGTTGTTTGCTTGTTCGGAAATGTCACAGTGAAATCCATTCTTCCCCGTAATTAATGTGCGCTTAAAAAGTGTCACCTGTCCAGCATCTGAGTCTAATCTACAAGCTGTTATGGAACAGGAAGTGGGCCCTCAGAACCGCTCCGTGTCTCCACCGGGAACGCAGATAGATGTACGCATACATATCCTTGAGCTTTAAGAGTTTAGATCAGAAAATTGGGCATGTCACTTCCAGAGGACCCTGGCATACCACTTCTGGGCATATACCCAGAGGATTCCCCTGCATGCAATAAGGACACATGCTCCACTATGTTTATAGCAGCCTTGTTTATAATAGCCAGAAATTGGAAGGAGCCCAAATATCCCTCAAAGGAGGAATGGATACAGAAAATGTGGTATATTTATACAATGGAATACTACTCAGCAATTAAAAATAATGAATTCATGCAATTTGTAGGTAAATGGTTAGACCTGGAAAATATCATCCTGAGTGAATTAACCCAATCACAAAAGAATGCACATGAAATGCAATCACTGATAAGTGGATATTAATGAGCCCAGAAGCCCTAAATACTCAAGACACAAATAGCAAGTCAAATGATTCCCAAGAAGAAGAAAGGAGAGGACCCTGGGCCTGTAAAGATTGCATCCAGTTTAGTAAAGAAACCGAGGGGAGAGGGGGAATGATTGGGGAACAGTTGGGGGGGGGAGAGGAACTATGGGAACTATGGTGGGTGGGAACTGGGAAAGGGGAAAGCCTTTGGAATGTAAACATAGAATATAGAAAATTAAAAAAAAAGAGTTTAGATCACAGACAAAGCAATGATACCGTATCAGCTGGAATCGAGGCCGACTTTCACTGTGGCTGGCTCCTGGGAAGGCCACGTGGGAATAGACTCCTCTCTCCCCGAGACCTAAGCCGGCCTCTGCTGTCTCCCCATCCCTCAGAGGAACCAATCCTGAGGCATAAAGAAAGGGACAGCGAGAGGAGAAGTGTTGTGGGCTGCCTGGAGGCCGCTGTGTTCTCAGCCCGCTGCAGAGGCCGCGGTGCTGGGGCTAAGTGGCTCCAGCTGCTGATAATTAAAACAGGAGAGGAGCCGGGCGTGGTGGTGCACGCCTGTAATCCCAGCACTTGGGAGGCAGAGGCAGGCGGATTTCTGAGTTCGAGGCCAGCCTGGTCTACAGAGTGAGTTCCAGGACAGCCAGGGCTATACAGAGAAACCCTGTCTCGAAAAACCAAAAAAAAAAAAAAAAACAGGAGAGGAAGGGAGTGGGAGTGGAAGGGGGCGTGGGGACAGCGCCATCACTACCAGGAAGAGCTGACGATATTCCACTGTTTCCTCCACGAATCACGTCTCGCCTCCTCACCTGCCGCCACACACTGCCCACTCTTCCCCCGGCCACGTGGGGCTGTGACCCAGTGGACTCCACACGTCCTCGGTCCCCAGGGTCCCGTCTATGCTGATCCGTTGCCTTCAATAAGATATGGGAGTCCTCCACCATACCATAAATGTTGTGACTTGATGTATTCCAGGCATGGCAGATGTTGATGACCTTTGCGGTAAATTTGACCCCAGGTCACATATTTTTACAGTCTGTCTGGGGACGCGGACAGGCAAACTGCAGCAAGAGCTTTAAAGACAAAGGTGACGGTCCAGGGGCCTGGGAAGGTGGACACTTGGGCTTGAGGAAGGCTGGCTGGGTGGGAGAGTGGGAGAGGTGACATTCAGAGAAAGCCCAAAGAGCATGGGCCAGGAAAGGAAACACAACCAACCATCCCAACAAGAGCAGTTGGGTCAAACGGGGCAGGGAGAAATGTCCCCCACACATGTTCTTGTCACACACACAGTGTCTGAATGGGGATGAGCAGCAGGGAAGGCCACACCAGCCTCAGGAACATGGATGGCCCTGGGCACCTGACAGTTCCTCAGCACTGGCACCCCCGCCTCCAACATCTCCTCTGCAGTGGTACCCTCCACACCCCCAACATCTCCTCTGCAGTGGTACCCAACACCCCCCCCAACATCTCCTCTGCAGGGGCACCCAACACCCCACATCTCCTCTGAGGCGGCACTGCCCTCAGAGTGCCCTGAAGCAGGCCCCAGCATGAACGTCCTGGGGATGCCCAGTGCCTGTGGAAGGCCTGCCAACACCGCCGAGGCAGTCTCAAGGAAGCTATGGGCGATAATCGTGTTCCCTGCGCTGCAGTTCTATCCTGCCTCGGCCACCATCTTTGACCGGTGGCCTACAGTCAAACCCTGAGAGAGGAGAGGACATCCCTCCTCTGCGGAAGTAGCCGCAAGCTCTCAAGCTGGAGGAACCTTCCAGTCCCTCTGGCAAGCTCCCCTCGATGTCTAGCCGTAATTGCCATTTGCCAGTTGATCTGAAAACACCAGATTTGGCTGTGGGGCAACCCAGGGAAGTTAAAAATCCCCCAGGTGAAACTGCATGCCAGGAAATTAGAAATAAAATAAGTTACCTTGTATGTTATTCTAATATCTCAACACTGATTTGTTAAAAATGAGCATAAGCCATATGTTCTGATGAACCAAAGCTTCGATAGGCTCAGAAAGGCCACTTCTGATTTCTCTGCAAGCCCAAACCAAGAGCGGTCTAGTGTCCCTGTCACATGGGAAATCCTGCTTTCTTAGTGGTTCATTACCTCTTGCTTTCTCGCCTGGTTGCCCTTTGTACTTAAACGTCACTCGCCATCAGGCCCCGAGCTGTACAGCTAGACGCCTCTCATTCCTTGGTGTCCGTCTGACTGCGTCTGGGGTCTGTTCTCTTTGCCTTGTGAGCACACTCTTTCCCCTGTTCCTGTTGATACGTTCTGTGGTGACCCTTCCATGCCGTCCTAGACGTTAACACAAGTAGTCAGTGGACACGAAGCTATTTCACCTCTCAAAAGTTTGGAAGAAAGTTACAGGAAAGAGCTGTGTGACGGGAAGAATGAGCGAGACATAGACCAGCACGGTTTCATCTTACTGTAATCTTAGCCATAGATTGATAGCAAGCCCTATTAAAGGGTGTGTGTGTGTGTGTGTGTGTGTGTGTGTGTGTGTTTGTGTTGAATTTAGTGAAACATGAGTGCTACTTGGTCAGCTATGTCATTAACTGAATAGATATGCATATACTCATCATCCACAGCTTACTTACGGAAGGCAGGCTCTGGGGTTCCCATGCCTCTCCCCACTCTGCTGGGATGAATTGCCCCCCAGCAAGCTCTCTACACCCAGAAATGCAACTAGGCTGTCCTTAGATCATGGTGCCACCTAGTGGTCTGGTTACTAATCTCTGAGCCACCCGGTCTCCCTCTGAGGCTGCCTTATTCTTTGCAAAGACAGTTCTCTCCTCTCTTTTCTCTTCAAATAACACCCTAGTCTCAGCATGGCAAATTAGCGCAAAGCTAGGAGGCACACACCTGTATGCAAAGAAAGGAGAGCTTTAGGATGGGGGAACATCAGGAAACAGTGACATAGCCGCACCAGACCCTCCCTTCCCACCCCAGCCCACCCTATCCCACCCCCACCCCATCCCACCCTTGACCCCATCTCACCCCACTCCACCCCCGCTCCCTGCCTCATCTTTCCCCAAGATTTATTTGACTCAAGGAACAGCATGTAAAGCAACCTCTCACCAAGGATTTGGAGACGAGAGGCTGCCTTCAATGAGCAGAGGTGGAGAGCTGTGGACTTTGGAGTCTAGCTGCCATTTTGAGCATTGCTCCTTTGGGGAGCTGGATTCTGACTTTAGTTCCTTTCTGAATGGCATCCCTTGAACACACGGGAGTTTCTTATGCATTCGCTGGGTCTGTCCTAAGTAAATCCAATTGCTTCCAAAGACCTAAAGAAGTACAGCTTGGAGATGAGACTGTAAAACTGTGAGAAACACAGTTTGTCGGGAACTATGTTCCAGGAGCTAATGCCTGCCCTAGGAGCACTTCCGCCCACTCCGGGAGCACCACACAGAGTAGCGATGAGCAGGCTGACGAGCTGTACCACCAGCATTTGCTTAAACAGTCTGAGCAGACACAGCAAGAAGCCCTTATCCTCCGTGAGCATCATCTACAACTTCAAAGCACAAAATTGTCTCCCCATTTATAGATCTGCTTTCTCTTAAGCCACTGAAGAAAATATCCTCTCATTACATTAATGATTAACTACATTATTTATTAATATTGTATTAATTAATAAGGTCTGTCTGTCTGTCTAAACAAAAGTGTGTTAACTTACGCAGGTCACCTCACATTGAGTTCCTGGAAAACCGAGCAATAGACACATACAGATTTCAGTCATAATACATTACAAAGTATTTTAGAATTCTTAATTATTGTCCCTGTAGGGGAAAATGGTCAGGAGGAAGTTGCCGACAAAATGACCACCAGCCCCTGCCACCCAGGGGATGGGGGTCCTTCTTCCTGCGCTCCTCCGCCAACAGACCTCAGGGGTCCCTGAACTCCTAATTCCACATGTCCTCATCCCCCTAGCTGCCTCACATCTAAGGACACATGGTTCCCCGTGGAGTCCGTGGAGCTGGAGCGGAAGACAAGGTGCCACGAGGGGCTTGAACCCTGGAGAGCCACTGCCAGAGAAAAGGCCAAACCTAGCAGAAAAGGAAGCCCTCCTGCGGACCAGCAACTCCTCCTTTCTCCCCAGCTGATGCCCACACATATCCTACAACAAGCCAGAGTCCATACAGAATGTAAAGATGTGGACATAGCCTGCTCACACACGGGTCATGGAGAGTCTCCGTGCACACATCCATCTGAGAATCAAGCTGAGTCCCTGGGTTCTAACCTTCCATCGCCCCCTCCCTTATCCAACTGAAAGCCAAGGGCTGTGGCCTCCCACCTGCCTGAGGCTGTCCTGCTGGGCCCTTCCCCTGCTTAAGGAGCTTATAGCTGTCCAGAAGCTCAACGCAGACCACGCGTTCTCACATCTTGTTCGACTATTTAATAGAAAAGGATTGACTTCACTCTGGGTCTCGGTTAGGGTGACTGCTGCTGTAATGAAACGCCATGGCCAAAGAGTGTTGGTTAGAAAGGGTTCACTCGGCTGACACTTTCACGTTGCAGTCCATCGTTCAAGGAAGTCAGGGAAGGAACTCGAACATGTCAGAAACCTGGAGGCAGGCGCTGATGCAGAGGCCATGGAGGGGGGCTGCTTACTGACTTGTTCTCCATGGCTTGCTCAGCCTGCTTTCTTATAGAACTCGAGACTACCAGCCTAGAAGTGGCCCTCCCCCATCAGTAAATAATTAAGAAAATGCCTACAAGCTTGCCTGCAGCCTGATTGTTAAGGAATTGTCGTCTCAATTGAGGTGTCCCCACTCTCCAGTGACCATAGCTTGTGTCAAGTTAACATGAAACTAGTCGCCAGGCAGTGGTGGCACACGCCTGTAATCCCGGCGCTTGGGAGGCAGAGGCAGGCGGATTTCTGAGTTTGAGGCCAGCCTGGTCTACAGAGTGAGTTCCAGGACAGCCAAGGCTACACAGAGAAACCCTGTCTGGGGGGTGGGGGTGGGGAACATGAAGCTAGCCAACACACACTCTGGAATCATCTAAACTTCTCAACCACTACCCAAGCCAGCCCAGTTCTACTTTAACCCATGTCCACCAACCCTCTGAAGAGTCCTCTACTGTCCAGAGCAACTTCTCTTTAGAGAATTCCCCACCGCAAGCCTATCGGTCAAAGGTAGTGTACACAAACAAGCAGGAAGCTAGAGATGGAAGGAGGGAACCTACCACCAAACTAAGAGGGAATATTAGAAAAATTATTTCAAATGTGTTTGCAAAGGAAGAGACCCTCCACATCCTGCAGCAGGCGGGGGACTGCGCAAGCTATAGATTGTTCAAGGATCCCCAGGGGAAGGTGGGCTGGGGTTACTTGGCTTTTGTGGCTTGTTTCTAATGCTATCTGTGTTAATTCAGCTCCTAAAATCACCCAGGAACCTGCACGTCTGCCTGTAAGATGCTGTGGTCCCCACTCTCAGTTGGTTCTTATTGGTAAATAAAGCTGCTGGCGCCAAGGGTTGGGCAGAGAGAGAGGCGGGACATTAGGTTTCCTGGGCAAGGGACCAACAGGAAGAAGGACGTTTCACAATCACCATGACAGGGAAGCAGAAGGATCCGGCTTGAGAGCTATAGGAGAGAAAGCCATTTAAGAGTCGAGGAAGAGCAGCCCCAGGGGGACCCCTCCCCTGCTTGAGTCTAGAGTATCAAAGAGGGAACTTAGATTTTAGTAAGTAATAATTCAGGCACATCGGAGAGGAGACATTAGTAACATGGAAGATTAGGAGTGGCCCCGCTGTTGAGCTGCTTAGGGCATATTAAAAATAAGGCTCTGTGATTCAGCCATTAGAAACAGCAAATTCATGAAATTCTTAGACAAATGGATGGAGTTGGAGATCATCCTAAGTGAGGCAACCCAGTCTCAAAAGAACACTCATGGTATGCACTCACTGGTAAGCAGATATTAGCATAGAAACTTGGAATACCCAAGGTACAATCCACATATCAAATGGGGCAAAAGAAGAAGGAAGGAGTGGACCCTGGTTCTGGAAAGGCTCAGTGCAGCAGTGTAGGGTAATACCAGGACAGGGAAGTGGGAGGGGGTGGATGGGGAAACAAGGGGAGGGAAGAGGGCTTATGGGACTTTTGGGGAGGGGGGAGCCAGGTAAGGAGAAATCATTTGAAATGTAAATAAAGAATATATAGAATAAAAAAATAAGGCTGTGTGTGTGTGTGTGTGTGTGTGTGTGTGTGTGTGTGTGTTTCTTTCATTTGTGAATCTATAACATTGGGTCAGTAGCAAGAAGCTCTCCAGGATGCCCCAGCAGGTATGCACACAAACAAAACATAAGAGCAGAAGGTTTTGTGGGAGTGGTTGTTAGTTTTATCTGGCAGTGCTGGAGAGAGACACAGGTCCAGCCCATGCCAATCACACATTCTGAAACGTATCTCCAGCACACAAAAGCAGAAACGGTAAAGGGCACAAAAACCATAATTTCTGTACTGACAAAGGGCCCAGCCTGGGGAGGATAAATTACTGAGACCTAGGGCCCCTTTCTTTACCCCCACATGGCTGCACATTACTGACTAGCTCTTCCCCCTGGTCAATGAGAGAGAGAGAGAGAGAGAGAGAGAGAGAGAGAGAGAGAGAGAGAGAGAGAGAGAGAGAGAGAACAGAGTCCATGCTGTTGCTGTCACAGGCCATTGGAATTCTTTTGAGTCTATCACCTCAACAGTAAACTCTGTTGAGAAGCTGACCAAGAAAACCAGGAGCTAAATATTGGGCACATGGGTCCAAAGATTGACTTTGCTGGGTCTGAAAGATTCAGGAAGAATCTCAAAAGCTATATCCTAGCTCTACTGTCATATCTGTAAGTAGTCGCTGGTTAACACACAGGGTCCTGTTATAGCAAAGGCCATCAGTTAAGAATTTCTGGGGACTTTTGCTTTAAGTAGGGTTCATACCATGTGATGTTAGGTAGAAGGAAGTGGTGCTTGCTGGTTTTAACCCTGACCAAGCCAGGCGGTGGTGGCACACGCCTTTAATCCCAGCACTTGGGAGGCAGAGGCAGGCGGATTTCTGAGTTCGAGGTCAGCCTGGTCTACAGAGTGAGTTCCAGGACAGCCAGGGCTATACAGAGAAACCCTGTCTCGAAAAAATCAAAAACAACAACAAAAAAAAACAACAAAAAAACAAACCCTGACCAAGACTTTGTTTTAGTTTTAATCCTACACAGGAGGTCCTGCGTATCTTGTGCAGGGAGGTATTTTGTGGATACTGTGGAATGTATTCTTTCCATTTATCACATGTTCAGGAAAAAATGGTTGAGAGGGGGGAGGGTAAAAAATAGTCACAGAAGTCTCATTGCTGCATCATGTGTGGGAGAATGCTGACCAAGAAAACCAGGAGCTAAATATTGGGCATATGGGTCCAAAGACTGACTTTGGACCTAAAAATGAACTATTTGATAAATGCTTATCTAAAAAGAAAACTCAGGAGGGGGCAGTGAGACAATTCAGCAGATAAAGGCCCTTGCTACCAAGTTTAATTCTCAGGACTCATCCAGAAGAGGGAGAAAAGAGGCTTCTTCAAGCTGACCTCTGACCCACACAAGCACATGTCATTAGCATGATCACACACACACACAAGTGAATGCAATGTGGTGTTCACATGTAAAGCAGCTCAGGTACCCCCCTCCCATTTTCTCCCATTATCCTCTCTGTTCTCTCTCACTTTCTTTTGGTAAATCGATGTTTGCTCCACTGCGAGATAAAATAGAACTTCTAGATATCTACATAGCATGCAGAATAGGAAGAGATAGTCAAAAGTAAGCTGTTAGCCGGATATTTATTTTTAAAATAATGAATTCATGGAGACAAAGAAAATGGGCAAGATGAAGCAGATGTGTGCAAATTATATGCAAATGTGCTCACAAAACACATCCTATTGTTTTACAACAGTAAGCAATTACGATCGTGCATGGGCACAGACAATGTTTCTCCAAAATACGTTCCATAAACGGATTCTTCAAAGGACATGGTAAACCTTATGGAGTTTTTACCTCATTTTGCCTTTCCAAGTCAATTTCCTCCTTACCCCAGTTACCCAACACATCAACTCAGAAGGCTGAGTTCACTGTTGATGACACAACCTGGAGCCATCCTAGAGCTGGGCCTTTGTGCACTCCTGTGGGCACTATCTGGATGGCACTACCTAGTGTAGGATATCCACTTTAACTGTGGGGAAAACCACTCCCTAGACAGAGGGTCCTAGATTATGTAAGTGGAGTTGGAAAGCTGAACATGAACAGGGATGCATCTTTTGACATCTGCTTCTTTACTGCAGGTATAATGTGATGAGCTCCTGCAGCTCTGATGTCCCCTGTAATGCAGGACTGTAGCTTCAACCGTGAGATAAAATATGCCTTTTCCCTGACAAGTTGCTTTTAAAAAAATCTATTTTTATTCTTAATTTTGTGTAGGTATGTGAGAGTGTGAGAGTGTGTGTAGAGGTGTGTGTGTGTGTGTGTGTGTGTGTGTGTTGGCATGTGGGTGTGTGAATATGAGTACAGGTACCCACAGAAGCCAGAGGCATGGATCACCTGGAACTGGACTTATAGGTAGTTGTTAGCAGATCAATGTGTGTGCTGAGACCCAAACTCCAGTCCTCTGAGCTGTTGTCAAGAACAGCCAATACTCTTGACAACTGAGTCATCTCTTAACTTGCTGAGTCATCTCTTAACTTGCTGAGTCATCTCTTAACTTGCTTTTGTTGGCATATTATATCTTGGTTTGGAAGTATCAGAGTCGCCCCACAACATGAGCAGAAGCCACTGAGCACCATGTCCACATGTGGGTCAGCAAGTCTGTGGTAGAGATCAAGGCTTCCACATTTTAGGATGCTGTTCAATTGGTGCAGTACTTGCCTGGTATGCCTGAAGTCCTAAGTTGGTTGCACAGCACAGCACAAACTGGATGTGGTGGCCCACACCTTTGATTTCAGCATTCAGTAGATTGAGGCAGGAGGATCAGAAGTTCAAGGTCCTCAGCCACAGGAAAATGTAAACAAAAACAAACAAACAAAAAAAATTTCCTCTGTAGTACACCCAAGACACCTTATAGCTGCTGGACCAGGAACCCACAGTTTGAAAACCACTGCCCTTTCACAGGAAAAAGAGGCAAAAATTAGCTTATTTGCTTATACTTTAGGTAAAATCAATCTTATGAAAGTGTCTTTTGCTAAAATATAGTCTTCAAAGAAGTTAATTTCTGTCTCTTAAAGAGCATATTTGAAATGAGTAAATGTCTTCCAACATGTGATACATTATCTTACATTTCAAGATCTTGAAAATGCATATTCTGTGTTCTTTTGAAGTCCTGTAATTTTAATACAGCTAAATGATTTCACACTGATGACTCAATGGGGACACTATTATAGGCTATCATCTACTCTAGACAGATCAAGCAGGCCCTGACTTCTTTATGGACAACTTGGTGTAATGTACCAGTCCCTTTTGATACAAGTATCAGTTAGAATAAGAATATTCACTCCTTAAAACAGAGTAAGAGCCGGGCGGTGGTGGCGCACGCATGTAATCCCAGTACTTAGGAGGTAGAGGCAGGTGGATTTCTGAGTTCGAGGCCAGCCTGGTCTACAGAGTGAGTTCCAGGACAGCTGGAGCTACACAGAGAAACTCTGTCTCAAAACAAAACAAAACAAAAACAAAAACAAAAACAGAGTAAGTAGCAGCAAGTGACACATTGTAGATACCCAAACTAAAACCAGTGCTTTATAGAAACCTGGGGATGCTCAGAAGGGTTAATATTTTCAATATTAAAATGCTATTTTAAATAGTAAACACTTAACACTAAAAATTCTTGCTGCCTTCTGAAGAAATCAATACACATGGAAGCAAAGAGAGCAGGATCTGCCCTTGCAGATGACTGAAGGTTTCTTCTAGGAAGCCATCTCTCCTTGGAATCTTAGAGAAGTACCAAGTGAAGATACTATGGCACTGTGTGTTGTTTTTGTTAGTTTGTTGTTCCAAATAGTTCACAGCCTTTTAGTCCCTAGATCCCATGAGGGTAATGATTCTCATGTCTCCATGAATATTCATTGTTCTAACTTGTATTTGATGTGTCTGCTAAAACTCATGTGTTAGAACTTAATGTCCAACACAGTAATATTGCAACATAGAGCCTTTGGGGGGAGGGAACCAATGAGAGGATTAATGGCAGTCTTGATTACTGTTCTACTATGAAGAGGCATCATAATCAGTGTACCTTATAAAAGAAAGTATTTAAATGGGAGCTTGCCTACAGTCTCATGCACTAGTCCATGATCATCATGGCCAGGGAGCATGGCAGCAGACAGGCAAGTGTGGTCCTGAAGCAATATCTGAGAACCCGCATCTCATCTGTAAGGTGCAGGCAGAGAGAGTGTGAGACTGGGCCTGACTAGAGCTTGAAAACTGAATGCCCACCCCCAGTGACACACCTCCTCCCACAAGGCCACGCCTCCTAATCCTTCCCAAACAGTTTCACTGAACACATATAGGAACCAAGCATTCAAATAGATGAGGCTATGCGGGCCATTCTCAGTGAGAAAACAACACTGTCTTTGAACGAATCCTTTTTGTATTTTTGTTTTGATACTTTGAGATGCCTCAGACTCTAGAAGCAATGAAGTGTTGTTCAAGTGCGGCCCAACTACCCTTGCTTGACAGATTATGCAAAGAAATGAAGTCAGCACAGAACAGAGACATCTGTGCTCCTTTGTTGGTTTTTGTACCAGTCATGAGATCCAGGCTTTAAAGTCAACCTGGGTGTATATCAATAGATGGATGCATTATTATAATGTAGTATAAACCTACAATAGAGTAGCACTCAGATATTTGTAAGAACAGAATTCTACACAGTAGCTGTCAGTGAGGACTAGTCTGGGGGCATTATATGAAGAGAAATAAACTAGATCTTGGAAGACAAATAAATACTGCATGTTCTCACATGTGGAAGGCTTAAAAAGGTGATCTCATAGAAGAGCAGAAAATACATTTCAGACACAGAACTTGGGGGGATTGAGCTGGATCAGAAGGGAAGACTCCCCTGAGGGAGCCATGCTCGGGGGCAGGGGAGGGGGGAAGAGCAGTCAAAGGTCCATACAGCTGCAAAGCCTATGAACCGCAATGGCCAGCTTTTCAGGATACCCCCAGTGCAGGAGTGGCACCTTTATCTGAGGGGTAACCAACAGGTATCTAATTAAGGCCTGCTCCAGGAACAGAATTCATGCTTGGTATTGTAAATCTACCCAAACCGGTCCGTGAGACCTGAGAAGAGAAACGACTAGTACCACTTTCCTAAACCAGAATAATTTCTAACCATATTCAAAATGCTTATTCTTACGTCCACAGATAAATGTAGCTCCCACCTCTGATCAAAGAAGCTTCTTTTTTTTTCAGCTGATGGAGACTATTACCAAGATTCTTAACATGTAGAGAACAACTACCATGAGGTACCCAACCATGGTTGATATATACACAAACCCAACCTAAGGCTAAAAGCCTTACAAAAGAGAAGCAGAAAGATTGCAATAGCCAGAGGGCCAGGATGTCTGATTTGAGACAATGTGTTCTGTATGTCAGGGAACCTGCATCTATGAGTCCCAGAAATGTGGTCATGTACATAAGACCTTCACAGTAACAACACCAGCACCCGTTGTCATGATAACGAAGCTGGGGGCAATCTCATAAGGCAGTGTTCCTAGAAGAAGAGCTACAGAGAAAGACAGAGACTGCATCTTTGACATGGACAAGTTCCCTGATAGATTATACATCCCTGAGAGGTCAGCACTAAATATGTGTGTGTGTGTGTGTGTGTGTGTGTGTGTGTGTGTGAAATATTTTAAGACATGAATTTTTGAGGGAATTGGAAGACAGGGGAGAAATTATGAGGGGAAAAAGAATGGGTAGAAATGTAGATATGCTCAATATGAAATTCTCAAAAAATTAAATTATAAATGAGTGGTAAATCTTGAAAGAGTGGGATGAAGAGAACAGAGAAAGGGTGGTTAACAGGTACAAAGACATAGCTGACAATAAGAACAATTTCTAAAGCTCTACAGTACTTACAAGGGTCTATGATTGACAACAATCGATTTTTTTATTTCACGGTACATTATGGAGAGAATGCTGATATTGCATAAAGAGGCAATAAAAACTGAACAGAATAATGATTCCGTGTGGTGCGCATGTGCAGAAATGTCATACTGTGCCAGGCATGGTTGTGAACATCTTTATCATTGCACTTGGGAGACAGAGGCAGACAGTCCTCTGTGAATTTAAGGCCAGTCTGATCTATATAATCAGATTCAGACCAGCCAAAGATACATATTCAAACACTGTCTCAGAAAAGAAAAGAAAAGAAAAGAAAAGAAAAGAAAAGAAAAGAAAAGAAAAGAAAAGAAAAGAAAAGAAAGGAAAGGAAAGGAAAAGAAGGAAAGAAAAGAAAAATACAAAGGAAGAAGTGAGAAGACCACATTGTTCCCCTAGATATATACAGTTACATCAATTAATCAATTAATTAGAATATGTATCAAAGATACATTCTTGCTCCTTGTGAATTACAAAGTATAAATATTTTGTTATAGCAAGCCACATACATATTATCTGTCTTTAATGTCTATGAAGAAGATATATACTATCTACCTGACTTTTTAGTCTCTATGAAGAAGACATATACTATCTAACTGCCTTTAGTCTCCATGAAGAAGATACATACTGTCTTTGGTGCCTATGAAGAAAATACACACTCTCAAACTGCCTTTAGTCTCTGTAAAGAAGATACAGCCTCTCCATCTGTAAGAATTGATCCCAGCAGTCTCTGTCTGCAGATCCTATAGCCTCATGCACACTAGGCAAGCCTTTACCACTGACTCACATCCCCAGGCCTTTTGGTTTGATTTTGAGACAGGGTCTTAGGAAGTTTCCCAAACTGGCCTTTAACCTGCACTTCCAACCCAGTCGCTGGGTAGCTAAAATTCAAGGCGTGCATTCTCTGCCTGCCTCTTGAGCCTTGTATGGTGTGAGAGCACCATGAATTTGAGATGGAGGCAAAGATATGGACTGAGTTTGAGGGATGAGAGGGAAGAGGAATAGGGTAATTATATTTTAACTTTTAAAGACTTATGTAGAAATTTTAAAAAATGAGTAAAGACAAACAAATATAAAAAGTATACTCAGTGCAAAGGCAGCAGTGATTTACAACTCCAACATCTGTATCAACATTAAAAGCTTGCCTAAAAAATGAGTTAGGAGAGAGGGGAAAAAAACCAGAAAACTTTCTATCATTAAATATCTTTGTGATGAAATTGGCGAGTAAAGTTTTAATCAATTGCTTGTGGCAGTTATTTTAAATGCACGTGATGATTTACTCTGATGCATCTATTCAACAAGCTTCAGATTTTATCAAATATAACACTGGATGGTCCTGCTATTTGTAAAAAAAAAAAAAAAAACAAAACAAAACAGTTGTTTGGAGGCTTGGGAGAGAGCTTAGTCAGGACAGTGTTTGTCATACAAGTGTGAGGATCCGAGTTTGGATCGCTAGCACTGATGGAAAAGCACGTGCACTCAAATGCACAGCAGCACCAAGGATAATCCGGTGCTGGGGAGGCAGGAAGAGAAGGATCCCTAGAGCTAGCTGGCCGGCCAGCCGAGTGAACCAGGTGAGCTCCAGGGCTGGAGAACATATGCTGTCTCAAAAAAAAGCATGGAGAGAAAGGAATGCATGCTGATGTTGCACATGCATGTGCTTCCACATGGCCTGACATAACCTGTATTTACATACACCACACACAATTAATGAATTCATCAGTATCAAGTGCATTTGAATGGGAAGCCAATTTAAGTGTCTAAAATATAATCCAGCAAGTCTCAACGTTTTTTTTCAAATTATCTGTGAAAATATTATCTACTTAAAACAACACCGTAGGTGCAGGTGAGGTGGTTCCGGGGGTACAGGCACCTGCTGCCAAGCCTGATGACCTGAGCCAACCCCTGGAGCCCACATGGTGGAAGGGGAGAAATGAGTCACAACAGCTTTCTTCGACCTCCAATATATGCTACGGCACATGCACACCCCTCCCCACCCAACTCAAATCAAAACATGAAACAATACTAAAGGCAAAGTTCCACTCCAGGAGTGTCGGTTCCATGGTCTTAGGATGAGTAAGGTGATGCAGGCCTGCACTGTAATCAGACCTGCCTGCCTAGAGAGGCATTGATTTATTGGTTAGCCAAAACATCTCTCCCTTAGATGCCAAAATTAATCTTTTGTTGTTTTGCATAATGTCTACAACTGTATTAAATCAACTTAGAGATAGGGTAACTGAATAGAATATCTCAACTCTAATTGCAATTGACTGAGGGCACAGACCCTCAAGTAAACCAGGACCCTTTTAGGCATAATGCAGATCCCCATGACCACTTGACTTAAATAACACTCACTGGATTGTTTCTAAACTCTACCATTAGTAAGTGGGGTTTTTTAAATGTTAGTGTCTGGTTGTAAATGCAGGGCGAGTTTAAGGTTTTTAATGACAGAAGACATATCAAATAATAATACTTGAAAGGTCAACACTTAGATTCTTGATCCACTGGATAAATGCCTATTTACTTTGGATCATGTGTAAAAAGAAGATTTCAGGTCTAAATTAAGATTTGCTCGGCGAGCAAACTAAAATGGTATAGATAATATTTTAAATATCATTATTTTCTGTGCCAACCCCATTTCAGAGGATAATTGTGTGCAATAACGCTGACTTTCAAAATGGTAGATTAAAATAATTCATTTCTATTTTTAATTAAAATTGAGAAAGTGGGAACTAATAATATAATGTGTGTCGGAACTGCCTGTGTGCACCGTCTAAGATAAGAAGGGGATTGCAACACGGGCTTGCTTCTTGAGTTCCTTGGAATTCCCAAGGAGGGAAGAGAGCATGGGAGTCTGTGGCTGCTCCACCAGCAGGTCTGACGCCGGAGGCAGCTCCTTTGTTGGCTGAGTTCACTGAAGCTGCTCCCTGGGTTATGATGACTCAAGTGCACAAACAAGACTGTCCCTACACACGGTCTGAGAGACGGCTTTCTCCACAGGCTGTGATGTAGACAGTAAGCTTGGCTGTTTTGATGATAAGGTCTAGATCTGATCTTAAGACCATCTGGGCTTGAAGGTGGAAAAGAAAGGGAAAGGCTGTGTTCTGTACATAGGTTTAAACAAGAGTCAGAGGCACCGTGAGGCCGCTGCTCCACAGACAGATCCTACAGGGCCTCTGCATAGGCAAAGCCCTATACCCTCTTAGTCCTTACTGAGTTACTGGGGTCTCCAGATTTTGGTTCATCCATTTCCTCACAGGAATGTATTTCAGCAAATATGACATGTGACACTTACAAGGGACCCCCTTTATGTGGACTAGGAAAGTCTCTAATCCAGTGCCAAGTGCCTCGTCCTCGCTCTGCTTCCAGGGACTTGACCTAACTTGGGCAGTAAGAGAAGAAAAAGACAGATGACACAGGAACAGGAAGTTTAGTTGGGGTGACCTGGATTCTCGGTTGAGAAACCCAGCACCCCAGAAGCTCAGTGTCTTTCTTTTCTTTTCTTTTTTTTCTACTGCTGAGATAAGACACTATGACCAAGGCAAGGAAAGCATCTGATCTGGGGTTCCCATTCCTGAGTGTTACACTCCATGACGTCACAGCAGGGAGCATGGCAGCAGGCGGACAGGCATAGCGCTGGAGAGGTGGCTGAGAGCTTTTGTACTTCTACGTAGGACACACTTGTAAGTAGCACCCTGGAGTGGCATGGGCTTTGGAAACCCATCCTCAATGACACACTTCCTCCAGGCAAGGAATCCTTCCTAAACATTTGCACCAACTGAAGATGAAGTAGTTAAGCATACGAGCCTATGGGAGCCACCATTCTCAGCAAGTTGAATAGAGAGGCAGGCTTAGTGTACTGAGATAAACACCGAGGCAGAATTTATGCCATACGGCTGGATCAAAGACGCAGGTTTAGCTAATCTTGGTAGGAGCAGTCTCTGTAGAGAAAGAAGCACTACATAAATATCAGAAACAAGAGAGGTATGGTGGACATTTGCTGCACACACCATCAACATCCACAACATGGACCAGAGGGAAGCTTTGCCATTTCCCCAAGGGGAAGACTTTCTCATCTTCCCATGAGTCTGAGGCTCTGAGCTCCTTGGCACAGCCATATATGGAAGTCAACAGCACACACACACACACACACACACACACACACACTCCACCCACTCAGAACTTCTGCTCTCTACAGACAAGCTCAGCTGACAATGGCATTTCCACATACCACAGAGCTAGCTGACTGCTTATGCAGTCACACCACACTGGGACTGTGATCGGGGAACCTGTGTTTCACAGGTGACACTGTCCATATATAGGAACAGGGACAGATGAACTTAAAAAAGAATCCCATGCAGAACTACATAGCTCTAAAAGTCATTTCCCAAAATGTATGTTTTCTGTTCCTGTCTGCTTGGCCTCACTGTAAACACCAACTATGCAACACAATTAGATGTGTAGAAAAAGATATGCTAGGCAAAAGGGAACGAATATGGCTTACATATTGGCTTATCTCACAGAAAATTGATACAGATTATATATTAGCTGATATTAGCCTTATATATTAGCAAGTCAGTCAATAAAGGAGACTTCAGTGCAAAATTTATTGTTAAACATAAAGAAGCACATTTCATAAACTATAAAGTTTCTATTCATCAGTAGAACAGGGGCTCTGAGATGGCTCAGCAAGTAAAGTCACTCACCAAGCAAGCTGGACGGCCCCACGCGGTAAAGGGTGGACTCAACTCCAGCAAGTGTCCCCTCAAGTCCATGCCCCACACACATCCTTGTGCATGCGCAGAGAGAGACCTTTTAAAGCAGTATAGCATTTATACAACCTCACAATCATCTTTAATATAAAGAATCGAACAGATCCGCGAGCACAGCCCCGAGACAGTGGGAGGTTCTCACACATGCTCACCAGTATATGACAGAATAAACAGATGTCACATTAGAAGGGATATAGAAGATGTGTACAGAACTTATATTTTAACACTGAATTTAAAATAAAGTTTAAAATAATTCGCATTCCTTTTAGCACATGGAATAAAAGACAACAGAAATAGGAAGCAATATACTCAAAAGGAAGGAATAAGTTCATTTTTAAATACATAACAGTTATTTATATAAGAAACAGAAGAAGCTACAGATACGTTATTGAAACAAATGAGAAAGTTAACTAGATACATATGAATATGCAAAAACACTAGTGTGATATATAAATTAGTAATTACATAATTAATACATGAATTTTCTTAAGGAAACTATTTTGTAGGATCAAAAAATTAAACTCTAATAATCAATCTAAAAATACATTTGAGATCTATTAGTGAATTTAGACACTAAATTTCATACACATTGTTGATTTCTTATTAAGTTGCTGGGTGTGTTCTATTCAACATTGGAGACTCAATAGTGTTGCGATATTTTCCCAAATTCAACCACAGGACAACATACTCCTATTCAAAATCCTCATAGTTAATTTGTGAATATTGATAAGGTTCTCCTTAAAAGCATATGGAAATAAGCCATGAGTGGTGTTACACACCTGTAATCCCGGGCCTTGAATGTGCAAATGGGGTGGCTCATGAGTCCCAAGCCAGCCTGGGCTACATTGTGATATCTCACCTCGGAAAACAAGCAAACAAACAAAACCCTACACGGATGGCCAGGGAGATGGCTCAGTGGGTAAAGGTGCTTCCTGCCGAGGCCGATGACCTGAGTTCCGTTTCTGGAACCCACATAGTGGAAGGAGAGAACCAGATCTACCATATTGTCCTCCGGCCACATTAGGGCACAAGGGTAGGCCCACCAGAGACATAAATCAAGAAATGTTTAAAAACTAAAATAATAAATTACATGGAAATAAAAACAGTCAAAAATAACCAAAAAAACTACGTGAGATGGGATGGACTCTGGGAGCCCTTACTCAGTGATGTAACATTTACAGCCTTGTCAGAGTCCTGTGCAAGTTGTGACAGCACACAATTAGCACAAACACAGAGGAGCTGTGTGGAGGATAAACTCACAGAAATGTAGGCATTGGGATCGTGTCAAATCCAACACGCAATGCAATGGAAGTGACAATTTTTATAAAATTGACAATTTATAGCCTATCAGCCATTTGGGAAAAGAATGAAATTCGACCACTTCCTTACACTTGACATTACAACTTTGGCTTTGGGTGGACTCTAGCCAAATATTAAAGAGAGAGTAAATCTCCAGGAGCAAAGAAGCATTTGCTGAAGCTGTGAGGCAGGAGGATGCTGCTGAGACAGCCTGTTAAAACTACTGAGGGGGAGAGCCGGGCGTGGTGGCGTACGCCTGTAATCCCAGCACTTGGGAGGCAGAGGCAGGCGGATTTCTGAGTTCGAGGCCAGCCTGGTCTACAGAGTGAGTTCCAGGACAGCCAGGGCTACACAGAGAAACCCTGTCTCAAAAAACAACCTACTAGGGGGAGCTGAAAATGATACCACGGATGAGCAGAATTAAAAAAGAAAAGTCACATGATCATTATAAAATAGCTACCAAGAAAGGGAATGCCCTCGACAAAATGCAACACATCTTTGTGATAAAAGCCTACGGCAATATAATGAAGAATGCATACGAGGAGTGTAAAGCCAAAGGCAGGCAGAAAAGGCAAAAACAGAAAGCATCACTTCTCAGGTAAGGACCTCTTGAGCAAGAAGGCAAGAGAAAGAAGTAAAGTACAAGACAAGGAAGCCAAATTATCCTTCACCTGAAGATCACGAGACCCTACACCTCAGAGGACCCCACAGAAGCCCGTCAGATCTGATCGACAGCGGCCGCAAAGTTCCGCTCTGAATTTACCGTCCATGTGGCTTCCTCGAAAATCGTTCACTGTAATTGCATAATTTTAAATAAAACGACTCAGCAATAATAATTATTCCTAACCTATTTCCTAAACTTTCAGTTTAATCTCATCCTAAGGCTGTCAAGGGAGTCAACAAATAAAAAAGATCAAGAAATATGTAGCGCATAAGAAATTAACGAATTACCGTGATCCCATGTTCAAACAAAAGCCTGCGGTTACTATTGGTTGAGATTATGCGACTGTGCTCCTGAAGGACAAACATCTAAAGACTGCCACTAGTAGAGCTACTCAGGGGTTAAATAAGTACCTTTTTAATACTTCATTTTATTGTTGATTAACATGTATTAATTATACATATTAATGTGGCTCAGAGTGATACTTCCATACGGCGTATACTAATTAAACTCAGCCTCCCATGACCTGTACTCCCACTCACACACCTTACAGCTATAATAACCACTGTTCTATTTTTGGTCAACTTTTTAATGGAGCAGCAGTTAAATCCCCTGAGAGAGATGCAGTCATTGAAATGCACAATTCGTAGGTTTTGTTCCTTGACACGGGAGAGCGTGCCTCTCCACAGTCCTTCCTAAGGACGGAATGGTGGGCTAGAGCAAAGGAGAGAGGTTAGAACTCAAGGTAACAGACAAAGGGTGACACAGGAGATGGTGACCGACCTGTCAGCTTGTGGGACTGAGAAAGGTGAACATCCTTTCCTGGGGCCTTGAACTGCCAGGTCTCAAGACTCCCTGAAACTTAGCTGTTTGTTAAAACCTATAGACAGACAGACAGCAGACAGATAGACAGGCAGACAGATAGATAGGCAGACAGACAGACAGATAGGCAGACAGACAGATCAGCTTAGGATTATAGAAAATACAGAGTTATAAATCTTATATCTGACTTGTTCTTCAGCTACTGTTAATTTGAGTGGTGCTGGGATTTGAACAAAGGGCCTCAAACATGCCAGACAAGTGCTCACCACTAAGCTGTATGACCAGATCCTTCTACAGAAGATGGTGATGGTGTGTGTGTGTGTGTGTGTGTGTGTATGTGTGTGTTTGCTGTGTAGTTTTGCCTCTGTGTTTCAGCTTCACAGCACAGATGTCAGAGAGAGCTTCACAAACATGCCGCTATTGCTTAGGAATAAGCTCTTCCTTACCCAGGTTCTGTTTCTAGAAGATGGTGTCATGTGACTGCCAAGCACTTGAAGGCATTCTCAGAGGCCAGCATCCAATAGACATGCATTTATCCTTGATATTTAGGGACAAGAAATTTCCAAATGGCCTGAGGAAACGGATTTCCTCCTTTCTGGAGGAAGTCCATTCTCTTCTCTACACATGAACTCCAGCTATGTCAGATACCAGAAAGCTAGGGAGGTGTATGTCTCAGGAAAACAAATCTGAAACTTATATTGTGACATTACTACAAATGACGACTTTTTAGATAAACTCTATATTTAGATTCTTTGGTGTCTAATAGATTTTAAATCATCAGTCTGTAACGATACATCCAATGGTGTTAGGTACTGGGGCCGAGCAGATGCTAAAGTCATATATCGATCATGGAAGGTCAGTGGGGACCACCCAATGTTTTCATAATAAGCATTTTTATCATACTTCATACAAATAACAGTCCTCTTGTTTACAGATGAATAGGTTAAAAAAAAAGCATGGGAAATGCAGGGTCACTTCCATGCAAAAGGCTCACAGACAGATTTATTTTATTCTCTTACAATTTGAAAATTTACAACCTATCTGCAAAAGAATTGAAATTTTTAAGGCAGCAGCTCTAACTTTTTAAAGATACTACAACTAGCTTTGCCCTCCAACTACAGATGCTTTCACAAACTGCACACATAAACTGAGTCTGCGATTTCCTACTTAGTAAACTTCAGCACCTGGTTGAGTCCTCCAGGGTAGAAAGGATGGTCTAACACCCACCCACCCCCTTGTTCTCACCATACCTGTGACACTTCTGCCTTTCCAGATCTCAGAGCATAAAGGTTTAGGAGATACATCTCCCTCCCTAGACCGCCGGGTTCTTCCTAAGGTCCCAATGCAAACCAGCCAAACTTGGGTTCTCCAGGAAACTCAGAGCCACTTGTATCCAAGAGGAGGTCCCCCTACGCTCTTCTGGCAATCCCCAGGGTAACTCTGTGGCCTTTGTAATATCAGGAGGAAAATTCTGAGACCACCATTTGTGACACAGCCAGCTGCCGGATCAAAGGCGGTACCACATTTCTCTGCTTAGGAGAGCTATTTCACCTCCGATCAAAGCAGGAAGGATGTTTCCTTCTCAAACCTTGACAAGGCTTACTCCCTGGGACACTCCAAGCAGGGGATGCTTCGCCAACTCGACGCCAATAACCCTGCCAGGCTTTCTTTCTCCCTGAGTACGGGTGTCGTAGTTTACAAACCACTTGTTTTGTATTGAGGTAGAAAAGAGGGATGAGACTTATCGCAGTCTGTACAAAACTCCAACGGAAACTCCACCATATTGAAAAATTGTACTGGTTATAAAATAGACTCCGATTATAGAACCTTTAAAAGGATAAGGAGTAAGAGGCAAAGCAAAGCTCTAATCCAGCCAGTCCCTAGTCACTGTCCCTCAAGTGCTGAGTAGCGTGTACTGGTAAATCCTGTCATCATAAATGGACCACTTGTGAAACCATGTCTAGAAAGGAATAATCAGAGAACACATTTGCCTTAAATGAGAAAAAAAGAATAGATTCCAAGCCCACCCCCAAATCCTCACCATCTATACCAAATGTCAGCAAAACAACCCAAAAAAACGACTGTGTGACAAGCCACCGAGGGTTCCAGCGTCTCATAATAGATCTAACCCAGCGATTACCTGGCCATTAAAGCCCAGTGATTCTGTCAGATGGCCTTGTCAGTAGGCAGTTTGCACGTGAACAATGGAGGCATCAGATTTAAAAAAAAAAAAATCCTTCTTTGCTCTAAGAAACATGATTTTTAAGCTGCTCATGACATAATGTATCACAGCAAGCATAAAATCTACAGCAAGCTTCAAGAGTAGCCCCCCACCCCCACTCCCAGCAGCAAACAGAAGGAAGCACAGACCTTCAGACAGCACATCTAGAGGGCAGAGCCAAGAGAGTCCACAACCCAAGGAGTTATACAGTGGTAATGGACAAGAATACTTCCAAGAAAGGGCAGTTGGGAGGATGAGAAAATCCCATGCCCTCCATAGCAGGAAGCCGTCCCCAGACAGTAATTCACCTGCAAGTGCCTGGGGCTGCTTCAAAGGCATTCTTGGGGGGAAAGGAGGCGGGGTTACGGAAGGACTTTCTACTTCTCTTTATAGAGGGAAAAAAAATTACCTCTGTGAATATATAATCAAAATCAATCAGAATTATAAAGCACTATGAAATGGAAAATATGCTGGTAAGAACACAAAAGGCGTTGTGGAGAAAATGAATGGTCTCAATTTCTTTTGGGATGCGATTTCAAAAGAGTAGAGCACTAATTGAAAAATCATCACTCTCGGTGTTCTGACTCCACTCAGAATGCTCGCCCATTCACGGGGAGGGAGAAATCAAGAGAGAGAGGGGAATGGTAAAGTAAACAGCACAAGGCCAGGGATGAGAGAGGGAGAAGGCCTCCTCCTGGGCGAGAGGGAGTGAACCCAACTTTAGCCCCAGCAATCTCTTGGCAGCCAGCTGTCACCAGGGTTATGGGAGAGAGACAATAAACCCAAACAGAACAGGGGCTTTACAAAGAAGTGTGAAGGACAGGTGAGAGACAAGGGCTGGAGAAGAAGAGTACTGGAGCAGAGGGAGCAGCTACCTGAGGGGCCTAGGGAGGGTGAGAGATGTGTCTGTAGAAGCATCTGACCAGATGGAAGAGGAGTTACATGTGGTCAGGGCTGCCGGGTGATTCTTCTCAGGCTGGAAGTAGACACTCTGTACTGAGATGACTCTCGCAGCCATGGAGGAAATGAAGTATGGCTTTGTGAGACTTTTCTTCCAGGTGGTAAAAAAAGGCTTTTATTAGGAGTAAGAAAACAGCCAGGCGGTGGTGGCGCACGCCGTTAATCCCAGCACTTGGGAGGTAGAGACAGGCGGATTTCTGAGTTCCAGGCCAGCCTGGTCTACAGACTGAGTTCCAGGACAGCCAGGGCTACACAGAGAAACAAACCAACCCCCCCCCAAAAAAAAGGAATAAGAAAACACATGCACACAGCAAGGTATCCAGAGGGACTGCAGATACCCAGCAACAACGAAGAGCAGACAAGAGACTCTGAATACTTTGGAATGGGCTCCAAAACCCTGGAAAACTTGGGAAGATCTGGTCAGAACATCCCATACCCTCTTCCTTCTCTCTGTCCTCACAGGACTGAACCGAAGTATCCGAACAGCTGGACACACTCACACCACACACCTCTGTTCTCTTCTCCAGCACGTCTGCCCATCCATGGTCACGTATCTCTTCTCCAATGGCGCTTCCTAATACCAGCTTCCCTGTCGCCTCAACCTGAAACCTGACTACCTTTCTCTTCCCTCTGTACAACAGAGAATAAGTCTGTGTGTCTTCCTACAAGAGTCCTTTATATGAGAAACACAGTTATCAAGCACACCAGTCAACAAACAGCACCACCTATACTCTGCCTCCTACTAAGAAGGTCGGGGCTAGCAATGCCACATCAGACATACAATGCCATATGGCCATACAGGAACAAACATGCATGTTTATCACACCCTTCAGGGGTCTCTTCAGCTTTCCCTACTGCACTGACATATTTGGCCCTCTGATGGTTTAGTAGCAGCACTGTGATGTTCAGCCCACTGCTGATCTGATATTATTTCAAGTTCACCACCACTCTGGGTTGCAGTGCTAGTCTTGACTTCCAGGAGGCCCTAACAGTTCCACAATTGTCAACACACTGACATATCAATTAATGGGCTTTGCCAGGTCTATATCTCCAGTGGCAAGTTAGAGTGATCCAGGAAGGGCTTTGAAAAATAAAACCAAATTTGCCTATGAACAACATCAATGACCAGCATGGCGCAAAAAACCCTAAAGGTATCATAGTGGCACACATACATTGGTGGTAACCAACAGTGCCCACAGTGAACTTGGATGTGAACTATACACCTCTCAGGTGACCATGATGTACTCTGGATGCTTCAGGTAAGATGAGCAAGGAAGGGGATCTGTGACTTGAAGCTTGAGAAGAAGTGGGGGCCACTAGTGGTTCCGGAAAATAAGACCAAAGAAATTTGAAATGGCAGAGGACACGTTGTTAGGATTCTAAGCTCTACCCCACAAGTACCTGGCAACAGCCAGGTATGTCCCTCCCCATAGTCACCTGGCAATACCCAGGTGGGCCTGACCCACTATAAGAGGAGATTCTTGTTCTCTCCTCTCCTCTTTCTCTTACTCTTGCCTCTCTCTCTTGCTTCTTGCCCCCTTCCTCCCCCTCTCTCCCCATTCCCTTCCCACCCCCATGTGGTCATGACCCGCCTCTACTTCTCTACTCTCCCTCTTGCTCCCTTTCTACTACCCTCTCAACCCTCTCAACCCCCTCCCCATGCCCTAAATAAACTCTATTCTATGCTATACCACGTGGCTGGTTCCTCCAGTGGACAGCATGGTCCCACTGTGACATCCCTTTCCCCCACACCTCACCACACCCCCATAGAACATTTCTTAATATCTCTTTATCTTTTTATAATCACAACACATATGGCCTCGTGGGAAAAAATGAAGAGCTTCTAATTAAGGAGAAGCAAGGAAGACAAGTAGAGAAGATGGAGGGAAGAGGGTAAAATAACAGTAAGGGAGAGTGAAAGGTCATAAGGAATCATACCATTAAATATCTACCTAAAGATACCTATGATACATTAAAGCCAGTGTATAAACATACATACAAACATACAAACATACAAACATACATACATACATACATACATAATTTAATCAAAATTTGCCTACATCAGGTAATGATGATGATCCATCTGAGAGCCAGAGATCATCTTCCAAACCCTCAACACCAGGTATGAGAAGCCCTCTTTAGAGTCGTTGGTCAGGGTTGTTCAACAGGCTCCTAGAATGTTTCTGGCTATTGCTATTGTTCTTGGCCACCCTCAGAAGGGGAAGCTTAGTACCTACAGGAAGTTTAGCCACCTACCAGAAGGTGCCATACAAGCTTCCAAAGGTGAGAGGCCACCAACTGTCCTGCCTATGAACAACATCAATGACCAGCATGGCGCAAAAAACCCTAAAGGTATCATAGTGGCACACATACATTGGTGGTAACCAACAGTGCCCACAGTGAACTTGGATGTGAACTATACACCTCTCAGGTGACCATGATGTACTCTGGATGCTTCAGGTAAGATGAGCAAGGAAGGGGATCTGTGACTTGAAGCTTGAGAAGAAGTGGGGGCCACTAGTGGTTCCGGAAAATAAGACCAAAGAAATTTGAGGCATTTTTATCTTAAGGAATGAGTCTCTGCTTAAAACTAGTAAATCAACTACCAAATTGTTAACTATTTAATAAATTCACATAGATACAAAGACAAACTATTGAATTAAATCTTGAATCTAGAGTCTCTGGGAAGTAAATCCCTGATAAATAAAAATTGATGGGAGCTGGAGAGATGGCTCAGTGGTTAAGAGCACCCACTGCTCTAACCAGAGGTCCTGAGTTCAATTCCCAGCAACCACATGGTGGCTCACAACCATCTGTAATGGGATCTGATGCCCTCTTCTGGTGTGTCTGAAGTAGTAATAGTGTACTCACACATATAAAATAAATAAATCTTTAAAAAAAAAACCTTGATGACAGAGAATTTATAAAACTAAGCCCATAATCACACAAGAAAAGAAGGTCACAGGCCAGTATTTCAATAAACATAGACATAAAAATGTTCAATAAAATCCCAGCAACCAAGGCCAGCAGCATATATAAAGAGTAGTAGCTTACAGAGAGTCTGGTCTTGTTTTTCAGCACCCACATGTTGGCTCACACCTGTTTCTAACTCTTCTTCCAAAGACTCTGACTCCTTCTGCCTCCACTTGGACCAACCATGCACACAATACACACACATGCAACCAGATAACTCATACATACATTTTTTAAAGCTTATACACTCTTAGGGCAATAGACATGTCAGCTTTATTTCTGCATACCATCAAAGAGTAATGGGAACTAGATTTTTAAGATATATTTTATAATTTAGCTACAGCCATCCTTTACTGTTCATAGAGACTAGCTCCGGGTTCCCTGTGTAAACCAAAGTCCAAGGACACTCAGGTCACTTTTTATGAATGAAAGTGTTTTCATGTGATTTTTACACATCATGTCATATGCTTTAAACATCCTCTAGATGATGTTAAAATAGCTAATGCTACAGCAAATAAATAAATAATAAGTTGTTGGTCGTGATCAAGTGGTATTCATCCCAGAAATATAAAGATGGCTCAGTATACACAAATGCAACATGATTAGATCAACAGAAAGAACCACATGTTTTTCTTAATTGATACAGAAAAAAGCTATAAAATTCAATTATATACAATAATAAAAATATGTAGAGCAAATTGAGCATACAAAGAATACATTTTAACCCAATAAAAGTAATTAATACTAAGTCAAAAGGTAAAATTGTGTTGAGCGAGAAAAGGTATAAGATTTCTCTTTGAAGGTCTGAAATTAGACAAGATGCCTAAATGCCTACTTTTATCCAAAATGGTGTCATAAGACTGAGCCAGTGAAATTAAGCAAGAAACAAAGATTACCAAATTGAAAGAAAAGTCTAATTGTCACTACTCTGTGAAATAGAAATGATCTTCCAAATTAAAAGCTCTTTTAAAAACTCTGCCACAATTATTAGAACTAATAAATGAATTCAATAAGATTATAAGATATAAAAGCAATATGCAAAAGCAAATGGCGTTGGTATGTACCAATAGAAATTACCTGAAACAGAAATCAAAGAAGCAATCCCATTTACAATAGCTAATAACCAAGAAATTAAGCACCTGGCAATGAATTTAGCTAATAGATGAAAGACCTCTAAAGCAGATATTTAAAAGCTGTGGTGAAAAAAATTGGCCAAAAAAAAAAAAAAAAAGATGTGAAAAAAATCTCAGGATCTTGAGTTGAGAAAATCAATACTGTTTAAAAATAGCCACATGCTTCAAGTGATTGACAGATTCAATGAATATCTTGTTCAAATACTAATGGAAATATTACAACAACTCTAAAGTTTATATGAAACCACAAAGAGTCTAGTAAGCCAAAGCCATTTTGGTCAACATCAACAAAGAAGAAAGATGCTGTGTGATCTGTGGTGGTTTTGTCTCAGAGTGGGCTCCATTGGCTCGTGTATCTAAATGTTTGGTTCCCAATTGGTAGACTGTTTGGGGAGTATTAGGAGGCATGGCTTGTCCCAGAAGGGCTATGCAGGAGTGTTCCTGACTTCCATCTGGAGGTTTGCCCTCAGTAGTGTAGACTCTGGGGTTTCCAAAGAGTGTGCCATTGCCAGAGTGTGTCTGTCTGTCTGTCTGTCTGTCTGTCTGTCTCTCTCTCTCTCTCTCTCTCTCTCTCTGCCTTCATCTTGTGGATCAAATGTGAATGCTCAGCTACTGCTCCAGTACCTGCCTGCCTGCTCTTACGCTCGCTTCCATGACGGTCCTGGCACACAGTATGTCCACTCTAGCACGGCCATTTCCCTAAGTCAGAGAGACACCTGTACTCGTGCTTGCCGCAGTAAGACCCTCAGCAGTCACACCAGAGTGCCACCAACTAATAAAGAAGAATGGCCACATGAACCTCGACTACCATAAACAGCGGGAAACAGAACACAGCCCCATCCTTTCCAGCGGCATAGGCGGGGGATGGAGATGGTTGTAGTAAATGAGTCAACCCAGATGCAGAAAGACGCAAACACTGGGTGATTTCATCCCATGAATTCTGGAAGCTGAGCTCAGGGAAGCCGAGGGAGGAGTAGGCGAAGAAGCAGGGGAAGGCTGAGTGATGGGTAGCAATTGCAGCCAGAGTGGGGTACCGCCAGAAGTGGGGTACAGTCCGAAGGTGCGGGTACTGCCCAGCAGAAGGGTAACTGCAGACAGCAGCCATGATAGCAGACGAAATGATAGATATAGGAGATGAAAAGTATGCTGGATTGGCCTATATCATACATGTTATATTAACATGTACAACCTTTATGTTTTCATGTATTCAATTAAAATGATCAAGCCCAAACTACAGGGATGTGGTCAGCTACTCGAATTGGTCTTTTTACTTCTGAGCTTTTACTGAGAGCAACATTTTTTCAGTATTACCATTCCATCTGGCTAAGTCTCCAAATACAGACAAGATTTTCACCCAGTCATCAAACAGAACAAGGTGTGTCAGCATGCCTGGGGAAGGAGACTCCAGAGTGAGGCAGGTCTACCAGAACCTTCCTTCCAGCCCTTCTATATGGCTTCATCCAGACAAATCTCAAAGGCACACACATCTCTTGTGTCTAAGCAACCAAAGTGAAAGAAAGACTCTAAAACATGCAAGCTTTTATAATAAGAACCAAAACCATTATTGAGAACAAAAGAAGCAGAGACAAAGAAAAAATCTAGCTATTGGGCGTCCCGTGTCAGCTTTGCTAATATCAAGATACAGTAGTTCTTATGAAGTAGTTCATGGGAGACTATCAAAAGCACATGTTCTGAGCCAGTGTGGCTATCACAGCACACTCAGACCCCTCTGTCACCTCCCTCATATATGCCCACAACCCACCCCTCCATGGCCAGGAACACTGGTAACCTTAAAACAGCCATACTAGAATGTCAGCACCGAGGGGTTCCCCAAGGATATGTAAATGAAGCCCATTCCCCTCTTCCTTCCTTGGAGGGTAACACACCTGGTGCTCAAGCCAGCTAACCTGAGTTCAAGCCCAGAACCCACTGTTGCAAGAGAACCAACACCCAAAACACATCGCACATTTTTAAGGAGTTTCGAACTTCAAATTGTCTAACTTCATTAAAAACTCTCCACGCACCGTCCCAAGAGTTTTCTTATTAATAGGTTCCTTTTAAAAAGCGCAACTGAGCCGGGCAGTGGTGGCGCACGCCTGTAATCCCAGCACTTGGGAGGCAGAGGCAGGTGGATCTCTGAGTTCGAGGCCAGCCTGGTCTACAGAGTGAGTTCCAGGACAGCCAGGGCTACACAGAGAAACCCTGTCTCGAAAAACCAAAAAAAAAAAAAAAAAAAAAAAACTTAAATTTTAAAAAGCGCAACAACTGAAACAAAGCATAAGCTGGAGGTGTGGCTCAGCTTGCTGAGAGCTTACCTACCATGCCCAAGGCTGGCGGTTCAATCCCAGCACCACAGAAAGTCTTCTCTACAAACCCAGGAGTGGAGGCAGGGGGATTAATAGGTCAAAGTCATTCTCAGCTACAGGAGTTCAAGGCCAGCTTGGAATACGCAAGTCTCATTTGTATTCTTACGATGAATTATTTTTATTAGAATAGATTAGTTGTATAAAATCATTGGATTTATTATGCACTATGTGACAAGACTTTTCCTGGGCAGAGGCAACATGTGTCTACTCACCCCAGAGAGAGTGCTCACTGCCAGCACAAGGTCCAATTGTGCCTCATATTACAAACCCGGGCAAAGGTCAAAGTTCTAAATTTGGCACTTTTCTGATGGAGGCAAACTGCCTTCACCTTCACACCATCATAAAGCTGAACCTTGCCCCCAGGCAAGGCGTTGTAACTGAGGATGGCTCAAACATGCTCACAAACGGCTGGTTCTTCTCCGGTTAATATGGTGTCTGTCTCAGGGGTCCATGTCAAGTGGGACGGCATGAAGCTAAAGGGAACAATCTTCTTCCTTGTGAGAGGAACTCTGAATAAAGATCAGATGCATTCGGCACAGGACTGGCAGACACTCTGGAAGGTGGTGTAGCTTTCTTTCTTCCTGTGGGGAATTCCGTGTGGTTTTCCCATGAACAGATTTCTACACCAACATCATTTTACCATTTATGCAAATAGGCACTTGATGTGTAGCATTTCCAATGTTCATAACAAGTTTTTAAGAAATGAGTAATAACATCTGTTCTTTGATTTCATGAAAAATAAGATGCTGCAAAATAATAATAGCCAGTCCAACCTGTCCTTCTCCAACATTTTACCACATTCTCATGCTGCATATATAAAAGCTCCCGAGTGTGCCCGGCTCTGAGGACCCAGGCCAGAGGGCCACGGTCTTCTGCACCAGCATTTAAGTGTGCATAAGAGACAGATGTGACTGTTATGACTGATTTGCAAGTGGAGAAACTGAGGCACACAGTGGGGACCAGGGCAAAGGCTTTCTGCAAATGAGAAGGCCTTTCTAACCTATCAATACTCAGGTAATCTGAAGGCACTTCAGCTTCCTTCACAATGGTTCTTCACTCTTAATAAACATATGGTTTCCCCGACAAAAGGGACACCACACTATCCATTCATCTTAGAGCAGGTTCCTTTTATTCTGTTTACTTAAGTATCTTTAACAAGTCTCTATTGCTGGCTTACCCTTGTCGGGTGACTTTTAAAGGCCACTTTATAAATAGACACTGATTTCAGGTGCTTGCTTTATGGGTGAAAATAAAATAAAAAGAAATAAGACTGAATTTTCACACGTCTCTGCATAGAATGTCTTGCTCAGTGAGTAATCGCTCCTTCAGTGCCGCCTCTGATGTGACCACAGGCCAGTGAGCTTTACTGAATGACAAAAAAACAAATCACTGAATATTCTGAGCTGGGATTCTTTGGCATTGGTTAGCATATTGATTTTAGATTTTGAAGAAATGAAGCATTTGAAGGTCAACTGTATCCTCCCGAGGCCGCGGACCGGCAGTCTACAACAGCACTCCTCTAACGGACATGCAGACTACACGGAGCTTGTCATTCTGTGCATGGGAAAGCACTTCGTAGGAAGGGCTAACTGAAAAGACCCAGGCCATAAGAGCGCTTAAAAATCAGAAATGAGCCAGGTGGTGGTGGTGCATGCCTTTAATCACAGCACTCTGGGAGGCAGAGGCAGGCGGATTTCTGAGTTTGAGGCCAGCCTGGTCTGTTACAGAGTGAGTTCCAGGATAGCCAGGGCTACACAGAGAAACCCTGTCTCAAAAAACAAACAAAAACAAACAAACAAAAAAAACAAAACAAAAAATCAGAAATGAATAGTTTTTTGGACATTGCCTAAATCCCAAGTTGTTAGAGACCTGGGTAGGAGACATTTCCGTCTCCAGTATGTTGACAGTTTCATACTTCTAAAAAGACAAACACAAACAAAGCTTACTTTATATACCCACACTATCTGGTTTTTCCATAAAGACCTAGATCTTTAAAAAATTATACAAAGAAACTTAAAAGCACAGTTCTAGCAAGACATAGGAGCACTGCAAGCCCACACAACCACCTCTGTCCTTGATCAGCCCTCTGCTAATAAACCCTGTTGTTGTGGGTTTGTCTATGACAGAGCCTTGCCTTCTAGACAAAAAAAAAAAAACAAGTTAAATTCACAGAAAAATCCAGTTTCGCTGGAAAATTCAGATACTGTTGTCATTCTGCCTTTCCTGCATCCCTGCAGGAATGACCCAACTGAGGCAGGGGGATGCCTGCCCCTTGCCCAAGGTGACATAATGACCCCCACGTTGGTGTAGCAGTGACTGCCATTTGCCCATCAGATGAGCCTGACACGAACTCCAAGCTTTCCAGGTAACAAAGCTGTCAGTGGAGCCTGCCAGCTAGTCTGTGCCTGGACTGTTCCACAACCGGCATTTGACAACTTAATAGTTTTTGACACAGCCTGGACGTATTGCAAGCTACCGTTGTCTGGTTATCAGAGCCAAGCACTTCTGCATGGGGGCAGAGATTCTCTGTCCCCTGGGAGCTCGAGGGTGCTGTTCTGTGGAAGTTCCTGTATGAGGCCCTGGCTTTCTCCCCTTGCTTTGGTCTCCTGACACTGCCCAACTTTGGCAGATACTTTTCTTTCACTGGGTTTTTTTTTCTAAAGCAAGAGTAGCGGGTCTTCCGGCAGTCACCATTCCTGCAACCCTCTTCCCAACCAACAGCTCAGTGGGTCTCAACCTGTGGGAATGCCCCTTCGACAAATCTCTATCTCCAAAAACGTTCATGTTACAATTTATAACAGTAGCAAAATTATTGCTATGAAGTATGTCTTAGTCAGGGTTTTACTGCTGTGAACAGACACCATGACCAATGCAAGTTTTATAAAAGACAACATTTAATAGGGGTTGGCTTACAGGCTCAGAGGTTCAGTCCATTGTCATCAAGGCAGAAACATGGCAGCATCCAGGCAGGCATGGGACAGGAGGAGCTGAGAGTTCTACATCTTCATCTGAAGGCTGCTAGTGGAAGACTGACTTCCAGGCAGCCAGGGTGAGGGTCCTAAGCCCACACCCACAGTGACACACCTACTCCAACAAGGCCACACCTCCTAATAGGGTTACTTCCTGGGCCAATCATATACAAACTATCACAAGTAGCAACAAAAATAACTTTATGAGTGGGGGCCACTACCACATGAGAAACTGTATTAGGGTCTCAGTGTTCAGAGGGTTGGGAACCACTGCCCTTGCTTGGCCTCAGCATTTCAGTGTCTGTTAAAACCAGTTAACTTCATGTCTCTCAGGCATTTGAATTTCTGAACTATTCCAATAAAGCACTTTCTATTTTATCTCATTAACATGTATGCTGACTAGATTTATGTCAACTTGATAGCATCTAGAATCATTTTGGAAAAGGGAAAATCAATTGAGAAATTCATCCCACCAAATTGTCCTATGTGGATGCCTGTGGTACATTTTCTTGACTGATAATTGATGTGGAAGTACCCAGTGCATTGTGGGTGGCATTGCCTCTGGGTAGGTGGTCCCGGTGCTATCAGAAAGCAGGCTGAGGCCGGGTGGTGGTGGCGCAGGCCTGTAATCCCAGCACTTGGGAGGCAGAGGCAGGCGGATTTCTGAGTTCAAGGCCAGCCTGGTCTACAGAGTGAGTTCCAGGACAGCCAGGACTATACAGAGAAACCCTGTCTCGAAAAAAAAAGAAAAGAAAAGAAAAGAAAAGAAAAGAAAAGAAAAGAAAAGAAAAGAAAAGAAAAGAAAAGAAAAGAGAGAGAGAGAGAGAGAGAAAGAAAGAAAGAGAGAGAGAGAGAGAGAGAGAGAGAGAGAGAGAGAGAGAGAGAGAAAGAAAGAGAGAGAGAGAAAAAGCAAGCTGAGCAAGCCATGGAGAGGAATCCAGTAAGCAGCACCCCTCCATGGCCTCTGAATCAGTTTTTGCCTTCAGGTTCCTGCCTTGAGTTCCTGCCCCAACTTCCCCAGAAGTGTAAGATGAAAATAAACCTTTCCCTCCCCAAGTTGCTTTTGGTGATGATATGTTATCATAGCAATAGAAAAGAAACGCTGTGTATTGTGCATCCACTGAGTTTGTGTGTGGAGAGCGAGACAGCGTTGCACTGTCCGCCATGGGGCACACTAGGCTGGAACTTACAGGATCTGCTTGCCCCTGCCTTCTGAGTTCTGTGATTACAGGCATGTCAGGAGACACTAAGTTATAAATGGGTATGGGAAGTTAAGTACCTGACCCCAGAGTACATCAGCGGGAGCAGAAGGAACTGAAATACTCACAGCGATGATTCGGGGTGGCCAGAGCTGGGCCCCCAGTCATGGATTAAAGTAGGGCTGTCCAATGACATTCCAATAGTGTGAGCCCCAAATTTAATTCTAATTCTATAACAGTCATGTTGAGGGGGTTTTAACATAAACTTAATCTAACAATATTATCTAGATAAAGTAATATAACCAAATTGGTCCCTTTAGCACATAGTCAATATTAAAAACCACTAATGAGACATTGATAATCTGCACTAAGCCTTTACACCAGTTTCTAACTCACCCCGGCAGAATGCTGCTACTTGGCTGCCCAGAGTTCGGGTGTCCAAGGTCCATATGACTAGCCACCACAGGAAAATCTAAAAGGTCCTAACAGTCCCAGAGGCAATAGATGTTCAATAAAGCTTCGAGGCTAAAGAATCATTAGAAATAAATAAATAAAACATATGTGGGTCGGTGGAGTTGGGCTGGTAGAAAGCCGTGGGCAGACCTTGCTGGGCCTGGCCTCTGATCTGGAAAGCTAAGCAGGGCCAGGCTGGGTTAGTATCTGGAGGAGGAGGAGGAACTTCATACAGTAGGCTGAAGAAAAATAAAGTGGAACGCACGTTCCTAGGATGGAACAAGAAGCAGGTGGAAGCAGTGAGAGCCTAAAAGCAGTGTTCGAACAAACTCATCAAGGGCACTGCAAGTCCCCCCTCTGGGCAGGAGGGAGCCAGTGAAAATTCCGATCGAGAAACTGTCTTATCAGATCTCTGTTTAAGATGGATAGTTTACAAGGCTGTAACTAAAATGAAATTAGCCGTGTCTGAACTCATGTAAATAGAGTTAGAACACAAAGACAGAGTCTCGAGAAAGCCGATGTCAGCTCCGCACAAAGAATACTTTTGTGAATTGTCAGTATTGCCCAAAGCGCTGTGTGCTTCCTGGGAGGCTGAAAGTCCGACTATGGGAATGTAGACGCAGATGCCAGATAACTACTGTCAGGAAGCAGGCAGGGTAGCGGGAGCTCTTTTGTCCTCTGCAGCGCACAGATAGCACCCCGTGCCCGGTTCCTTTTGAGCAAGCTGTAAAGTCTCGGCTTCTCCTCCCATTCAACAGCATATTGGAATGCAAGGGAGAGAGACAGGGCTATTATTACCAAGATAACCTTGAGCCTGTTCTAATTTATTTTTTTAAAAGAAAATAAATCACTCTCAACCTCTGTTGCTTTATTATTAGGGGGTGGTTAGAAGAACACTTTATTCCCTTCGTAGCTAGTGTAAGAATCCATTCTAGTGAGAGAATTGCCTTTGCTGGGAAAGTGCTTTAGCAGACTAGCCTGGGGTAGGTGAATGCTCTGGGGCGGGAGTGTCACAGGAGGCCAAGGATTCAGGGGACAGAACGGAACCACAAGGCAGGCAAGGAGAATGTACACAAGTCCTCAATGGCAAAGCAGATGTCTGGTTTCTCATAGAGGAAGGCTGTGGATTCCGCAGCCAGGTTGACAGCAGAGAAAATGCTTGAATAAAACAATGTAAGAGGATACCCAAAGACTGACCAACGCTGACCGTGCAGAGAAGCAGCCACAGGGAGCCCTGCAGCAGAGACTCAAGTCAGGCAACACAGTCCCCTCGGCAGCTCGTGGGACTGTGTTACTCCCAATAGAGTCCACAGATACTGGCACACACGCGGCAGGGTCCTAACCAAGAGCAGTCACAAAGGGTAGGCATACAGGATGTCTTAGTGGGGACGTCTCATCACCTTGACAAAACACAGCTTAACGACGAGCATGGACGGCTTAAGAACTTGGCCACAGGAAGGGATGGCAGCCAGTTGTGTCTCACCTCGGGAAGCAGAGGCAGACGGCTGCTGCTGCTGGCTTGTTTCTCCTTTCTATGCAATCCAGGACCCGAGGTCGTGGAATGGCGCAGCCTATATTCAAAGTGGGTCTTACCCTCAGTGAACCCTCTCCGGGGGCTTCCCCCGCACAGACCCATGTCTCCTGGATGATTCTCCTCCATCCAGTGCAGTTGACTCTGAAGAGGACCCATCACCAGGTTGGCCCGCCTACCTTGGCAGGTCCTCCCATCCATCGCAGACCTGGCTGGCAGAGCAAGCGTTTTAAGTGATCATGGCTTGAAATTCCGAACCTTGTCGGTTTGTGTCACCAAATGCTCTCTAAGTGAAAGGTGTGGAGAGGCTGAATCGACAGGTCCTTGGGACTGCCGGACATGATGCCCTACTCCTGTGGAGGCTTTCGCTAGATAGGGAATGACTGACACCTTGCTGTACTTAAGCAATTATGTTATGGGGTTGTTGTTGTTTTGTGTGTGTGTGTGCGTGTGTGGGTGTGTATGGAGGTCAGAGAACACAGTTGGCTGCCATTCCTCAGATGAGGTCCATCTTTTTTGAGACAGAGGATCTCAGTGGCTTCAAGCTCATGGATTGTGGGATTCTGTTTCTGCCTCCTTGGTGATGGAATTATAAGGTCATACTAACACACGCCCAACTTTTTCAAAACTATGGCTTCTGGAGATAAACTTGTAAGGAGAGCCCTTCACTGATTGAGTCTCTCTCTCTCTCTCTCTCTCTCTCTCTCTCTCTCTCCCTCCCTCCCTCCCTCAACTCCAATTATTAGCTTTTTCTGTTAGACTATTAAAATAAGCATTCATTGTAAAACCTGGAGCCTCGGGTGAATGAGGAGCACTGGTCACTCTGTGCTGTGCTACCAGACGGCAGGCGCCCATGGTGCTGTCAGTCACAGAGAACCTTCCAACAGACAACTCCAAATTGCCTCATCTAAAGTACACCAAGGGCTCCCCACAGCTAGGACCTGAAAATCAATTGCCACGTGCACCTGTCTGTGAGCTGTCTTTCATTCTGTGCCATAGCTCCCAAACAGCCTTGGGGACTTATCTTACCTTCACTCCCATTGCAATGCGCCATTTAGAGACTCTCAAATGCAGGCTAGATAAACATAGATGTGACTGTGCTGTGTGGTGTCAAGCTCGTACTGCCACGTAGCATAGCTATGGAATCACATAGCGCCCACATGTCGCTTCCCATGCTCTGACATGTCTTGGTTCTATTTCTATGAAGAGACCACGGGAACTTTTTTGGGTTTTGTTTTTGTTTTTTTTTTGTTTGTTTGTTTGTTTTGTTTTTTGTTTTTTGGGGTTTTTTTGGTGTTTTTCGAGACAGGGTTTCTCTGTGTAGCCCTGGCTGTCCTGGAACTCACTCTGTAGACCAGGCTGGCCTCGAACTCAGAAATTCACCTGCCTCTGCCTCTCAAGTGCTGGGATTAAAGGCGTGCGCCACCACCACCCAGCAACGGGAACTCTTATAAAGAAAGACCTTCAATTGGGGCTGTCTTACAGTTTCTAAGGTTTAGTCCATTCTCATCTCGGCAGGAAGCAAGGCGGCATCCAGGTAGACATTGTGCTAGAGAAGGAGCAGAGAGGTCTACACCTTGATCCACAGGCACCAGAAACGACTTCGTCCCACACGACGTAGAGCTTGAGCGAGTGGAACCACAAAGCCCACTCCCACAGTGACACACTTCCTCCAGCAAAGCCACGCCTCCTCCAACAAAGCCACGCCTCCTAGTAGTGCCACTCACTATGGGCCAAACATTCAAATCCTCAAGACTATGGGACTATGTCCACAGGACAGTTTTGGGAAAAGTTAGCAGATGCTAGCTGTAAAGCTTTCTCCAAGGAATGTGCTCTATGAATAAAGTCCCCTCTTCTTTCTCTCCCCCCCCTCCTTCTTTTCTCTTTCCTCTCTTCCCCCATCCTCTTTTCTTCCTTCTCAAATAGCTTAGCAATACACACATCCCTGACCACTGCAAATAGCTATGGGCACACACACAAGCAAACCTCCTGACTAGAAATGACCAGTCACATCAGAGAGCCTGTGGTTACCTTGAGGCAGCGAGGCACAACATTTAGAAAATACTGATCTGAATGACCACCTAGTCCCACTCATGCCCACAGGGTCAGAGGATTGTAGCCAATATTCAGCGTAAAGCACACCTGGCCACCGGGGAGAGAGAGACGATCTGCAAGGAAGTGAGGGAAAGCCGTAGGAAAGCTGTCTGTGGAGAGAGGGGGATGCAGGGGGGATTTCCGGAGAGTTTGAAGAAGGGAGAGGGAGGGGGCGGCGGCATCCGGAGAGAAAGAAGGTATCTTTGTTGCACACTCCAGTCCAGTCCTGGTGCTAAAGGAACTTCAAACAATAACAAAACAAAGCAGAAACAAACAAACAAAAATCAACAACAACAACAACAAAAGAAACCGATCCTTGGCCTTGGTCATCTTCCCAAGCTCCTGGGTCAAGAGAAATTCCACAGGCAAACCAACTCCAGTTTATCTCTGCCGGACCCTATCTGTTGGGAAGGACTCAGTTCAGAAACACATTCTCTGGAAAGCCTTTCTTGCCCTTGCCGTTGACTGCGAAGGGACCCCCCCATTCTGTGTCCCCCCCCTGGAGTAACTCCCCCTCACATTTTGAACTTTTTGGTTAATTAATAATCAGGAATGGAGTCTAAATTCCACCAAATTGCAAACCACGGAGTTTGAAGCGATGCCACGTTTCTCTTGTGAGCGGATGCTGTAACCCACCTCCAGCTGAGACTGTTTACTAATTACCGTTGATGGATTACGCAGTCAGGGAGAGTTCATCAAATACAGCCGGTGCTCAGCACAGGGCTGTAGTCTCAGCATCCGGGAGCAGAGCCCAGAGAAAGGCAAAGCTCAAAGTACAGCCTGGCCACACCGCAAGTTCCAGACCAGCCTGGGCTGCATAGCGAGACCCAGACCAGCCTGGGCTACATAGCGGGGGGGCCCCCCGACTCAACAAAACCAAAGGGGAGATGGGGAGGGAAGTAAAGGGGGGGAGAGGAGTGGAGAAGGAGTAGAAGGGAGAGAAAGAGATGAGAAGGAACAAGAAGAGGGAAGGGGAAGAACGCAAAAAAGAGGGTGGGGACGGCAGGGAGAGAGAGGGTGGGCGGAGGAAAGGAGGGCGGCTTCTGTGAACGGGGCTCAAACCTTGGATGTGCCTCACTCCGTTCAGACTTTAAACCACCCGATCCCAGCTCTGTCTCTCCCAGGTCCTTACAGGTGCAGAGTCCTCTCATCTTGAGTCCGTACAGCACGCAGCTGTAAGGAGGCTGGAGCGCAGATCAACGCATCTGAGCACACTAAGAATTCACCACGACGACGGACGCTGGACACATGGCACACCCCTTTGATCCAGGGACAGGCATGCAAATCTCTGTGAGTTTGAAGCAATCTGGGTCTACACAGCAAGTTCCAGGCCATTAACGAATACAAAAGGATTCAACACACACACACACACACACACACACACACACAGAGAGAGAGAGAGAGAGAGAGAGAGAGAGAGAATATGGTGGTGCCTATGTACACAAAGTCACAGTGCTGGGCGAAGATCACTCAGAGAATGAAGATGCCACCAGCTACCAAGCCTGAGGACCCGAGTTAGATTCTCCAGAACCCACATGCTGAAAAGATACAACTGCTTCTTGCCAATTGTCCTCTGACCCTACCCATGCCATGCTGTAGGATGTGCATACATATAAACATAAATAGATTAGATACATACATACATACATAGATAAACACATACACACATACAGACATAGAAAGATACATACCTACGATATATATACATACATAAAAACATGCATACATACATACATAGAAAAAGAAAGGAAGGAAGGAAGGAAAGAAAGATAGATAGATAGTTGTGCCTTTTTTTAAAAGTCAGGAATGTACAAAGTTCTTTCTGCCCTGCCTATTGGGTAAGTTTTTAATTGTTAAGAAATAAATAACATAAAATTTACAACATTGACCTTTTAAAAAATATTTATATTTATTTTACTTTGTGTGTGATTTGTGCACACGAGTGCAGGTGCCAAAGGGTCCAGAAGAGGGGGCTCAGAGCCCTAGATCTGGAGTGGCTCGTGGCTCGTGGCTGTGCACTCCCTGGCGTGAGCGCTGGAGGCTGAGCTCTGGCCCTCGGCAGAGCACCAGGCTCGCAGCTGCTGAGCCGCCTCTCCCGCCCCAGGGATGGTATTTTTAAGCATTTGACTGGTGTCACTAATTACATTCCTATTATCACATGGCCTTCAACACTATCTATTTTCTTCATTTTTTTCCCGCCATCTCTGAGGAGAATTCTGCCCTCATCAAACAGAGGACTCTGGCTTCCTGGGCAGCCTCTGACAGCCACTGTTCCCCTCCTATCCCCGTGAAGAGCATACTTGCTTTCCTTAATACTTCATAAAATGTTGTTGCTGTTTTTCAGACAGGGTCTCATTGTGTAGCCCTGCCTGGGCTGGAACTTGTTATGCAGAGGAGGCTGGTTTTGAACTTGGGGCCTTGATCTTCATGCCTCTGCCTTCCAAGTGTTGGAATTACAGGCATGGGCCCCCACGCCCAGCTTGTGCCCCCCGTGTGCACTTATTACCGTAAGCATTTGCTCTTTTGCCCAGCCTTAATATGTTCTCACGGGTCATGCAGATTGGAATATGTTCCCATCTGCTTCCTGGTTAGGGCTGAGTAATAATATACTATTGATTCACAGATCGAATGTTGTCAATCCGCTCAGGATGCCGTTTGTAATGCTGCCACAAGCGCCGGCGAACAAGCCTTAAAGCCCTCAAATCCCTCCCATCAAACCTTTCAGTTAGTGACATCTCCACAGATGGAGCTGCCAGGTCCCACGGAAACTCGCTGACTTTTGAGGAATCGCCAGCTTCCCACGGTGGCTGCAACATTTCGCATCTGACGAGCCACGCGAGAGTACGCTGACACCTCTAAGTGAGAGCCAAGACCGGAAGCAACCTAAGCATCCAATAGCAACTGCTTCCGTGATTTGGGGAGCATCCTCCAGAACCCTGAGTCCTTTTCATCTAGTTACCAATTCCTATGCAGAAGAATAGTTTCATTTATGACTTGAGAAAACAGGGTACGGGGGAGTAGACATGTAAGGTTGCCGTTTCCATAAAGAAGAAAAAAATTTTTTATTATTTTAATTTACATTTCAAGTGTTATCCCCTTATCCGGCTTCCCCCTCTCCCAGAAATCCCCTCTCCTATCCTCCCTCCCCCTGCTTCTATGAGGGTGTTCTTCCACCCACCTACCCACCCCCCATTCCCCCCCTCGATTCCCCTACACTTGGGGCATCTATCAAACCTTCATAGGACCAAGGACCTCTCCTCCCCTTGATGCCTGACAAAGCCATCCTCTGCTACATATGCAGCTGGAGCCATGTATATTCCTTGGTTAGTGGTTTAGTCCCTGGGAGCTCTGGGTGGGGGGATCTGGTTGGTTGATATTGTTGTTCCTCCTATGGCGCTGCAAACCCCTTCAGCTCCTTCAGTCCTTTCTCTATCTCCTCCATTGGGGACCCTGCACTCAGTCCAATGGTTGGCTTCAAGCATCGGAGTCTGTATCTGTAAGGCTCTGGCAGGGCATCTCAGTAGACAGCTTATATCAGGCTGAAGGTATTCTATGTACAGGTTTCAGGGAGTAAAGTGGCCACCCCTTAAGCAGAAGGGCCTGAGTTGAGATCTCGGCCCCCACATAAGTGCCAGATGTGCTAGCGTGTACCTGGAACCCCAGTTCCATTGCACTCTTGAAGCTCATTGGCCAGCCAGACTTGAAGAACCTATGAGCTCCAGATTCAGTGAGAGACTGTCTCAAAACCAAGACTTGAGGAAGACAGATGATGTTGGCCTCTGGCCTCCAGACACACATGTGTGGAAGCACACTAAAAGTAGAAACACCATACACAACATACATTGCCCAAGGTTAAGATGTATTCATACATATAAGTGTGCTTGGAAACATCAAAACTTAGAAACTGGGAACAGCCCTAAACCATCACAGGGGTTAACTAAGGCAAATACAAAATTTACCATAGTTATTATTTCTTTAATGGCCCCCAGAACTTTGAAGGACAAGGAGTTTTATAATCTGAAGAATATAATCTACTTGGCAATTAATTTAAAAAGAAATACACGTGAGCCCTTCTCCGCCATGGGCATGACTGACTGCAGGGTGGTCACCTTCAGGGATCTAGAAAGTCTTTCCCCTCTGTACCTCGGAAACCTCCTGAAAAGGTGATCTCTCTTTTACATATCCACATATATTCCCTTTCTCCCTGTTTTCCAAAACAAACACCAGGGGCTTCTCCTTCCCTCCCCACAGTGAGGCAACGCCTCGTGAAGCCCAAACCCCACTCCAAGCCTCCGGCCGTAACTGTCTCTCCAAAGCCACAATATGAGCTAAAATATATCAATCAAATGCACAGGAAAGAATCACCTCTCCTAACACCATAAACTCACAGCGTGGAAACGGAAGCCCAAGAGCAAGCCTTCTCATATCCCTGACAGGTCTTGCAGGCTGTGTGCATTTGTGGCCCCGCCCCTGTAGCGCCCAGACCGAGGAACTGAGACTAACACGCGATGCATTATCTTTGGACAAACACAGAAAACCACAGTAGCTCATCTGCATAGAAAAGGCCACAATGTCAAGGAAGAAATGCCAAACCCTTGCCTTTGCATTCCCTACCTAGACCAACGATTTCTGCAGACACAAGTATTAAATGATCGCTGCTTCCCGCAGTTCTACGGAGTCCTTAGGGAAACCCCTAACTTCGAGTGACATGCGCTTTTGATCAGCTGGTGCTGCTTTCTTGAGAATCCACAGTTGATCGTCACGTGATTCCAGAGGAGGCAAAATATTATCAGGATTTTAAAGCCCCATTTGGGTAAAAACATTGCGTCGTAGGGACGTACACACTGGCGAGTCACGGACTGTAGGGGTTATTTTGAGCTTTTTCTGCCCACTGTAGCCCAGTCACATCTGGTCGCTTGTCAGGGTAGTAACTCATTAGAAGGACATTCAGCACTGGCTTCCAAGACCATCGCCCAAGCCCAAGCCTCCAGCTCCTCCCCTAGAGCACGCAGAAGCCGGGAGAAAGCAGCAGCATAGACGCCAATGTGAAAAGCACATGTTCTCAGCACCCAAAGCAAGGTCCTGGGTATCCATCTAGTGAGTGAATTTAACCCATAGGAAATGTTAGTGCAATTTTTAAAAATCTAGATTTAAATTCTTTTTTTTTCTTTTCTTTTCTTTTCTTTTTTTTTAATGCAATGCTCCAAGTTTTCAGGATGAAGAAAAATGGTGACACTGAGGGAGAGGATGAGAATGGAATGGTTTTGAAAGCAAGAAATGTACAATAAGGGTCTGCCCAGCTTGCCCGTGTGCCGGGTGCCTGCTGATCTCCTCGGCTGCACTTGCCCTGGGCAGCGAGTCCAGCGCCTGACCGCGGAAGCCACAGGTCCATCCCTCCCCAGCGTCTCCTTACTCCTCATCTGCTGGACGTCCCTGTGGTCTGCGGACTCTGTACACCAAATAAAATCACTTCGGGCACGCCACGCCAGCGAGTCGACGGCAGTGCGCTCTAGGCTGCGGTTCAGACACTTCCCCTGTTCTGTGTCCCATAATTCCAATACTGAGCCATTTGTCACATAATCAAACCTTGTTTTTAAATACAAATATAATTCAAATCATAATTTTAAATTGGTCGTTAAGATTAAGTGTAAATGAACATGAGCTGTAATTTGTCATTACTTTGACTCCCCTACAGCCGTTCAGTTCACTGTTTGGCATTTTACTGTCAAATGTTCAAAATCAAATCCCACGAATTACAACTAAAAGAAGCCAAATATTATAAGAGGTTTTTTTTTTTTCTTTTTGAGAAAAATAATGATAGAATCAAAGCGTTGCTAACACCAAGCATTGATAAGGAACCGACGAGAAAAAGCAAGCTCAGGTCTGTGGGCTTTGGGTGGGTTTTACTCTATTATTAGAATATCCTCTCAGAGCATTACACGGAATCCGTGGTTGGAACTCACTGTCCTAACCCTGATATCTGATGAGAAAAGTTTCTAGGCATTTTGAAGTAATCAATATGAAACTTGTTTTTCAAGCTTAAATGTTATAGATCACTGGCGTGCTTTAAAGAAAACAATAAATAAAGCCAAAATGACCAGAGCCTCGGTTGATTTCGGATTTTCTGAAAAGAGCATATTCTCAGGTGAGGTGAAAAGTCATCCCTTGTTAACCGAAAGTAAAACTGGGAAAGGCAGAGCAGCCGTGTTAAATCTGCATAAGCAAATCACCTTTCCTCATCAGAGGCAGACAACTTCAGAAATACCCCAACAGTTTATTCGTCCTCTCATCAGAGCATAAATACACTCCTTCGGAAGAACAGAGACTCAGTCAGTTGCATGCTAAATAACTTACAATAGAAATATATATATATCAAAGACAACTGCACATTTGAAGTGGAAAATGAGATATTCCAGTGTGAAACCCCAGCAACTGTCTCGGAGTTTGAAGGTCAGTGTCACCATTTTAAGAGGGGCTGTTGATGCTCTCTACTTCTTGGTTTGTTTGCTTTTGTTTGCTTGCTATTATTATTATTTATTTCTGGCCAGGGAATTAGTACTTGATCACTATAGTATCTCTCACCCAGGAAAAAAACTACCTTTTCTATAAAAACAACCTTCTCCCCAGAGACACCAGCATGCTTAATTCCTACCAAAACAAAACAAAACAAAAAAAAACAATGTGCTTATATTATATAGGTAATATGAGATGTAAATGACATTTTACATAGGCCTAAGAGACAGATACATACATACGTTTACATCTCTAACATACGCTTGATCCCAGGTGGGCAGATCCACTTTAAACACACAAAGCCTCAGTGGCCATTGTAGACCACACTTAGGAAAGACAAATTGTTACGAAGACTGCTGCCCTCGAGGAATATGCTTGTTACATTTTTAACTTCATAAATCATCAAAATGTATTCCTTCCATTTAAAATCCATAATTCTGATTCATAATTCTAATGTGGCCTGATGGTTTCTATATGAAATTTGATAATGGCATTGCCAACCACAGACATTTTCCTATATCCTACAGAAGGCTACGTTTGAACCCTGGCTTAAACAGTCGTCGTTAACGACTGCGTTGAACACGCTCTTCGCACTAATCAGAGAAAAGGCAAATAGCACACACAGTAAGACTTACGGAGAGTTTGCCTCCCTTCGGGGGGAGCCTGTTACTTGAAAAATTTGCTTATTAAAAGAAGGGAAATCTTACAAGGTGGGAAAAAATTTAAGCTCTATTCCTAACATTCAATTATTCCCCCAATCGGTTTTTTTTTTTTTTTTTTGGAGTGGTACAAACTATTAATTTACAAATATAGAGCCTTTCTCAGTGGCACGCTTCCAAAAGGCACCAGGTGTCTGATTATATTCAAAATCACAACCCAGGAAACACTTAGTACAGTAAATACACAAAAGAAAGCCTACTGAATTCCGATGTTGTTTCAAATCCATCTGCAATCAAGTATTTTCACAACCGAACCTCAATTTCACCTACACGCAGGAAAGGTTCCGTGTGCCTATAAGACACGCAACAGGCAACAGCCCTCGGAGGGATCCCACTCCTCTCCGTAATGTCAAGACCTGGAATGGAACGGCAAAGTTATGGAGTAGAGATTTCAGTTCTTAGTGTTTCCCAGTTTTCCTGTGTAAGCAGCAGACCCTAAGAGGATCAGCCGCATTCCCTGCCATCAGCGTTTTTTCTCGGTGCCACGTTTAAGTACTTCTCTGAAGAATGCGTGAGTGTGCATGAAGATGAAAGGCTTATGAATATCAATAAAAATCCAAGAGTCCAACTGCAAACCTTATCATCTTCTAAAATGCATTCTGTTAGAAACAGCTAAAGGATACTGGAATTTGGCTTTCTGGGTTCATACTCTTAAGGTAAAAAAAAAAAAAAAAAAAAAAAACCGAACTATGCATTAAAGACTTTTAGCATGCAATAGGCTAAAGAAGAGGAAAATCAATAAGTAGCCCCCCAATTCGAAATAACGGAAAGGTCTCTTCGCCCTGCAGCCTGACTGGATGGCTTCAAAACAAAAGTCATCACCATCAACCTTGGCTTCTGACTAGGAAGGGAACTCGGAGGCTGAGGCTGCTGTGTCACAAGGAAGCCCAAACTTTACAGACCGAGCTCTGGCCGCCCTTGAGGGTTCACCTTTATCTCCCCTGAAAAATGCCAATATAAAAATTCTAAAATACCTTCATAAGCCCCAAGGAAAGCCTGTGGACAGAGAGATGATGTGATAGACTCCTTCCTTCCTCGCCTCAGCCGCTTCTCCTCTGTGCGGCTGAGAGCAGATGCATGGAGAGTCAGCCGCATATTTAATTAGAAGCAGGCTGCTTCGCTATCAGTGTGGGGATCTACCTCTCCAATCTCTTGTGAGTCAATCTTTCCCATCTCTGATTTTCTTTTATATTTATGCTAGAATATTTAATTGTAGACAAAAGGTTACTCTGGCTGTATTCACTGCACAGAGGCACAATAATCTGCTTTAAAAGGCTTGACATTTCAGGCTTTTCAAAAAGGCTGAAAAAATTATATCCCTGCTTTTGTTAATCAATGAAGTAGAACTCTCCTGAACAAAAGAATTAAATTGCTTGGTTGGTTTAATAAAACCAACAGAAATAGCTGCTTCCTCTGGGCTTTATTGTGTAGGCATGGCACACGCACCCAGCACTGTAATTCCATATGATTCAGGGCAAAACTCTAATTTCTGCACACAGTTGGGTTTTTAAATCCTATTCAGACCCTATCCATTCTGGCTGGCTCTCTAAGGCCAGATTTATCATTAAACTTGACTCTTTTTCTGAAGTGTGGCAACCATATAGCAATTTTAATTTTGTTCCTGTGCTTGCAACCCTCCAAAAAAAGATGTCCATTAAAAATATATTAATCTAAATATCACCTTTTTGTTCTGTTTAGTCTGGAGCTAATGGTTTTACACATCTTTCCAGTTATTTAATTAGGGGAAAAAAAAAGGACCGGAGGGAGTAAAAATGTGCCAGGAGCTTAGATGTGAACATATAAAATAGTGCCTTAAAAAAAAAAAACACCCCAGGATCAAACCAGAAAATAACAAGTTTGTTAAATTCCTATTTGCAGCCTAGATTTGCAAGTAATACTGGGTATATATTGGCAAAAGACCTCAGAACTTCCAGGATAACCAGGCTGATTGCAAAAGATGATGTAGAGGACCATTGTTTTATCTAATCACAAGGCAGGTCACAATTTTGCTGAGAAGCCACAAGACCATCTAGGGAGGTGGCCCTCTCTCAAGAGCTGTCAGATGGGTCCTTTGTTCTGTTTGTCTCAAACACACTGGGAAAGGACCTGGGTTCTTCCAGGGTTCTATGTGGAAGGAGCTAAGAGTTCAGAAGGTTCATGACACACTCAGATGTGGAAGATCAGGAAACGGGGACATTGGTCGGATCAACCATTACCACCCAGCCCTAAGCTTTGCAGATTGAGAGCTACAGAGAGCATTTTTTTTTCCCCAAGATAATGATGGAGCTAAGAGCCAATAGACATATTCATGCCAGACACTTTGCCTAATGCTGCTTCCGACTTAGTCCTGGGGCTGAAGGTCACACAGAGGACATCCAATCCAGTGCCCTATCGGTTTTGTCAGCCCCCACCCCCACCCCATCCCCCGTGGAGATAATGAATGGCTCGCACAAACCCAGCCATAGTAAGTGCTCAATAAATGGAGCCTACCATTGTGCTTACAACCCCTGTCTAATCCATTTCACATTGGCAGGGATTCGCAATAGCATCACTACCAATCAGTAGAAATGCCAGTAGCTGCTGGTTTTCTCTTAACAAAGACATGCAGTGCTGGGGTGGGAGATTACATTGTTGCCCACATGGGGTGGACAGGTGTGGGGAGGTGTGTCGGGGATTATCTATCTCAGATACACAAAATGGCATCTCCTCAGGATTTCCTGTCTCCATCACAACAGGTGACGTTTAGGGGACTTGTGAAATTACTGCAAAGCAGCTTTCTTCATGAGAGCCTCTCTTTGACCCTCCCTCCCTCTCCCCTTTCCCTTCCCCTCCCTCTCTTTCTCCCTGTCCCCCTCCCCCTCTCTGTCCCTCTCCCCCTTCTTTTTCCTCTCCCTTTCTCCTTTTCTCCATCCCTGCCTCTCTCCCTCTTCCTTTCATCCCCCCTTTAAAGAAACAGTGGTTCCTAAGCTGACTACAGTGGCAGACACCAAAGTTCCAGCACTTCAGAGGCCAAGGCAAGAGGTGAAGAGCCAGGGACCGCCTCTGAGGCACGGCACAGCATTGGATGGGGTGGGCAGAGGTACCGTGGGCCCTCGGTCATGTATGTTTTAACTCTCAACCTCTCATCAAATGCACCGAAGAAGGTGAGGTCTCCGTACTCAGGCAACTGTGGTGTCAAACCCGGGGCTGGCTTTGGAGAACACGCCAGAGACGGGGGTCACAGCGTGGACCTGGGAATGGGCTCTTTCAGGGCTCTCCAAAGTAGGCTCCAGTGACCAGCCTTCTGAACCCAGCAGCCCGCCACGGAGACCGTGCCTCCTTCTGGTGGACAGAGCTACTGAAGGGCTGATGAAGACAGACGGGAGCAGCGCGAGGCCCCAAACCAAGCGTTCTCACGGACACTCAGCTGCTCCTCTGATGTCTTTCCACTTCTAAATGAGTTCTGGGTTCGGAATGAGTGTGGCATTCCAAAGGGATGACAGTGTAGACATTGCTCATATAGTAGAGTGAGTTTTTAGAGGTTTCTGGAGAACAGGTTGTCATCTCCTCAACGTGTTAAACATGTGCCTACCACACAAATGAGAAACATGTTTCTATGCTGTACATGAGAGAAACAAAAACCTAATCCATGAAAAAAAACATGTGCACAGTTGTTCATGGCAACAGCATCTTTAAAAGTCCCTACAACCCATGTTTCTTCACTGAGGAGTGGCAGAGAGAGAGAGAGGAAAAAGAAAGAGAGAAAGGAAGGAAGGAAGGAAGGAAGGAAGGAAGAAAAAGAGAGAAAGAAAAGCTTGTGGCACAGCCACACAATCAACTATTATAAAACAATAAAAAAGGAAGTTTTGACTTGTGTTACAGCATAGTGATCCTTAGAAACACTTCACTAAGATTCAAGTCACTGAAAACCATGAGTTCATCTGACATCATTCATTTAAAATACCCAGAATATGCAAAAATAAAGAAAAAGTACCTTAGTGACCACCTAAGACTCGGGAGGTAGGTAATTAAGTGAGTAGAAGCTAAATGGTGTGTCCTGTTCTCTCACGGTCCTATTGCTGTGAAGAGACACCATGACCAAGGCAGCTCTTACAAAAGAAAGCACTTAATTGGGGGATGGTTCAGAGGGCGAGTCCATCATGCGCAATGGCGGGAAACAGACAGGCATGTTGCTGGAACAGAAGCTGAGAGCTTTACATCTTGAGCCATAGGCAGCAGGCGGAGAACGAGATACTAGTGTGAGCTTTTGAAACCTCAAAGCCCATGCCAGCAACATAGCTCCTCCAGCGTAGACTTCCTCCCACACAGCTCATCAACTTGGGACTAAGCACACAAACACATAAGCCTATGGGGCAGGAGACATTCACATTCAAACCACCACAGGAGCATGGCTTCCTTTGAAGTTGGATATGGATGATGTTCTGGTATGAGGCTGGTGGTGGTTGGGTTGATGAAACCTGTAAAACTGGGCTCTCCTAAAGAGAGGGTTGATGTATGCCAGCACCTCCCCTTTTGGGGTGTGTGTGTGTGTGTGTGTGTGTGTGTGTGTGTGTGTGAGAGAGAGAGAGAGAGAGAGAGAGAGAGAGAGAGAGAGACTTGCCGTTTGTCTAGGGATCACCACATCTTTCATTCTAATTCAGAGCCCTGGCTGTAATGAAACCTAGGAGTTCAGCCCCCAGCAGGATAAACCTAGAGACCTTTAGCTAGCAGAAGAAAAGGCAAGACCTGTTCTCAGGCAAAGATTCACCACCAAAGACAGGGTGGAAGGAACATGAAAGAAATGATGGTGAAGGCTAGGATGAGAAAGTGATGGGAGTCACTCAGTATCTATCCTTCCTGAACCCTTCCTGTGATGTTCAAGAGAGGCCCACAAAAAGGGGGGGGGGCGATGAACTGGCCTGTCTGCTCTCATACCTGCAACATGCAGGTTTGATCCATTTGTTAACTCAGTCATCTGGGAAGAATTTGTTTTAAGTCTAGCCCTTATATATTTATATATGCTTTTCTGAAATTTTGCTTTATTTTTAATTATGTATTTGCATGCTTTGTTGGGGATTTGTGTATGTCAGTGCAGTGCCTACATAGGTCAGGAGAGAGCTCCAGATCCTCTAGAGCTGGAATTACAGGCAGTTGTGAGCCAACTGATGTAAGTGCTGGGAACCAAACTCAGGTACTCTGCAAAAGCTAAACATGTTCTCACCCACTGAGCCGCCACTCCAGCCCCAACTGTTACATTTGTACTAGCTTCAGGTGTGTGTGTGTGTGTGTGTGTGTGTGTGTGTGTGTAGCCCACAGGTCCATCTCAGGGGTCATTTCTCAGGTACCACATGCCATCTGCATTTGTGAGACAGGGTCTCTTACTGAGTCCTGGAGCTTGTAAGTAAACTGATTGACCAGTAAACCCTAAGAGTCTGCTTATCTCCACTTCCCCACTGCTGGAATTAAAGGCACCTGTCACCAAGCCGAGCTCTTTACATGGATTCTAATGGATTCTAGAGACAGAACCCAGGTCCTCAGGCTTGTATGGCAAACACTTGACCAAATTAGCTAACTCGCTAACCCTGGGGATTAGGTGTTTGACAGATGCAAGTCTTTCTTCTCAAGCTACACCATGCCTAAAATAACTTCATGATTGGTTTTCCTTTCTTTTTTATTTAAAGTTTTTCCACATTGATTGATTGATTGATTGATTGATTGATTGACTGACGACTGGCTGACTTAATATGAGGGTTGTGGGGACTACAGCCTGTGCGTGGAAGTCAAAAGACAACTTGCAGACGTCAGCTGTCTCCCACCACCATGTAGGTTCACGGAACTGAACTCCATCGTCAGACTCCACAGCACTGCGCCATCTCTCCAGCCCCTGGAAGAGCTCCTTGCTCCTGAGTTCACTGGTTCACTATGACCTCAGTTCTTTGACTTTATGAAAGCCATTTTGTGAACTGGGTAGTGTCAGCTCCCAGTCAAGTGAGACAGCAGTCACACTGTCAGCAAGCCCAGCAGAAGCCCGTCCCACCCTGTAAGTTTTATGTCTAGTAATTCTATTGGGTCCTTTTATATCTTAAGTTTCTTTCTTGGTCATCTTTGTGTTTCCCCCAGGATCCCTAAGTGTACACATATAAAACGTATAATTGCAATTTCAGGTCCTGCCTAGTGATTTTTTCTATCATTTCTGGCCACATCAGTTGATTTTCTTCCTCCTAAGGCTCTTGTTTATCTGAATTTTTTCCTATATCTGGTGATGATGTGAGATGTCATGGTCTTACCATCTTGAAACATAGTTTTGTGACGTTAGATTTTGTTGTCTACCTTTAAAGAGAGCTGGCTTCATTCCAAGGTTCAGTGAAGCCTCTCAGGGATGACCTGTCTTGAGGACCATTCAAAGAGGTCATTCTTCTAGAGGCCTCAGTGGGTGCTGGGGCATTCTAAGGACTCTCTGTAAGGCTGGGTGTATGCTGTTCATGCATACAATGGGAAGGAACTCCAGTCATTGAGGATTCAAGAAAGTGTTGGGCTGGCTCTTTCTGATTCTGCTTTTCCCTGGCCTTGGAGAGCATCCCTTTATAATGCTCCTGTGCGAGCCTCTTAGCATAGCCTCCCTCTAATTTTATGCCCCAGACTTCAGGAGCCTAGGTTTTCCAGAGATGTGATTGTCCCTTCAACACAAGAAAACCACCAAGTTCTCCTCCCAGTACTAGGCTACTCCTCCAGGAAGAACTGCCAATCACCTGCAACTCTTTTCTGTCTGTCACAGACCACAGTCTTATACTTATTTTTAAGCAGCTTTTGGGGCTGGAGAGGTGGTTCAGCTGGTTAGAGCCCTGGCTGCTCTCCTAGAGAACCTAGGCTTGACTACCAGCACCCACATGGTAGTTCATAATCATCTATGACTCCAGAGCCGCCAGGGAATCTGGTGGGTTTTATTCTGATTTGGTTGGATCTCTGAACATAGTTGCTTGATTTCCCAGGAATGTACAATGTAAAGAAAGATTTCACAGCTGTTAATTCTTATGGAAGGAAGTCAATCTATTTTATTAGTATTATTTAATGACAAATCATAATTACACGTCCATTTGGCGTTGTGTCCAGCACAGCTTAAAGAGGGGCCTGTCTAGGGTGGAGGAAATGCAAACACATACAGATACCCAAACAAAAACAGGGATCAGGTTGACTGGGCTCTCAGGTGGAGAAACTGCAGCACCCTGGAATCTCAGAGTATTTATTACCTAGGGGAGCACAGAGAGTGGTGCTACTACATACAAGGAAGCAGTGTGCATCATGGAGGCAGGTTTTGCTCATCTTATTAGGAGCAGTCTCTGCAGGAGCGCAGTCTTTCAGCTATAAACATCCAGGGCGCAAAAGCAATGGTGGCGGACATTTAGTGCACACACCATCAACTTGCACACAGGGCCCAGAGGAAGGCTTTGTCGTTTCTCTCTGAGCCTCTCCTCCAGGAAGAAGGCTTGCCGTTACTCCATGGATCTGAGGACTCGGTGTCTTTGACATTGGTGACTCCTGTTGACTCACAATCACTCGGGACTGCACTTACTCTGGCTTTTCTCTGCTTCCTGCAAATTTGGGCAGTATAAAGGGACATCCTGAGGTCCACGCAGGTGCCTGTACTGGGATGATTTCTAACACATTGTATATATGCAGGGACACATGCACACATGTGCAGAAGCCATGTGCCACGACTAATTCAGCTGGGCTGAGTGGCCATGAAGTGCCAGGGATCTCTAACTCTGCCTTCACATGTCAGCAACATGTGTTTATAACACACCCATCTATCTCTTCTCTTCTTCCTTCTTTTCTTCTTTTTTGTTCTTTCCTTTCATTGGCTTTGTTTGTTTGGTTAATTTAGTTTGGTTTTATGTTTTGTTTCTTTTTATTGGGGGGGCATGTTTTGTAGATAGGGACGCTCTATAGCCCTGGTTGTCCTGGAACTGGAACTCACTATGTAAAACAAGCTGGCCTTGAACTCACAGAGATCTGCCTGCCTCTGCCTCCCAAATGCTGGCATTAATGGTGTTTGCCTCTAAGCGTGGCTCAATAGGCTCAGGTAATCAAATAGTTCTCTATGCTTGCAAGGCAAATTCTTTACGACTGGCTGAGCCATCTCACCTGCTCATTGATGCATGTTTAACAGCAGGCAGACTTCTCAGTCTTGTCTCTATTGTCCTCTACCTGGAGAAAAGACTAACCCGGCTTTGAAGCCAGAAGAGACGCTGGAGCCTATTGTGCCAGCCCACAAGCATTCAGGGTTCTGCCTGAGGCACAGGAAATGATCTTGCCCTCCTTCTCCTTCCTACCCAACTCAGGTGGCATCCCCCGCTCCACGTCCATCTCATCTGGATTCTTCTGTGTCTCCAGTTCCTGTTTTCCAGGCCTCTCCTCCTCAGATCAGTATTTGATAATACTACATCTTTTACTCTATGCCAGTAGCTGTTGGACAGCAGTTTCCTCTGGAATTAAAGCTTGCTATCTTGGAGGCAACCTTGTTGCAATGCTGGAAGTTAAAGGCGAGGTGAAATTAAAGGATGTTCTAAGGGATGGCAAAATTCTTCATCTTGTAGGGAAATCCAATAGAATGAGGAAGTAAATAGTTCAATGGCCTCAGACAAGCCCTGTAAACGGCCAGGTTCACTAGGTCCCTCCCTTCCCAAGCTTACATAAGCTGCTGAAAGACACTCTCAGACCATCTGAGCTGCCTGGAAGAAGCAGACACCAACCAAGGTGCCTAGAAGAGAGTCGGGCCAACAAAGCTGCCTGAAGGATGCTCTCCAACATGTTGAGCGGTCTGCAGACTGTTCAGTGAATTCCAGGTTTCCAGCCTTCATGGGCTACCACTCGTGTGGGTGGGTTTTGAGGATGTAGCTATCTTTGAGCTATTTCTGCTCCTGTAATTCTTCACCCTTGTTCCTTTAAGAAACCTCAATAAAACATACGGGTTTACAAAGTTGGGCTTTGCGGTATCCGTACTTTGGTCTGTCACTGGGTGAGTAGACATGCTCACCCCAGAAACAGTGACACACAGCATGAACGGGGCCTCAACGAGGAAAACAGAACTGAGGAGGATGAGTTGGGGTAGTGGTTGTGAAATCCTGGTTATGGACTTACAAACTTATGAAACTGAGGCCAAACAGCCCCAGGTGAGTCATCTATGAGGTGGAGTCTATCTTGTCTTGCATTGCTTGGTCCTGAAAACCTGATAGGGGCGACAGTGGAATGAAGGAAGGACAGACACATGTACAAAAAGCTAAGATGAGATGATGACCTGTGGTCCCTCTGAAGGAGCCACATCAACTGTGAAACAACCCAGAACCTCATTTTGTGCATCATGTTCTGCACAGGGAGGAGGAGTTAGCTAGTCTCAGTAGGAGGACCACTCTCAAGCTATAAAGATATGGGAGGAGGAAGCTGCAGTGGCTGTTTTTTGCACACACAGAGAGATCAGGCATCTTAGCGTGTTTCCTGAACCCAACCAAAGAAGGCTTTGTCGACTCCCAAAGGTCTGAGACATTGGTCTTTGTCAATAACACACACTCCCTTGGACCATCCTCCACTCCAATCTTCCTCAGCTCCCAGCAAGGATCCCGAAATGGCCACTTAGTATGAGATGGTGTGCATGCCTGTTACATTAGCAGTTGCATGGGTGCTGAGACATGCAACTAAGGCTGAGTTCAACATGTAAAAGAAAAGTCTGGGTGGAGAGACCATGAGGAAAATACCAGAGAAGCTGTTTTCTTCTATGTGGTGCAGGTGGTTTGTCTGACTAATGAGTAGTACTCAGTGTATGAATACAGATGCCTGGGTCTAAGGCCAAGAAGGCTACTTGGTGTGGCCACTCCTATATGTGCAGTGATCATGTGTCTAAGGTCAAGATGGCTGCCCTGTGTGGCCACTGCTGCGCATAGTACATATGTGTCTACTGCCAAAATATGCCAAAGACCCGATGGGGATTTGCTTGTGTAGGAGGATGAAGTGAAGATAATGTCATGCTGTGTTGGTTTGAATATGTATGGCGTGTTTAAATGCTTGGCCCAGGGAGTAGCACTATCAGAGGGTGTGGCCTTGTTGGAGGAAGTGTATCACTATGGAGCAGGTTTTGAGGTCTCAGAAGCTCAAGTCTGGCCAGTGTGTCATAGTCTCTTCCCGCTGCCTGCAAATCCAGATGTAGAGCTCTTGGCTACCTCCCCAGCACCATATCTTCCAGGATGCTGCCATGCTTCCCACCATGATGATAATGTACTGAAACAGCCCTAATGAAATGTTTCCTTGGGGCTGGAGAGATGGTTCAGTGGTGAAGAGCACCGACTGCTCTTCCAAAGGTCCTGAGATCAAATCCCAGCAAACACACGGTAGTTGCTCTCTTCCGGTGTGTCTGAAAACAGCTACAGTGTACTTACATATAATAAATAAATAAATCTTTTTAAAAAGTTTTCTTAGCCGGTCGGTGGTGGCGCACGCCTGTAATCCCAGCACTCTGGGAGGCAGAGGCAGAGGCAGAGGCAGGCGGATTTCTGACTTCAAGGCCAGCCTGGTCTACAAAGTGAGTTTCAGGACAGCCAGGGCTATACAGAAAAACCCTGTCTCAGAAAAAAACCAAAATAAAAAAAAGAAAGAAAGGAAGGAAGGAAGGAAGGAAGGAAGGAAGGAAGGAAGGAAGGAAGGAAGGGGGAGGGAGAGAGGGAGAGGGAGAGAGAGAGAGAGAGAGAGAGAGAGAGAGAGAGAGAGAGAGAGAAAGGGAGAAAGGAAGAAAGGAGTGTTAGTGGCTTTGTTAAGTACCATGGTCTTTGAAAAGTGAGATAGCTTTCTGCAGACCAGAATTACTTAGGCCAATATATAAGCAGCTCTGTACGGTGCTAAAACAAGTAAAGATGATAAAAAGAAACAAGCCGCCAGGCGGTGGTGGCACACCTCTAATCCCAGCACTTGGGAGGCAGAGGCAGGTGGATTTATGAGTTTGAGGTCAGCCTGGTCTACAGAGTGAGTTCCTGGACAGCCAGGGCTATACAGAAAAACCCTATCTCAGAAGAGAGAGAGAGAGAGAGAGAGAGAGAGAGAGAGAGAGAGAGAGAGAGAGGAGAGAGGAGAGAGGAGAGAGGAGAGAGGAGAGGAGAGAGGAGAGAGGAGAGAGGAGAGAGGAGAGAGGAGAGAGGAGAGAGGAGAGAGGAGAGAGAGAGAGAGGAGAGAGGAGAGAGGAGAGAGGAGAGAGGAGAGAGGAGAGAGGAGAGAGGAGAGAGGAGAGAGGAGAGAGGAGAGAGGAGAGAGGAGAGAGGAGAGAGGAGAGAGGAGAGAGGAGAGAGGAGAGAGGAGAGAGGAGAGAGGAGAGAGGAGAGAGGAGAGAGGAGAGAGGAGAGAGGAGAGAGGAGAGAGGAGAGAGGAGAGAGGAGAGAGGAGAGAGGAGAGAGGAGAGAGGAGAGAGGAGAGAGGAGAGAAGAGAGAAGAGAGGAGAAGAGAGAAGAGAGAAGAAGGAAAAAAGAAAAAGAAACAAGCCAAGTGTGTCACTTAGAGACTAATGTGGACAGATTTTCAGCAAACTGGAGTCCCTAGGAAATAAGCATATAACATACCAAATTTGGTGCTGGTGAGACTTTAGAAGACCTTCAGGACTAACAGTTGACTGTAGTGGTAAAAAGCAAAAACCTGAAATTGCAGGTGATTTCTCCCATACCTCCCCATAGAGCAGGGGAGCTCAACGTGCCTAGATGGAACTGTATTAAAAGATCACTGTATTGTGGTGACCCCCAATCATAAAATTATCTCATTGCTACTTCATAACTATAATTTTGTTAGTTATGAATTGAAACATAAATATCTGATATGCAGGAAATTTGATGTGTGATCCACATGATAGGATCATTCGACCCCAAAGGGGTCACAGCCCACAGGTTGAGAACTGATGCCATAGAGAAAGGAGGTCTCCACTCATGCGAACCTTCCCAACTCCTCTGCACCGGCTGGTTCTGTGTGTCAACTTGGCACAGGCTGGAGTTATCACAGAGAGAGGAGCCTCCCTTTAGGAAACACCTCCATGAGATCCCACTGCGAGACATTTTCTCAATTAGTGATCAAGGGGAGAAGGCCCATTGTGGGTGGTGCCATCCCTGGGCTGGTAGTCTTGGGTTCTATAAGAAAGCAAGCTGAGCAAGCCAGGGAAAGCAAGTCAGTAAGAAATATCCCTCCATGGACTCTGCATCGGCTCCTGCTTCCTGACCTGCTTGAGTTCCAGTCCTAACTTCCTTTGGTGATGAACAGCAATGTGGAAATGTAAGCTGAATAAGCCCTTTCCTCCCCAACTTGCTTCTTGGTCATGATTTCTGTGCAGGAATAGAAACCCTGACTAAGATATTCTCTAACAGTGACCAGGGGCAGTTGAGAACCATGAAGGGTGGCTGGATGCCCCAAGATAAGTTGTATTGATCTTCAGTTAATGTTAAAAAACATTTAGTGGCTGGAGAGACGGCTTGGTGGTGAAGCAACTGATACTCTTGCAGAGGACCTAGGGGTCCAGTTCCCAGCACCCACGTGGAGGCTCATTATCATCTGTAACTCCAGTTCCAGTAGATCCAGTGCCTTCTTCTGAACCCCACGGATATCATGCACCCACATTGTACAAACATGTACAACACGAAAGAAAAAAACTGGATTCAGTTGATACTAGAAGCAGGCATTTCTCACATCCTGGGGCCCTCAAAAGTATCAAAAGTAATAAGCACTGCTTAGTAAACATCTATGTAAAACAATACAGGCAAAAAAGATTAAGTATGAGAAGGGACAGACAGCTGTTTCTTCCCAGCAAACTATGCATATTTCTCTTCTGGCACATAGACTGCTCACCCAGCCAAGGAGACAGCGATGGGTGACGATTCCTCCATTGACTTGGCTAGACTAAGCAGTTAGTGTCTGCTACGTTAAGTTCATCAGGGTAAAGGAAAAACAGAGATCCAACATATATACTCCAGGCTAAAACAGCCAGATAATTGATATCAATAAGCAAAATATGTTTACTATGTTACTTGCCAACAATTTAGTATCTTCTTGGCAAATGTCTATGACACTTGCTCAGAACAGATGACAAAAAGCTGAAAAAAGTGTTTTGTCAGTTATCTCCATGATACCACCACAGTTCCTTATGTGATGGTGGTTCAAGACTTTGCATCATTGTCCTGTCCACTCTGTAAAAAGATTTCTACATTTTATCCAGTCCAGGGCCCCCTGCCCAGAGACTGGCACTGCCTGAAGTTTCCATGGGCCCTCCCACATCAATTAGCATAATCAATCCACAGGGATACCAAACATCTTACTTATAGTTTTTATTTTGGTGATTAAAAAGAAAAATCATCTCCAAAAGCAACTTGAAGGAGAAAGAGTTCACTTCAGCTCCCAGCTTGTAGTCCACCATCCAGGGAGGTCAGGACAGGAACGCAGGCAAGAACCTGTAGACAGGTACTGATGCAGAGGCCACGAAGGAATGTTGTTTAATTGGCTTACTCCCAATAGCTTGCTCAGCCTAATTTCTTATAGCACCCAGGACCACGGGCCCAGGAGTGGTACTGCCCACAAAGTGTTGGGCACTCTCACATCAATTACTAATCAAGAAAATGCCCCCACAGGCTTGCGTACAGGTCAATCTTGTGGGAATGTTTTCCCAATTGAGATTCTCTCTTTTCAAATGACTCTAGCCTATGTCAAGCTAACATAGATTAGGCAGCACACCCAGAGGTCTCTCTTGGTCTTATCTGGAGCTTCCAGGTTCGGTCAAGCTGACCCTTAACTCTAAGCATCACATTGAGCACTGACTGCTGCTCTGAGCTCTCTCAGCTTTTATTTTCTGAAACTCCAAGTCTATTGTATACAACTCAAGTCAGGCCCCATTCCCAACAAGCATTCATGGGTCCAACATATTTAGAAGGAGAATAGAACAAGTAATATATTGGAAATAGATATATGTTGTGACCTTATTTCTCCATGCAAACTAAATATGTTTACAACATGCTATATATCCACATGCTCCCAAAATTACAGTTTGAATACTTATGCCAGAATTTAAGTATTTTGACACCAGTTTTACCTCTTATGGGGTATGCCATTTTATATTTATAAATAAACTAAAGGAGATTAGTTAAACCACTAAATGATGATATTGCACTTTTAATTAAGCATGCCAAAATAGAAGGTGGGTGTATGATATGTATACCCCATATCTAAGTCAAAATCAAATGCAACATTCAATAGGCAACTCAGCTTCAACGATATTGCCTGCTTCCTTAAATTGATGTGTGTGTGTGTGTGTGTGTGTGTGTGTGTATGTCTATATATTTTCTTCTGCATAATATTTCCTGGTTTTACATTTTTATAATTAAATAGTTTTCCATTAATAAAAAGTCAACATCAAAACTCTAGGACTGGAGGTGCTGGCTGAGCATATGCAAGGCCCTGGGTTTAATCTCAGCTCTGCCCAAATCAAAATCCAAATACACTTGTGTGAGTATATATCAAGTAATTCAATTTCTTTAAAGACTTACTGTGCGACTCTGCATTTGTTTGATAGGTGATGCCTAAAATATTTAAAGATTTGATGTTTTCCTTCCAGTCTGCTTCCCTTCCTGGGCCAGACCAGAGGCCCGCTAACCTCCTACACCCTACAGACTGCTTGCCTCCCAGGAGGTCTGCAGTAACCAAAGACACTGGTGAGAATCTCACTCAAATATCCACACCACCTGGAACACCCACAGAACCCAGCTAAAAGCCAGAAGATCCTGGACAGATATTATCCAGACCCGAAAAAATACAAATGCCAGCCCAGGCTACTATACACAGCAAAACTCTCAATCACATAGATGAAGCCACTAAGATATTCCATGACAAAATCAAATGTAAACAATACCTTTCTACTATTCCAGCCCTACAGAGGATACTGGAAGGAAATTTCCAACAAAAGGAGGGTAACTATATCCAAGAAAACACAAAAAGTTAACATTTCACAACAAACCCGAAAGAAGAAAATCATACACACATAACACCACCTCCAGCAATAAAAAACAGGAACAAACAATCATCTGTCTTTAATATCTCTCAACATCAATGGACTCAATTCCCCAATAAAAAGACACAGACTAACAGACTGAATACATAAACAGGATCCAGCATTTTGCTGCATAAAAGAAACACACCTCAGTGACAAAGACAGACACTACCTCAGAGTAAAAGGCTGGAAAAAGTTTTCCAAGCAAATGGTCCCAAGAAACAAGCTGGAGTTGCCATTCTAAAAACCAATAAAATAGAGTTTCAACCAAAAGTTATCAAACAAGATTGGGAAGGACACCTTATATTCATCAAAGGAAAAATCCACCAAGAGGAAGTCTCACTTCTGTACATCTATGTCCCAAATGCAAGGGGCACCCAATTTGTAAAAGAAACTTTATTAAAGCTCAAAACTCACATTGAACCCCACACAATAATAGGGGGGGGACTTCAACACCCCACTCTCACCAATGGACAGGCCATTGAAACAGAAGGTAAAGAGAGACACGGTGAAACTAATACAAGTTATGAACCAAATGGATTTAACAGGTATTTATATGCATTTCACCTCAAAACAAGAGAATACGTCCTTTTCTCAGCACTTCATGGAACCGTCTCCAAAACTGACTGACTGTCAGACATGAAACAAGCCTCAACAGATACAAGAAGACTGGAATAATCCCCTGCCTTCTATCATATCACCACAGATGAAGGCTGGACTTCAGTAACAACAAAAACAACAAAAAGGCTATATACTAATGGAAAATGAACAATTCTCTGCTCAATGATAATTTGATCAGGGAAGAAAAAAAAGAAAGAAATCAAAGAGCTTAAAGAATTCAATGAAAATGAAGACACATCACACCCAAACTTATGAAAGCAGTAAGAGGAAAATTCATAACACTAAGTGCCTTCATAAAGAACTTAGAGAGATCCCATACAAACAACTTAACAGCACACCTGAAAACTCTAGAACATAAAGAAACAAACACCCCAAGAGGAGTAGATGGCAGGAAATAGTCAAATTCAGAGCTGAAATCAACCACTTAGAAACAAAGAGAATGATTCAAGAAAAGGGCATTCATGGTATGCCATTCTGCCAGACGAGACTAGTCAGATGTGGCCACAAGTAAAGTGTTTCTCTTGAGAAGATGATTTTAAGTTTTCCTTTTCCCCTCATTTTTAAATTTTACAAGTTGCTCAGGAGAGAAGCCACACTTACCAGCAGCCTGGTCTTATATGTCCAGCCTCTAGAATTAAAAAATAAAAACCAGAGCCAGGCGGTGGTGGCCCACGTCTTTAATCCCAGCACTTGGGAGGCTGAGGCAGGTGGATTTCTGAGTTCGAGGCCAGCCTGGTCTACAAAGTGAGTTCCAGGACAGCCCGAACTACACAGAGAAACCCTGTCTCAAAAAAACCAAAAATAAATAAATAAATAAATAAACGAATAAATAAATAAATAAAATAAAAACTAAAACACTTCTATTTCATAAACATCTCTGCCTGTGGAAATTTGTTATGATTGTCCTGGAGAACAACAACAACAAAAGATGTCAGACACTAACTAGCACTCTCCCCACAGGGTGGTTTCTGCAATCTCACCTTCACCTCTACCATTTAAAAAGTAAAGTGCTATCTCCACAAGTAGTGCTTGGGACGCTACTCACATGTATGCGAAACGAGGGAGCCATTGGCCCAGTGTTGAGCAGAAAAGGCAACTCAGACGGGATCAAAGTCTGAAAAGTACAAAGTCCCTAAAAGAAAACCTAGGGTAAATCATTCATGACATGGCGTGTGACTCAGGTAAAAACGACAAAGAACCAAAAATCTACACAGTTGAACTTTATAAAAGTTTTAGAATGCTGTGCCTCGAAACTCACTACCAGCAAAGTAAAAAGGCATCACAAAGATGGGAAAAACAATAGCACATCACATAAGAGATAAATGATACCCAGAATACATAGAGAACTCCTGAATCTGAATAAATAAAAATCACAACCCACAAAATGGGCAAGGGCAAAAGACTTGATTAGACATTTTTACAAAGAGGCACATACATATTTATTAAGCATATAAAAAGGCACTCTGTATAAAAAGTCCAATGAGAGCCGGGCGTGGTGGCACACGCCTGTAATCCCAGCACTTGGGAGGCAGAGGCAGGCGGATTTCTGAGTTCGAGGCCAGCCTGGTCTACAGAGTGAGTTCCAGGACAGCCAGGACTACACAGAGAAACCCTGTCTCAAAAACAAAACAAAACAAAATAAACAAAAAAAAAGTCCAATGAGTTATCACCTCATACTCATTAGGGTGAGTGCAATTCAATAAAAAAGAGAAACTATGGAATGTGACAAGGATGTGGATCGAGGCCTTCATCCACCAAATACCTTCCTCTTCAGGAACATAACAGTAACTATCTTGGTCCTTCCCTTTGCTGTGGCAAAATGACTGACGGAATTAACTCACATTGAAAAAAAACAAACAAACTGACCCACAGTCTCAGATCTGACAACCCCTGGTCATCTGATCCCATAGTTTCTGGATGTGTGGTGAGACAGAACTTTGGGTAGGGGAACACGGGGCCTTACAACAGAGATAAATGATGGCCAAGAAGCAAAGAAAGGGAGGAACCAGAGACAAGAACGGCTCTGCATAACTATGACTCAGCTAAGTCTTCATCTTTTCCCAACTGTCCACCAAGTCAAGAACAATCACTGGTTAATCCGCTGATCTTAGAGCCCTTGTGATCCAGTTACCTTCCCAAAACCCTACTTCTAACACACCCCTGCCACGAGTTTTTAACACTAACACACACACACACACACACACACACACACGATTCAAACTGTGACAGCAAGTAAAAGTACAATTCTCACAGGATGCATGGATTTCATTTCTGCCCACCTAGCCAAGAGAATGGAAATAGTCTGTCTAGTTTCTGTGCATCCACGCCCACAGAAATGACATCCCCAACAGCTATTGCACAGAAATAATCCATGAGGAAAGGAAAGATAAGCAAAATTGGATACATTTACACAATGGATTTCAGCTTACAAAGGGGAGCCGTTTGGGGAGGCAGCGGGGAAAGACTGGCAAGATACACAGAACTCATTGGCAAAGAACAGCTATCTGAGTTTCTGGCTTCCCTTGGGATCACATGTGACTTTTATATTCTCACAACATAGAGTCTTTGTGCAAAAAGACAGCTCCTAGTCACTTTCATTCTGGTCAAGTGCATTTGCCATCCTTGGGCCAACCATATGCTGTGAGCAATACCGGTACAAGCAGTTCTTTTAATTAGAAAAATATTAAGCCAGGTTAAAACAGGAGAGGAAAAATAAACAATGAGCACACAGCAGGAGCTGTATTTTTAGTGAACAAATCTACATTGCCCATCAGGAAGAGAGATGAAAAAAATTAAGGCTGGAAAAAAATAATTTTCCATATAGTTTCTGATGTGTATAGATCTAAGTTCCAAGCCAGAAGGAGAAAGACGTCTCTGCAGGCCACGAGGATCGGTCTTGTGGCTTCTTGACATCGACTGGCGATAGCCCAGGGTAGCAAAAGATGCACAGAAGACAAAATAAGTGCCTCATCTGGAAAACAACGCTACTTCCACAGGGTGGACAGAATAACCTATATAAAGCAAAGTTAGGGACATACATTTTAGCGGGAAAACCTGTTTTAGGGGCAGATACTGGACTTCCAAGTCAGGAGTTCAGGGCGCAAGCCCCGCCCCAGTCCGACCTTTAGGTCAACTGGAGTTGCTGAGACCCTTTTTGCAGCAATTTGTGCGACAGTTCCGACGCACTTTACGGCACCCCTGCCGTGTTGCGCGGCGCCGGTGGAAGTGGCGGCAGTGTTGGCTCGGCTCCGTCCTTCTACACAGGCGTACTGTGGTGGTGGTGGGCTCACGCTGGGATGAGCGCGTGGTGCCGAGCCGCGGAGTGGAGTCATGGTGAGTGGTCGGCGCTGACGGGCTCCGGAAGGGCGCTGGCCGACCTGGGCGGATGCGGAGACAGACTTTTCCTCCGGCCTCCGGCGGCTCCAGCTGACACCCATCATCTGCTTGCAGGCAAACGTCTGTGCCTCCCGGGAGGTCGGGCTGTTACCCCACTACCATCCCCGCACTCCTCCCCCCTTTACGGTGGAAATGCCTAGGGATCTTTCAGGGAGCCTTTGCAAGCGCCGTTTTCTAATCCAGCAGGAATCATGCCCACCGGTCTTGTTTAAGCTAGAATGAGGTTCAAATGTCTGCGGGTTAAAGTTCACTTCGACGGCTGAAAAATCACCCTCTTACTGTTGTGGGTAAAGATGACTTACCCTTTTCTACTTGTTGAAAATCCCTTACTCTGACAATAAATTGTGGATAAAAGCTGCAGTGGTTTTTAATTTTTTTTTTTAAACAGAGCTTCACTTTGTAGAACATACAGAAATCCACTTGCCAATGTCTCCCAAGTCCTGGGATTAAATGCAGGCCGCCAATGTGCACACCATCACATTGCAGTGGTTTTAAAAGCACAATCTCTCTACCAGAAAAATGTTTCTTCCAGCAGCAGGACCGGTGCTGCACTCTATAAAGTCCCAGTTACTTAGAGAGCCAATCGCAAATAGGTGAGCGGCCTGGACAATTTAACAAGACTCCACCTCAGAATAGTGTTGCAACTTTGACAAAGGCTGGAGTTGTAGGCGCCTTCCTAGCACGTGTGCCACACAAGGTTCCATCCCTAGTGCGGCCAGAAAAGGGAAAACGAACCCACCTTTCACCGAAATGAAGGTTGTAATGAGTTTGCATGCAGGCTAAGTATCATTAAGAGCAGTAAAGATTTGCTGTTTCCCTCTATTGCCAGGCCAGTACAGTGGTAGCAGTCGGATTGACCATTGCTGCTGCAGGATTTGCAGGTTTGTTTATGGTTTGGGGGTGGTAGAGAAGTAGACCGGTTATGGTTTAATTTGCTTATTCTTTTGCTTTTGGTTTTAGGCCGTTATGTTTTACAAGCCATGAAGCATGTGGAGCCTCAAGTAAAACAAGTTTTTCAGAGCCTACCAAAATCTGTAAGACAACCTTCTCGCTAATAAACTGCCTGTATTTGAAGCCTAGAGCTTCCCCGTAATTTTTTTTTTTTTTTTTTAATTTGGGTTTTTCGAGACAGGGTTTCTCTGTATAGCCCTGGCTGTCCTGGAACTCACGCTGTAGATAAGGCTGGCCTCTAACTCAGAAATCTGCCTGCCTCTGCCTCCCAGAGTGCTGGGATCACAGGCGTGCGCCACTACCGCCCGGCTTCCTGTAATCTCAATTCCATAGGTCCATCAAGTTCAGTGTGGAGTTGTAAACCTTGCAATGGTCCACACTAGGAATTGGTTTTCACAGGTTACAACTGAGGGGTGGTGACCTTCACAGGTTTAGAACTCTGAAAGGTAGTTAACAATTAACTTCACTACACATACTGTTGACCTTAGTATCTGTCCACCTGCCTTCCCTTGTCTGTCTTGTCACATAGGATAGCATGGCAGTGCTGTTAGATCATAACCCCTGTGTTATTAAAAACGGATCTGAACTGGGTGTAAAGCACACAGCTGCTGCTGCTCAGGACTTTGGGAGTCCATGTGACACATAGTTGGGCAGAGCATAAAACCTTGGTGTACATGATCTCTACAAGATTGAGGTTCTGATGGTACACTTTTCCTTAGCACTCTTATGGTTGCCTTGAATCTTGTAAATAAAATCTCTAGGTTGTCTTTTGATAACCTTTGAAACTGCTCTTATAGGGATCAAATTTTTATCTGGAATATGGAGAATGGTTTCCATTCACTCATTCCCCCCCCCCCCAAAAAAAATCATGTTCTCAAGACACTGTTCCAGTTTAGCTGCAAGAAATGGGTGTTTAACACGTCTTAAAATAGTTAGTTACCACTGATCAGGCTAAAATGCCTTGGGAAGTACTTGTAGTTCTCTGAAATGTTCCATTTACTTCATTAACTTTTCCTTAAATTCAATTTCTCTTTCAGGCCTTCAGTGGTGGCTACTATAGAGGTGGGTTTGAACCCAAAATGACAAAACGAGAAGCAGCATTAATACTAGGTGTAAGGTAAGATTTCTACTCAGTTATGAGATGTAAGGTAAGGTAATTCCCGGTAGTGTTAGAACTGCAATTGAGAATGTAGTAGTTTCTATGGACTGTTGTCCCAAGAAGACTAACCTTGTTGGTCCGTGGGGCATGATGCTCCTTCCAGGAACATCTATCAGCCTAACGTTCCTACAGAAGTCACATCTGTAAGCTAATGCAGTGATGAACGAAAGATTGTCATGTCAACTGCACTTTTGTTTTTTCCAGACAGGGTTTCTCTGTATAGCCCTGGCTGTCCTGGAACTCACTCTGTAGACCAGGCTGGCCTTTAACTCAGAAATCTGCCTGCCTCTGCCTCCCAGAGTGCTGGGATTACAGGCGTGCGCCACCACCATCAACATTTTTTTAAAAAAAGCACTTTTGGTTCTTCTTTTGTTGCTTTACTAGTTTCTCGGTGTTTTAATTTGGCCCTTCTGTATATATGGTTTTCCTTTTCAAATTAGCCCTACTGCCAATAAAGGAAAGATCAGGGATGCTCACCGAAGGATTATGCTCTTAAACCACCCAGACAAAGGTAAGTAACTTATTAATATTTTGGACTATTAATGGAATATATACTTCTTGGCATAATCAATGTCTGTGTGTGAAGTATCCCAGTTGTGGATCACATTATAGTGTCTTATATGAAACCCACCACATATAGTGACATTCTCAATGACACCTTGTCTCACCAAAAGTATAATGAACAATGTAAGCACTGGGATTTGGCAGGAATAGTAAACACTAATACTATTTTAAGGTTATCATAGAACATCTTCCAATAATGAAGGTTGGAAGCACTACTAGATAATTTTGTTGGTTTGATTTTAGTACATCTTGCTATGTATCCAAGGTTGGCCTAAACCTTATGACCACCCTGCCTCATCCCCCAAAGCAGGGGTTAAAAAGTACACACCAATGCAGCTATGTTTTTAATCTTATTGTGGACTTTTTTTTAAATTTTTTGCTTTAGACTCATAAATAACCAAGTATAAATCTTATTCTTATTTATTGTGGTGACAGATTATCTATTTGGAAACCTATGAGCTAGCTGTATTTGCTTTTGTTAGACCTCAAAGTAGCTTTAATTGGTAGAGAGAGATTCTTGGAGCAGACCACAAAAACATTTTGTCATGCACAAATCTTTTTGCTTGTAGAAAAAGGGTACTGACAAATTTAAATAGGTCAACGGTTTAATATGTGACTTCACACTGTAAGGAATTTATGCATAACATGAGGTATTCTATTCTGGATGATAGAGTCCACATACACACATTCTACCAGAATCCTGCTGATGACTCTGATAGGGTTAGGACCACACTGCTCCATCACATTACTAAACAGCAAATCTAGAGGACATTAGAAAGGGTCAGCTAATTTTGAGAGGAAAACTGAAGCATTAAAGTGTGCTATGCAAAGTCTTTCAACATAAGCTTAGAAACTTGTGGAAAGAACAGTGGATTGTATTCATATATCCAGTAATGAGGAGGCTGAGTTCCATAGTGTGTATGTTGGAGGGCCCAAATCCTATTTAGACTTTGTTTCTTAAAAATGGTAAACTTTTGTGTGAAAACACATTTCTCATTGATCTGATATTTTACCCTGTAATTTTGTGACCTATTTGTAGTGTCATAGTTGCTTTTGAGAAAGTGAAGATACCATTTGTTATGTCCTGGGATCCTTGAAATGCTTTATGACAAGACTTAGAATCTGTGCTCTAAATTGTGTCTCTCCCCTCCCCCATTCCCTTTCTTCTATAGGAGGATCTCCTTATATAGCAGCCAAAATCAATGAAGCTAAAGATTTACTAGAAGGACAAGCTAAAAAATAAAAGTAATCTGATGAATTTTAAGTCCATTAGTCTACTTATGAGCATGTTTTGTAATAAAATGCCTCAGAGCTATAACTCATGAAAATTGCTTGGCAAAAGATAAATCAGTGTCTTGGTATATTTTGTTCAAATTTAAGATTTCAAGACTATAGTGTGAAGAATTATGATTAGACACACATTAGACTATAAATACTGTTCATTATTGACTTAGCAAAGAAATTTGGCACTTGTTATGTTTTAAGGCTAAGGCCCTGCTCTGAGAATACCCACTACAGTCAGTTCAAACAGACGACAAACTATTGAAAGAGGGATTCTTAGCTTTGGGAGGTAAAACTCAAGGTACTTGAACACTGTTAATTTAGGCATTTTCACTGGAAAATTCATATTTTGATACATTAAAACAATTTTTTTTAAAAGAGACAGTATATAGAGAGATTATTTTATAGCTCTGGCTGTCTTGCAACTTGCTATGCCGACCATTTCCGCCTTGAACTCAGAGACCCACTTGTCTCTGGCATCACACCCAACTACATTAACATTTAATAGAAACCTTTCAAGTGTCCTGTTGATTAATGTCAACCAGTCCCTTGATTTTCAGTTATGACCAAACTTATGTGTGAATATAAAATTCCCTCAATTTTAAAACTTGAGAGCCAGTTTTAACACACACCTTTAATCCCAGCACTTAGTGCTTTAGATCCTCAATATCAAATGTTAATATTTTACATACTATAAACCACCCAAGTTAGTCTGAGGCCAATATAAAAGTATGTAATGACCTGTACAGATTAAGAGGTAAAATCCCTAGCCGGTGGTCCCTGTAGCCTTCAACCTGTTGCCAGCACTTTAGACTGTGTGGACTTTCAGCTAATGAGAGGGCTTGCAGAGGTAACCAAAGTGTGTTCATTCACTCAAGGTCACTAAAGGTCATTTTCTATCTTGCACCCTTGAGTAAAATCCTTAAAGTCTGAGTGTGATGAAAACTAGATGTTAGAGATTTTCTGTAGCATTAACTCTCTCAAATCCCCTCATGCTAGGGAAAATAAGCGGTCCAAAGGTACAACTCATTAATTCACAGCAAATATAGGGGAAAAAAATGTTCTTAGGGGAACAGGCTGTGAGCCTCTAGTCACATGCTTCTGTTCGAATGTCTTGTTTTATGATCTATTAAACTTGGAATCAGTGTAGCCCAACTTTGTAAACATAGTACTTAACCACTATGGTTAAGAGGATTAGAGACAGCTGGAGAGATGGCTCAGTGATTGAGAGCACCTCTTCCAAAGGTTTTTGTTTTTTGTTTGTTTTTTTTTTGGGGGGGGGGTGTTACGAGACAGGGTTTCTCTGTGTAGACCAGGCTGGCCTGGAGCTTAGAAATCTGCCTGCCTCTCTCTGCCTCCCAAGTGCGCCACCACTGCCCGGCTTCTTCCAAAGGTCTTGAGTTCAACCCCATGGTAGTTCACAACCATCTGTAATAAGATCTGAAGCCCTCTTCTGGGGTGTCTGAAGACAGCTACAGTATACTTATACAATTAATAAATCTTTAAAACCCTTTGAAGTCATAAAAAGGGTTTCAGGATTACAATGATGGCTGGGTCATCCACCAAGCCCTGCCTGCTCTTCCACAGGACCCAAGTTCGATCCTTACTACCCATATAGCACCTCAAAAACTAGTTCTAGGGTCTGATACCATCTTGGGCCTCCTGGGCACAGTACACAGGGTACCGACACACACAGGCAAAACACATATGATAGAGTTGGTTACAATTTAAAAGCAGGCTTTTGAAAAGTAAATATAAAATACCCATACAGATGCCTGTGTCAAAACATTGAAAGCCTTTCCTACTAAGGAGCACTGCCAATCATTCTTTGATAGTATTTTTAATTTTCTCTAGGCTTATCCCTTTCAAGGTTAAGACTGTATTTGATTAAAAGCTACTGGGCATAACATTTAAGTGCTACATATTTAAGGACTGTTAAGATGATTTGTAAAAGAGCCTACTTTCTTTAGTGCTTAAAGTCTCTTGTATTGTGCTAAGCATTTACAACTTCACTCAAATTCAAACAGCATATAAAGCAATAGCATATAAAGCAAACCGCAGGCTAGGTTTTAAAGACATTTAATATGCTCAGTGACTAAGAGCACTAAAGCAGGTGGCCCAGAGTCAGGCGACTTCAATGCCCTTACTTTGTGTTGCTGAGGCAGTGCCTTTTATATGCTTCGAGTAGACTGCTGCCCTACAGATGGAATGCGAAGTGTTCCAATGATAGGCTGAGTTATGTTACGTGTAATCTGGAACCTATTAGTAAGGGCTGCCACCATAGTAGTAGTCCTTGATGATAGAATTAAAATAACTTTTCTTAAAAAATCAACGCAAGCCGGGCGGTGGTGGCGCACGCCTGTAATCCCAATACTTGGGAGGCAGAGGCAGGCGGATTTCTGAGTTCCAGGCCAGCCTGGTCTACAGAGTGAGTTCTAGGACAGCCAGGGCTACACAGAAAACCCCACTCGAACCCCACTCCACCCCACCCCCCAAAAAAATCAAGGCAAAGTGGCTCAATGGGTGAAGTGCTAACTGCCAAGCCTGACAACCTGAAGTTACCACAGAACCTACATACAAGTCCAAAGGAATATAAGTTTGGGGTAATAGTAAGTAGCTTGCAACTAGTTTTTGCTAAAAACTACAAAATTAGTAAACAGAACAAATCTTAGAAATCGTTAAGGTACAACCAAAACAAAGTTACAAATAATCCACTAAGAGGCACATCAGCAGTGAGGCTCAAGCCAACCGATGCACTGGCTACAAGGCTGCCAGGCTGAGAGCGGAGGCTTCCGTGTTAGACTCCCTGGAAGTGTCAGGGATGGACATACGAACAAACCACTGTGAATACTGTCCTGTTCACAAGGTTGTGTGTGTCACTCTAGATTCCTTACATTAACATCTGAACAGCAAGAGGTTAGATAGTACAGTCCTGATTATAGAGAATAATTGACAAAGTCATGTGCTTTTTACCTGTAATGTCTCAAAGTTTCAAAAGGAAGAATTTGACAGTGGGTTTTGGAAAATCACAGATCTGTCTATACTCTGAAGTACACAGAAGGGTAAAACAGGGTCTCTAAAAAGTGAAAGCCAAACATGGCCACCATCTGAATCGGTGCACAGCCAGGCAGGCAAGGTGGTTCATGCCTGTGACCCTAGCATTGAAGACCCGAGGCAGGAAATTACTGGGAGTTTAAAGTTATGATGGTCTGCATAGACTTGTCCCCCAAATTATAAAAGCTTAATTAAAAAGAAAGTATGCCAGGGATACAACTCTGTGTCAAAGCCTTTCATGCACAGGGCCCTTGGTTCAATCCCTAACATCACCAAAAATAAATAATTTTTAAAAAACAGTATTTTATTACATCTTACATATACCTCCATCATCCAGCTTTGATGGCTAACATCAACTCCTTCCTGAATTCTTAGTGCTTTTACTTAAAACGTATAATTAATTTGACAAAAACTGTCAGTAGTTGGCCAGTGTTGACCCCGAATAAAAATTTACAATGAATAACAGTAAGTATATACTTTAAGTTAGCACCACATCCTCAAAGACTATCAGACTGGAATTGATTTCAACAGATTAACCCACACTCTTGCCATATATTAAATAAATTAGGAGCAACACCCCGATTTAACCTGTTAGGAGGTAATGAAATTGGTATGGGGGACTCCAAGCCATAAAAAAGCACATTAAGACTGGATGAGATTTTAAAATAAACACCCTATCCTTTTCAAGCTCTACAAAGCTCCAATTTAAAAAAAAAATGAAATTCTCTTTTACTGAAAAACACCTGAGCCTTCACACTTGGCCAGTTTCCTATTTACTTTTCCTTAGTACACTCACCACATACTAAGTCTTTAGGAATCCTAATTATTTGAGCCACAAGAAAATTGAAATGTCTGCAGAGGACATAGCAACTTCTCCAGACTCCTCAGGCCATATAATGCCCAAGTCAGATCAGAGTCAGCTGTGGCAGCTGTCTCTCGGCTTGAGGGTGATTTGGGGGTGGGGGGGAGGTGCAGGAGAGTAAACCACCTCTCCCTCAGTGACTGGTGTGCTTGAGTTCTTCTGCAGCACCTAAAGTAAATTACTAAAGTAAAGTACAGTTGACATGCTGCTGAATTCCACATTAGAATTTTATTTTTGTATCTCTATGGACTTTCTTCCCCCTAAGAAATTTCAGGAAAACCTGATCATTTTTGACCCTACAATAGTCTGCATTCCTACTTCAGAATCAGGCCAGGATTTGATGGAATCCCATGGTGTCTACACCAGTGCTTTGGGCTACACATACCCTTTCAGAATCCTTTCACATTTTGTGTACTATTTGCTAGTGCAAGGATTCTCATAATTTAACCAGGCCGGCAGCCAAAAAACACCAGAAACCAACCTGAATCAACATGTTACCTCTGGGAAGGTGGCTTTTTACTGACAGTAAATAAAACTCTGACCAATCCAAATCTGTAAGAAAAACAAAAACCCCAAAACTTACAATTCTTTGATGTCTATTGGGTTAAGTCACACTGGGTAGTTTGATCCAGATAAGTAAATCTCAGCTCTTAAAGAATCACTACTAAATCCTCAAGTGTTTCATCTATCCTAGATTTTAAAGATAGTTTAATCTTTACGACAAAAAGATCTTAGGGAATTTGATATGGAAATAAAAAAATTATACTTTTTTTAGTGTCATGTTTACCAGCCCGGGAATTAAAAGTCTTTGTGGACTAGGGATGTAACTTAATGGTAAAACACTTCAAGTCCCAAGTCCACAAAATTCTTTGTCCAACAAGTCATGGTTAAATTTGTGACCCATGCACACAGAACCAAGGAATTAAAAAGCCAACTATTTAACTTGTTTTCAATACTTTGAAAGCGAGGTTATGGTTATTTAATCGGGTATACCATGTTCTATTCAGAGTGCAAAAATTTCACTACATATAACTCACTTCAAAGTTCTATTATCTAGACTTTATAAATTTTTTTAATCTACTATCAGTGCATATTTAATATCAATTAGAATGTAAGTGATAGGCTACACACATCTAATAAACAATGGCCCATTTGTAACTATATGTGAAATATCCTTCATTTACAAAACAAGTTCAACATTTTTATGGACATAATTAACAAATTATGCACATAAAAACCTTTAAATGACACAAAGGACATACCCAGTGGGAGCAAAACCCTAAGTCCATAAATGGAAATATATTTTATCATTAAACTTCCACCTGAAAATTGCTTCATAAAATTGTCTTTTTGAATGAAAGCTCATTAAACTTTTAATTGATTTTCAATCACTGGTACGAAAACCTTCAAAATCGTGTATCACTCAAAAAGCACATTATTGGCCTATTAAAAACTGCTTACCATACTTTAAAAATAGTTTTTAAGAACTAAAGGCAAAAGGTGAAAAGCTTATCTTCTGCCTCCCATATCTTCCACAAATTGCCTTTGATTAGAATTTAATACAAATAGGTTTCTCTAATGGCAAAGACATTATACATTTCCTAAATCATTTGCTAGCCAAAACTTTAAATGTTAAGACTGGGGGGGGGGGTCATTACAAATGATTAAATGGTTAGATTTTAACACTAGATCTGAGAAACAAAGTAAATGCTTCTGAAAAGCAATCAAAGAATGCTATCTATTCTAGGCCTATAAGTATTCCTCCTACTTTGAAACAATTGGCATAAAAAGTAGAAAGTTAAAAATCAGCAAATGGAAGATCAAAGTTTATTTTACTACCTGCATACAAAAACATATTGCACATCAAACAACCAAAATCAAAAAAGGGGGGGAAAAAAGGAAAAAAAGGGTAGAAAGAAAATGTGAAAGGTACTCTACTGAAGACTAAACATGTAGTTTATACAGAACAGCCTTCTGGAAATGGATCTTTTCAGTAGTTCAGGCTATGTCTGAATGGACATGACTAATCAGCGTAGTGTTTCAACTAAAGCTATGTTTGATTTTTAAATACTGTACACTTTAATAAATAAACCAAACACAGCCTCAATGTAGAACAGTCACTGCCAATATCACCCAGTATCCCTGCAGATGAGTTAACATGTATTTCCAGTGGTCTGCAGAATTGCCTCTACAAACAGCATTTAAAAAACACATTAAACAGACCAGTTTCCAGACTAAACTAATGAAGAAATTACAATTCAGTGCAAAATATTTTAGACTGCTTCATTCTAGTTTTCCTCAGGTGAAGAAGTGGTTGCATATTATTAAAAATGTAACAAAAGCAGCTAATGCTTTCATAAAGAATATTACGTTAGGGACCCCAACCCCACCCACCTCCCCCCCATCTCTGCCATATTTTGAAAACAAAATAACATTTCCTATAGCCAGCAACTTTTTTTAATGTTACATATACTATTCTCAAGGCACATCTGATGATATATTTTTAACACAGTAGGTGTCAAAGTATGTTTAACATATGATTTCTTCAGGATCCCTCCCCTTTCTGAATTCCAAATGGAGGAACTGAAAGTGCGATGTAAGACTGGCGATCCGTATTCTATCTTTGGCAAGCTTGTACAAGCACTATGTAACTGTAATGTAAAAGAACTGTAAACTAGGAACTTCCTTCAGTTATGAAACACCATTCAGGACTGCTGCTTCTTGAGTGCTCTCTTCTTTTAAGGTCTTAGTCTTTTCTTCTCCTGGAGTACGCGGTAGCTTAGGAATTTCATCGCCAGAAGCGCTAGTTGGACCATTTATTGCCTTTTCTGAAGGACCATGCTCTTCAATCACATCTTTTGCCTGTCAAAGGGAGACAACTTTTTCAACATCTTTATAAAGAAATCTGTAGCTGAGGAAGAAAATAACTATAAACATTAGCTTTTAAAAATAGAATAACTTTCATATGCCATAAAGAAAGTATTTTATGTTCAAAACAAATACCAATGCACTCCAATATCAGGGTTTTAAAACTATATTATTTCTAGCACCTATGAGTGCCCACGTCACAGAAAGCGCCTGCACTGTTCAATGAAGCCTGTACCTAGTGTCTTGACCACTGGGAAGCTCACCATATAAATGGTGTGAAAGCGTCAATACAGCAAGCAGAACAGTCAGCCACTTGACTCACCTTTTTGAAACGCATGTATTAATCACTGAAAACATTTAAAACAAATGAAGCTTAAAAGGTCTACTCCCATTACTGACAAGAAGTATACAGCCTTCTAATTATCAATTCTAGTACATACTAAAGTGCTATCTATCTGGCCAACGTCTCAGGCTCAAGCATGCACATCTTCATTCATCAGGGGCCTAGGTAGAAGCAAGGATCTTTTTTCAATATTATCTCTTAAGGGAAACAACTGACCATACAGCAATTAAATAAAAAATAAATAAATCTAAACAATACGGAAATAATAAAAAACAAAACAAAAACCCTACAGGTTAAATTCTCCTTACCATTTCTTTCTTGTTTTTAGCCAAAGTTTCCCTTGGGAGGTTTCTTTGTCTGCTCTGAGACTCAGCTCTAGAAATATAATCTGCAACTGTGACTGTTAAAGATGAGAAAAAAATTACAGGTGTTGAAAAATATTTCTAAATTCTATTATGGATAAAGAATAATTTCACTATTAAAAGTAAACTAGTGGTGGGTCACCCAATTTAAAAATGTTACGCTGGGTACCCACATCTGAACAAAAGCAAAGCTTGAAAAAAATGTGTCAATGATTTTAGTACTGACAATAGAAAAATCCTTGTCAGCTGGAACCTGAGGAAATCTAGACTGAAGTCCTTCTTCCCAGGAATCCAGCTATCTCCTGGTTTATCTAGGGTTGTGGGACGAATGTGGTGTAGCAACCCGCCACCAAGAACCAGCGGGGTTGTCAGTGTAGAGGGTGTCTGCAGGAATGTGGGTGGAGCAACAGTGATTCAAATCATAGTGAGGTGAGCAAAAATTGTGAAAACTTTGTATTTTGGTTATTTCTCTGCCCAGGAAAAACAGCACAATCAAGTGTGTTATTTTCTGTTTCTTTCCTAACATTTCATGCTAAACAGTATTTATACTATCTGACTTAATGGAAGTACAGGCAAATTAAGACAAACTACAGTCCTCAGCATGTGGTGGACACTTATCAGGGTGGGAAGGGAACTCTATAAATAGAGGTGCTGTCCCATCAACTCTGCTATCTTGCAAGGTCTGAAACCTGAGATAAGTCAAAGTAATGAGCTAGGAAGCAAACTATCACTCTAATAAGTGGCTGTGTTGTATTAGTACAACACGGCCTCAGGTCTTGAAACTCAAATTCCTAACTTTATATTATTTTTCTACTGCAGAATAGGTTTGAGAAAGCCCTGAGTTAAAAATTAAAAACAAGTCAATTTTACGTTATTTAAAGCTACTATGTCTGGGTAGAATTGGTGCATTAGATTCATACCTCATGGAATTAACCCTAACCCTGTATTAAATTAAGATAATTTAATACAGTAAAAGGCTGAAAGGCTGATTTGTACTCAACAAGTCCTTCATCTAAATAATGCATGTCCTAACAAAGAAACTGAAAAACTTCCTAGAAACTCATTACTTAATGAACCTTAAAAGTTATTAATCATCTTGAATCAAAAACGTTATTAGTAAACTACAAATATTTGAAATCTAAAGCTTCTTCCCTTCAAAATTATGAAGCCTTTAAATAGCTTCTCATTTTAAAATCACTGCCAAGAAATTCACAAACATGTTTAGTACTCTGCTGGAGGATTAGTATACTAATTTTGTCTACTCTACAGAGTGACAGAACTGTCCAGAGAATGACTGCAGGCATAGGTGGGGTAACAGCCAATAGGAGTTGTTTTCATAGACATTCACTGACACCTGGGCAAGGCATCTACTTGAGGATGCTGCTGCACAAACAGGCACAGTGCTCGATTTAAGTGTGTGCAGACACTTCCTAGGCTCTCCCATCTATTCCTATACAGAGAAAACACTTTGCAGTTATTAGTCTAAAGGTTAGCAAGTGGCACTTAGTTCTGTTCCTTGCCCCCAAATAAGAGAGAGCCAGGTAAGAAATTTGTTTTATAGTTCTTATGCAATATAGTCCTTTAAAATTCAATAGAAATTTTAATTTCAACAACAACAACAACAACAACAACAAGTCTAAGGACCCTGGGCTTAAGAATTAGTTGAGACCACCAGAGTGTCATATTGTTTAAGCAGAAGACCACTCAATAGTTAATTTACATAGATATAAGAACAACTAGAAATTTTAGCCAAAGGAAAAACAACTATCAGCTGTCTCCCCCGACTGCTGCTGGGAAACAAGAAACTCTGGAGAAGAGGGGGTTGGAAATAAAGGAAAAGAGAAAACACAGTGTTTCCTAAGAACAGTGAAAACAAATCAGATATAGTATGCAACATCGTGTCACTGTTAAAATTACCAAAACCCCAAATTAGTCATTTTAGTTAATTCCATTCAAAATCATCTAACTCTTTTAAAAGAAATCCTGTTTCAATATTTTTGTGTCTGTACATTTAACCATGATCACTGGCATTAATGTTGAAAGTCATTCCAAGTTAGTGAGCCCTTACTAATAGCCTGAATTTTTTATCTTGCCAAGTAGGGACAAAAAATATTCACTGCTGTGCTGCTTTCAAAGCTGAAATTTATAACCTCTTCAACTAAAATACAACTCTAACATTAAGAAGGAACAGGAATATAAAGGGAAAACAAATTTTCTGGACACTATCTTTGACAGTGTATAGTTTTACATTTCCTTCTATCTTTTAAACACAAACTCTTCATAATAGGAAATAATACCCTTTACTAGATTCCCAAATGTCTCTACAACCTCTGCATTTCAAGATTTACAATGTACATTATTTGGGGGGAGGGGGGACATGAAAGAGTGTTTTGGAAAGAATGCAAAAATTGGTTCGTTTGAAAGGGGTTTATTTCTACTATATACAATTTCTTCATGGCGAATATACAGTGATTCTCTGTACATAGAAAATGAATTGTGTTCAAAATAGGCATAGCAAACGCGTTTCCTTCCAGTTACCAAAACTTGTGACAACACAAAATACTGAATGACATTAAGTAAGTACTATGTGAATGGTTAGTATGTGTGTCAAAGAAAAAGCACCACAGTACAGTGACACAAAACATTAACATGCAGCCTCTTTTAAAGAAAAAGACACTTCTACATTTTACTTTAAAATTTTGAGTATTGAAATTCCCCCCAAATAAGGCGCCCAATCTACAGTAAGCAGGCACCATGTAAAGCATTGCCTGGTTTTGCCAATCAACCTTAACACAATTCACACTATAGTCCCTGCAATGGCAGGCCCCATCATAAATTTGAAGACTCTGCCAACTGAATAAAGTAAGGGCACTGATGTTATTTCCACGTAAGAAATTAAGACACAACATTAGTTCACTTAAGACTAGATACTAAACATTTATACTGGGAAGGAAAAATGCATTTTCTTCAACAGCATTATTAGTTGAATAAATTATGCAATGCAAATTCTGAATGTATACACACATGTGAACATGTAACTATATTTAGAATGCAGACACATGACATTTTTTCATGCTTGTGACCTGACACCAACAGGCCCACTCAAGTTACCTGGCTGTCTATCTTCTGCCTGACCCCTGAAACGACGCCTGCGGCTACGATTGCGTCGCTGGGGTTTTTTTTCACTATCATCTGTAAGTGCAAAGTTTACCATCAACTATTCTGACAAAAAATAAACAAAAAAGAACAACAAAAATTCTTTCCTTATTTAAGGAAGGGAAAGAGAAACTTTTAATTAAACATCAAAGATAAAGCATACAATACTGACAAAGAATTATATACATTTTTGTAGCATAAAGCACTGCCCTCTAGAAATTAAGAGGCCTTTAACTCATAATAAAGCAAATTGCCATGTAATTGAAACAACCACCATCATACAGGAATATAAGATTTTCTCTTCAACATTTATCTTGAGTCTCAAAGTTAATGACATTTTAGCCCCTTAGTAATAAATGCTAGTTCTTTGCAGCCCCCACAAAATGTTCTATAATTATTAAAGGGGGAGGGACTAAAATAGTTAAGTTTTGTTTGTAGACAGTAGATCAACTGAGTATTTAGATTAATTTAATGGTATGAAAGGGCACTTTAAGGGATCCTCCCACTTCAGATAGTCTGACAAATATGAAAATGAGAGCCCAAGACAAACAGCTATCTCTCCCATTTAAAGTAAACACACACACACACACACACACACACACAAATTTGTGAATTCTATTCAAAAAGAGGAAAGTTTCATCCATTAAAAGTACAATGCAATCTCACACACACACGCCTCTTCCCTAGATGCTTACATACCTAGCCCATTTTCATTAACTGAGGCTGTATCAGATTCAGTCATTCCATCCATCAGAACAGCATCTTCATCAGTCCTCCGTCTACGAGACCGCCTACGACGGTTAGTACTGTGGTGAGATTCGCTGGCGTCAGTGTCTGCAGTCTGATCTGATTCTGTATTATCAAGTAAGCTGTATGGATTGCTGTCTGGATCTTTGAGCACTATATTCATGTCAGAGGCAAGAAATATTCATTTAAGAAGACATCAGTTAAGAATGCTTGATCTACTGAACTACATGCACTAATTGTAAGTAACTCTAATACCCCACCCCCCTAAAAATATAGGTCTGAAATAAAAATGTTTTCTCTTAATAATTTATCTGGCAAGTGTAATAATTAAATAAAATTTTAATGGGAATGAAAATATGTAAAACAAAAAATATGCTTATTTTGTAAAGCTTCCTAATGTTTCCTTTGAATGTTTTACAAAAACAGTTAAGTCTATCTACATCTTCAGATGAGATCAAAACTATAGGGGAAAGGATTTATATTAAACATATATGGTCCTATTTTTTCCCTATTACTGTCCCTCAAGTAAATATATAAACTGTTTACATGTCATTTCACAGTATTAGATATAGATAATCTAGAGGTAATATAGAATGATAAACAAGGGTGTGCAAAGACTTATATATAAAATACTCATTTCACATAAGGAACTAGTAAAAAAATCTATGGGGGTTGAGACCAGTGCCCCCATGGATAGTGAAGGATGACTATATCAGACATAGTTTACACTATGCTCTTTAAGTAAATCCTACTCAGAGTAGAAAAATAAAACCGAAGAGAAAGAATCACATCATTGATTCTAAGAGAACCATTGTTCCTCTTACAAGTTTAAGGTAACTGCTGGTATCTTGTGTTAATAGATTATTCCAAATAAAAGAAAATAAATCATCTGCACCAAAGACCTAAGAAGCATCACTTAAGTATGAACTGAAGCCACCAAAACAAATCTATACAGGCATCTAAATCAGGCTGAAATTGTAACTGGCTAGAGAAAGGACAACACTGAAACACTTAACTTGTAATCCAACTTGAAGAACAAACCATGGAGTAAAGTTAGAAAAGAACAGTGTCAAGAGACAAAAAGAAAAGAAAAGCGCCCGTCTTACCTATGTGCATCTACTGCTTCCAACATTCAAATTACAGAAGAAATTCACCTAATCACGATTACTCTCTCAAGTTTATGTTGGTAAATTAGCAAGCTAGTGTCTTAGCAAAAAATACTAAGTTTATCCTTTAATCATAAACACTAAGTAAAATACATTTATTTTGCAAATCCACAAAATAACTATTTATAGTATACAGTGCATTTTAATACAATTACTTTTCTGAAAAAACTAAGTTAAAATTTCCAAGGGACCAATGAAAATTGTAATCCAATTAGAGCAAAAGTCTTCCCTTCATTTTATGCTGATTTGTTTTCAGTGTTTGTACATTTACATGTATTTTTAATATGTACAGACTATGCTAAGATTTAAGATAGAATTTTAAATGAGACACTTAATCATTATAAATATTAAATATGACCTTCTTAAAGGACAAACAATGCTAACATACAATGTTTTAAAATACTCTAGTCCATGTATTCCTGGAAACCCTCTCCTTTTGCCTACTCTACTCAGAAAGAACTTGTCCCCAATACTATTCCATAATAAAAAGTAGTCAAAATGATCACAGAACATATGCATGAGCATTTGAACTGTTCAGTCATCTATCTCTACACTGATCTATGCACATATGTAGTGTTCACAACCACCCACGTGTGCAGATCAGATCCTCCAGAGCTGGAGACACGGTGTTGTGAGCAGCCATTGCGGGTGCTAGGAGCTTAACTCTCTACAACAGCAGTGACTGGTCTTAATTGCTGAGCCACCATTCCAAGGTTCCTACATTCCTCTTTATGGTTCAATTACTCAATAAAATTTTCTTAAGAATGGAGTCCGCATCTTTCCCCAAAGTGTAGCAAAATTTTTTGGGAAAACAAGAAAAGTATTGCCTAATTACCAAAGATCTCAAAAGGGGAAGGGATAAACATAACTCTCAAAGCCAACTACAAGTTCTGACCTCTTAAGGAAACCTTCACTAGGAATTACTCTACACAACATTTACTATATATATTAATTGCTATACAGTCTACTATTTTCTCTAAGATGGTAAGCAGAATCACAAACTTCCAAAAATGTATGGCCCTGAAAGAGGAAATAACTTTTGTAGGGTTATATTGTTTACAAAGCATGAATGCTGATGTAGTATGTAAAAGACTACCAGAACTGATGGAGGATTTGCCACCACGTGGTCCACCACGACCTCGTCCCCCAGAAACACTTCTGCCTCTTCCGCCCGGGCGCCTCCTGCTGTCTCGCTGATGTCGAGTCTCTCGATCATCTTCTCCTGCCAATGACCAATCACTCAGCTCATCTTTACGCTCAGATTCTGTTTCGGAGGGGTTAGACAGCTCAGAATTTGTACCTTTGGAAAAAGACAATAAATATGAGAATTAGATGCACATAAACAGAAATGCTAAAATATTTTCAACAGTGTCTGCTAAGCATCATTTACATAAATAAGCATAGTAACTGCCCAAAGAGAGCAAAATTAAATGTAAACTTTAATTAAATGTAATTATTAGATTCAACTAAACAATGAGAAAATTCATACATGAAAATGCAGTTTAATGTAAAGGTTTCTGACAATTTTTAAATTGATAGCTTAAATTATCAGTACAATGTTAGCCAATACCTAAAAATTAATGACAGCTAGAAAAACTAAGTTTTAATCAATAGTGTTCCCATTATTACTGACTTGAGTATTTTTTTCTCACACATTTTAATTTCTCTCAAATCAGAACACTTCTTGTAACTGATAATCTTTCTTAAACATTAAGAATTTACTTGTCAGTTAAAATACATAAAATGTTTTCCTATTGCCTCAGATCAGCATAATGTTTCTGAAAAAATACCTACTACCTCATAGAACAGAAGACATTGACTGAGATGAAATTTACATAATTATCTCCTACAGAAGCTGACTTCTAAATTCACAATTTAACTGAAAACAGACTCCCTCCCCTTATTGCCACGTGCTACTTTTCTTACTATTTTCCTCTATAGATCTACGATGAAATGGTCTATTAAAAGGTAAAGCTTATTAAATCTTATTAGTGTTCCAAATGTCTCACAATGTGCAGACATTTCCTTTTAATGAATGACTATGTTACATTGTTTTGAAGTTTAAATGGCTAAACATCCACATATGATTTCATGAAATACCTAAAAAGCAGTAAGAATTTAACAGTAGTGGTAAAGTCCTGAAGCAGAAGTAATAGGTGATGGAAAAAAGTATGGACTCTACCAATACAAATTACAGAGGAGATGATGAAAAGCAGTTTGGGGGGGGGGGGGAGGAGGAGGAGATTCCAAGTTTCCACTCAATCGTTTGCTGGAATGAGATCTCAATGAAGAGAATAAAGTACACATTTAACAATGATTTGTTCAAATGACAAAAACACTTAATACAATTATCTAAGGAATAGTGAAAACAAATCTGGGCTAAAATGTAAAGGTGAATTAAGTCTAGTAAACTATTTTATTTTACCCAGGAATAAAAGCAAAGAAATTACTCTTTAAACTTAACCTAAATTCAGTATTTTGTGAGACTCATATTACACACACACACACACACACACACACACACACACACACACACAAAAAAAAAAAAAAAAACCATTGTTGATGAACTAGCTAATATTCATGTTTTATGATCACAAAAGTCTAAGGCTACACCATGAGATGAGAAGACTGCCCTAGGGTCCAAACTGGCTCCTGGGTCTTTCAGACCTCATGTCATAAAGATAGCAGAATGAGGACTATGACATCACTGACATTTAAAAATTACAGGCAGGCAGTCATAAACCTGGAAATGTCAAGCAAGTGGGTTCTATTAAACTTCCAAAGAACCTAAAACATCAAAACTCTTGCAGTCTAAGTAATGGGGACTAGGTTAGCCTGACCAGTGAGAAAATAGTCAGTTACAGTACTAAAGCTGTGCTGCTCATGCCTCTAGGTTGCTATAGGTTAGTAATTACTGCACTGAAAACAATATAGCCATTTCAACATCTCAATCTTGTCCTACAAACACTATTTAAGGAAAGAAATCCCAGAAAAGCTTTTAAAAATGAGCCATGACTTTCACAATCACTGCTTTTAGCTAAATTCCATAATCAGGCTTTTCAACTTCTATCTATAACTCTTATCAAGATGTTTCCCATCATTTTAAATGGTCATTTGATAAAAATGTACATTAAAATGCTGTATTATAACCAAGATTCGATAAACTTCTAATATTCAAACTAAATTTAGCACAACTTTCTAAATGTTCTATTAGTATCCATTTTTTATAAAATGCTGTTATTACTGCCTAGTCCTTTTGGAAAATGCTCAAGAACTGCTGTAATTAAATTCAAACGGTCCTTTTCCTCCAGTTCCTTCAAAAATACAATGTTTCTATTTCCACAAACCTAAGTCTGCCATCTACTGAAGGATCTGTAAAGCATTTTCTGATCCAGATGATTACCTTTGCCATTTTCCATACAGTTACACCTTACTCTGCAGAGTGCCTCCCTCATTAATAAGAGTCCTTAGACACTAATCAATCTGTCCAAGGGCTTTGCACTCCTGCTATAGAAAAGCCATATCTGATTGTTATTTTAGAATTTATAAAAATAAAAATATACCCAGTTTCTATTTAATTACATTTTTGGAAATACACCATTGGCTTACAATTCTTCTAAGACAATTCTTCATCTTTTACACACTGAACACTCTATATTGGAATTTTATTTACAAATTTTAATACTGCGTTTATGAAAACAAAAATACACCAAGAAAATGAAATATTTGAACATAAAGTTGCAGCACTAAAGGAAAGGGATACATTGCCTTCCACCTGGACAACAAAGGACAGATAGTACAGGTATGCTACATCATTAGATCCCGTAGGTAAAGAAGTCTGGATCTGAAACCACACGGTGCAAACCTGAATTCACCTCTACTTTCTGTAGATGCTTCCTACTTTGGCCTAGGTTCACAAGTATATTCTCAAAACAAGATGAACACAGGGAGAAGAGAGGAAAAGAACAGAAAAAGCAAATGAAGAGGGATAGGCAGGAGATCAGGTCACAGCTAATATCCAAGTCCAAATGGAGAAAGATGGAACAACTTCAAAGCTAAACAAGAATAAATGAGAATTTATGATTAGAGAAGTGTTAACCACCATAGGATCCACTGATTTGTTCCTACCCTAGGCCCCAGCTTCAACGTGAAATTAAAGCTTATAAAAAATGGTCATGTCAGAAGGTTAATTGTCTTTTTAAGCCTTCATTTTGAAATGTTACTAGACAAAATAGTTGCATACAAGGCACTAAAACTCAAACCAGCCAATCGGCAAAGTCTTATTTCAAAGCTGAAGGTTTATTATATGCAACGCTGATCCAGGCTATTATTTTTCATTTGTGCTCATCTTATAGATAGCAGTAGCACACTAGGATTCTACAGGAAGTGTATGAAACCACATTAGTTGGAACACAAGCCATATTCCCATTTACTCTTGTTACATACTCATTATAACTTACCATAACCATAATTATAAATTATGCATTAGGTAACTATTTGTAAACTATACACCTTTCACTGTCACTAGGTATGTCACATCAATGGGACATAAAACTCAGAACTGCCTTTTACCCAAAATGTATACGGCATCTAAACTAGAACCACTACCACACACACACTATTACAGAAATAAATCAATGTTCTTTTTACCATAACCGGAGGTGTAATTAGGGCCCCGACGACCTCTGCCTCTTCCACTATAAGACCTAGAACCTTGTACAGAAGAGACGGTACTTTCATCAGTGGCATATCCTTTCTCTTTTTCAGGCCCTCTGGTGGAAGAAGGTCTGAAACCCATACCAATCTGCCGCAGCTGTTCATCAATCTGCAGGCGTTCCATTCTTAGTTGTTCCACTTCCTACAATCAAAATAAAGAATCTTTTACTCTGTGTGTTTGTGTGTTTCTGTGCACATATTCATACACCTGTCAGACCATGTGAGACCTTTACTTGCTTGACCCATCTTCCCCAGCCCACATTCTATACAGGTTTGATGTCTGTGTGTTTAGCCTAGAACTGGAACAGCACAATTTACACCAGGAAACAAACTGTGATCTTTGAAATCATCTTCTCATAAGGCAGAGTTGTATTCACAAGGTCATTTGCTGATCAACTCAAGAAACACTGAAAGTTTTTGCTATAAGCAAACAGTATATACAATTCTCTTTCAAGTAACTTCTATTACAATAACTTATCTTTCATTGTTATCTAATATTACCAAATACTGTCCTTTTTTTTTTACTTGAGTGCTGGTATGTACATGCACATATAAATCTGTATATGTAGCCAGGGCTACACAGAGAAACCCTGTCTCAATCAATCAATCAAATAAATAAATAAATAAATCTGTATATGCCAACATGTGCCCATGGAGATCTAACTATAACTTGATGTAGTTGACTCTCTCCTACGATATGAGCTGTCTCTGTGTATCTGTCTGTCTGTCTGCCTGTCTCAATGTAAGGAAGTTTGGCCGCAAAGACTTTATGCATGGAGCCAGCTCACTGGCCAGATACTGTCTCTTTAAACAGGGAGTTAAATTTTCTATTAACACTACTATTAGCAAGCTTTACTATCAGATTAGCAACATCTTCATTTATGACTGAGATGGATAAGTCGATCTGGTCATTTAGAAACTGAGTCCTGCAACATGTGAAGGTAACCAATCTAAACAGAGCTAATGGCTGGGAGGAAGACTACAGAAGAGAGCAAAAAAGCATTTGCTTACAAGGCCAGGATGCATAAACTCAAAGAAATTGAATGGCATTATTAATTGTGCTTTCAAAGTACTTGTACAATGAGGTCAGAGAGTAGAAGGAAAATATACTGCAAGTATGTTTTGGATTAATACTATGAACAACAAAAAGAAAAAAAGAACAAAAAAAACTATGTTGCTTACTGGAAGCCACCCCTTTTTCTGTAATCCTTGTGTTTCAATTGAAATTAACAAATGGGGGTTGAGGGTAGAGCTGACTCAGACGCCTGTTTTGTTTACCATGCACTTGGCTCTGGTGTACATCTCCAGCAACTCACCTCATTCAAAATTGATTGAATGCAGTGTATATGGGGCAAGGCAGCTGACTCAAATAATACCAGGGTTATCTATCAAAGAGGCCCAACTTCACCTTGTGTGTAGAAGGCTAAAACATAAAGGTAAGCAGAAACAAAATGGCCCTAGTAGAGTAGTAGTTGTAAATGATGAACTCTTCAAATATGAAGAATGATCATTTTAGAGAGAACCCAAAGACTCCCCTCTCCTGCAAAAGTGTACAGGAAAAGAACATTTTTATTCTTAGGTTCTCAACAACAGGGGGGGGGGGGGCGCAAAACTTAATTAAAAATATTTAATTACCCAAAAACATTACCATAATAAAAAAGGACATTCAACATGTGGATACCTTGTTTATTACGTATACAACATTCACACAGGGATGACACATGAATACAAAGCGAGCTGCATCCATACCTTTAAGTAAGCAATGTGATACTCTAGAAGAACTTGCACATTTCCAATACTTTCTTTAGTGCCAACAAATACAAATGGAACCATTCCCTGTAAGAAAACATAATGTCTTCAATTTAACACACTAGTAGATAATTAAGTTTTTTTTAACACACAGTAATTAATCTAACATGTGGAGATTTTCAATGCCTCATTTGTGCTAAAATTAACATCTCAGTTTGCTAAAAGTATCAGTTTGTGCTAGGTTTTCTGGGTTCCAATCAATACAATGTCCCATGAATACAAACCACTTTTAAACAAAATACTCAAACTGACCATGGTCTTTCAAACTAGAAAAATTATCATGGGAGGCACAGCTTTAACAATATTAATAAAGCCGGGCGGTGGTGGCGCACGCCTGTATTCCCAGCACTCTGGGAGGCAGAGGCAGGCGGATTTCTGAGTTCGAGGCCAGCCTGGTCTACAGAGTGAGTTCCAGGACAGCCAGGGCTATACAGAGAAACCCTGTCTTGGAAGGGGGGGGGGGGGGAATGACAGTGAGCAATAATCCCAAACTGGTGTTTATTTGGTTAAATTTCAGAACAAGGGACCTTAAAAAGAAGGGGGGGGGGGCGCGGGGGAGAGGGCGTATGTTCAGAGTACTTGTTGCTCTTGCAGTGGGCCAAGCTCAGATCCCAAATGGTGGTTTGCAAACATATTTAACTCAAAGAGTTTCAAGGGATCTTATTCTGATTTAAAAAAGCAAACCAAAATGGCTGAGTCAAGATTTTCTGCCTTATAAACAGAAAGTTGAAGTGTTTAAACTCCCTGCCAGTTTCCATTTCTCCTCTCAAAAAATACCTCCAAAGTTTTATAGACTAGCTCAATATCTTTTGGTCATAAATGTGAATGTCTTTTCAAAGTAATTTTGTTAAAATCTGTAAAATATCTGGACGGTGGTGGCCCACGCCTTTAATCCCAGCACCTGGAAGACAGAGGCAGGAACACTTCTGAGTTCGAGGCCAGCCTGGTCTACATAGTGAGTTCCAGGACAGCCAGGGCTACAGACAAACCCTATCTCAAACAAACAAAACAAACAAACAAACAAAAAACAGAAAGGACAAAATGGAATAGCAGCATGAAATAATACATGCCAATCACAGAGTGTCAATGCTTTTAGATTCTACAAAAAGCCCAAGGATCAATCAAGAATTGCTCCTGGACATCAAATTCTACAGCCTTATATTCAAAGAGTAAAAATATCTAAGATGAAGCTTGATAGCGCAGTGGTTCTGAGCATTGTTTTTCCTTGCAAAGGGCCTGGATTTGGTTCCCAGCAAAATCAAACAGCTGACAGCCATTAATAACTCCAATACCAGGGGATCCAGTACCATATGACCTCTACAAACACGAGACATGTACATGGTACACATATATGCTTGCAAGAAGAATACTCAAACACAGAAAAAGAGGGAGGACCCAGGAAGGAGGGAAGTTAGGGAGGAAGGGAGGGAAGTTAGGGAGGAAGGGAGGGAGGGAGGGAGGGAGGGAGGGAGGGAGGACAAAGAAAAAAGGAAAAGAGAGAAACTTTTAAGCCAAAACTTTTTTGAACTGACAGACCAACTAAGAAGCCACACAGTCCACAAACCTGAAACATTATTTAAGTATGTAAAAATAGTCCAAAGAAACAGAATTTTCAAAAACAAGATTATCCACAGAACTGTAACTAACTGTAAAGCTTAAATAAAATAGGCAAGTAAACTGCATTAAACACTTACGTCTTCTCTAGGTAGTTTATTTTCATTGTCTCCTTCAATTCTTACTCGAACCACACCAGATTTATCCACTATTTCTTGAATAACTTTGCCGTTTTTTCCAATTACTTTTCCTTTAGTAAAAGGAAACAAGTAAGTTAAAACCTGTTTGTTATCCATCTTATATACCAACCTAGATTATTTATTACTTTCCTATCAAATGATAACCACCAAGCAAAGATCAGTTTTTACTTTCAGTAACTTCACCTAAAGACTGCTAAAGGAGCAGTCTCTTGTCTGAAATTTTCTGTTATATATGCCTAAACACTACTGACTTCAGTAGACCAATGCAATTCACGAGCAAGAGAATTCCCATGCCTAAACATTTTTAAACATTTGAGCCATTTCTAATACTTTAAAAATAAACTCCAAACCACTGCCCATGAAGCATAAGAGAAAACTTTTACTTGCTACTAGCCACATCACTTCGTTCATCTCATTCATATGTATACACACATCCATACATGTATATCTTGCAAGCAAAAACATTACAAGTTTTTTAAGTAGCTTATAGATTTATATAAGTGCATAAAGCCTGTCTTGCTAGGAGTGACATACTGTAAAATGATTCAAAATTCATACCTTCATACTTGACCTGTTAATCTTTCAAACAGCAGTTATTAAATACACAGTACTTAAAAGAAAAACTCCAAAGGTAACATGGAAGTGCTCTTTCCCTATTATAAAGATTAACTCAAAGAATCAACATTTAAGTCAGGTATCTAGTATACTCTTGGGGTGTAAGTAACAGTAATATCCCTTATTAAGTAGCAGCGGCGTTGTAACAACCAAATCAACATCACAGTTTTTATTTTTCAGAAAAGCTAGAATTTCGGCTGAAAGGAGATGAAGTCTGTCATGTAAGCTTGAGAGAACAGTTTGTTACACAGAGAGCAGTGACAACAGTAAAATGGGTGGTAGAGCAGAAACACACTCTGCTAATGGGATTTTTCAATCTCTTATTCCTCATCTCAAACCCCTTCCGTCCCCCATCAGTAGGCCTCAATTTAAAGAGCAGCAACTGAATAGGTTAGAACAGACATCAGGTCACATGACTGGGTCTTCTGAGAAGCCCTAGCAGCAGCACATCAAAAGCAGCCTTCACAGATTACACAAAAGCTTAAGCAGCAGCTTCATCCTCCAACCTGCTAAAAATAAGCAAATGTCTTTTCAGAAAACAAATGAGGCTGATGGACGGACATACGCCCTTCTCCCAGAATCTTGTTCACTTGCTTCTTGGAACTACACCAGTGGTGAGTTAAGCATCCATCACCCTTCTGGGTCCTTGGCGGGGACCTACCTTCAAGTCTTACTTAGTCCCACCAGAGACCTTCAATATTTTAAATGATCATTTCCACAGTTTAAATTCCAGAGCATATTGACAAACTGAAGCAGACCTGTAGTATAAATTGAGCATTGAGTATAATGTTGAAGGGACAAAGTAAAGAAGTGATTAAAGGCAGCTTCTTCTATGAAGTGAATGGTTTTGATCCATTTTCATTCAAATCAGGGTTCAAGAAATACTGTTTTGATTTTGGACAGGTGGGAATGATCAATTGCTAGAATGCTTCAAACACAGAAAGCATCCATCCTCTCTGGAACTTACCCACCAAGTGGTCCTCATTCCCTTACTCCTCACTTCTCCTTTGCTTTCATTTGGACTAAGAACGTTTAGTTTTCAAAAGACTGCTTAACCCATGAAATATTTTGGAGGAAAATATGGTTACTATACATGACAAGCAACAGAAGAACCAGAGTTTCGGTATTGTTGTTGCTTCTGCTAATGCATGCTTTCTAAAGAGCACACAAGCAATTAAAATAACAAAAGCCAAACAAGACAGGAGAGTGAACAAAGATACATAGCATGGATTCCCCTCTTTGCACTGATAACTAGATAAAGAACCAGAACTACAAATATATCCAACTCACTTATTTCTGAATTACCAGGAGTTTTTATTCATTATTAACACTACAAAAAGACCAAGGTTTATCTTTGTAAAATTAAGCTGGACAAAACTTGATTTCCTTTTCAGAAAACCACCACCAAAACCTTTTTTACAAGTGAGAAAGCCTACGTCAATCAAATAATGTTCTATATAGAATAGCTACCAAGATCTCAGCACTTCCATGTGAGTGACTTGAAGAGCACAACCAACATTTTCAAAAGCAGTTCTTGTGGCTGGAGTATGGGTCAGTGGTAAAGACCTACCTAGCACGGGCAAGGCCCTGGGTTCAAACCCTAGCAGTGGAAGGAAGAAGAGAAAAGAGGAAAAAAAAAAAGCAGGATAGTAAAATTATGTATGACAAGGCAGCAAGTTGTCTCAGCTCTTAAAAACACTTGCCACACAAGCCTGACAACCTGAATTTCCAAAACTCATAGAGATGTACAAAGAGGAAACGGCCTCAGAGCCCTCTCACCTTCACAGAGATCCCATCAGTGTGCTCAAATATTTTTAAAAATTTTTAGAAATTCAAAAGTTCTTTTTTCCAACAATAATCTTTTAACAATGTTTTACATTTTCATGTATATTAAAATTATGTAATATTCAATTTTATTATCCTAACTCATCACATAAAGCATTACGCAGTGAATAATGGCACACCAAAAACTAAGAGTTTGTATTAACTGGCAATATCACAGCTACTTAAGTGAACTGAAAAGCCTATTAAGTAGCGGAATTACAAGAAACAATTTTTTTCTATTAACCATTTTTCCTGTGTGATGTCACCCGGGTGGAAGCCAAAGGTCAACTTTGGTGTCTTTATCTGTCCTTGTCTTTTTTATTACTTGTTTGTTTGTTTGTTTGTTTATTTACTGAGTTGAGACAGGCTCTCTCTTAGCCCAGAATCCATTTTTTCCCAGCCTGACCAGCTGGCCACTAAACCGGCAGCATCTACCTCCCTACTACAACAAGGTTTCAGATGTACTACAAGTACATCCTATACAAGTACATCCTATACAAGTCCAGAGAAACTGAGCTCAGGCTGGAAACAAGCTTTCTATCCACTGGTCCACATGCCTGCAGCCCGATACCGCCCCTTAAGTGTGCAAACAAGTTAACTTGAAAAAAGGTGTTTTAAATCTTGTACAATTTTATTTTACAGGATATGAGAAATACTACATGGATAAATAATGAATTACCTTCTAATGGAACCCAGTGGGCTCAAAGAAATTCCATGGGGTCAAAAAACAAGGAGACAAAAGGAAGCAAAACTGCATGGCTTGCTAGCAAATTCCACCCTATTATGTTAGCACTTAATTTTACATTTACTATTTTGGAGAATGACTGACTAAGTATTTAACATATATCCAAAGCCTTCCTATCTCCATCAGGCAGCAAAAGAAAGACAAAGAGGCACGGCACCATTCACTAGTACAGCACTTGTTACCACACATGAGGCCCTGGGTATGGTAGGATCCTCAGCTTCTCAAAGACACAAAAACAAAGACAGCGGGCACATCAACAGCAGCTTCATTAATTAACATACCTAAAAGTCATTTCAACCACTGCAAACTCAAAACTTACTTGTACCTCATGAGTACCATAATTATCATTGGTGGGGGTAGACAATGTAAGTGTAACTCCTACCTTCCTTTCTCCTCCCCAAGACTTTTTATCTTATTCTGTGCTTTTGCCACAACCAATTATTTTTTCAGGGCCTATTATGTAGAAAGTTTATTACTCTATTATTAGTCCAGATTTACTTTTATTTCTACTCTAAACAAAAGAGAAAAATTATCACAGACACTGTAAGACCTTCACCACCCATTTTGGTAGACATATAAATAAGAAAAAAGTGCCCAAAGGATGAGAAGACTTCAGGAAACCTTTAGTAACATATCATTATACAAATTAGGGGACTTATTAATGGCACAGAACAAATACACCTTACTTTCTAGGCACGGAAGACATTAAGTTACAAATCACATAAAATGCTTTCACAAAAAACAACAGTCTGTCTAAACAACTCTTATTACACTAAGGTGAACAAATTATAAAACTAGTATCCAATTAAATAAATTAACATACATTTATAATAGCCACTTAACTTTTATACAAGTACCTACCAACAAGATTCCTGGGAACTTGGATAAAATCTTCCACAAATTCTAAGAACCCTCTAGCTTTTTTTACAGCCTCAGCACTCTGGATGGAGGAAAGACAAACTTCTGTTAACAGTTTAGAACACTACCAAACCCAAAATATATGAAAAGGGAAGAAATTCCCAATTATAATGCTATGATTCAAGGTTCTGTTCAGTCTACTGAAAGTTGGGGTTAGGTTGTTTATTAGGTAACTTAGTAAGAAGCGCGCTCTATTCCCAGCACCACAGACCATTTTAAGAGCTTTAAGCTGGAGATGGCAGCACAGCAGCAGTCAAGCACCCTGGCTCAGGAGAGGAGAGATCACCTTTTCCTCATGTGAGGCTAGCTTGTTCTACAAGGTAAGAGGCTATACATAAAACAAAGCTGCTTTGCTTGTCCAGGCACATTTTTAAAAAGACCTACTGATAAGATTATTTCAATTTTATACTGTGGATAAGTACTTTCATTTCTTGTTCCTTAAACACAGTTCAAAAATAAGTCTTCATGAACTATAAGGTAAACACTATCATCATTATACAACAGAAAGTTTCGTAACTTTTTTTGTTTTGTTTTTGTTTTCCGAGACAGGGTTTCTCTGTGTAGCCCTGGCTGTCCTCGAACTCAGAAAGCTACCCGCTTCTGCCTCCCAAGTGCTGGGATTAAAGGTGTGCGCCACCACCGCCCGGCTGTTTCGGCAATATCTAAGACTCTATTCTAGGCAGTGCAGTTCAAAGCCTGTCCTACTAATGAGGTTACACTGGCTACTCCTGAAGATTCCAGAAATAAATATCATGTAATGTGAATTCTTACCTCAAAACTGAAAAATAAGATTACAAAAAATATGATGTAGTAGCAGACTGCTAATATGCCAAATTAGGTGAGCAAAGGCAAGCCGCAGATAGCGTACCTCTCCATAGATCCTGAACGTTCCGGTGTCTTCATCTAACTCAATGGCAGTAACACCAGGGACCTTCCTGGCTTGCTGTATGTTACTACCATGCGTTCCTATTGCCAGGCCCATTAAATCTTCTCTCACCACAAATTCTTCATGAAAAGCTGCTGCAAGTTGTTTTGTGCACTAGTGAGAAGGGAGAAGTTAGGATTTTTCTTTTGTAAAACTTAAAAAAAAAATGCTGATGTTCATCATCATTCAAAATAATCAAGAAGTGGCGGGAAGATTCATGCCAACCAAGTTATAAAAGTACGAACGTGTGGGCTACTCACACAATGCAACAAACTTAGAGAGGAGAGGGGCATAGGCGACAGGAACAAAGCCAAGAACATTAACATTACTGTCTTCAGAGGAATAGGTCAGAAAATACTAACATCAATCACATTAATGGAACCAGTTATGTTTTTTAAAACAAAAAAACAAAAAACAGAAAAACAATGTGCCGATAGCTTGCCTGGCAAAAGCAAGGTACTGGGATGTACCTTAGTAATTGGGAAAAATTCTTTTAAAAAGCATGAAAAATTGTTACTGGGCATGGTGACAGGATAATCATGCATTACATGCCACAAACAAACAAGTTTAAAAGTAGTTGTGGGGTCTGAAGGGAAGAACAAATGGGAAGCTGCTGTTCAAGAGTTTCAGGTTTTAATACGATGAGTTGTGGAGATTGACCAAGAGTGCTAACTGTTAATGAGCTACACAAAAATAGTAGTCTTGAGTATTTTGTTTAAATTCAAGACAAAAAACTAAGTTTAACAAGGTCAGCAAAGAATCTCTTACAGAATAAAGGAAACTCATAAAATTGAAGAAAAAGAGCTTCAGTCCATTTAATTCTAGTCACAGGAAACTAATTCTAAAATTATTTTATTGAATTAGATACCAACAGTTCTCCAACTCAAGATGGCTGTTTCGAGACACATTCATATACTGTTTAAAACATCTAAGTAAGGGCAGTCACAAATATAAAAATGTCTCACTTTCTCCAAGGTCAAGTATGTATGCACGCTTAGCTGGGAACAGTATCATCCCAGGTGGCAGTGAACAAGGAGGAGGAGAGGCAACAGTGCCAGCCTATGTCAACCATGCTCTACGGTATCCTTCTTCAATCCTCTTTCCTCTTACAGAACACCTGCTACCATAAACTAACATCACATCTAACAGGTAACAAGGTAGTAAAACTCAGATTAAAGGCAGAATAAAGAAAAATAAGTAGTTTGTCTGCTTATGCTCAGTTACTAATTTCTAAAGGTCTTTGGCACCTATCTTCTAAGCTCCAAAAAGAAACCTAAGCAACACTTAGCACAATGAAATGTTATGTTTGATAAAAGTAAAGCAGAAAATTAATTTTCTTAAAGGACTCTAGGTATTAGCCATAAAAACATGGGTCTTAGGTAGCTTTCAGTGAAAGTCATGTAGTTTGAGACACAGGAAAGCACGAGACACAAAAGCAAACCAACTTACTTCTAAATGCTTAGTGGCCTCTTCATTTCTGGACATAAGCATCAACTTCGTCCGAATACTTCTCAAATGCATGTCACTTAAGATATTTACTCTCTTCACAGTCGCTTCACTGGCCGACTATAAATGAACATGTTAATTACTCAAAAAAATTATTTTTCCAAATAATTCCAAAATGAAAATAATTTAAATGAAGCCATCCTTGATTCCTACCTGGAGCTTATTTATTATTTATTTTCATCTCTTTCAAAAATAATCTCTCTAATCTCCTAAACATACATCTATCTGCTGCTCAGAATGTGTTTGGTGGGAGAGAGCAGAGATCAAAGATTTTACACATTAAGAATCTTAAGATGTCAAAAAAAATAAAATAAAATAAAAAAAAACAAACAACAAGAAAAAAGCCGGGCGGTGGTGGCACACGCCTGTAATCCCAGCACTCTGGGAGACAGATGCAGAGGCAGGCGGATTTCTGAGTTGTTGAGGCCAGCCTGGTCTACAGAGTGAGTTCCAGGACAGCCAGGGCTATACAGAGAAACCCTGTCTCGAAAAAGAACCACCCACCCCCCCAAAGAGAATATTAAGATATCATGGAGTAAGTGTCTTGTAAGCTGAGCACAGCAGTCCAGCCCAGTCTCAACACATGGCAGGCTGACAGGACTGCTACTTGTTGGTCAAAAGTCAGCCAAAAATCAAAAACAAACCATTTGTTTCTAACTTACTAAAGGAGAGAAAATTAATACAGCTTAAAAACAAACAAAAAACTATTAAAAGTAAGTTCAGCCGGGCAGCCGGTGGTGGCGCACGCCTGTAATCCCAGCACTTGGGAGACAGAGGCAGGCGGATTTCTGAGTTCGAGGCCAGCCTGGTCTACAGAGTGAGTTCCAGGACAGCCAGGGCTACACAGAGAAACCCTGTCTCGAAAAAAGCAAAAACAAAAAAAAAGTAAGTTCATTATATACATTATAGCTTAAGAAATACCTAAGAATAAGGCTGGTCATTAATTACCTTAAAATATGGTCTTATCTTACCAGTATCATTAGCTGGGTAGTTTCAGGATGATAAAAAATTCTGCACGCTCCTACTGCTTTCTTAAAATCTTTATGGGCATTTTCATTAGCACACCTAAAGAGAAATTAATTTGGATGCAAGACTTCAGTAATGGATTAAACTTAGGAAGAGCATAATGCAACCTCAGTTTGATATCGCCCATTAGAATTTTTTTTAACGCTCACTTTAGTATTTCTAATTATGTGTCTGTCTTCTGTGGTAGTTGCACCCACTTGAGTGCAAGTGCCAACAGAAGCATCAGAGGCCCTGGCATCTGATGTTACCCAATTTCAGTGCTAGGAACAGAACACTTGTCTTGTCCTATCAAAGATGACAGTCTGCGCTCCCTGCTGAGCCGCCTCTCCACCCCTTATTTACTTCTATGAGGGGTTTTGGTTAGCTGACTGAAGAATGACGTTTTGTAGACTGAAAGATCTCAGCTTATAAACAATTCAATAAAATTACTTACGCTTCTCTCAAATCCTCAGGAACATCCACTGTGCACTTAAAGAAGGTATTTTTTTTGACAGTTTTATTTTGATTGACAGGCCGAAGTCGTTCAAATGTGACTATTTCATTGTAAGTGGCATCACAAGCAGCATATTCAATGACATAAAACTAAAAGACAAAATTCTTTTAAAAGCTCATGTGAACAAATGTACTGACCACTAGATGATGTTCTAGAACCCCCTCTATGTAAAAACACTAAGCATACCTTTATAGTATCAACATCATTTACATAAGCCAGATTATAAATGTTTATAAGCATGAACCTTTAGAGTCATACAGCCTTGAGGAATACCTCCAGAAAGAATCCTTGGTGTTTGGCAATAAAAAAACAAATTTGAAATTAATGGTATAGTGAATGTTTAACAACAGATTAACTATATAGGTAGGAGGTGACAGCCACAGCACCCAAGTTAAGGTGTTTCCTTGGAAAACAGTCACTTACCTCTCCTTTCATCATCCGAACTTTAGCCAGCCACCATCCACATGGCTCTTGGTCATTTGCTCTTGAATATACCTGAGGAACAAAAGCATTCCTTTACCTCTTCTTTCCATAAGATTTTGACATTAAAGATGTAATGTAAAATCTAATTGAATTCAACCAAATGTTATTACTGAGATGAGCAAGAGAGGTTATTACTTAAAAATAAGGCTGAAAGCTGCAGTAGCAGCTTTTGGGAAATCTATCTTAACAAAGTAACTAATAAATAAATAGGTTTAAATAAATTTAAAGAAATGCTTCTTAAAATATGTATAACTTGTCAACACTGCTCATCAAAATTAGGAACTGTTTTGAAGAATTAAAAATATTTAATTTTAAACATTAAATTTTAAAATACTAAAAATTTAAGTATTAAATTTCAAAATATTAAAATTTTACAAATTAAGAGATTCAGAACCTTCAACTATTAAAAACATGAAGTACAATATATTACAAGTGTTGGTCTGAAAAGTAAAACATAAGACACACTCAGTTGATGTACCATAGTAAATGTATCTTACAAAAACCACCAAAGGGGAATTTTAAATTATATTATTTTGTTACTTGCTTTGTTTTCAGACTGGGTCCCTAATAGCTCAGGCTGGCCTTGAACTATTTATTTTGCTAGAATGTTGACCTGAATTCCTGATCCTCCTGCCTGTACTTCGGCGGGCCATTTTTAAAATTTCAACTCTTCAGACTAAAACAGAAAACATCACAATTCTGAGAGTTGTTCTGTTTCTGTATTGTAATCTGTGAAACCCTTATCTGGAAGGCTGGCTAGACTAATTAACCTGGCAGGCACAATCAGTTATCTATTAATTACTCAGCCTCTTGCTGGGTAGAACTTATGTACTGAAGTTCTGATTGCTGGGTTCTTTTCCCTAAACCTTCCATTTGGCTGTCCATGATCTCTTACAATTAACCAGTCAATCAACAAGCCTTCCTAACTATCCTAGAAGCATATTCAAAGAATGTCAGCTACCCTCTACTAATCTGCAAAATTCCAAGATTTAAAAGAACACTCATAAAAAAATACATTTCATAAGACTATCAAATACAGGACTGAGCCTATCATTTAGGAGTAGAACATATGTAAATAAAGTGTGTTCCGTTGTTTTCATAAATTAGCTTCACAAACAGAACAACGAACGAACACACACACACACACACACACACACACACACACACACAGCTTTTATATTCTGTTTCTGTGGCGTGTACACCAAGTGTCCCCTCTGAGGCCGACTCTCTCTGAACCACAGCCCTTAGGCAAGCTGGTGACAAGTGAGCACTGTCCCCTCCCCCACCAGCCAGTGAGCAGCCAGGAGCAGGTGCACGTGAGGGATCAAGCTAGGGCTGTTTGCAGAGTGCTGGGACCCAAGCTCAAGTCTACACTCATGCAACAGTGCTCCTCTCACTAAGCCTCTCCAGCAAGTAACCTTCTTAAAAAGATTTGACATAAGCACATTACTGCTTTTTGTTTAACAGTAGTAATTCTGATCTCAATTTTGGATGTATCCACACCAAGGAATTGTATGTTTGATTAAAAATAAAACATGTATGAGCAAACATGATAATCTCTGTGATGCCCTCATTACCATTTACAATTACTATATACAAAAATCAAAAATATGTAATATAGACAACATTGTTACAACCTAAAGTTCTTTATAAATGCAAAGGAAAATCTAAAACACTCAACTCTAATTATATGTGTATAAAAGTATTATAATATGTTACTATTAAATATTTAAAGCATTTAACTTAAACATTTTCCTTAAAATTTCAAGTTAACAAAGTATGACTACATCTTTTGTTGTTGTTGTTTTTGTTTTTCGAGACAGGGTTTCTCTGTGTGGTCCTGGCTGTCCTGGAACTCACTCTGTAGATCAGGCTGGCCTCGAACTCATAAATCCACCTGCCTCTGCCTCCCAAGTGCTAGGATTACTGGTGGGCGTGGTATGACTACATCTTAATTTCTGATATTTTACAAAACCATAGGGAGCAAATTTTTACTAGATTGAATCATGTAATGGAAAATGAAGTAACACAATCTAGGAACAATGATTTCCAAATCTCTGACATGTTTTTGTCACAACTGGGGAAACTAAGTCACAGATGGTTTAAAGTCTCTGCTTTCCTCAGCAGAGACTAGGAAAAAGTATTAAATAAAACATCCTCAGCACTTCACCAATGAGTTGTGGGGTTGTTGATTTAGAGTACTCCCCTACCCCTTAAACCAGTGATTTACAATAATATCGTAACAGCAAAATAGTATAAAAACCAGGGGCATGGTAATGTGAAGCCTACACTCCCAACACTAAGGAAACTAAGGCAGGAAGATCTCAAATTCTAGGCCATCTAAAAAGAAAAATGACTTAAAACAAATCAAAACAAAACAAAGCAAAAAACCAGACAAGTGTGGTGTCACACACCTTTGGTCCCAGCACTCAAGAAGGAAGGCAGAGAGTTTCTATGCATTTGAGGCCAGCCTAGTCTACAAAGTGAGTACAGGACAGCCAAGTCTATTACACAAAGAAAAACTCAGTCCCAAAAAGCAAAACTCTCAAATTTGTCCTCCACACACTTCTGAGAACATTTTGACCAGTTTTCCTTTCTTGACTCCTTGATGTAGAATTCCAAAAGAGAACACAATGGTAACAGAATTAGCTCTTAAAGGCCAAAATTAAACTTCTGACCTCATACAAAAATATTAGAAAATGATTCATTTCTGAGAAAGTCACATTTGATGAAGTATAAAGACAGAGTTAACATGGAAACTTGCAACGTAACTCCCATAACTGAGCATCCCCCGTCTACCCAGAAGCCCCTCGGCACTCTTTTCTGAGGTCTCGCCACATCTCAAGAGCTGTACTATAGTATGCTGTATTATTTTTCTATTGCCATGACAAGACACCATGACCAAGGCAAGCTATAAAAGAAAACATTTGATTGGAGGGGGAGGGGTCAGGACAGGACTGCACTGGAGTAACTGCTGAGAGCTTTCATGTTGAAACAACCACCACAAAGCAGAGAAAACAACTAAGTGGGAATGGCATGGGCTTTTGAAACGCTAAACAACCACCACTGACACACCTTCTTGACAAGGTGGTACCTCCTAATCCACCTAAAACAGTTCTGTCAACTTCAGAATAAGCATTCAAATATTATGGGCCTATGAAAGCCATTCATATTCAAACTACCATCTATATCTAAATTACAGCAGGGGACACCGACCCTAAAGAGAAGTACCCTCTCATAGCCTGGTACCTGGACTGGTCAAAAGGTGACGAGAAATACTTAGTATACTATCCAAGCTTTATAAACCGGGCAAAAATGATACTGAAAAAAAGAAATCTCTTTCAAAAATAAGTGTAGAAGGATGTTACAACTGTCTTGAAAATTTAAAAATGTTATAACCTCTTCAGATCAATGCATCTTCTCAGAGATTCTGCTTACGGTAGACAGTGATCACAAGAGACCCACAACCGGCCAAGGTGTAAATATGAGACTACAGACTGCTCAGCCCCAAACAGAACATGTATCTGCTCTTTCCAAAGGATCATGGTGGAAAGGGGGGCAGAAAGAACGTAAGAGCCAGAGACAGTGAGTAACTACAGTGAAACAGTATCTTCTGGTCAGAACAACAGCTGTACACATGAATTCCCTGCAGTTGTGACAGCTGCACAAGACCTGTGCAAGCCCTAGCCAAACCAAATCCCAAAAAGGATTTGTTGACCAAGAAAGGGAGAGCTGACTAAGCATCCTGCCCCTAGTTACAGATCTAGTAACAACTGCTAGCTGTTAGGAGAGGTGGTTTTCAGAGAATAGCCACTCTTCTGTGAAGATCATAGATCTGAGAGTATTTGGTCCTAAAGCATAAATTAGCCTTAAAGATTTGCTTTTGTTTTTTAGTGGGTGGGGAAAAGGACAGTTTGGTAGGTAGGTAAGGGATAGCAATTATGTTAAAAAAAAATTTGTACAAAACCCTCAAAGAACTAAAAATTAAAACTGGAATAAATAAAATAGCGTATCTTAACTTCCAAAGGAGTACTAGGGATTACACACATGCAACACCAAGCACATAATCAAAAATAGTTAATACTGAAGACAGGGAACAAGTTACAAAAACAGCAGCACAATGTGCTCATCCAGCAGTGGGGAAAGAAGGTAAAAACACAGTATGAAGAATGTATTAAGTAGTACGATTTTGGGTGGTGGTCATTTTTTTTTCTGTACTTAATTTTTCTAGACATTCCTACAGTATTCCACAAAGCAGTTCATACATATATAATACATAGCCAAAGATATTGAAGCACAAACCACTAAAACTAGCTTTAGAAAGTCGACTAACACTATATGGTTCTGTGCAAGTTTCTTCAAAAATTCAAATGCAATATCGCTTAATGTTTTAAGAAACTTGTTTCAAAAAACTTGATCAAGCCCACGAAAGCTAAAAATAGTAGCATTAACACATGAATCTATTTCTGACTTTAGTCTCCAGCAATACTACATCACAGTCACTGCCAATAAATAACAGGAAAAGGAGCATGGTTATCCATGAGCTAAAGATGTGCTCACAAGGATATTTATTTAGAAAAAAATTAAGGCATAACAATGAAAACTTAAATACACATACCTCTACTTCATCTCCTTCACTAATTTCCTTTTTTATGTCAGGTGGTGGTGGTAATCGAACTTCATTAAACGGAACCTGGCGTTCTGGTTGCCAACTGAAGGATTAGAAAAAAGAATTAGTACCTTTATTTTAACAGACCCTAATAAGGAAACGCTAATTAGGCACTATAAATTTTTTAAGTTAGTTTTCATTCAGAATGTTCCAAAGAGAAAAACAAAGAACCTAATTATTTAATTCATTAAGCTGAGAAAGACTTGTATGATTCTCTTTTTTTTTTTTTTTTGGTTTTTCCAGACAGGGTTTCTCTGTGTAGCCCTGGCTGTCCTGGAACTCACTCTGTAGACCAGGCTAGCCTCGAACTCAGAAATCCGCTAGCCTCAAACTCAGAAATCCGCCTGCCTCTGCCTCCCAAGTGCTGGGAATACAGGCGTGCGCCACCACTGCCCGGCTTGTATGATTCTTGATAAGCTTTATAATTAATACTGACAGTATTACACTCCAAATTATTCATCCTAAGAATGGCAAACAAAATGAACTAATTTAGCAATAATAACTAAGGTTCATTTGCAGCTAGGGTGGTGAGATCAAAAATATGACATCAAAAAGATCCCACAAGTTCGCAAATTACAAAATAATAAGAACTAAGTAACTTTAGTGTACATGCTCACAAAAGAAGCACAAAGCTATCAGATCAGGAGCTGGAGTGGCTCAGTGGAGAGCACTTGCTGCTACTTTTCAGCATACACAGCAGCTCCAATTCAAGATGACACTCCTCTGAGGAGACTGGACATGCATATGGTGCATAGACATGCAGAGAAACATTCATGCACATAGATTTCTAATGGGCACCTTTAAAATTTTACAGCTCAAACTCAAAAGTTTATGTCCAGATGGAAACTTTGTGCTTATTTAGCATGCTCACAGAGCCAAGACTCAATCTTAGTATATACATCCTCAAAAAGGTTTCTTAACTTGGCTAGAAAATATGTAATTAGAATCTAGTAAAGGCATAATAATCTTTATAGCAATATAAACTAACTTAGCTGCTGTTACCTGACAAGGTTTTGTAGTCAAGTATCATTTTCAAGTTTCCATAGAAACTTGCACCTGGGAGATAGCCCCCACATAAAATGGAAGGGGAATGCTGAGCAAGGAGACAGCTTAAAGTCTAGGATTTCAAAGCCGTTTCCTTTTTTACCATTATTGTCTACATGGCAGCTCACAAAAACAGAAGCTATCTTAACATCTGTCTCTCCATAAGGCAAGCAAGCTGTCAGGCACATATCTCTTCAGGCAGTTAGGAGTCATTCAAAAGTCCAACAATCCTCTGACCTTCAAGTTAACAGGGTCCTTCTATAACCCTTCCCAACCCAGCCTAGTATACTGGTCTTCCCTGCCTTTCACAGCCTAGTCTCTTGGATATGGAGAGAACTACTATCAATTCATAACACCAGGCAATCAAAGACAGTCTCAAGCTCACTACTCTATCTGTACCACCACTTCAACTTCAGGGGCCTTGCATTATGCTACTGTGTATCTACTTTTGAAAGAAAAAATGCTGACTGAATCATATCCATACATATTTTGACAAAGGACATAAAAATGTCAGGTAAATTGTAATACAAAAACAAGTGACAAATTATCAAAACTGGACTTGGAAATCATGAGAATCAAGCACTCAAAAGCAGAATCATTTTCCTACTGACATCAGTAAGAAAAATCAGCTCTTAAGTTAACATGTACCATTAACTTACTTGTTTTCAAAAACAACTGTGAGGGAGTCTTCGTGGACATCTTTGATAAATCCCTGCATAAAACAAAAAGTTGTATCAGCATTAATGTTATTATGTAACTCTAAAAACATGCAATAGAGATAAAACCTGTAGAATGACAAAAGAACACAGGTGAAGGAAGACCAGGAGGCACAAGTCTGTCTCAGCACTATGGAAGCTATAGCAGTGGGACTGTGCTAAATTCTAAGCCAGACTGGCCATAACGGTGAATACCAGACAAGTCTAGGCTGTGCAAGACCCTGTCTTTAGAAGGGGGAAAATACCCAGGGCTAGAAATGTAGCTAAGTTGGTAGAATACTTGCCTCCCATTTTCAAACACTCCACATCCCCAGCACAATAAAAAACAGTGGGATAAACAACTCCAGGAGGATCAAAAACTCAAGGTCATTCTTGGCTACATAGCAAGTTGAAAGCCAGCCTGGAATATGGAAGAAACTGAAAGAAGGGGATAGAGAGGACACACACACACACACTTACTTTTCACCTTGCCAGCAAACAAACCCACACTCCCCACCAACCACAGGGTTTGAAAAGACTGCTCAAATGTGAATTTGATTTTCATCCCCACCATTTGTAAAAAGCTGTTCTTTAGCCCCCTGGAACCCCGGTTATAACAAAAGTTAACACAACAAACACAACACATACTCATCCTTGGAGCAGAGGCATAGTTGGAAGAAATCATAAGTTGTTTGAAGAGTTCAGTAATTCAGTAAGAGCTAATGACCCAAACTCTTGTCAGGTAGCATCCTAACTCTCTAACTCACAATTTTAATCTAATAATCAGTTCTCATGTATCAGAAATTAAAATTTAAGTAATATTCAACAAAGTGTCTAGCACTATAACTATAACATTATAGCCCAACTCTGGAAAAACATGACATTTGAACACTAGTCATTTTTTTAACATGTCAGAGCCAGAAAGACAGTTCAGCGGGTAAAGTTCCTGCCATGCAAATATGACAACCTGAGTTTGGTCCTGGAGCCCACAGTGCAAGCTGTTACTTCTACACACATGCTACAGCATAGCAGTGTCCGAACTCACATCTGCACAGTTACTTACTTTCTCAAATTGGGCTACAGTTAATATAATTCCTCAAAATCATCAATATATTATCAATAAACATAAAAATCAATTGATCATTTTCTAGCCTTAAAAGGTAAATTTTGGAGTAAGTGTGTATCTTCATTTGACTAATACCACAGAGACACAATTAGACCTATAATCAGTATACAATCAGATGGCTAAGTAAAACAGCCTGGGTTATTACAGACTCCAACCATCCAACCAACATCAGATAGTCAACAAAGAAAAAAAGCATAATGGATTTTTTCGAGACCGGGGTATAGCATACCACATAAAGATTTGTTTTTAAGTGAAACAGAACTGCAAATCCCTCTCTAGTTCAGTGCTTCTATACATAATTTATTTAACCCATTGGCCAATTAGTAATTATTTTTCAACACTAACACAACTCAAAAACACGCACTCAAGACTAGCCAGACACATGCACTTGGTACTTGGGTAAAGCACAACATAAAGAAATCCTTCAGCCGAGCGTGGTGGCGCACGCCTGTAATCCCAGCACTTGGGAGGCAGGTGGATTTCTAAGTTCTAGGCCAGCCTGGTCTACAGAGTGAGTTCCAGGATTGCCAGGGCAACATAGAGAAACCCTGCCTTGAAAAAAACAAAACAACAACAACAAAAAAAAACAAAAAGAAATCCTTCTAGTCATGCTCCCTTAAAATCTACTTAAAACTAAAGTATATGCCAAGATAAACTTGAAAAAGACAAAAAAGGGGGGGGGAAACTTGATAAATAAGAGCAGTTTAAAAGCAATAATTCAATGTCTTACTATCAATTAACAAGCTAAACACTAATGTAAATATAAATGTATTTATAAATATAAACCAGAAGGAAAACCAAACAGCAAGCCTAGTACAACCCCAGCAAGAATTCCTTGTAACTGGACGGTCAGGCATGCAATATGAATAATCTTAAGGATTTCATAACTAACAAGATTTACTATCTAAATTTAGCTGAGTTTTGGCCTGAGACATTTTTATGTCTAAGCTAATTACTGGGTTATTCCCATGTTGCGGAATCAGCAGATCATGTTATCTGTTTGATTCTCTTTTCTGTAGCTAAGATCTTCAGGAGGTCTTCCCCAGTCATATCTGACCCATATCATTCTGGAAGGGGCCCAAAGCCTTTTCTCCTTTCCTCTCAACCTAAATACAGAGCCTTTCTCCCAAAATAACATGTCCCTTGGTCCAGTAACCAGAAATCATTAAAGATACAGAATGAATTAAATTAATAACTTGACCTCTCCCAGAGGATTTTTTTTTTTTTTTTGTATATGAGTACACTGTAGCTGTCTTCAGACACCCCAGAAGAGGGCATCAGATCCCATTAGAGATGGTTGTGAGCCACCATGTGGTTGCTGGGAATTGAACTCAGGACCTCTGGAAGATCAGTCAGTGCTCTTAACCTCTGAGCCATCTCTCCTGCCCCCAGAGGATTTTAAACATCATAAATACCAAACTTATAGTCATCTTCATTTTGATTATTAAAACAACTCAAAGCAATTAAAACTAAGTAAGTATTACCTGTTGGCATAGTGGTCCACCACTCTGTTTTATTCTTACATGATTAATTTTTTTGTTTGTTTTTTGAGACAGGGTTTCTCTGTATAATATGATTAATTTTTATTTTTTATGTCTTTATTTATTTATTTGGATTTGGGTTTTTTGAGACAGGGTTTCTCTGTGTAGCCCTGGCTGTCCTGTCCTACTCACTCTGTAGACCAGGCTGGCCTCGAACTCAGAAATCCGCCTGCCTCTGCCTCCCAAGTGCTGGGATTACAGGCGTGCGCCACCACCGCCCAGCACATGATTAATTTTTAATAGTGAGATTAGGGCCTAAATTCCTACTGTCTTGAGATAGGTTAGGCTGCCTGTCCCCTGCTTTTTGACCTACAATTTAATATCAAAAGCCTTGATTATTTATTCACCTATGTATATTTAAATCCTCCCTTCTATGGAGATTAATCTCTGTAGGTACATGTCCCTTTCTCTTTATTTAACTTGAATTAACATAAGCTTATCTAAGTTTTTTCAAGTATCCCCTTTTTGACCTATAATTTAAGATCAAAAACTTTAATTACTTATCTATGTATTTCTCAATTCCCTCTACTTACTGCATAAGCCTATTTCCAGCCTCTATTTTTGTCATACCAGGTTGAGTAATCCCAGAAATCCCATGTAGACCATGTTTGAAGATCCCAAGAGCTGCCCTGGCATAGACTTTTAAAAACTTCTTTAATGCATTTTTCTCATTCCTTCTATTCCCCTCCTTGCCTCAGAGTAGCTGCCTTGCTCCCAGCACCTCCAAGCTTAAGCTCTTTGAGGCAGTGAGAGACCTTTTAGAAGGGCTCAGGGAAAATAAAGCCCCACTGGCAGTTGTGTTCCTTGTTCTAGTTTCAAGGCCTGAGCAGGAACCATGTGACTTGGCTTGGCTGGATGAGAAACCATTTCTCCCCTCCTCCTAATCTTTTATCATGATGCATGTGTATTCCATTCAGGAATCTCCAATTAATTTTTAAAAGTGAGTTCTTGCCACAGGTTGGGTGTCATCTGTAGCAGTGAATTAGTTAAATCCACTTTGATTCCGGGTCTCAATTTAGATTATGAATGAAAGACACAAAACACACACACCAGCTAATTTTTATATACCTTGACTAGCTCAATGACTGGGCACTTCTAAACCTCCCCAAGGCTAGCACACACTCCCCTCCAGGATTCCCAAGTTAGCATCTTTTCGAAATGCTCTCCTTGCTCCCTGTCATGGCTATCCTGGAACCTCAAGCTCACAGAGCTCCACTTGACTCTACCCACCAGTGCAGGCCACCAATGCCTTGCTTTACAAGAATTTTTAAATGAGGGAAAAGAATGATTTATTTTTAAGCAGTACTGAGACATTTGGTTAGTTCTTATGTAAAATGTAGCTGGGCATTGGTGGCTCAAGGCCTATAAACACCAACACTCAGGAGGCAGAGCAGGTTCAAAGCCAACCAAGACTAAAAAGAGCTAGTTTCCATCACCAACAGATGAAAACTGTAGCTCTAGGGTAGAGCACCTGTACTCAAATTTTCAGCACCACCACAAATTTGTCATCACAAAATGAATGGTTAAAAGACTTACAACTTTTCTTCTAGGCATGACAGCACGTGCCTCTTATTCCCAAATGTTCAGGAGGCTGAATCAAGAGTATAAAACATTTGAGGATAGTCTAGACTACACAGTGAGTTTGGAGCCAGAATGAACCAAACAGAAAATCTGCCTCAAAAAGGGGATAAGGTATAAAGAAAAAATTTATTTTTTAAAAATTGGGGGGAAAAGCCGGGCAGTGATGGCGCACGCCTTTAATCCCAGCACTTGGGAGGCAGAGGCAGGTGGATTTCTGAGTTCGAGGCCAGCCTGGTCTACAGATTGAGTTCCAGGACAGCCAGAATTACACAGAGAAACCCTGTCTCGAAAAACCAAAAAAAAAAGGGGGGGGGGAACATGAGTAAATTATTCATAATCCCAGTGTAAGAAAGTCATTTCTAATAAAAAATTTTAAGAGGAAATAGAGGGGGGAGAAGAGGAGGAGAGGAGAGGGGAGGAGAAAAGAGGAGAGGAGGGGAGGGGAAAGGGGGAGGGGAGAGGGGGAGGGGAAAGGGGGAGGGGAGAGGGGGAGGGGAGAGGGGGAAGGGAAGGGGGAGAGGGAGGGGAGAAAAGCAAAACCTACCTAAAAGATGAAGCCATGATAAGCAGGCGGATGGGGGTAGAGGTTAACTATCAACTAGGAGTTAAATCCATATTGTCCAGTCAATAAGAGCATCAGGACAGACCAAACAATGAGAAGGGAACAGACTGAGATCTTGGTTTTAACATATACAACTTTTAAGATGTTACATGGGTTACAATTTCTTCTACCTTTGTTTTTTGACCCACATTATCAACATATACAACTCTGCTTCAGTTTTCAAGTATCTACCCTAACTAAGGGGCTTGGCAGTTTTGATTTGAAAGCATAAACAGCTTGAAAAAAGTACACAGTACAACACAGACTAGCCATTGAAGATATAGTTTTGAAATGATCTTCCAAAACCTCTCATCTTAGAGAAAGAAACAACTGCAGCAATACATAAACACCAACCCAAAGTCCCTGGAAGGTTATAAACAGTACTTATAAAAAACAAACAAACAAACAAAAACAAACAAACAAAACAAAACTCGTTCGAGGCCAGCCTGGTCTACAGAGTGAGTTCCAGGACAGCCAGGGCTATACAGAGAAACCCTGTCTCAACCCCCCCCCCCAAAAAAACCTCATTCTTTAAGAGCTCTTTTCATTAAAGAGAAAGAGGATTAAGTCTTACAACAACACTACCAGTAAAAATGGAGACATTCTATTTACAGAAAAAAATCATCAAAACCCAATTTGTAACAGGAAAGCAAAATGAAATCTTGAGAGACCCACCATACATTTGAAATCTGTAGATCTTAAATTAAGTAGAGGTAGGGGAATCAGGCATCAGATGTCCAAGGTCATCTTTGGTCAGTTAGGAGCTCCACAGCAACCAGCCCTCTCAACAAAAAAAATAAAAAGGCTATAGACAGGCAAACTTTTGAAACCAGTACCACAGGGGCTGGAGAGATGGCTCAGCAGTTAAGAGTACTGACTGCTGTTCCAGGTCATGAGTTCAAATCCCAGCAATAACATGGTGGCTCACGACCATGTATAATGGGATCCAATGCCCTCTTCTAGTGTATATACTTGGAAGGGAGGGAGGGAGGGAGGGAGGGAGGGAGGGAGGGAGCCACTACCACTAAATAGGAGGCAGAAAAGAAAGACAGGGAAATTAATGAAACCTGGAAAGGGGAAGGAGCCATTGGCTTGATGCAAGTTCCTGGCCAGCTAAGAGTAAAGAATTCCAGCCCAATTAACATTTGCTAAGATTGCTTACACACAGCAAAGGGCCATGTTTAATGCCTGAATATATGCATTATCAATATTGCCACCCTCCTTTTCCAGCCATAAACTTTCAATTCTCTAAGTATCTCACAAAAACTCCACTTTACAGAAAACAAGTCTGACCTCCCTTTTGATATATGATTTCACTTTATCAGACTATAATCCTATCCGAATCAGCTCCAGAGACACCCTTAACCTCGAAAGAGAAGAAAAACAGGGAAGGAGTATCTTAGCATCAGGCTAGTTTCAGAACTACCAAAACTGTCTATGGCCCTTGCTGACACTCTCTCAAGAAGTGCACACCTACACCTAGGTTATCTTACTGTTTCCTTGAGCACATCTGCAGTAAGGCCCAAGTTAAACTCAGGTCCCTCAAAGAACTCCTAAGGCTACAGCAGATGGCAGAATGCAGCAGTGTTTCCAGCTCCCAGGCCCCACTGCCACTGCCACATACCATTTGGAGAATTATATGACCAAGCTCAATTATTACTTTTGGTTAAGACCTCATCAAATGACTTCCTCTTATGCAATCCACTACAAACTAATGTATACGCCTTACAAAAAGTCAAACAAACTACAACACCATATCGTTCTGCAAACAAGCCTCCAACTGTATGTGTATGTAATCACGAACTAAACAGCTAAACGCTACAAAAGTGAGTTTAGAATGGTAGCCTAGATAAAAATAAACAAACCAACTAGACTTACGCTATAAAAATTCAAACTTTAAATTTCTTGTTACATCTAAGGTTTTTACTGCAAAACAAACTACTAGGAACAAGAGAGGAGCAAATAGCCGGGCAGCGGCGGCGCACGCCTTTAATCCCAGCACTTGGGAGGCAGAGGCAGGCGGATTTCTGAGTTCAAGGCCAGCCTGATCTACAGAGTTCCAGGACAGCCAGGGCTATACAGAGAAACCCTGTCTCGAAAAAAACAAAAACAAAAAGAGAGGAGCAAATACAGCTTTCTAAAGTGAAGACAGGCCTCAGCCTAATCCTTGACTTTTTTTTTTTTTAAAGGATTTATCTGTTAAAGATCTGCTTACTTTTTACCTGTATGTGTGTGGACCTTCGTGAATGTGTATGCCCCCATATATATGCAGCCAGAAGAGCCAACTAGAGTTACAAATGCTTGTGAGCTGCCACCTGGGTTCTGAAACCCAAATCCAGGTCCTCTGCCAAACCAGTAAGCACTCTTGCCTTGCTGAGCCGTCCCAGCCTCCTATAGTGGTTCTGATATTTAAAGTCCTCATTGTTGAGTTCTATCTTGGGAATCCTCCCCCAACTCCCAGTGGACAGAGAAAACTAACTTCTAAAAGCTGTCCTCTGGCGTTCGCCCACACATGCACCCTCACACCTCAATAAAATGTAATTTAAACTTTGGGGAGGGGCAAGAGAGATGCACAGTGCTCAGTTCCCAGCTCCTATGTTGGGCAGCTCAGAACCACTTCTAACTTCCACTCCAGTGGGATTCGATTCAATGCCTCTGGCCTCCCCAGAAACCTGCACTCACATAACACCTTTCCACATACATAATTAAAAAATAAAAACAAACCAAGTATGGTAGGTACCCTCACACCTTTTAATCCCAAGGCCTGCCTGGTGTACATAGCAAGTTCCAAAACAGATAGGAGTACATAGAGACCCTGTCTCAATAAAATAAATCAATAAATAATTAAAAATAAAAGCAAGCCAGGTATTATGGCATACACTATTCAATCTCAACATTCAGGAGACAGAGGCAGGCAGAACTTTGTGAGTTCAGGGCTAACCTCAACTACACAGCAATCTCCAGGATTTCCAGACCTCTATAATAAGACGCTTTAAAAAAAGAAGTAATAACTGTAAAAACAAACTAGCCTCTAGTTCGCAATTATTTTCATTAGCAAGCAAACTATCAGACTAACACTACTGCTATTCTCAGCTGTCGAGGCACTCTTCTTAGGAATTGGTGGATTCCTCTGCCCTGTGTTAGAGTCCCTGCATAACATGTTAACATTTGTCTAAATCTGGCACAACAGAAATAATCTTATATATTTGACTTCTAATTATAAACAGGTCTAGTTCCTGACCTGAAGCAAACTTGTGAAGTACCACGGTTCTAAAAACCAATTAACTTCTCTCCTGAAAGCACTAGGCTCAGTGTTAGATGCTACAGCACTCTTTCCCTCATCGTATCAGTTAAAGATCACTGCTGGCATAATTTACACAAGACTAAGGATTCTATTTTTCTTGAATTGGCAAAATTGCATTAGATTATGACTTGCCAGGCTTTGGGCAACTGATGGTTTGTTCAAAAGTTCATTTTCCAGCTCCTGTCTAACTTCTCAGTCTCAAATCTGACAATTCAGCATCTCAGAAACCAGGATGCTTCTTAAAAACAAGGGCATCTTAGCCACGTGTCACGACTTAGGCATGCTCAGACTTTGCAAATTTTCTGCAGCACTCAAATAAGGAAGGACTGACGCTTAGCAGAAAGTTGTTGATATCTTCGGATAAAAATCAGCCAAGTACCAGCACCAACACTTGCAAAGTAAGTGAAAATTCATGCAAGATATCTGTTTAATGGTGTTTTAAGTAACTTTATTTAGACTGTATTTCCTATTATGGGTACCCAAATTAAAAATTATTTCTTGTAAGCTTCTAAACTATAACCAATCCCAGGATTGATATGGCAACTTTTCCCTTGCAGTTGGCATAATTTTAGGTTATAATAAAATGGCATGGACCTTTCGCAAAACATCTATCTGGAGAAATAATCTATTCCTCTGAAAGTACTGTTTCTTTAAGAACACTCTCTGCAACTGAGGCTGGATTGGGACTTGCAGAAATGCTCCTGCCTTGGCCTTCCAAGAGCTGAGATTACAGGCTTGAGTTACCTACCACATTCAAACTATTCCTTGGACTCTAAACCTAGCTCAACTATTTTGACTTCTTGACCTTAGATCGTTTTCAACCCTATGCATGTTTGAGCCACTTTACAGGATTTTCTTTATTTTTCTAATCAGGTTTCCAATATAGCCCAACACAGTTAGGTATCAATCCACTGTGTGTAATTAAGGTCTTTCTCACATCTCTAGAATATTATCTAAAACCAATGTTTTTGTCCCAAACCTGGGAGCAACTTTATATAAAACAAAAAACAAACCCCCAAAACCAACCTGCAACGGACTGGAGCTTCTTATACTGAGGTACCCTCAAACACTCCAACCATCCTATTCTTTTTTTGCACCTATGTTGCATGCATGTATACACAGGTGGGCAATGCCCACGGAGATCAAAGATTGACATAAGGTGTCTTATCTTTCTCTAGTCATTGAGTCCAGGTCTCTCACCTGAACCTAGGTCTCACCAATTCAGCTCCTGGAGAGGGCAGCCAACTTACCCCAAGCCCTCTAGGAGGCTGGCCCTTAAATTCCGATGGCAAGCACTTTATCCATTGAGCCATCTCACCGGCCCCTAAATTATCCCTTTCTTTAAAATCTATCAAATAGAAACACAGATATATTGGGGGTGGGAGGGTAGGTTACTGAAAAACACCTGAATTTTATACTCGTATAAATTGTTATGTAATCACTATAAATTATACTGAACATGATTCTAGTTTTTCATGGGCATACTGAAAAACACTACATTTGTTTCTGAATGTTTCCATACATAATGCTAAGGGAATAGAAAGAAATCTGAAATTACATTTATCTGGCTATAAAAGCAGGCTTACCTGAAATGGAAGGAACAAAAAACACCATCAGGAGAAGAAAGAAGGAATACATTTGGACTGAACCAAGTTTGCATAGCACACCAATAATAAATCACACATGCATATACAAGCATTGATACACATAGGCGTATATCCTTTATAATTTATGTTGTTAGCAGAGTATGATGGTACACACCTTTAATACCAGCACTTGGGAGGCAGGGGCAGGAGGATCTCCCTGAGTTTGAGGCCAGCCTCACCTACAAAGTGAGTCCAGGAATGCTAGGGCTGGTTACACTGAGAAACCCTGTCTCAAGAAAGCAAAATGAAAAGTGTGTCCTTGAGCATTTAATAGTATACACCTGTAATCCCAGCACTTTGGGAAACTGACATAGAAGAACTAATTTTTAACAACAACAACAAAAAAGTCCTTAGCAAGCACAGCAGCTTTTATCAATAACTGCCTTAGCTGTTCTAAACACAAAACAACAGGATAAGATTGCAGATATCTTCTTCCACTGCTTGCACTAATATACAACAGTTCTTGACATAAAATGCCTTAATGGTTCCACACAGCTACTGAAAACTCCAATTTCCTGCTGCACAGCACTGAAGCTCCAGTTACCCCTGTGGGTGTCAGGAAGTTTTATGACAACATCAGAACTTATGTCCTTATCAATATATAATCACTTTTTTAAAAAGATGTTTATTTTATGTATATTAGTATACTGTAGCTGTCCTCAGACATCCCAAAAGAGGGCATTGGACCCCATTACAGGTGGTTGAAAGCCACCATGTGGTTGCTGAGAACTGAACTCAGAACCTCTGGCAGAGCAGTCAGTGCTCTAAACCACTGAGCCATCTCTCCAGCCCTAGAATCGCTTTTTTAAAAAGCCATTTGAAATGTTCAGTTTAAAACCAAATCAGAAAAATGTAACTTTTTAGATAACTTATTAAGATGGCACAACAAATCTCCTGTGTCCAGAAAACAAAACTAATTATTTTACTTATTCAAATATATACTGAAGCATCTATTGCAAATGCCATCAATATTACCAGGAACCCTCCAGTCACTCTCCCAAAATGTATGTGCAAACATACTAAAGATGAAACAGAAGGGACTAGTTAAAAGAACCTCATACCAAAAATAATGGTTTCCAGTGAACAAATGAACAAAAATTTACCCTTAAGTCAATGTGAGGTTTGTTAATAGTCAATTTTACTATGGCTTTCAATCTAAGAGAAAGACAATGAATTATGAACTATGCATGCACGTTTAGATTAACAAAGCAATGTTTTGCTTTCATGGCCTAATTTTCTTATATTCCAGCTATTATTTTGAAAACCTAGTCCTAGAAAAGCTGCCACAGCAGTTTGTAGTTTGTTCCTATTCATTAACTAAGCACCCAGATTCCCACCCCCCAAAAAACCCAATGAAAAACACCAAAATTTTTTTTAAGTCTTGATATTCAAAAACAATATAGCCAAGGCCCAGAATTCCATTTCTAACATGACAGGAAAAAAACTTTTCAACAGGCACTTCACTTCAACAAATATGTATGTGCACTTCAAATATTTCAAAGTATTTTACATACTCAGTAATCCAAAGGTGAACTGTGAAGGATTAAAGTAAAATGAATCATGTTCTTAAAATAGCAGTATTTAAAAAGTAAAAACAGGTGAGGTTTTAATTGCTTAAAACCCAATATACTCAAAATATTATTTCAATATGCAATTAGTATTTTAAAAACGATTATGCTAGCCGGGCGGTGGTGGCACACGTCTGTAATCCCAGCACTTGGGAGGCAGAGGCAGGCGGATTTCTGAGTTCGAGGCCAGCCTGGTCTACAGAGTGAGTTCCAGGACAGCCAGGACCACACAGAGAAACCCTGTCTCGAAAAACCAAAAACCAAAAACAAAACAAAAAAAAAAAAAAAAAAAAAACCCTATAATGCTTTATAGTCTTTTTCAAAAGAATACTAACTCAATTTTACTAGGATATTTCAGCTCAATGGATGCAATCTACCATTTTGGAAAAGAACACATTCTTAGAAAGCAAAAGTCATTTAAAAAAAAAAAAAGCCTAAATCATTTTGCAACATTCATCCCAATTCAGTCCTCCTTATTCCCATTGTATTAGTAATATTTGTGCTTAAGGAAATCATACTATACAGCATGGTAGCACAAACCTATAATCCCAACATTTAGGAAGTAGAGGCAGAAATATTAGAAATGTAAAACCATTTTCAGCTACATACCAAGTTTGAGAACAGCCCCGAGCCTACCTCAAAACAAAGTGTGTTGGGGGACATGGGAGGGTATATCTATACTATATGTTAAAAAACAAACTGCAAGGAAGCAAAAACAGACTAGGAATCTTAAATGAACTTGATTTGTGAGCTGGATAAAGCCTCAAATTTCCCCAAATGATGTTTCACTGTGAGACTAAGTTAGAAATGCAAATGTACAAAAAACATTTAAGAAACAGTCTAAAGGCTAAGCACTAACTGTTGTTAGAGCTAGACAATATAAAAAACTTCCAAAAATCCACTTTTACGACATAAAAAATATGTAAAATTATCTCATAATGCAGATGAAAAAAACTAAGTCCTCACAACTGCCCACTACAAAATTAAGAATCCTTTTTTTTGTTTTGTTTTGTTTTCTGATACAAGGTTTCTGTGTATAATAGCCCTGGCTGTCCTGAAACTAGCTTTGTGGACTATGCTGACCTTGAACTCACAGAAAAGGGTTAGTCTCTGCCTCCTGAGTACTGGAATTAAGAATTATACTTGATAGTGTTGATAAAGAACACAATCACTAAGTTATAATCTAGTTAAATTCCGACAGACTCCTGGCAGTGGTGGCACACGCCTTTAATCCCAGCACTTGGGAGGCTGAGGCAGGCAGATTTCTGAGTTCAAGGCCAGCCTGGTCTACAGAGTGAGTTCCAGGACAGTCAGGGCTACACCAGTGAAACCCTGTCTCAAAAAAAAAACAAACAAACAAACAAACCCCACCAAAAACAAAATTCTGACAGACAAGATGGCTCAGCAGGTAAAGGCATTTGCCATACAAGCTTGGTGACCTGAAGGAAAGACCTTTGGACTCTATGCATGTGCCACACACTCATCCACAAACACATACACAGTTAAACACACAGTCCATTACTCAAAACTATCACCTAATGAAGTGTCATAAACTAAGCAACTGGAAGTGAAAACCCTAGAATTAAATGGCAGTACAGAGAGAGCGTAATCTTGGACAACCTATATCATCATAATCAATTCCTTGTGTATCAAATGAATTAAGTGGACCTGGTATGGCCGTGTACACTTTTAGATCCCAACATTCCAGAGAAAGAGACAACTAGATCTCTGAGTTCCACACTATCAGATCTATGAGTTTCATGCCAGCCAGTGAGACCCTATCTCAAAAACAAAACTCTGAGCCAGGTGTTGGTGGCCTTTAATCCCAGCACTTGGGAGGCAGAGGCAGGTGGATTTCTGAGTTCGAGGCTAGCCTGGTCTACAGAGTGAGTTCCAGGACAGCCAGGACTACACAGAGAAACCCTGTCTCGAAAAAACAAAACAAACAAACAAAAAAAAAAAAACTCTGACACAAAACCATACCGCATGAAGTTCTTAAATATGCAGGAAATACGTGTGAAAGGCTAACAGAATATCTAATAAATAACAGGCTATCAAGCTATTCTCCTACAAAATACACACAAAACATGATACATAAAATATGTAGGTACAATAAGAAAATAGCTGGCCGGGCTTTGGTGGCGCCCGCCTGTAATCCCAGCACTTGGGCGGCAGAGGCAGGCGGATTTCTGAGTTCCAGGACAGCCTGGTCTACAGAGGAGTTCCAGGCCAGCCAGGACTACACAGAGAAACCCTGTCTCAAAAAAAAAAAAAAGAAAGAAAGAAAGAAAGAAAGAAAGAAAGAAAGAAAGAAAGAAAAAAAAGAGAAAAGAAAAAAAGAAAAAAGAAATCAGCAAGACGTATCTATTTCTAGACAGTATTTTACAGCTCTTACTTAGCCAGGTGTAGTGGCACACGCCTTTAATCCCAGCACTTGGGAGGCAGAGGCAGAGGCAGGTGGATTTCTGAGTTGGAGGCCAGCCTGGTCTACAAAGTGAGTTCCAGGACAGCCAGGACTACACAGAGAAACCCTGCCTCAAAAAAAAACAAAAACAAAAACAAAACAAAAAAAAAACAACAGCTCTTGTCTTCAGATGTTTTATTATGTATTACTCCTATAAATAAAATCACAAGCATTTGTTTTTCAAATCTTAATCCAACAGTCAGGTACAGTAGGTGCATGACTATAATCCTAGCGCTGAAGAAGTGGCAGTTTCTGCTAAAAGTATATCAAACTCCAGGTCATCTTAAGATATTCCAGACCCTGTCTCACAATAACAAAGAAGATTCCAGCTTTCCTTCCCCCTTACAAACAGCCATATCTGGCCATTATTCCTAAATGAACCCAATATTCAGTAGGTTAAGGCAGGATTGCAAATTCAAAGCCAACTAAAGTTTACATAAAACCCTGTCTCAAATCCAAAAGTTGAGACCATTTGTTTCCACTTAAAATTAACATTTACAAAGCTTATATTTTAAATACACCTCAAAATCATATTAATATATCTGACTGTGTTTGAAAAAAAAAACAAACCTAGTACTAAGGTAGCTACTATTTCTCCCTCAAATACTAAATCAGGAGTTATTGGTGAGGAGTTTGACAAGGTTGTTACAAGGTTTGGTCTACAGTAAACTGGAACTGTGTTCTCTCTTACCATCATGTGGATTGCCCAGCTCAAACTCAAAATTGTCAGGCTTGGCAGCAAGCACCTAGTCACTCTTCTTTTTCTGACCTAGAATACCTCCCAAGTGCTGGAATTTCAGGCATTTGCCACTAGACCTGACTTTCAATTACGATTTTGTTCTCACTGTAAAGTCATTATTTTCTCAGCCACTCTTTTTTTTTTTTAAAGATTTACTATTTATTTACTTTTATGAGTACACTGTAAATGTCTTGAGACACACCAGAAGAAGGTTTCCTTACAGATGGCTGTGAGCCACCATGTGGTTGCTGGGAATTGAACTCAGGACCTCTGGAAGAGCAGTCAGTGCTCTTAACTGCTGAGCCATCTCTCTAGTCCCTCTCAGCCACTCTTAATTTATGTTCATCCTGAGTGATAAAATAACCTACTATTGCACAAATTCATTATTAATCTGTTTTTATTTTTACTAGTAAACTTAAAGGATCTATTACAATACTCTGAGATGTGTCAATTATATGGTTAAAGCACAATGAAAGGCCCCCAAACTTCATTTCATCTATACGAACAGAAAAATTCCTCCATAGAAACCAGAAACTGGTTGTTCTTCTCTACTTCTATTTAAAACTGCATTTAGTGTGAAAGTATACAGGTCAGACATAAAGCATTAAAACCATGGGCTCAACTACCAAAAAAATGTGTTTATCTTTAGCCCAAAACTACACAATGCAACATTACAAAATGTCATGTCAGAGTTAGGACTTGCACTTGCAGATTTCACTGAACTCCACTTCCAGAGACAGAGACAAGAGGATCACATGAACCCAAGGGCTCCCTTCAAACCAGAGATCTCAAAGTATCACACGCATCAGTTAAAATACATATTAATGATGAAAATGAGCACAATTTTTTTGGGGGAAGGGGGAGGTAATGGAATATGCGATGATTGGTTTTAATTTTTAACTTCAGACATACATTCTAGAAATCCCCTGGAAAAAGTCTCAATGAAACATTGTCCAAATTAGTATCATGGTTATGTCTGTGAGGGGGTTGAGTAGCTGGAAGACTCACCTACTGTGGGTAACACCAGGAATGAGACAGATTGCGGAAGAGTAGAGAACGCGCTAAGCACAAGCACATGTGTGTTGATGCCCTGCTCTGCACCTGGCAAGATGTGGTATGATGAGATGCATCAAATCCCTGCTGCCCTGACTTCCCTCAATAATGACCAGGAACTGTGAGCCTAATAAGATAACAAGCCTTTTCCCCTTAAATTACTTTTTAGGTTTTTTTTAATCACAACAACAGAAAATAAATCTAAGGCTAATGATTGAAAATGGGATAGCGGCAACAGATACACACTAAGTATCCTAGCAAGCCATCCCACCATTCAGATGAATTATCTACAATTTACATTACCTCTTCTAGTCCTTTAGCTTAGAGTACATTCTACCTAAGTTTTCTAAAAAAGGCACTTTGCTTTAGGTAGAAAAGGTACAGAAGCAGTTTTTTTTTAACCAAATTATACCCCACCATTAAGTGTTTCACATCTCCCCACCATCTCCACCCCACTTTTCCCCATCCCCAGATTTAAAGGGCTACAAAGAGACGTCTATTATAAGTACACGGTTAACAACAAGAGCAATATGCTTAGCATGTTTACCATGCTATTATATATGGATAGATTTTTTTTAGTCCATTTAATCAATTTTTAAGAGCAGTGCCTCAAGGCAATGTCCTGGTTACAAAGATCAAAGCTCCATGATACCTCTCAAACTCTTAAATCACGATTCACAGAGCCAAACGTGTGTAGTTCCTGTGTTTCTCGGGAGTAAAAAGTGTAAAAGTTGGTCAAGTCAGAATTTCAGAATCACCCATACATGAAAAACTACCACTGAGAAAGGTACAAAATAAAAACCATTTAGAGGCCTTGACTAAACTTCTAGTTTTTACCATTTCCAAAATTCCTTCATTATCTTCTAAATTAGAAAAATTAAATTCCTCTATGCTAAACGGAAGCCAAGCTCAAAACTCTAACATTATTTTGCTTAATTCTAGAGGTATGGCAGAAATATGGAGACAGAATTCCCTAAGAGCAGTGGTTCTCAATCTTCCTAATGCTGCAAACTTTAATACAGTTCCTCAGCCCAACACAAAATTATTTTGCTGCTACTTCATAACTGTTAATTCTGCTACATTTGTGAATTGTAATATAAATATCTGATATGCAATCCCTGGGAAAGGGTTATCTAACCCCCAAGAAAGGTGAGCCACACCTTTCTTGCCCTAGAGGCTAAAGGGTCAACAAGGGAAATTTAAAAGACAACTATTTACCAGGCAGTGGTGGCGCATGCCTGTAATCCCAGGACTCTGGGAGGCAGAGGCAGGCAGATTTCTGAGTTGGAGGCCAGCCTGGTCTACAGAGTGAGTTCCAGGACAGCCAAGGATATACAGAGAAACCCTGTCTCGAAGGGAGAAAAAAAAAAAATCCAAAAAAAAAAAAAAAAAGGACAACTATTCTATTGTAGTGGTTGGTTGCACACAATTGTCAGCATTCATCAAAATATTTATATTTATTTAGAAAAAAGGAAATAAAGGCTGTTTTGCAGTATACAAATTAACCTCATCCTAAAAATTTAAATGACAGAAAATAATAAACTCCTAATTTTTTCAGTCACATGTGGTGATTCATGCCTGTAATCTCAGCTCTTAAAGGAGGCTGAGGCTGAGGTGTGGTGGTGCATGCCTGTAATCCCAGCACTCTGGGAGGCAGAGGCAGGCGGATTTCTGAGTTCAAGGCCAGCCTGGTCTACAGAATGAGTTCCAGGACTGCCAGGGCTATACAGAGAAACCCTGTCTCAAAAAGACCAAATCCAAAAAAAAAAAAAAAACAACAAAAAATATATAAAAGTATTTTAGAACACTGTGTTTCAAGTCCCTGATTTACAGGAATCCACTGACAAGATAATTAAGTATGCCACCTAGAATTCCCATTGGTTTATTATGTCTAGTTAAGGCTCTTTTCCTCCTTTTACCATTTTGACGTTCCAAGGTCCTGAAGTATACATCTTGTACAAAGTACACACACAATCGTTCATAGGAGGAAAACTTTCAAACGTTCAAAATACACAAAAATGTAGCTAATGTCCTTCCCAACTTTTGGCAGTAAAATGGGTGGGTGGAGTCTAAGTATATGCAGATTTGTAGAGTGTGAAAGGGGATCAATAAACTGGGGTTCTGTGGTTTAGACCTGGAACTATAGCTACCCAGGAAGCTAAAAAGGAGAAATGCAAGTTCAAAGCCAGCATGAATTAGAGTGAATTCAGGACCAGCCTGGACAACTTACTGAGACTGCGAAAGAAGGGGGAAAAGGGCATCAGAGCAAAGCTTTATGCCCCGCCCCCACCCCTGAAAATGCCTACTATACTACAAAGTTCTAGGCTCAATTTAATACAACCAAAATCAATTACTAATATGGAGATACTTGCTTGTGAAATAACTTAAAAAAAAATAAAAGGCCACCAAAAGATTGCAAACCAACTTTACAGGAAGTCAAACTGATTATATTGTACTACAGAGTGCCATAAAATACAATAAAAGAAATGGTTCTCTATTATCTACATACACCATGAAGAATAACTTGAAACAATCACTTTTCAATGTGCAAAGAAAAACTGCTTAATCTGTAGTACCTAAAAAGTGTGCTGAAAACTCGTGAGAACTGAAACTTTTCCATAGTGCAGGGATTCGCTACATACTAATCAACTTTTTATCTAGGCAGGAGAGTATTTTTAAGTCCATCCCTTGGGGCACAGCTAACTGTATCTGCAATCCTGCAGAGAAGGTAACCACTGGCTTTCAGTAAGAAGTATCTCTTCACACACTGCTTGAATCATTTGTCTGACATCATGTTTTAAACCTGGATCACCAACAGTCAGTTACAAGCTAACAGGTCATACTAAAGCCTTCAACAGTCACTCTTACTACTTAGCTGGCCACCAGAAGAAATTTTACAATCAAAATTTGCAAAACAACATTTTAAAAAAACATATCAATCATTCTTTGTCAATGAGCTACTGCCTGTATTATAACCACATGACAAATCACATCCATACAGCTAAGCAGCAAGCTAAAAAGGGAAAAAACCTAAACACTGAAAAATTAGGAAATCGTTAATACCAAATAAAATCCTCTGGAATAAAGGAGCCACTGAAAGAAAACCTGTGAGAAACCATTTTAAGTACATACAATACTCATGTACTAGAAGAGGGCCTTCATAAAAATAGCCAGGACTCTCAAACATTTGAGATGCTGGCTTGGAGAGTGACTGACAGACAACAGCTGAGGAGGTTTTGTATTGATTTGTTAAGATTCTCGCACACTTTGGGGGGAAAAGGAAACAAGAAGGCCGTTACTGTGGAAAACTGTTCGGCCTTCGTGTTCTGCTTGGTGCCCCCTCCCCCTTTTCTAATAGAAGCGCCTTACAAATTCCTCCACTCTAGAATCCTCTTTCTGTCTCCGAAGCCAGACTCCACAGCAATGCACGGCCTCTTCTCAAAGGAAACAAAAAGAACCTCGTGGAAGAGGACTTGGGGGGTGGGGGGACCAAAAGCCACCTTCCCAGGGGCGGTGAGGAAACGCGGCCCTCCCACCTGCCCTCGCTTCACCTTTGAACCCTTCCTTCAGAATTCGCTTTTCTCCCAGGCCCAGGGGCGCAGGGGCCGCCCGCTCCCCAGGCCGCAGGCACCCCCGGTCCCGCCGCCCGTCCGGGTTTCCACGCGGGCGCCATGGGTTCGCAGGGCCCCCGGGGCAGCACCACACCGGGGAGGCCTCGGAGGCCGCCACTACGCCGCGGGCGGGGCGCAAAGGAGCCTGGCGGGCCCGGGCCGCCGAGGGGTCGCGGGGAAGCTGCCCGCCTCCGTCCGCGGCCCCCGACCCCGCCGGGCCTCGCCGGAGCGCCCGCACCACAGCCCGCCGCTCCAGCCCGCCCGCCCGCGTCCCGGAGGCCTCGACCCAGGACGCTCCCGGGAAGGAGGCAAGCCAGCACCCGCCGCCTTGTTTCCAAACATAACGGAGCCCGGGCCCCGAGACCGTTAAACCGCGCCGAGGGCAGAGGCCAGCAGCACGGACCAGCTGCCCCCCGCCGCCACCTGCCACCGCTGCTCGGCCCCCGGGGTCCCCCGGCGCCCCTTGACCCCGCTCCCGATGCCCAGCTCCCATCCCCGGCCGCCCCGCGGCCCGTACCTTGTAGAAAGCCCCGTTGGAGCCGCGAACCTCCACCGTCAGCTCCGCCATGTTGGAACCGCAAAGGCTGCTGGGAAGAGATTCTAGAAACTTTCCAACGCGAGGGGAGGAGGGGGGAGGGGCGAGCGCCGCGGGGGAGGGGCGGGCGGGAGGGCGGGACGCTCCCGGCCCGCTCCCGGGCTCTCCGCTAGCGGCGCCGCTCTACGCGGGTCCTTGGGCGGCTACCCTGCGGCGGGCCGGTCCGCCCACGCCCACGCCCGCGCGGCCCGCCTCGCGCACAATGAGTGAGGCGGACCCGCCCGGCGCGCCACACTCGCCCCAGGATCCGCGCGGCCGCCGACGCTCCCGACAGGATGCTCCCGTCAGGAGCCGCGGCCTGGCGGGCGCTCAGGCTCTTCTAGAGCGCATGGCCGGCCGACGCTCTCAGAAGTCTCCCCTCACGGGGCCTCGGGCCCTCCCATGGAAGAGCCTTTCCCAGGACGAGCCGGGGGAACGCCGCTGGGACTCGGTGTTTCTCCCGGGCCTCGCCCCGCGCGAAGGCAGCTCACCCGCCTGTCTCCGACTAAGCACGGTTGCCTTAATACGCTATTAAAGGCTCGGGAAACCTAAGCTAATTTTGCGGGGGATTTTGTTGGAGTCGCAGTTCTCAAGCCCGAGTTGGCCTTGAACCCACAGAGCTGCCTCTGGCCATCTGAGTGCTGGGGTTACTTTTAAAAGATTTGATTTTAAACAATGGGAAAGTGTATCCCCACACACACACACACACCATATGTTACACCTGAGTTTTGCACATAGGATCCAAGAACCTTTGGATTGTGTGTTTGTGACTTTTCTAGAAACTCCACCAGCTCTAAAAGCATTGTGGCACTAACACTTAGTTTGATAAGTTAATGCCAACTTCTGGAAGCAAGGCTTTTGGAAATAGTACTTAAAGAATTCATTCGTATGTGCATCTTTACGCGACTGTTTTCAACGAAGCTTGATGTATTCGTCTGCTTTATTTGGAGCTCACTGTTTAACAGAGCTAGCCTCAAATTCACCACCTGCCTCCCACCTCCAGGTGCCAGTTGGGCTAACAGGCTTGTGTCCCTGCTCAGTTCCCCACAGTTACCTGTTACTCTGAGACAAAAGTCTCACTAAGCAGCCCAAGACAGCTTTCAATTGACCTACCATTCTCTTGTCCCAACCTCCAGAGTGCTGGCTTTGCTGGTGTGAGCTCCCACTGCCCAGCACCTTGGTTTTTATAAAGTACATTTCCTTTATACAAAATTAGCCCATTTGAAAATGTACAGTTCAGCATCTATCAGTATGGTCAATATAAGACATTTTCATTATAAACAACAATAACTAATAAATAAAATAGATAAATAGAGCCGGGCAGTGGTGGTGCATGCCTTTAGTCCCAGCACTTGGGAGGTAAAGGCAGGCAGATTTCTGAGTTCGAGGTTCGCCTGGTCTACAGAGTGAGTTCCAGGACAGCCAGGGCTACACAGAGAAACCCTGTCTTGGAAAAATATAAAATTTAAAAATTTAAAAAAATAGATAAGCAGATAAATAAAAAACACTTGTGCTTGCTGTTGTTCCCCCAAATCACCTGAATTCCTCAAATTCGAGGAAACCGCCCATCTGTTTTCTATGTATAGATTTGCGTAGCTCGATCTCACATATGAGTGGAATCATGATGTGAGGGCTTTTGTGATTGACTACTTTCGTTTAGAATATTATTTCAAGGCTCGTGGTATAGCAGATATGACTTAGGTATCCTTTTTTGTCACAGTATTACACCGCATAAGCATACTGCACTATCTTGCTGCTGTATTTTTTTAGTATGTTTGAGGGTCTGATGCAGAGGATTGAAACAAGGTCCGTACCATAGCCATATATACTCTGTCACTGAGCTACAAATATCATGTCTTTAGCCCTTTATTTGTTTCGCATTTGGAGGTCCGTGCTTGTAATTTTGTGGAGAATACAAGAGGCTCAGGAATCCAAGGTTATCCTCAGCTACTTTACAAGTTCCGAGTCAGCGACCTCCACTGTTAGCTGGGTCAAATTCTCGTTTAGCTGTTAAAAGTAACGCTGCCAGCGTAGGTGCCCAGTGTAGTGGTGAACACCTTCAATTCTAGTTCTCAGAGGACAAAGGCAAGAGGATCTCTGAACTCAGGGCCAGCCTGCACTACATATCAAGTACCAGGACAGCTAGAGATACATATTTCCTGTCTCAAATCAAAAAGCTGGAGCAGGAGAGATGGCTCAGCAGTCAAGAACACGTGCTCTTGCAAACAGCTGGGGTTTGAGTCCCAGCAGCATGGCAACTTATAACCCGTATATAACTCCATTTCTAGGATATCCAACACCCTCTTCGGATCTACAGATTAACATGTGGGCACAGACCTGCGAGAACAGATGTGTACTGTTGACATACCATGCCAATTACTCCGAGGCCTCAGGCCCATGGTACAATTTGGTCAAGCTTACCCATATAGGCCAGGCTCAAGAAGACTGGCAAAAGTGTTCATTACTTGGTCACAGCACTGCTATGAAAATTCATGCTTCTGTTTTCAAAGTTCATCTCTTTTGGTTGTATACCAAGAAACCCACTTACTAACTCCTATTGTGATAACTCAGGGTTTAACCATGTGAGAAGTTGTCACACTTTTGCGAAGTGGCTCCATGCTTGGCCACCTGCAGGCAGCGTGTCCTCTGACTTTGCTTTAGGAAGGTCCCCCTTCCCATTTCTTTCTCTCTCCCTTCCTTTTTTTTTTTTTTTTTCTTTCTCGAGACAGGGTTTCTCTGTATAGCCCTGGCTGTCCTGGAACTCACTCTGTAGATCAAGCTGGCCTTGAACTCAGAAATCCGCCTGCCTCTGCCTCCCAAGTGCTGGGATTAAAGGCATGTGCCACCACGCCCGGCTCCCTTCCCTTTTCTTCTTTTGGATGTTGCTTGTTTGTTTGGAATAGAACTCCATAAAGCTCTAATTGACCTAATCCAAAGGATTCTGGATGGTCAAAACGTCGAAAAATAAGAGTTGGTCTTCATTCCTTGTATACTGAAAGTATTTTAATGTAGACTCCAGCCAACGTTTCACTACTCCTTTTAGGTAGAGTGGTTTTCATTTAAAAACTGAGCTTATCTAGCATCTAGTGAGCCTGTGAGTTCACGGTGCTGACAGAAGTCAGGATGTAAGCCCTTCGTCTCCTGCTCCCGACAGTCATGTTGGTAATTGTTGCTCCTGTACTCATGTTTACACTGACATGTGGCGTAAATTGGAAACAACGTCATCGTTTACTATTATTATTTTACTGTGCCTGCATGTGCACACGTGAGAACGTATGGAAGAAAGTTCAGAGAACAACTTTATGGAGTCAGTTGTCGCCTTCCATCTTTAACACAGGTGTCAGGGATTGAGCTGGGGTCTCCAGGCAGCAAGTTTTCCGACTGAACCTTCTTGTCTGGGGGTACCGGGTGGCTCATATCATTGTTTCTCCTGTGGCGCTACAAACCCCTTCAGCTTCTTGGGTCCTTTCTCTAGCTCCTCCATTGGGGACCCTGTGCTCAGTTCAATGGCTGGCTGAGAGTGTCCCCCTCTGTATTTCTCATGTACTAGCAGAGCCTCCCAGGTGACAGCTATATCCGCCTCCGGTCGGAAAGCACTTGTTGGCATCCACAACAGTGTCCGGGTTATGTAACTGTATATGGGATGGATCCCTAGGTAGGGCAGTCTCTGGATGGTCTTTCCCTCAGACTCTGCTCCAAACTTTGTCTCTGTATCTCCATTCTTATCTCCTTGTACAAAGATCTCTGGATTATTTCTGCTCCAACAGTCTGATGTGCTGGGGAGGCATTTCACTCTGGCACGTCCTACTGGTCCATCATGACTCATGGAGACCTCCTTTTCTCTCCATCTTCCCCTCAACGCTCATACGTACTCTTCTGCCCCTCTCTCCTCTCTCTTCTCTCTCTTTCTCCTTGTGGTCCCAGCCCCCAGCTCCCAACCTCCCTCTATTTCCCCCAGTAATTGGCTGTTGCCAATTTTACTTAACCAACAGTTTTAAACTGGGGAGCAAGATTTACCAACAAAGGGTGGTATATGTGAGGATCTGCTCATCTTGGAGCAACCAGATCTTGGGGGACTGAAGCAGAAATTTCCGTTTTCTTTGGAGACTCAGTTGTGTCATGTGATGTTTTTCTGGAAACTATCTTATGAGAGGATGTCTTTTTTGTTGTTGTTTGTTTTGTTTTTTGTTTTATTTCGAGACAGGGTTTCTCTGTATAGCTCTGGCTGTCCTGGAACTCTCTGTAGACCAGGCTGGCCTCGAACTCAGAAATCCGCCTGCCTCTGCCTCCCAAGTACTGAGATTAAAGGCGTTGGCCACCACCACCCAGCCTTGAGAGGATGTCTTGCTGAGAACAGACACATGGTGTTTTTCTGGAAGCAGCCTGGAAAAAGGGCATGTGAGGTTTTGCTAGAGCAGACACTTGAGAGAACGTGTGATGTTTGGAAACGGTATAAATATAACCCAACAAACGGTGGACCACACCGTGTGGTTTTGGTTCACCTTGCCACTTTTGGCTAACACTGGTCTTCTGTGATGACACGGTAGCATTGGTTTGCCTTGTCTCCTTCACTGGTCATCATTTGTTGTGACTTCATAGAGAGAAACGGACCAATAACTTCTGGTGGTGTTCCAGTTTCTTGCCACGTTTGGGGGACTTGGACTGATCGGCAGAGCCTCTCCTTCTCTTCTGAATAGAATGGCTGCTGCTGATTCCTGTAAGCTGAACTGCTGTTATTCTGGCAACAAAGGTTGGGATCGCCCCAAAGAGCTGTTTCTAAACAGGTCCACAGCCTCCTTTGCCTTATTAGCCTTTCCTTTCCACTGCCTCTGGTGGGTGGTAGGCTAGAAGCGGGGGTTAAAGCATTTAAGTTCCCTTATTAAACTAGGTTTTGAAAAATATAGTCTGCAGGGTACAGAATTTTAACATTTGAATACAAGTGGCATCAGACCAACCCCTGCCCAAATAGTTTCCAATGTGTGAAAATAAAAGGCCTGGAAATTTTAGTCCCTAAAACAACAAGGAAATGCTTTTACAAATGTGTCCAAGGAGAGGGCCAAGCTGCTCCCACAGCAGCAGTCAAGTCTGGCAGTGATGTCTATGTGGTCGGGCTTTAGAGTCGTGAAAGATTCCGGAACAAGAGGGTTGTGAAATCTTTCTCTAAGGCAGTGGTTCCCAACCTGTATGTCTCGACCCCTTTGGAGGTCCAACAGCCCTCTCACAGGAGTCACCTAAGACCATTGGAAAATACAGATGTTTACATCACAATTCATAGAGTAGCAAAATCACAACTACGGAGTAGCAATGAAAATAATCTTGTGTTTGGGGGTCACCCCAACATGAGGAACTGCATTAAACCATCACAGCATTAGGAAGGTTGAGAACCATTTGCTCTAAGACCAGGTATGAGGCAGGAGAGTACTTCTGTGGAGGTTCTGAGAGGTCAGTTCATGAAGCTGTGAAATTAAAGCCTAGATTGTATGGGAGACCCCATGATGTTGGAGATGCCAGAGCCATGAGACATCTACCAAGAAGAATGGCACACAGTGGGCAGAAGCAGTCCGAGAGAGAAGTGTTACATCAGTAAAGCCTGCAGGACAGAGCCAGCTAGGCCCTTTCACACTGGACATAGAGCTTCAGGATTTGGTGTTTGCCCTGCTGGGTTTTGGTCTTGCTTTCATCCAGTATTTTCCCACAATGCCCACTTTCCTCCATTTTGGAATGGTAATATAAATTTCATGCCATTTTATGTTGGAAGTATGTAATTTGCTTTTTGATTTTGCAGGAATTAACTCAAGGCAAGACACTTGGACTTTCAAACAGTGTTGAGACTGTGAAAGACTTTTGAGGACTTTAGAAGTTGGACTAAAGGCACTTCTTATTATGATGTAGTCATGGGCTTATGGAGGCAAGGGAGTGGAAGGCAATTTGAATGAGAATGGCCCCTAGGGCACCTATGTCTGAATACTTGGTCCTGAGTCAGTTGCACTATTTGTGAAGGATTAGGAGGTGTTGCCTTGTTGGAAGTGTGTGTCTGCTGGTGGGCTTTGAGTGCTTACATGCTCAGACAATAATCACAAGGCAGCCGGGCGGTGATGGTGATGGTGTAATCCCAGCACTTGGGAGGCAGAGGCAGGCAGATTTCTGAGTTTGAGGCCAGCCTGGTCTACAGAGTGAGTTCCAGGACAGCCAGGGCTACACAGAGAAACCCTATCTCAAAAAACAAAACAAAACGAAACAAAACAAATATAATCACAAGGCAGAGAGAGAGAGAGAGAGAGAGAGAGAGAGAGAGAGAGAGAGAGAGAGAGAGCTACCTTGGAATTTTGTGGGCTTTGAAACCTCAAAGCCCACGCCCAATGACACATCTCCAACATGCCAACATGGCCCCACCTTGGAATCCTCAGTTTCACCAACTTTAGAATAAGCATCCAAATATATCAACTATGGGAACCATTCTCACTCAGAGCAGCACCTATGCTGTTGCAGCTAGTTTTCCCCTGCCCACCCCAACTCATAGTGTGTCTTAAGACAGAAACAGCTACTGCTCCAGCACCATGGCTGCCTGCTACCATGCTCTCCTCTATGATGGTCATAGATTCAGGCTCTGAAATGTAAGCCACCAGGAAGCTTCTTTATAAGTTGCCTTGTTCATAGTGTCTTACCACAGCAATAAAAAAGTTAACTAAGACAGCTATGTAGACAGAGTCTGTCTTAGTCAGGGTTTCATTGCTGTGAAGAGACCCCATGACCATGGCAACTCTTATAAATGAAAACATTTAGTTTGGGCTGGCTTACAGGTTCAGAGGATTAATATGTTATCATCATGGTGGAAAGCATGGTAGCATCCAGGCAGACATGGTGCTGGAAAAAGAGCTGGGGTTTTTTACATTCTGGAGGCTACCAGAAAGAGACTGGATGTGTTTTTACACTAAGCATGACTTGAACATTTAAGACCTCAAAAGCCTCGCCTCCACACTTCCTATAACAAGGCCACACCACCTCCAGTAAAGTCACACCTCCAAAGTGCCATTGCCTATGGGCCACCAATTCAAAAACTCAGATCTACAGGGACCAAACCTATTCAAATCACCACAGAGTCATACATTTAAATTTGGTGAGGTCTATTTTTTTTTTTTTGACAGATCTGGCCAAGTTGCTCAGGCTGGCCTCAAGCTGAAACTTCTTCACCCTCCTCAATGCTTGAATCACAGGCATATGCCCTGCACCAGTGACATAGGTCATCTTTTTTATCATCTTCAAAAGGTGATATTAAAATGAGAAATTCAATATTAAAATGATAAAAGCTACAAAACAGAACACATATTTAAAGAGTATGTGTATATGTATGGAGGGTGTGGGTGTTTATGTGTGTGTGTGTGTGTGTGTGTGTGTGTGTGTGTAGCTGGGAATTGACATTTCTTTCTTTTTTTTTTATTGGATTTGTTTTTTTTTCAAGACAGGGTTTCTCCGTGTAGCCCTGGCTGTCCTGGACCTCACTCTGTAGACCAGGCTGGCCTTGAACTCAGAAATCCACCTGCTTCTGCCTCCCAAGTGCTGGGATCAAAGGCATGTGCCACCATTGCCTGGCGGACTTGGGAATTGATATTTCTAAATATTGACAGAATATGAACTATAGTTGACAAACATGTTTTTGGTTGGTTGGTTGGTTGTTTTTTTTTGTTTTTTTTTTTTTTTTTTTTGATTTGGTTTTTTCGAGACAGGGTTTCTCTGTATAGCCCAGGCTGTACTGGAACTCACTCTGTAGACCAGGCTGGCCTTGAACTCAGAAATCTGCCTGCCTCTGCCTCCCAGAGTGCTGGGATTACAGGGGTGTGCCACCACCGCCTGGCTGACAAACATGTTTTAAAATTTCTGCCTTGTCTAATTTTTTTTTTTTTTTTTTGGTTTTTTTGAGACAGGGTTTCTCTTTGTAGCCCTGGCTGTCCTGGAATTCACTCTGTACACCAGGCTGGCCTCGAACTCAGAAATCTGCCTGCTTCTGACTCCCAAGTGCTGGGATAACAGGCATGTGCCACCACGCCCGGCTTTCTAAATTTTTGCATTGAACATACCTGGTTACCAGAAGATAAGAAAATTTCATTTTCAAATTCTATACCAGGGAAAATTTGGCAGCCACTAGAGATAAACTTACAGAAAACATTTTCGCTGAGTGGGAGTGTAACTCAGTCAATAGGACAAAGCCCTGGATTCAATCCCCAGGACCACACAAACGAGGCATGATGTCATATGACTCTAAATGCCAAAAATCTGGAAAGAGAGTCAGGCAAGGGTACCAGAAGTTCAAGATTATCTTGGTTATACAACCAGTTTGAAACCGGTCTAGGCACCATCAATCTCTGTCTCAAAATGTAGAAAAGAATCAAGAAGAGTGGTCATAATGCCGGGCATTGGTGGCACACGCCTTTAATCCCAGCACTTGGGAGGCAGAGACAGGCAGATTTCTGAGTTCAAGGCCAGCCTGGTCTATAGAATGAGTTCCAGAACAGTCAGGGCTACACAGGCTGTCTCAAACCCCCCCCCTCAAAGAGGGGGGGAGTGGTCACAGGGGAGAGAGCAATATTTTAACTCATACAATAAAACTCCAATCACCTAACTATATGAAACCGACTGCCAAATGCTTTGCATGGAGCCTGTTTGCATAGGGAGTATATACAACCACTGAAGTGTGCTGTAAAAACTTCCACAGGGGTGATTGTGTAGCTCAGTGAGTGGTAGCACTCACCTAGTCTTGGGTTCATTCCTGCACCAAGGGGCATGGGAGCTCGGACCCAAATGTTAACTGTGGTCTATTGGAGCAGTACCATTATAATTAGTTTTTCGTTGTGCTTTCTTGTGTTCTCCAAGTTTTCAACACTAAAGGATAGCACTATAAAAACAAACAAATAAATATAAAAATTAGTCCTATTAATTTTTTTTTTAAATTGTACATTAAGCTGAACTCACGGTGAGATTAAGCAAACATTGTAGGCGACACCCCTGCTTTGGACCAAACCCCTGTACTGGGCCACACGGAGAAGCTGACAACCGCATTGGAATCACCCTCCATGAAGTTCCATGCCTTTAAACCAAAGCTAAGTTGTTGACTGACTCATTCAGAAGCCAAGAGGCCACATTCTCCAGAGCCTGGAAGGGGGTGTCTCTGTTTCAATTGTGACCTTTAATGTTTATGGAAGGAAGCCTGGAATAATTTGACGCCCAAGTGTCATTTGTTTGTTTAGTTGGCTGGCTTTGTTTTAATCCCTCTGTCACCATCCCAGGAGGGAAATGACTGAACTGACTGATCTGTTTGTGCTTTGTCTCTGCTCTCTCCACACCTCTGTCTCTAAGACAGCTCGCTCGCTGGCGCAGCTCATCACATACAGCAATTACCGTAATTTACAGAACCAAGTAATGGTTCCCAATTCTAAAATCAATAAAGGCAAGGGAGGACTGAAGACTGTGCGCCATTGGTAAAGTGCTTGCTGTGCAAACACAAGGACACGAGTTCAGATCCCACCACTGCTGTAAAAGCTGAGCACGGTCATGAATGCCTGTAGTTCCAGCACTGGGGAGTCAGACACAAAAAGGATGCCTGGGGTCTGCTGCCCCGTGAGCACAGTCCAACCACTGACCTAGTCTAGGTTCAGTGCGGATCATGTCTCAAAAACTAAACTGGGCCAGCAGGACGATGGCTCAGTGAAAGCGCTTGCTGCCAAAGCCTGAAGACCAGAGTCTGAACCCTCAGTGGAAGGACCGACCCCTGCCATCTGTCCTCTGTCCTTTCCATGTGTGCTGTGGCACGTGTGAGCCTCCGCCATATAGCGTACACACTCAGCAATAAAAAAAGAAGTGGGAAACATTTAAAGAGGAAATCAGATGTCAACTCAAAGACGTCACACGCAAAGATGATCGTAGTGATGGTGGTGGTGGTGATGATACAACCCAACTTTAAACTCTTTGTGGTCATTTTTCTCTACGTGTGTCTAAACCTAGGGTTACCACAGACAAGTACTTAGCACCCAAGTACTATGTACTACCATCCCCAGATCATTTTCCTTTGCTACCTAGATACACAACTCAATAAACACAACACTAGGTTTTGTGACACCAGCTTTGTGACAGTATTTTAAGTTGTCTTAACAAAATGTTATTTGAAATGTTACAGAAGATGGGGGTATTGCGTTCTTCACTTCTGCAAAAATGAAAGAATACTTGCCGGGCAGTGGTGGCGCACGCCTGTAATCCCAGCACTTGGGAGGCAGAGGCAGGCGGATTTCTGAGTTCGAGGCCAGCCTGGTCTACAGAGTGAGTTCCAGGACAGCCAAGGCTACACAGAGAAACCCTGTTTCGAAAAAAAAAAAAAAAAAAAAAAAAAAAAAAAAAGATACTACCCACTACCTTGGTTTTAAATCTTCCCAAAGTGGTATACTTGAAAATAAATTAAACTTGTCTAATTGAAACTACTGCTTTGTCCTTTGCAAAAAGCTAATCAATGGCTGGAGAGGATAATTTAAAATAGGCACTTCAACAGGATCGACCCCCTGACCTTCAGAATGGGAGGGAAGGTCCCTAGAGACTAATTGCATGAACACTGTCCACCTTGTGATTCAGTGAGCTTCTGGGTTGGTGACAGGTGAGTGCAGAGTGTTGGGAGCATGGTGTGCCCACTTACCAGGCCACCTGTCATTTTTCTAGTTTGGATTGTGTGTGGCTATTATTAGCATGAGCGTCAGTCCTCCGAGGTCTGGTTATTTAACAGAGAAGCTGGGATTCGCTTAACAAGTGCACAGCCTTCCTTCACTGTTTCCATCAAAATCTATTCCAAAGTCAGGCATGACTTGTTCACAGTTTTAATCTCACAGAGGCAGAGTGGTCTCTGAGTTTGTGGCTAGCCCTAGTCTGTACAACAAGTTCCAGGCCAGTTAGGGCTACATAGTGAGATCCTGTCTTAAAATTAATAAAATAAAATAAAATAAAATAAAATAAAATAAAATAAAATAAAATAGCCGTCCAGTGGCCATGGACAAACTGGGTTTACCTGAAAGGGGGACTGGAAATGAAAAGGAGACTGTGGGGGTGGGGCAATGGGGGGGGGAGAATGAAGCCAAGACAAGGTTCTAATCAAGGCTCCAAGTTTAATATTCTGCACTGCATTTACACAAGGCAAGCCCACAGACCCCACCCTCTGTTTCAGCTGGATTATGTTGCAAAGCAAGGCCAGGCAGTCCATTCTTCTAAATTCCTGTGGGAACTTGCATGGGCAATCAAGGGGGATGACTCCATCTAAGGCACTTACAACCAAGGCAAGTGACTCCAACAAGGTCAATAAGGTCCTTTGTGGCAGACACTCAAGACTGGGAAGGGCCTGCTCAAGACTGGGAAGGCCATAAAATAAAATAAAATATATTCTCTAGCGAGAACAAAAATTTAAGCATAAAAATAATCATGGATAGTGTACAAATAGACACAGGCCTATAGTACCCCTGAGAGGCTGGAGAGATGGCTCAGCAGTTAAAATCACTGACTGCTCTTCAAAAGGTCCTGAGTTCAAATCCCAGCAACCACATGGTGGCTCACAACCATTCATAATGAGACCTGACGCCCTCTTCTTGAGTGTCTAAAGACAGCTACAGTGTACTCACATATAACAAATAAACAAAATGAACAACAATTTTGAATCTGCAGGTATCCCAGCACCCCACAGTAAGCAGGAGGCATTTACATGTGATTTATATACACTGTCCTTTATATTTATACCTTTTTTAATTACATTTATTTTTGTTGGGGGGCAGGTGCAGCATATAAGGCATTTGTAGGTGTCAATTCTCTTCATTCACCGTGTGAGGGGAACTCAGGTCTTCAGGCTTGGCACGGCTTGTCAGGCATCCACCTGAGAAAACAACTCAGACATAGGTTTGAGCCCATAAAAAAATCTTTATTAGCCAGTTGGTGACTACCCGGGGAACAGTGGAAGCCAAGACGCAAGGTTAGCGCCTTTAGAGAGCCTCTCAGAACTGTGGACTTGGATGAATTAGGTCTTCGTTTTCATTTTGGCAGCTGGGGTTGTCTACTCCATGCTGAGTTTTACGCCCTGAATGGTGTTTCCATCCTGGAGTCAGATGTACTACATAAGGTCCTGGGGCCTCCTGGGGTCTGGGTAGCTATTGCAGTGACAAGCACCTGTGTAACTAGCTGCGGAGCCATCCACAGCCCCAGGCTGTGGGCAGAGATGCAAACCATCTCTATGGAGGATGCAGTCACCATTTGCATATAATCGCTATGCAAATAAGGAGTTGTTCCGGGATCTTGCTTTGAGAATATTGACAAGAAAGTTTCTGCAGATCCCAGTTCTGACTCAGTTATTTCTGAACTGAGGTTTATCGAGACCACATGGTCTCATAGATGTAGAGGTCCAGGTATATGTGTAATCATTTTTCTTAATAATTCTTGGGATTAAAACCAACACCTTGTACATGTAAACACAAATCTTACTGAAGTAGAATAAGGTACAAAAGGCCAATTATTGGATGTTGATTTATCGCTCTCTTTAGTTACTTGAAACACTGTTTCTACTGCCTATTTGCCAAGCCCGACTGACTTCACTTGCTACCTGGATCAGAATGACCCGGGGAGACAGCTGAGACAATGGGCTGTTGCCCTTGGCAACCTGCCGACTGCCCTGTGAGCTTCTGTACCTTCATGCTTGCTCGCCCTCCCTACCTTGAGGTTTTAGAGTAATTGCTGTAACATCACTATTATTTGGGGGAGATCTCAGAAATCACCCAGAAGCCACTGCTCAAGACTGGACACCTAATATTTTAAACTTAGCACCAGGAGAAAACTTACCATGTGCATAATCCGAAGATGGTGTGGCAATAAAAATAAGCCATATGAAAGAAAAATGGTTAGTCCTTGAAATGTGGTATGATTAGTGCTGTGTACCTACACATGATGTCTGGTGGGTGTGCATGTCACGGCACATGTGCAGAGGTCAGAGGATAACTGTGGCGTTTGTTCCTTTCTTGGAGCTTTGTCCCGGAAGCTCAGATCAACAGCCATCATCAAGTCATCTTGTTGGCCCAAGTGGCTACTTCTTTAATACCTGTGCTTAGTGTGTTATTTTTTTTACGTATGCAGGTATTTTGCCTGAATGTATGCTTGTGCATGCCTGTAATCCCAGCACTTGGGAGGCAGAGGCAGGTGGATTTCTGAGTTCTAGGCCAGCCTGGTCTACAGAGTGAGTTCCAGGACAGCCAGGGATACACAGAGAAACCCTGTCTCGGAAAAACAAAAACAAAAAACAAACAAACAAAGATCTCTTCTAAATCATAATATGCAAAAAAATCTCATAGAAAATTGGAGGAAGGACATAGTAATAGATCATGTTAATGACCAATACACATATTAAAAAGGGTCACCTAAACCTTCAACAGATGGAACACATACAAGACCCTAAGTCCAAAGCTACTTCCTTTCTGATTGATTAAAATTCTAAAAAGATGTACTGATACACAAATGAATACTTTTACTGAGCATCTCTGAAGATGTATTTTAATTGCTCTTGCTATTTAAACCATTAATGCAACTTGTAAGCATTTACCCTACGTATGTACTCAGTAGGTTTATGAGGCCTTTTCTTGGTCAGAATAATCTTGCAGTCACAATTGATAAGGAAGGAAGCACCAGAGAGGGAAAGAGAGGGAGGGACGAAGGGAGGGATCAAACAGCCTGACTCTGGCCGAGGAGAAATTCAAACAAGCTTATCCCAGGGGTGCACATGTCAAAATGCAGTGTTCACAGGTGCAGCAGTGGCAAAGAGTAGAGAAAACATATTATACTTACAAAATAAGTTTATTAATATAATCGAGTGATACACCCCAGTTAAAAGGAAAGGAATAGCCAGGCAGTGGTGGTACACGCCTATAATCCCAGCACTCTGGGAGGCAGAGGCAGGCAGATTTCTGAGTTCGAGGCCAGCCTGGTCTACAGAGGTCTACAGAGTGAGTTCCAGGACAGCCAGGGCTACACAGAGAAACCCTGTCTTGAAAAGCCAAAAAAAAAAAAAAAAAAAAAGGAAAGGAATAGAGCCACAGGTGAACAGGCACTGGGATGTGGCACAGAGCTGCTCACAGCACTTTGCAGTTTTGAGAGAAACAGTGATACCTAAATTATACAAATGACCATTTCAAGGCAGCTCACACGCCCCTTCCCACCCCCCCACCCCCAATATTAGATCAAGCTGCACTCTCTTCAAAGGTTTTTTTTTGTTTTTTTTTTTTTTTTTTTTTTTTTTTTGGCTTTTCAAGACAGGGTTTCTCTGTGTAGTCCTGGCTATCCTGGAACTCACTCTGTAGACCAGGCTGGCCTAGAACTCAGAAATCTGCCTGCCTCTGCCTCCCAAGTGCTGGGATTACAGGCATGCGCCACCACGCCTGGCATGACATTCTTCTAATCTGGAGCCTTAGCCAGTGAAATTTTCTTTTCTTTGGAGTCCCCATTTGTTTATCCACCAATTCATTTTCTGACTTCTACAAAGCCCTTAGACCACAACGGGGGCACACAGTGCACTGTCCGTGGATGCTGCCAACCTCATTCATTTACTCCTTCCTTCCTTCCTTCCTTCCTTCCTTTCTTCCTTCCTTCCTTCCTTCCTCACACTCTCTCTTCCTCTCTCCTCCTCTTCTTCCCTCCCTCCTTCTCTCTCCCTTTCCTCCTCTGCCCGCTTCCCCTCCCCCTGCCCCCCAGTTTATCAAAAAGGTTTCCAGCATCCCAGACTGGCTTTGAACTCTCCTCTTAGCTGAAGATGACCTTGAACTCCTGATCCTCCTGCCTTTGCTGTCTTAGTGCAGAGGGCCATTAAACACCAACAAAACGCTGGGCAGTGGTGGCACACGCCTGTAATCCCAGCACTCTGGGAGGCAGAGGCAGGCGGATTTCTGAGTTCGAGGCCAGCCTGGTCTACCGAGTGAGTTCCAGGACAGCCAGGGCTACACAGAGAAACCCTATCTCGGAAAAAAAAAAACATAAAAACAAAACAAAACAAAAAAACACCAACAAAACAAGTTTGTTTATTTCTAGAGATGTATTTGTTGTGTATGTGTGCCTGCCGGAATGTATGTTGTGTGCTTGCAGGCAGCCTCTGAGGCTAGAAGACGTTGGATGATCAAAGAGCGCCTAGGCCAGCATTTACTGAACACTTACACTTCCTTATTAGTGCAAAGTACTCCTGGTTGTCTTCCTTCAGGTATTAAAATCTTCAGAATGATCCAGCGAATCCACTTTATGATCCAATAACAATTCAGAACGCAACAGTTTCAAACCGCAGAAAATACTAATAATGATTTCAACTAAACGAGTCTCACGCTTAATATGAGTCTAACAGTAAGAGGTTTCCAGAGCTTAGTCATAATTAAAGGCTGACTGGGAGAACACACACAGCAGCTATCTATATGGCTTCATTGAACCCTCTCATTACCTCTTTCGCATAGACATTATTATGCTATATTTTGCAACTCAACAAAGGTATATAGCAAATAAAGAGTCAAATCAGTATTCAACTCAATCTTTCCGATTCCAAAGTTCACGCTCTTAACTGTGACATGACAACATCTTCATGTAATTACAGTTAATTAAGGGGGATCATGAATAAGAGCTAGAGGGGAGGTGCTACTTAAGAGGAAACGAAGAGCAAGTTACTGGAGTGCGAGAATGGGCTTGGGGCATTGCTTAGCCAATTAAGTGCTTACCTAGTAAGCAGGAAACCCTGGATTAGGACCCCTGGTCTTTGAAAGACCAAGTATGGTAGTCCAAGCCTGTTACCAGCAATGAGGAGGCAGACACAAGAGATCCCTGGGGTCGTGGGCCAGCCAACCTAGCCCATCAGAGAAGTCAGGGCTCAGCGAGAGACTGTCTCAAAAATACGGAGAGCAGTGCCTTCTGCGCCTTAGGGATAACATCCAATGTTGACCTCTGACCTCCACCCCCCCATGAAAGGATAAGGCTGCAAGCTAGGAATCCCCCGTGCCTGAGTCTTGGGTGACCCCAAAGGAGCAGAGGTTTGGCCCATTCTTTCCTCCAGAGTCCAGCTGCGAGCCTCGGGCTGGGAGTGTCCCTGGCATCTTTTCCCGTCTTGCCTCTGCGGAGCGACTGTGGCGAGGACGAGCATGGCTGGGGCTGGCAGGATCACTACAGGGTCTGCGGGGGCTCAAGCCTGGGGGTGCTCGGGTCCCCAACACCTACTGCTAGTGGGGGAGGGTGTGCCTTGAATACGTAATCCTGGCCCTGTAACAGGAAATGCGTAATGTAACGCTGTGTGTGACCCTGGCGCGACCCTGTGCATGGCGGCCACGGAAGCGGAAATGACTTAACTAGTTCATCCGGCCTCTGTGGGAGGCTGATTGGTTCTCAGAGAGCGCGGGTTCGGATGGTTTGAACTGATTGGCTTAGAAGCTTGTGGTAGGCAGGTTCTGTTATAAGCCTATAAAAGCCAATCCAATTCTGTCCCCGTGGCTCACACTCTTTTACTCTGCTTGGTAAGACTGTGACCTCCCAGAGCTCTGGAATTAAAATCCCTCTTGCTATTTGCATCAAGACTGTTTCTCCTGTGTGATTGGGGTGCCGGCTTCCGAGGCGTGGGGTGCCCCCGTTTTTTTCTTTCGGGTCTTACACCTCCCCCCCCCAGAGTGATATGATAGTGTGCGTCTGTAATAAGGACTCTAAAACCAGAAACTAAGCCTTAGGAGTGGAAATGGAATTTGTTCAACTCCTCAGCCCCCAAGACGCTCGGCCTTGGCTAGTGGGTCTCAGTCTACACACTTTATAGAGAACACAGCAGACTCTTCCTTCTGGAAAAGTCGCATTTCTCCATTTCAGTTTTTACTTTTATAAAAGAGAATCCTACCAACAAGAGAATCAATTGAGTCTTCGGGTATTTTACAAACCCTTGAAACGTCCATCCCTAACCATCTTTCTGCCCTGTTATCTTGCCATTTCTGAGTCTCTGGAAAGTCGGTGCACATGCCCTGGAGGCTTGGCTCCCTTCCTTCCTGTGGTGCCTTCCACAGGACTGTTTTCCTTGGTGCCGATGCTCCCCTGAAACGCACCATCGCTGTCCCCACAGTGTCGCATTGGGAATTGATACGTCAATATTTTATGTATCCCATTCATTCTGAGCTGGGCTATTTTCATGATAGTCCCTCACGTTCTCTGTGTTATTCATGTATTCATGTCATTTTGTTTTCATATTTATTTACTCATTTTGTTTCTTTGTTATTGCATGTCTAGGCTGACTTTTTTTGTTTTTGTTTTTTGGATTTGTTTTTTTTTTTGTTTTTTTTTTTGTTTGTTTGTTTTGTTTTTTTGAGACAGGGTTTCTCTGTGTAGTCCTGGCTGTCCTGGAACTCACTCTGTAGACCAGGCTGGCTTTGAACTCAGAAATCCAAATGCCTCTGCCTCCCACTAGACTGACTTTGAACTCCCAACTCTCTTTCCTCCACCAGGAATCCCAGGTCTGCCCACCACACCCACATATTCTCTCACTTTTTTTTTCTTTTTTGAGACAAGGTTTCTCTGTGTAGCCTTGGCTCAGAAATCCACCTGCTCCTGCCTCCCAAGTGCTGGGATTAAAGGCGGGCACCACCACCGGCTCTCTCATTCTTTTTTTTTTTTTTTTTTTTTTTTTGGATTTGTTTTTTTCGAGACAGGGTTTCTCCGTATAGCCCTGGCTGTCCTGGAACTCACTCTGTAGACCAGGCTGGCCTTGAACTCAGAAATCTGCCTGCCTCTGCCTCCCAGAGTGCTGGGATTACAGCGTGTGCCACCACCACCCAGCCAGCTCTCTCATTGTTACCATGCTCACTGTCTGGCTGCTGTAATTTTTTTTGTTTGTTTGTTTTATTTTGTTTATTTCTTTTTTTCTTTTCTTTTCTTTTCTATTTTTTTTTTTTTTTGAGACAAGGTTTCTCTGTGTAGCCCTGGCTGTCCTGGAACTCACTTTGTAGACCAGGCTGGCAAACTCAGAAATCTGCCTGCTTCTGCCTCCCAAGAGCTGGGATTAAAGGCGTGTGCCACCACGCCTGGCTTTTTTTTTTTTTTTTTTTTGCTTTAAGTACACACTGAGTGAGGAGGGGGCGTCTCACACAGGGGCAAGCAGCTGGACAGGCAGGGTCAAGATGGCTGCATCACTGAGTTGCTCAGGCATTCTTTTGTTTCAATATTTTTTTTATCGTATTTTTAGATTTAGGAAAACATTTCACCTGCTTTAACTAGTTTGCTTGTTTTTGCTTGCTTGCCTTTCTTTTGTGAAATTTTCATTGTTCTCTGAAAATAATAATAATAATAATAATAATAATAACAATAATAAATAAAAGTTTAGAAGTTAGCCAAAAATATGCACCTGTGATTTCAATACTTGGCAGGAGGAAGCAGGATGGTCTGGTTCAAGCTGACCTGGCTTAAAGGAAACCTTGTCTTTGTTTTGTTTTGTTTTGTTTTGTTTTTGAGACAGGGTTTCTCTGTATAGCCCTGGCTGTCCTGGAACTCACTCTGTAGACCAGGCTGGCCTCGAACTCAGAAATCCGCCTGCCTCTGCCTCCCAAGTGCTGGGATTAAAGGCGTGCGCCACCACCACCCGGTGGAAACCTTGTCACAACAGACAGACAAATGCAGCCAGGGTGACAGCCCACTGCCTAGAGGAACTCATGGGAGCAGGACACATATTGAATGAAGTTTAGCACTTACCCATATGTCTGTAGCCTGCAACTCTAGTGTCCTGGAGGCTGAGGCAGGAGGAGCTGGAGTTCATGACCAGCATGAGCTATTTAGCAATAGCTAGTCTCCAAAGAAAAATAAACCCATACTATTTCTAAAATACTCTTTTTTAAACTTATACTTTTTTTTTTTTTAATGATGATTGGCTTACATTTTCTCATAAAATCCAGTAAGGCAGCTTCTGTAGGAGAAAGGCGCGAGAGCTCAGTGATGACCTCACGTAAGCAGGGTGGATGTTTCACCCTGCTTGGCTTTCTGAAAGTCACATGACATTATGCCTTTTCTGTTTTTTTGCTTTATAAACCGTTTTCAAGGGAGTTGTGAAAATCAAAATATGTTTTTTTTCTTTTCTGCTAATTATCTTCTTAGAGAAAAGTGTGTCTATGTAAGTGGCATTTCTGGAGAACAGCTGTGAACTTTGTTTTCATGACCCTTTATGCAAAGCCCCAGGTTTGGTGCCTACCCTGTAACAAACAACAAAACCCTTAAAACACTAAAAGGTACCTGTTTTCTAGGCAAAAATACTGTGAAAGTTATTGTTTTGTTCCTTATTTATTTATTTGGTTTTCCGAGACAGGGTTTCTCTGTGTATCCCTGGCTGTCCTGGAACTCACTCTGTAGACCAGGCTGGCCTTGAACTCAGAAATCCACCTGCCTCTGCCTCCCAAGTGCTGGGATTAAAGGCGTGTGCCACCTCTGCTTTCAATGCAAAAACATCCACATGAGGACAGAGCCTTTGGAGCTGGGTGAGCACTTCCTGTTCCAGAGTCCCTTTGGAAAGGATTCAGTAATACTCCCACTTTGGCCTCCCAGTTCACAGAGGCTATGTTGAATACCACTATGCCTGGCTTTTAAATATGTGCCTTTCGGTGATATATTTAATAGTGAAAATTTGGTTTGGCCCTTTGTACAAGAGTGTATCACACTTGTACTGTGTGATGGTCTGATGTGTGGCATAGTTTCTGACTGTTTTAAGCTCGTACGTGACCGGGTGACTAAGCATAGGATTGGTCGTGCTGCCGTGCAGGAGACCTCCAACAGAGACAGGCTGTGCTCCACGACAGAGCACAACCCCAGAGTGTGCCCAGAGCAAGGCGCACTCACCTAGACCGAAAGGAGGCCCTGCATTCTTTCCAGGAAAAAGGAAACTGCTCATTTTATTTTTTACTTAAAAAAGAAGGCAGTGAAAAAGGTCGACTATTCAATTAACTCAGAAATCCCAAAGCACAGCGAGGAAAACAAGGAGGAAGGTGGACTCTTGTTACTAACCACTAGCCAAAGAATTCCGGAGTGGCCAATACAACCGGCAAATGTCATTGCTTTGGCTTGGCTTGGCGTAGCTCACTGACTCTGAACTTCTAAACACTTCTTACGGGAGCCAGAGAGATGGATCAGTGGAGAGAGGCACTTTCTGCCCAGCCTCACCATCCAAGGTCAATCCCCAGGACCCCTGTGACAAGGAACTAAATCTCGAAAGTTGTTCTCCAACCTCCTAACGCACATGTGCACCATGGTATATGGGCGCACTCATGGGCACACACACACACACACACACACACACACACACACACACGCGCGCGCGCGCGCGCGCGCGTATGCACACCATAAATACTATGATAAGAAAGCACGTTTTTTCATTTAATTTTACATATTACTATATTACTGTGTGTGCACGTGTGCATGTGTGTGTGTGTGTGTGCGCGCGCATTGGTGCATCTTCAAAAGTACCTGTATCAACTTGGGCAGAACCACAAGTGGACAGGAAACCACTGGGCCCATGCTGGCACCTGCTAGGATAGACCTACCCCCCAATCTAGAATCTGACCAGCCAGGCTTGCCTAAGAACCTGCACGTATGACACGTGCCTGAAAAGCTACAAGATAAACAGGATGAGAAATGTGAGGACGAGGCCAGCAGAGTCTTCGTTGAGAAACAAAGGACACTAGAGACGGCTGTGAGGCTGAAGTGCCCGTGAGGATTGGCAACTCTGTCCTCAGCAAAGTGTATATCTTATAAATCACAAGGACTGTGTATCACATACATATCTTAAATGCAGAGGAAACATGTGGTCTGGTCTATGATATGGACCAAGTTTTTAATTCAATTTACCGGCATTCAGCAGATGTAATGGTTTTCTACAAATAGGATAAACAGGAGAGTAAGTCAAATATTTCATTTCCAGACACGTTAGGCCAGCACTACCTTTTTTTCTTTCATTGTAGAGAAGATGGTCAGACATGCCTTGGGTATTTAGTGCACTTTGTACCTTAAAGCTTTCAATGTTTGTTTCATTTGGGGGATCTCTTACATCAGCAATAAACAGAGTCCCTTTTGTTTAACATCTGATTGCCATGAAATGTTCTTGTCCTATAGAAAGGTCTAGAGCGTATTCTTTTTCTTCCTTCCTCTCTTCTTTCCTTCCTTCCTTCCTTCCTTTTTTTTTTTTTTCCCGAGACAGGGTTTCTCTGTGTAGCCCTGGCTGTCCTGGAACTCACTCTGTAGACCAGGCTGGCCTCGAACTCAGAAATCTGCCTGCCTCTGCCTCCCAGAGGCTTAGGAGCATTTTCAAAGCAACAAATAGCCGGGCGTGGTGGTGCACACCTGTAATCCCAGCACTTGGGAGGCAGAGGCAGGCAGATTTCTGAGTTCGAGGCTAGCCTGGTTTACAGAGTGAGTTTCAGGACAGCCGGGACTACGCAGAGAAACCCTGTCTCGAAAAAAAAAAAAAAAACAACAACAACAAAAATCAAAGCAACAAATAAATAAACATGACTGCTTTCAAGTCTTTGAAAGTCTGTTTTTTTATTGAAAAGGGAAGTAAAAACACTTTATGATAAAATTAAAGATTTACATGGAAAATATTTCAGATAACACGTTAAAATTGACAATTTTCATGGAAAATTATAAAGTGGTAGACATGTAAAACATTGCTAAATTAATTGAAATATGAAATAGAAACATTTTATGATAGAATTGAAGATTTACGTGGAAAATATTTCTGATAAAATTGTAGAAAAATGTAGAAAAACATTAGAATTGAATATTATCATGGAAATTTTTATATAGATATAATAATGGTAGGCATAAAAGTATTCCAAAGTTGACCTTTGGAAGTCTAAACCTGAAGTCAGAGTATATTTCTTCAGGCAATCTAGCACATACATACATCAGTGAGTGAAACTTCCCAACACACATAGCTCTTGGCTTATGAATGCTTTCCTAGTTTTTATTCTTCTTTGTTCTGTTGTACTTTTTCTGATTAAACGTCTGAGATCTGCTAACTAAACTTAGTTGATGGCATGAAGGGGCCAAGACCCGCCATTTGGAGAGCATTGTCATTACAACATTACTAATAACAGTCCTTTGCTGAGCTATGATAACCAGCCCAGTACACCTACATTAATTACTAACAACAATCCTTTGCTTATTGATGATAACAAGCCAAGTACACTCTTACTTTTTAGTTCATTAACATTACAGACAATACAAAACCAAACCAAACCAAAACAAAGAACTCTCCAGGGGCTGGAAATGTAGCTCTGTTGGTAGAGTGATGAATAGTTGGAGTTTATTAAGAAATTTTAAGCCGGGCGTGGTGGCGCACACCTGTAATCCCAGCACTTGGGAGGCAGAGGCAGGCGGATTTCTGAGTTCGAGGCCAGCCTGGTCTACAGAGTGAGTTCCAGGACAGCCAGGACCACACAGAGAAACCTTTTCTCGAAAAAAACCAAAAAAAAAAAAAAAAAAAAAAAAAAAAAAAGAAAAGAAAAAAAGAAAAAGAAAGAAAGAAAGAAATTTTATGTGTGGATTGTAATTAAGCACCAGCATTGAGACAGAAAGCCATTCTAAAAGAAAGCACCCGAGGACGGGGTTCGGTCTTGGCAAGGGAGAGTCACCTGTATTGCATATAGCATATCTATTTGGTGTAGGAGAATGAACTCAGGCCACAGTGTCTCTTAAGCAATCAACATAGTTCTGTGCCACAGTGCAAGACTTTGTATAACAGGATCCCACATTCAAGGAATCTTATCTGAATCTTAGTAAGAAAACTCAGGCCATAGATAAGTGTTTAAACACAACAATCTGCTTATTTACTTCTTATTACTGGGGGAGGGGGTTGGCTCTCTCCCTCCACCTTCCTGTGAGATTACAGGGATAAAATCAAGTTTGTCAACCTTGTACCTACCAAGCCATCTCAAGACTGAACCACTTAAAAACAAACAAAACATTTCACTGAGAGACTTGAGCCGCGTTTAAACTCTTGTAAGAAAATTATTTTATCTCTGAAAGCTTGCTTTCTTTAGCAGGGTGGAATGAAATTCAACCTGGCAGGAAACATTGTTCAACAAATTTCCTTAGACACAAACAGAGAATGTTATCTCCAGCTGCCCTTGTCTGACTCCTTACCTGGCGTTTGTGTTTGCTGGCCCTGAGCATGGGCATGCATTCCTCCAAGTCTCTCAGGCCAGGCTACGGAAGCCTTTACAATTAGCAGCTTGGGAAGACCTGGGGCACCACAGGACACAGGTAGAAACACTAAGGAACATAAACCTGGAATTAACTCAAACAATTGTCGCTGGTTACGGCGGGGGTCCCACCTCCCACCCTGCAGGTGATTTCCACTGTGATTATTGGCCAAAGGGTTTTGATGAAATTTGGAAAACTGATCACTGAATTTTAATATGTGAAATCCACACCTGAAAAGAACAGCTCATGACTCCACAGATGTCTAAAAATACCCTCTGAGGCCTTTGGACCTCGGTTCTCTTACAGCTTTCTTCCCCAGTTGCCAGGTGGAGAGCTGTGGCTGAGGCCTGCTGCTGTGCTAGGAGAGCTAGGAGTGGGTGACCCTGAGCCTTATGTAAAACTTATCATATTTCTGCTTCCTTTCTGCTGAATGACAACGGCTATTTATAGACCACGTAAGAAGCCAAGCCCGGTAGGGTTTTCTTTCAGCCAATAAAAAAATGTAATGGAAGTCTTCCCTGGTAATGAAGCTCAACTGAGGCTTGGTTTGCCTAGAGTGTCGTTGCTTAAAAGAGCCGCTTATGAACCCAACCTTTGAGTCTTGTCGTATGGCTTGGAAATCAGCACCCCCAGATCTGAGTGTGAAGGAGCCAAGGTTGGAGGGGTGCGTCCTGACATCCTGAACAACTGGAACATACCAGTGTGGGAGGGGGGAGGGGAGAAACTGCTCCCAGAGTCAGCTTGCAACTACTACCCAGGACACAGGAGCTGGGCGCTCTGCTCTGAGCTGGGTTCTCAGAATTGTGGGTGCTGTCTGTGCACAGAATGCAGTGCAGGCTCACAGGCGGCGTCTGCAATCACAGCTCTCCTGTAAGCAAGCAGATAAATGGTACTAGCTAACAGAATATTTTGTTGTCTTACCAAAACACTGTGCTTGTGGTTGTGGTTGAGGGTGATGTTGTTTTTGATTCTGTAGAGATACAGACCGCTAGGCATTCAGTTGCACACCTATGCACTCAGCACAGAGGGGCTATAGCAGGAGAATTGTGAGTTTGAGGACATTTTGGTTCAACAGTGAGATTCGATCTCAAAAAAAAAGCATGACTATAGGAACATCTATTATTTGTTGTACTGTTTTGTATAAAGCCTGAAAGTTCAAAGGAGTGTAAGGGCTCATTAATAGTTTAGATGAATACATTTTTTTGGTAGTCCACTATTGGATATTATGTAGTTGTTTAAACGAGCTCTGTTCATTGCCTTGGGAATTTCTCAGAACAGATTATTAGCTCAGATCACAAGCTATAGGAAACTGTTCGCAAGAGGTTATTCCTGAAAAAAATCTAATGTTTAATAACTGTGTGTGTGTGTGTGTGTGTGTGTGTGTGTGTGTGTACTTTGGAATTGTTAGAATATTCTATAAGGGAGTATATTAATGACACATTTATGACATTAAAAATTTGAAAAATAGCAATTATTTTGGAGTTCATCTTGGCTTATTTTATGTTCAGTTTGACACACATATTAGCCTCAAGTCGCTGCTTTTTGCTCTAGATGTTTTAACAAATGCCTATCAGTTTTTGAAAGCAGATAGATAACTTATACTCACTGCCTAAACCACAGAGTCTATCTATGTAGCTTCAAAAATAGAGTGAAGCCGGGCGGTGGTGGCGCACGCCTGTAATCCCAGCACTTGGGAGGCAGAGGCAGGTAGATTTCTGAGTTCGAGGCCAGCCTGGACTACAGAGTGAGGACAGCCAGGGCTACACAGAGAAACCCTGTCTCAAAAAACAAAACAAAACAAACAAACAAAAAAAAAACAAAACAAAAAAGCAAAAATAGAGTGAAAATAAATTCGCTAACCTCAGACACAAAACACTCAAGGTTCAACAAGAAAGGTCTGAACATGTTTTGCCTTTGGCTGGGTTCGGCTTAAGGCTCCCAACATTCATGCGTGTGCCCGGTGTGTTCTGCATGTTCACATGCATGTGTGGAGAGCGGAGGCTTTGGCAGCTTTCCTCTTTGATGAGTTTCCACGGTATTTTTTTGAGGCGGTTTTGGCCAGTCTGGCTGGCCTGGAGCTCCCAAAGGGGATCTTACGGTCTCCATTTCCCCAAAGCAGCGTGGCTCCTGACCTGTGCTGCTGTCCCTGGCGTTTCCATGTAGTGGTTTGAATGAAAGTGGCTCCATACCTTATGGATTGGAATACTTGGGCCCCAGTTGGTGGAACTGTTGGGGAAGGATTGGGAAGAGTGGTCTAGTTGGAGGACAAGAGTTACTGGGATGGGCTTGGATGTCTCAGAAGCTCCTACCATCCTGAGTTCTCTCTGTCTCTCTGTCTGTCTGTCTGTCTGTCTGTCTCTGCCTTGTGCTTGTGGGTCAGATGTAAGCTCTCAGCTACTGCTCAAGCGTGCCTGCCTGCATAGACTCACCCTCAGAAACTGTAAGAAAGCCCTAATTAAATGATTAGATCTTTTCTTTTTGGTCATGGTGTCTCTTCAGAGCAATAGGAAAGTAACTAGGAAAGGATGCACAGCTCAGGTCCGTCTCGTTCCTCAGTTTACCCACTGAACCGTCTCTTCAACTCCTGCTCTCACTATTTCAGCAAGCAATCCTTCACTATTGGCTGTGTTCCGCTCCATCTGAGACGGGGTCTTGTGTAGCCTAGGCTGGCCTCAGCCCTGCTGTGTAGCCAACCTTGAACTTCTGACGACAGGTTTATGCGGTATTGCTGGTGGAGGGCGTCCAGGGCCTCGTGTTTGCCAGACAAGCATGCTACCTCCTGAGTTATTATATTCTGGCCCCATCATTACACTTCTTGTTAATAATCAATGAACCAGTGAGTTTCCTGTTATTCTTCCTCATGAGGCTAAAGGAACCCTAAGCTTCCGCTACCAAATCAGGACCACTGACACCTCCTAAAGAAATGAACAATTAGCAACTCCCTTTTCATAAATAAAAGCAGGAGAGAGCCGGGTATGGTGGCGCACGCCTTTAATCCCAGCACTTGGGAGGCAGAGGCAGGCGGATTTCTGAGTTTGAGGCCAGCCTAGTCTACAGAGTGAGTTCCAGGACAGCCAGGGCTATACAGAGAATCCCTGTCTCGGAAAAAAAAAACAAAAAACCAAAAAAAAAAAAAAAAAAGCAGGAGAGAAGGAAGAGACAAAATAGAGGGGAGCAGCCAGGGAGAATGCCTTTGACTTATAGATATCTTAAAATTATAGTTAACTGATGTAAGCAATAAGAACGTGTATAATTAACTTCTTACAGCAATGCGTCTTCGCAGGATTGCCTGGGAAGGGGCAGGCCTCCACGCAGACTCTGAGAAAAGGGTTCCTGATTCCTACAGCCACAGAGGAGCCAGGAGCATTAAGAAAAAGATGGCCGAGCCAGGAGAGCTGGAGCTGCAGAGATTTCCAGGGTGCTCTACGCAGAGCACAGGAGACCATCTTTAAGAAGGACGCGCCCAGCTTTCAGCACCTGCTAAATCCGAGCCTAAAACCATCTTAAAATAGTACCAGCTGCTCAAGAACCTTCTGCGTGTCCCTCTCCCCCCTTTCCTGGGTGCTCCGGGGAGGAGGGGTGAGCAGAGCAGCTGAGAATGCAAGGAGATAAATGAGGAAGTGACTCCCCAGGGAAGGAGAGGCAGGAGGTCTGCCTGGCTTGCCCCAATCCCAGAGAGCAGGAAGCAGGGGACTCTCATCTTATTTAAGTTTTGTATTTTATATTTTAGTTTCCTTGCTTCGTTGAATTTAGACAGGTCTCCTGTGGCCTGGGACGGCTTTGGACGCGCTATGTAGCTGAGGATAGACTTGAACTCTCACTTTCCTGAGTGCTTTGATTACAGGCATAGTACCACAATGACCAGCAATAAATCAGTTGTTTGTTTGCTTGTTTGTTTGCTTACTGAGGGAAGTACTGTTGAGGCAGGATCTCTTTATGTAGCCCTGGCTGTCCTGAAACTCACTAGTACACTAGGTTTGGCCTTGGACTCAGATATATCTGCCTATCTCTGCCTCCCAAGCATTGGGATTAAAGGCAACACCATCATACCAACAAGAATTATTATTATTATTATTATTATTATTATTATTATTGCCCTGGCTGTCCTGGAACTCACTCTGTAGACCAGGCTGGCCTCAAAGTCAAATCCACCTGCCTCTGCCTCCCAAGTGCTGGGATTAAAGGTGTGCGCCACCACTGCCTGGCAATAAATCTTATTTTTAAGATATTTTTAGCATAACGGCTTGGACATTGAAGTGTCGTCGTATAGACCATGCTGTGACTCACAGAGATGATTCAACTCTGATACCCAAGCATAAGAAGAGAGAGCCCGGACTACCCCAGGAAGAATGCAATCTGTATTGAATGCGTTTTTCTCAGGGGTACCGAATGCAAAATGCCCTGGGTCTGTCATTGGGCTCCATCTCTTCTGTGTGTTTCCTGGCTCCCTGTCTGTTCACCTCTACAGTCAGGCACGGGGGCATATTAAGCAACTCTGTGTTCTTAGAAGTTCTCCTTCTTGGGCTGGAACGAGGTCTCCAAGGGAAAGAGGCTTGCCCACAAGCCTGACAGCCTGAACTGGATGCTAGGTCCCACCCCGTGGAAGGTATGAACTCACTCCCACGAATTGTGATCTGAACTCTACACCCAGGCCTTAGTGTGCATGCACACACGCATGCACGCATGTACACACACAGAGACCTATACACACACACACACACACACACACACACACACCAACAAATCGGTGTAATAACTTTGTTTTTAATCTCCTCCTCCCCGGACACTGGACTGGCTGCCTATCGTCTCTGCTCCTACTTCTCGTTTTGGGTAGTGCGAAGATGGAACCCGGGGCCTGGAGCGTTCGAGGCAAATGCACTGACAATATACCAAAGCCTTCTGCTTCCCCGTCTGTTCAAACTCACACAGGCCATTGATTGGCTAGATGACGGGCTGTCGCAGGACCCTGGGTTCCTGATCTTGGTGGGAGGCACAGGATTCTGATCCCCTCCTCCCCCAGCCACAGTGGCTGATCGCTGTAGAAACAATGGCAGCGTTCCCTTGAGTCCGAGACTCAGAACTCAGGGACTGAAGCATCGGGGCTCAGTGTGCCCTGTGACACTGAGTACTGCCAAAGCCTCTAACTGCAAGCGCCGTGTTATCTGCTGCTATTTCTGCACTGTAGACTCCTAGGCCGGGGGCATTAGCATAGGGCACATTCCTGTTTCTAAAGGACAGACTTACCCAGAAACACCCCTATGCCGCAGAGCTCCCCGAGTTACAGTTCATTCTCCGTGCATTTTAGTATTTTGCATGATTGTGAGGTCAACACCACGGCACATTTGAGAACATGTTAAAGCCCCCAAAAGGCACCTGGTGCCCACCAGCACTCATTTGCTGACCTCCTTCCAGCCCCTAAGTATTATTTGGTTTCTCATCACTATGAATTTACCTACATACTGTTCTGTTTTGTTTGTTTGTTTGTTTGGTTGGTTTTTCGAGACAGGGTTTCTCTGTGTATCCCTGGCTGTCCTGGAACTCACTCTGTAGACCAGGCTGGCCTCAAACTCAGAAATCCACCTGCCTCTGCCTCCCAAGTGCTGGGATCAAAGGCGTGCACCACCACCGCTGCCAGGTTTACTTATTTATTTATTATGTATATGAGTGGCTGTGCTGATGGTTGGAGCCATCATGTGGTTGCAGGGAATTGAATTCAGGACCTCTGCTCTATTCGGTTGGCCCTGCTTGCTCTGGCTTACAGATTTTATTTATTGTTATATCTAAGTACACTGTAGCTGTCTTCAGACACACCAGAAGAGGGTGTCAGATTTCATTACGGAGGGTTGTGAGCTACCATGTGGTTGGTGGGATTAGAACTCAGGACCTAGCCTTCTTCTTCGGAAGAGCAGTCAGTGCTCTTAACTGATGGACCATCTCTCCAGTCCAGATTTTTATACTAGCTACTTAACAGCGCATCTGAAAGCTCTAGAACAATAAAAAAGTAAATACATGCAAGAGAAACAGACTTCAGGAAGAACAGCAAGCGAGGAGAAATTAATAAAATAGAAACCAGGAGAACAATACAGAGAATCAATGAAAAAAGAGCTGATCCTTTGAGAAAATTAGCAAAATACATAAAGCTTTATCCAAACTAAAAGGCAGAGAGAGAATATACAAAGTAATGAAACCAGAGAAGGAAAATGGAACATAACAACAGACACAGAGGACAAAGAGAATCATAAGGATATACTTTAAAAACTAGTATTAAGCTGGGCGTGGTGGCGCACGCCTGTAATCCCAGCACTTGGGAGGCAGAGACAGGCGGATTTCTGAGTTCGAGGCCACCCTGGTCTACAGAGTGAGTTCCAGGACAGCCAGGACTACACAGAGAAACCCTGTCTCAAAAAACCAAAAAAAAAAAAAAAAAAAAAAAAAAACAAAAAAAAAAAAAAAAAAAAAAAAAACTAGTATTGCTGCATGCCTGTAATACCAGCACTTGGGAGGCAGAGGCAGGCGGACTTCTGAGTTCGAGGCCAGCCTGGTCTACAGAGTGAGTCCCAGGACAGCCAGGGCTACAAAGAGAAACCCTGTCTCGAAAAAACAAAAAAACAAAAAAACACACAAAAAAACCAAAAACCAAAAACCAAAAAACCAAAAACCAAAAAAACAACAACAACAAAAAAACAAAAACAAAAAACAAAACCCCCCCAAAAACTCAGGACCTTAGGAAGAGCAGTCAGTGCTTTTAACCGCTGAGCCATCTCTCCAGGCACCACATACTGTATTTTTAATGAACAAAATCATGAAGTATAGCCTTCCACTGTGGCTTCTTATGTTTGCTACAGGGCTTTGAAAGTTGATCAGGGGTAGAGAATTCCGTCCATTCTTGCTGCTGAGAAATGTTCTAGAGGAACCACTTCCTTTGGATGCTTGTACTTTTAGTGTTGGGCCTAAGAAACTGATTAATTAACAAATCACTAAACAAATCAACTATTTTAAAAAAATTTTTGTTTATTTTTATGTGCACTGGTGTTTTGCTGGCATGTATGTCTGTGTGAAGGCGTTGGATGCCCTGGAACTGGAGTTGCAGACAGTTGTGAGCTGCCTTGTGAGTGCTGAGATGTGGAGAACCTTTGGGGGCCGCTTGGCAGGAATCTGACATTGGCCAAGGACAAGGAAATGGGCGTCAGGCAGGAATCTGACTTTAGGGCATGACAAGGAAGTAAGAGAGGCAGGAATCTTGTTTCAGGCTAGAAGAAGTAGGCTTCGGGCAAGAATGTGACTTTGGGCTAGGACAGGGAAGTAAGCTCTGATATCTTTATCATCCTGATAAACCCTTAGAAACAGTGATCACGGGAGTGATCACGGGACTTTGTTTATTGCCTCGCTCCTTCCTGGACTATTTCTGCTTATTGTCTTGCTAGTTCCTCACCAGAGAACTGACCTTAAAACGTGCATGTAATTAAAATATAAAAACAGATTGGGGAAAAATAAACCCGCCTCCCCCTCAGAACTGGCTGGGGTCATGCTACAGTGTTGTCTAATTGTCTTTTTTTCTTTTTAATCCTCACTCCTGTGTTGGAGAACCTGTTGACTGACTGAGTAGGCTTGGTCCCTGAGAACTGAACCCCAGTTTTCTGGAAGAGCAACCAGTGCTCTCAACCTCTGAGCCATCTCTCCAGACCCCACAAACTATTAACAAAACCAATCTGAAACAAAAATAAGCATGTGTCTCTATCCACTCCAGGCTGAGCAGTGGTGTAGACCTTTAATCCTAGCACTTGGGAACAGAAGCAGGTAGATTTCTGGGAATTTGAGGCCAGCCTCATTTACAAGGCAAGTAGCATGATTAAGAAAACAAAGGTGGGGCTGGAGAGATGGCTCAGGGGTTAAGAGCACTGACTGCTCTTCCAGAGGTCCTGAGGTTAAATCCCAGCAACCACATGGTGGCTCACAGCCATCTGTAATGAGATCTGACCCCTTCTGCTGGGTGTCTGAAGACAGCTACAGTGTACTAGTATACATTAAAAATAAATAAAAAATAAATAAAGAAGCCAGGCGTGGTGGCGCACGCCTGTAATCCCAGCACTTGGGAGGCAGAGGCAGGTGGATTTCTGAGTTCGAGGCCAGCCTGGTCTACAGAGTGAGTTCCAGGACAGCCAGAGCTACACAGAGAAACCCTGTCTCGAAAAACCAAAAAAAAAAAAAAAAAAAAAAAAAAAAAAAAAAAAAAAGAAAGAGAAAGAAAAAGTTTTTTTTTTTTTAAACCCACAAAGGTAAAATACTCTCATGTTTTATTCAAGGAGTTATGTAGAATTAGAATTTAGGGCTATGGTATATTTTGTGTGAAGCTTTCTCTCTATGGTGTGAGGTAGGGTTCTAAATTCTTATTTTCTTGTTTTTGGTTTTTTTTTCTTTCTGTTTTTGTTTTTTGGTTTTTTGAGACAGGGTTTCTCTGTGTAGTCCTGGCTGTCCTGGAACTCTGTAGACCATTCTGGCCTCTAACTCAGAAATCCGCCTGCCTCTGCCTCCCAAGTGCTGAGATTACAGGTGTGTGCCACTACTGCCTGGCTCATTATTTTATTTTTGAGGCAGAGACTCAGGCATCCTAGACACGACTCAGACTCACCTTGTAGCAGAGGAGGAACTTCTGACTTCCGGCCTCTGTCTCCAGGTGCTGGGTGTCCACGCTCCATACAAGTACTGTTGGGGATCGAACTCCCAGCTTTGTACATGCTGGGCAAGAACTCTGCTGAGTTGTATTCCCAGCCCATAAATTCTTTACCCTCTTGCATGTAGCTATATAATTATCCCAAGGCCATTTGTAAATAGTATATGGATCCATTGAATGGTCTTAGCACTCTGTAAAGAAAGAAATCATCCGACTATAGTTAGGGTTTATTTCTATAATTTCTAGCTGACTGAATAGTGTTCCTCTCCTTGTTCTATTATCACTGTCTTTATCACTTAACATGTCTTTGAGTTGTATTTACTTCTATGTGTATGGGTGTTTTGCATACATGTGTAACCATGTACCACATGCTTGTTCAGTGCCCTGGAGGCCAGAAGAAGTCTTAGATCCCCTAGGAGCTGGAGTTGCAGGCCATAGTGAGCAGCCATGGGGATGCTAAGAACCTTGATCCACTGCAAGAAGAGGTGCTCTTAACCATGGAGCCATCTCTCCAACAATTAGGAACAACGAATTTATTAAGATAATACCATTGCACATTGAGAAAAATCTGTTAGTATATGGTATCTTGCATTTCATTTTTTTTTTCATTTTTTTTCCTTTTGTGACAGAGTCTCATGTATCCTAAGCTGACCCCAAACTTGCTCTGTAGCGGAGGATGACTTTGAATCCTGTCTCTTACTGTCTCTACCTCCTGGGTGCTGGGATTCTGGGCATGCCACACTATACCTACCTCACGCTGGGAATGAAACTTAGAGCTTCTGTTCCCACACAGAAGCTAGCTATGGCAAGCTGACCGGCCTGGTACTTGCTTTGTACACCAGGCTGGCCTCAAATTCCCAGAAATCTACCTGTGTCTGCTCCCAAGTGCTAGGATTAAAGATATACACCACTGCTCAGCCTAGAGTGGATAAAGATGCATTCTGGGTAAGTATTCTACCACTATATCTTCTACTCTGGCTAAACTTGTTAACTGGTACTTGGAGTTTTTAGCAACTTTCTTAGAATTTTCTCTGCATGGAATCAGGGTGTCTTCTAATCAATAGATATGCTTCTTCCTGTTGAATTTGGGCATCCCCGACCACCTCCTTATCCCTTATCCAATTGCCTGGCTGGAACCTCTTGTATAGGTTATTAGGAGGAAAGTAGAATCATTTTCTGTTGATCTTAAGAAGACTCCTGCTGTCTTGGGAGGCAGAGGCAAGCAGATTTCTGAGTTCGAGGCCAGCCTGGTCTACAAAGTGAGTTCCAGGACAGCCAGAGCTACAGAGAAACCCTGTCTCAAAAAAAAAAAAAGAAAAAAAGAAAAAAAGAAAAAGAAAAGAAGAAGAAGAAGAAGAAGAAGGAGAAGAAGAAGAAGAAGAAGAAGAAGAAGAAGAAGAAGAAGAAGAAGAAGAAGAAGAAGAAGACTCCTGCTGAGCTGTGGGGCTGCTGTGGCTGCTCTTGTCACTGGTGGCCCCACGTTTGCCTCCTGGAGAGCACAGATTAGGAATAAGCACAGCCAGGACTGAAGGTGCACCAGGCAAGCCTGGGGCAGTGGGGGAATGTTCCTGCCCCAGACATGGAAGCATGGGGCCTGCATATCCACATATGATTCAGCCCACTCATGAGTATGTTGAGCTAAGGAACACACTCCTGAACCTGCTGAGTGAGTTGTAGGTCATGTGCTGGCTTACATTTTTTTCAAAACCTACTTTATTTAGAGTTCTTGAATGCTTCAACCTCCCTTCTAACCCACCGGCCACAGGTAGGGGGAAAAAAAGGTTAATAGGAAAAGGAGGGTGTGGACCTTGTTAGACGTAGTCAGGTGCAGTTCTGCTCTTTGTAGCTGGCAGCACAGTCCAGCAGAAACCTCAAGGCTCCGCCCAATCAGCACAAGTCAGTAGGAGTGGCCAGAATCAGCTGGAACACCACAAGAAGTTCTTTGGTGGGCTGGTGAGATGGCTCAGAGGTTAAGAGCACCAACTGCTCTTCTGGAGGTCCTGAGTTCAAATCCCAGCAACCACATGGTGGCTCACAGCCATCTGTAACGAGACCCTGGCGTCTGTGGGGTTCTATGTACGTTTTTCTAAGTATCACGTGCCCTCTCAAGTGTCGGTTTTCATCCAAATGTCACGTGCCTTCTCACTAGCCAGCTTCCAGAAAAACATCATATGACACAACTGAGTTCTTAAAGAAACCAGAACTTTCCTCTTTAGTCAAGAAACACGTTTAGAATATTGAACTGGCCGGGCGGTGGTGGCACACGCCTGTAATCCCAGCACTCTGGGAGGTAGAGGCAGGCGGATTTCTGAGTTCGAGGCCAGCCTGGTCTACAGAATGAGCTCTAGGACAGCCAGGGCTACACAGAGAAACCCTGTCTCAAAAAACCAACAACAACAACAACAACAACAACAACAACAACAACAAAAGATTCCTGCCTGAACTTACTCCTCTGGTACAGCCTAAAATTAGATTCCTGACTGAACTTACTTCCTTGTCATGGCCATAGTTAGATTCCAGCCTGAGCCCCATTTTCTTGTCCTTGGCCAGTGTCAGATTCCTGCCAAACACCCCCACCCCCAAAGACTCTCCACAGTACAGGAAGGCTTCATGCAAGCTTCCTAAGGAGGGAAGCAACCAAGGTTTCTACCCAGCTCTGATACCTGTGACCCACAAAAGCATGGTAAAATAACCCAAGGGTGTGTGCTGGCTTGCCTGCCTCTGCTGCAACCAACAGCTCTCTAATTGACTTTAGATACACGCAACAAGAGGGAAACCACACTGGGTCCTGGAAACCTAACTAAGCCTAACTAGTGAAGTCACAGATCTTGGAGGAGAACCTACAACCACAACTTTACTGAACTCGTATAATTCACTACAGTATACTAAACCTTTGTACCCACAGATAATTGTAGTCTTTATCCCTCATCAAGGAAGCTTTTCCTGCAACTGGTGAAGGTCATTACAGAAAAGCGCAACCAACTAAAAGTGCAGAGCTGAGGAGCCCAGTCCCAGGGGATACACCCACAACACACTGCTGCGCCGAGGCTCAGGGGATATTGCAGGAGACAGGTGCAGAGAGATTGTAAGTGCCAAGGGGTCTGGGAGAGTTTGCTGTGAGATTGTGTCTCCTAGTAATGTCAGATGCTACACTCATAAAGTCTCATCAAAGTGATTACCCAAACATGATCATACATACCAGAGATCCACAAAGCCTCAACCCTAGACAAAACAACAACAACAACAACAACAACAACAACAACAACACAAAACTACAGGTAGCTAAGGAATGCTGAGAGTGGGAGAAACAGTCTTCCCCAGGGAAAACGCAAACCAGTTTGTTATCTGATACTAAACTATCAGTCCTAAAAATATACATTCAAGTAACATTATTATACAGTCTGAGCAGGTTGCATATATATATATATATATATGGCTGGAGAGATGGCTCAGCAGTTAAGAGCACTGACTACTCTTCTGAAGGTTCTGAGTTCAAATCCCAGCAACCACATGGTGGCTCACAGCTATCTCTTATGAGATTGGATGCCCTCTTCTGGTGTGTCTGAAGACAGCTTCATTGTACTTACATATAATAAATAAATAAATCTTAAAAAAATAAAGAGTTGCCTTGATCATAGTGTCTGTTCACAGCAATGGAAACCTAAGTCAGGTACATACCTCTATCATTTAATATACATTTGAACAAGAGCAAAGAGAGGCTTATTGGAGGGCTTAGAGGAATGAAAGAGGAGGAAATAATATAATTATATTGTAACCTCAAAAGAGGAGAAATACTTTTAAATAAAAATCCAATCAAGACAGGATGTGCCTGGAATCCCAGGGCCGGGGAGTGGAGATGGAAGGAATGAATCCTGGAGATCAGTAGCCAACCAGAGTAGCTGAAGTCTAGGTGAGTTGCTGATTCAATGAGAGACTTTGACTCAAAAATAAGGTAGAGACCTCTGGCTTATACACACACACACACACACACACACACACACACACACAGAGAGAGAGAGAGAGAGAGAGAGAGAGAGAGAGAGAGAGAGAGAAGAGAGAAAGAGAGAGAGAGAGAGAGAGAGAGAGAGAGAGAGAGAGAGAAGACATAGTAAGACCTGATAGCCACATAGACTTCAGACCACGGCATCTCCTGCTCTCCCCTCCTCTGTGGAGATGGAGATCTCTATCTTGTAGTACCATCCTTCTGGTGGGAAGATTTCCTTTGACATTTTTGTCATGCAGTTCTGTGTCCTGGTGATGATGTCATTTAGCTTCAACACACATCACATATACAGTGTCTGTGGGGAAATAAAAAGCAACAACTAGGTTCCATGCCCCTTCGTTTCTGACATGCGCATTCTGACTATAGAATTCTAGGTCGGCCATTTTTTTTTTTTTTTTTGGTTTTTCGAGACAGGGTTTCTCTGTGTAGCTCTGGCTGTCCTGGAACTCACTCTGTAGACCAGGCTGGCCTCGAACTCAGAAATCCGCCTGCCTCTGCCTCCCAAGTGCTGGGATTAAAGGCGTGCGCCACCACGCCCGGCTCCGGTCGGCCATTTTTCATGTGGGCATACTGCAGTTATTATGCCAAGCGTCTTCTTCCAACCTGCATGGGCAACAGCCAAAAAGACCTGTGATTCTTTTCAGATCTCTGGTCCTTTGTCTGTTATGTGGTTCTGCCTTATTTTTTTTTTTTTTTTTGAGACAGGGTTTCTCTATATAGCCCTGGCTGTCCTGGAACTCACTCTGTAGACCAGGCTGGCCTCGAACTCAGAAATCCACCTGCCTCTGCCTCCCAAATGCTGGGATTAAAGGCTTGCACCACCAACGCCCGGCCAAGCTGGGTATGGTTTGTTTGTTTGTTTGTTTGTTTTTTGTTTTTTTGTTTTTTTTTTGTTTTTTCGAGACAGGGTTTCTCTCTGTGTAGCCCTGGCTGTCCTGGAACTCACTCTGTAGACCAGGCTGGCCTCGAACTCAGAAATCCGCCTGCCTCTGCCTCCCAAGTGCTGGGATTACAGGCGTGCGCCACCACCGCCCGGCTTTCTGCCTTATTTTAAAGCTTTTTTTTTTTTTTTAACTTAATGAGTTTGAGCAGTGCTTTGCATCTTGTGCTTTGCTCCATCTTGCTTCTGCTCTGATTCAGCCAGGCAACTGAACATACAATCTTAGAACGTGCATCAATTTTTTTTTAAAATTACATATCTATCGTACCTTTTTGCATTTTTCTATTCTCTCTTCTTGCCCCTTCCTGGAGGCTCAAAATGTGCCTCGGCCAGGGGCAGAAGCTCTCCTGTGATACAGATCTTCGGCTCCTTTGTCCACTTCCTTCTCCCTAAGCTGAATTTCGTGTTTCAGTTTCTCCTTCTTTGGTCCCTTCGCCCACCATCCTTTCTTCTGCGATCCCCACGCACTGTGATTTATGACTTCCCTGCTCTGTTCATCACACATATTTGTTCTTTCACTAATCTTACTGAGCACACAAAATAGATATACTGTCTGAAGCATATGCTTCCATGTCTTGCTACATGAGTTCTTGTGACTTTTGACTCGATTTCTATTATTTCTCATTGAGGTCATTACGACTCTCCTATGTTCCTCCTGCGTCTTACTGCGTGCAGTGCCTTTTAGCTTGTTGGGTGGAATGGGTTATTTTATGATCCCCAAGAAGCTCCCTGAACTCCCTCTGGGGACGTAGATACGTTACATGGAAACAACTTGATCCTTCTGGGTCAAGTGTTGCCAGGTGACACTGGGACGTTTGAACAAGGTCCAGTTCTGCCCTCCTTCTGTGGTAGAATTCCTGTGTGTGCTCTTTCGTGTGCCCTGTGGGTTATGAAGTGTGCTCAAGCAAGCAGTGGGTGCAGGGGCTGGCTGAGGGTTACACCTCTAATCCAACATGTCCTTTCTTGGCATCCCCGAGTTCCTGTGCGTATCCATCTGAAACAAGAGGTACTCCATGGTCCCTGAGATGCTTCGAGAGCTCTCTGGTGAAGTATCCTCTTCGGCAATCTGCTTTGTGAATTCCAGCTGCTGATGACCCTCCCCCGTTTCTAGGACAAACTCTTTTCCTAGTTCATAGCTTGGAAGCTCTCTCAGTCAGCCAGTGACACAATTGTGATGGAGTTTGCCTTCTTTCCTGCTTGACACCACTTACCCTCTTTGCCTGGAACACTATTTTTCATTTGTATTTTTTCTTGTCTATATTTGTTAGAAACATGTCATATAAGTGTAGTATGTACTCTGAGCACCTTTCCCTATCCCTATTCTGTCTCCCCCAGGACCCTTATGTCCCCTTTGTTTCACTAGACAGTTTTGCATCTACTTTCCTGTCATACACACACACACACACACACACACACACACACACACACAATATACATATATATACCACATATATAAAATATATAATATATTATATATATGAAATATATAATATATAAAATATACCACATATAAAATATACCACCTACAAGTGAGAGAAAGTTGAGTCTGATTTATATAATTTAATATGCTAATCTTCAGTTCCACACATTTTTGTGAAAAATAGCATGATTTTTGTTGGGAAATCACTTCACAAACCACATGAACGTTGACCTCATTCAGACAGGGATAGTTTTTATTGAGCATATACCTCAAGACTGGTCAACCAGGGCCATGGACCTGGGCCATGGTCGGTAGAGATTCAGGAATGGAACCATGACATTGAGTTAAGGTTCTACAGGGTTTTTAGGACCCCAAATCCATGACCATCTGTCCTAAGTTATTCCACCATCAGGATATATAGATAGGCGATCTCCTTAGGAGCATGCCTTTGTTGTACACTTACCCTGTTCCCATTGGCTGGGGGATTCCACTGTGGCCGGGATTTGCCTTGTCCAACATTCACGTTGTAACTCGCCTCTTAGAATGGGACTTGTCTAACATTCATGTCTTAAACTTTTTTTTTAAAGATTTATTTACTTATTTTATGTATGTGAGTACACTGTAGCTGTCTTCAGACACACCAGAAGAGGGCATTGGATCTCATTACAGATGGTTGTGAGCCACCATGTGGTTGCTGGGATTTGAACTCAGGACCTCTGGGAGAGCAATCAGTGCTCTTAACCACGGAGCCACTTCTCCAGCCCTAACAATCATGTCTTAACTTGCCAACCAGGATGTCAGTTATCCAGGTACATATCTCTTTCTGACAAGTGGGTCTTGGGAACTTAATCTTTACTACACAACTACTCAAAATGAAAGTCTTATTCCAAATATTTTCTTATATTGGTAGAGGTGTCTCTCTTACGTTGGTGTCTATCCTAGGGGCAGTTTATAAAGGCAAATACTATAAAAACCCATACACAGGTGCAGGAAGTGCTGTTCAGTTATTGGTTTGGGTTCAAGTCTCCCCCCACCCCCACATCACCCCCCCCCCCCACCGAGACAGGGTTTCTCTGTATAGTCCTGGCTGTCCTGGAACTCACTCTGTAGACCAGGCTGGCCTTGAACTCAGAAATCCGCCTGCCTCTGCCTCCCACATGCTGGGATTAAAGGCATGCGCCACCACTGCCCGGCCAATGTGTAGCCCAGGCTGGCCTCGACCCCGTGATCCTCCTGTCTCTGCCTCATTCAGCAAATCCTACCAGTGTGTGCCACCACAACGAGCTGGGTTCAAGTTTATTGTGGGTAACTATACAAAACAGTTCTATTGACTTCTGTCGTGATTGGTTCCCAAAGGCAAAGAACATAACAAAATATATAATCAATCTTGGCATTAGAAAGTTCTAATGTGGGGGCTGGAGAGATGACTTAGAGGTTAAGAGCACTGACTGCTCTTCCAGAGGTCCTGAGTTCAATTCCCAGCAACCACATGGTGGCTCACAATCATCTGTAATGGGATCTGATGCCCTCTTCTGGTGTGTCTGAAGACAGCTACAGTGTACTCATATAAATAAAATAAATACATCTAAAAATAAATAAATTAATTAATTAAAAAACATTCTAATGTTTCTGGCAGCCGAAACATATGAGAACATCTTACAAAGGCAGGCTATCCAGGTAACTGTTACCTAGGCCTTAACATTCCATCTAGGCCTTAATATTTTAGCTAGGGCCTAACAATTTTGTATCCTTTTATAGCTGAATGGAACTCCATTGTGTACATATAGTGTGTTTTTATATCCATTCCCTTAGAATGGCTCTTGTTAAAAAAGACAAGCTAGGTGTATGGAGAGTGCCTACAATTCCAGCATTCTGCAGACTGAAGCAGGAGATTGCTACAAGTTTGAGGCCACAGCCGGGCGTGGTGGCGCATGCCTGTAATCCTAGCACTCGGGAGGCAGAGGCAGGCGGATTTCTGAGTTCGAGGCCAGCCTGGTCTACAGAGTGAGTTCCAGGACAGCCAGGGCTACGCAGAGAAACCCTATCTCCAAAACAACAACAACAACAACAACAACAACAACAACAACAAACAAAACAAAACAAAACAAAAAAAAAAAAAAAAAAAACAAGTTTGAGGCCAGACTAGGCTGTATAGCAAGTTCAGGACAAAAAAAAAAAAAAAAAAAAACCAAAACCCAAAAACCAAAACCCAAAAAACAAACCAAAATAAAAAAACTTCAAAAGATAACAAGTATTGGCAAGGAAGAGGAATTCTTCAACCTCATTGTGAGAATGTAAATTAGAGCAGTCATTATGCGAAGTGCTGTGGAGTTTCCCTGGAAATAAAAATAGAACCACCACGTGATCAGCAGTCGGTTCCGGGCACAAATCCAAAAGAATGAAACCTTGTATTGCAGAGACAGCCACGCCCCGTGTTTTATTGCAGCTCTGTGCACAACGTCAAGAAATGGAAACAACTTAGATACAGGAAGTGATGAACGGCTTTTAAATGGCGTGCGTGTGAGAGTGGAATACTATTCAGCCTTAAAGAGAAGGGAACCCTGCCATAGCTAGTAATAGTCCTGCTAATGAGATGGCTGAAACCCAGGAATGCGAGTCTGTGACCCAGCTTGGTGTAGAAGTGGAACTGCAGCTGTTGCCAGCTTTGAGGCAGGGGTCGGAGCATCTTTGGGAGGTGGGGTGTGTGTGGGTGTGTGTGTGTGTGTGTGTGTGTGTGTGTGTGTGTGTGTGAAATTGTTCCTAGCACTCACATTGGGTGGAGTGGCTCACAACCACCTGTAACTCTAGGTCCAGGAACTGAATGCCCTCTTGTGGCCACGGTGGACACTGAATTCATGAGAACAAATGCAGACATACTTCTGCTTATACATAATTAGAAAAGGAAACTTGTTTAAAAATCTTTTAGATTTTAAATGTTTTCATCTCTCTCTCTCACACACACATATGCATACACACACATATGTGATATTATTATGCAGTTCTTTTCTTGCTGGCCTAGAATTCACTGTGTAGATTATGTAGATAATCTGGCTGGTTTTAAACTTGTAGTACTATTCTTGCTTCTGCCTCCAATGCTGAGATTACAGACATGTGCCAGCGTACTTGGAAATAATTTTTTACTCGTCAAGTATTCTTTTAAAATGCTGTTGATAGATTGTTGCTCTTTTGTGGGAAATATAAATTGGATGTAATCTAAACAGGGAAGCTCTCTAGTTTGGGTACATGGCTTGGAAGAACAGTCAGACACGCTTAAGATTTAGGGACTTGTAGCTCCGAGTAAGTGAAAGTTAGCCCGGAGGGCAGCGCTTCCAAAGGTCATCCGTCCTCTGATTGGCAGGTTCATGCTTTCATTGCTTTTACATCCTTGGCAGTTTATTTGTGAAATTAGGCAAAATTTGGGACACTTACAAAGGATCGTTCCTGTCAGTACGTCTTGACCATGTTTCCGAAGTTTTGAGGTTATCGCTGATATTGTAATATTTTATGTGGCTTCATTTTAATAGCATAAAGCAAAGGAGAAAGAGGCCGCGATGCTGTTCAGGAGCAGCACACACTTGAGGACAAACACGGTGATTACTCTTTACACGTCGATTGACTCCAAGGACAATATGAGCATCTGAGGGCACACGCCTTCAATCACAAGTGCCTGCCTTTCTCATCTGCACGCACCCACAGCGGGCCCTGGATTGTCCCTGCTTTTGATCTCACTAATTTGCTATTGGGACAGAAGTTATTCATTTGGGGGTGCAATAAAGAAATCCCAATTTGAACATCCACGCATCTTTTCATCAGAAATTTCCCGGCGGACGACGCACGGGAGTGAAAGTGTGGGAGTCGCCATGTTTCATTAGCCCCATTCTTCAGACTGTTTTTGCACTGAAAGCTCTGTGTGAAATTATTACAAGTTTTCAAATGGTTGAAAAAGAAGATGTATATATATATGGGCACTCACTGAAAGGGCATTATTTAAAAAAAAGAAAATCTCTGGTCACCCAGATCTCAGGATAGCTATGCCCATTCAGGGATAGAGGATTCGCCATCGCTATGATTATTTTTACATCTGAACTTTTTTTTATATACCAGAGAGACTCAACACTTTCAGGGTCATTGGCCCAGCATGCAGTGGGATGCCCTATGCAATAGATTCCAATTAATATGGCCGTGTTCAAGGGCCTTGCATCACCAGTAATGGGTAACTTCTTTCCTCCTGGCTCTATGTAGCCCTTCTTTGTGGCAGCTGCAACCAGGTCTATCATGTCTTTGATAAAAATTTCAGTTACCCCAGAGAGAAGCTTTCAACTTTATTAAGCATTGAAGTCTACACATTTGTTCCTTTGTGCAAGGGCAGATCAAAAGCATTCTGTCTAAGAAAGTAATATGACAAATTAGGGTAGAGCTCCTGCACTTTGCCAATAATGCTTTTCTGTAATTGAAACCTAAGAACTCGTGTCAACGGACTAGACTATTAAGAACTTTTTAGCATTTGACAAAAGTTTTTATCTTTTTTTTTTCTCCTTTTTTTTTTTTTTGAAAGTAAATAGAGTTCCTTGATTCCATTTAACTAGTTCTTTAGCATGCTGCGTCCTTTTGCTTGTGGTTAGGAAAAACCTCAATGCCAGGTTAGTAGTGGCAGGGAGCTGACAGCCAAGGATGAAAGCAATCAGACCATCAAGTTGCGGAGACCGAAGCCTGTGGTTTCCAGTCCTCTCTGGCATTCTTCACTGTGAAAACTTGAGCAAGAGGCTTCAAGTTTCCGGACCACAGCTTCCTTATTTCTGAAGATGAACCGGGGATGCCATGGTGCCTGAGGGCTCTGTGGAATCTGAGCTTCTCTAACTCAGACTTGTGGGCAGGATATAGATGGGCGGGCCTGAAGGCCCTTGTATTTTTGTTTAGGGAGGTTTCAGTTCCAGGTTGCTTTGGATAGTAAGGTAGCGTCGTATTACTTGATCGTACCAAAATATCTGGAGCCCTTAAAGCCAGAAAAATACTGCCTCCCAAAGAAGACAGGAGAGTCTCACATCTCCCAAAGTCCCAAGCTGTAAGAATTTGGAAAAGACACTCCTCCTGAGGACGTCCCTGTCCCCACTCCCTGTCTACCCTGATTTCTGTATGGCCAATGAGACAAATATTGCTTCATGTGTAGCTGTGACTCTGAGGGCTGACCCTGTATTGCCAAAGATTTAGACTTTTCACCTTTACAACACAATTTGTGGAATTTCAGCCCCTTGTAGGGAGCAGAGGTCATTCGTAAATGTATGATTGCATGGGTATGGGCTTGCAAAGGCTCCAAAGCCTTAGACCTGTGGGAAATAGCAAAGCTTTCCTCTGGCCCATGTGTGGATGCTGATACGGTGTACAGAAGGCTTTCTCCCCCAGGCTGTCTACATGGTAAAGACGGCTTTCCTACAGAGATTGCTCTCACTGAGATCAGCTAGACTGTCTCCTTTATCCAGTTGGATACCATAAACTCTGCCTTCTTGTTTATGTGTACATTATAACCCCACCTCCTTGTCCAGCTGTTTAGAATAATCGCACCTCCCTATTCAACTCTATATAGCAAAAGCTGTGTTTCTGGATTGTTATGGTTTCTTCAGCAGAGAATCCAGTTCCATCTGATCCCAGCTTTTCTGGGTCTGTCTGGATCCCAATTGTTTTCATTCCCTGCCCACCCGAGTCAGGTGAAATCCCTGGGGCTGCAAAGACTTGGTACTACAGCTTGCCTATAGAGCATTTACTACTGTTTTACCAGTAGTATTTCAGAATTAAACTTTGGGAGTGATGTTTTGTTGTTGTTGTTGTTGTTGTTGTTGTTGTTTTGTTTTTCAAGGGAGTGATTTTGTCTATCAATTCTTTCTACATGTGTATGCTGAAATACTCCTGTCTGCCTTAAACATTAAATAGATCTTTCATCTTACATGCCTTCGTAGCAATATTCATTGATTACTGGGAATATTGATCTACTGATTTCTTTCAGTTTTCTGAAATTCTGATTAACTTCATTATACAATTGCTAATATTGCAACCAATCCTATTGTAAAAGCTACCAAATCCATGGTTATAAATTCACATTTTCCAGCACTTGGGAGGCAGAGGCAGGTGGATTTCTGAGTTTGAGGCCAGCCTGGTCTACAGAGTGAGTTCCAGGACAGCCAGGGCTACACAGAGAAACCCTGTCTCAAAAAAAAAAAAAATAAATAAATAAATAAAAAAAAATAAATTCACATTTTCTAAAACTTAAAATTTGTCCTAAAGTCTTAATTTGTTTAAGGATTCACTTTTATTTTATATGCATGTGTGTTTGCCTGCGTGTCTTCTGCGTGGTACATGTCTGGTACCAGCAGAAGGCGGAAGAGTGTGCTGGATCCCCTAGAGCTGGAGTTACGGCTGGCTGGGAGCTGCCGTCTAGATGCTGGGAATTTAACCTGGGTCCTCTAGAAGAGTACTAGTATTTTATGACACTGAGCCTTTCCTCCAGTCTCATAAAGTCTCAAACTTTTGTTGTGGGGAATAAATGCCATTTTTATTTTCCTTGAATTACCAGGACTATATTTTATTAGTAAAGGAAAAAGTCTATCATCTCCCATCTAAACAGCCACCAGTTGTATATCACCTTTTCCCCTAATGAATTCGACATTTTGTGAACATAAAAGTTAGTGCACCGCCTTTAATCCCAGCACTCGGGAGGCAGAGGCAGGCGGATTTCTGAGTTCCAGGTCAGCCTGGTCTACAGAGTGAGTTCCAGGACAGCCAGGGCTACACAGAGAAACCCTGTCTTGAACCACCTCCCCCCAAAACAAAACAAAACAAAACAAAAAACAGCCAAAAAACAAAAAAACAAGTAAGCAAACAAACAAACAAAAGGCCTTGACCTTGCAGACTTTGTGAAAAGGCCTTGGCCAACCCAGGATTGAAGATTTCATTTTGGGAATAACTGGATAGGAGTTTGACGCTTTGATGACTCCAACTTGTTCCTACACCGGCTTTTTTTTTTTTTTTTTTTAAGATTTATTTATTATTATATGTAAGTACACTGACTGTAGCTGTCTCCAGACACACCAGAAGAGGGCATCAGATCTCATTACAGATGGTTGTGAGCCACCATGTGGTTGCTGGGATTTGAACTCAGGACCTCTGGGAGAGCAGTCAGTGCTCTTAACCGCTGAGCCACCTCGCCAGCCCCCTACACCGGCTTTTTAATGCTCCCTGTCCACAAAAGCCATGTCACAAGAAGTTAGGCATTATTGCCACTGAGACCACAATCATTTTCAGGTACCTACTTCTCTCTCTTTTTTAAAAAAATTTATTTATTATTATATGTAAGTATACTATAGCAGTCTTCAGACACACCAGAAGAGGGCCTTGGATCTCAATACAGATGGTTTGTGAGCCCCCATGTGGTTGCTGGGATTTGAACTCAGGATCTTCAGAAGAACAGTCAGTGCTCTTAATGGCTGAGCCATCTCTCCAGGCCGGGACCTACTTCTCAATGACTAGATTGTCTTTTCTTGTAGAAGAAGAGTTTCCAAGGTGCAGAAACTCAGACTTAGTGGATTCCCTGGGGAGCAGTCACGGCGGGGGGGTGGGGTGGGGGTGGGGTTCAAGGTGAGATAGATAATAATAAAGTGAGACTTGCTATAAATTCTGAAGTAGGGTTCTATCAGTTATTTTTCTCATTGCTGTCACAGAATATTTGACAAAAGTAACTCAAGAAAGGAAGAGTTTGTTTTGGTTTGCAGTTCTGGGGTTCAGTCTACAGTGCTAGCGAAGTCAGCGGGCAGAAATGTGAGGCAGCGGGACAGCTTCTCTGGAGCCGGGGAGTTAGGAGCAGTAAATGCTGGGGCTCAGCCCACTGTCTGAATGCTAAGTAAAGTCACTGCGAGGGGCCACACTGCAGATGGCAGTAGCTCCCATCCACCACGAACTCTAGGGAGGAGCATGCTCGGAGAGGCCATTTTCCCAGGATGCTCTTAAAATGACCCAGGAACCCAACTCCTTCGTTTCCCTTCTGCTCATTCCCTTTTCCGAATCAGAGGCAGCTTCCTGTTGCATCCCGGCCTGTAAGCCAGTGCTGTTGTCTGTTTGGTGCTCGTGGAGACGGAGTCTCAGTCTCACTACATCACACAGGTTGGCCTTGAACTCGTGGCCACTCAACTTTAGCTTCCCATGTGCTAGGATTATAGGTATGAGCTTAGAGCACCCAGCTAGGTGATTTATTTTTATGTTTTTCTGCAGGTTTGGGGTCAAACCCAGAGTCTCCGCTGGGATATATTCAGTGGACCGATGCTTGGCTACTGTTATTAGAAACCGTGGGGTCCATCCTTAGTGAGACAAAAATGACATCAGCGGCAAGACCCAGCTTCTCACCCCTGCCAGGTGACTCCCCAGTCACCAAGTGACACCTGCCTCCCAAAGCCAGCACCATATTGATTTATTATTAATAATCCAAGCCGGGCGGTGGTGGCGCACGCCTTTAATCCCAGCACTTGGGAGGCAGAGGCAGGCGGATTTCTGAGTTCGAGGCCAACCTGGTCTACAGAGTGAGTTCCAGGACAGCCAGGGCTACACAGAGAAACCCTGTCTCAAAAAAAAAAAATCCATAACCTTTATTTATTTCCTGTTACTGTTGTTGAAAATATTCGGTGTGACAGTTAATTCCCATTGTCTACTTTATCGAATTAACAATTGCCGAGGGTAGGCCTGAAAGCTTGACTAGGTGGTAGAGCACTGGGTGTGAGGTGTTCGGGTCCCCACACCATCAAAACAAAGGTGGGGCAAAAACCAATGTTTTCATAGATGTCAATATGTCACCCATTTTCTAATACTGTCATAAAGGTTTTTTTTGTTTGTTTGTTTTTGTTTTTGTTTTGTTTTGTTTTGTTTTTTTGTTTTTCGAGACAGGGTTTCTCTTTGTAGCCCTGGCTGTCCTGAAACTCACTCTGTAAACCAGGCTGGACTCGAACTCAGAAATCCGCCTGCCTCTGCCTCCCAAGTGCTGGGATTAAAGGTGTGCGCCACCACCGCCCGGCCTGTCATAAAGGTTTTAAAAATTCAATCCAAAGCTCTTTACTCTCTCACAAAGAGAGAGAATAGGGCTCTCTCATAAAGTTAAAATATGGACGAGTGTTACACTAGTGACTACAAACAGAATCTTGGAGAGGAAAAATCTCTAATTCCCCATTGTGCGCAATGTATTTCATGCTTGGATATGTCTCAAGAACTGCACATATGCACATGAAATGAAGTCCAGTCTCCGTTATCTCTATCAAAATGTATCTCGAGAATGTGGACATTATGTTTTCTAGGAGCCAAATAACATAAATGCTAAAAATTCAGTCACTGAAACGCCAAATAAGATTTGGAAATTTAAAGCACGTAATCTTGGAGTTATAAGGAGAAGCCAGGCGTTTTCTTTAGCAGCTCTTAAGCTTCATTCCTCCTGAAAGTTTAAATCTTTCGTAATCAGCAAACACGAGAACACATGGAATGTGTGACACAGGCGTGCTGCAAACTTGTTTTGAAGATTCCATGTCTGACAGATTCGGACAGATTTGAAAGTAGAATCACATTTTAAATGCATTAAGGAGAACCCCTGGTCTAAGAGAGCCCTAAAATGGATCTGACAACTTTTATGGAATCCCATTATTACAAAATTCCTTCTAGTTATACTCTGAACATCTGGATTTGTGCATTTCATGGCTCTTTGGGCAAGATGTGGACTTAGAGAAGCTATTATAAAAATATGTCTTTTAATTTACAAGTTAGAGTCATACCTCATCGTTTTAGGGTGAAGTATCTGGAGGGAGATAACCTTTTGTGAGCTGTGGGGGAGTGCGGCCATCGACAGGAGAGGTGTGGCAGGCATCTTACACCCCCTGGCACAGGGGAAACTGCCAGCCACTTCCTCCCTCTGGAAAGTCGTATGTTTTGGACTTTTACTGATTCCTGTCTCAATTCCTTGTCTTTTTTCTGTTTTTTTTTTTTTTTTTTTTTTTGGTTTTTCGAGACAGGGTTTCCCTGTGTAGTCCTGGCTGTCCTGGAACTCACTCTGTAGACCAGGCTGGCCTCGAACTCAGAAATCCGCCTGCCTCTGTCTCCCAAGTGCTGGGATTACAGGTGTGCGCCACCACGCCCGGCTTCAATTCCTTTTCTATGTCTAAATTGGCTGCTTCATTTCAGAGTCTCTGTTTTCTTTATACATCCAGTAGACTTCATAGTCTATGACTATCCTGGTTCACAGACGTCAGCCTCACAGGACCAAATCTTAAATACAGAGTCCGAATGAATAGGACCTTCGTTCTGTGTGCTTCTGCTTCCGAGTTCACACAAAGGAGGGTAACGCCCAGCTCCACGTCGGTATGGCAAGGGCTGACTAAGCACATGTGCATCATGTAGAATAGTACCTGGCATGTAGGAGGTACATGTGTATATGTGTGTGTTTGGGTGCACATGTGTGTGCACGAGGAGGCCAGAGGTCAGCCTCACTGTCGTTTCGCAGAGCCTTGTTGTTGATATGAGGTCTTCGTTTGGCCTGGAACCTTCTGGTGCTAAGTTGCTAGGCCAGTGAGCATCGGAGGAGATGAAGCTGTTGCCTCCTCCCCAGCGCTGAGTACACCTTTAATGGGTTCTGGGTGCTGAACTGTATCAAGTGCACCATCTCCCTAGACCTGCACTATGTGTCCAATCTCACGTCCATCCAGGCATAGGGTCTCCTGCCTGTAATCTCAGCACTTGGGAAGCTGAGATAGGAGCATCCTTACAAGTTCAAGGGTAGCCTGGGTCACTTCATGAGTGCAAGGCTAGCCTGAGCTACACAGTAAGATCCTGTGCCCAAACAAACAGCAGCAGCAGCAACAGCAGCAGCAGCAGCAGCAGCAGCAGCAGCAGCAGCAGCAGCAGCAGCAACAACAACAACAACAAAAGGGAAACAAAACTGAAGCAGCCCGGCGCTCTTCTCAGTGCACACGGCAGTACGGCCAGCGTGCCCCTCCCTCAGACCTGTGCACCCTGCTCCCCTGCATTCGCTCTCTGCTCTCCCCCTTTCGCTCTCTGCAGTCATGGACGCTTCAAGCAGTGCTCAGGATTGAGCTCAATGATTAGGACTTCTCTTTCTAGATCCCTTTCGTACTGTTAACCTAACCTTCAAGAGAGTGCAGCCATAATCCCAGCACTCTGGGAGGCAGAGGCAGGCAGATTTCTGAGTTTGAGGCCAGCCTGGTCTACAGAGTGAGTTCCAGGACAGCCAGGGCTATACAGAGAAACCCTTTCTGGGGGGTGGGGGGAAGTGCAGCCATTGCCACCCCTCCCCCATGGCTCAAAGGGAAACTGAACTCCCATGTAAAACCTTCCACACTTTGGAATAGGAAAGATTCATAAATCGTGAAAAGCGAAGTACTCGGCTTCGGCAGGTAGCACGACCGACCTCGGCATTTCCACTCTCCACTTGGCCTGCCCAGTTGCTTGGTAGTGAGTGAGACTTCAGTCCCAAACTATCTTATGAGTACGTGTTGTTGTGTGTTTCTGTAAAGTGGTTAAGATCTTAAAAAACAAAGTCGGGCGGTGGTGGTGCACACCTGTAATCCCAGCACTTGGGAGGCAGAGGCAGGCGGATTTCTGAGTTCGAGGCCAGCCTAGTCTACAGAGTGAGTTCCAGGACAGCCAGGGCTATACAGAGAAACCCTGTCTCGAAAAACCAAAAAAACAAAAACAAAAACAAAAACAAAAACAAAACAAAACAAAAAAAAACACCCCCCCCCAAAAAGCCCAAAAAACAAAATATCACAAACTGCCTCACTGTTTTATTTTTTTTTCTTCATTCTTTCTAAAATAATTGTTTTTAATTTTGGATCTGTGTCTGTGTGTGGGTAAGTGCAGTTGTGAGTGGCCTAATGTGGGTGCTGGAACCCAAAGACGGGTGGTGTGAAGCAGCCGGCAATCAGACTGGCTCTAGTGGCAGCAGCAAACTTCAGCGGAGCTCGCTGGCCAGGGTTCCTGGAGCTGGCGCTGACGTCAGCAGGGCTCTCAATCGCAACAACAGGGAGAGCTGCAAACAGCCTGTCCCGGGTCCTCTTCAGACTTACGATGTAGATACCGTCACTTTTCCTTTTGTCGATGTACTACTGCTCCATCTGAAAGTCAAGGTTGGTGCCTCCTAAGTGGGCTCCTGTGGCAATTTGAGGACAGCCTCCTTCATCTGCAGGACACTGATTGTGTAAGTTACAGCAGCAATCAAGAATAACACCTACAGACCCGTAGCCCCTTTGGCCTGGAACTCTCTGTATAGACCAGGCTGGCCTTGAATTCACAGACATCCAGTGACATGGTTGTCTGTGAGAGAAAACTCCCAAACACCATCTATGAAAGATGCTTCCCAGCTGGTCAGTGGTGGCACACGCCTTTAATCCCAGCACTTGGGAGGCAGAGGCAGGCAGATTTCTGAGTTCGAGGTCAGCCTGGTCTACAGCGTGAGTTCCAGGACTGCCAGGAGAGAAACCCTTTCTCACAAAAAAAGAAAAAGAAAGAAAGGAAGAAAGAAACAAAGAAAGAAAGAGAGAAAGAAAGAAAGAAGGCTGCTTTCTAGCTACCCTCTTCTTGCATTTCTCTCTCCCTCTTACCAAATGCCATCATTAAAAACCTTGACTTTAGTTTTCTTTTGGAAAAAAAAAAAAACTAACCTATTTGTGCTGTATCTATGTTCCTCTGAAGAAGGGCCACGGGGCCACTCGGTCTCGCTTCTTTCTTGTCTAGAAGTCTTTTATAGTAGTGTGGAAACATAGCCACAGTTCCTACTAGACATTTGTAAAACATTTTAGTTTTATTTTTGCTAATTTTTTAATATTTAACATACAAGGTAAACTTTTCATTACAGTATCTTCACACACACACACACACACACACACACACACACACACACGTCTCTCCTTTCTTAGATCCCCTGTAAATATCCTGACACTTAGTTAAGGGCCCGTGACAAGGCTCATCCAGATCCCGTCGGTGGTCTGCGCCCACGGAGCGAGCCCTCCTCTATGAAGTGCATGTGGCCACCCGGGGCCCTGGACAGAGGATAGTGGAGAAGGAAAGGACTCCCTCACAGCAGCAGAAGTTGCATGAGAGTTTAGTCTGCCTCATTTTTGGCTCCTCTCTCCCAGGTTCACACCACTAATCAGAGTAGTAAACAGTTATGAACTGCCAGGTGGGTATTGTGAATTGAACCCAGATCCTTTGGAAGAACAGCAGTGCTTCTAGCCCACGAGGCATCTCTCCATATCTTTTTTTTTTCTGTCTTCTGTTTTTAAATATACAGAGTCTTAGCCTGTAGACCAGGCTGGCCTTGAACTTGCAATTCTTCTGATTCTTCTGCTTGTACATGAAACGAATGATGGAATACAGGCATGTGCTGCTATGCTGGGTTTTTTCTTCTGTTCCTTTCTTTCTTTTTTAAAAATGGTGTGTGTGAGCTGGGCGGTGGTGGCGCACGCCTTTGATCCCAGCACTTGGGAGACAGAGGCAGGCGGATTTCTGAGTTCGAGGCCAGCCTGGTCTACAGAGTGAGTTCCAGGACAGCCAGGGCTACACAGAGAGACCCTGTCTTGAAAAAAAAACAAAAAAAAAGTGTGTGTGTGTGTGTGTGTGTGTGTGTGTGTGTGTGGTGTGTGTGTGTGGTATGTGGTGTGTATGTGTGTGTGTATGTGTGATGTGTGTATGCGTGTGTGGTAATGCATGTGTGAGTGTGTGTTTGTCTTTTCTCCCTTCTCCACCTGTGTGTGTGTGTGTGTGTGTGTGTGTGGTGTGTAGTGTGTATGTGTGTGTATATGTGTGATGTGTGTATGTGTGTGTGATAATGCATGTGTGAGTGTGTGTTTGTCTTTTCTCCCTTCTCCACGTGTGTGTGTGTGTGTGTGTGTGTGTGTGTGTATGTGTGTGTGTGTGCACATGCGTGTGGGGTCCAGAGGCCTCTATCTCATTTATTATTTATGTATTTATGAATACTTTTCTTTGACAGTCTTATATACTTATATCTTGGTCATGCCTACCCTTAACTGCCCCAACACCTCCCACTTCCAATCCCACATGCTCTCCTGTTATTTTTTTTATTTTTTCTATATTCTTTGTTTACATTCCAAAGTCTTTCCCCTTTCCAGTTCTCCCCCTCACCATAAGTCCCATAAGTCCTCTTCCCCCCCCATTCCCCAATCACCCTCCCCTCCCCATCATTTCTCTCTTCTGGTACTCTCCTACAAAACCGGATTTAGTCTTTTCTGGACCAGGGTCCTCTCCATCCCTTTTCTTGGGAATCTTTTGCTTAGCTAATTGTGTCTTGAGTATTCAGAGCTTCTGGGCTCCTTAATATCCACTTATCAGTGATTGCAATTCATGTGTATTCTTTTGTGTTTGGGTTGACTCACTTAGGATAATATTTTCCAGATCCAACCATTTGCCTACAAATTGCATGAATTCATTTTTTTTTTTTTTTTTGGTTTTTCTAGACAGGGTTTCTCTGTGTGGTCCTGGCTGTCCTGGAACTCACTCTGTAGACCAGGCTGGCCTCGAACTCAGAAATCCGCCTGCCTCTGCCTCCCAAGTGCTGGGATTACAGGCGTGCGCCACCATGCCCGGCTGAATTCATTATTTTTAATTGCTGAGTAGTATTCCATTGTATAAATATACCACATTTTCTGTATCCATTCCTCCGTTGAGGGACATCTGGGTTCTTTCCAGCTTCTGGCTATTATAAATAAGGCTGCTATGAACATAGTGGAGCATGTGTCTTTATTGCATGCAGGGGAATCCTCTGGGTATATGCCCAGGCATGGTATGACAGGGTCCTCTGGAAGTGTCATGCCCAATTTTCTAAGGAACCTCCATACTGATTTCCAGAGCGGTTGTACCATCTTGCAATCCCACCAACAATGGAGGAGTGATCCCCTTTCTCCACATCCTCGCCAGTACCTGTTGTCTCTTGAGTTTTTAATCTTAGCCGTTCTGACTGGTGTGAGATGGAATCTCAGGGTTGTTTTGATTTGCATTTCCCTGATGGCTAATGATGTTGAACATCTCTTAAGGTGCTTCTCAGCCAACCAAATTTCTTCTGGTGAAAATTCCTTGTTTAGCTCTGTACCCCATTTTTTAATAGGGTTATTTGGTTCTTTGGGGGTCTAACTTCTTGAGTTCTTTGTATATATTGGATATTAGCCCTTTGTCGGATGTGGGGTTGGTGAAGATCTTTTCCCAATTTGTTGGTTGCTGTTTTGTCTTTCTGACAGTGTCTTTTGCTTTACAGAAACTTTGTAATTTTAAGAGGTCCCATTTGTCAATTCTTGATCTTAGAGCATAAGCTATTGGTGTTCTGTTCAGGAACTTTCCCCCTGTGCCCACGTCCTCCAGGGTATTCCCCACTTTCTTTTCTATTAGCTTCAGTGTGTCTGATTTTATGTGGAGGTCCTTGATCCACTTGGAGTTGATCTTAGTGCAAGGAGATAAGAGTGGGTCAATTCGCATTCTTCTGCATGTTGACTTCCAATTGAACCAGCACCATTTGTTGAAAAGGCTATCTTTTTTCCACTGGATGGTTGTAGCTCCTTTATCAAAGATCAAGTGACCATAACTCTGTGGGTTCATTTCTGGATCTTCAATTCTATTCCATTGATCTACTTGCCTGTTGCTGTACCAATACCATGCAGTTTTAAACACAATTGCTCTGTTGTACTGCTTGAGGTCAGGGATATTGATTCCCCCAGAAGTCCTTTTATTGTTGAGAATAGTTTTAGCTATCCTGGGTTTTTTGTTACTCCATATGAACTTAAGAATTGCTCATTCTAGATCTATGAAGAATTGATTTGGGATTTTGATGGGGACTGCATTGAATCTGTAGATTGCTTTTGGCAAGATAGCCATTTTTACTATATTGATCCTGCCAATCCAAGAGCATGAAATATTTTTCCATTTCCTGAGGTCTTCTTCGATTTCTTTCTTCAAGGACTTGAAGTTCCTGTCATACAGATCTTTCGCTTGTTTGGTTAGAGTCATGCCAAGATACTTTATATTGTTTGTGGCTATTGTGAAGGGTGTTATTTCTCTAACTTCTTTCTCAGCCTGCTTGTCCTTTGAGTACAGGAAGGCTACTGATTTGCTTGAGTTGATTTTATAACCAGCCACTTTGCTGAAGTTGTTTATCAGCTGTAGGAGTTCTCCAGTGGAGTTTTTTGGGTCGCTTACATATACTATCATATCATCTGCAAATAATGATAGTTTGACTTCTTCTTTTCCAATTTGTATCCCTTTGACTCTCCTGTTATTTTTAAGGGACTGAGGCCCATCAGTGCTGCTGTTGGAATGCTGGTTTTGTTAGTGTGATCCTGTGAACATCACCAGAGCTGCAGTGATGTCGCGAGTTCAGTGGCCCTGACCACTTGAGAAGACAACACTTCCTGCATGCAGGCCCATTCTCCAGCTCTTAACAGCATTTTTCCCTTTTTCATGACAATCTGCTGTGCCCCTACAACCGAGCACCACACAGACTTCAGCAGAGAAGCTCCTTGCAGCAGATGGGAACTTGTAACAAAGAAAGCCACAACTGGATGTTGTGCGGAAAGTGGGAGACTTTGGAGCCCTCAGCCCCAAGTAGGATGTCTTTAACAAAGCCTTCCCCTCAGGGTTCAGGGATCTCGCAAAAGAGAGGGCAGTTAGACCTAAGAACCAGAGGCAGTGGAGCCCTCCAAGGACACAGCCCCTTCCAGACAACAGAACGAAGTCACAGAGACTGATGTCGTGCGGAAGATCTGCACAGGTTTAAACCAGACAAAATCCCAGCCCTGAGAAGGAGAGTGGGCACAGAGTTCCACCTCTGACCAAGAAGAAGTTACTTGCACTTGAAACCTGCTGGGAAAGGGAATATCAGTTTTCTCCAATGGACTGAGACTGAGTATTCAACCACACTCAGGGCAGGCCTCATGCTTGTTGACCAATACAAACAGACTCTACCAGACTCTAAAGTTTTGTTTTATTTGCTTGTCTTGTATGTGTGCGCGTGTACATGTGTGTATACATGTGCATGTATGCACATGTGTGCATGTGTGCACATGTGTTCATGTGTGTACATGTGTGCATGTGTGAATGTGTATGTGTTGTGTGCATGCACATTCAAGGGTTTGTATGCACATTTTTTTTTTTTTGTCTTTTGAGTCTTTTGATTTTTGTTTCTTGTTTCTTTTTTATTGAAAGAAAGAGTGAAAGGAAGAACATGGATTTTGGTGGGTGTGGAAGGAGAGTCAGTCTGGAGGGAGGAGGGGGAGAGAATATGATCAAAATGTCTAAAATTTGGCTGGGCGGTGGTGGCGCATGCCTTTAATCCCAGCACTTGGGAGGCAGAGGCAGGCGGATTTCTGAGTTCGAGGCCAGCCTGGTCTACAGAGTGAGTTCCAGGACAGCCCGGACTACACAGAGAAACCCTGTCTCGGAAAAAAAAAACTGGAAAAAAATGTCTAAAATTTTTTAATAAATTATAAAAATGATTTAAGAGATGAAGAAATTTCTTTGATCAAGCTTGAGAGCAACACTAGTGTATGCATGTAAATGTAGATATTTAGAAAGCAATTTGATGACATGTCAATTAAAAAATATAACTCAGTCTTTGGTTCCTCTCTAGGGCCTACCTAGCCACAAGATTTTCCCAGGCTTATGGTACTAGGCATGAACTGCATCGTGTGAAGCAGTGTTCAAATGCACTCACAGAATAGTTGGTTGTCCCTATAACCTCTATGCCATTGCACTAGTGGGCACATCTTACCTGGCTGTCAGTATTGCAGCACGCAGGGTCTGTCACTGAGTGCGACCACTATTACATGTTCTACCCTAGCAGTTTGGGAAGCACGCTGAAAGCCAATTAGTTTCCAAAGAAGAAGTTTCCAGGTCAAGTCCAGCTGGATTTTTGTGTTCTCCCACTCACCTTAGTGTTTGTCGCTTATATGTGTATATGAGTGTTTAAATTTTTAAGTTTTGGATTGCTAATTTACTGAATTTAAAACTAGAATCTATAGGCAATATTAACACTCGAGCTTCCTTTACCGGGTAGATTTACGGAGGGATCTAGGTCCACTGTGAATTCATGTCTTAAAAAATAAGGTGGAGCGTGATGGAAGAAGATACCAGATGTTGACCTCTGGCCTCCACATGCACAAACATGCATATAGGCCTGCACACACTACACACATTCAGCACACACGTACTAGCCCACAAGAAGAAGAAGAAGAAGAAAAAGAAGAAGAAGAAGAAGAAGAAGAAGAAGAAGAAGAAGAAGAACAATCACAACAACAACAACAACCCAATTATTAATCAGTTTGCAGAAGAATTTGACTTGAAGTAATTTAAGTCCACTTATGCCCCTCCATGTGATTGAATGCTCATTTGTTTCACGGCCAAGGGCGTTGTGCCTCCTTCTTCCTATAATGATCTAAAGAAAAGCAGGTCGGAAAAGCCAGGACAGAGCTGAAATGACTCAGGGGCTAAGAGCATTCGTTGCTCTTGTAGAGAATGTGGGTTCATTTCTACACAGCCACGTGGTGGCTCACAGGCCTCTGCAGCTTGAGTCCCAGGAGAGCTGATTCCCTCTTCTGGCCTCTGAGGATTCTAAACATGCACGGGATAGACACACACGCATGCATGTATGCAAAATATTCATACAGTTAAGATTTTAAAAAAAATTTAAAAGAATACTCTAAGCGAGACACGTACACCTCACTTCCTTGGGAGCTGAGGTCATGTGTGGTTAAGATAACAAGAACAGGAGGAAATAACTGGACTATTACGGCTTCCAGAAAGGTGAAAACAATCTCCTCGAATGACTCATTGTGTGCTGAAATGTAACACAGTCCCTTTAACAGAAAGTACAGTTCCTAAAATGAACTCTAATTTTTCTTGAACAAAGGAAGGCAGCCCCAGTTCTACGAAACTTTTCTTTTATCGAAGTTGAGACTTCAAATATCAAAGGCTCTAAGTCCTGGGTGCGACAACACTTATCATCCCATGAATTGGCTTCCAGATATATAGGATCATTGTGAGTCTTAAGAAATAAAGAATTGGATTTCCAGGAGTTGGGCTGAATTTAGAATAAGACGGAGATAGGGTCCCTGACCTTCAGACTTGCTCAGCTGCCTTTCAAAGCTGCGGCTTGTTCCAGGCCATTTGTACAGGGCAGAGCTTTCTAACCCCCGGCTTCCAGCGGCTTCGGGCCAGGTCGGAGCGCCCTGTGGTGTGGTGGGAAGTGCAGCCTTTGCAACCAATTTGCTACTTGAAAAAAAAAAAGCCACTTGTAAGCCTCATGTTATAAAGGTAGAAATCCAAGTGTTGGCCGCTTACTCACAAGTCTAAAATGTCTTGGATTTCCGGTCCTTCTGCCCTCTTTGGAAAGATCCTTTTACAATATTAAAGACAGAGATGTCTATTTTATTTAAGAAGTGCAAGAGGGCTTGGGAAATGGCTCAGTCTCTGAAGTGCTTACCTTGCAAACATGAAGAGCCAAGTTAAACCCCTACAACCCACACAGAATCCCATAAGACTCCATTGCTGGAGACACCTTGGAGAAAGAAACAGCTGGGGTGGTGCTAGAATCCTCCTCCCTCCTGGGTGCTGAGCCGGCTTCCAGAAGATGCTAAGCAGACTATGGGAAAAGAAAAGACACGGATGGTCTTACCCGGCAGGAAACTATGAACTACAATACCAACCTGGCAGGCCTGCAACCATGTTTAATTCCAGCTGAAGTGACTGACACTGTCACCTTCCTCTGTCCTCTTTGGGCACCAGGCACCTACATGGAGCTCAGACATACACGCAAGGCAAAAGGAAAAGCCCGAGTCCTGAGAGCTTGTAGGCCCTAGTGAGGACCGACTACCACTCTCCAGCTAAACTCCCTCTATATATCCGTGTCTAAACCCATAAATAAATGATACTTTCAGCCTTAATCAGAGAGGCCTCTCCTTACAGGAGAATACTGGCTGCCCAAAATGCTGAACATAAGTGACAGTAGATGTTTACACTTCCACATCTAAGGCTTTCAGACATGGCCTTTATTGTGGCATTAGGAAGACAACCTAAGAGAAGGGGAGGACATGCGGGGAGGAGGGAAGGAGGGTGAGAGAGCATGGGTGTGTGTGAGAATAATGAGAGACTGTCTCAGTCAGGGTTCTATTCTAGTGCAAACTTCATGATCAAGAAGCAAGTTGGGGCCAGGCAGTGGTGGCACACACCTGTAATCCCAGCACTTGGGAGGCAGAGGCAGGCAGATTTCTGAGTTCGAGGTCAGCCTGGTCTACCGAGTGACTTCCAGGACAGCCAGTGCTACACAGAGAAACCCTGTCTTGAACACCCCCCCCCTAAAAAAAAAGAAAAAAAAGAAGCAAGTTGGGAAGGAACGGGTTTATTCAGTTTACACTTTCCACATTGATCACCAAAGGAAGTCAGGACTGGAACTCAAGCAGGTCAGGAAGCAGGAGCTGATGCAGAGGCCATGGAGGGATGATTCTTACTGGTTTGCTTCCCCTGGCTTGCTCAGCCTGCTTTCTTATAGAACCCAAGACTCTCAGCCCAGGGATGGCACCACCCACAATGGGCCCTCCCCTTTGATCACCACCCAAGAAAATGCCCCACTGCTGGATCTCATGAAGGCACTTCCCCAACTGAACCTCCTTTCTCTGTGATAACTCCAGCCTGTGTCAAGTTGACACACAAAACCAGCCAGTACAATTACACATATGCATGAAATTGTCAAAGGGAAAATTTAATTAATTAAAAACAGATACAAGACAGATACAATAAAAATCATATAGTTCAATAAAAGTTTCAGTTTGGCCGGGCGTGGTGGCACACGCCTGTAATCCCAGTACTTGGGAGGCAGAGGCAGGTGGATTTCTGAGTTCGTGGCCAGCCTGGTCTACAGAGTGAGTTCCAAGACAGCCAGGACTACACAGAGAAACCCTGCCTCGAAAAACCAAAAAAAAAAAAAAAAAAAAAAAGAAAGAAAGAAAGAAAGAAAGAAAGAAAGAAAGAAAGGAAGGAAGGAAGGAAGAATGCCCCCATCCCCCCATAGGCTCATGTATTTGAAAGCCTAAGAAACCTGTGGCTTTAGGAGATGTGGTCTTGTTGGAGTGGGTGTGGCCTTCCTGAAGGAAGTATGTAGCAGCAGGTGGCTTTGGAGTTCAAAGCCCAGGCTGGGACCAGTGTTTGCTTTCTCCCCTCCTGCTGCCTGCTGATCCAGATGTGTTTGCTTTCTCTCCTCCTGCTGCCTGCGGATCCAGATGTGCACCTCTCAGCCACCTCTCCAACACCATGTCTGTCTGCATTCCACCACCACGATGGTAATGGACTGAACCTCTGAACCTGTAAGCCAGCCCCAACTAAATGTTGTCCTTTATAAGAGCTGCCTTGGTCATGGCGTCTCTACACAGCCATAGAACAGTCACTAAGATAAGTGGTTTCGATAGGAACCAAAGTGTTTCACTGAGCAAACACTAAGACAAGTGAAGTCTATACTGGGAGATGAACCAGTGTTTCACTGAGCAAACAATTGTTTCTAGAGAGCGGCTCAGCCCAAGGGACTGACCCCCACCTTTCCACCTGTAGAATGGAAGCAATAGATCACGCGTGCAGTAAATACATTCTGTGGTGTCTAAGCAGGACTAAGTCTGCCCGTCAAGGGCGCTGCATCCGCTCACAATGTTCCCTAGTCCCAGGGAAAGCTGCTCTAGGGCCCGCCACCCAAGTCCTGCTGCTCAAATAACCCTGTGTTTACGGAATCGCATGCTTCTCGGGGCCCCAGAGGGTCTCCTGTCTCATGGATCTGAGTGCCCCTTGCCGGTGTGACCGTGACTCAGAGTCCATCCATCCGGGCTCTCACTCTCAGCCCTGAATTTGTTTATTTCAGCATTCGCTCGGTTTAAAAGCTCTTAAAAAGGCACACTTCTGAAGATCCCTTTTACTTAAAAGGTTCCTCCTTCAATCTGCACGCTGGAGTCAGAGCTGGCCAGGCCTGCCTGGCTATGATCCCTTAGAACTCTCCCAAAATCCTACTCAAGAGGTTTGGGCGGGCATCTATGGACTCTTCGCATTTCATCCAGTTCACTCCACTCTCTACAATGTAGCACATGCCGAAGGGAAACACAGCTTCTCTATCCCCCTCATTGACGACCTACTATGTGCTGTGGAATTACATCAGTTTCTTTGCACTATAACTCAGGGTTGAGGAGATGCTCAGTGGATGGTCACGGTGTGACATATGAGAGCCTGAGCATGCAGGTCAAAGGTTGCGTGTGGCAGGTGCGGGGGTCCTCGGTGCTGCTAGGGAGTGCAGATAGGACAGTGGCACTGTTTGGGAAGGTTTAGGAAGTGCGACCTTGATGAAGAAAGTATGTAAGGGGTAGGGGTGGCTTTGAAGTTTTGTTTATTTATTTAATTGTTGTTGTTATTATTATTGTTTTGTTTTTTGTTTTGAGACAGGGTTTCTCTGTGTAGCCCTGGCTGTCCTGGAACTCACTCTGTAGACCAGGCTGGCCTCGAACTCTGAAAGCTGCCTTCCTCTGCCTCCCAAGTGCCGGGTGAAGTTTTATTTTTATTTACTTACTTTGGACTTTTGAGAAAGGGGTCTCTTTGTGTATTCCTGACGGACTTAAAACTTACTATGTACATCAGGCGGGCTTCAACTCACAAAGGCTTGCCTCTGCCTCCTGAATGCTAAGATAAAATGCCAGGCCGTGTCTGCTTTTCCCTCTGGGGTAGCCAGCCTGTTGTGCAACAGGCTGGACTGGAGAGAGGGAAGCTTAGCTGGGGCGGATGGGGGCGACGTAAGCCTTGGTGGGTGGGGAGTGAGTGCCAGGGCAAAGATTGGGCACACTGGGCACAGCTTTGGAGAACTGGTTCGGTTTAAGGGGTGCAGGGAAATGGGTATATTTATGCCCCTGGGGGGAGGTGGCCAGGGTTTCTGGGGCAAAGTTGGTGTGGCCATGTTCCATTGGCCAGGACAGGAAGGAGTGTCGGATCTGCATACTCAGGGGTTGGGGTGGGGGCAGGGAACCTTATAAGGTCAAACAAGGAGGGAAGCCTGAGAACTGTTCTGGTAATAAACTCTCACTAAGGTGGGTGGTGGTGGAGGCAGCTTTATGGCGCCAGGTTGGGGGTGGGAGAGCCAGTGCCCGCCATCTCTATCTGAGGTAGCCAGGGCTGAAGCGCTCCTCAACCCTTCCTCCACAATTCCTGGGTTGTTACAGTCCTGCAGTTAAGGGCGTGCCTCCAAGCCCAGATCTGAAGTCTTAAAAGCCTGACACCATCCCCAGCGCTCTCATGCTTCTGTGCTGTGGCAGTGATGGACTCTTACCCATAAGCCCGTGCTGTGATGGGGTGGACTCTTACCCACATGCGCAGATAAATCATTCTTTTTTATAAGGTGCCTTGGTCATGGGCTCCTATCACGGTGATAGAATAGTAACTGAGGCGGGATGTCACTCTCTAGTTCCGTCTGGCCTCGATCTCGGTAAGTACGCCAAGTGTGTCTCACACTCAGCACCATTCTCCTTCCCAAGACTCCGGAGCACTCGGATCGATCACAGAGACGCACCACCGCACACATACCCACGTTTGGTTGATCGATTTTCTTGATGAAAATGGGCACCAGCCTGTGGAGCCAACGTGCTCAAGGGGGAAAAACAGCTGTAGGAAAGCGCTAACACCAGGATTTCATGTTATACTACAGAGCCAGGGTAGCCGTGCTCACAACAGCTGCTGCTTCCTTCCAGAGGCCTCGGGATGGATTAGAAAGGAGTCTTGTTGCTATGATACAGCACAGACAGTATGGCCCAGCACAAACATAACTGTATGAGCCAAAGCTACAGTCTTGAGTAACTAAGTGAACCCACACAGCAGCCGCCGGATTGCGAATTTAAATTCTTTTCTTCCTTCCTTCCTTCCTTCCTTCCTTCCTTCCTTCCTTCCTTCCTTTCTTTCTTTCTTTCACTTTTTATTTCTCTTTTTATTTATTTTTATATTTTTTTGGTTTTTCGAGACAGGGTTTCTTTGTGCAGCCCTGGCTGTTCTGGAACTCTGTAGACCAGGCTGGCCTCGAACTCAGAAATCTGCCTGTCTCTGCCTCCCAAGTGCTGGGATTACAGGCATGAGTCACCACGCCCGGCTTTTTCTTTCTTTCTCTTTCCTTCCTTCCCTCATTTTCTTTCTTTTTTCTTTCTTTCTTTCTTTCTTTCTTTCTTTCTTTTTTCTTCCTTCCTTCCTTCTTTGTTTTACCCTTCTTCCTCTATTTCTTTCTTTCTTCCTCCCTCTCTTCCTTTCTTCTCTCACTTCCTTCCTTCCTTTCTTTCTCCTTTCTTTCTTTCTTTCTTTCTTTCTTTTTTCTTTCTTTCTTTCTTTCTTTCTTTCTTTCTTTTTTCTTTCTTCCTTCCTTCTTTGTTTTACCCTTCCTTCCTCTATTTCTTTCTTTTTTCCTTCCTCCCTCTCTTCCTTTCTTCTCTCTCACTTTCTTCCTTCCTTTCTTTCTCCTTCCTTCCTTCCTTCCTTCCTTCCTTCCTTTCTTTTTTCTTCTTTCTTTCTTCCTTTCTTTTTCTCTTTCTTTCTTGTGGGTGGGCTTCTTATGACAGTGTTTACCTTTGGGCCCACACTGGCTCAGCACGTCAGTCAGTCTGCTGTGCTTGCAGCAGCTGCTGCTTCCTTCCAGAGGCCTGGGGATGGATTAGAAGTCTTGTTGCTATGATACAGCACAGGAATTAGGGGTCAGTCTCTGCGGAGGTGTCACCCTCAAAAGTACACATCTATTGAGGAGGACCTGGGCTCTGTGTTTCAGATCGTTTGGAAGTGATTTCCTCTGGTGTGGAAGCACGTGGCTGCCAGGAATTGGTGTGCACTCATCTATACAGCGGTCTCTAGGTGTGGCTCTCAACGTTTACTAGCTAGCACATCTTAAATTAAAAGGCCGGTCATTTGAGAGGTACATTAGTTAAACAAATCAAGTTAGTTTCAACACTTTTATCAGAGTATTCTGTAAATGACCGCGATGTCACTCGGGCTGGTCTAAACAGGGCTGAGGTTGTCCATTCCCCACATCTGAGGGAACGCACTAACAGTGGTTACCTTTGGCCCACATTGATTCAGGAGAAATTGGTCCTTGTTGGCCACTAGAACTGTATTTTTTACAAGTAATTATCAAACTGTTAAAAATTTCATAAAGCCTTATAATTATATAAACTATATATATTACAGCAAAGTTTTTTTTTGTTTTGTTTTGTATTTTTTTTTTTCTGAGACAGGGTTTCTCTGTATAGCCCTGGCTGTCCTGGAACTCACTCTGTAGACCAGGCTGGCCTCGAACTCAGAAATCCGCCTGCCTCTGCCTCCCAAGTGCTGGGATTAAAGGCATGTGCCACCACCGCTCAGCTACAGCAAAGTTATAATCAAAGAAATAGACGCACACACACACACACACACACACACACACACACACACGAGGGTGCCAGGGACCATAGAACGGCTCAGTATTAATGCACTAAGGTTTTAAAGCAGCAATGTGACCCTCTCTTTCTATGGTAGATTTCCACCGTAATAAAACAGTAGTCAGGGTCACTTGGAGAAAAAATTGACCTCCTGTGTTGGATGCTTCCTATGACTGAATAATAGGAAAGACTCTGTGGTTTGTAAGGTGATTATACTTGGTCTCTATATAGCCCAGGCTAGGTAGTCCAGGCTGCTCTCAAACTCACCATACTCCTGCCTCTGTCTCCTACAGGCTGTCATTTCAGACATGTTCCACCATACCCAATTTGGTTATTCTGTTTTTCCCCTCTTAAAAAAAATACTTCTTACCTGCCCCTAAAGGCATTACAGGTGTGGCTGCCGTGTCCCGTGTGCGTCAGAAGGTGGCAGGGAGGAAAGAAGCTATGTCTATGCCCAGCATTCTTACCTACGAACATCTGAAAGATTAGCAGTCTGACTTAACTCCCTGAAACGAGCACGCCTGAGATAACCGCCAGTCTGGTGCTGTGGGGTCGGGACATCGTGCGGGCCTGGAGGTGGGGCGGTGGCCGACCATGCCAGAGAGGACAACTGCCTAGTGCCATAGTGCCTGGGGGGCGGGGCATAGCACTCCTGGGATGAGTCTAGACACTCAGAAGCCCTGGGCACCGCTAAGATGAGCAAGGAAGTGGTGGAGGAATGGAAGAGAAAGAGAATCAGAAGGGCGTGGGCACAATGAAGAGGCGCGGACCTGGAGACTCCAGGGCAGTGGGGAACAGCCTGATGTGAGCAGCCAGTGATGTCACCTGGGACCACGGTGGAGTCCTGGCCTGTGCTGCCCCTGGGGGCCACATCTGTGTCCATCGCCCTGCAGCAGAAGGGGTCTGCTACCACCAAAGACCAGGCAGGCATCCAGTTCCTAGTTTGGGCTGCTGCCGGGGGGCCATGCGGGTGTATGAGGGCGGTGCAGAACTGGCCTCCTCTCTTGCCAGGGCATTGTGAGAGAGCTGGCCCTGGGGGCATGGGGGCAGGAGAGCTGAGCCCACCTCTAGCCAGCTGCAGTACTTGGGAGAGCCAGCCCCGCACATTTCAGGGGTCGCGGGTGAGCCAGCTCTTGACAATACGAGCATGGGAAAGTTGGCCCGGCCACGCTACTCTGGTGCAGGCAGGCGTATTGGCATGGACAAGGGAGATCTGGCCCTGGGGTCGTGATAGTAGGAGAGCTGACCCTTACCCTCACCTGTTGTAGTCCTCAGGAGAGCAGGCCCTTAGATGTGGGCATTGCAGGCGAGCTAGTCCCGAGGGCATGAGCTCGGGAGCGCTCTCCCTGCCTCTGGTCTGCGGTGCAGAGATGTCCCCTCTCCTCTCTAGTCCCCTTCCACACTCTGCAGGTAGGAATGCTGGCCCCAGGGTCATGAGAGTCAGGAACTGGCCACACCCCTCTCTGGCTGCGTCACTCTGGAGACTGGGCCCAGCACAATAGAGCTGGCCCTGACGGCTTGCACGTGACTGAGCCAGTCACAGGGCATGAGATCAGGAGAGCTGGCTCGCTCTTGCTGGCGCTGGCATTGGATGGGCCAGCCAGGACGGAGCAGGAGAGCTCACCCCTGTGCCCTGTGTGGAGATAGCTGGTGTGCTGAGCAGCCCGGAGACCTCTGAGGCCCAGATCTGGGGCTTTGAATTAGCCCAGCCCAACATCTACTCCATTGGAGGGACTGCCGGAGTTCGTGAAGGGGCCGGTTATACAGCTCCAGAACTATGGGGTCTCCATGACGTAGGGCAACAACAGGTTAGGCCAGAGGAGTTCCAGGATTGATAGGGGAAGCCAGAGGCGTCACACCAGATCACAGAGTCACAGAACTGAACATGTGTAAGCAAAGAAGTGTGGACAAAAGGGCGTGCTGCGGGACACACCGGCACACTACAGCTTCCACAAGGAGGGTTTGGTTTTTTTTTATCTGTTGAGGAGGAGGTTGCAAGAGGTTGGATATGAGAAGAGGGGGAGAGGAGTGGGACTGGGGGTGCACTATGTGAAATTCACAAAGAACCAATAAAAACTTCAAAAAGTATCTCTTTTATTTTTGCATTTTTTTGAGACAGGGTTTCTCTGTGTAGCCCTGGCTATCCTGGAACTCACTCTATAGACCAGGCTGGCCTCGAACTCAGAAATCCGCCTGCCTCTGCCTCCCAAGTGCTGGGATTAAAGGCGTGTGTCACCACTGCCGCCCGGGAATTTTTGCGATTATAATTACATAATTTATCTCTTTCCTTTCCTCCCTCCATACTCTCCATATAACCCTCTCAGCTCTTTTTCAAACTCATGGGCTTTTTTTTTCATTAATTGTTGCCACATACCTATATGGATATGTATATACATATGTATCCCTAAATACACAAGCACAACGTGCCCAGTCTGTCTAGTGTCACTTGTATGCCCGTTTTCAGGGCTGACTGTTTCGGACAGTCATTTCATGTGTTTCCCTTGGGGAGGACTCTCTCCAGCCCGCCATGCCTCAGGTGCCTGGAGTTCTTCGTGTAGCGTTGAGGCCTCACGGGCTTTTCCTAGCAGTTTAGCCATTCTTAAAAATGAACTTGGAAGTCAGCTCAGTCTAAGTGGCTCGACTTGAGGATCTGAGATTAATCTCCAGGAGCCTCTTTAAACGGACAAAGATGGGCGTGGTGGCGTGTGCTTGGCCACTCGGCCTCCAGCAAGTTCCCATGCCCCGCTCTGTGTGTTTGTGTGTTCATATACAGGTATGTGCATTTAACATTGTGCTTGTACTTGGTCTCCTGTCACAGGCTGACCTTGAACTCACAACATAGTCGAGGATGACCGTGTGATTCTCCTCTTCCTGCCTTTCCCTCCTGAGCGCGGGGGTTAAAGGTGTATGCCAGCACACTCTGCTGGTATGGTGCTGGGGGTCGAACCCAGGTCTTTGTGCTTGCTACGCAGGGCTCCAGCAGCTAAGCTTCACCCCCACCCCTTTTACCTTGGCATCACACTGTCACGGGAGGTCAGGTTCCCGCTCGCAGTCCGCCGGAGGACGCCCAGCACCTCTCAGAGCACGTGACAAATACAGACTGGAGATCGGATCGCTGCTGCTGCAAGGCAGTCTCCACCCCGCGCCTCCTCCAGCTGGCTCCCCGTTAACGTCCTGGAATGGAGATCGTTTCTGTACATAATCCTCCATCGTTCGGATCCCCCCACCCCCAGCTCAGAGGCTATGATTGGAGCAAAGGAAAGACAGAACTTTAAAATTCCACTTTTGCCTGGCTGAACCACTTTCCCGTTCATATTAATGTCAGCGCGGCCTAGGAGGGAAGGCGGTTAGGTGCGCCTCAGCGGAGCCTTGCAGTTTATCTAAGCCGCTGACTGACCAAGGGTAAAGCCAAAGGCTCTGACTGGCTAATTCTCACTGAGGCAATTGGTAGAGGGCTTGTCCAGCATCCACTGGGCTCAAGATTCCATCTCCAGCACCATGTAAGACACACACACACACACACACACACACACACACACACACACAGTGGAGTATGGCTTTTATTCCTGCACGTTTTAAACAAATCCATTGATAACCACCTTGGATACAAATGGCACCTTTGAGAGACATGGAGGCAGACAGCATATCTTTTTTTGTTTGTTTGTTTGGTTTTTCTTTTCTTTTCTTTCTTTCTTTCTTTTTTTCTTTCTTGTTTTTTTTGTTTTTGTTTGTTTGTTTGTTTGTTTGTTTGTTTTTTCGAGACAGGGTTTCTCTGTGTAGACCTGGCTGTCCTGGAACTCACTCTGTAGACCAGGCTGGCCTCGAACTCAGAAATCCGCCTGCCTCTGCCTCCGAAGTGGTGGGATTAAAGGCGTGTGCTGCCCAGTCAGACAACATATCTTAAACCTGTCTATGAATACAGAGGTGTAACTTTTTGAGGCAGGACTATGAGGTATCAAACCCTTAGAGATCCTTGGTAACACAGCCTGGATCCGTGAAAAACTAAAATGTAACCTCTGGGTAAGCTATGTCCCCTGGAAGTTGTTTTTTGAAAACACGAAGAGCTTTCGGCCTTCTCGTGTTGTGATGGTTCTGTCCACTGTACCACAGGCTCATTTTCTGTTCACTCGTGTAATTACTTGGTCCTTCGTAGAAGGGGTTTCCATTAACTCTCAGACTGTATTTCACATTCAGTGTTGATGTCTCAGCTTCCAGATGTAATCTGTGAGTCACTACCGAATGTATCTCAGAGGTATTCTTGGTATAAGAGAAAATCCATACTGATTTCAATTATTGGTGGCTTGAGAAGCTGAACAATCTTTAGGATGTTTGTGCGCTGATTTTTCACTCTTGAAACACCACAGAAGTACCTCGGTGTCTATAGAAAACAACTTAAAGACCTTGTTTCAAATAACGCCCTAAGATTATTTTTGTGTCTTAGACGCGGACTGTTTTTATGGAAACGGGTTTTCTCTATTTCGTTCCGCTGCTGCCATCTAGAGGACAAGAGAAGCACAGCAAGTCATAACGCGTCATTTCCCGCACCCCAACCCCGCACCACTGGCGTGAGTTAGTACCATCTGATTGTCTCCTGCCCTTCTCAGTTTACATCCCGGGGTTCTCGGCTAGAGCCTGGATTGAGAACACTCGGGTGCAGAGCGAGCCTGGTGCCTCTCAGTCCTCTCACACCCGTGGCTCCTCTCTCTCATCACGGTGGTGAAGTAGGAAAGAAGTAGTTGATGAATTTGCTGTGGGATTCTTAGTGCCCGGCAGAATTCCTGTGGAGGTGGCAAGGCACTGGCCCCTTTAAGAAGGATTAGAAAGTCCTCTTAAGGAATTCCCTTGCAGGCCTGGATTGGTTACCTCACGAGCACAAAGTGATCTCGGTAGCTCCCCGAGCCGCCCCCCAGTGCTGTGCACAGTGCTTCCTGTTCCTTTTCCGGTCAGCGGAACCACCAGGGGTTCTCACCCGAAGCTGGGCGGATGGACGGCCATGGCATCTTCATGAACTTTTTCCTGTCTCCTAATTTGTGAGCCAAAAGAAACTGCATAAAGTGTACCGTCTCAGAAATTGTTTTAAACTCTCAGAAAGGGAGCCTGCAGGCCTCCGTCTCGTCTGTTTTTGGGAAGAGACTCCCAGATTGAAGACGTAAATGCCGAGTGGCAATAAAATCAGGCCTGTTTCACATCTCAGTTGCTCCAGATTTTGTGATGCCTTTAACTCCACCAGTGATGGCACCGAGGGACCTCAAAGTCAATACACAAGGTATCCCCAGGGACACCCACTGGCCCCTGGAACTCGCTCTAACAGAGCATCCGTCCCGTTTTGCAGAAGTGATTTAATTTTCTGTCTCCCTCGCAAAGCTATTGGCCTTCATCTGCCGACGTTTGTTAATGAATACATGGAAAGTATTATAGTTTGAAACGTGTGAGTTTCACCTGTTCTCAGAGTAGTTTCGTGTGGACTATTACCATAATAGCATAATTCCAGGCCAGCAGGCAGCCACTTCCGACAGGTGTGTGGTTACAATGCTGGAGCCCCTGATCTGTCATTAGCTTCTTTCACCATCCCTGTCATTAGACGGTGTGTTTGGACAAATTGCAACAAGTTTCTTAAGTGCAGACCAGCCACAGTGCTGAGTCAGTAGCACCTCTCTCCTCAGCAAGGGATAGTTAAGCTACGGCTAGGGCTAGTGGGAGGAAAGCCACGCCCACTGTGAGCTTCGCAAACAGTAACAACTATGAGCAAAGTTCTGACCGCCAAACCGGCTGTGGAAGCCAGCCGCAGTCCTAGGACTTGGGCTTCTCTCAGATAACCAGAGCCAAACAGGGATACACCCAAACAGGCAAACAGAGTCAAATTAACAACAAAACAAACCACAGGGGGATTCCAGTTGCAGCGGAGTGCAGAGCAGTGGTTTGGCACATGTGAGGCTTGAGTTTGATCATCAGCACGGACCCCCCCCCCCAACACACACACACACACACACACACACACACACACACACACGGCACCCTGGCTCGTTACTCTCGAGTTTGATCCCCAGCACGGATCCCCCCTCCCCCAAAACAAAAGGCACCCTGGCTCGTTACTACTGGTAGATTACAGTGTCAGAGGCTGTGTTCGTGAATGGGCTGTGGATCACAGGGATAGAATCGAGATGGCGTTCAAGTAGCCAGAATTTTTCATATACCCCTCCAGCCGCCCACACGAAGACAGGTGGACCTTAGACTCACTGTGCTGCTCAGGCTGCCTCAGAACTCTTGATTCTCTTGAGCTGGGTGTGTGTACTCTCACACCTGGCCAGAACTTGGTACTCATAAAAAACTCCCACCGTAGTGGCCGGGCACAGAAGTGTTGTAATTGGGCTACAATGTGACGTTAGGAAAATGTGCAATTGTTCTAAATTCAATTATAGCGTAGACATTAAGCAGACTCCTCTAGGGAACTGCTAGCAGTTGCAGTGGATGGCCGTGGTCAAAGTCCTTCTTTCCTTCCTTCCTTCCTTCCTTCCTTCCTTCCTTCCTCCCTCCCTCCCTCCCTCCCTCCCTCCCTCCCTTCCTCCCTTCTCTTTTTCTTCCTTCCAGTATGCCATGCCAGTGGTACAGGCTGTCACCTCTACAACAGTGGCTGCTGGGACCATCAGTACCTCTAACACACGTGTGGCCCAGTTGTGGCCCCTGCATCTTCAGGGTCAGGTCCTCACGCCTGCAAGGTGGGCGCTTTACTGACTGATCCTCTATTTATCTAGCAATACCAACACTGTCACTATTTTACATTTGTCCATTTATTTATTGTGCGTGTGCCTACACGCGCATGCCAGGAGTACTCATGTGGAGGTCAGAGGACAGCTTGTGAGAGTCGGTTCTCATCTCCACCATGTGAGTCCCAGGGGTACCCACCCCTGCAGACCCATGTCCCTGACCTCATTTTCCATTCTTTTCTTTTCTTTTCTTTTCTTTTCTTTTCTTTTCTTTTCTTTTCTTTTCTTTTCTTTTCTTTTCTTTGTTTTCCTTTTTTTTCTTTTTTTGGTTTTTCGAGACAGGGTTTCTCTGTGTAGTCCTGGCTGTCCTGGAACTCACTCTGTAGACCAGGCTAGCCTCGAACTCAGAAATCTGCCTGCCTCTGCCTCCCAGAGTGCTGGGATTACAGGCGTGTGCCACCACGCCCGGCTCACTTTCCGTTATTTTCAAATGGTGAACAGTTACAAATATTGAACAAGCACCCGCTGCCTGCTCTCTCCTGTTTGCCTTGTCTTCTAGTCTGTGTTTGAAATGTGCATCATCACTGTCATATTTTGAGAAAACAATCAGGTAGTTTCCCTGCTCACCGGAAGCCTGATGCTGGAGAGGGAATGCTGAGCAGGGCTCTGAGCGCACAGCCCTCCCACCTCGCCGATGCCCCTCCCAGTTAGTCCCATCCAGGCCTCGACTCCTACCAGTCCTCTGGCACAGGATGCTCAGATCCTGCACTTAGAGCCTCACTGTGCCCCATGTCCACGAAGCTACCACATTTCTTCTAAAATGGCTAGTTCAGTGTACAAAGGACTGCTCCTTCACCCAGCTCTACCTGGCTTTACCCAGACCATAAACGGTCCAATCTATTGACTGATTGCCTTTCAAATGCGGGTACTTGATTGTTCTTTTTCTTCATCTTCAAACTTTCTTTCTAATTGGGGCCTAGAGAGTTGACTCTCTGGATGAAGAAGTCACTTGCTGGGGATGGCTGGAATTCCACCCCCAAAAAAGATCCAGTTGCAAAAGCATGAATCTGTAAGTAATCCAAGCATTCAAAGCCAGCAGGTCGGCGGGCTTGAAGCACGCACACTAACAGAAACAAGAGATACCCTGCCTCAAAATAAGAGAGAAGGAGAAAACTCACTTATGAAAGTTATATTCTGACCTCTACATGTGCACGCGCGCGCGCGCGCGCGCGCGTGTACACACACACACACACACACACACACACACACACTGCAAATCCACCCTCACCTTCTGTCATAGTAGGCAGTTTTATTTTTCTTATTACCTCATTAACACACTTACATTTTATCTCCTCTATGAGAAGACGTACATACTCCACAGTCCTCTCTACCTTGCTTGTGAAAGTATGTGATGATGTCGTTTATGCCTACAGTGACACTCAATGAATTCTATTCGTGGATGAATCACTTTCCCAAGACCCCCTGGAATTCATCATGCGGTGTGTATATGTCGGTGTCATAACTGTCTTCTTAAATGGAGATTGTCTTTTGAATTAATTATTTTATTTATTTACATTCCAAGTGTTCTCCCTCCCAGAGTTCTTCACTCCATCCCCCTCCCCTTTATCTCTAAGAGGGTGCTCCCCCTCCCATCCCCCCCACCCTCATCACCCTTCTCCGGGGCATCAAGTCTCTACAGGATTAGGCGCATCCTCACCCACCGAGGCCGGATAAGGCAGTCCTCTGCTACATATGTGCCCAGGGCACGGACCAGACCATGGCTGCTTTTTGGTTTGTGGCTCCGTCTCTGAGAGCTCTCTGAGAGTTGACACCGTTGGTAGAAATTGGTTTTAGGGCTGGAGAGATGGCTCAGCGGTTAAGAGTGCCACTGCTTTTCCAACGGCCGTGAGTTCAAATCCCAGCAACCACATGATGGCTCACAACCATCTGTAATGACATCTGATGTCCTCTTCTGGAGTGTCTGAAGACAGCTGCAGCGAGCGAGCGGGGCCGGAGCGAGAAGAAAAAGTGTCTGAAGACAGCTCCAGTGTACATACATACATATGATAAATAAATAAATCTTAAAAAAAAAAGAATATTAACCTAAAGGTTTAAAAAAAAGAAAAAAAAAAGAAATTGTTTTTAAAATGAAACTTCTTTATCGTGACACCGTAGACAAAACCACACAGCATGAAGAGAGTACAAAGGAAGGCAGGAGAGACGGCTTCGTGACTGGGCACGTGACCTGCTCTTGAAAAGGACCACACGGCACTTACAACCACCCATAACTCCAGCTCCGGGGTGCACGGTCCTCTTCCCATCCCCATGTAAGCACACACATATGCATACAATGACTTTTCATTCTTTAAAATTTAATTTAAAAAGGAAATAGAACAACTCTCAGGCCCACACAGAGGTGTTGGCACATTTTTAGTACAATGGATACAACTAGAAACCTCCTGTATGCTGCTTTGCCCCGTTGTTACATCGGGTTCTTGGGATACAGTCCTAGATATAGAACTGCCGAGTCAGGATGCCTCTCATTTGATTTGGGGAGTGGGTGGGGGAGGATAGCTCAGTGATTAGGGCTTCTTGTCCATCCCAGCATTCAGTGACTCACAACCACGTGTGACTCCGGTTCTGGGGCATATGGCGCCATTTTCCGTACTAGGTATGCAGACATATGTGCAGGCAAAACACAGGACTCATAAACAAAACAAAACAGCGGTTAAACTGTTGCTGGATATGTCTAAATTGCCCTCACTGCTTCTACTCCCAAGTCTGAGGAGGCTTCTAAGCACCTACACATTTCCACTCCCGCCAGAAGTATCAGAATATGTTTATTTCCCAAGCAAATGAGACATCTGTGATAACAGAGACAAGTCCAAGGCATTTCTTTGTTCGTTCAGTTTTGTCACCACGATTCCTGCTGAGGCGGACACTGCCGTGGTTCTGAGGTGAGCTGGTGTTTTAGACTTCATGTAGGAAAAGGAAAGGAACACGATTTAGTCTACGTGGTCTGTATGTGTGATAGAAATAATTTTTTTGTATTGATTCATAAGAATTCTTCATGGATTTAATGCCATGCTTCTTCTTCTTCTTCTTCTTCTTCTTCTTCTTCTTCTTCTTTTTCTTCTTCTTCTTCTTTTTTTTAAGATTTATTTATTTTATGTGTGTGAGGACACTGTAGCGGTACAGATGGTTGGGAGCCATCTTGTGGTTCCTGGGATTTGAACTCAGGACCTATGCTCCCTCCAGCCCTGCTTGCTCCAGCCCAAAGATTTATTTATTATCATAGGTAAGTACACTGCAGCTGTCCTCAGACACACCAGAAGAGGGCATCAGATCTCGTTATGGATGGCTGTGAGCCACCATGTGGTTGTTGGGATTTGAACTCAGGACCTTCAGAAGAACAGTCAGCGCACTTAACCGCTGAGCCATCTCTCCAGCCCCGCCATGCTTCTTCATAATGTGTCACACATTCTTTCTACTTGTTGTTTATTTTTCTTTTTTCTAGCATCTTATGATGCATTTATTCTGCATATAATATGTCTTAAAGTCAAATACTATTTTAAGAATATCCCCATTGCATGCTATTAGGTGTCTTCCCTTTGTCTCAATTCTTTTTTTTTTTTTTTTTTTTTTTTTTTTGGTTTTTCGAGACAGGATTTCTCTGTGTAGCCCTGGCTGTCCTGGAACTCACTCTGTAGACCAGGCTGGCCTCGAACTCAGAAATCCGCCTGCCTCTGCCTCCCAGAGTGCTGGGATTAAAGGTGTGCGCCACCACCGCCCGGCTGTCTCAATTCTTATTACCTGGGCATCACAAGAGGCTTGGGCGGGCCAGCCTGGGTATGTCACTTTTCCTCATCTGCATATTGAGTGGTAGTTTATCTATATACGCCTTTACACTGTGACTTACTTCCCGCGTCCCTGTCTGGGCACTTGCGTATTTTTAAAATATAATTAGAACAGTGGTATAATTAATAATATTGCAGAGTGTCCTTCTGCACATTCCCGGACCTGCTTCTAGGGCACATCCATGAGACAGAGTTGTGCTCTACTGACTCAGAGGGCAATTGTGCCATGGTGTATCTTCCAGTCAGACTTGCCTGTCCTTACAGCATCTTCAACAACAGGCAGTTGTATCTCTGTCTTTCAGAGAGTGAGAAAGCATCATTATTCCTACAGTTGAGATATTTATACTCACTCTCAAAAAAAAAAAAAAAAAAAAACCAAAAAAAAAAACAAAAACAAAAACCAACTGCTTGCCTGGGGGAGATTACACAATAGAAGCACTTGCTGTCCAACCCCAAACACCTGGGTTCTCTCATTGGAATCCACACATTAAAATAAAAAAATCAAGGCAGGAGAATTTTCCAGAAGCTTGTAGGCCAGCCATTTTGGAGAGGCAACAGGGCAGCGGAAACAAGACCCTGCTGCAGCAAGGTGGGAGGGGAGGGGAGGGCTACACCCACGAGTTGCCCAGCAAGCTGCAGGCACACACTCTGGTGTAGGCATGCTTGGACGCGTACATGTGTGCACGTGCACACACATGTGCACATGCAAGTGTTTTTGAAAGCCTTGCTGATGCTCTTTTTACATACTTTTCCTGCACGTTTTCACTCATCTTCTTGAGTTGCGGATCCCTAATACATACTTTGAAATGTAACTTTTACCTTGATGTGAACCAGTGTGTTTTTCCGTTTGCTGTTGAAGGCTCATTGACTTTGCCAGTGCTCTGTTTTCCATAAGTAATTCTTTTTTTTCCCCCTTGGTTTTTTGGGTTTGTTTTTTTCCACACAGGGTTTCTCTGTCCTGGAACTCACTCTGTAGACCAGGCTGGCCTTGAACTCAGAAATCCACCTGCCTTTGCCTCCTAGAGTGCTGGGACTACAGGCACGCACCACCACCGCCTGGCTTCTGTAAGTAATTCTTAAAAGCTTTTACTCAAGATATTTTAGACGTAACAGTTCACACTGACCTTTGGTTTGATGGGTCCTACATACAGCGTTGTGGAATTTCTTAAGATTATCCGACCTCATACAGAACATTCAGAACATACAGAACAAAACAGGGTGGGGGTGGGGGGTGGGGCTGGAGAGATGGCTCAGCCATTAAGAGCACCGACTGTTCTGCCAAAGGTCCTGAGTTCAAATCCCAGCAGCCACATGGTGGCTCACAACCATCTGTAATGAGATCTGACGCCCTCTCCTGGTGTGTCTGAAGACTGCTACACTGTACTTACATATAATAAATAAAGAAATCTTAAAAAAACAAAACAAAACAGGGTAGGTGGTCAGCATGTCCTTGCTCTGAGCCAAGTCACTTCTCTGTGTCAATGACTGGTCAGGCATGAGACAGCAACAATGTGAAGTATCTGACAAGCATGGAGAAAAATGGCTACAGCTACTCTGGGGTGGGGTCAGACCATAACACACGACTATTTATCACTCCTTGGCTCTCCTTCAGTAACGTCAGGGTGTTGTAACTATGAAGGCCATTCTTATTCTACAGCTATGGGGAACATGCCAGTGGGGCCTTACTTATTTCTATGCTAACGTCTCTCATTTAAGCCTCTGGGATCTCTCTCCAACTAAGAAGCAATGGTGAACGGAGCTTTCACTCCTGCATGGGCACTCGGGGGGCATGCTGCTCCAGCTTTGAGCTAAGCTGGTGTCAGACTGTGTCTTAGGCTTTTGCTTGTGTTTCTAGGCTCCTCTGTCTAGCAGTCCGATATTACTGTTTTGTTTTTCATTATAAAATTTCAAAGGACAGTTGGCCTTTCGCCACGCCGATCTATCTCCGTGTAATTTATAGTAAGGGACAGGAGAAGGTCAAAATGTCTACTGCTTGTGTAGAGGGTCAGGGCTCTGCTCCCGTCGCCCATGGGGCAGCTCACCACACCCTGCAACTTCTGCTGCAGAGGACCTGACTCTGTGTTCTGGTGCATCAGGCATATGGTGCACATAGACACAAATGCATATGGTGCATCTGCACAAAGCACTCATATAATAATAAATAAATCCTTTAAGATAAGCAATCCTGAAATGTTAAATTTATAATAAAATATAAGGTGAAAAGTTTATAATAGGATAAATTCTCTTATTTCTGCATTAGTGTTTTTTTTTCTAATCGACCTCAGTTTATTTAATTAACAAAAGGGCTGTTGGTCCATTTTTGGGGTGTTGTATTTTATTGAAGGGCTCATCTTTGTAATGAATCTGACTTCATTGCTGATATTCATTTCCTCAGATTTACGCCCAGCTTAGCTGCTGTCACACTTGGATTCTTTGCTGGTTGCAGAGTGCAGTCCTCTTAGGTGGGTGGGAACTGTTGATCTGCGTGCTTCTCTTGCACAGAAAATTGGGTTACTGAGCCTTGTCAGTGTGCTTCAGGAGCCTTGGCTGTCTCACGCTTTCACTCCCGTACGCACACATAGGTACCCATGTTCAATGTTGTCAAACTTTTCTCTTCTTTTCTTTTCTTTTCTTTTCTTTTCTTTTCTTTTCTTTTCTTTTCTTTTCTTTTCCTTTCCTTTCCTTTCTCTTCTCTTCTCTTCTCTTCTCTTCTCTTCTCTTCTCTTCTCTTCTTTTCTCTCTTCTCTTCTCTTCTTTTCTTTTCTCTCTTCTCTTCTTTTCTCTCTTCTCTTCTCTTCTCTTCTCTTCTCTTCTCTTCTCTTCTCTTCTCTTCTCTTCTCTTCTCTTCCCTTCCCTTCCCTTCCCTTCCCTTCCCTTCCCTTCCCTTCCCTTCTCTCCTCTCCTCTCCTCTCCTCTCCTCTGCTCCCCTCCCCTCCCCTCCCCTCCCCTCCCCTCCTCCTCTCCTCTCCTCCTTTCCTTTCCTTTCCTTTCCTTTCCTTTCCTTTCCTTTCCTTTCCTTTCCTTTCCTTTCCTTCCTTTCCTTTCCTTTCCTTTCCTTTCCTTTCCTTTCTTTTCGAATTTTGAGACAGGGTCTCCCTACATAGTCCTGGCTGTCCTGCAACTCATAGAGATTCACCTGTCTCTGCTTTTCTGAGTTCTGGGATTAAAGGCATGAGCCACCGTGGCTGATTTGTCTGATTCTCAGTATTTGCCATTATTATGGGTATAAAGTCATTTATTTTGAATTTTCAAGAGAAATGAGGTGGAGGGGGAGATAAACACTGTTACTGTATTTGTGTTTAAAATCATAATTGAGGACTGCAGAGAATCTCAGCAGTTAAGATTGCAGCACGAACATAGTTGAGCGTGTGTCCTTGTTGCCACAAGGCATCTTTGGGTTTAAGCCCAGGTCTCGAGGTAGAACTGTTCCCAGTTTTCTGAGAAACTGCCAATTTGATTTCCAGAGTGGCTGTTCAGGTTTGCATTTCCATCAGCCGTGGAGGAGCGCTCCCCTTGGTCCACATGTCACCAGCATGCACTGTCTATTGAGTTTTCGATCTTAGCCCTTCTGACGGGTACAAGATGGAATCCCAGGGTCGTTTTGATTTGCATTTCCCTGGTGACTAAGGACATTCAATGTTTCTTTAAGTTCTTCCCAGCCATTTGAGATTCCTCTGTTGAGAACTCTCTGTTTAGCTCTCTGTACCCCATTTAAAAAAATTGTTATTTGGTTTGTTGGTGTCTAACTTCTTGAGTTCTTTATATAATTTAGATATTAGTCCTCTGTCCAATGTAGAGTCAGGAAAATATTTTCCTAGCCAGGCGGTGGTGGCACACGCCTGTAATCCCAGCACTTGGGAGGCAGAGGCAGGTGGATTTCTGAGTTCGAGGCCAGCCTGGTCTACAGAATGAGTTCCAGGACAGCCAGGGCTATACAGAGAAACCCTGTCTCGAAAAAAACAAAATCAAAAAAAAATTTCCCAATCTGTAGGTCTGTAGGCTGCTGTTTTGTCCTATCCACAGTATCATTTGCCTTACAGAAGAGTTTCAGTTTTGTGAAGCCCCATTTATTAATGTTGATCTTAGTGCCTAGGTTATATTAGCTTTCAGTTTGAGAAGTTTCTCTCTCTCTCTCTCTCTCTCTCTCTCTCTCTCTCTCTCTCTCTCTCCCCCTCATTTTTTTTTTTTGAGGCAGCCATCATGAATTTTGCAGGCCAATGGATGGCACTAGAAAATACCATTCCAAGTGAGGTAACCCAGACCCAAAAGGACATGCATGGTATATACTCACTAATAAGTGGACATTAGCCATAAAACACAGGATACCCATGCTACAATCCACAGACCCAAAGAAGCCAAATAAAAGGAGGTTGCAAGGGAGGATGGTTGACTCTCCCTCGAAAGGAGAAATAGAATAGTCACCAGAGGTGGAGGGAGGGAGGGAGGGAACCGGATTGGAGAGGGAATGGGTAGGGGAGGGGGGTAATTACAGGCAAAGCCGGGGAGAGATCCAGGAGAGTGAACCAAGATTGGAGCAGGCAGGGAGTGGGGGGTATTGTGAAAATGTGCCTGGGATGGGGGAGGCTCCAGGGACTCTATGGGGGTGATTCCAGCTGAGACTCCTAACAGTAGGAGATATAGATCCTGAAGTGGCCACCTCCTGTAGTCAGCAAGACTCCCAGGGGGAGGGATAAGGACACCAACCCGCCCACAAAACCTTCAACCCAAAATTAGTCCTGCCTACAAGAAGCACAGGGATCAAGATGGAGCAGAGATTGAGGGAATGGCCAGCCAATGACTGCCCCAACTTGAGACCCACCCCATGGGTAAGAACCAGTCCCCGACACTATTGATGATACTCACTCTATTATGCTTACAGACAGGAACCTAGCATTACAGTCCTCTGAGAGGCTCCACCCTGCAACTGACTGAAACAGATACAGAGACTCGTAGTCAAACATTAGTTGGACCTCAGGAAGTCTTGTGGAAGAGTTGGGAGAGGGATTGATTGAGGAACCCCAAGTGGATAGGGTCTCCACAAGAAGACCAACAGAATCAACTAACCTGGATCCTTGGGTACTCCCAGCGACTAAACCACCCACCAAAGAGCATCCATGGGCTGGACCTAGCCTGCCCTCCCCATACCCTCCATATGTGGCAGATGTACAGTTTGGACTTCATCTGGGCCCCCTAACAGCTGGAGCAGGGGCTCACCCTGACTCTGTTGCCTGCCTGTGGATCCTGTTCCCCTAACTGGGCTGCCTTGTCTGGCCTCAGTGGGAAAGGATGTGCCTAGTCCTGACTTGAGGTGCCAGGGGGAGGGGGTTGGTCTTCAGGGGGGTCTTCCTCTTCTCAGAGATGAAAGGAAGGGAGGGATTAGGGAGGGGCTGTGGGGGGGGGCTGAGAGGAGGGGGACTGTGATCCAGATGTAAAGTGAATAAGTAGATTTATTAATGGAAAGGACTTAAGTTCCATTCTGAACACCCATGTTGGGCAGCTTACAACTGCCTGTAACTCCAGCCCCAGGAAATCCGATGTTGTGATCTGATTTTTTCATGCACCTGCACTTATGTGTAGCCCTTCCTCTTTAAAAAAGTAAAACTTAAAAAATATATATACCTGAAAAAAAGGGGGAGTTGGTTTACTCTGTCCAGCAATATCCTCTAAAAGTATCACAAGCTCAACAAGAAACTGTGGGATTTAACGCAGGTGTGGTGTGTAACCCCGTCTGTGCTCTGTAACGCAGGTGTGATGTGTAACCCCCTGTCTGTGCTCTGTAACACAGGTGTGGGGTGTAACCCCCTGTCTGTGCTCTGAAACGCAGGTGTGGGGTGTAACCCTCTGTCTGTGCTCTGTAACACAGGTGTGGTGTATAACCCCCTGTCTGTGCTCTGTAACGCAGGTGTGGGGTGTAACCCCCTGTCTGTGCTCTGTAACGCAGGTGTGGGGTGTAACCCCCTGTCTGTGCTCTGTAACGCAGGTGTGGGGTGTAACCCTCTGTCTGTACTCTGTAACACAGGTGTGGGGTGTAACCCCCTGTCTTCTCTGTAGCATAGGTGTGGTGTGTAACCTTCCACCTGTGTTCTGATCCTGTGAATTGTCTCCATATTTTTTTTTTTTTTTTGGTTTTTCCAGACAGGGTTTCTCTGTATAGTCCTGGCTGTCCTGGAACTCACTCTGTAGACCAGGCTGGCCTTGAACTCAGAAATCCGCCTGCCTCTGCCTCCAAGTGCTGGGATTACAGGCGTGTGCTACCACGCCCGGCTCTCCATATTGTTTTTTCGTGTTCTTCTCCAGCACAAAATTCCAGCCCAGGATCATATTATTTATGTAATTTTGGTCATTGGACAGCCCACCTCCCCATCATCTTCCTTTATATGAACAGATTTAAAGACTATGCATTCTTTTCAACTTTCAGTTATTTAAAATAGATTCTTTTCTCATACAGTATTTCTGGATTACCATTCCCCCCTCTCTCTCTCCTACCCCTACCACCTCTCCACTTCCCCTCCCCTCCAGATTTGCTCTCTTTCTGTCTGTCATTAGGAATGAATGGGCTTCTGGGAGAAAACAACCAAACATGACAAAATAAAACATAATAAGTACAACGGAGACCATCACATCAAGGCTTGACAAAGCATCCCAACAGAAGGAAAGTAGCCCCAACAACAAGTACCAGAACCAGAGACCCACTCGTTCACACACTTGGGAGTCCAGTGAAAACACTAACCCGAAAGCTCTAATACACACACTTGGTGTAGACCTGAGCGGGCCCTGTGCTTTCTGCTTCAGTCCCTGTGAGCTCACACGGGCCTTGCTCCTTTGATTCAGAGGGACTTGTTCTCCTGGTGTCTTTATTCCCTCTGGCTCCTACACTCTTTCTGTCTCCTCTTCCATGGGGTTCCCTGAGCTCAGAGGGGAAGGATTTGATGAAGACATCTCATTTGGAGTTTTGTGATCTCTCTCTCTCTCTCTCTCTCTCTCTCTCTCTCTCTCTCTCTCTCTCTCCTCTCTCTAGTGTCTGGCTGTGGGTCTCTATTTTTTTCCCCGTCCACTGCAGGAGAAAGTCTCTCTGAAGATGGCTGAATAAGACACAGATCTATGAGTATAACAGAATATTATTATTAGTCACTTTATTGTTACTTTGTTGTTGTTGTCATTGTTAGACAAGCAGTGCTTAGTTTTACCCTAGGTCTCTGGGTTATATAATCCCTGGTTCTTGGTCACCCTAACAGTGTGGGGTATGGGATCCATCTCGTGGAGTGGACCTTAAGTCACATCAGACATTGGTTGGTTGCTCCTACGAGTTCTGTACCACCATTGCCTTAGCAGATCTTGCAGGCAGGACAGATTGTAGGTCTTTGCAGCTGGGTTGGTGTTTATGTTTCTTTTTTGGTAGCCTGTAAAGTATCTTTCTACACCACAGACAGTAATAGAGGTGAAGGTGCCATGTAGTCTCCAGCTCAGTTTCCCCATGTCCAGTGAGTTGTGTAGATGCTGTCCTCCACAATGCGGCCCCAGAAGCCATTTTTCAGAGACCAGCCCATTGTTTTAGGGTTGTTTGGGGATTTTCATGGGACCCTTTTGGCCAACATCTCAATTGAATGCAAACCAGTCTCAGTACTGGAAGACTTGTTTGGTGTCAAGAAATGACTAGTTGGGATTCTGTCGCCCCCATAGTTAGGAAACCTCATTAGGATCATCTTCATATATTTTAGCGAGTTTCCACTGTGTTTCTACACAATACCTCAAATGCCCATCAGTTCTAAGTGTCTCTCCTCACATTTCCTTTCTCAACATTATTTCTCCTTCCCCTCCTCACCTGACCCTCCTGTTCCTGTCCTGCCCCGGACCCTAGTGTTTCATAGAGTTGATCCTATTTCCCCCACACAGGGAGATCCATAACTCCTCCCTAGTTCCTTCTTCTACACCTGACCTCTCTGAGTTTATGGATTGTAGGTTGAATATCACTTATTAAATGGCTAATATCTACATACAAGTGGATCATACCATATTTATTTGGATTACTGAAGATGAATTTTTGTAGTTCCATCCATTTGCTTACAAATTTCATGATGTCTTTTTTGTTGTTGTTTTGTTTTAAAAAGCTGAGCAAATACTCCATTGTGTAAATATACTCCATTTTCTTCGTCCATTCTTTGGTTGAGGGACATCCATGTTGTTTTCAATTCCTGCCTATTATGAATAGAGCAGCAGTGAAGATGGTTGCACTATCATGTCCTTGTGGTAGGATGTAGTGTGCTTTGCGTATATGCTCACCACTGGTACAGCTGGATCTTGAGGTAGATTGATTCTCACTTTCTGAGGAGCCGCCATTTTGGTTTCCATAGTGGCTGTACAAGTTGTCAGTACCCCCAGCAATGGATGAGTGTTACTCTTATTTCACATCCTTGCCAGCATGAGCTGTTACTTGTGTTATTTATCTTAGGTATTTTGACAAGTGTGAGATAGAATCTCAAAGTAGTTTTGATTTGCATTTCCCTGATGGCTAAGGATGTTAAACATTTAAGTGTTTCTCAGCCATTTGACTTTCCTCTACAGAGAATTCTTTCTTTTTAGACCTGTACCTCAGTTTTAATTGGATTGTTTGGTTTTTTGATATTTAGTTTCTTGAGTTCTTTATATATTTTGTATACTAATCCTTTACTGAATGTGGAGTTGGTGATAATCTTTTCCCATTTTCTAAGCTGTCAATTTGTCCTATTGACAATGTTCTTTCCCTTACAGAAGCTTTTCAGTCTCATGAGGTCCCATTTATTGTTGATCTTGGGGACTGTGCTAATGGTATTGCATTCAGGAAGTTTTCTTGTGTGCCAATAAGTTCAAGGCTATTCCCCATTTTCTCTTTTATCAGATTTAGTGTATCTGGGTTTATGTTAGGTCTTTGATCCATTTGGACTTGAGTTTTGTGCAGGGTGATAAATATGGATCTATTTGCATTCTTTTACATGTAGACATCCAGTTTGATTAGGACCATTTGTTGAAGATGCTGTCTTTTTTCCAGTGCATATTTCTGGGCTTGTTATAAAAAAAAAATCAGGCATCCATAGTTGTGTGAATATATGCTTAGGTCTTCAACTACATTCCATTGATCAAGGTATCTGTTTTTATGCCACAGCAAATACTATGCAGTTTTGTTAACATAGTTCTGTAGTGCAATTTGAAATAGAGAGCAGAAAGGTCCCAGCAGTCCCTTTTCTTGTTCAGGATTGTTTTAACTATCCTGGGGTTTTTGCATTTCCATATGAAGTTGAGAATTGTCCTTTCAAGGTCTGTAGGAATTATGTTAGAATTTTGATGGGCATTGCATTGAACCTGTAGATTGCTTTTGGTAAAATGGCCATTTTACTATGTTAATTCTACCGGTCCATGAGCATGGAAGGTTCCATCTTCTGATAGCATCTTTAATTTCTTTCTTTAAAGACCTGAAGTGTTTTTGAAAAATTATACAAGTCTTTCACTTGCTTGATTAGAGTCACCTCAAGATATTTTATATCATTTGTGGCCATTGTAAAAGTTGTTGTTTCCCTGATTTCTTGCTCAGTCCTTTTGTCATTTGTATACAGGAGGGTGTACTGGCTGGTTTTGTGTCAACTTGACACAGGCTGGAATTATCACAGAGAAAGGAGCTTCAGTTGGGGAAGTGCCTCCATGAAATCAAGCTGTGGGGTACTTTCTCAACCAGTGATCAAAAGGGGAGGGCCCCTTGTGGGTGGTGCCATCCCTGGGATGGTAGTCTTGGGTTCTATCAGAAAGCAGGCTGAGCAAGCCAGGGGAAGCAAGCCAGTAAGTAACATCCCCCCATGGCCTCTGCATCAGCTCCTGCTTCCTGACCTGCTTGAGTTCCAGTCCTGACTTCCTTTGGTGATAAACAGCTGTGTGGAAATGTAAGCTGAATAAACCCTTTCCTCCCCTACTTGCTTCTTGGTCATGATGTTTTGAGCAGGATTAGAAACCCTGACTAAGACAGAGGGCTACTGACTTTTGTGAGTTAATCTTGTATCCACCCACTTCGCTGAAGGTGTTTATCAGTTGTAGTTCTCTGGTAGAATTCTTGTAGTCACTTATGAATACTACCATATATTCTGCAAATAAAGAAGCTTTGACTCTTTCCTTCTCATTTGTATTCCCTTGATAACCTTCAGTTGTCTTATTGCTCTAGCTAAAACTTCAAGTACTACACTGAATAGATATGGAGAGAGTAGACAGCTCTGTCTTTTTCCCGATTTTAGTGAATTTCTTTGCGTTTCTTTCCATTTAAATTGGCGTTGGCTACAGTTTGTTGAAAGCTGCCTTTACTGTGCTTAGCTACGCCCCTTGTACCCCTAACATCTCCAGGACTTTTATCATAAAGAGGTGTTGGATTTTGTCAAAGGCCTTTTCTGCATCTAATGAGATGAACATATTTTCTTTCAGTTTGTTTATATGGTGGATTACATGTATTGATTTTCATATATTGAACTACCCATACATCTCTTAGGATAAGCATACTTGATCGTGGTGGATGGTTTTTTTGATGTGATCTTCGATTTTTGTTTGCAAATATTTTACTGAGTACTTTTTCATCTGTGTCCATAAGGAAAATGGGACTGTAATTTTCTTTGTTGGGTCTTTGTGGGTTAAGTATCAGGGTAACTGTGGCCTCATAGAATGAATTGGGCAGTGTTCCTTCTGTTGAATTTTGAGGAATAATTTAACTCTTTGAAAGTCTGGTAGAAGCCAGGCAGTGGTGGCACATGCCTTTAATCCCAGCACTTGGGAGGCAGAGGCAGGCAGATTGAGGCCAGCCTGATCTACAGAGTGAGTTCCAGGGTAGCCAGGGCTATACAGAGAAACCCTGTCTTGAAAAACCAAAACCAAAAAAAAAAAAAAAAAGTCTGGTAGAATTCTGTGTTAAAATCATCTGGTACCGAGCTTCTTTTGGTTGGAAAACTTTTTTTTTAAATTTTTTTCTTTCTTTTTTTTTTTTTTTTTGTCAAAAATTTTTTTTATTGGATATATTCTATATTTACATTTCATTTCCCTTTTTTTGTTTCCCCACCCCCCTAAGGTCCCACACGCCCCTTTCCCTCCCCCTGTTCCCTCATCCACCCCTTCCCACTTCCCTGTTCTGGTATTCCCCTACACTGATGCTTTGATCCTTTCCAGCAAGTGAGGTAACCCAGTCTCAAAAGAATACCCATGGTATGCAGTCACTGATAAGTGGATATTAGCCTAGAATCTTGGGACACCAAAGACACAATCCACATACCAAATGATGTCCGACAAGAAGAAAGGAATGGACACTAGTGCTGGTTGGAAAACTTTTTTTTTTTTTTTTTTTTTTTTGGTTTTTCGAGACAGGGTTTCTCTGTGTAGCCCTGGCTGTCCTGGAACTCACTCTGTAGACCAGGCTGGCCTCAAACTCAGAAATCCACCTGCCTCTGCCTTCCAAGTGCTGGGATCAAAGGCGTGTACCACCACGCCCGGCCGCTGGAAAACTTTTAATGATTGCTTTTATTTCACTAGGGGCTAGCTTACTACTCAAAATTGCTTATGTGATCCTGATTTCACTTTGATTAGTGACATCTATCAAGGAAAGTATCCATTTCTTTTAGATTTTTCCAATCCAGAGAATGCAATACTAGGGGTTTTTTTTGTTTTGTTTTGTTTTGTTTTCTGTTGTTGTTTGTTTGTTTTCGAGACAGGGTTTCTCTGTGTAGTCCTGGCTGTTCTGGAACTCACTCTGTAGACCAGGCTGGCTTCAAACTCAGAAATCCGCCTGCCTCTGCCTCCCAAGTGCTGGGATTACAGGCGTGTGCCACCACGCCCAGCTGCAATACTAGTTTTTAAAGTATATCCTTATGATTCTCTTTGTCCTTGGTGTCTGTTGTTATGTTCCATTTTCCTTCTCTGGTTTCATTACTTTGTATATTCTCTCTCTGCCTTTTAGTTAGTTTGGATAAAGCTTTATCTATTTTGCTAATTTTCTCAAAGGATCAGCTCTTTTTTTCATTGATTCTCTGTATTGTTCTCCTGGTTTCTATTTTATTTTATTTTATTATTATTATTATTATTATTATTATTATTATTATTAATTTTTTTTGTTTTTCGAGACAGGGTTTCTCTGTGTAGCCCTGGCTGTCCTGGAACTCACTCTGTAGACCAGGCTGGCCTCGAACTCAGAAATCCACCTGTCTCTGCCTCCCAAGTGCTGGGATTACAGGCGTGCGCCACCACGCCCGGCTGGTTTCTATTTTATTAATTTCTCCTTGCTTGCTGTTCTTCCTGATGTCTATTTCTCTTGCATGTATTTACTTTTTTATTGTTCTAGAGCTTTCAGATGCGCTGTTAAGTAGCTAGTATAAAAATCTGGGCTGGAGAGTCAGCTCATCGTTTAGAGCACTGACTGCTCTTCTGAAGGTCCTGAGTTCAAATCCCAGCAACCACATGGTGGCTCACAACCATCTGTAATGAGATCTGATGTTATTTTCTGGTGTGTCTGAAGACAGCTATAAGTGTATTTATTTATTTATTTATTTATTTATTTATTTATTTTTGGTTTTTCGAGACAGGGTTTCTCTGTGTAGCCCTGGCTGTCCTGAACTCACTCTGTAGACCAGGCTGGCCTCGAACTCAGAAATCCGCCTGCCTCTGCCTCCCAAGTGCTGGGATTACAGGCATGCGCCACCACACCCGGCTAAGTGTATTTATAATAATAAATAAATCTTAAAAAAAAATCTTTTCAGGTTTTTTTTTTGTGTGTGTGATTTTTTTTCGAGACAGGGTTTCTCTGTGTAGCCCTGGCTGTTCTGGAACTCACTCTGTAGACCAGGATGGCCTCAAACTCAGAAATCTGCCTGCCTCTGCCTACTAAGTGCTGGGATTAAAGGCGTGCGCCACCACTGCCAGGCGTCAGTTTTTTTAAATGTAGGCATTTGGTGGTATAAACTTGCTTCTCAGAACCATTTTCTTTGTGTTTGTGTTTGTGTTTGCTGTGTATTTACTTCATTGAATTCTAGAAAGTCTTTAATTTTTTTCTTAATTGGGTCTGTCTTGATCCAATTTTCATTCAGTGGAGAGTTGTTCAGTTCCCATAAATTTGTAAGCTTTCTGTTGTTTCTGATGTCCATCTTTAATTCTTGGTGGTCTAATAGGATGCAGGTAGCTCTTTCAATTTTCTTGTATCTGTCGATACTTTGTGCCCAAGTATGTGGTCAGTGTTGGAGAAAGTTCTGTGAGGTTCTGATGAGATGAGATGAGATGTTTTGACTATCTCTCTTAAATTCTTTCGGTTCGGAATGTTTGTTAGCTCTAGCATTTCTCTGTTACGTTTTTGTCGGGATGACCTGTCTATTGGTGAGAGTGAGGTACTGAAGTCTCTCGCCACCAGTCTGTGAGGGTCAATATGTGATATAAACTGTAGTGGTGCTCCTGTTACAGACTTGGGTCCCCTTGTGTTTGGAATATAGCTGTTAAGAGTTGAAATGCCCTTTTGGTGGATTTTCCCCTTGAAGAGTATGTAGTGTCCGTCTCCATCTCTTTTCATTTATTTTGGTTTGAAGTCTATTTTTGTCAGATATTACAATGACTATACAAGCTTATTTCTTAGGTCTATTTACTTGGCATATTTTTTTTTAACTTTTCACCCTGAGGTAATGTCTATCCTTGATGTTGAGGTGTTGTGGTAGTTTGAATATCTTTGGCCCAGAGAGTGGCACTGTTTGAAGGTGTGGCCTTGTTGGAGTAGGCGTGTCACTGTGGGAGTGGACTTTAAGACCCTTGTTCTAGCTTCCTGAAAGCCAGTCTTCTAGCGGCCTTCAGATAAAGATGCAAAACTCTCAGCTCCTCTGGCCCCATGCCTGCCTGCATGCTGCCATGCTCCTACCTTGGTGATAATGGACTGAACCTCTGAACCTGTAAGCCAGCGCCAGTTAAATGTTGTCCTTATAGGAGTTTCATTGGTCCTGGTGTCTGTTCACAGCAATAGAAACCCTAACTGAGACAGGTGTGCTTCCTCAAAGCAGCAGATAGATGGATCCTGTTTTCAAATTTATTCTGTTAGTTTGTGTCTTTTTATTGGAGAATTGAGACCTTTAATATTAAGAGATATCAGCCGGGCGTGGTGGCTCATGCCTGTAATCGCAGCACTTGGGAGGCAGAGGCAGGCGGATTTCTGAGTTCGAGGCCAGCTTGGTCTACAGAGTTCCAGGACAGCCAGGACTACACAGAGAAACCCTGTCTCGGAAAAAAAAAATGAAAAAGAGATATCAATGATCAATGATTGTTGTTAATTTCTGTTATTTTGCTGTGGTTGTTGGTAGTGATGTGAGTGTGTGTGTGTGTGTGTGTGTGTGTGTGTGTGTATGAGTGTGTGTGAGTGTGTGTGTATAAGTGTGAGTGTGTTTGTGTGAGTGTGTGCTTTCCTTTTTTTTGATTTTTCTGCCATGAAATTATTTATTTCCTGTGTTTTTATGAGTATAGTTAACCTACTTAGGTTGGAGTTTTCCTTCTAGCACCTTCTGTAGGGCTGAAGTTATAGATAAATATTGCTTAAATTTGACTATCGTGAAATATTTTATTTTCTCCATCTCTGATGATTGAAAGTTTGGCTGGGTATAGTAGTCTGGGATGGCCTCTGTGGTCTCTTAGAGTCTGCAAGACATCTGTTCAGGCCCTTTTGGCTTCCCTCCCCCCCCCCCGACAGGGTTTCTCTGTGTAGCCCTGGCTGTCCTGGATCTCACTATGTAGACCAGGCTGGCCTTAAACTCAGAAATCTGCCTGTCTCTGCCTCCCAAGTGCTGGGATTAAAGGCATGCGCCACCCCTGCCCAGCTCCCTTTAGGCTTTTAAAGTCTCCATTGAGAAATCAGGTGTAATTCCAATAGGTCTACCTTAATATGCTATTTCATTAGTTTCTCTTCCAGCTTTTAATATTTTTCTTTGTTCTGTATGTTTTTTGTCTTAATTATTATGTGCCAACTGGACTTTCTGTCCTGGTCCCATCGATTTGGTGACCTGTATGCTCTTGTACCTCTATAGGTATGTCCTTTTTTGGATTGTGCTTTTGTTGAAAATATATTCTGGGCCTTGGAGCTGGGTTTCTTCTCCTTCCTCTATCCTTTTTTTCCCCTAAAGATTTATTTATTATATGTAAGTTCACTGTAGCTGTCTTCAGACACACCAGGAGAGGGCGTCAGATCTTGTTGTGGATGGTTGTGAGCCACCATGTGGTTGCTGGGATTTGAACTCAGGACCTCTGGAAGAGTAGTCAGTGTTCTTAACCGCTGAGCCATCTCTCCAGCCCTCCTCTATCCTTATTATTCTTTGGTTTTGTCTTTTCATAGTGCCCCAGCTTTCCTGGATGTTTTGTATCAGGAGATTTTTGGCCATTTTCTTTGACCATTGTGTCCATTTCGTCCATCGGATCTCTCCCATGTCCCAGATTTTCTTTTCCATCTCTTGTATTGTTCATGAAGCTTGCCTCTGTAGCTCCTGCTAGATTTAGTTTTTTTTGTTGTTGTTGTTTTGTTTTTGTTTTTTTTCTTTTTTCTTTTTCTCTTTCTTTCTTTCTTTTTTTTCTTTTTTGATTTTTTTCGAGACAGGGTTTCTCTGTGTAGCCCTGGCTGTCCTGGAACTCACTCTGTAGACCAGGCTGGCCTCGAACTCAGATCCACCTGCCTCTGCCTCCCAAGTGCTGGGATTGAAGGCGTGCACCACCATTGCCCTCCTGTTAGAATTCCTACATTTTTCATTTCCTGAATTTCCTCAGTTTTAGTGTTCTTTATTGATTTTATTGATTTTCAGATTTATGAACAGTTTTATTAATTTCCTTCCACTGTGTGAGTTTTCCTTTATTTCCTTATTTATTCCTTCATACTTTTGTTTGCATTTTCCTGGATTACCCTGAGGGATTTATTCGTTCTCTTTAAGGGACTCTTATATTCATATAGTTGGCTTTATGGTCTTTTTCTTGTGCTTCAGCTATGTTGGAATATCCAGTGCCTGCTGTGTTTGGATAGCTGGGCTCTAATGGAGACACACTGCCCAAGCTGTTATGATTGTGTTCTTTTTTGTTGTTGTTTGTTTGTTTGTTTGTTTTCGAGACAGAGTTTCTCTGTGTAGTTCCAGCTGTCCTGGAGCTCACTCTGTAGACCAGGCTGGCCTCGAACTCAGAAATCCACCTGCCTCTGCCTCCCAACTGCTGGGATTAAAGGCGTGTGCCACCACCGCCCTATGATTGTGTTCTTATGGTGGCATCTAGACATCTGGAATTAGGCTGATTTCAGGCCTGGGTGCTGATTTCTGTATGTGTCTTCTTTGGGTGGGTGTTTCCTTCCTTGGTTTCTGTTTTTTCTCTCCAGATGTTTTTTGGAGAGTGTTTTAGGTGTGTTGCCTGGTAGGAAGATTTCTTTGAACCTGATAGTTGTTGCCAGTAAAGATTCTGGGTAAAATGTGTTTCTGAGTATAGGAAGCTGACGCATAGGAACGGGACAGGCTAGGGGTCTGAGGGGGTCTGTAGGAGGGAGGAGAGCAGAGTGTTCATCAAGGACATGCTGTTTCATCTCCTTAGAATCGGGGGAGACAATGAAAGGTCTCCACAGATAGCCTGATCAATATGCCGGGAATGAGACTGGGGATTGGATCTAGAGGAACAGAAGGAGAGGGGTGATCTATAGGCAGCCGACCTACTTCCCTGGCAGGAGTTGTCTGTGGGTTACCAGAGGGTGATTGCTGGAGTTGGGGGCTGGGATAAAGCAGCAGTGGGGGAGGGGCGAGGTTAGGAGGTGAAAGTCCGTGGGATCCACAGGATCCGCGTGGGCAGAGGGGAAGGCTGGCTGCAGCAGGTGCTCTGTTAGAGCTGGGCGGGACACTGGGGAGTTGGGTCCTGGAGATGGAAGTGGGAAAAGAGCATGCGCAGTCCGGGGAGTTGACGGTGCACTCTTAATAACGCCCCCTTACCTGCCTCCCCCGCTGAGACCGACGCCTCTCCTATGCATCTAGACCGAAGCGTCGGAAAGCCACTGGGGGGCATTTTCTGCCTCAGAGCCCTGGGTGAAAATTCCAGACAGTTCTTTGTGATTTGGTTCAGGTCCCCATGCACTACAGTCTGTGTTACTGCGGACAGGCCACTGTCCCTCAAGACAGGACGTCTGAGGCGTGTGCTTGTCTTCTGTGCTGATGTCAGTCTGACCAGGTGATTGTAGCACTGTTTGCTTTCTCTACTGTGTGCCCTTGCAGTCCACCCCGGACGACCCTTGGTGAGCATTCAGCTCCTCTCTGGTTCCGAGCTTTGCAGACTGCTTGTCCTTTTTTTTTTTTTTTTTTTTTTTTTAAAGATTTATTTATTTATTATATGTAAGTACACTGTAGCTGTCCTCAGACACACCAGAAGAGGACATCAGATCTCATTACTGATGGCTGTGAGCCACCATGTGGTTGCTGGGATTTGAACTCAGGACCTTCAGAAGTGCAGTCAGTGCTCTTAACCGTTGAGCCATCTCTCCAGCCCTGCTTGTCCTTTTTAAATGTCATACTTCAGTCATGAGTGTTGCAGCCATGTTAATGTTCCCTGTGGGTTGTGTTTTTAGGTGTTTATGGTGCACCTTGCTGAATTAAACTATTCTTTGTCACGTGATTGCTTGCGGTAAGTGCACTTGTGTGTTTGTGTTCACATATATGTGTCTGTGTGTGTGCATGTGGAGGCCAGAGGTTGGCAGCTATGTCTTTCTTGATGGCCTTCCTCTTCATTGACTGAGACAAGCTCAGTCATTGAACTGAGCCTGTCATGTTGGCCAGTCTGGCTACCCAGCTTTCCCTGGGATCCTTGTCTCCGCCTCCCCAGCACTGGCTGACTTTTATGTGCATGCTGGGAACTCATACTCTGGTCCGCACACTTGCACAGCGTGTATTTTACCAACTGAGCTGTCTCCTCAGTTTTTAATGGACTTACGACAACTTGACAAGCAGCAGGAAGTACCTGTCCCTCTTTGAGACTGATGATGGTACGAGGAAGTCACCGCCCTCATTTCTCACAGCGGGAGTTGTTTCTGTGTGTGGCATAGGATAAGGATGCGGCTTCATTTTGTTTTCCTCCACTACTCAATGGCCTCATCACCACTGCCACAATCATCTGGAATGACACATGTTCACATACGTGTTCACACATGTGCGTGCTGGGTTGTTAATCTACTGGCCTGCTTCTCTATTAACAGTAACATGGCTTTAGTCACAGCCTTTTTAATGCCTTGTTATTTCTTTTTTGTTTTGTTTTGTTTTGTTTTTCATGAGACAGGGTTTCTCTGTGTAGCCCTGGCTGATCTGGAACTCACTCTGTAGACCAGGATGGCCTCAAACTCAGAAATCTGCCTGTCTCTGCCTGCCAAGTGCTGGGATTAAAGGCGTGTGCCACCACTGCCCGGCACCTTGCTATTTCATAAAGTGAATATACTCTGTTCTCTTTGGAAATGGACCTGTTAATCTTGTTTTTACATTTTACATATTTCTATATTAAACTTAGACTCAGCCTATCAAAATTCACCAACGATGAGATTTTAATCGTTTTCTATTTAGTGCATAAATTCACTGAAGAAAAACTATATCCCACTTGAAGACTCAGTAAACATGGTATATCTCTCCATTTAGACCTTCTTTTTGTTTGTTTGTTTGTTTGTTTGTTTTCGAGACAGGGTTTCTCTGTGTAGCCCTGGCTGTCCTGGAACTCACTCTGTAGACCAGGCTGGCCTTGAACTCAGAAATCCGTCTTCCTCTGCCTCCTAAGTGCTAGGATTAAAGGTGTGCACCACCACCGCCTGGCCCATTTAGACCTTTTAATGCTGATTAATAAAATTTTATAGTTTTCTCCACAGAAGTCTCTAGTTCTTTTGTCTTAGGCTCCAAGTCAGTCTTGTGCTATTACAACTACCTGTGGAAGGCATACAGGATTACTATACTACTTTTTTCTATAAATAGATTTCATTTCTACTAGTTTTACAAAACTACTGATCTAAAATCACCTGTTGCTAACTTAGGACTTTCTGTTTTATAATTGTATCTTATGTAAATAATGAGAGCCTAGGTTTTTTTTTTCCATTTTGAAACAATTAATTCTCAATTCCTTCAAGTGCTTCGTGTGGAGCCTGGGGTCCTTATACAGCACCAAACTGAGTTAGTAGGTCTTGCTCTCGGTCTCAGACGGAAAGTTTTCAGGATGCTATGCATAGCGCATAAGTGGCAGACCTCTGTAATCCCAGAACTCCGGAGGCAGAGACGGTCAGATTGTGAATTTGGGGTATTCTAGGCTACATAGTGAGATCCTACCCACAAACAAAACAAACTAAAATGAAATCCAAACGCAAAGGAAAGACAGAGCTGTGTTTTATTGTCTATAACAGCCTATTTATTGGTTAATGCTCTTTATTAGGTCAAAGAAGCCCTTCAATTCTAGTCAGTTCTAGTCTGTGATGCATTTTATCAGAACCAGTTGTTGAATTTCTTTTTCTTTTTTTTTAAAGATTTATTTATTATATGTAAGTACACTGTAGCTGTCTTCAGGCACACCAGAAGAGGGCATCAGATCTCATTACGGATGGTTGTGAGCCACCATGTGGGTGCTGGAAATTGAAGTCAGGACCTTCGGAAGAGTAGTCAGTGCTCTTAACCGCTAAGCCATCTCCCCAACCCTCTGCTTCCTGTTGAATTTCATCTTCTGCACGTGTATAGAGGATGTTCTGGTGCTTCCTCAGCTGAGGTGTATCTCATTCGCATCTTCACTCTGCAAGCACAAGGCTCCGTTTCAATTCCAGCACCAGAAAACAATGCTGCTTCTCCCTCTCTCTTCTCTGTGTATAGGGGTTTTGCTTGCATGTATATTTGTGCAACGCATGTGTGCAGTACCATCAGTGTCCAGAAGAGTTCACTGTTGTCCATGGAACTAGAGTTACAGGTTGAGAACCACCTGTGTCGGTGCTGAGGATCTAACCTGGGCTCTCAGCAAAAGCTGCCAGTACTCTTAACATCTCTCCAGCCCCTCTGTAACAGGGAAAATTATCAACACATTTTAAGTTGAAGTGATCTTACCTTCTGTGGTGAATGCGGCGTAGACACCGTAAGTCATCCTTTGACAAACGTTAATGGAGTTGGCTTGACAATGCTTAACTCGGAATTGACATCTATCGTGTTACAGAACTGGAAGAGATACTGTGTCATTAGCAAAACAAAATAGAACCAGCCAGGCACAGCGAGTTCTTAGTTGTTTTTCTGTCCCACTGCTTGAAATAAATTCTTGGCTTAAATACTCATTCCATTACTATGTGCGGCTCTTTGACATAGGACAAAAATACAACTGGAGAGCCCTGTTTAATTTACTTCTAGAATGAAAGCAAGCAGCACTAGAGAAGATGGCGCCCCAAGCGTTCTCACTGCACACGTACGGCTGTAGGACACTGCATGTGAAATAATACTTTAGTCACCAGCAGTGACTGTATCTCATCCAACCGAAAGCTGGACAAGAAGAAAACGCCTGCATAGTGAATCTGTGTTTTCATTTTATACGTGAGGACTGGGAGTAGATTTCTTTGAGCCCTTGATGTGTGTATTTTAGAGCCAACAGAAGCTGAGCATGGTCCTTCTGACTCCGACTTGCTGTTAGTTCTCATCGTAGGGCAGAGTGGCAGAGCTGTCAACGGAGTGGCCAACCCTAGGCCTTTAGCGCTCTAGAATTAAGAGCGTTTGTGCTCGGTACTAGTGGGCCGCGCTGGACCGCGTCTCTACACTCATTGCTCTTGTTCTGGCTCTGATCCCGCTGCCCCATGTTAGATAGGCAGGGGTGAGCTGTGCATGTCGAGAACTGTCAGGGAGATGTGAGAGGGCGGGATGGCGGGAGGAGGATAAGAACAAATACCCAACGCGATGACAGCAGTTCTTGGCACAGTAACCTAAAATACGAAATTCCACCACAATAAACTAAAAAAATTAAAAAAAAAAAGCCAGGCGGTGGTGGCGCATGCCTTTAATCCCAGCACTTGGGAGGCAGAGGCAGGCAGATTTCTGAGTTCGAGGCCAGCCTGGTCTACACCTCCTGTCCTGGAAGTGAGTTCCAGGACAGCCAGGGCAGGAAAGCCTGTCTCTAAAAGACAAAAACAAAAACAAACAAAAAAACAAAAACACCTTTCCTCAGAAAGAGGAAGAAAGAGATACTGAACAAGTTAGAGTGTTGGCAACCAGACTGACAGTCTAAGTTTGATCCTTAGAACACACAAAAGGAGACGAGGGGCCCTACACACCTGCAGCAGATGTGCAGCTTGATCTTCATGTGGGTCCCCTAACAACCGGATCGAGGGCTATCTCAGACTCTGTTGCCTGCCGTTGGGTCCCCTTCCCCTAACTTGATTGCCTGGTTGGGCCTCAGTGGGCGAGGATGCCCTTAGGCCTACTGTGACTGGATACCCCAGGGTGGGCGTGGTACCCAAGGGTGGCTTCCCCGTCTCTAAAGAGAAGAGGACGGAGTAAGCAGGGGAGGGCTTTTTAAGGGTGGGACTAAGAGGGAAGGAGGGAGGGGCTGTAATCAGGATGTAAAGTGAATAAACAAACAAACAAAAACAAAACAAAACAAACAAAACCCCCACCAAATGGAAGAAGAGAACCAAGTCCTGCCAGCTGCACTCACGTACACATACACAGTGGCACACAAAGGCCCTCCCCATAAGCAAACAAACAAAATACAAATGAACTAGCAAACCCATGACTCCAGACATTACTGTCTGTCTTCTGGATCATCTGGGACTGGGAACTGTTTACTTCAAAAGTTTTTTTTTTTTTGTTTTTTGTTTTTTGTTTTTTTTGTTTTTTTGAGACAGGGTTTCTCTGTGTAGCCCTGGCTGTCCTGGAACTCACTCTGTAGACCAGGCTGGCCTTGATCTCAGAAATCCACCTGCTTCTGCCTCCCAAGTGCTGGGATCACAGGCATGCGCCACCACACCCAGCAACCTCAAAAGTTTAAATTGTGAGAAATCCACTCCGAATGGGGCATGTACATGCCTGCGCCCTCCCTTTAAGGCCCAGGGAACGTCACAGAATTGGGGTCAAAAGATTGTACGAGCCAGAGGATAGGGAAGAGTATGTGAAGTCTGCTTCTGGATGGCGCGTCCTTGATCTCATGGACACAGGGCAGCTGTGGTCACCTGCACAAGACCTGTGCACGTGCACACACACACACACACACACACACACACACACACACCAAAGATAGTAGAGTAAGATAAACCTCAATCACCAGCTACAAAAACTGTCCTCCACAACAGTGACTGAACTTGTGGGAATGGAAAAAAAAATACCGATGAAAAATTATGTATAAATACACAAAACCTCACTGTGTTGAGGTTATAAATGATGACACCAGCTGACCATGCGCCACATAGACATAGTATTCCCCCATCCCCTCATTTATCTGAATCATCTCACTGTAAGGAAAATCCAGCCTGGAGCTCCGTCTGACCGTCTGGGGCCACACCGACACACAGGGTAAGCGGATCTCATGGTGGTCCAGTTACCTATGAATCACTCCAGCAGCTGCCCGAGAGCAGACAGGATAGTGACACATCAGGAGAAATGCACAGCCCTCTGAGTCACCATGGCCACACAGTTCTGCATGACCCCTGCTCAAGGATCTGCCTGAGTCTGGCTCTGTCTGGTTCTAATTTTTTGGACTGTGTGGGTGAAGATATTTTCTCAGAATTATGATGGCAAGTAGCATTTTTTTTGTCGTTGTTGTTGCTGCTAAGCTTTCCTGGGTTCTTTGCAAATCAGCGGTATCTTCTGACCATGCAACAAGGAACTTTATTACAAGACAGGTTCGAACAGTTTTTATGTTGTCTTCAGCTCACATAGCGAACGTAGGGGCTTTCTTTGCCCTCATGCAGGCTGTGCTTCAGGATGCTGTAAATAGGCACTGTAGCCTCAAACGGAGGGAGTTCTGCTACTTGGTCCACCCATCCCCCTGTCCCTTTCTTCCTCCATTGATAAAATGAAAAGATGAAGGAAGGCAGGAGCGAGAGCAGTCAGCCAGGCTGAAGGAAAAGGACAAACAGATACATCACCGTGTCCCATCACCGTCCTGTCCAACCTGGTTACTTAATGTCAAGAATTCTGATAGAGACACTGATGTGGGGTGGAGGACAATAAATCTCTATTGACAGATTTAGAGCAACTGGGGTAGGGAGTGTGGAGGGGGCTCGGAGCCTGTTCTGAACAGTATCTAATGTGCATTTCTAAGGAAGGGCAGCTTCTGAGGAGAACAGGAACCTGTGTAAACGCGGGTTTAGCTTCTGTGTGCCGCCACCAGGGGGCGCTAGTAAGTGTTGATGAAAAGTCCTCTCGAACCTGCCTGCCCAGACCCTCTTCCAGTCTCTTACTTAGCTCCACGGTCCCTTTCCTTAACTAACAAACATTTACAGCCATCTCTAAACGGAGGACCTAGAGTTTTTGTGTTTGATTCTAAGTGGGGAGCTGAGTTTTCTCGTTGAAACCGTGCTTTGAATTCAACCGGCTTTTTGATAATGTGATATAGTATCTTTTTAATCTTTTTTTTTTTTTTTTTTTTTTTTTTTTTGAGACTAGGTCTCATGTAGTCTAGGCTAGCATCAAACTCACCATAGCTGAGGATGGCCTTTTGCTCCTCTGCCTCTACCTCGCAAGTGGTGGGATTTCAGAGTACACCATCTCACCCACCTTATGCAGCACAGGGTTTTGTACCTTAGGCAACCACTGTCACAGCTGCGCTACACCTCTGCCCAGATCTCCTGTCTTTGAGTGCCTGGTGGCACCTGGACTAGTGGCCGGGTCAACGCTCAGGTACTAACTGCATCCCAGCTGAGAACCTCTGTATTCCCTGGATTTTGCTGTGCGCCTGATGGTGTCTGGACGGATAGCCAGAGATTAAAAGGCTGGGGTGGGGTGGAGTTACGGGAGCTGAGACTGTTGGTGCCATCCAGTACCATCCTGTACTAACCCGCACTACTGGATAATTGAAAATGGAAAAAAAAAATCCCTTCTAACCAGAAGACACGAGGGAGAAGAGGCTTAAGGAATTAAACTGTGGTCACAAGCACCAAAAATAATGTGCAGAGACACCTCGGTGGGCGCTGTTGTCTTCAAGATTGGGTGCTTAAGGTGATGTATCGGAACCATGGTTTGTTTTAAATGTAATTATAAGTTTAGTAATTAGTTGTGCATTATGCGTTTCAGGTTTCTCTATTTTACAAATGAACCAAGCAGAAGCCCGAAGATTGCACATGCTCTCGTTGTTATTTTAGAAAAACAGAAGAAAGTAATTATGTATCAGGCTGAAGGTCAAGTAGGCAGGTTTCCTTCCAGAAGGGTCGAAGGAAAGGGTACAGGGGGACCCAGAGGAGGCCAGTTTTATTTTCTTCTATGAAACAAGGCTTGCAAGCGCTCAGTGATGGAGCATCAGGCAGGCGTGTGAAGGAGGGGACCTTGGGTTTGATGTTCAGCACTGAAGGGTAAGGCTTAAAGAAAGGTCAACGTTATCTTTAGGATTATGCATGGAAAAAGAAAATAAAAGAAAAAAAAAAGCCAGTCCAGCTCCTACGATGGTGATGGTATGCCTTCAGCCCTTTTCAATAGAAAACCCCGAAACAAAAGACAAGTGCTACAGATAAGGAGACAGGGCCATCAGGCAGCCTAGCGCTTCAGTAAGCTCAGGGTTCAGGTGGGAGAGACCGAGGGAGGGCCCCAATGCTGACTTCCGGCCTCCTTGTGCACACGCCTGCGTGGGTGGGTGCATCTGATCCCCCATCCCCAAAGCCCACCACAACCCCAAACAAACACACAGACGGATACTGGCCGGGTTGACTGTCTGAGGCGAGGCGGGCCAGTCTAGCCAAATCTCTGAAGATGTTCGCTAGTTGAATCAGAAAAATCGGTCTCACAAAAACTCAGATTTTCTCCAGAAAAAAAAATTAAGCAAAACAAAACAACAGCAGCAGCAGCAACAACAACAAAACCCAAACGTCCTCAGGAACCATTTCCAATCCCAGGACTCAGCTCCTGGCCTCTTCTTCGGTCCGTTCCCTTTCTTTCCAGGGCCCCTGGACTCTTCTTGCAAGACTCGGCGCTCCCTGAGGTGGGCTACCAAAGCAACCCTCAGGAGAGGGCTCTTCCTGGCTCTCTTTCTGGGAAATGAGAAAATGAGTCGCATTCCAGCTCCTCGGATGTTCTGTCAAATACACACTCCCCCACGTGATCAAAAAGCGTGAAAGCCTTTCCCCTGTGGAGCAGCGATAAGAAGGTAGGACTTATCGCCCACAGGACATCTTTCAATGACTTATTTTTTTTTCTAGATAAAGTACTATGGGTTTGCTCACGATTTGATTCTCTCTTTGAGTATGCAAAATAGAAGTCTCCACAAAATGGCTTTCTTCTTCTTCTTCTTCTTCTTCTTCTTCTTCTTCTTCTTCTTCTTCTTCTTCTTCTCCTTCTCCTTCTCCTTCTCCTTCTCCTCCTCCTCCTCCTCCTCCTCCTTCCTCCTCCTCCTCCTCCTTCCTCCTCCTCCTCCTTCCTCCTCCTCCTTCCTCCTCCTCCTCCTCCTCCTCCTCCTCCTCCTCCTCCTCCTCCTCCTCCTCCTCCTCCTCCTTCTTCTTCTTGTAGTTTGCAAATACACAAAATAGAAGCTTCCTTGAGTTTCTATTATGCATTTACTCTGGAAAAGAAATACAGGGGGCAGAGCCTATTTACTCTGCTGAAGGCATTTGTTTTTATGACCTATGTGGGAACCCGTAGCAGTAACATCATTTGCATAGACGTGCAGAAGTAGCAAAGCAAACACGAATGTTTGTCATTGAGCCATTGCCTGGTCTGAATGGGAAACGTCAGCCCCAGGCTCATGTGCTCGAACACTGTGGGAAAACTCCGAAACCTTTAAGAGGTGGAGCCTTGCGGAGGAAGTGGCTCATGTGGGGCGGGGCTTGAGGCTGGCAGGGGACAGCACTTACATTTCGTTTTGTTCTGCGTTGCTTCCTGCTTGCTGCTGTGATGGTGATGTGAACTTACATCATGATCCTGACTATGTCCCTCCTTAAGCTGTAAACCCTCCCCTAAGTTGCTTGTTGGGTAATGTGTCGGAACGATGAGAAAATAACTACCGCAGTCCTCTTAGTGGCTAAAGGCTCGCCTGTCTCAGAAGAAAGAATGCCTTCGACTGGATTCTACCCTGTCGGTTCTGAAGGATTGCTCCTGTTGCTGTGCTAAAATACCATGACCAAAAGCAGCTTGGAGAGCAAAGAGATTCTTTCAGCCTAAGTGTCCCAACCCAAGTCTATCATCATCCCAGGAAGTCAAGGACATTCTTACCAATGAGTTTAAAAAAGCAATTTGCCAATTCTTTTCTCTTAAAATATATTTTTCAATTTAAAACACTGATATTTTTAAACTCCTGGGGGTGGAGACATGGCTCAGCAGTTAGGAGCACTAATTCTTCCCAAGGATCCAGGATTCCCAGCACCCACACAACTCTTGCAACCCTCGGTAACTCCAGTCCCAGAAGATCCTCTGCCCTCTTCTGGAGCCACTGGGTACTGCACAGACATACGGGCAGGCAAAACACTCATACGAATAATAATAAAAACAAAAAATATTAAAATTTAGAACCTGGTTTTGTATTTGATGCGAAATGTGGATTTTTTTCCTCACTGCGGGTGAGTCTACTCTGTTTATAATTATTGGTATTGCTGGTATGTATGCTTTCTGAATTATGTTTGTAATGATTTATGCTATATTAACTTTTTTTGATTTTCCTTATGTATTCTCTACTTTTGTGTTTTTATTTTCAGCATTTGTAGGAATGTCTACTTTTGTCTTAGTGTTTGCAATTTTAATTATATCTTTTCTTTATTTTGATATATTCTTGTGTAACTTGTTACCATTATTAATATTAAAGTTCTTTAACCCCCCAGCTCATCCATTACCTATATATAGGGCAGTGGTTAAACTGGGGTGGATTTGCCGTCTAGGACAGTGGGAATTATTTTATTAGTGAAGCTGGGGGCACTGCTGGCATCTGGTGGGCAGAGGCCAGAGGTGTTTCTCAGCAACCTTCCGGGCTGAGATAGTTGTGGCTCAGAGTTATCTGACCTGGACTTTGGAGGTGCTGAAGTCAAGACTGTGAAGCCAGCCATTTACCTCAATGGTTTAGTGTTTGTCTGGTATATGAGGTCCTGGGAGAGAAAGTGGGGGTATAGAGAAACGGAGGGAGAGGGGATGGGAGGGAGGGAGGGAGGGAGGGAGGTTTTTCTTCCCTCCCCCTTTCTTCCATTATTCTTTTTTTTTTTTTTTTTTTTTTTATCCGAGACAGGGTTACTCTGTGTAGCCCTGGCTGTCCTGGAACTCACTCTGTAGACCTGGCTGGCCTCGAACTCAGAAATCCGCCTGCCTCTGCCTCCCAAGTGCTGGGATTACAGGCGTGTGCCACCATGCCCGGCTCGACAGATTTACATTTATTCAGTGTGCAGAACAGAGGGAGACAGGCACACGGGTGCTGAGGTGCATGTGTGGAGACCTGAAGACAACTTGTGGCCGTCGGTTCTCTAACTCCACCTTGTGTGAGTGCTGGGGACTGACCTCCTCGGCTCATCAGGCCTGGCGGCAGCTGTCTTTACACACTGAACCATCTCCCTGGCCCAGGAGGACCCTCCTCCCCCCAGTTCAGAATCTTTAGAATCGAGTCACCTAGTTAAAGACCATTCACATTTTTTTGAGTTTCCTGATTCTCAAATGTAGAATAGCTTTTGTGAAAACACGTGTCACCGTGTTCTCCCTAACACTGGGATTTTGGACGCCTGATAACGGCATGGCCTTTCTATGTGTCTTGCCACTTCTCTGAGGCTCCACGGAACTGTAGTCATCTGACTGTGTGTCATTCACAATCTGATGCCTAATGAAAGATATTTTAATATCTAAAGGGTGTGGCTATTCCATCCAAGAGACTAGTACCTATAGCCACTGGCAGTGTCTTCAGGGGCTACCAAGCTTCAGAGTGTCTAATGACCCAGGGTAAGGGTATCAGTGTACCAGATGGGCTTCCACTGGGTCAGCCGGTCTGGCTTAGGGTGCTGGGAGCTCAGCTTGTAGCAAGGGATTATGGCCCAGTGGTTTCCACTCTGAAGAGAGCCTCTGCTCCGGGGGTTACCTGGCTGGTGATAGCTGCTGACTGCAGTCTGGGGATCCTAGAATGTGAGGCTCCTCTTCCTGTCAGCTTGGCCCACTTTAGAATCACCATGGAAAGCACTCCCTTGAGTTGTCTCTGAGGTTGTTTCCAGAGGAGTTTACCCTCTCTCGAGTGTTGACAGCGCTATGCCATGAGCTGAGGCCCTGGATTCAATACGAAGGAGAGGCAGAGCTGAGAGCAGCCCTGGCCTCCGTGTGCTTCCGGATGGCAGAGGCCACGCGACCCGCCGCCTCACATTCCTGCCGTGGCCAAGCCCTTCTGAATTGGTCCTTGGCAAATATTTGTTCCTTCCCAGCAGCAGCGAAAGTAGAGAATGTGCAGATCAAAAGTGGACGAGCAGGCAGGCGCCCTCTGCTCCTCGGGCCTCACGGTGTATGTAGTAAGATGGTTGGAACCTTCCAAGAAGGGGTTTTGGTTTAGTAGTGTATCACAGAGTCACAGTTCCATTCCTTATCCCGTTGAGTTTGTTTCATGTTGAACAAGGCCAACCACAGTCATCTGAGCTTCCAGGCACAGCGTTTGCAAGTGTTGGGTTAAGCGATTTGTCATGCCTATGATAGGATTTCCCATGATTCCCTTAGAACATTGCAAAGTTACTAAACTTCTTCAGACACTTGACTTTCACCGCGTAGTTCAGGTGAAACACAATCTGCATTGTTTTCTAGGTCCAGGTTTTCAGTCCTGCCTGTGACTTCCTAGCAAGCACGCATTAACATATTGTGTTTGAATGCTTTTTCTAGTCATTCTCTTAATGAGAAGTAGCCAAAGCAATCAGTTTTGAAACCCTTCATTTCTTATTACTACCCGTTAAACCAAAGTAAGATGTGACTTAGAAGAACTTCACGTAACAGGAATAAAGCCCACGCGACTGAGAACTTCGCGCTCCCCGAGACCTGCTTTATAAGTGGCAGCCTCTTCAGAGCTCAGAATTTCTGATGCTGTGGTTTATCGAAAGGGTTATAAGAAAGTCTTCTGAAACACTCCTGCAGCAAATTATTTTGGCTGAATTATAGGTCCTCAAAAGTGGGACTTCATTGTGACGGAGCTGGAGCCAGAGTGAACTCCAGCAGCGGTTGTCACTGGCACCCCGTCACGAGCGCTGAGAGTGTCTCGCCACGTTAGGATGAGAAGCGCATCTTTTCATTACCTCCGTGAAGCACTCCTGGCTTTTCTATGCCGTGTTATTGGTCAAGTACTCCGTGAGTTTCTCCGGTTCTTTTCATCTGATTGTTTGACGCGTCTTATGCTCGAGAAGCACCGCCATCTCAGGTGACCCCGTCAGGTTTAAATTATTAGCTCTGCATCATTCTGCTAGAAATAGTCTACATATTTGTCTATGGAAGCAAATAATAGCTTCAGCTAGCTTTGCGTGTCAACAACTCCATAGAACATTCTAGCCAACTTGGATGAGTCCTGCCCTGTTAATGGAACTGTCTGGAAACTGGTTGGCTGATGAGATGAGGAAAATCAATGAAGGTTAACCCCCCAACTCTTTTTGTGAAAGGGGGTGGGGTGAGACTATGCTGCCGGAAGACTGTAGGGTGTCTGGGACAGAATTCTTGAAAGCATTGGGGATGGATCCGCCCCGTGTGCATCCTGTGCCTAATAAAAGAGCGCCAACAGGTTACATGGGGGAGACCGGGGTACAATGTGTATATTTTAAAGTGTTTTTAAAAGACAGTTTAAGAGAGTTAATGTGCTCGTGGTATTAGCAATGTTTGTCTTCCTAGAACAAAGCCGGAAAGACTTTATGCCTGTAGATGAAGTTCCTTCAAGAAGAGAAAACTGGTGGTCCATTGTTCTCCTCTTCGAAGCTGCAATGGTCGGCACTTAAGCCTTACACAAGGGTTAGTTTTCGGCATTTATTCAGAAGCAGCACACCGTCTCGCTCAGCTTTGCCCGCAGGCGGGGTGGCTTCCATAGCAGAAGTTAGTTTTTTTTTATTTGCTTTTTTTTGTTTGTTTGTTTGTTTGTTTGGGTTTTTTTGTTTTTGTTTTTGTTTTGTTTTTTGTTTTTTGTTTTTTTGAGACAGGGTTTCTCTGTGTAGCCCTGGCTGTCCTGAAACTCACTCTGTAGACCAGGCTGGCCTCGAACTCAGAAATCCGCCTGCCTCTGCCTCCCAAGTACTGGGATTACAGGCGTGCGCCACCACTGCCCGGCTAAAGTTAGTTTTTTTTTTCCCAAAGTCTCTCAAGGTCGGAATGTGATCCTATCAGATCCACACCCCGCCCTGCACCTTCATTTAACTTCTTGGCTTCCTCACTCTGGGTGGAACCATGCTGGCTGGGGTAAGGCCCCCACATATGAATCTGGGGGACAGCAACAAATAACACACAGAATTATGGGAGCTATTTCATATAAATGTGCATAGAAATGAACACATCAACAGGGGCAGTGGCTTCCCTCCTCGTTCCGCCCATTGAGAATGACCATTTCAGCCTCTTCTTGGCTTAGGAAACTTCTGTGGGGCGGAAGACAGGTACACACATGTACAGGTTGGTCATAGGTCACATGTGGACTCTTATTGTACTGAGATTATCCTCTCTGGTGTCAGCACCGTGCACACTCTCCTCTTTCTCTCTCTCCTTTACAACTAATGTCACAGTCAGCCAGTCCAGGTAGTACATCTCATTCTTTTTACATTTTTAAACACTGTTCTTTGGAGCATTTCATGCATGCATGCATGCACACCACACTTAGCTTCGATCCCATATGTGTCCCCTCTGACTTTTCTCATATTCTCTCATCTCCCTCTCAATTTCAATACCTCTTCTTCCTTAATTCTTATCTTCCTTATTATTGTAACACATACACATCTATTCATACACATACATACGTATATAAATACAACGTGCTGAGTATTGCTCATATGTGTATGTGTTTAAAGCTGGTCTCTTGGGATTGGAAAACCTATAGGAGGCTGGTTCCTGGAGGAGACTGACTCTCCCTCTCAGCATTTAATTGCCTGTGCCTCCTCCTCTTCCTCCTCCTCCTCCTCTTCCTCCTCCTCCTCCTCCTCTTCTTCCTCCTCCTCTTCCTCCTCCTCCCCCCTCTTCTGTATGCATCTGTGTGGAGTTATATATCTGCACACGGTCGCTGTGTCCACGGAGGCCGGGTGAGTGTGCTGCAGCCCCAGGCTGGAATTACTGACGCTCCCGAGTCACCTCAGGTCCTCTGCCAAGAGAAACTCTCACCGCTCAGCCGGCCCTCAGTCCCTTCTCTCCCGCCACACTGGTTTCATTCTTAAAGCGCACTTAGATTCTGTATCAGTACCGTCCTCTGTTAAAAGAGGCCTCTATTATTCGCATTATCATGGCCTCCTGCTACCTTTACACTCATCCGAGGGCCTGGGAAAATGGCTCAGCGACGGAAACTGCTTGCTGCCTTTGCAGCGGCTCTGGTTCCCAGCACCCGTAACATCAGGTGACTCACAATCGCCGATGACGTCAGCTCCAGGGCACCCGGCACCCTCTTCTGGCTTCTGTAGTGACGTAAGCATACATGGCACACGCATGCGCGCATGCACCCCCACACACACTATCTTGCTAATGGCAACATAGGTAATTGGCTTATTATTATTTTTAATGAATAACTGCTTTGTTGACTGCCTCATACTTGGGAAGGTGGTAGGGTGTCTTCTTCCATATTAATGCATTGTTTTTTAAACATTTTATTTATATGTTTTTTTGTGTCATATGTGTCTGTGTGAGCATATGCGCTCAGCTCATGTGCATGCTTGTACATACGTGCAGAGGCCACAGAGGCATTAGATGTCCCCTCCATCACTTGCTGCCTGTTGTTTGAAACAGGATCTCTCCCTGACCCTGGGGTTCAATAAGCCAGGAAGCCTCTGAAGCCCTCCTCTCCTCACCTGCCTTCGCACACCTGGGGAACTGAGGTGGGAAAACTGGATTATTAGTGGGGACTGGGGTCCAAATTCCAGCCCTCAGGGCTGCTGAGCCGTCTCTACAGCCCTCACGCCTCGCTTTGCATCAGAGTCTAGCTTGGTCACTCTGCTGCGAAAGGAACAAAACTACAGTTATCGGGGGAGTTTACCTGTCCACAAGACCCAAAGGAACACCCGAAGCTACATCAATGCCGTCACCTCACGTGCCCAGGGACACACCTTCTCCTTTTTATTTTTGTTTGTGTGTTTGGTTTTTTTTTGGATTTGGTTTTTTTGAGACAGTGTTTCTCTGTGTAGCCCTGACTGTCCTGGAACCCACTCTGTAGACCAGGCTGGCCTCAAACTCAGAAATCCGCCTGCCTCTGCCTCTGCCTCCCAGAGTGCTGGGATTACAGGCATGTGCCACCACAGCCTGGCGACACACCTTCTCCTTTTAGAGAAATTGCGTATCAAGAGAAGTCTGCGTGGGCTATGTGTTTGGTAGACTTAAGGTTTCTTTTCTTCTTGGAGATAGCCCTTCTGTGTAGCCCAGGCTGGCGTTGAGCCCCCAGTCACCTCAACCAGCAGCCCAGGTGTGTTGAGTCAAGGCACGAGTCACAGCATCCGGCTAGACTTAGGTTTCCCAACCTAGCAGGACAGTAGGATTTGAACGGGTCACCTGATTCTCCCAGCTCAGTTTTCCCAGCTGCCGGGAGGCGAGTCGTGGGCTTCAGTGAGTGAAGGGCTGTGCTGCGTGGTGTCCAGCCCCTCTGACACAGCCACTTCTCAAATGTCATCACCTTGGTTGCTTGTATATTTAGGGCCGCCTGTGGATCTGGGTGCAGTGCAAGGGAGTTTGCGGCCAGGCAGTTTACACAGCGGTTGAACTGGCTTTTGTTCTGTACATCCGACGCCTTTGCTCTGTTATGCAAACATTTAAAAAAGCCATTCTGTAGGAAGGAGTATTTTTCTTTCCTGGCACCAGTCAGGGCCATTGAGGAGGAGGAGGTGGGGTTCCTTCCCTGGCATCACTGGGCCATTCTACAGGGTCCCTTTCTGCTCTGTAAGCTGTTGTGGTCTGGTCCCCAGCTCTGGCCATGTCCCCAGACTGACTCTGGCGTGGGGTGGGTGTGCAGCAGGCACAGCTCTGCAGAGGTCCCGCTCTCCCTGGCTTTCTACCCAAGCTTGGACACAGATATGCCAGGTTCTCAAATATAACACCCGAGCTTAGACACACACCTCCCTTTCTGTTTGTAAAGAGAGAAGAAATAACTCTAGAAATTGAAAGTTATGTCATGCAAGTCGAAAGTGAAAAAAAATTCAGAAACTCTTCCATATTTGCTTCCTTTTGACATATTAAACAAGTCTGTATGGGTCAAGGGTGCCTCCCAAACCCTATCTTAACACTATTTATAAGATTTTACACATACTCCATAGATATGTGATATGTATATATTTTATATTGCACACATTTTGCTGTGTACTCTATTTATTTTAAATTTTAATTTGTTTGTTTGTATGTGTGTGTGTGTTGCCTGAGTGTGTGTGCATGGGTTCATTAAGGTCAGTAGAAGGCACTGGGTCCACTGGAACTGAAGTTACAGTCAGTTGTGAGCTGACATGAAGGTCCCTGGAACCAACACAGGTCTCTCTGCAAGAGCAGCAAGGGCTCTTAACTGAAGAGCCTTGTCGCTAGCTCCTTTGTGTGTGCCTTTTGAGACAGGGTCTCTCTCTGCGGTCCTGCCCGTCCTGAAGCCTGTTGTGTAGTGTCAGCTGGCCTTGAATTTCAGTGCTCAGCCTCCCAAGCGCTGGGACTGCAGGTGCGTGCCCCCTGTGCTCGGCTCCCTCCCCACAGCCCCCACCTCCGGGGACAAGTATGAAGGGCTCTTAACCTGTTTTGCACTTTTGCCTTCTATTAGTACCTTACAATGTCTCTGGGCTACTTTCTTCCTCCCTTCTCCATTCTTTCTCCTCCTCCCCAAACCTTTCGTGCTATAGATGTGTGCCCTGGGATAATGAAGGCTGAGGCAGCTGGGTAGAAACCCAAGCAGCATACTTGTTTTCAGTTGCTTTGGAACAGTTGCTCCACACACAGGGACCCTGGTCCGTCTCCCTGCCCGGTCTGTGCAGAGTAGGCTGCAATCAAGACCTGCCTCTGATGTTTGTCAACAGATTCAAGGATGACACAGTCTTGTCTATAGTTAGCATGGAAGGCCTTGAGCCATCTTGGGTCTTATCTTTGTCATTTACACACTCACGTCTATTCTCTGAGGGTCCCCTAGGTAGATGCAGAAGGGTGTGGTCAGCCTGGGCTGTATGGCCAAGCCTTATCTCAACACTCTGCCTCCCAAATGACTCAAGCATATTTCTTTAAAAAAAAAAAAAAGGATTTTACCCCAGTCTTTTGGTTTTGTGTCTAATCACCAATCAGGGCTCAATAGATGGGCAAAGGTCTAACCACAGTGCTAATTCAATCCTGCCCCCTACCTATAGGCAGACAATGTAATAGCTGCTGTAATTTTTTTTTCCTAAAATAAGTTCCTTCTGCTGCAATTTAAGGTTTAGTCCTCTTAGCTTCCGAGGATACAAAGAACAGCTATTTGTGTCCACAGTTTTTCTGATTAAGCCAATAATTGGAAAATAATCACATCCAAATGGGCTTTGGGTTCTTGAGTGGTGACTGAGCTTGGGAGCCATTGGGAGAAAGCATCATAGAAATCACCAGGAAGGCTCTCTGCTGCTACCATGTGCCTTTCCGTACAAGCCGGGGAGGGACGGTAGCTGTTGGTGCATTTTCATCTGACAGAGGGAAACTAGAAGCAGGAGCTAATCTCAGCCACATGGTATGGCCCCAGGGTAACACGCCAAGTCGTGAATACAATGATAACTAAACACACACACACACACACACACACACACACACACACACAGAGATTCTTGCATCTTGTTTCCATCCTGTGGAAGTGTGGGCTTCTTCCTTCAGACAGAAGCTGTCCCTCAAAAGGATGATCACTCAGCCATGTAGCCCTTTCTGTGGAGATTCTGTGGCTCATGAGAGTGTAGGTAACCATCAGTAACGAACAGAAAGGCATCGCTGGGTTTCGCATCTCAGTTGGACGTCATCAACAGAATGACAGCATGGTGTGGTTCACTCCCGCTTCTCACACCTCCAGTATATTGTGCTGTCAGAAGCCTCTTCTTTATTTAAAACAATCATTACGTTATTGGTGGTATGTGTTTCTAGGTTTTGTAGATTCCACGGGGATCAAAAGTTGGCTGTACACCCAGAATTCAGAAAAGTACCGGCACACAGTAGGCCTTCAATGATATATGTGCGTTGACAATAGTTATTGTCTGTCTATGATGACTGTAAGGAGGAGGTTTGTACTGAGGGTAGCCAGTGCCGCCAAGCCCCTTTGACTGTGGCTGTCGCTTGTTCAGAAGGCAAGTTCAGAAGGACTGAGGTTAGTCCCCATAAAAATAGCCTGAGTTCTAACTCCTCGGTAGCATCTCCTCTCTCTCATGCCCTGTTCTAAGTCAGTGGAGGCAAGGCTCTGTACACAGCCTCCAGGGGAGGCAGTTGACGTCAGATTTCTTTCTAGTGACCCTTCCCAAGAGACCTTTTAAACGTGACACCACACTGCTGCCCTGAGCTGGCTAACAGGAGAACCGGGTCACACTCCATCTGACCAAGTGGAACAATGGACTCTGCTTTACCTCTTTTCTTGAATTAGTAGCAAATGATATCTTTACTGCTTACCTGTCTGTGGCCAGAGCACCACACACAGGAAGACACAGGATGCCTGACTGTGGCAAGGATCTATGACCACTCTGCTGAGCTCCCATAGTGCTCTTTCCCATGCCTCTCTGGTCATTGTTGGAAGGTTAGAGACTGGAAAGTGGATTCCAAACTGCAGTGAAAGAGGAGTGTCTCTCATCGTTACTCTAACTAAAGGATGGAAAGTTGGGGAATAGTTCACTCTCGCTGGAATAAGTGATAAGAAGAGTCAATAGGCAAACATGGTAACATGAACCCTGGGGTCTGCTCTAGGCACTGGAGCTCAGGAACATGGAGTCTTTTCTTTTTATTTGGGGGACAGTATTCCACCGTGCAGGCCAAGCCGGCCTTGAACTTTCAACCTCTCCTGTCTCAGCTGTTGGGGTTTTGGGGAGCTCGCCCACACTTGGCTGATGTTCATCCTTACAGTTTGGTGCACATTTCAGTCACAGACCCACATCCTTGAAAGCTCACTCTTTGTCTTTCCGTAGTAGGAGGCAGCCATCGTCCTGTAACTTTAACTGAAAGAATACGGAGAAAAATTTTGCTTCGCGAAACATTGTTCCTGTGCGACTCATCCCTCTTTGTGCTTGGGAAGTTCTCCGAAGCCCTGTTGCCATAGTGGGTGTTCAGCTCTGCGAAGACCCTGGGAAAGAAAGTGTCAACGGATTTTGCAACAGAGTTACAGCAGTGCCCTGGAGGTTCCACAGCAGAACCTGTCTCCAGACTGGTCAAGCGGAAGGCTTCCCTGCCGGGCGATACTTTCCTATCCTTTCTGCTCAGGTGGCAGTCGGAGGTCCCTGAGGTCCGTTTGCTTTTTTTTTTTTCTTTTTTCTTTTGCTTTTCTTTTACTGCTAATGACTTTAATGATTCCATCCAAATATGATGTGGGATCTTTTTTTTTTTTTTTACCCCCTTGTGGGATTTCTATTTTCCACTGTGAAACACTAAAATGGAGCCAACTTAACTCGCCTCGGAGAAGTATCAAGAGCAGCTCCAAGACTTGTACATTTTAAGTTTCTTAATGCGATTCTTATAATTCCTAAGGTTTGTTTTTAATGAAAATAAAAACTGAACCCAATCCATCAGAGCACGCTTTAATGACAGGGAGAGCTGAGAACAATTGTATCAAAGGGCAGGGATTAAAAAAAAAAAAACCCACCCAAGTTCACACTGGAGTTGAAGCCCTCCAGTGGTCCGGTCTACCCCACCTTCCTTCTTGTTTCTTCTGTCAAGCCTAGACAGATTTGATCTGAACAAATTTCTACAGAGAGCTAATTCCAATAACTTCACAATGTACATACATACTCATTTAAAATGGCTTTCATTGTAAATTAGGTCGCCAGAGGCTTGTGTTCTGGGGGGAATAAAGCAGTGTGGAGGGAAGTCACTTGTGGCAGGTAGCAAAGAAATTTCAATAAAGTAAACTCTTAGTATTATCAAAATTATACATTTGGGGCTGTTAGCATGGCCTAGAAAAAGATGAGGACAGGCTCATCTCATTAAAGGAGAAGAAATAGTGGAATTAGCTTGAATCTAATTACAAGCCACACTATCTAATGTAAAAACACGACTGTTTTTCACTCCCATTCATTTTGACTAGTAATTAGTTTTGGCCTCTAAAATGCCACCCTTTAATCATCCCAACACAGATGTGATTTGCCGTGCAATTTAATCTTGCTTTAATGAAGAACTAATGGACGCATCGCAAATTACTTTCCCTGTTGGAGAAAAATTCTATTTCCTGCTTTTCAAAAGATCAAGAGTGTCTTGTGATAATAGCCGGCGGCCCTGGCAGCCTCACCCACACAGCAAACAGGCTCTTTTACTCAACTCCCAATTCAATGGAGAAAAAGAGGCTACAATTAGCAACGACGCAGGGGAGACGCAGCATTACAGCCCCGAATCACTCTCTGTAGCTCAGCCCCCAGCAAGCACTGGCTTGTTAGAGCCAGGTCTAAGTGTCAGGCGCGAACAATGCGCGGTGATAAATTACTCTCTCCAAACAGCTGCACCGCTAATTTTCAATTATACACACAAATGGCTCTCAGATTGGAAGAAAATGGAGTGCCTGGGGAGAACAGTAGTGGATTTCTGTGTTTGTTTGGTAGTGAGTGTGGAGGCGGGAGGATGGCATCTTGAAAGCAAACCCTAGCGAGGAGCCGGCCTGGGTCTCCCAGGGACTTTGCTTCCATGCTAGGCTCAGGGACTCCCAAGGTGTGAGATTACGAACCCGCTTTCCTTCCCGAGTTTCTGACCTTTCCCTTTTTGGTTTGTTTGCATACACCGTCATCCGCTGTATTTGAGAACTCACTCTACCCTCGCCGCTTGGTCTTGGGCTCGGTGGACTGGGAACTACAACGTTCTATTCCCTTGCCGTCCCGCCATGATTCTCCCATCACCCCTAGTGCTCCCATGGCTCACTCCATCTTTTATAGTCCACTGCGCTCGCACTTGAGCCTTCCACTCTTCTCCCAACAGCCAAGCATCCCGTGATGCCTAGACTCTAAGACGCCATCCGTCAGAACTCACAAAACATTCTCACTTACACAACAGAGTCCCAGATAACCCAGGCTGGTCTAGAACTCATTGTAGAGAAGATTATGACCTCGAGAGCCACTGATTCTTCTTCTTCTTCTTCTTCTTCTTCTTCTTCTTCTTCTTCTTCTTCTTCTTCTCTCTCTCTCTCTCTCTCTCTCTCTCTCTCTCTCAAGTGCTGGGAGGTAGGACTGGGCCACCACACTGGATTTATGCTGTATTCAGGGCTACGTGTGTACAAGTCAGTCTACCAACTAAGCTCCAGCCTCCAGGAAAAACTAAGTTGTTTTTCTAAACAAAAGCTTGTGTTAAAGAAAGTAACGTTCATCCAGACTCCTTCCCGATGACAGTGGTGAGGAAATTGCCTCTGGGTTTTGATGCTAGGATGAAGCAGTGTCATGGGCTTGCAGGTTTCTCCCGTTTTGTTTACCCCCCCCCCAACCTTCTTCCTGTGGTTGAAAAGCCATGCTTTTGTGGGGTGAAACTTAAAATGAAAAGGTTCAGAGAGACACATGGTACTGGGCTGTCTCTGGTTCTTTGGGGAAGGATTATAGTGGACCTGAGTTGAGACAAAGCATCTCTATCTAAGACCATTACCCTTACTCTGGGTTTCACTGTGCCTGTTTACCCAGAAGCCTAAGGTAGAGGCTGGCTTTGCTACAGGAAGAGGCTTGCTGAAGAGCCTTATGTGTTAATTAATTCATTTGAGACAAGGTTTTACCTTGTAGCACTCTTTGGCCTGGAACTCCATAGGTAAACCAGAGCCGTCTCAAACTCCAGAAATCTGCCAGCCTCAATCTCCCAGCTGCCGGGATTAAAGGCATGTGCCTTTATTTTGTGAAAGAAAGCTTGAAGTCAGGTCTCATTGAGCCTGGTTGTTTGTTTGTTTGTTTTTTGTTTTTTTGCTTTTGTTTTTGTTTGTTTGTTTGTTTGTTTGTTTGTGCTGAGCAGGACATTGCAGCCAAAAGTACGACACAGGCTTTCCAGTGTACTAGTTGATGTGCTGTGGACCTTAGACAGAATGCTAACACTGGTAGCTCCTCTTCCGACTTTGGCAAGGATGGGCTATGTTCCTGTTCCCCCTTCATCTTTAGAATGAGCCATACCTGGTTCTGGAAGCTGTCAGGGATTTCTCCTTACGTTCTCCTTTGGGGTACAGTCTTCACAGTCAGGCCCTATCCCCTTTTGCCATTTTGCTTTTGTCCCCCACCTCCTTTTCCCACCCCCCACCTCCCACCTCCCCACCATGCTGCTTCAAACCCTCGACTTCAAGGGAGGACAAGAGCCACTTGCTGGGGGCCACGTGTTAATAACACAGTCGCCTGGCTGGAAGAGGCTAATGACCACGCTGATTTCCAAGACTGAACGTAATATAAATTACTGTTCAAAAAAGGTGACTTCTCCAATGGAATTTTCTTGAAAAAGAGCAGTCACTTCAAAAGGATAAGGTCGGTGGGGGAGGTGCCTTTCGGGACAGTCTTCCAGCCAGGGAAAGCTCCGAGTGGGGAGTATTGGAATTAGGAGCGTTCTGTTCAGGAAGCCTGCTTGGTTTAAGATGTTAGAAGTTACTTTTGCTGCAGAGAGGAGTCTGCTGGGAGTGGGGGGATGGGTGTGATATGGGGTGGAAATGCCCTACCTTTTTTTTTTTTTTTTTCTGCTGAAGTAGGATTTTGCTCCTTCTACTTTATAATCGTTACAGAAATTTAAACCTCAAACCATTCCAGCTCAGCTTATCCTAAGCTTGTTAGTGGTCTCCGATGCCGTGCTTGATAGGCGGCGGCATTACCATAAATCAGCAGAATTAACTATGATCTTCAGAGGCACGCCGGAAAGTGGGTGACAGAGCCCGCAATTGGGTACCCTGAGTCTTACGATAACATTCTACATTAAATGTTCATAATCTACTTACAGCTAGGCTTCAAGTACACTCGGTATTTGTGCTTTGCCCACTATAGAAAGCCAGGAACAATTATTATAGACACGTGAGCCTCATTATCTGCAAATGTAGAGTGCAGAATATATGACCTTCCATGTACCAAATGCTCCTTTAATTAATTTAAAAATGGCTCTTTCTTTCATCTAAAGGCAGTTACCTTTTCCACCTCTGAGGGGGTTTAAAGTCACATTGTTTCTTTTTGTTACCTTGCCCCTGTAAGGACAGTGATCGGTAAATTCAGAGGAGACACTAGATTCCCAACTCCTGAACTGAGCGCTCTTTCTCCTCTTCTATGCAGACGCCAATGTACGTATGATCTCACAAATCAAAAGAAGAGACCCGTATTAGGCAGAAGGAATGATTTGTACTTAAATACAGAATAGTTTTTCCTCACAAAGTGCTTTTTGCCTCATTTATCCAAAGACAGAGCCAGACCTGGGCCAGGAGCAGCTGAGTTATGAGCGAATCCAGGTTTGCTCCTTTTGTTCTTACTATTTTCTGCTAAATTCCAGACATACCAGAGTGCGGTGGTCAGTACATGGAGCAGTTCATAGACACAAAAATACCCAGGCAAGTCATTCTTGTCAAATGAATAGACACACATTGTCTGTTCAATGCTGAAAACGTGCAACCATCCGTTGCCTGCCCGGAAGCCCCCCTCACCCGTTAGGCTTCCCTTAAACAGCTCTCTCTAAAGGTAGCTCGGCTGATGAGCTCACTTAGAAGTTAGCAAGTTAAACATATCGAAGATTTATTTTTGCTTGGTCCCTTTGAGACAGGCTTTCAGGCAGCCCAGGCTGGCCTCCAAAGGCCTCTTTCTATGTAGCCAAGGATGACCTCAAACTCCTGATCCTCCTCTCTTCTACTTCCTGAGTGCTGGGACTGCCAGGTGTGTGCCATCATGCCCAGCCACCATCCTGAGGATTAAAATCAAGGTTTGTACTGTTTTTATCAATGTGTAAGCACACATGGATATGGGGGTCTTAGGAGGCCAGAGGAGGCCATTGGATCCCCTGGAGCTGGAGTTACAGGCAGTTGTGATTTGCTTGAAGAGACTGCCAGAAGCCAGACTCAGGTCTTTTGCAAGAACAGCAGACACGTTCAAATGCCGAGCTGGTTCTCCCCATGTACAGGATTTCTGATGTATAATTTATTGAGCTAAAATGAAGATCAAATAAATGACGAGGCAGGTAGATCCAACTTCTGCTCCTACTGTTTGTGTGCAAACATAGGAGTTCTGACAGCACTTCACACTCACAATGGTGATCTAAAGACAATTGCCTAAAGCAGACCCTAAACGGGGCTGAATATGATCTGTATTAAGTGGGTTGCACTTACAGAACCTCCGAAATTCCTAAAACTCGCATGCTTTCCAAGCAATTCTGCTCCTGGGGTCTTGCTGGGGGCTGCAGAGGAATCAGAGCCCTCCAGGTTTGGGGTGCAGGGCTAGAGCCCCTCTGCCGTTTGTGCAGCTGCCAGCAGGGTTTCTGCACCCAGAGACGATGCATAAAACACTTGGGAGAACTGCTGTGTGCACAGAAGACACAGCTCCGAAGGCTACCCGGTGCTGCCATTGGTCCGCCTCCTGGGATGCTTTGGTCTGTCCATGCTTTGTGCTCACAATTCTCCAATCCTTACAAAACAAAGTGGGTAATTGTTTGAATCTTTGGGGAGATTTAAAAAAAATCAAATCTTTGGAGTTGTTAAGTAATACAATGCAGTATTTAGATCCAATGTTTTGGTCCTAAAGACCCAAATTTAAATTACTGAGCTACATTGACCTACATTTTTATTTTATTTGTTTGGAAACAGGGTCTCACTATGTAGTTCTGGTTATCTAGGAACAATGTAGATCAGGTGGGCCTTGAACTCATAGACGTCTGCTTATCTCCTCAGTCCTGGAATTAAGAGCATGGGGTTCCAGTTCAAACTGTTTTAAATTATAGAGAGATTTTAATCCAGCAATGTGGCTACTCTGGCTAAATACAGACATGCCCTTAACACACACCTTAATCCCTCTGGCTGGAATACAGATTTACCCTTAGGACGTCCCAAATGGTGAAGGTGAAGTTAGTTTGTAGAAGGAAACACTCATATTTGAAAGTGATGTCTAATTGAGAGGTAGACAAAGGGATGAATCAGAGAAAGATGTGAAGACAGAACAAGCCAGAGAATGAGAAGGAGCTGCAAGATGAGAACAGACTGACCAAGGTAATATGAGGCCAAGCAGAACCAGAGAGAAGCAAGATTCATTCAGTTAGCCCAGAGTCAAAAGAGATGAATTGAACCAGCCAGCCAGAGTTCAGAAAGAGTTCAGGAAAGGGTGAGCTCATTCAGCAGTTAGTCTCAGAGGTGAATACATTCTAGCCTGGATAAGATTGTATGGAGGCTAGATGCTTCCAGGACTAGGTCTAGGTTAGCAGACAGAGGCAATAAATTTTGGAGACAACAATTACTACGGGAGAATAAAAGGTACATTTACACAAAATTTTAAACCAATCTATCAATATAATCAATCTTTGAAGTTATGGGCTAAAAGAAAACCTATAGATTATTTAGTCACCATGTTATATTATCACTTAGAAAAGACCCTAGATTTTTGTGTGTGCAGGTGCACATATATGTAGGTTCATGTATATGTGTGTGTATACAGATTGATGTGGAGGTTAAAGGGAAATCTTGGGATTTCCTCTCCCTTATCTATCTATCTATCTATCTATCTATCTATCTATCTATCTATCTATCTATCTGAGATAAGGTTTCTCACTGGCCTGGGACTCCCCACGTAGGTTAGGTTAACCGGCCAGTGAGTTCAGAGAAGTGCCAGCGTCTGTCTACCCAGCTCTGGTCTCACTTTTTGTGTGAGTTTCAGGCCTCCAACTCAGGCCCTCAGACTTGCAAGGCAAACTCTTCACTGTCTAAACCACTTCCTCAGACCCAAGATTTCGTTTCCTTACTTTTTTCTTCTTTTCTAATCAGTTTTCTTCTCCAGTGGAAGATGATCTTGGTGTGGTTATCTATTGATCACTTGACTTAGAGGGAAGATGGAAGGGACCACTGCTTTCAGGATTGCTCAGGCCAGGGGTGCACACCGTGATAACTTCAGACAGAGCTGTTTTCTTTTTCCTTTGCAGCGTGATGAGCATTAATGATGGTTTCATTAAAGGCAGCATTGCTTCTTAGAACGAACTGGAAAAGTTCCAAGAAGAAACAGGTGCGCGGTGTTATTTGGGTCCTTTGGCACAGTTACAACCACGAAGGGAGAGATGAATGCCTGGAGAGTCTCCTTTTGGGCAGCAGGGAAATTTGTGTTCATCAAGATATGCTAACATTGCAAAGGGATTCAAGCAACGTGGACCAGGAAGTCAGTGGGACAGAATGCAAACCCTAGACTAGACCAGTGTATACAAGAGGGGCGGTTGTGGTACAAGCCCATTCCAAACAAGTAGTACTGGTGAATCCTTGTGTTGAAACAATAGGTCACCCATTCCAGGGGGTTAAAACCAATGGAACAGACCTCTTATCTTTCACAATGAAAGACCATAAGGATTATTGAATGTAGCAAACAAATAAAACATAGCCAACACAAAATATTATGAAATTCCTAGAAGAGGGGCTGGAGAGATGGCTTAGTGGTTAAGAACACTGGCTGCTCTCCCAGGGGACCGGGCTTTGACTCCCAGCACCCACATGGCAGCTCACAACGGTCTACATCTTCAGTTCCAGGGGATCTGATGCCCTCTTTTGGTCTCCTCAGGCACTGCATGGCAGTGCACACACACACACACACACACACACACACACACACACAGAGGCAGACAAAATGTACATGCATGTAACAACAAAAAATTAAAAAGTTATAAATTCCTAGAGGACAAGATTTTTGTAGTTTTTAACCAGGAAAGTGGTTTCTAACCAAAACACAAAATGACCTTGTCGCTAATGAAGACTACAGAAGCCTACATAACAATTAACATCTTTTCTAAAGTTACAGATTCATTCTAAAGTTAAAGGATAAGCAATGGACTGAAAGCTGCTACCTGTAACACATCAGATACTCAAGGTGTGCTAGTTACAATGTGCAAAGTTCCAAAAAAAAATGAGCCATGAAACTTCACCCATCTGTAGACCAGCAAAGGATAGAAGGAGACATTTCGTTCTTGGAGGATGAAATGCAGTGTACAGGAAATGTGGTTGGATCCTCTCTTCAGCATTGAAAGAATTGCAAACGAGACATGTTATCAGTATGTATCCATTCCACCAGCAAGAGAGTAAGAGCCTGCTTGGGCCCAGTACAGATGAAAACACGGGGCAGGCACACGCACACACCGTGGCACAGTGTGAGTAGGCACCGCAGTCAGCATTGAAACCTTCATACATGCTGCAATGTTTGTTTCTGTGATAAGAACACTTACGACTTTCTATTATGGGATTCTTAAGGACGTGGTACACTCACTGACTTGTCTTTGTGCTGGACACACAAGAGAGAAGGTCCAAAACAGGGTCCACAGAGAGAGCATCAAGTATTTAAGATAACGCACAGGGTTCTAAAATGGCTCCCACCTAGACTGACTTGAATCTGGGTCCTCAAACCAAGCGAGGTTCATCCTGATGTTCCCCAGCAGGGTTTTTGTTGGTTCCTTTCAGATTTTGATTGTTTTGTTTTGAAACAATCTTTATATTATGTTTCTAAGTATCTCTATGTTATCTCGGTGATGCAGAAACATTGCGGGGGTGGGGTGGGGGTGGGGGGGTGGGGTGGGGTGGGGGGGTCGGGGAACTGTCTTGAGGAGCTACCAGTCCCAGAAAAAAGTCACAAGTCACCAAAGCCACCCCAAGCCGGTAGCTCTCTGGTCTTGTTCTGTGAATTTGAAGAATGAAAATCATCGGCCAAGGAGGGTGAGTTTTAGGGAGAAGTTTATTTTGGTTGGGGTTTTAAGAAGGAAGAGGGAAGGCTGGAGCAATGGCTCCATAGTTACGAGTACCGGCTGCTCTTCCAGAGTCCTGAGTTCAATTCCCAGCCACCACGTGGTGACTCACTGTAATGGGATCCAATGCCCTCTTCTGGTGTGTCTAAAGTGTACCTATATACATAAAGAAGGAAGAAGGAGCTAGAACTCCTCTTCAGCAGGAATCAGGGTATGATGGAGAGGCATGGGACAGGGATGAACTGTCAGTCCAGTTGGCCCAACCACAGGGAGTCTAGGTGTCAGATTCAGTCTCAAACATGCACTATCTTTAGACAAGATGGCATTACGTGGATACAGACGCAGGAGCCAGGCTCTGCTTTTCCCAGAGCTGCTCCTTAGGGCCCCTGCCCTGCTGGAGAAGATTTTACTTGCATCACTCGCTAGCCTGAAACTCACTGCAGAGACCAGGCTGCCCTTGAACTTGTGGTGGTCTTCCTGCCTCCATTTCTGCACAGATTAGAAGAAGCACATCCTTCCAGTCGGGCGAGTCACTGCATAGGTGCGTGAAGGGTACACATCACTTATTAAATATTCTTTACTGAGTTTTTTTTTAATCCTGAATTTGCTTATTAGGGGGATTTTTTGTAGGTGACATTTAATCTTGTTTCACAAGGGGACAGTCTGAGGAATTGTGCCGTCCACCGATTTGTTGTTTTTGCTTCAGTTGCTGTGTTCATTTGCAGCCAGTCACCCCAACACTTCTTCTCTCGAGGAATTGCTTCACAGAAGATCATTCGATGCATATCTAGCTGACAGTGATGCAGATAAAGTAGGGCATGGTAATTAACAGTCTAGGCACAGTTAGCACCTGAGCCAAGGGAGCTTTAGTGACATTCTTGGAATGTGGACCCCACAATCCTATTTTTTCACTAAAGTCCTTTTGGTAAAGGCAGGGTGTGCTGATCAGTACAGAAATAAGGGGCTCCCGGCCTTGCTCTTGACCGTGGGCTAAATTTGGTTCTCTTGAGGGCTGAGGATGTGGCTCAGTCAGTAACATGCTTGCCTATTTATGTGTAAAACCCTGGGTTTCATGCCCAGCACCACCTAAACCAGCTATGGTGGCTCACATCTGTAATTTTAACACCCAAGTGGCAGAGTCAGAGGATCAGGTTCAAGGTCATCCTAGACTATATAGTGAGTTCCAGGCAAGCCTGGGCTACCTGATAGCCTGTCTCTATTTTAAAAAAAAAAAAATATCTTGAAGAGCTCCAAGATAAGAGCTTTAGGTCTCTGGAAGACTTCCCTCCTGGAGGTCAGTTTCTTGCAGACTGCTGTCCCAGAAGCCCGGGAGCCTAATAGGAAAGTTTATTTGGGACTTCTGACTTCTGTTAAGTCTCCTGCACACTTCTGAGCAGAGGGCAGGAGGGGCTGCTCTTTGTGAGGCGATCTGGTGAATTTTTGTGCCAATTGAAGACGACGAATTAATGCTTCTCTGATATTCCTCAAATGAAAACCCCATGAACTAACCATTTTAGAGCATTAAGCTTTGCTTCATAATGCATTTTCCACAGATGAATCAAAGGCCCTAATGCATTTGCTATTTGGGAATAATAAAGCATGAAGTGGGGCGGAGGACTTTCACATTTACATAAGAAGAAAGAGCTGGAAAGTTCCAGAGAGCCTGGCAGAGAGGAAGGTGCCCTGTGAGAATGGCTCTGAAAAGACAGGCGTGCCCACAGCTGCTCTTCAAACCAGTGCAGATCCTCCTTCTCTTCGCCTCCCTAGAACTTTCTAGATCCCCTCGTCTTGCTAGCCTTTGCTGTGTGCTCCTGGGAGTGGCGAGAGGCTGGAAGAAACAAAGGAAAGGGTGGTGGTGGAGGAGGAGGAGGAGGAGAGTTTTTGCTTTACAAGTTTTCAGTCCTGATAAGCTGACCCAATTCCTATTAAGAAAATAATGTCATTTACAAAGAGTGGACGGGCTAGTTTTATGTCAACTTGACACAGACTCAAGTAATTTGGGAAGAGGAACTCTGAGTTGAAAAAGAAATGCCCCCCTAAGACTGGCCTATAGGCTAGCATGTAGTGCATTTTCTTAGTTAGTGATTGATTTGGGAGTGCCTAGTCCATTGTGGGTGGTGCAACCCCTGGGCAGACAATCCTGTATGGTATAAGAAAGCAGTCTGGGCAAGTCATGGGGAATAAGCCTGTAAGCAGCATTTTTATTTGGTGTCTGATTCAGTTTCTGCCTCTAGTTCCTGGGCAGCTAGAGTTCTGCTCTAACTTTTCTCAGAGATGTACTGTTATGTTGAAGTGAAATAAACCTTTTCCTCCCCAAGTTGCTTCTGGCTGTGATGCTGCATCACAGGAGTGATTACCTAAGACAAATAGCAGACGTCAAATGCAAACGTCAGAAATAACAGAATCTGATCATGAGGTTAAAATAGAACTGGTGTACTTTGCAGTCTGCAGTAAGAGCTGTCTGAATCACAGAGAAACACAGTCTCCTCTGGGGGTCCTCTGAACCTCCCTCAGCTCCCAAGCAATTCTGCCAAGGAACAGCAGAATCAAACAACTCTATCTGTGCGCTCAATAGCTTGTTAAGTAGGATTTTTTTTTTACTTTTATACAAAAAGAATAATCATATAGAATCAGTATTATGTTGTTGATTCATAACAAAACAAATCCAGGACCAGTGTCTGCTGTATGTGGAATCCGGGGAACAGAGGATGTGTTAGTACAGGTTTGGCTATGTGAGGGAGCAAGCACCATTATCAAGCCATCGTCAAGACTGAACGTTTCTTTCTCTAGCAAGATGAGTTCAGGATTGATGTGTAGCTGTCTGGTTGCTGACTGTTTCACTGATCCGGGTTTGCCTCATTTCTGAAATGGCAATCTTTCTCTAGTCATCCTGCTCATACTCCAGCCAACAGGAGTGAAGAAGGGATGCAGAATCCAGAGCTCAAAGGCAAGGGTGAGAAACGGCTGTCTTGCTCCATCATCTGTATCATAGTATCATAGAGGTCATCAGTTAACCTTGGGGTTAGCCTAGCTGCAAGGGAGGCTGAAATTATGTGTTTTTTTCTGGGCAATGATGTTTCTGTTCAAACATGGGAGTTTCATGGATACAGGGCAAATACCATCAAACTGTTACAAGCTAACTAGATATCTTGGAATAACTATTCATCACACTACTTCTTTACTTTTATCTTTACCGATTTTTCCTTGGACTCTCATAGTAGCTGACTCTTTGGTCACATTTTGTGATGCTAGTAGGTAGTTAGGTCTGAGCCCCAGAGGCAGCTGCAGAGATAGCTTGTAACTAAGTAGGCAATAAAGCAGCAGAAAGAGCCTCTTGGTCCCTTTGTTCATGGGCTGCTTTTCTCTAGCTTTTGGGCATAGTGTCTTATCACACCATGCAAAGACAAGAAGAAAATCAGCCGGCTTTTCTGGTCTCAGTGGCAGAGCCCTTCACAGAAAGGATAGCTGGTTTCTCTAGGGAATCAGAGCAGAGGAGGAGGGCAACATAGCGAAGGTGTCAGGTTTGGAAAAAACAAAATCTTTTCTTAAAAAAAAAAAAATCACTGCTACCCAACAAAAGACAAAAGCCTGTGAGTGGCTTGGCTAACTCAAGCGTTGCTTTTCATCAAACATCTTTTGCTCTCAAACTGTTGTCAATGGGACAAAAAGTCCTTTTACAGAGTTAACCACACTAGCAGTGATGGGTTGTGGGAGGAACCCATGACTAACAGAGCCCAGTGTATTCACCATAGAAAGACTCGTCTTCATGGTGCAGTGGGTTGTCTCACCTGGAGAAGCTGAGCAGTAGGAAACATGAGAGGGTGGGATGAAGTCTTCTTTATGCAGGGATTGGGAACAGGGCGGTGAGGGTACCAGCATCACTACATATTACTGGAGTGAGTCTCTGGATGTCTGGTGGTTCCGTAGAACAGGCTTCTGGAACTGTTCATATCACTAAGGATGGAGGTTACTGTGGGTAACAGACAAGTGAGGCATGGATTGAGGGCACCTATTGCTGTGCACCCCAAACTCTGATCTAATGAATTTGTCATAGACACAGGGATATGAATGTTTCACGAGCATCTTACGACCAGGCTCTGAGATTCCAGACCCGTTGAGGCGGGCAGTGTGGCTACATAGACGATCCAGCACTATAAGAACTGGAGTGACTCACTATTGCCAGTTGCTGGTTATGGGACTTCTGAGTTCACATTCTTCCTTTTCAAAAGATTTATTTTTAATGTTTAATCGTGTGTCTGTGTGTGGGTATCCGCAGGGCCCTTGAGAACTAAAGGTGTCCAGTCTTACTGTTGTAAGCTGCCTGACATGCATGCTGGGAACTGAATTAGGGACCTCTGGAAGAGCCATCTCTCCAGCCCCAACATTCTTCATTTTCAAAGTTAGTGGAAATATAGCTTACGGCATAAGGGTCACTTTCCAGATTGACTGGAGAAGAACAGATGAACACGGCACAGAACATTCTTGGCAGTGACCAAGCACATGAAGGGCCCCATAGGGTTACTGGTGATCTCTCACTGTCAGCACTGGTGTTCCCATCAAAGGGTCAGGCTTTAGAGTAGCACCATCAGACAACACCCATTGTCAGCCAAACTCACCGCTTTGAAGTTCATCCTTGTCTTGTACCTTGAGAGGTGTGTCCCATGGAAGTGGGTCTGGTGGGACTAACTGCTTCTACTTTCTTTTTAAAAAGAGACTCATAGTTGGGTCTCTCTCTCTCTCTCTCTCTCTCTCTCTCTCTCTCTCTCTCTTCCTCTCTCTCTCTTTCTCAATAGAGTCTCAGTATGTAGCACACAGACTGGCCTTGAACTTGGGATTGTCATGTGCCATTACGCCTGACTAACATTTCTTTGGTGTAAGATTCTCTGAGGGTCGATGTGGTGATAAATTTTTTTAGTCTTCGAGAGAGGATCTGCTTCTACAGATCATACTAGGAGTTGCGGGGCATGCTTCCACACAGCCACACTTTAGCTTCTGTAACAGAAAGCAGCTAATTACAAGACAGATTTTTTTGGGAGCGCGAACAGGCAAAGATTTGATGCAGGGGCTGCAGTGTGTAGAGAGGAAACCCGAGGGAGAACCTCAGAGTGGAAGACACCAGAACAACCCCGGGGGTCCATGAGTTTGAGGTCACAGGGCTGGAAAGTTCTGCAAGAGCAGAGTGTAGGTGGTCACAGCCTTCAGGGAGTGCTCATTAAGTTATACCGCTGGGAGTGCAGTGCCAGGAGGCAGCATCAGGGTGACAGGAAATGTCATGGAGATTCCTGCTGAAAATTCCTGTTGAGCCACAGTGCTCAAGAGGGAGCAAGGCTTGAAAGGCAAGGCTGTAGAAGCAGAAGGAAGACGTGTTCTACAGGAGATAGCCTGGGGGCGGGTCAGGCAGAGGAGCTGAGGATTGTTGTCCTTGAGGGAGTCAAGGATAGGAAGTGAGGATTAATTCCCACTGCAGTGATACTCAGAAAGCCCAGTTTGGGTGGGGTTTGCCATGCATGACACAGTAGCACAGCAAAAGGCCAGTGCCCGGGGCACCATGGACTGGGGAGGCTCTGGGCTTTGCCGAAGTCCCAAGGATCAGCTTAGGGGGTCTCTGATTGTCATGGATCCTTTTAGGAGGTCTCACTGGGAGCTCCTCTATCCACAGCCTCACCGTGGGCACCTCATTTCTGCCGTCTGTCAGGCTAGTTCTTGATTATTGAGCTCTTGAGACTGGGGCTTTCTTTCTTTCTTTCTTTCTTTCTTTCTTTCTTTCTTCCTTCCTTCCTTCCTTCCTTCCTTCCTTCCTTCCATCTTTATTTCTTTCTTTCCTGTCTGTCTGCCTTTCTTTCTTTCTTTCCTTCTTTCTTTCTTTCTTCCTTCCTTCCTTCCATCTTTCTTTCTTTCCTGTCTGTCTGCCTTCCTTCCTTCCTTCCTTCCTTCCTTCCTTCCTCTCTCTCTCTCTCTTTCTTTCTTTCTTTCTTTCTTTCTTTCTTTCTTTCTTTCTTTCTTTCTTTCCTGTCTGTCTGCCTTTCTTTCTTTCTTTCTTTCTTTCTTTCTTTCTTTCTTTCTTTCTTTCTTTCTTTTCCTTCCTTCTTCCTTCCTTCCTTCCTTCCTTCCTTCCTTCCTTCCTTTCTTTTTAGATATATTCTTTATTTACATTTCAAATGTCCACTTTCCTGGTTCCCCCCTCCCCTGAAAATCCCATAAGCCATCTCTCCTTCCCCAATCAACCCACCCCCGCTTCCCTGTCCTGGTATTCCTCTACACTATGGCATCAAGTCTTTCCAGGACCAAGGGTCTCTCCTCCCTTTTGGTGTCTAACAAGGCCATCCTCTGCTGCCAATGTGTGTGTCTGGAGCCATGGGTAACTCCATATGTACTCTTTGGTTGATGGTTTTGTCCCTGGGAGCTCTGGGAGTACTGGGTGACTCATATCATTGTTCCTCCTGTGGCGCTGCAAACCCATTCAGCTCCTTGGGTCCTTTCTCTCGCTCCCCCATTGGGGACCCTGTACTCAGTTCAATGGTTGGCTAAGAGTGTCCCCCCCCCTCTGTTTTTGTCATGCACCAGGAGAGCCTCCCAGATGACAGCCAAATCCGGCTCCGGTCAGCCAGCACTTGTGGGCATCCACAATAGTGTCTGGGTTTTGTAACTGTATATGGGATGCATCCCTGGGTCGGGTAGTCTCTGGATGGTCTTTCCCTCAGACTCTGCTCCACCTTTGTCTCTGTATCTCCTTCTGTGGGTATTTTTCCCCCTTTCTACAAAGGACCCAAGGATCCATACTTTGTTCTTCCTCTTCTTGGGTATCATTTGATATGTGAAATGTGTCTTGGGTATTCAGAGCTTCTGGGCTAATGTCCACTTGTCAGTGAGTGCATGCCATGAGTGTTCTTTTGAGACTGAGTTACCTCACTCAGGATGATATTTTCCTGTTCCATCCGTTTGTCTAAGAATTTCATGAATTCATTGTTTTTAATGGCCGAATAGTACTCCATTGTGTATATATACATTTTCTGTATCCATTCCTCCATTGAGGGGTATCTGGGTTCTTTCCAGCTCCTGAGACCAGGGTTTTCATGTAAAGCTCAACTTCCCCTCCAAGGAGCACATGGGCAGGCCTCAGTTGGTGAGATCAGAGCCCTCTGGCCCATACACTAAGAATGAGTCACAATTGCTGTCTGTCCTTGATTTTCCTGTGTTTCTCCCCATCCCCGAGTCAGTAGAGACTACACTTTCAAATTTAACTAGACCGGCAGACAGAAGAATGAGGATTTCTACACAAAGACAACTATGAGCAAACATGTGGAACATCTTCCCTGCTAATAGCACTCCCCACTAGCTGGCTAACGGTTACACTGGGCACACAGGACACCTACGGTTCTGGAACTGTCAAGCTGTCTCAGTGTGAAAACCACAGCCAGGACCCAGGACTCGGGAACATGCCCCTGAGAAACAGCTGCCCTGCAAGGCACTATCTAAATATCTATCTACTATCTATCTATCTATCGAAGATGAAAGAACTCTATATTTTCCAAGACTTGGGAAATAGGAGTTCAAAAATTATAGCAATAAAACAGTAATCAAAATATATGCACCCATCAATTCTTTTAAGTTAAAATTTGCTGAGAGCAAGCCGGGCGTGGTGGCGCATGCCTGTAGTCCCAGCACTTGGGAGGCAGAGGCAGGCGGATTTCTGAGTTCGAGGCCAGCCTGGTCTACAGAGTGAGTTCCAGGACAGCCAGGACTACACGGAGAAACCCTGTCTCAAAAAACCAAAAAAAAAAAAAAAAATTGCTGAGAGCCCAAATGCATATGTCAACCATCAAAAAGAAAAGCAGCGCCCGGTGCCCTTCCCTGCCTGTAGCTTTGGGTAAATTCTAGCCATGCACCTGCAGTCACAGCTCCCAGATTTTCCTCTTTTCACTGCTGCACCCAGTTCTGGGCAAACTAGCTTTCCCCGGGAGAGAAAAGTTCATTTAATAATAATTCCTGGAGTGGCTACACTGTTGCCATGGGTAGGGTCTTTTTTTGTTGTTGTTGTTCTGTAGGAGAACGTCTTCATGGGCTTTTCTCTTCAAATGCTCTCTCAGAATAGCAAGGAACTTAGAAAAATGTCTCTCATAACCGTGGCCTTCTGTCAATATTGCCAGCCATTGTCTCACAATTTCCTTTTAGAATTCTGACGGGGAGTTATAGAAACTATGCTCATAAAGAATAGGTCAAATTCTACACTTGTAGCTCAAAAGCACTGTTCAGTAGTAACAAAGCCAAGCTGATTTTCATTTAAAGAAAAAAAAAGCAAAGCGTCACTATAGGGGGACATCCTGAAGAACTTAGTTTTGAGGATTTTTCTTCTTCTTTTTTGCAGTCTGTATTTTAAAGTTTAAGTTTGAGTGCGAAGAGGCAAGAGTTCAAGGAGACCTTGCTTTCAGATGCTGTGAGTGCGAGGAGAGCTGAGTATTTTAATTACCAAGAAAGAGATTCGGGGCCTGATGTTTACAGGTGGGACTCTAGGGAGCTTTTCCCTGGTTACCCATCTTTTGGCCTCTTAATTTATTAGACATGTGACTTGATTTTCCCATCTATGATCTGCCGTCATGTAAAGGGCTTTCATAGGAATAGAAGATACATTTCATATAAAGTACTTATCACAATGACTTAAGCCCATCATGATAGCTTCTTTCTGTCACTGCCCTTCCTGTGTTAATATGGCCCTGTTCACGATTGAAACCAGGAGACCAGTGATCCTCGGAGGAAGAATCTGGATCATTTCTTTCACATGGAGCTCAAAAGAACCTTCATCAAGGGCAAAAGTTCTTTCTTTGGGGGGTGGCCAGAAAGAAGACCACTACCAGAAGAGATGAATGGTTAAATATGATTTTATATCTTTCTAAGAGGCAGCCCAGACATGTATGTTGGTCAACTCACCGGCAAACGATTGACTACAAAGCCTACTAAGGGGATTAAAATAAAAGTGCAGTTCAGAAACCCAAGCAAGTTAAAAAAAAATACTGTTTCCCACAGATCAAGGATCTACTACTACTGAAAGGCAAAAAGAGAAACTTCTAGTGAATTCAGGGTTGTCCCTAAATCCTGGAGATTCAGGGGATCCTCCCTTGGATGACTGAGTCTCCTGCTCCCCACCCAGCCAGATCCATACCCTAACCAGGCGGGATTGTTTGAGGGTAGGGGAATAAGGAAGAGAAAATGGGTGGTGGTCAGGCATGGTGGACAAGCATCTTTTTTTTGTTGTTGTTGTTTTTTTTGTTTTTTTTTCAAGACAGGGTTTCTCTGTATAGCCCTGGCTGTCCTGGAACTCACTCTGTAGACCAGGCTGGCCTTGAACTCAGAAATCCGCCTGCCTCTGCCTCCCAGAGTACTGGGATTACAGGCGTGCGCCACCACCGCCCAGCAGGACAAGTGCTGTTTAAGAAGACTGCATCATGAGGTGATGGCTTTTTCCCTGTCTCTGCTACACGAGGATGCATTTACAAAGCACGGGATCAGACGGGGTATCAGGTGGGATACCCACCGTGGTGCTCAGCCTCCAGTATGGGAGAGGATGGCTTTCTGTCGATTAAATTGACGAAGCCATTCATCATGGGTCTCTAGGGACAGAGGTGGGGTTGGGTGGGGATGGGGGTGAAACATGCTCCAGTCTTTCCTAAATGCTCTCCATCCAGGCTTTCTTCTCTGTTGCTTGCCTTTCGAGAGTCTAAAGGATATCTTTCCAGCATGCGGCACAAGGGAGCACATCTGCTCACCTCTTAGAAAAATCTTGTTTTACATACATCACATCGATATCACTATTCCTCCAGAGACTAGAACTGAAAGCACTTTAGCTTCAGCGTTGCAAGGTGATCAAAGGAACAGGGTTTGATAGGTGCTGATATCACCTGTTACTGTTTACTGTTTAAATCTGTTTCTTAGTTAAGGTTTCTATTGCTGTGATAAAACATCATGACCAAAAGCACCTTGGGGAGGAAAGGGTTTGTTTCAACTTACATGTCCTTATGTGTCCTGAGTCACATCCTTTAAGGGAAGTCACGACAAGAGCTAAAGGCAGGAACCTAGAGACAGGAACTGTCGCAGAGGCCTTGAAGGGTTGCTGCTCACTGGCTTGCTCAGCCTGCCTCAGGTCACCTGGCCAGGGGCGGCACCACCCACAATGCACTGGGGCCTCCCACATCAATCACTAAATAAGAAAATGCCCCAGGGGCTTGTCAGGCCAGGCTGATGGGAGCATTCCTCGGTTGATGTTCTTTCGTCCCAAATGACTCTGTAGTCTGTGTCAGCTGACACAAAATCTAGCCAGAGCAATCTGGTAATGTGATACTTATATTTTTAAAAATGTCTCTAGCCCAACTGAAACATCACCTGCCAGCACCGATGGATGGAGGAGAGAGTGAAAAATAGGATTCATTTACTTGTGTGCTTATTTTTATTATTATTGGAGATACAAGCTGAATATTTGTATAAAATTATACAACATCTGGCAGTTGCTTTCAAACCTTCAGGAAAAAAAGAGCAGCATTTGATGTTCGCTAGTTAGGGTTGGCTTTGAATTGAAAGTTTAAACTGGGTATGGCATGTCAGGATTTGTTTTGTACTGTGTGTGTACATGAGTGTAGGCATGTGTGTGCATGTGTGCACACATGTGTGTGCATGTATGTATGCATGTGTGTGTGCATGCATGTATTGTGCACGTGTGTGTGTGTGTGTGTGTGTGTGTGTGTGTGTGTTAGGATCAGGGGCAGAATGCTATAAAATTTTATTTGTATTCAGTTGGGCCATTAAGAGACTCACAAATGCCAGGTGGTGGTGGTGCATGCCTTTAATCCCAGCACTTGGGAAGCAGAGGCAGGCGGATTTCTAAGTTTGAGGCCAGCCTGGTCTACAGAGTGAGTTCCAGGACAGCCAGGACTACACAGAGTAACCCTGTCTCAAAAAACCAAAGAGAGAGAGAGAGAGAGAGAGAGAGAGAGAGAGAGAGAGAGACCAGGTGGTGGAGAGGATGCCTATGAACTGTTAACAGTTAGATCACTGCAGCACCCAGCTCTGACAACTTGGGAATTCAAAGTGAGTTTGGTGTGCGAGTGAAGGTGTTTTTTTTCTCTTTGATTCATTTATTCTCCCACTCATTTCTTATTTTCTTTACCCTTACGGGAGAAGTATTTTAATTTCTAAAAGGCTCTACTGTGTGTGTGTGTGTGTGTGTGTGTGTGTGTGTGTGAGAGAGAGAGAGAGAGAGAGAGAGAGAGAGAGAGAGAGAGAGAGAGATAAGAAATAACGCTACAATGGAAAGAAGTGTTGGAGCAGGAGAGTGCCCTCTCTGAAGGACACTGGAGCTGCTAATAGCTCCCTTGAGAGATTAGCGGTGGAGAGGGCCTGCTTGAAAGGAGGTGTCTGGGAGATCATCGCTTCAGTTATTATTAATGGATTGCTACTCCACAGAGATCATCTGGGGACGGCTTTGGCTGGTTGGCTGGTGCCATCAAAGGTAGTTTGTTTAGCTGTGTGATTAACAACACTGTTTTCAAGGTCTGCTCAAAGCACTTCAATTAGACGGAGGCTCTGTCAGTTAAAGAAGCTTTCTTGAACTCTTCGCTGAGTTTCAGGGAAGGAAAAACTTTTCCATTAACTGTGAAGTTAAAAGAAAAAAAAATCCTATAATGTATTTCTTAACCAGATTAGAAACCAGAACCCTGGTAGGCTTTTGTTTAGCTATTTTGCTGAGGGTGTTGTGCTGGGGCCAGGCAAAGCCTGCGTAATTCACACTGAAAACCTTAGCATTTTACTTAAAAGCCTTATTTTCATTTTTGGAAAATGTGACAGCAAGAATTAGCGCTGGCACTTCTGTTTCAATAATGGCAGCTGTGCTTAAAGGACAACAAACACATAATTGGCCGTGCGTGCACACTTATGGACACAAAAATGTCATTACCTATTTTGGTGGAACGTTTTACCCTAACTCTACAGACAACAGAGATCAGCTTAAGTTGTTCGTATCTGCAGGCGATGAATCATCTGGAAGCCCTTGCCACAGTCCCTCTTGGGGGGGGGCGGGAATGTTGCCTCGTTTTCAAAAGATGAAGTTGTTTGTTTTGAATGAGGCCAGAGTGAATCTTCCTGAAATGCACCGTAACCCATTTTCGTATTCCTAAGCAATTTTTAAAGTCAATAATTAGACTTCTCTCCAAATCACAGATAGAGACAAACCATGGTATTATAATACTTCTATCCTTCCCACAGTTCGATTGAGATCAAATTGTTTGAGCGTCACGGGGTGTGAGATCTTTCATGGTGAACGCACAGCAAAGCAACGGAGGAACTGAGCGCTGTGGCCTGGATGGGGAACGCGTGGGTTCTTCCTTGGGCATCAGCCATTTTCCTCAAGGAGAAGAAGGGGGTAGCAACAATAATAAAAACAATGAAGGACAAAGGGCCCTGAACAACTGGAGACTGGTACTTCAAAGATAAAGATAAGGCCAACTTTTAACTTATAAATCTGGCCTCTGACTCCCAGAAGAGAGGCTTTTGGGGTTTCTGAGTCAGGAAACATTATAGATATGCTTGACCCAACAGTGTCCTGCAGGGCAGGGTATGTTCCATTGTCTCACTAGGGCTTTCCTAGTGAGAGGTTGGGGAAATCCTCAGTATTGCTAAGTTTACAGGGTGTTTCACAGTGGCCATTAAACACCAGTGGTTTCTCCTGGAGCTGAGACACATGGGAAAACCTGGTGAACTATATGCTTAAAGCCGTTGGCTGGCTGCAGTGGCGTGAGATGGACCGTTTTATACCTGCTCCTCTTGTAGTCCACAGCACACACAGCTTCCCTGTGTCCTGTTCAGTCCCAGATCAACCTCCACCCGTGTGCGCCCAGTTGCCTGTCACAGGGCTTGTGGATCTCCCACGGTTCTTGCTCAGACACGGTCACACTTCGAAGCACATGGTTTGGTGTCTTCCGCGCCCCTTGTCAGTTCCGAGTGGGAAAACAGAACTCGAGTGCAGTGGTGTGGAATACGGCCATCTTCTTGGAGTCTGGCGTTTGGGTTTCCGCTCCCCTCCAATCTTATCCCTACGTGCCCTCCATTTACTATCAGATATTAGGTGATCAATGACTTTGTTTGAAATTCTATATCCCCACCCCAGCCACACCCACATGCCTACCCACGCTAGCTGACCTGATGCAGGTTTCGATGACACCATTATTCTTAGGGAGAGTGCTAGGCAAGTGGGAGTATTTGGAAAGTTCTCGGGGAGTGCGGATGCAGCGAGCCAAGGGGTCCAGTCTGCGCCTTGGAAAAACACCCCTGATCGCGTATGCTGCTTCCTTAGGAGATTAGTTCTGGTGGGAACAATTCCCCTTCTGCAGGCCACCTCTCTCCCACCTTCACAGAGGAGATCAGGGGCCTTCCTAAGCAGCTTTGCTTGATTAGCTGCTTCAGCCTCTTAAAATTCCGGCCTACTGTTATCAGGCCTGGTGAGACCTCAAAGGCTCAGGCACTCGCACTTTTACAGACCCTACGCCATATTGCATGGAGATGCACTGAGAGCCCCCGCTTTCTCTCTCCTCTCTCTCTTCTGTCTATGTCTCCTTTCTTTCTTTCTTTCTTTCTTTCTTTCTTTCTTTCCTTCCTTCCTTCCTTCTTTCTTTCTTTCTTTCTTTCATTCTTCATTCCTTCCTTTCTCTCTCTCTCTCTCTCACACACACACACACACACACACACACACACACACATACACACACACATTTCTATAAAAACAATTTGAAAGAATTTAAAATGTATACATCCACCCCAAATGATCTAGCTATGCATAACAGACTATTAAGTTAAAGACAACAGCTGCTTGGAGGCTGTGTGCCCTCAGAAGTTCTTGTAATGAGAATATTCATTATATTCTTTACTGTAACGGATGTTTCATTAAAAATGTTAATTAATTCTTTGAAAGTTTCTTTCGATGTATTTTGATCCTATCCATCCCAACTCGCCCCAGATACCCAGATACCTCCCACCTCACTGCTTTGTCCAGCTTCCCGCCCCGGCCCCCACAACGCATCAAATGTATGGCCTAACCACTCTTGGGTGTGGGACATTGCCTGGAGAGTGTGGTTGAACTACTAAAGAAACACGACTCCCCTAATGAAGTGAATTTTCTTTCTTTCTTTCTTTTTTCTTTTTTTGTTTTTCGAGACAGGGTTTCTCTGTGTAGCCCTGGCTGTCCTGGAACTCACTCTGTAGACCAGGCTGGCCTCGAACTCAGAAATCCTCCTGCCTCTGCCTCCCAAGTGCTGGGATTACAGGCGTGCGCCACCACGTCCAGCTCGTGAATTTTCTAATGAAGTGAATTTTTAATGACTATCATTTCACAGGTAATGAAGTAGACATTAACAAACGGCCAGAAATTTTTGTCATACACTTAACTTACCTCAGGGTTTTTCTCTTCTGGGCTGTGATGTTTTCTTAAAGACTGAATGAAACACACATTACTGTAGCTTCTCCCCCGAGGAGGACACTGTCCTGGCTGTTGGTTACAAAGCTTGTGTTTCAGAGAGTAGAAGGTGTGGCCGCACTGAAGACTGGAGACACTGGCCTGGACTGCTTCAAGGAAGAGAAACTCCTGGATCATTTTCACATTCCCTTTCTTGAAGAACCTAGATCATGGGCTGGAGAGATGGCTCAGCAGTTAAGAGCACTGACTGCTCTTCCGAAGGTCCTGAGTTCAAATCCCAGCAACTACATGGTGGCTCACAGCCATCCATAATGAGATCTGATGCCCTCTTCTGGTGTGTCTGAAGATAGCTACAGTGTACTTAGATATACTAATAAATAAATCTTTAAAAAAAAAGAGAGAGAGAGAACCTAGATCATCTGCAGAACCAACCTGCCGCCGTTTCTGACAGTTAGGTCTCTTGTTTCTACTGCAGGGCTGGAGTGGCCACAGAGGGATGACCCAGGCATGTGAATTCTGCACAAAGAGGCTCAGAGGCCGGGCATCCGCTATTCCATCCTATAGATGTGGAAATAAAACTCAAAGGAAAGTTTGCCCAAAGTCAGAAGTATAGTTACCTTCCAAAACTGGGGTCCCACGTCACCTACAGCCCTCAACTTTACCATTCCACCAGGGACATCTGTGTCCCTAGCAACACCACCCTGATATACTCCCGTGTCACAGGAACTATGTGTATAATAAATGCATGAGTAGCTATATGTGCTCATTCATTAATTTCCTTCTGTGATTTTGACATGTCATAGAACCTTTAAGAAGAAATAAAAAGAAAGGGGAAACCCACCTGACCTTATGCCCAGGGAGAAATGAGACCTTGTACCCAGGAATAATAACCCAGAAAAGAAAAACCTGAAAGAATCCAGCAGGAAGCCATCCATCCCTACCACATTCCCAGGTTTTCTTGAGCTTCGTCATAAGGTGACAGAATTTTATCTCTACTCGAATGTTTGTCTCCCTTAGCAGGAAATGTTTTGTTTGATACATATAATTTTGGGCAAAGGAAGACTCATCAGAATAAACCAGAGTGTTTCCCATACTTAAATGAGCATTAGAACCACAGTTTACCAGAACAACGGGGGTCTTCCTAGTACACCTAGCATTTTAAATGAACTGATCTGAAGATTGTGTGAGAAGCTGAGAGTTGAACCCACACAAACACTGAGTTAGAGAGAGATAGTAATGGAAGAAATTCCCAAGAGCCATGAAGATTAGCCTGTGCTGGGAGTTAGAAGAATTCTGACTTGTGTATTGTGTAAGCTGTTTTCTTAATACAGCTCCCCCTCCACCTAGGTGATATCATGGAGTAAGGCATAGATAATGCACTTAGCAAACCAAGCTGAATGGGGAAATGTCATTTGCATGCAATTTTGGGGAAGTATAAGATAAAAGTTGTTTTAAATGACACAAAAATACTCATAAAAAATAAAGTATGCTAATCAGAGGAAAACATTTCAAAAGCTTATGTCGTAAAGAAAAAACAATTTCCTTGCGTTGGTTTTCGTACTGAGCATCGTGAACATTGCCGGGCTGCTACATTCTCTAATGACATTACAGTGTGTGGCACATCTCATCTAATCTGTTAGTAAAATCCTAAAGTCACTTATGTCGGTCTCTAATGCAAGCCAAATGAGTCTTTCCAGTAATAAGAAGCTTCGCAGAATTAGTTTTCGTTTTGCAGAAAATTGCCATTGGGCCTGGCACTTTTATCTAAAAATTTCACTCGTGCATAAGCAAAAAACTCATATATTATTTGGTTACATTCCATCAGTATGAGAAATAACATTGTGAGAATTCTATGCATGCTAATGATATATAGAAATCCACCTGCTTTCAGATAAAATGAGTTTAATTTTCTGTTGCCCACTGCCTGGTTGGCCTTTCATAAATTACTTATGCACAGCTATTATTAAAATAGAAGGAAAGCAAATTAGAAAGTCCTCCTATCTCTCCACTGGATTTAGCCAAGGCAGGGCTGTGACAGCTAGAGTCAGCGTTTTTGAAAAAATTCTGCTCTCTTGAAAAATTTTGCATCTCTATACAATTCTATACCACTGTTGTAAACGTTCTGACCTGGCTTCTCACCAAATTAACCTAAATCCTTTCTATTTTTCAACATTAATGGAATCCTCTAGAGTCCTGCTGATATATATTAAAATATATTTATTGGTTAATTTGAATTCCAGCATTTTGTACCTCATTTCCAGTACCCCTGTTATATCTGAACAGCCTTGAGTTTCAGCATTAAAAAAAAAAACCCTACAAATTAAGATGCGTAGAGTACGTCTTACAGTTATCAGATCGGAACAACTTAAGTTTTATCAGAGTATGGGATGGTGTGTTTAACTCTCTGGTGAGATAGAAAATGAGGGGGGCTTGACCGGAAGAGTTGGCAGCCTCCCCACTATTGGGGGTAAGAATCTTTACTGGTCAACAGAAGGTAAAAAGTTCTTGTTTTCAGGTGCAGAGGCTGTCGAAGTCTATGGTTCCCAATCACTTGGAATGAGTTCCTGTGAATTATTGATTCCTGGTCCGACTCGCGTATTAGCTAGGGTGTTCTAGGCTTGCCTTCAAAAACCAGACACCATCTATGACATTGTGCATGATGAAGAAAGAGCCGTGTTGAAAAGCCACGTCCACTTAGGCTCATCCAGGAAAAGATTAAGAGTTTCCAAGCCCTCTCTCTTACATGTTCGGTGTAAGTAGGTGGTGTTTAAAGACAAATTCACACTGTACAAGAAGAAGAGTAGGTTACTTAAACAGCCTTCTAACCTAATTCTGGAAAAATGAAGCACAGACAGCTGTTGGGATTCTCCCTCCTGGGCTCTGATGTTGGCGTTGCCCTCGGCTAGGAAGAGTATATAAGAGAGTATCTTGATAGGTAAATGGTCAAGACAAATAACATTGTAAGTGAGCATTTGTGTGTGTGTGTGTGTGTGTGTGTGTGTGTGTGTGTGTGAAGTCAGAGTAAGGGGCCCTTGAGGAACTAGAAAGCAAGGAAGGGGTGCAGATATCTTCCCATCTCTGCCCTGGATTCTGTTTTTTCTTCTTCTTCCATTTCAGGAGACATCTTCCAGGCCAAGACTATAAATGCACACGTAATATGCTACATATTATATGATTCATGTGATGCAAGCCTCCTTCAGCTGAGTGTGAGTCTCTGTTTCTACTCTGTTTCATCTTGAGTGTGCTTTGGTTTAAGTGTGAGTGGGCCTCAGTGTTACAGAGGATGGACTGTCCCTCAAAACATCCTGTTTTCTTCCTAGTAACTGAAAATTACAGTTAAAGCTGTGTAAACCCGTTCTCAGTGCTGGCGGTTGAACGCAGATCCTCGCGCACAGTAGGTGAATGTTGCACCCGGTTACAGCCCCAACCTGAATAGAAGTATTTTTTGACGTCTTGGGACTTGAAACCCAACTTTGAAAGAGCCGTATCACTTTATACTCCTATAATCAAAGTGACATATCCTAAAGTCTGTGCTCATGGGTTTTTGAAGCTTTCATTTTTCAATTCGATAATGGAAAATTTTAATTTCTGCCTAAAGTATATGAGTATCATTTCCTCATGACTGGTCATTAGAAGTGGATATTATAATAATAGAAAACAAGGCATTTTATTTGCTTTGAATGAGTTTTTAAATGGAAAGACATATTTGTTTTTATTAGGACTTTGCTGATGTTTTAGGATTGAGCTTTTGAACTTTGTCTTTTGGAATTGTGTGGAATCAATGAGTCATCTTTTCCTATTTTTTTTTTTTTTGTCTTATGCGAGCAGTTGATGTATTAAATCTAAACTCTAGCTGTTTTGCTCTTATTATTGGTCTGTTAATATTATAATACTCTTCAAACTTAGTGTTACAGTCACTTTTCTTGTTGCTGTGACAATACTCTTTGCTTGAAGAGTTTATTTGAGCTTACAGTTAAAGGGGCTACCACCCATCATGGCGGGAAAGCACAGGGAGAGACTGGAGCGTGAGGTGGCTAATCACACTGTATCCGTAGTCAGGAAGAAAAGGACAAACAGGTGGGCTCAGACCAGCCAACCCGAGTCCTTGTCTGCAGAGCCCCATTTCCTCCAGGGAGGCTCCACCTCCTGAAACCCCCACCACATTTCAAAACAACCCACCATCTAGGGAGCCAGCGTTCTGACACTGCCTGGGAGAAAGCTTCCCGCCCAGGCTGCAGCAGGCACTTTTAAGTGTGTAGAGTGAGAACTAGTGCCTTCCATTATGTTCGGTAGGTCCCAATACTTCTACAATATTGTCTTCAAACTTTTATCAAGGAAGAGCAGAAGCATTGCTATTTAAAATCCATAGGGGTTTTTTCATAGTTTTATATTTGAAAGTTGACACAGGCCATCTGAAATCTGTTTTGAGCTTGGGATTGGTAGGAGGCTGGGTCTACCTGTCCACATAGTGTGTCTTTTCTGAATTCCTGAGTTAGATGAACCTCCTTGGTTTCTGACACTTCCCAACTGGCTTCTTGACCACTGCTGCACCTGTGCCCCGCCCCGCAGCATGGGCTGTGCTCTATGTGGTGGGGACCTTAGTCACCTGGTCATCGCTTTGACAGTCACCATGCATGATGGAAGCATCTCCTTCCATCTCAGTGACTCATTCACTGCGGCATTGAGTAAGTTACTCTGTTAGAGCATGGAAGATGGAAGTGGTTAGTACAATGGGGAGGATATTATCTCGTGAACTCTTGGCTTCTGCCAGCAGTAGTCCCTTCCAATTCCATAGTGGCCGATTACAGTGCTCTTACGTGACAGAAGCCATCTTGGGCCAACTCGAGGAAACCCTTGATCAAGCCTCATGAGAAAGAAACATCCTGTGAGTAATGAAATTTTTCCTGTTTCTCCTTTGTTCAGACAGAGGCACACACATGGTCATACACTCCTCTTCCTCTCCCTCTCCCCTCCCCCCTCCAGTGCTCATCGAGTCTGGCCAGCCTAGCATCGTATTACTTCTGCAACACTCAGACTACATACCTGAGCAGAGCAGCTTATGGGCCCAGATGAGGTCAAGCGTGAGGACTACCCATGGTCAAGGGTTTGCTGACTTGTATATAATTATATTAAATATGCATTATGTGTATAACATATTATTCCATACATTAAGACATTCATAAAATAGAAAGGAACTAGAGATATAAAATTTCATTCTCATGTTTAACAACTAAAAAGACTTGTTTTCTTACTTATTTATCGCAGACCACCCTGTTTGCCTGCTGGTCTTCCTCAGGATTCCTGAGGTATTCATAAAAAAACTTTTGCTCAGTAAAACCCCCAATGCCAACATGTTTATCTCAGAAAAAGCCACTAAATTGGGGTCACTTGAGGATTTTTCCTTTCCTTTTCCTTTCCTTCTTCCCCCATCTTTTCCTTTTGTGTTTTGGGACAGAGTCTCCCTGTGTAATCAAGGCCCTCCGAGTGCTGAATATGGACCTCCCTCAGGCTATCCAGTAATGGCGACTTTTTTGTTTTTTTTGTTTTTGTTTTTGTTTTTGTTTTTGTTTTTTTTTGTTTTTTTTTTCGAGACAGGGTTTCTCTGTGTAGTTCGGGCTGTCCTGGAACTCACTCTGTAGACCAGGCTGGCCTCGAACTCAGAAATCCGCCTGCCTCTGCCTCCCAGAGTGCTGGGATTACAGGCGTGTGCCACCACGCCCGGCCTGTAATGGCGACTTTTTAAAGTTAAGGCTCGTCTTCAACCTCATCCTTGCCAGCACCATTTGAAGCGATGGGAACACCACTGTCATGTACCAGAGTTTCAGTCTCATCCCCAGGCTAACTATGAGATGTTGCCCACACAGGACTTGTCCACATGCATGTTTAGCACACAAAATCTGTGATCCTGACAGCCTGCTGATGAGGCAGGCTTACCTGCTAATTCTCCGCATGGCTCAGACCGCATATTTTCAATGCTGACACCCCTTTTCTAAAAGGTGGGCCAATTTTGAGTGTCACTGCATACTGGGTATCAAGTTTATTTTATTTTTATTTAGTTCCATTTAGTTGGATAACTGTGTATGATGTGTGTACATGTTGTGGTATGTGCACTCATTGGGGTGCATGCACGCACTCTTTGGGGTGTGTGCACTCGTTGGGGTATGCATGTGGAAACCACAGGTTGAATTGATTGTCTTTCCTAGATTACCTTCCACCTTTATCCTTTGAGACAGAGTCTCTCACTGAACCCGGAACACATGGGTTTGGCTAGACTAACTGGTCATTGAGACTCCTGTCTCTTCACTCTCCCCTTCCAGAGCTGGGGTCACAAATATGAGTAGCCACAACCAGCTTTTATCATGTGCGTACTAGGGACCTAAATTCAGGTGCTCATGATTGCCACCTTTCCTAATACAAATTTTGTTCATTTTTATGATAGAAATAAATATATGTGTGAATTGTCTTATATCCTCATGATTTGTGAGCACATATCTTGGACTCTATTGGTTAAATAACAGTGACAAGCTTTTAATCCTAGACACATGTAAGATTTTCCCTCTAATAGCTATCAAGGGGTAAGGTGTGGAAATTTATCTGGCTGATAAATCACACAAATGCCAGCCCTGGTCCTGGGACTCCAGACAGAGTACAGGTCAGTTTTATGCTTACAGTCACAATACAAGATAAAGGTGGCCCGTCCGACTGAGGTTGAAAACCCCAGTGGTCAATCAAACCCGTGGCCATCCTGCTGGTTCAGAGGCAGATCAGATAGCTCCCCCTCACCCAGCTCATCCCTCCTGTCAGCAGAACAGAAGAAAGCTGGCTTGAAATTGAGGCCAAGTATAACTCATCTGGGGACTTTGACTCCTAGGCAGGAGTTATGCTACATGGGCAGAACTCTGAATTTCTGCAAACAAAGTACAACCCTTTTGTTATATTTTTTCTCAGGTTAAAAAAAAATTAAGTTGGTAATTCAAAGTAATGAGCCACAGTATTATCATAGACGTGCGACAGAATACTTTAATTGTATTTTAATGATTCTCATCTGAACTTCCCTCTGAGTTCTGGCCTTCAAAACCATACAAATGTCCCCCTCCCACCCACCCCCAGTCTTCAGTAGAGGATGCCCCTGCAGTCTGTGAGACCCACAAGACCCCGATGACGAGGCTCCATACCTGCCCTTTCTAAGCTTGCTTCACTCGGTGTTCCCACCAGGGGCCCCACGTTCTCCTCTCTCTGCACAATCCACCGCAGTGGCCTTGAAACAGATTCAGACCACAGTCATAGTTCTCAGTCGGTTTGCTGACGTCTGATCTCGCCAAATAGCAAGCTCTGTGGATTTTACTGCCTGGGTGGTGCGATTAACACGGCGATTTCTTAGCCTTCTCAACCTGGCTCTGGGGCGTGGTTAGGATGAAGGTCACCGTTCGTTGTGCTTTGTGTTGATTTCACGCCAATGGATTCCTTCGAACTCCCGTCTCAGGTCTACGGTTAAGCCTCCACTCCCTCTGGATAACTATATTTCCTGCCTCCCACCCCAGTTTTTCAATGTTTCCCCCCTCGGGATACAGGAGCTGGAAAAGCATGAGAACGCCCTGCTAGGCAAGGAAGGAGTCTCTCGTAATGTGAGGGACCTATTACCGGATCTCCTAGTTTCTTCTTTCTCAAACCAAATAACTCTGAATTGCTGAATTTTGACTTTTAGCAACAAGAGTGGCTCCTTAAATAGTTGGCTAAACCAAAGTAAGAAGTAAATTAACAAAATATTTAATGAATAAAGTGTGTTTTCTTGTGTACCACAATAATTTCGAAATTATCTGAATTTTTTACCAAAATTGGAGCCAAGCATGTTCACTGGACATTGAAAATATGGGTTTTTTTTTGTTTTTTTTTGTTTTTTGTTTTGCATTTCAAGACAGGATTTCTCTGTGTAGTCCTGGCTGTCCTGGAATTCACTCTGTAGACCAGGCTGGCTTCGAACTCAGAAATCCGCCTGCCTCTGCCTCCCAAGTGCTGGGATTACAGGCGTGTGCCACCACGCCCGGCTGAAAGTATGTTTTATGATAGTTTCTGTTTACAGCTTTGAAGTTCTTTTAGGACATTCCTGAGAAGTCACAGAAATGTATTAATGGCATAGAATAAAGTCCAGGGACCAACCCTTGTCTTTTCAATATTTTAAATTCTCCAAGGTATTCTCTCCAGACCTTAATTTAGGCTTTCAGAACAGTAGCAAGAGGTAAGGGATCCGGAACTGTGGTCAGTTCTCAGGGAAGTCTGAGCTACATCCAGTCCGCCCCGAGGATGGGACAAGCGGCAGGGAGAGGACCTTGGTCGGAGTTTACTGTGTTGAGCACATCATCTTTCAGCATGTTCACAAGACTGAGGAGAACATGAATTCTTGTGTAAAACCTCCAGTAAGCAATCCTAGTGAAACTCAACATGGTCACCCATTCCCTCAAGAGGACAGCAAAGTAGAAAGGGGCACTAACGGGGCAGAGAGGGAGGGCATCGGGGGCAGAGGGTCAGGACAAGAAACAGTAATGGGGGAAATATGACCCAAATACCTTACATGCATGCATAAAATGCTACCATGAGACCCATTCCGTTTAATTGATGCTATGCTAATAACAGTATTTACTACTGGTGGACGGGATGGCTGACGAGTTGGTTATTGATGAAGACAGTCACCTGCATTGACTGATGTGAGAAGCACCCGAGGAAGCTCAGAACAGTTTTGGGGAGCACCTGGCAGGTGCTCCCTCATCAGTCCTCCTCCTATGGTCCAGGAGATGTGGACATTTAAGGGTCCCCTGGTAACAGCAACAGCTGAAGCTGCTTGATTAGGATTGAGGTGTGACCTCAAGAGACACAGCAGACAGTGACTTCTCCCCCTGAGCAGGCTGTGGAGCTGTTGGGGGCGCAGGGCACGCTCCCCATGCCAGGGGAGCGAGTACATGGGGACGGATGCGTAGCCTGTCTTGGCTCTGAATCCTGGGACAGGGCTTCAGTGTGATATACCACATATCAGTACCTGCAGCACCCCAGGATAACCCGCCCTTTGTCTCCAAAGCTAATTTCTCTTTGTACTTAACACAGGGCAGATCCTAGACACTTAGGAAAAGACATGCTACAATATGGAGAGCTCTGTAATTAATGTTGGCCAGATTTGAATTTAAATCCTCTACTCTTCAGGGTCTAATTAAAGCCAGACATTATTACCAGTAGAATTAGACATTTTCCTGACCAGCCTTATATTAATAGTTTCATGTGTAAGGGATTTCATGTTAACAGTTTAAAACATATTTGGAATAATGCATTTCTCTTTGAAGTCAGGAGGAGTAAAAAGTTATCTTGCCTTAACATAAAAGGAAATCACCTTTGATAAAAAGTAGCCTTATTAGGGCAGATATTATTTTTATCTCTTTACGTCTCTCAGCCAGTCATTCTAAAATAGACGGCGGGACTGTAAATATAATTATCTACACCGGGCCAAGAGAATGGCTGCACTTAGTGGCTTTTGGTTCTAAAATAATTAATTCATTTTAGATAACAGTTTTAGTCACTGAACTGTTTGGACAGTGACTTTAATATCTCCAGAGAGCTCACAGCTGTGGTGTGCCAGCGCTCTGTTCAGTACGTGGCCTGGGAAAAGGCGAGATAAGATCACCCAGGAAAGGAAGCTGCAAGGGGACAACTGTTGGCCGACACCCCCGGCAGGTGCCGGGAAACCACCACCCATTCTAGGGCGCTCTGCTCTGCCTGGAGTTATCAATAGTGTGCCAGGCATGTGAAGCCCTTCCATATCTGTAACGACCTCCCTCCTGAACTCCGGAACTCCTGAACTCAACGCATTTGTGTCTGTTTCATTATCTCAGCCCTCAAATGGGCACTGTTTGCAAACAGAAGTATAAAACTTAAACCTAAAAAGACTGCAAAATACAGTCTTAGAGATCCAGGAGAAGCAAACCTTTAATCTGTTCTATCAGATGATTTAAAATCCAACTAATTACAAACTTAATCAGGCACAGGCAAACTTGTAAAAACCACTATATGACACCTCTCTTTTTTTCTTTTCTTTTCTTTTCTTTTCTTTTCTTTTCTTTTCTTTTCTTTTCTTTTCTTTTCTTTTTCTTTTCTTTTCTTTTCTTTTCTTTTTCTTTTCCTTCCTTCCTTCCTTCCTTCCTTCCTTCCTTCCTTCCTTTCTTTCTTTCTTTCTTTCTTTCTTTCTTTCTTTCTTTCTTTCTTTCTTTCTTTCGAGACAGGGTTTCTCTGTATAGCCCTGGCTGTCCTGGAACTCACTCTGTAGACCAAGCTGGTCTCAAACTCAGAAATCCTCCTGCCTCTGCCTCCCAAGTGCTGGGATTACAGGCATGCGCCATCACCGCCCCACACTTTTCTTTTCTTTTCTTTTCTTTTCTTTTCTTTTCTTTTCTTTTCTTTTCTTTTCTTTTCTTTTCTTTTCTTTCCTCCCTCCCTCCCTCCCTCCCTCCCTCCCTCCCTCCCTCCCTCCCTCCCTTCTTTCTTTCTTTCTTTCTTTCTTTCTTTCTTTCTTTCTTTCTTTCTTTCTATAAAGGAGAAGTGTTCGTGTTCACCTAGGCTTGTAATCTTCACTTACTCTGTTCTTCCCAGATTTTAGGAAGAAAGAATCAAGTTCTCTTGCCCTTCTCCCTGTTTTGTCAAGCTTAAAGCTTTTGTATCTAACAAACAAGGGTGGTGAAAGTCAGGCCCCGGGCCAACAGCTCCACTGTGTGTGGCCTGAAGTGGTTCTCTGGGGGTCTGGTCCTCTGGGCTCAGCTACCGGCATCTTGGAGAGCATGTACGTAACTGTCCAGTTTTCCCGAAATCTTATAACTTCTCAGGAAGAGCTCATCTTTGGGTGAAGGGAACCTGTAAGCATCTGAAGACAGAGCTGGGAAGGACACTTTCCCTCCCATCAGCAAGTCTGGAAGCCCTTGAAAGTCACTGTTTCTAGAAGCCTGGGCGCTTGGCCTGGGTTACAGCGGTGCTCCCATGCTACGAGTTCAGATATTTAAGAAAGCGCGAGGCAGAAGTAAAAGTCTCTGTTCAATTTATCAGCACTGAGGCCATAATAAGGAAATCTAAAAGGGCTGCCAGGTGAGCGGCCTGGCTGCTGTCCTTCCCACTCAGAGAGGAGAGCTGAAAGTAGATTTCCAGGCCAACTGCGGCGTGCGGAATACAAAGCCAACTCCGGCGCGAGCACGGAGCACATACGTGTTTCTTTCTTACCCACCTGTTTGTCTTATTTGCATGAGCACAAACCACTTTCAACTCGGTGCCAAAGAAAAAAGGCAGCACTGCCTGTGATGACTCGCTGAAAAGCCCCTGTATTTGTTTGATAATGGATGTTCGTCCCTCGGCCTCTCCTTGAGTCCCCATCAGCAGGAGCACTTGAGGGTAAAGAAGCAGGCTTTTACCACGCTGGAACAAAAGCTTCTGAAGGGGGGGAAATTCTGAGCAGATGGGACAGTATTTGCATTTGTACAAACAGTGCTTTTTAGCGGGATTCATAAGGCTCCATTGTGAGCTCAAGTAAGCCAGATGTGTCTACAGCGTGTGTGCCGCCGTCCCAGAACTGGCTTTTTGTTAGTCAGACGCGGAGGACCTAATGCCGGGGTGTCTTCCTACTTGCACATCCATTAGTTTTTATCTCACTTCCTTACGGGGAAGGGAAAGAAGAAATGGCCCTACGTATTGAAGAAGGACGTCGAGAAGAAGGGCCAATTAACGATTTTTATTTTCACGGTCGAGGATGAAATAGGTTCCAGGTGTGTGGATGTCCGTCTAGATGCTGTGAAATTACAATGTGTTTTCTCCCCCACACCCCCATTCACATTAGGTAATCTTTGACACAGCTTAAGTATCTCTGATACAAAAATGATTAGCGTAGAATTTGACATGATTACAATTCGAAGTTAGGGGTTTGACATTAGCCCAACCTTCTAGTTCTAAGGACCAGGAAAGCAGGCCCAGGAATTGGCACAACCAGAGGAAAGGCTGCATTTTGTCCCCTGACCTTGAATCTAGTGTCTGTATTCAGGCCCCAGTGTTTGCTGACATGGCTTACGTTGGCTCCTAAATTTGAACAGAGTTGGCAATTCAGGTTGAGCTGATGATGTTTTCCATTGGTTTAGTTTGTGGCCCCTCCTGCCCAGGCATCTCTGCAAATTCAAAGAACAATAGTCCGCATCAGTCATTTGGTTCTGAGTGTCTTCCTTTCATCGTGTGTACCAGTAGGTTCTGGTCTGAAGAATGTCCCCATGGGGCAAACTTCCCTGCTGAAAAAGACAACTGACAGCAGTAAAAAAAAAAAAAAAAAAAAAAAGTGAGATTTCAGAGTCTAAATAAATTCACTTACTTAGCAATGAGCAACGCATTTCAAAGCCTCCTGGAAACTCTTCCATTGGTGCTGGTTTACTTCACTGCTGGGTTAAGCCTTGATCTCGAGGTTGGTCAGAGCACTCGATGCAATAGCATGTGTCCCTCTGCGGTGCTGACGCAAGAAGTGTCTGTCTTCCGTCAGTGCCGTTGGGGCTTTATTGCACTGGACGTGGGACTCAGGGCTTCAGTTGAGCTAGGCTGTGCTCTAGCACTAAGGTCCACCCTCAAACCAAGACCCTTTGCATCAATGCTTGACCAACTCTCAATCACGCACCACCCAAGCGTCCCATCTGTATACGAGGAGAGCCCGTGCTGTATATGAGGAGGCGCTGTGCTAAGTGTGGAACTTCTAGAAACCAGCTGAACAAAACGTCAACATGTAAGTAGATCCAGTGAGGAAAGAACAGCCGGGGTAGTCTCTACTCGCTGTTACCCAGCTCTGCATCATCCCCGGAGCCTACCTTCTGCTACAAGACTGTGCCACAGAGCCTGGGATGGGCTCTGCAGACCAGAAGCCGACTACTAAGGAGCAGAGGGGAGGGAGTACCAGGCGCTTCTGGCTTAAGCGAGAGCACAGGGTGTTGTAGCGGTTTCTGGAGCAACTGTTGCCACTTGCCAGGGCGTCCTGTAACGAGGAGGAGGAGGAGGAGGAGGAGGAGGAGGAGGAGGAGGAGGAGGAGGAGGAGAGATCTGAGGCTGAAGCAGGGAATAGATGCTGTGTCAGGAGCCAGGTGAGGCGTTCTCACTGAACTCCGAAGGATTTGTTTTGTTGGATTTTACCCTTTCAGTTGATGTGAACCAGAGGCAGAAGGCATACTGGCCAGGTGCAGGTTTCCAGGTTCACTAGAGCTGAGGGTGGGGAGCCTGGACTGCTCTGGATGATGTCAGACATGTGCAGACTTGAGGCTCCTCGGGAAGGAGCCCTGGCTGGTTCTCAGGGGCGCCTGACAATGTGGAGCAGGAAGAGACAGACTCCAGAGACCTGCAGGGCTGAGGCATTGTGAAGTGACCCATTTCCTGTTTGTGGCCTATGGTATTTCTCCAGCTACCCCATAATAAGGAGGAAGATGGTCTAATCACACGGATGCCAGTGTGTGGATTAAAACAAACAAACAACAATAATACAAAACCAAACCAAACAACCATACGACACACACACACACACACACACACACACACACACATTCAAAGGAAAAGACTTTTGCTCTCTTATTGGACCCTGTGAATCATTAAATTTTTAATTATAAAAAAATGACAATTTACCAAATGTGCATAAAATTTACTAAAGAAGGTCAGGGAAGCCGGAGTGGATGGGTTGGTGAACAGGGGGAGGGGGAAAGGGATAGAAGGTTTTCAGAGGGAAAACGAGGAAAGGAGATAAAGAAAATATCTAATAAAAAAAAAAGTAAAAGCAAGACACATTGCTTATGGGCCCCAAGCTATATTATACATATAGAATTAGATACCAAATGCATATTAGTGAGGATTGCTGAGGAGGAGAGAAGGACTTCAAAACATTGGGACTTTTTAAATAAAAAGAATCTAAATTTTGGGAAAAATTACAATTTACCAAACGTGCATAAAAATTTCTAAAGAAGAAAAAGTTCTCTCACTTTCTTGGGACTTGGTACTCTTTCCACTTTAATATACAGGTATTTCTAACTGTCCAAATTCTTATTGCCTGACTTCAGGATATGAATTGGAGTTGGGTAGATGGTGTATTTGTGTTTTCTTTCAGTTTTTTTTTTATGTACTTGTTCATTTCACAGCATTATCTACAAAGTGTGTGTGTAGATGTGCTGATTTTCTGTGGAGCATGAGGTTGCATGTATTTTCTGTCTTTTTTTTTTTTTTTTTGAGGGTGGTTTTCTTTTTAAGGTTATTTTTCTACTACAGGAGAGTCACTTTGAATGTGGGGATCGGAGGATGCTGAATAGCAGTTTTGTCCAAAAAGAACGTCATCTCCAGGAGAGAAAGGGAGGCTCTGGGCCTCAGGAGGTAAACAAAGGGTCCAAGCGTTCACAGGCAAAGTCTGGAGGCTCTCAAAGGCTCGTCACCAGCTTCATAGGAGTGAAAACGGTGCGGGGCAGAGATGGAGAGGAGAGTCTGTGGAGCTGCCTGCATTTCCGGGTGGGCAGAGCGCTTGGGGTTGAGGTTTTCAGGACTCGTCATCTGTGCTGGGGTGAGCTTTGGTGATGAAGCTGCTGTTTGGCGTCATCCTGGTCCCTTGAGTCATTCCTCACCTGTCCTCCTGTTAGGAACCCCAATCAAAAACCCTTTGGTTCGAGAGCTGGGCTTTGGTCTGCCCTGGGTCCCTTTCTGGGCTAAGTAGACAGGTGTGTTATGTCTCCGCAGGAAAAGTCCCCCGTGTTACAGAAAACAGTTTGTGGGAGCTGCCTCCCTTTGCCCTGCGCGTCCCAGAGATGAAACGCGGGCGCAGGGTCCTTTGCTCTCCGAGCCATGGCACGTGGCTGCTCCCCTCTGTCTTGGTATAGAATGTGTAAGTACGACTGTGGAGACTGACAGTTGCCCACTGCACTACAGTCTGTCCAGTCGTGCCCTACTGGACAGTATTTAGGTTGTGTCTCCTTTTTCACCGTAATAAATATGCAGAACTGTATCTGCTTATGTGCCCTGTTAGACTCTGGTTTTCTTCCTTAGGATAAATCATTAGTAGAACCACTGAATGAAAAACTGCATATCTTTAAATCTCTTAATAAATATTAAATTGACCCCATAGCTTATGTCAATAGTTTTAATATTCTAAAACTATTTTTCTAAAAAAGAAGTATTTTCATCCTGAAAATGATCTTAATTTGGATATATATGTATATATAAATATAAAATATAGATTACATATACAATATACAATATAGAAGTTATGTTACATATATGTATATACATATATGTATACACACACATATATATACACATATACACACACACATATATATATATATACATACATACACACATATACATATTATGTTTGTACCAAATCATGGGAGCGGTAGATGGATTGGGGGGATGGTAAATGAGAACTTGACCTCTCCAAGTGCCTGAACTTAGACCCCATCCATCATAGCCCACGAGGAGAGGTTGAAGGAAACCTTCACAAGAGTCTGTCCTCTTGAGATGTGTTCAATGGAGAACAAATGAGATGCGAGTCGTGTGTCTGGCTCCCTATGACGCGAGCACTGGTGTTGGGTCAGTTACATTTCCTAAGGTACCAGCAGACCTCTATGTTCTCAGTTAGAGAGTTGAAGGCCCAGGTCATCAGTCTCGCTGACACAGACTTGCAGACATCCAGTAACTGCCTTAGGCTAGCATTTCAACGTTTTATGACCATCTTGCTTATTCTTAAAATGCTCTGGTATGGAGAGACTTGCCCACCCCCATTTTGTTACACGAAGGAAAAGCACAGCTCATAGGTAATCCACCCAGGCCCGAGATTAGGAGATTAATGAGTGAACACTTGGCCCAGGTCTGTATGAAGTGTGATATTTGCACTCTGGGTCCAGGAGTGCTGTGCCAGTGTGCTGTGAAATAAAATATATTTTGAAACTATAATGGTACTATTGTACCGAGACACAGAGGGCAGACAGCAAGGACTAACATACCTTATTCTACGAGAGGACTAAAAACAGAGGACCATGCGTTGTGTATTAATTTAAAACAATTAATACTTAAACAAGATAGCAAATGAATGAAAAACCCTAAAAAGTCTCATAGAGAGTCGGTGCTTGAGTGACGTCACTTCAAGTAAACATTCAGCATCGGGCAGAGGGGAGCAGAGCTCAGGCTGAGGGGCTCACGACTGCAAGGGTCTCGGCTTTCTTCCTAACATTTATTTATTTACTTATTGTGTGTGTGTGTGTGTGTGTGTGTGTGTGTGTATACCTGGAGTATATGTATGTGTGCCATGTGTGTCCAGATACTCATAGATGCCAGAAAAGAGTATTGGGTCTCCTGGAACTGGAATTAAAGTGGCGGTGAGCTATCATGTGGGTTCTGGGGGCTGAGCAAAAGAAGATTCTCTTAATCACTGAGCCACCTCTTCAGCCCCAGGATTACTCTTTCAATGCTAATGTTTCAGGACAGAAATTATCCATCTTGAACGATCTTTTGCGTCTCACTTTCTGTGCCGTCTGTGAACAATCTTCTCCCCTAAGAGGCTGTAAACATCAATACCACACATCGCTCTTAAGCGTGTTTTCACTGTGACCTTCTATAGACCCAAAGGCTGGTGTTCTTAACAACCCGCCAGAGAGCTAGCTCCACTTGGAGCTTCAAGGAGCACTTAAGAAGAAACATGACTTGTTCCTTTCCAGCCAACACTTATTTATTGAAGTTAACTTGATTGAAGAATCTTCTTAGGTTTCTTAGAGTTGTCTCAACGTTTCAAACAACTTGAGGGAGAATAAAGCGTCTGGAACCATCGCCTCTCTTTCTTAGATATTTCTTGAATCCCTTTCCTCTCCTCACTATCTTTGCCTTAGTTCAATCTGTTTTACTATTTTTCAACTGGAGTGCTGAGCTTTTCCATGCATGGGAGCAACACGGCGTGCAGGGAAAGTGGGCGGTGCCACCAGACAGAAGGACTGGCGAGGCTGAGTGAGCTCAGACCCCAGGAATCTCAGAGACTGAGATCCACAGTGGTCAGGCAGCTCCTTACCCATTCCTGTACCTGCTCTGGAAGTAACCATGACACCCCGCTGTGAGGACCTTGGGCAGTCAGTCAAGAGCACCAGGAGTCCTTCCCCATGCAAATACAAAGTCACTAACATCTCACTCTCAGCCAATAGGAAACGCCTAGTTCTAAATCCCACCCCACTCCTCAATGTTTATATAATCCCTGTCCACATGGAATAAAGCATACAAGTTGTTTCACTGAGAATCCTCGGAGAGTGGCTGTCTTTACTGGGCTATAACTTGGGGAAGAGTTCTCTCAAAGCATTCACTGATGATCGTGGACCTGCCTGGCTAGCCAGGCTCAGACCCAGGACCCCAGCTGTCTGTCCCCTGTGCAGGCCACCCAAACCTCCTCACTTCTCTTCTAAGAGCTGTAACACTCCGGCACTCCCAGCTGGACCGGAGCCTGAGGAACCTGTTTGTTCTCTGACAGCGAGGACAACGGCACAAAGAGGGCTTAGAGGAAAGAGCATAGGTTTGGAGTTAAGCAAAACACGTAGCCTATCATTCCCAAGCTCAATAGTCAACATTTCCATCTTCTTTCACTTTAATTCATGCCCTCCCCTTTTATAAAACATGGAGTCTTATTTACTTCCTTCCCTAGGCTGCAACAAAGATTTAAAAGCATGGTAATATCCGTGAAGGATACCCACGTATCAAGCGATCGGTGAATGGCGTGCGTCTCTTATATCAGCCAGTATATTTTCAGTTGTTGAGCCAAAGTATACAGGTCAAATGAATGTAAATGGAAGAAACATGAATCAATCTACGAGGCTTGGAATTTCCAATCATGGCCCATCCGGGGCTTGAAGTCACGTGTGCAGATTTGTGCTTCTGTTCTTCGAGCCCCGTTTTCTCTTGTCTTCAGTTTTACAGAGACTCTATTGAAAACTCTCAGCCTACACACTCGGGTCACTATGAAAGAATCCAATACGGAGCAACAAGAAGGAACTCAGGCCCTGCGCCAGCCAGTCAGGTGTGTTCTTAGGCTTTAATCAGTGTGCCCCAGGAAACAGCCTCCTGCCTCTTCAGGACTCCGGCGCTCCTGAAGTCCCACGAGAAGAAAAGTTCTCTCTGGGAGATGCTTTCAGACAAGATTGCGATCCTACCGCACTCTTCCAGGTCCCTGACTGACATTTCTGTCCAGCGTCTCCTCCTAAGTATGATCAGAATGGTCACTCCAAACGTATTATGTTGTTACTTTTGTGTTTGTTTGTTTTTTTATTTTTGTTTTTGTTTTTTCGAGACAGGGTTTCTCTGTATAGCCCTGGCTGTCCTGGAACTCACTCTGTAGACCAGGCTGGCTTCGAACTCAGATATCCGCCTGCCTCTGCTTCCCAAGTGCTGGGATTAAAGGCATGTGCCACCACTGTCCGGGGGTGTTGTTACTTTTGTATTGTTACATTGTGTTGCTTACCTTGTGCTGTGATAACATACATGCCTGAAAGCGACTTAACAGAAAAGTTTGCTTTGGTTTAGTGCTCCAAAGAGATGGAGTTCATTACTGTGAGGAAGGCATGGCAGAGTGGGGCAGGTAAATACTGGATGATCACAATTCATCTATACACAGTAAACAGGGAGGGAGGGAGGGAGAGAGGGAGGGAAGGAAGGAGGGAGGGAGGGAGGGAGGGAGGGAGGGTCCGTGTGAGGCTATAAATACCCAAAGCCCAGCCCCAGACACATACTTCCTCTCTCAAGGCTCTGCTCTAGAATTCCATACCCCTCCCTCCATCCACAACAGTGCCACGGGCTGTGGACCAAATGTTCAGATACATGACCCCACAGGGAGCATTTCTTATTCAAAACACCACAGGGATATATCTCACTATCACCGAAGTCTTAAAAATGTGTACCTCACACAAAGAGCAGATTAGAACTTTTTTTTAATCTTATTTTTCTTTGTTTTAATGTTAGAATCAGGAAACATGACATTCCCTTGCATAGAATAAGCATTCTGGTTCACCAAGTATAAGAAGAAAGCAGGAAAGAATAGAAACAAAATTTTATACATAACGTACATATTGTTAACATTTTTCTAAGTGGTGGGGCATTTAAGACCAGGTTCTTTTTTTCCTGGTTATTTTATTTACATTTCAGATGTTATCCCCATTCCCAGTTTCCCCTCCACAAGCCCCCATCCCCTCCTCCCTGCCCCTGCCTCTGCCTCTATGAGGGTGCTCCCCCACCTGCCCACCCACTCCTACCTCAGCAGCCTAGCATTCCCTATCCTGGATTATCAAGCCTCCACAGGACCAAGGGGCTCCCCTCCCAGGGATGCCAGACAAGACCATCCTCTGCTACATATCCATCTGGGGCCATGGGTACCCCTTGTGTACTCTTTGATTGGTGGTTTAGTCCCTGGGAACTTTGGGGGTCTAGTTGGTTGATATTGTTGTTCTTCCTATGAGGTCTCAAACCCCTTCAGCTCCTACAGTCCTTGCCCTAACTTCCCCACTGGGGTTCCTGCACTCAGTCTGATGTTTGGCTGTGATACAGCTGTCTCCCGAGAGGCTCTTCCAGATCCTGACCAATACAGATGCAGAGGTTAGAACTTCTTTACAGAGCTAAAACCTGTACAAGTGACAGGCCCCACCGGCTCTCCACTCTTCCTCAGATGCCATTCTTTGGTTAACACAAAATGCCTTCTTTTCAAACAATGTGATACTTTTATTAGTTCTAAGGGAAATACAATGTATCTTGATCGTGGCTACTCCTTACTATACCCCACAACTCCTCCCAGCCCCACCTACCCCTCCTTATCCTTTCCTTCACACTCTTTTCCTTCCTTCCCTCCTTTCTTCCTCCCTTCCCTCCTTCCCTTCTTCCCTTCCCTCCCATCTCCTCCCTCCTTTCTCCTTCCCTTCCCCTCCCTCTTTCTCTTTTCTCTCTCCTTCCTTCCTTCCTTCCTTCCTTCCTTCCTTCCTTCCTTCCTTCTTTTTTTTCTTCCTTTTGAAGAGACTTTCTTGCAATTAATGTCTTGGTCCTCTGGCTCATACCTTTCTGCCTTATGTGCAGGAGTTGTGTTTGTATGCTGTGAGTCCATTGGGGCTGCCCCCACTCCCCCCGCCCCCCATGAACAGTCGATCTCCACATTTGACCAGTTGTGGCTTTCTGTAATGCTTCCTGTCTGCTGCAAAAAGAAAACATCTTTGTGGAGGAGTGTCAGCAGCACTCCCCTGAGTGTTTGGGATGCAGTTAGGAATTGTGCCGGCTCCCCTTGGTTCCAAGGCCTCACCGGCCACTGGTAGTTGGCGAATTTTAAAGTGCATGGATTCCTCCTAGTGGCTGGACCTTAAGTCCAATTAGGTGCCTGCCGATTACCTCAGGATATAGGTCCATCGCTCTGAGCACCTTTCTGTGGCGGCCATTGAGGTTGCAGGCGTTGCAGCTGGAGGGGGTGGCGGCCATTGCGGTTGCAGGCATTGCAGCTGGAGGGGGTGGGCTAGTACTTGCTTTTCTCCCTTTGTAGCTAGCACAGGGCCTGCTGGTGCGGTCAGTGCTAGTCCTCTGGGGAGGCTCCAGGTCAGATTCAGCCTGATTCTTCCATGTCCGTGTCTGAAGTGAGTGCTGTCTTCAGTGATAGGGTCTTGCCCTCTCTTCTGGAAGGCATTGAAGGGAGCAGCAATAACTTTAGTTGTTTGGGGGGTTTCTTGGTTTCCCTTGACTCAGGTTTACCAATCCCAGCATATGGGGTTTTATTACATAATATAGAGTCTGAGAGAACATTGTCACCCCAAATGGTATAAATTCAGTTGAACTGTATGTGTATATGTATATAAACATATCATTTTAAGTAAGCATAAATTAATGTAACGTCCTGTGTCTTTTTCAGACATCTTTAGTGTTATTTACCCCTCCCTCCTCATCCTCCATGTTGACTGTCTCTTTCCCCTACCTAAGTCTCTCTCGTCCATTTTCCCATTTTCCCCTTCATAGCAACCCTACCTCTTCTTAATTTTGCCAGTGTCGTAATTAGGGTTTTACTACTGTGAACAGACACCATGACCAAGGCAACTCTTACAAGGACAACATTTAATTGGGGCTGGCTTAGAGGTTCAGAGATTCAGTTCATTATCAAAGCAGGAACATGGCAGCATCCAGGCAGACATGGTGCAGGAGGAACTGAGAGTTTTACATCTTAATCTGAAGGTTGCTAACACTTCCAGGCAGCTAGGATGAGAGGTTCTTAAAGCCCACGCCCACAGTGACACACCTACTCCAACAGGGCTACACCTTCTAATAGTGCCACTCCTTGGGCCGAACATATACAAACCATGACAGCTAGAAAAATTCTTTCTTGAAACGTCCATCGTCACCATGTCACTGTGGAGGTGGCTGTCTCACCTTCACAGGAGTGATAGAAGTTTTGTTTCTTCTGCCCGGAGCCCTAATTCCTTTGGGGATGTTGAAACAGTCTTGCTCATCACAGTGGTGTCCCAACTCTAGCAGCATGACCGAAGCCGGACATACCTTAATGCTCATGGCCACTGCGAATTGTCTAAGGTCACTGACCGTGAGCCAACTGGGGCCGCTCCTTGATGGAAGGTAGAGAAGAGGCTCTTTCCTTTTGGGAGACTAAATTGGAAGCCGAGAGCATTTGCGGCCATGTTCTTCAACATACATGGAAAGCCCCCATGTGGCAAGGCTATGTACAAAGAGAATCAGAGCAATGGGAGAAGATGGGGCAGAGCACTAGAGGGCCTGGACACTCCAGACCCTGTTCTAACAGCAAAGCAGTCGCTCTGAGTTTACTTTGCTTCCATCGAATTGTTTAGAATTGTGCCTGTCACTTCAAAGCAGAGTCCAGGTCAGCTGAAATATTTTCTCCTGTAAGAGGCCTTTCTGGCTGTGTCCGTGTAGACCTCTGATTATGCAGTTGCTGTCTGCATATTAGGAGGCAAACACAAATGTTTATCCACTCACGAGCATCTTTGATTCAGCAACACCAACCAAGGGTGACCCCACATCTAGCTGTGCTGGATACAGAACTTGACTCCTGCTCCTCTTTGTGTGGGGACTTGTGAATGTAAGTTTTGAAAAATGTTTATTGAATTGAGTTGCCAAAAGGTCACTAAAAAAGGATATTTCCCCCCTCATTGTATTCCTGTATTTCTTTCTCCATCCTGCACTAATAATTGATTCATAAGAGATCTAAAATACTTAACTGAAAGAAAACATTATTTCTGGGGAAAAAAAAAGCCATGGAGAGCACGAGCTGTATTTGAAGTGGAAAAGCTCACATTTTAAAATAATGAACCCAAGCCATGTCTATCTCACCTCTAAATAGCAGGTACAAATTGGTTTATTTGCATTTTCTTGGTTAATTACACATTTTGGAATGATCTTTCCATGTGGAAGTCATTGATAACAGGATCTAATTCCAGAGACCAAAGTGCCATTGAATTGAAGTGTTTTCAGGGGTTGGAGTCAAAGCCTGGGAATTAGAAATCATGGATCTTAATTACATCCTGGTCCCAGAGTGGTTGTTTTTGTTGTTAGGTATATATATATTTCCCTAGAAGCACACAAACTCAAAAATTCAAGTGTGTTCAAATGGAAGATGAAACCATTTGCATCCTGTAATATCAGTGAAATATTATCCATAAATATATGCATCTAAAACCCTCAGATGGTGTTCATAATGCTCTTAAATTGAGGGATGATTTTAGCATTATGGCAATGTCTTTAGGGATCACTCTTAGGGCAGCCATTGCTGTCTGCTCTGCAGCTTCTGCTCCAGTGTCGTGTGAAGTCCACAGTCTACAGAGAAGGCATTGAGATAGGACGGGAAGGAAGTAGACTTGAGCTGCCCACTGGGCTAAGCTCTTCATTCATCTTTTACTTTATTGATTGATTGATTGATTGTGTGTGTGTGTCTATGTGTTTGTGTGCATGCTAATGTGTGCAGATGCATGTTTGTTCAGGTGTGTGTCTGTGTCATTGCAGAAGTTATAGCTCCTCAGGAGCCATGTACTTCACTATTTTACAACACTAGGACTGGGCTCCCGGTGAGGCTAGGCCAACTCTCCCGAGAGCCCTGGATTTTGGCTGTTTTTACTTATTAGCACTGTGATTGTAAGCACATGCTATTATGCTTGGCATTTTACATGGGTTCTGGGGATCGAACTCAAGACCTCATGCTTGCAAGGCAAACACTTCACTGACTGAGCTACCTCTCCAGCTAGATTTACTTACTTTTAATTCTTAAAAAGTTGTACACGCTTGACTATACATTCTACATATGACGACACTGAGGTTTGGATGACACAGTGTAGGCGGTTTTTCAGGGTCACACAATCAGAAACTCCATGTATTGATAGGACCTTGTGTAGTCTCTGGACTAGTCTGTATAACTAATTATGACGTCATTTACCTATGATCTTTAGTAAAAGTAAGGTGCCTACTGTGGGTGTCCTATCACAGAAAGACTGCGCTGCACATTTAGTGGTAGACTATTGTCAACTGTCAGAGAGGACTTTAGACTTTAGGGTGTGTCTCACTTTTTCAAAGTGACTCATAAGCTGACATATCTTTCCCTTGAGTTTGTCCCTTAATGCATCCCTGGGAATGTCCCTCTGAAATGAGCCCAAGCATCAGATTCCCTGGGGAATCTGATGGTCCATTTTGTGGCGTGTCTATGTGCTCACCACCTTCCTGCTGGGATATGAGATAGATAAGACTTACAGATTTCCCTAAGTGAAGACAAAACCCGTCCGGTAGATGTGGGAAACTCTTTGATACTTGGGTTTCAAAACTGGCTTCAGAATTGATTGGCTCCTCATAAAATGCACAGGACATAGTGTTTACCATCTGGAGCGGGATGGAGCTCTAACAGTTAACAGAGGCAAAGAGACAGCACTCAGCAAATATGTGAGCCCACTAAAGAGGAGTCCTTTGGCACAAACCAAAGCTTTACCATGAAGGAGGCTGTACACCATTCAACACCAGACAAGATGGGAGAGTGCTGGTGTGTCACATATGGGCAGTTAGTGACACTAATGTGCCCCTAGAAGGAAGGCAGGACTTTGGAACCGGTCTCACTGTTACCTGATGCTCCCTGAATGCTCCCCACAACACCCCCTTCCATTGGGTGAGAAGCATTTTACTTATTGGACCATTTGAGGCCGAAGCAAGATGGAGCATGGCCGTGGGAGGATTCCAGAGGAGGACAGTGATGCTTTATTCATCGTGAGAGACTTAAGGCAGAGCACAGAGTATGGTTGTTGTTTTTTACTGAGAATGGAACGGTGGGAAGAGAGCTCCCAGCCGCTGTGTGGACCATTGGAGAGTTTGTGGGAAAAAAAAATATTTGTAGCGTGCATTGTAAGACACCACAAATGAATGCAAAGAAACTCACTCAAGCCCTTCCCAGGTGTTTGAGAAAGGACTTTTGAGGTGTGGGGGGGTGTTCAAATTATCTTAGTGGGTCTTCACTAGAGGCAGGAATACACTGAATCTCAAGGTTCTGTTCTTTCTATGATTTGATGATTTTTTTTTTAAAACTGATCTTACAAAGATCACTCTGGCTTCTTTTCTATTGCAGCTACCCAAGGAATAGCTGTTGCCTTGACAACAAGGGACAGTCCTAAGTTCCTCATATGCTAATAGGAAAACAGCCAATTTTCTTGTTCATAAAAGAAAACTGTTGACTAATTTCTCTCTCTCTCTCTCTCTCTCTCTCTCTCTCTCTCTCTCTCTCCCTCTCTTACTCCCTTCATCCCTCCCTCTCTCCCTCTCCCTTTCTTCTAGACTTCCTAGTCACCCCTCTGTGAATTCCATTGAAGGAATAAACTAGTTGATATCTTCAGAATTCTCACTGAAACTTGAGAAATTCATTTACAGAGGAGTTGGGAGGGAGATAATGCTATAAGCATAAGAGGAAATCAAAGTCGATCTTGGAGAAGGACATGACCTGCATAAGATGCTTGGTCTGCGGCAGGGTACAGCAGACAGAACCGATTCAAGAGGCACAGTCCGGACCAGGGACTAGCAGCTTCCTTAATGTGCAACTCTCCCAAGTAAAAGATTGTATTAGGCTGAAGGGAACTGCTGAGAGCAAAACACCCTCAGCCAGTGTTCCTCGTCCTAAATGCTGGGACACCACAGGAAGACACACACTATCCCTTCCTATCCCTTCTTTCCGTCTCTGTGCTGAAGCCTGGAGACATCGCTGATGATGTACATGAATACTCCCAGGTGCCTGTTGGTGGTAACATGACTCTGATGACCAGATGACATATGAGCATCTAAAAATGAGGCAAAACCACTCTTGCAAAGTACCCCTTGGGAGGTCATAAGCACCGTGTTATTCATCATGCATTTGACTGGAAGACTGGGGACTGGACACTGGAGACTCTTGCTTTGTCCTACTTCCGGACCCGCAGAGAATAGGACCCTCCTCTTCCTTCCCTGAGCTCAAATCACTATCATGTGACTTCTTTCCCATTCTCACCAATTTAAAACTACTCAATTTTCCTGCCTGTAAGGGGGGGAAAAGTGTGATCTGGTAGCTTTCAACCTTTCCTGTCTTGTCATGAGCCTCTCTCGGGCCAATGCGTCCCTGCACCTAGCAGGACTGGATTGTTTTGTAACCCTCTCTATCCCCTTTCCACTGCAGGGGCTTCTACTAGAAACCCAGGTTTGGGGCAAGAGCCTTTCTGCCTATGTTGCTCCTTGGCCCCCATTCCTTCCCCGACCAAGACAAAGCCCCGCCCCTGCTTAGTGAGCACAGGGCAGTTCAAATTCAAAAATGTAAAAGTAGTAACGTGTTTCCCACTGGCTCAGGGGAACTCAGGGCTCCTCACCTTCTCTAGCACACCGATCTAAGTTGGGCCGTGTGTGTCACCAGCACATCGGCTAATGGGTCAAAACACAAGATTTCTGCATCCCGGCTGCAAAGCCTCTCAGGAAGACTCAGGTGAGAGTGAGGGTCAGCAGCATCTCACGGGCGCCTATTGAAAATGCTGCCTTGTTTGTGGGAACGGTTCTTCTGAGAAAGTCTGCCACTGCAGCTGGGGTGGGTTGTGAAGGCTGCTTACGGTTACAAGGGTTCAGTCTAGTCAGTATCTCCTTACACAGCTCTAGTGCCTGGGTGAAAATGTTCGTGGGTTGTGGAGGCAGATTCGAGTCTGTTTTGTTCACAGATGTGTGTCACTGACAACAGACAATGTACCTGACAGACTTGGCGATCAATGACCTTCATCACAAGGAATGGATGCGTGTCTACAGTGCTGAGAGGCCACAGCTGGATAAGCCAGTTCCTCCAAGCCGTGGAGGAGAGGACCCAGAGATCAGTAGTTTAATAAGTACACTGACACTGGTGAGACATACTCGGGGCAGAGCAGCCTGGCAGGAGCTGAGCTGCCTGAACACAAGCACGGAGGCTAACGTGAAAGAGAGCTTGAACAGAAGGAAACAGATTGGGCTGGGCTAGGACGGAAGTGCTGGAGAGAATGAAAGATGGAGGCTAGGATCAGGTGGCACCCAGTTCATCTGGGTCGAACCAAGCTTAGGGGCCTACAGGGAGCAGGTGGCATGTTCAGGGGTGAGGATTAAAGAAACCACCATGGCTGAGATATGGAGGTGGCGTCAGAGGTCTTCTATGGAAGGCTTGAGACTGGCTAGGGGCCACGCCCACAGTCAGTTCTCTAGTTGATGGCCTCAATGAGCAGTGTGCTGGTGACTTTACATCAACCTGACATAAGCTAGAGCCACTGGGGAAGAGGGAAGCCTCCACTGAGAAAATGCCTCAATAAGATCAGGCTGTAGGCAAGCCAGTAGGGAATGTTCTTCTCTAGTGACTGATGTGGGACGACCAAGACCATTGTAGGTGGGGGGCCACCTCTGGCAGGTGGTTCTGTGTTAAAGCAGGCTGAGCAAGCCATGGGGAGCAAGCCAGTAAGTAGCATGCCTCCATGGCCTCTGTAATAACTCCTGCCTCCAGGTTCCTGCCCTGCTTGAGTTCCTATCCTGACTTCCTTTGGTGACCAGTGATACGTGTAAGCCAAATGAACCCTTTCCTTCTTTCCAAGTTGCTTTGATGGTCATGATGTTTCATCAAAGCAAGAAACCCTAGTTAAGACAAGGAAGATTGCGCTAATGTCGACGAACCTCAAAAAGTGAGGATTGCTAGGTCTGGATTCCGGCCTATCATCCTTAGACAGAAAGTTCCAGGCCAGAGCTACATAGTGAAACTCTGCCTCAGAGACAGAGACAGAGGAAGAGAGGGAGGAGGAGGGGGAGGGGGAGGGGGAGGGAGAGGGAGAGGGAGAGGGAGAGGGAGAGGGAGAGGGAGAGGGAGAGGGAGAGGGAGAGGGAGAGGAAGGGAATGGGGAGGGAGGGAGAGGGAGATGGGGGAGAGGGAGGGAGGGAGAGTGGGATGTGGGGGAGAATAAGAAAGACTGATTCTAACACAGGTCAGGTAATATTTTCTCTGTCTGTCTCTGTCTCTGTCTGTCTGTCTGTCTGTCTGTCTGTCTGTCTATCTGTCTCCTGCATCACCCAACTCCTCAGCTGTACAAGCCTGTCTGAGCTTGTTCACTAGGTGGCTGAAAACTTAAAGGAAGAGATGGGTAAAGAGGAACACGGAGGACATGTGGTCACCAGAAATGTTTGCTCCCAAGTCAGTGTGTCTATTAAAAGACAGTCTGCTGAGTGAGCTCATTGCGTTGAGCAGACCGTGAACACCAGCCTCGGGACGGGCACTCATTCCTAGCCACTGCTTGCTTTCTCCTTTGATACACTGAAAAAGAGTAAAAGAACTTTCAAAGAGCTCACTTGATGAAATCACATCGCAGAGAAGCAAATCGAAACAGTATACAGTAGTCTAATGCAGTAGGGAAATAAGCAGTCGGCGCCACCTTATTCTTGATTCATAATAGGATGATATTCTTCTTGATTTATAGTAGGATGATATTCTTGTGACCTCTTGACAACATTGAATAATTGCATGCTACAAACCCTCCAGATAGCAGAAGGCAACCTGGATAACGTCTGGTTCAAATTGTATGTTTCATTTCCTAGTCCTGTTTAGAGTCAATAAGTAACATTAATTAATTAATTATGGGTTGCTAGGTGATAAGGGTTATCTGTGATTTCTGCACACTGCCCTTACTTGTCCAAAGCATTTGGTCTTTGAGAATTCATAATGAACATTTTTATATATGGTTAGCTTAATCACTGGTTCGTGTTTATAAAATTTTACATGGTCACCAAGTTAAGATAGATGTAACCTCTGTAAAAGATTGATTTATAAGTTGACTTACATGTTGTGACATTAAGCATACATTTTGCTGTTAATTCTTACCATGACTATGGCTGCTTCATGGCAGTGTCGGCTGTGACATTTGGGAAAGTAAGAGGGGCTGGACTGCTTCCTGCACTCAGGTACTTGTAATGAGGAGTCAAAGAGAAGCTGGAAGGGGACTGACAGGTTGCTCTTTGGTCCACAGTTATTTGGGGGAGGGACTTTTCAAGTTCAGCTCCAATGTTGCATCCAGATGTGTTGTCCCAGATGTTGAGCATAATGGTCTTCGTTGGACTAGCAGACTTTCATGAAACTCCAGCCTGAAAAACAACAAAAAGATAAAAGGGGAAAAGGCATCTGTGGTGCTTTACATATACAGATATGTAGCACCATCTGCTGGATTCCAGCAAAGAGTGAGACCAGGATCCGCATTTCCACCAGCAGTGAGCAGCTGAGCAGCACAGAGTCACAGAGGACTGACTTACTCACGGCTTCAGACTCTAGTCTACGGATGTTGGGATACTTTGATATAAACAGCCCTTCTGCTCCTGGCTTTAGGAAAAAAATCAGAGGAAATTGTTAGCTGTAATTTATAGTCATACATCTACACAGCTGACTATACAGGCACACACATATACACACACACACATGCAAACACATACATACAAACATACATACATATATACATGCATAGATATATAGGTATACACACAAGCTCACATGTATATACATATAGATGCACGTGCACACATAAACACATATACAGACATACACACAAACACATTTGTACATATACATATTTGTGCACATACACAAATATACACACAGAAGTTTATATACACACATACTGACAGACATACATGTTCACACACACATCCGGCACGGCCTTGGTAAAGGTGGAATAACATGGTTCCTGTCCCTGGGTTCAGGGTCAGCAGGCCTGGGCCTCCATGAGTGCCAATGGCTGCTGTGAGCATAAGGTTTGTTTGTATAATAGTGTACAGGTTTTCGTGTCCCTCCTTCAAGGACCATCCTCCCTGTTAATGTTAACGACTCCGTGATAATCAGAGACGGTATGAGTCTGGGAGGTGAAAGTGTGATTAATGTCTCAGCAAAATGGTAAACACTGGGACCTTCAGGATGGCCCTTAAGGCTGTGGAAAAGAACTCAAAAAACATGAGTTCAAAATATATAATTTCTCAGCTATGCAAAATATAAGGATGCAATGTAGCCGGGCGGTGGTAGTGCATGCCTGTAATCCCAGCACTCTGGAAGGCAGAGGCAGGTGGATTTCTGAGTTCGAGGCCAGTCTGGTCTACAGAGTGAGTTCTAGGACAGCCAGGGCTATACAGAGAAATCCTGTTTTGAAAAAACCAAATCCAAAAAATGAAAAAAAAAAAAAAGGATGCAGTATGAATTCTATAAGGGGCTTCACAAATCTAAAGGAACAGAAGCAGCTGTGCTGTGAGCCAACTTGTCAGAAAGACACTAAGGAGATGAAGAGATTTAGGGAGTGAGGATTGAAGGACATCCTGCCCAGCTAAGGTTTTTATTTATGCCTACAAGAGCAGATTCCTGAGTTCAGAGCTGGCCCTGGACAGAGGACGGTTGTTAGGCCCAGGCCTGGTAGAAACTTCAGGGTAGGGGTCCCACCCAGCTAGCTTATTGTCTGTGGTTAATAGAGGGAGGCAGATCTCTGAATTCTTTTGCAATGGTTTTTTTTTTTTTTTTTTTTTTTTTTTTTTTTTTTAAAGGTGCTTGCTGTCTCCTAAGAATCAAAAGGCTGGGGTAAAGGGATGCTGATTCATGGGATAATCAAAAGGGAACTGGGGTATAGACTGAATTGATATGCAAAACAATGACTGGGCTTTTGATCTGCAAGAGATGAGCTATCCAGAATAGCAAAATAAAATATTAGCAAATTTAGAATAGAAAAAAAAAACGCTGTCTGGAGTAGAACAGAAAGCAGTCTGAAAAGCTGTCTTAAGCAGAGAGCTGTCTGGAAATCTCCAGAGAGAGCAAAACACAGAGAGGGCAATCATAAAAGCTGTCTCGAGCAGGATGTAGGCTGTCAGCTCTCTCAGCTTCGACCCATGATTCACCACTCCCAGACACCCCTTCTCTTAGAACCCCTCTCCAAGCCAAGGCTAGTCCTTGTCATGTGTACATACACACATATCCAATACACTTGTACCTATTCATGCACACCTACCTACATATATTCATATGTACACACACCCCTCAGATATGCACACAACTCACCGTGACTTAATTTCATCATCGAACACAAGTATACACGGACTGCATTCAGTTACTTGGTACTTCTGCGAAAGCAGAGGCTAACACTGGAAAAACAAATCCTGTGACTATGTAGTTCATAAAAGATATTAGGAAGTCTGTGATTAGGGCCTGGATGTAGTCATGTGGTAGAGCACTTATCTTCCATGTGCAAAGTCCTGGGTTTGATCCTCTGTACTGAAAAAAAAAAAAAAAAGAATCAGTCATTAGAGAAGTCATTTTATTGTTTTTCTTCATCAAAAAATGTTTTCTTTAAGCAGAACTATAGCCAATTTGTATGAGAAAAGTACATATTTAGGTGAACCCGTTCATTAGTTCAGCAAGTATTAAGATGTTAACAGGTACCGGGGACAATGACAGGAGCATTGGGGCAATTCCAAAGCCATCAGAAGTCCTGCAGCTTCTCTACATTGAGGTTAATGCTCTGTGATAAAAACTTGGAAGCCACATTAATGTGCTCAGGAAAACACGGATGCAGCCTGTGAAGGGCACATTTCACAGAGTGCTAGTCACTGGACAAGAGCCACTACACACATGGAGCACAGCAGTCATTGGCTTTATGACAGTCTCCCACTGGCACGCATTTCATCTTCCATCCCGTGACAGGCTGCACTGCCTCATGGCACGGGGCACACACCAGCTGATGTGTAATTCTGTGCACACTTGGACTCAGACAATCTTAGTGTGTCTTCCTAATTCTGCTGTGGATAGATTCTCAGTTTACTTAGGAGCAACTATATGGAGAACTATATAAAAGAAGTTCTCAATAATTGAAGAGATGTACATTTCTGTGCGGTGGGACAACCTGATAAGCTCTTAAATTTTCCTCCACATCCAACGTAATTTCAGTGAAAGTCCTTGGGACACCCCCATCTAAAGACAATGTCTCAGTCAGTGTTCCATTACCGTGAAGAGACGCCATGACCAAGGAAACTCTTATAAAAGGACTCATTTAATTGGGGGCTGTCTTACAGGTTCAGGGGGCCAGTCCCTTATCGTCATGGCGGGAGCATGGTGGCACACATGCTACTAGAGCAGTAGCTGAGAGCTACATCTTGATCACAGGCTGAGAGGAAGAAAGAGGAAAACTCTGGGCTGGGTGTGGGCTTTTGAAAATTTCAAAGACCACTCCCAATGACACATTTCCTCCAGAAGGCCACACCTGGTCCCCCAATCCTATCAAAGAGTCCACTTCTTATTAACTAAGCATTCAGATACCTGAGCGGGAGCCGACGGAGGTCGCCCTTATTCACACCACCACAGATGAGTGAGGCGCTGGCCAAGACATCCCGGGGGGTTAGGAAGAAGCTCCTAAGCCTGATGACCTGAGTCCCATCCCTGGGACCTTGTGGGAGGAAAGAACCGACTTCTCAAAGTGTTTTGACCTCTGTCGATACATATTTACACACATCTGTACATACAAGGGTGTGGTGGCCACACCTTTAATCCCAGGTAGATCTCTGTGAGCTGAAGACCAGCCTAGTCTACACAACAAGTTCTAGGACAGCTGAAGATCATAATCGAGAGATCTTGGCTCCACAAACAGTCAAACAAACGTTTTGTTTTAAATAATTTCCACACTGGCACGTCAGCACACGGAGGAAGGGTGCGTGCTGTGCAGATTTTAAAACTCGAGTGTGGTCTCTAGATCCCACAATGAAGAGAGACCTGACTCCTGTTCTCTACCCTCCACATGCATACCACATCATACATGCAGTTTGTTACTCCCAGACACGCGTTACACACATGCACACATCTTACAATCAGGTGTATGTCAAGAATAACACATAATCTATTCCGAGGACGTTAATGGAAGGGCCACAGATTTGGTCACAAAGTCTCTTCCCAGGGCACGAAACAACACACAAAGCAACGGTAAAACAATGCCCGTGACCTGACAGGGCACACGTAAATGACAGCTCTCTGACAAAGCTGGCTAGTTGTGCCAACTGTCACTACAGACATCAAAAGGAAAAAAAAAATAAAGCAGTGAGAAATGGTCAGTAAGACAGGAAGGAGTGTATTTCTTCCCTTCCTGGCTGGCTTCCCAAACATGTTACCAACAGACAGGTCTGGGCCAGCGGTGTCCAGGTTTTTGGTCTCTTATTCAAAGGGCTGACATCAAGGCACAGAGTTTCAGCAAGGTGACTTCAAAGCGAGGTGACAGTTCAGGTTAGATACACTGTCAAGACTGACATCAGGCCCCGTGAATGAGGGTACCTCGGGGCCTGATTATTGTTTTTGGCTATTTTATGGGGTTCAAGAGAAAGTCAGTGTCTAGGGGCAGAGTTGGGGTGTTTGACTGACAGGCTTGGATGATGTAAGCTTGCCTTACTCACGGGGTCATGGCCATTCTTACTCCTCTTTCTTCTACTCCCTGCTGTAATGATGAGACTTGCTGCGTCCACCAGGCATCTCAGTGATGGACATCCTCCACAGGCCCCAGAGTAACACGACTAATCAAATGCTGGATGGAATTTCTTACTATTACCCCAAATAAGCCTTCCGTCTTCTTCTTCTTCTTCTTCTTCTTTATTTTTCCTTCCGTCTTCTTAAGCTGATTATCTCAGGTACTTTGTAACTGTTATTGAAAACTGGGTTTTACTGTTATTGAAAGCTTTGACCGAGGTCATCATGGTGTTTACTTAAAGGGAGAGAATTAAATTAGTGACTGGTGACACAAGGCACTTTCTGATTCTAGAACAGAAAAAATGGACATATTTTGAAGGTAAAGCTGGCAAATTCAGTAATGGGTTGTGTCTGCGGGGAAAACATATTTTAAGGTAATGACTCTCACTCGTAGACAAGCTCCCTCGTTCAGCCTGCAGCCGGTTAACCAGGCCCCTCCAGGTCTTGTGACCCAGCTCCTTCTCCCCGAGGCCTGCTGTACTGAGGCTGCAGGCAGCAGCACCCTTGGTGGTGCATAGGACCTGTTTCTTCATGAACTGTCCTTAGCAATGTTAGAGTTTTCCAAGGGACGGTTGTGACTCTGATAGCATGCTGTCCTGAGTATGGAGTCTAGACATGTGCAGGGTGTTTTTATGAAGCCTGGGCATAATCAGGGCTCATGCTGGCTAGGTTATCATGTCCACCCTTACCAAGATGCAAAATGGAGCTGATACCCTGTACTGTGCCAGGCTCGAGTCCCTGGCTGCCACATCTCAAAGAATTCCATCTCAAAAAACAAAACAAAACAAAACAAAACAAAAAACCCAAAAACCAAAAACCAAAAACCAAAAAACAAAACAAACAAAAAAAAAAAAGCGCAGACTTCACAAGGTGAATGAAGATGTATTTGAAGACATGGCGTCTGGGAAACAGGCCTCTCCCTTGGCTGTGAGGTCAACTCTGGAGGTTCCCTGAGCACTGTCTCCTTAATCATGCTCACTAACAAAGCAAACACATTATCCAGAAGAAATAAGTGCAGTTCAAACAAGTTAATTAAGGATTAAAAGCCATAGCACTGGCCAGGCAGAGCTGTGTGCATCTGTAATTCCATCACTTGGAGGTTGAGACAGGATCACTGAGTTCAATCCGTAGTGAGTTTCTATCTTAAATGACAGTAAGAAGAAATAATATTGTGGGTGAATAGGATCAAAATAAATTGTATAGAATTCTAAAAAAAATTAATAAAAGGAAGAAATGATAAAACTAAACTCAGCAAGGTAACAACAGATTAGCTAACTGAGAATTTACTATGGTGTTATTTATCATCAAAGGCAACTTTCTGATGGGGCTGAAACTCGGTAGTAGAGGATTAGCTAACGTGAGAAGTCTCGGGTATGCCCCCTGCTCTGAAAACTGTTCAAAACCCAGTGTTCTTTTCCCTAAACCATTTATCTGTAGAAACCATGTGAGCATGCACATACATTCACAATTTATAACACGGATATAAATGAGACTAAATACTAACTATATACATAGTATAGTGTCTGGTAAGTTGTTGTTTGATTTTCTGGTCTTTCCTTGTAAAGCTGGTAAAATGAACAAAACATTTTGTTAATTTTTGTCTCTAGATCCCAGCAGGGGACTGGCAGAAAGCAGCTGAGGAGTAGACCAGGTACAAATGGCCAAGACACTGTACAGCCGAGACCGGAGCAGGTCAGGCTTTGGCACGGGGCTCTCCATTGAACCAAAGACTCATGTAAATAACTTACAGGACCTGCAAGAGTCTGACAGAAGAAAGATCTGCACAGACAGTAAGATGTTATATAGCGATGCTGGGCCACACTGTCAGTTACAGATAACTGTCACTAGTCTTTAAATATAACATTTGCATATACACCACCTACCCAAATAGACCCATGTAGGGTTTAGCACAGATAAAATAAGGGAAAAAAAAAGTCAACTGCTTTTTCTAAAGAAGAAAAGAACCAAATCGCCTCCCAGCATTTCAGATATAAAGTTCCAGGCTGGGTTGTATTCGAAGGCCTCTTTCAGCTCTGTTATGCTGTGAAACCTGACCCTTCAAGAATCTGAAAGAGAAAACCCCTGAGATGTGTCTGCACTTATGACAGGAGAAAAGAAAATTCGGTTAACAAGACCAAAGAGACGGTGGTTGACAAGGGCCCAGGAGCAAGCCCCTGCAGTGACAGCTCTGGGGGTGTGCAGAGCCAGGAGGAGGCGCCTGCTGAAGGCTCCCATCCCAGGGGATGGCAAAGGAGGCTCAGCGGAGGAGCCTGACACCCCCTCCCTCCTGTTAAACCAAACGACTAAGGTACTAACTTAAGAAGACAATCGCCAAGCCGGACACCCCTCCCTCCTGCTAAGTCATGCTAACCCTCGTGCGGCTTCTGAGAAACAGAAGAACAGCCCATTCTGTGTTCTTATCTCAGCTAAAGACGAGGAGCTTCACAGGTTGTTTTGTTTTGTTTTTATTTTTTTTTTGGATTTGGTTTTTTAGAGACAAGGTTTCTCTGTTTAGCCCTGGCTGTCCTGGAACTCACTCTGTAGACCAGGCTGGCCTCAAACTCAGAAATCCACCTGCCTCTGCCCCCCAGAGTGCTGGGATTACAGGTGTGTGCCACCACTGCCCGGTTTCACAGGTTGTTTATTGTGTCCTGTACACAACCTGCACACAGGACATCTATTGCATCCCAATCTGTGATAGGAGAGATTGTGGGGAGGAGGGAGGAGGTTGGGGGAATTTCTGGTGTATATTTTCTTTACCCAGGACCACTGGTCTTTAAGCTGCCACCTCTGCTGAACTAGAAGGTTGTAGGGCTAACAGTGTGAGGTGTCCTAGAGCTGCCTTTAGCCACACCTTTTGGGGGGAACAGGGTACACATTATAACGGTTGGCACACAGAGCTACCCACTGATTCCCTGCGTCATCTCCTTCTTGTCCCTGACTCTTGCTGTGGATAATTAAGATGCCTGTGTGGATAATTACTGCCTTTAGCCCCTGCCACCAGAAGTCCTGTAGGGGCTGCATCTAGAGAGTCCACAGGGCAATGAATGTAGAGAAGCAGCTGCAGGAGCCCTACTGCGGTGCTGGCTGGGTGCCGGACCTGCTGCAACCGGGCTTGGGTTGAAACTGGCAAAGATTCACAGCAACCAGAACCAACTTAAGAAGTGAATTAACTTTTCAAATACCAGTGCATACTGTTCTCCCTGGCTTGCTTTCCCAGCAGCGTGTGGGACACACACGACACAGCAAATGGCACTGGGGAAGCAGTCGGGGTATCGTGTTTGTCAGCTCGCCTTTTGGGTGGGCCGTGGGTAGGAGTGTTGCACTGTGCACTCCCATCCAAGCACCCCGTTGTGGGTGCGGTTCCATGCTTATGTTGAAGCTGACTGACTTGATCAGAACTTCAGTGGTGTAGAGTTGCAAACCCAGAGACAAATTATCCCGGGCTCTCTTTAGTCTCCTTCATAGACACTCACTGCCCATTTTACCAGGTAATACTTTTTGGACTGTATTAACTTAGCAGACCACTAGCATTGACCAACCCCAAAGCTAAGAATGTCATCGGATAGTATCTGAAACCTACAGACAGCACGACCTCCCAACTGTGCTATTGGTGAGAAGAAGCAAAGGAAACCTACTCCAAGTATTACCATTTCGTTTTCAGACTCTATTTAATCATAGGGAGAAACTAACTCTAAGGTCCCAGACCCTAGGGGAGCCATGAGCTTCCCTGCAACTGAACAGCTGTCCAGACATCTTAGCGACCAGTGCTCCATCTTGCTGGCAGGGTTAAACAAGTTCATATGCCGCTGACCGGCGCCTTTGTCCCCTTATCACTCTGAGCTCTGGACCTAATGTCTAGGAGAATGAATCAAGGACCCTGAAGCCAGGTGACCTGGAGAGGCTCAGTTTCCAACAGGTATTCCCTTGTTTAACCCACACTGTCAACATACAATTGGATAACACTGCAGTTCCCACCAGCTCCCGCTTTGATTTGTGTTACCATCCTACAATAATGTTGCATAATCTCCCTCCCTGGGTGCGGTTCAGATCTCAAACTGGCTGCTGCCCTGAGCACTCAGAGAATAAAGCCTTACTTTTTGAGTTTCCGTCTCTAAAGTGAGTTTTCTCGGCTTCCACCCCAAACCCAACACTATACACTCCTTGGTGATGTTTTCATCGATGCATTGAAAAATGCCTTGATTTGTGGTTTCCTTCCATTCCTCCTTAATTTTGTGGTCCTCTGGAGCACCCGAACTCCCAGATTTACACGTTTTGGAAGTCCTGGGAGTGTATCTATCCGTGCAAAGAGAGCAGCGCCTCACGGTTAAAGGCAAGCAAACTCTACTGGCTGAAAAAAAAAGGACACGAAAATTCTCAAAGGAAGTTCCGCCTTCCAGCCTTGAGCGCTTCCTGTTTGGTAACTAAGGGCGCCTGGCTGTTGCTAGGGCCGCGGAAAACAGTTGGATAGGCTCCGCCGACTCCGGCTGCGAGCTCCAGGGGACGGTTTGGGGGCTTGGCTGTGCTCTCTTCGGGTCCGTACGCCATGAGTAGTGAGTTCCTGTCAGAGCTGCACTGGGAAGATGGGTTCGCCATCCCCGTGGCCAATCAGGAGAACAAGCTCCTGGAGGATCAGGTGAGGAGGAACGGGTGGGATTTAGGGGACAGACAGACTGGAGGGGAGCAGCGGAGGAACGGTAAAAGGGCTGGTTGAACGCCGCCAGGACAGCCAATGAGGACCAATGGGGGTACGGATGGCCAGGTAAAGACTAGGTAAGGAGTGTGAGTAGAGGGTGCAGGACCAGGGGGGTATCCGGTGGGGATGGGGGCGGGCCAGGGAAGACCAAGTCCCGAGTACAGGTGCCGCGCTGCCCAGCTCATTTGCGCCCGTGCTCCCTGACTCCATCACTTAGATCTGATACCTCTCCTCCCCACTCTCTCTGCTGCTCCTATCCGTTACTACACGTTTGACAGTTTTTATCGAAGCAACAATTTCTATTCAGGGTCGTAAAACCCGAATCTCACTCTTCTGGCTCGTTCAGGTGTCAGCTAGCGGGCCTCTGCCATCCAATCAAGGATCACAAACGCAGTCTTGTTGGTGTGTGCCTAGTAACCGCCAATTACGCATGTGCACACACCAGACGCATTCTCACGAGCATTTGTGTTTCTGTGATGTTTAAAGTGGCTTGAGTTGAAACATTTCAGTGAAGTATGAGGTATAGAGTTTTTAGAGTTTCAGAGTGAGGTTCAAGGTGTCACAAGACGGTGAGATATTTCACATTGTTCGGACAAACCTGCACCAACTAAAATACATACAGTTTAAGACCCTTTTTTTTTTTTTTTTTAAACCTGCAACCAGCTCCTCAAAGTTTATGCATCTTTAGCAGTCAGCTCAAAGTTCCACGAATTGGTATTAGGGTGTGGGGAAGAGGGCCCAAGACCCGAGGATATGTGCACATTGACAGAGTAGAAGAGAATATTTTCTGCCCTCTGAATAGTCAGCATGAAAACCCCGGGGGCCAGTCTGCCGAGAAGACTGGAACGTTCGGAGTGCTCTGCTCTGCTCTCCACTCTGGTTAAGATTGGCCATTTCCCCTTAAGGACCTTCAGCATTAGCAGAAGTAGAAGATAAGGTTTAGAGCCAGCCCACCAACCTGATGTGTGTCTTGTCAAACTAGAGATGAGATGGGCGGGAGACATTGTATAATTAATATATTATGTGATTGTAGAAGAGGTATTTGGGAGAGCGGTCCTGCTGGCTCTACAGTTAGGATTTGGACTTCTTTCTTTTGGGTGTGTGTGTGTGTGTCTGGGATGTGTGGTGATGAGTGTGACTGAATAGTGTGCCTGTGTGCACAGGTGTGCAGAGGCCAGCCATCAAGCTTAAGGGTCATTCCCCAGGCTTCCTTCCTTCCTTTCTTTCTTTCTTTCTTTTTTAAGATTTATTTATTTATTATATGTAAATACACTGTAGCCGTCTTCAGACACATCAGAAGAGGGCATCAGATCCCATTACAGATGGTTGTGAGTCACCGTGTGGTTGCTGGGATTTGAACTCAGGACCTCTGGAAAAGCAGTCAGTGCTCTTAACCACTGAGCCATCTCTCCTGCCCCCCCCCAGGCTACTTCTACCTTACTTTTTTGAGGCAGGGTCTCCTATTGGGATCTGGGGCTAGGATTAGGCTAAGATGGCAGACTAGTGAGTCTAAGAAATCCTCCCGTCTCTGTTTCTTTAATGCTGGGGTTACAAGAGCGTGTCACATGGCTGGCTTTTTATGTGTATGCTTGCAGAGCAAAGTCCTCCTCCCTCCTTCCCTCCCTCCTCTCCCTCCCTCCCTTCCTCTGTCTCTCCCTCCTCCTTTCCTTCCTTCCTTTCTTCCTTCCTTTTGTCTTTTCCCCTTCTTCCTCCTCCCCTCACTTCTTCCTTTTGCCAACACAAGCTGGAATCATCTGAGAGGCGGGAACTCCAACTGAAAACATATCTCCATCAGCTTGGTCTGTCCTCAGTCAAGCCTTTGGGGCATTTTCTTGACTAACGGTTCATGCGGGAGGGCCACACCTACTGTGGGTGGTGCCATCCATAGATAGGCGGCCCTGGGTTGTATAAGAAAGCAGGCTAAGCAAGCCATGAAGAGCAAGCCAGTAAAGAGCATCCCTCCATGGCCTACGCTTCAGTTCCTACCTCCAAGTTACTCTCCCTGCTTGAGTTCCTGTTCCAGTCTCATCAGCGATGAACTGTTATCTGGAAGTGCAGGGTGACACGAACCATTACTTTGGGCCATGTTGTTTGTCTTAGTGATAGAAACCTATGAAAATAAGACAGTCCACAGATGAGCAGTGTAACAGGATTTCCCTTTTGCCCTACAGGGAGGTTAACCCCGCTGTATGAGAAGTCCATGCTACATGAATTATAGGACTAATTTCCCCCAAATAATCTCTAGATGGCAACATTATTTACATTTAAAAGATCAAGAGAGTTTTAAGAAGCTCCTGTGGAAATTTAAAAAAATCAAGATGGCATGTACTGGATATTTGTGTCCTTCCAAAACTTTAATTTATTTTCAGTGTGATGGTGTTTGGGAGATAGGATCTCTGGAGGGATGTTTATGCTAGTTGCTTTTCTGTTGCTATAATAAAACACCATGATCAAGGAAACTTATTAAAGAAGGCATTTAATTAGGCTTAGAGGGTTAGCAGTTTTGACATGGTCAATGCCAGCAGGAAGAGCTGAAATCTCAATCTCAAAGTGTAACCAGGAGCAGAGAGCATACTAGAAATGGTATGAGTCTTTAAAAGCCTCAAGCCCACCCCAGTGACACACCTTCTCCAAAGCCACACTTCCCAATCCTTCCTAAACAGTTCTACTAACTAGGGACCATTCAAACATGACTCCCTGGGGGCCATTCTCATTCAAACCACCCCAAAAGTAGAACTATCATAAGTTAATCCATGCCCTTCTAAAAAGAGAAAAGAGAGAGAGAGAATCTCTCTGTCACATTTAGATACAGCAAGAAGACATTTGTTTGCAAAGTAATAAGAAGGGGCTCACTAAGAATCTTGCAATTCTTAGCCTGTGCCATTGTGACTGATATATTTCTGTCATTTAAGGCATCAAGTCTCTGGTATTTGTGTTACAGTATCTTAAACTGACTATGATACAAAGTAAACGAAGAGTTAGCTTGCTTCTTAATCATGACATTTGTTACTTACAGTTATCAAAGCTCCTCAAGGAGAAGTCAAACTTGCAAGATCAACTTCGTGACTATGAAGACCGCATTAATTCCATGACTTCGCACCTTAAAAATGTCAATCAAGAATTTTCCTTCACACAGGTACAGGAATACTATTGTGTGTCACCACGGGGCCTTACATGCCACACTTGCTCCTAGGATTTTACCTTAGAGATATCACAGGAAACCCCATGCTAATCAAATGACTATGAACATTGTTTTGAACCTGAAGGAGACAGAATGTTTTGAGAAACTTAAGTACTGTTATCAGTTGTCAGCAAAGGCTCATTGAAAAGAAATCACCCTCAGGCTCTCGCAGAGGGTTAACCTGCAGTCCAGCGCCCGGAAGGTGCCTTGGGGCAATGCACATGGACTGAGGGCAGACAAAGCTGACGTGTGGCTGTCCGAGCGTCTGTCTCCAGTTCAGTTGTCCAGCATGGACCCCTGGGCTCACTCTGGGTACAAGTCTGTCTTCACTCCCCTGCAACCCCTGCAGTGTCATGGCATTTCAGTGTAGGTCAAGATTAGAATTTTTTTTTTTTTTTTTTTTGAGACAGGGTTTCTCTGTGTAGTCCTGGCTGTCCTGGAACTCACTCTGTAGACCAGGCTGGACTCGAACTCAGAAATCCGCCTGCCTCTGCCTCCCAAGTGCTGGGATTACAGGCGTGCGCCACCACGCCCGGCTAGAATTTTATTTTTTATGACCCCATCTTGCTATAGAGCCTGTCTCAAACATATCACCTTTGCACATTAGATTCCCAGGTGCTGTAATCCCAGGTGGGATTACAAATGTGTGCCGTCACACCTGGTTCTAGGAATTGAAATCTTAATGCTAATAGTGATGTTCTTATGTTTAGAAGACTTTTCAGATAACAGGGGCAGCAGGCAAAATCCATTTCCGACGTACTAACACCGGGGCTAAGAGAGTTTGGCTCAGCTGTTAAGAATGCTTGCTGAGCTCCCAGGGGGTCTGAGTTCAGTTCCCAGCACCCATGTTGAAAGGTTTACAACCACTTGTAACTCCAGTTCTTCAGGGATTGGCCTCTTTTGGCCTCCATGAGCCATGCGCTCTTGTTCATAGACACATAAATAAAATACAAAAAAAATCATATAAAGCAATATTAGTACTTCACTTCAGTTAAAATGGGGTGACTATGTAGATGCCATGGGAGCCCAGACCCCAGCGCACGTCAGCACTAGAAACATTACAATTTCCACCTCAAAAATTAATAAGTATATCCCTTTGAGAAATAGTTACATTAAAATGGACAAAGCATGTTTTATAAATACTTTATATCCAACAAAGGTAATTACTAACCTTATTGGGTTTTATTATAAATCCTAATAAAAGTTTTGCATTTAATTACTTTTCTAAACAACACTTAGGATTCCTCCAGATTTGATGAGTAATTGATAAATTATGTCTTTTCTACTCCTAACTACACTACTGACTTAAGATGGAAGGAACAGGGGGTCTCTGTGAGAACACCTTGTTACCATGAAACCTTGATTATAGAGACCAAAGTCAGTAGCCTTCATCCAGGGCTAGCCGCTTTGATACTGTAAAATAAACACCGAGAGCTCACCCTTGAAGGGCTCTCTAGCCAGAAAATGGTCTTTTAATTAACAGAGCCAACTACAAAGACACCACTCTGTATCAATGCATTCTAAGAGATGTCACCCCTGGGCATGCAAGTAGTTATCTCAAACTTGTCTCTGTTAAGTAGAACTAGTGATTAATTCAATATAAACCCCATTTACTCTATTTATAACCAACATTTCTCACTTTTTGGTAAGGATGAGTTATAGCTTCTAGTTCTTACCTTACCAGCTTCGTTTCTTTAGTTTCTGTCATGTAATCCCTGAACTCCTGACAGTAGTCCTCTGGGAGGTACATGGCTAACCTCCTCACGGCTGAGCGGTGAGAGACTGGGAGGAGCCCCAGGCCACAGTGGGCCAGATCCCACCCTGGTGGAGTTGTCGGGGTTTAATCTGAGCAGTAGGGTGGGGCTGTTTCGGGCAGCGATGTATTATATTTTATACGATAGAAACGTAATGTGATTCCATGTTGTGTAATTATTCTTCAGTCTCTTTACAAAGCAAGGGAGAATGAGATCGAGAGCGAAGAGCATTTTAAGGCCATTGCTGAAAGAGAGCTGGGACGAGTCAAGGACGAGATCCAGCTGCTGGAGAAGGAGATGACCCTCATCCGGGAGCGCAAGAGCGATAAGGAAGTGGGTGTGGCTTGCTGCGGTCCTGCCTCTGTACTCGCCAGGGAGAACCTACCTTTCCCCTGAGATTTACTTACATGTCCAGCCCCCCCACCATCCCCCCCTCAATGAAAAGACAGCGTTGTGGTTTGAAAGAAATGATCAAACATTGCATTTCTGCTATTAATAAGACTTACAGGCACAGGCCACACTGTTAGCAGATAATTAACTTTCGGTTTTAAATTTCACCTCAGATTTTTACCTTTTATACTCATCTGTCTTGGTTAGTTTCTCTGCTGCTGTGATAAAACACTGACCACAGGCAGCTTGGGAAGAGAGCTTATTTGGTATATGTGTACTGATCTCCCTTGATCATTAAGAAGTCAGGGCAGTAACCCAAGCAAGACCCGAGGCAGGGGCTGTGGAGGAGGGCTCCGTTCGTTCCTACTGGCTTGCCTGCGGGCTCACATCAGCTACTTTTCTCATACCTCCCAGGAACACACCTCACAGTGTGCTGCCCCGCCCCCATACCAGTCACTAATGGATGAAATGCATATTCATTCGCATGCATATTTTAATTTTATAAAGTAGTGTTTGTAGATCCAATATAAATGGCATTTACCGATTTAATGTATGTTTTCTTTTGTGGTTATAGATTTATTCAGTGACAACAGTTACAGAAATAATTTATACCCTGTATTGTATTTACTTCAATTGGCAATGCTTCCAAATCTTTATATAAGAGATTCTTTAGGGTAGCAGACATGCCTGAAAATGGGCTGGCTTTGTCGTGTGTTTAAGCATGCACGGCAAGCCAGCTATTTTAACTGACCCACACACTCTCACATGTTTGGGGTGGCTCTGGCTTGGGATCTAATGGGTCCTCTGTGAGAACCTAAAGCTTTTTCACAAGAACCTTGACTTAGCCAACTGTTTCTGACCTTGTCTGATCACCTCTGTTTTATAACTGAAGAATTAAAATACAAGCGTGGTAGTAATAGAATTGAACATACGATTCCACACACATGTGGGAGGCAGAGCCCGGCTTTCTCCATGTGCTTGGTAGTATATTACGTGTGTGATGTTTGCATAATAAATAATGTTTTGTTATTGCCTGTTCTTTCCTGTTCCTTGGAAAGTAGAACAATATATTTAAAGCTACTCAAAAGCTGGATGGCTTGAAATGTCAGATGAACTGGGACCAGCAAGCACTGGAGGCCTGGCTAGAAGAATCAGCTCACAAAGACAGTGACTCTCTGACCCTTCAGAAGTACTCTCAGCAGGACGACAACAAAATCAGGGTGAGGCGTTAGGGATCGCTAGAACCGCTTCTTTTCCTAAGTCAACCTTTAAAACATGAGGTTGTAGTTGCTGATTTTAGAGGCAACTGTCCTTGAAGGGTTTGGGCCAGGCTCTCCTCTGAGAACCTTTTGAAATGAAGTGTCATTTCTCAAGAAGAACGAGTGCAGTCAAACCCTCAGCATGTTGCTGCCTCTGAAGCCACTGGGAACCTGAGTTGTGGCTTCCAAGGACGTTTCAAAGCATCTCAGGAGAGAAAGTTCTAGTGGCCCTAAAACTATTAATTAATTTTGGATACCTTGACATTTAATTTGAATATTCCATGTATGTTCTACTGATATGAGATAATATTGCAGTTGATAAATTATTTACACAGTGTAAATTTACAGTGTATAAAATCCACATAGAATCTCATCAGCTACCATCAGACACATCCAGTTCTCTAGCAGATTAAATAAATATCAAATGCGCTATTTTAAATATTTTTAAATGCAGGTTATATTTTTATTTTTCTCCTAATTTGTGTTAAAAGCCATCTTAGAAACAGGAACATTTTCATGAGATTGTATACAAACAGTCCATTAATGCTTTGGAAGCTAGACCACAAGAAAAATATATACTATTTTATACTGTTTAGATAGTGTTTACATAAGATGTAAGGATACAGAATGCTAGATGTGCTGTGTGCCAGCTTTAATTGTGAAATAACATGATAATCATACATGTTTTCCATGCAACCACGTCATAGGCCCTGACTCTGCAGTTAGAAAAGCTGACCATGGAGTGTAATGAGAAGAGGAAGCTTCTAGACAGTGAACTAACAGAGACGCTCAGTGCACAGGTTGGTCGACAGAGATATTTACTTCTTAACTTCCAAGGTGGTGTTTGCAAAAGCATTTGGATTAATGCAAGTGTCATCTTCTCTTTGTTCTGCAGTTAGAATTAGATAAAGCTGCACAAGATTTCCGGAAGATTCACTTAGAACGGCAGGAGCTCATTCAGCAGTGGGAGAGCACCATTGAGCAGATGCAGAAGCGGGATCAGGAGATAGACGACTGTGCCCTGGTGAGCTAGCCCGAGCCCTGGGATCAGGGGATAGACGACTGTGCCCTGGTGAGCTAGCCCGAGCCCTGGGATCAGGGGAGCCCGAGCCCTGGGATCAGGGGATAGACGACTGTGCCCTGGTGAGCTAGCCCGAGCCCTGGGATCAGGGGATAGACGACTGTGCCCTGGTGAGCTAGCCTGAGCCCTGGGATCAGAAGATAGACAACTGTGCATTGGTGAGCTAGCCTGAGCCCTGGGATCAGAAGATAGACAACTGTGCATTGGTGAGCTAGCCCAGACCCTGGGATCAGAAGATAGACAACCATGCCCTGGTGAGCTAGCCCAGACCCTGGGATCAGGAGGCAGACAACCATGCCCAGGTGAGCTAGCCCAAACCCTGGGATCAGAAGATAGACAACCATGCCCAGGCGAGCTAGCCCAGACCCTGGGATCAGGAGGCAGATAACCATGCCCAGGTGAGCTAGCCCGAGCCCTGGGATCAGAAGATAGACAACCGTGCCCTGGTGAGCTAGCCTGAGCCCTGGGATCAGAAGATAGACAACCGTGCCCAGGCGAGCTAGCCCAGACCCTGGGATCAGGAGGCAGATAACCATGCCCAGGTGAGCTAGCCCGAGCCCTGGGATCAGAAGATAGACAACCGTGCCCTGGTGAGCTAGCCCAGACCCTGGGATCAGGAGACAGACAACTGTGCCCTGGTGAGCTAGCCTGAGCCCTGTGGTGCTGAGTGCTACCGTCTCCCGTTTACCAAGTCAATTTAAAATATACATCATAGACCAGGGGTGGGGGTACACACCTTTAATCTCAGCACTTGGGCAGCAGAGGCTGAAAGATCTCTTGAGTTTGAGACCAGCCTGGTCTATTTAGTTCCAGGACAGCCAGGGCTACATAGAGAGATCCTGACTCCAAACCAAACCAAACCAAACCAAACCCGAATCGAACCAAACCAAACCAAACCCGAACCAAACCAAACCAAACCAAACCAAACACAACCAACTAACCACCACCATAACAAAATAAAATATTTATCATGCTGCTGTTTGAAAGTCACTTTTCAGCAAGATTTAATGGTTCTTGCAAATGTTTTTCTAAGCCTAGTCAAGCATTTAGCAATGGGCCTCTATGGAACTGAGATTTCCTTCCAGTATCCCAGCCCATCGCTGTCTGTGGTAACTTGGGTTTCACATTTTGCTCTTAGGAATGACTGTGGTAGAGAATGCAGACAAGGAAAGAGGTCTGGAAGCTCGGGCTGCCAGTGTGGCCCATTTTTGAAGTCATGGCACCAACCATGAGTCACAGCCCAAATGAGGCAGGGACGGTGTGGTACATTCAGGCCACAGGGATTTAGGAGAGAGTTTGGATGAAATCATTAAGTAATGGGATGTTGGTACACACGGTTGGAAGATCAGGAGGGATGATCTTGGAAAGAAGAAATTGAGGGAGAAAGAAAGCGGCAGGGAGAGGGGTTAAGGTCACTCTTCTTCAACTGAAGGAAAAGGCAGAGAGCAGAGCTGCTGGCGGCTTGGACTTCTGAGAAGAGGCTGGGATGCTTGTTGTGTTGACAGAAGGGCCATGCCTCCCTGGAAAGAACAACAGAGACATTCTGGTTTTAGCAGCAAGCAGCCCTTGAAGGTTGGAGCCCGTGCCTTCTTGGAGGATGTATTGAAATGAAATGTTGTTTCTGCAGAATGTCTGCAGTTAAATACCACCCCGAGTTCATTCTCAATTCTAGAGGCCGATATCAGTGTCTACTATTTGACATCCTGTTACTTTCAAACCTCAAGCCCTGTTTTGTAGTGTGACTCGAGCAGACCCAGGACCACGGGTTTCTAGCCAGTGTTTTGCGTAGAGCCCAAGACGATTCAGTTAGACTTCCCTTCCGAGCCTTCTCCCTTTCTCCAGCTTGTATCTTGCTACCAAGCAACACTCGTGTTAAATCCAGGGAACTACTTAGTCGTCAATAGCACTGCTAGGAAACTTGACTGCTGCTGTTAGTGTTATCTGCCTAAGTGGCAGAAAAGCCAGTGTGATGGCGGCTTTCAAGTGAGCTTTTGAAACGTGCAAGCTTAGAAGAGTCTGACAGTCCTTTGGCTGTACCAGCACAATAGTGAGAGAGATTACATTAAGAATGTTAATTGATAAAGAGAACACATAAGAACACTACCTTAAAAATTGGTTATTTGAAAGAATCGCCTTTGGAGAAACGTAAATATGATTTAAGATAAGTTTTCCTTTTAACGCATCGTTTCTGTTGTCCCGAGTCAAGGGTAAGAATCCCGCCTGACCTGCTCCCTGTTGTGTGCTGTCTGAAAACAGGCCCCTCCAAGCCTGCCTGTGCGCTTCTGCTCCAACTGACCCTAGGAACCCTACTTTGCTATCCTATTTTTTCTGCCTCTTCTTTTGGGTCACATTTCCACCTTTTTTGTCCCGATCCCTTCCCATACCACCCTTCCCACTTGATGTTTCAGCCCCAATAAATGCTTAAATGGCTCCATCCACATTTGTTTTTAATTATTTCCTTTATTTTTGAGATTATGATATAATTACATTATTTATTCTTTCCCTTTCCTACTTCCAAACTCTTCCATATACCCCTCTTTGCTCTCTTTCAAATTCATGGCCTCTTTTTCATTAATTGTTGTTATGTGAATATATATATATATATACATATATATATATAATATTGACTATATTCTATGAATGAATTGAATATAATAAAATTAATATATGTTTCTATTACTTACATGTATATAGTTGCTCAAGCTGTATGATGACACTTGTATGCACGTTTTCAGGGCTGGCCATTTGGTCTCACACAACCCGTTAGTGTGCTCTTCTCTGGGGAGGACCACGCCCCTGGCTCTCAGCATTTCTTGGTGGCCTGTAGTTCTTTCTATAGGGCTGGGGCCTCATCGTCTTCTCCTTTTTCACTTTACAATGTCTATTGTTATTATCCTTGTTTAACTCAGGTTTAGGTAATCACGTTGGTGAGACTTTCCCGTTGTAGTTTTCAATGTTATGAGGAGGCATAATCTCACAGCAAATGCCCAGTCTCCCTGGCTTGTGACATTCTCCACCCTCTCGGTCTCAATGTGCCCTTAGTCTTAGGTGTGGGAGTGGACTGGGCCCCACAACATGCCTTTTGATGGGCTGTAGTTTTCAGTAATGGCCTCAGCGGTCACAAAGACGTTTCCATGATGAAGGGTGAAGCCTACACTTATCATGGATTTAAGGACAAGTATTTGGAATGTAGTTAGAGATTAGGCTGGTTTAATGAAGTGTAAGTTCTCCTCCAAGATCCATGGGTAGTTGGCTAGGTTTCTAATACCAGGAATGATTTCCCGCCTACGTTGGCCTTATATCCAATTAGAGAGTAGTTGGTTACTTCCAAGGCGCGCGTGCCACTGCTGCGCCCTTAGGGCTCTTGTGCCGTGCTGCTCACTGATGTGGTTTGTAGGCCTCAGAGGCGGACTGCTGGTTGATTCCTTCCCCTGGGAGCTTGCCTGGCACCTCTTAGTACCATGAGAGTTAGTTCTCAGGGAGGAGGCAGTACTTCCTGTTGCTGGTACAGTCGGTGGCTCCTGCCGGGTAGGGGTTATGATCTTCCTTTTCTCCTTTTACATAAGGTACAGAACTCTGAGGATTATTTTTATTATTATAATTTCAAGACCATCAAACAGCCAAAGTGAGGACATTTTCATTGAAACCAATAACAAGCGATGTATTTCTGTTTTGTCTTGTTTCATTGAAGACAGGGTCTTGTTTCATTGAAGACAGGGTCTTGTTGTGTAGTCTAGGCTGGCCTTGAACCATGAGTTCAAGGCTGTTTCAAACTTTATCTACCCCTCTCAGTCTCCTGAGCACCGTGTGCACCATATCTGGCTAAATGTTATTTTTAAAAGATGGAAAATTGGGGGAGTCTAGACAGTATTTAGAAAATTTCACTGAGGCCTAAGATTCTGTATGTAAACTCTTCAGTACTATTTCTGTTTTTGTTTCTTCTGGGGGAGCTTGTCCTTTCTGTGTAAAGGCCTAACCAGGCCCTTGCTCTTCAGCTCTTCCAGACAGATGGAAGAAAATATAACAGCATTCACTGATGTGAGTTAGTAGATACTCAGGGGTAGCAGACTGACAGCCCCATCCTATCTTAGCTATATTAGCCCAGGCAGATCTTTGTGTGGTTAAGGTGGGCCCATCCTCCATAGAGACTTCCAGGCTACCCAGCGCCACAGTGAGACCCTGTCTCCAAACAGCAGCAACAAAACACTCCCCACAACAGCAAACATTTTTTTAAAAGACTTTTTTAAAATAAAACGTAAGTATTGAGTATTAAAAAAAAAAAAGAAAACTTAACTCCCTTTTGTTTGAGTTGGAACTTACTAAATACTTGAGTATACACCATTGTCTCGATCTTCAGGCATTGTCCCGGATAAAGCAGGAAGCCAGAGAAAAAGAAGGCGTGGTGAAAGAGAAGATCAAGTTTCTGGAAAATGAGGTTGGGAACAACATAGAATACGAGAGACGGATTTCTGTTGCTGAGCGGAAGGTGTCCAAGTGCAGGATGGACTACCAGCGTCACGAGAGCAACAGGAGTCAGCTGAAGGATGAGGTGTGCCCCCCGCACTGGCCCGCCGACATGCGAGCGCGCACATGTGTGTGCGTGTGCGTGTGCGTGTGCGTGTGTGTGTGTGTGTGTGTGTGTGTGTGTGATGACTGACACTGCCTTTGTGTGGCAAATGCGACTCACAGCATCAGCTCTGACTTGCTCTGGTGACACTGGGTAGTGTTTCCTGAGACTCAGTGGTGCTGTCTATTTATTGCCTATTGATGCTTCAGAGAAATACCTTTGCTCGTTTATAACCGTTACGCTTTCACACCAGTGGGCGGGCGGCATGGTGCTCGTTTTTTTTTGGATGTGAACACTTTACCGGCCATGTGGTTTGGAAGTGTTCTGCAGTCTGCCTTATGCATCATGTCGGTGCCCTAAGCTGTGCAGAGGAGAGCGAGCCCTGCTTTTTTGTTTTGCTTGTGTGGCCTGTACGTTCGTCCCAGCTCCTCTGTCTTCTTCCGAACAGTTATAAAGTAGTAGACCTCACCTTGAGGCTTTAGTCCATGCTGAGCTGATTCTGTATGTACTAGAAGAGAAAGAGCACACTGTTATTTATATTTTTCATTTATGTTAAGTAATGCATGTCCATTGCAATGTGGGTCTCCGGCTTTCCCAGAGCCAGTCCTGGAAGGCACGGCCTTTCACTGTTGGGGTTTCTAGGAAGTCAGCTGATGTGTACAGGCACATGGATTTGATTCTGCCCTCTGCTCTGTGTGGTTGTCCAGGCGTCTGTCTGGGGACGAGTTCTGATTGCTGTAGCTGGGAAGTGGTAGTGTAACTACCCAAGCTTCATTTGTCTTGTTCAAGATTGCTCTAGGTTGTTTACACACTTATTTTATGGTCCCTTATGCATTTTAGGGTTGTTTTATCTTTTCCTGTGCTGGAAGAATTCTTATTCACCACTGGTGAGAAGGTGACCCGATCACCGTGGCAGTCAGCATGGAGTTCCTTAAAACACTAGTTACTGAACTAGTTACACATGGGCTAGTCGTGGCTTTCCTGGGTATAGCTTAGATTTTCTGTTTGAAGCAATTTAGGTTTAACAGTCAAATGTGTGGAGAAAGGTGTGAAATGTCACTATAGGGTGCGTATGAAGTGTGTGCCCCTGTAGGACAGGTGTGAGGTGTGTCATGGAGGACAGGTGTGAGGTGTGTGTCATGGAGGACAGGTGTGAGGTGTGTGTCATGGAGAACAGGTGTGAGTTGTGTGTCATAAAGGACAGGTGTGAGGTGTGTCATGGAGGACAGGTGTGAGGTGTGTGTCATGGAGGACAGGTGTGAGTTGTGTGTCATGGAGGACAGGTGTGAAGTGTGTCATGGAGGACAGGTGTGAGTTGTGTGTCATGGAGGACAGATGTGAGGTGTGTGTCATGGAGGACAGGTGTGAGTTGTGTGTCATAGAGGACAGGTGTGAAGTGTGTCATGGAGGACAGGTGTGAGGTGTGTGTCACTGTACACTAGATGTGAGGTGTGTGTCATGGAGGACAGGTGTGAGTTGTGTGTCATGGAGGACAGGTGTGAGGTGTGTGTCATGGAGGACAGGTGTGAGGTGTGTGTCATGGAGGACAGGTGTGAGGTGTGTGTCATGGAGGATGGGTGTGAGGTGTGTGCCATGGAGGATGGGTGTGAGGTGTGTGTCACTGTACACTAGATGTGAGGTATGTGACATGGAGGAGAGGTGCAGGGAGGTGTGTGGGTTGAGGTTTTCCATATCCAGCTGCATTTGTCAGGCTCCTGACAGTTCTCTATTCACATCAGGTCGTCTACAGCAGTGGTTGGTTCTCAACCTGTGGGTTGTGATCCCCTTGGAAGCACCGAATGACCCTTTCACAGGGTCACATATCGGATATCCTGTATACCAGATATTTACATTATGATTCATAACAGTAGCAAAAGCACAGCTATGAAGTAGCAATGGAAATCATTTATGGTTGGGGGGTTCTCCACAACATGAGCAACTGAATTAACTGTTAGGGTTAGGGTTAGGGTTAGGGTTAGGGTTAGGGTTAGGGTTAGGGTTAGGGTTAGGGTATTAAAGAGTCAAAGCTTTAGGAAGGCTGAGAGCCACTGACCCTGAGCCCTGTCCCCCTGAGCAGGAGCAGGTACAGCGACTGCATGTTTATACATGCACTTTCAACTTTCCATATTTATCATTTTTCATGTTATGAAAGAAAAAGTTTTTTTATATTTTTATTTTTTAATTGGATATATTCTTTATTTGGATTTCATTTCCCTTTTTCTGGTTCCCCATCCCCCAAAGGTCCCCCACGCCCTTTTCCCTCCCCATGTTCCCTCATCCACCCCTTCCCTGTTCTTGTATTCCCCTACACCGATGCTTTGATCCTTTCCAGCACCAGTGTCCACTCCTTCCTTCTTGTCAGACATCATTTGGTCTGTGGATTGTGTCTTTGGTGTCCCAGGATTCTAGGCTAATATCCACTTATCAGTGACTGCATACCATGGGTATTCTTTTGAGACTGTGTTACCTCACTTAGTATGATGTTCTCCAGCTCCATCCATTTCTCTAAGAATTTCATGAATTCATTGTTTCTAATGGCTGAGTAGTACTCCATTGTATAAATATACCACATTTTTTGTATCCATCCCTCCGTTGAGGGACATCTGGGATCTTTCCAGCTTCTGGCTATTATAAATAAGGCTGCTATGAACATAGTGGAGCATGTATCCTTATTGCATGCAGGGGAATCCTCTGGGTATATGCCCAAGAGTGGTATAGCAGGGTCCTCCAGAAGTGTCATGTCCAGTTTCTGAGGAACCGCCAGACTGATTTCCAGAGTGGTTGTACCAGCTTGCAGTCCCACCAGCAGTGGAGGAGTGTTTCTCTTTCTCCACATCCTCGCCAACACCTGCTGTCTCCTGAGTTTTTAATCTTAGCCATTCTGACTGGTGTGAGGTGGAATCTCAGGGTTGTTTTGATTTGCATTTCCCTAATGACTAATGATGTTGAACATATTTTAAGGTGTTTCTCAGCCATCCGAATTTCTTCAGGTGAAAAGTGTTTAGCTCTGTACCCCATTTTTTGATAGGGTTATTTGCCTTTCTGGAGTCTAACTTCTTGAGTTCTTTGTATACATTGGATATTAGTCCTCTGTCAGATGTAGGGTTGGTGAAGATCTTTTCCCAGTTTATTGGTTGCCGATTTGTCCTTTTGACAGTGTCTTTTGCCTTACAGAAACTTTGTAATTTTATGAGGTCCCATTTGTCTGTTCTTGATCTTAGAGCATAAACCATCTAAATTGTGATGTGGGGATTGAGAGTATCTACAGATATGCGTTAATTACATGCGTTAATTACATGCGATAATTACAATGTTGCTATTTTTATAGGTTTTATTTTAAGGTTAGAACTTAAAATAGTAAGAATAGCATTTATCAGAAAAGAAACTTACTGAATGTGAAAATGTAATTTTTTTCTGTCTAATGATAAATAGCTGGATACTTTAAAAACCACTCTCAATAGAACATCCAGTGATTTACAAGCTCTGAGGAAAAACATTTCCAAAGTAAAGAAGGACATCCTTGATGAAACAATAAGGTAAGAAAAACCCATATAATGTATGTAAATATTAAATATATTTGTGGTCTATATTTAGAAAATTATTAGTGGTTAAAAATGCTTTTGTAAATACATGTAAGATTATAACTGTTAACATTCTTTTTTTGCTGGTGCTAGGTATGAAACCTAGGGTCTTGAATGTGGTAGGTAACATTAAACATTTTACTACTCAGTGGCACCCCAGCTCACTGAGCTCCACCCCCAATCAACTGAGCTCCACCCCCAATCGACTGAGCCCCACCCCATCCTACTGAACTCCACTTCAACCCACTGAGCTCCACCCCCAATTGACTGAGCCCCACCCCAACTCACTGAGCTCCACCCCCAATCGACTGAGCCCCACCCCATCCTACTGAGCCCCACCCCAACCCACTGAGCTCTGTCCTAACTCATTGAGTGTCACCCCATCCCACTGAGCCCCGCCCTTGCCCACTGAGCCCCGCCCCTACCCACTGAGCCCGCCCCTGCCCACTGAGCTCCACTCACTTTCTTTGCCCCATAATCAAGCTCCAGATTTTCTTGTTTTTTTCATCAGAGAGGCTCAGAGCAATAGTTTTATAGCCTACCAGATACATGATGGTAATGCAGATGCTTGCAGCAGACGCAATCTGTTCTGGTGTATGTGTGTCAAATACTCTTTCAAGCATGTTTTCTTTACAAACATTTCCTTACAAACATTATTTAGACTACAAAAACTTAAACGTCACAATGAAGTTATAAAACATAAATTGAAGATGATAACGGAGAAGACCATATCTATTGAAGAGAAAGCCACCAACATGGAAGACATGCTGAAGGAGAAGGAGAAAGGTTTGAAGGTAGGCCTTGTTTTGGATCTTTACAGAAGCACAGCAAGTTTCAAAGAGTGAAGTACTTCATGCTAGGAATTAGAGCACCGTGAAGTCTCACAGGGCCCTGGTTCTAAAGGCAGCCCCGCACCCTTGCCTGTAGCCCAGCCCGTTCTGGTGCCTGTTCTCCCATGATGCCTCTGCCCGTCTGGTCCGTGTGCTGCAGCACACCTCTTAGCAAGTGATCTGGTTTGACAGCGTTCCCCTCCTCATTCTGTTGTGTGTATTCATGCGCAAACCCTCCCCTCAGACTCCAGCCCATTGTGGGTATTCCCTCATCGTTTTAACCCTCTTTTTTTTTTCCCCCCCCCCCGAGATGGGGGTTTCTCTGTATAGCCCTGGCTGTCCTGGAACTCACTCTGTAGACCGCCTGCCTCTGCCTCCCAAGTGCTGGGATTACAGGTGTGGGCCACCACCGCCCAGCTCATTTTAACCTCTTAAAACCCCAGGAGCATTTTTGGCAAGAGGCCTGTGAAATGTGCCATTTCACTCACCAGGAGGCCTCTTCTTCCACCAGTCTCAGGGTGCTAGTGACAATAAATCCAACTTTTAAGAAACCGGAGGAGGTTGCTTTGCCATTTTCTCTTTAGAGTCTTGAAAACAGCACTAGGTTTTTGGCATAGCAGCCCTGCTTCCTGATTTTCCTGTCTTTTGTTGATGAAGGAGGCGAAGAGATAATGGAGATAGAGTAACCTCTGCGCACTTGGTTAGATCATGTAAAACATGCATCTGGTGAGGCCCAGGTCTGCAGTGCGCTCTGAATTCCCAAGTAGCAATGCCATTTGGCCGGAGTGACAGTTAAGTCCGAATCATGTCTTTTTGTTTCACCTTGCCTTAAGAACATGTTTTTCTATGGTACAAACATAGATAGTTATGAGAGCTGAAAAAAATCTTTGAAAGGCTAAAAACATATGAACTAGATCACAGAGGATAATAAAACTTGTGACATTTAAAAACAAATCAGGCGGACCGAGCTCACTGTAGTTATCTGTACAAGACTTACACAGATTGGGCCATCATCATTTCATCACAGATGGAGGGAGAGTCCGGGGGGTAGGGGGGGCGCTTCTCCAGAAAGATGAGGGGCTGTTAATGCTTGCTGCTGGTGCTGTCACTCTCTCCAGCGGTGTGGCCACACAGAAGTTGCCTGTGCTGCACTGAGTAACTCTAAACGCAGTGGACTTCACACCCAAAGAAGCCGTAGAAGGCCTGGTGTAGTGGCACACACCTTTCATCCCAGCACTCAAGAGGCAGAGGCAGGTGGATCTCTGTGAGTCTGAGGCCAGCCTGGTCTACATAGTCACAGGACTGCCAGAGTTAGATAATGAGACTCTGTCTCAAAACAAAAATATCAAGCAAGCAAACAAAGAAGTCGTTGAAGAAGGAGGTAGACTCATCAAGAAGAAAGGTACCAGTGTGTGTGTGTGTGTGTGTGGGGGGAACTATGGGATGAGAAATCAAGGTGAAATGGCTACAATCCAGTATACAAATGTATGAAACTGACAATGAAAGCTGAAACACATAAAACCATTTTTAGACAAATGGTAGCTATTGGGATATCTTGTGATCCAAGCAACGCTAAGTGAAGTTCTTAATGGAAGGACGTGTCAGCAGGTGGGTGCCCAGGCCTCGTAGGGCATAAAGAGGATGGGAAAGTGCATTACAAAAAAGACATAAAAAAATCCTCACATTTAACAAAGAAAAGTAGATGAACTTGAAGATATGAGTATCGATGCAGGTGTACCAACCATTTGTTAGAGGGCTGTGCTCTGTGGAGGCATCTCCTATGTCTGTCTGGAAACTTCATCCGTCACATAAAGTGGATTTAACTGCAGCTGAGGCAGGAAATAGAAGGTGAGAGTTCCAGGAGGAAGTGAGGATTCTGGGACAGACCGAGGTGTGGAGGTCTACAGCCAGGAGCGTGGAGGAAGTCAGAGGCAGGGGCACTGAGGTAACCCGCTTTGCAGGCCTTAGATTAGAATAAGTGGCACATTAAGTTATGATCTAATTGGGGAACAACCAAAGCTTATGGCCAAGGAATTCATAAATATAATTCAAGTCTCAGAGTCTTTACTCCAGGAGCTTGGGGGTGGGAGGAAGCCCCCACTGTTATTGTGCTTGCCTCTGGGTTTGTTTCAAGAAAAGCTCAATGGACTTTGTCACCAGGGTTTCAAATTCTGCTGAGCAGTCTTTGAGAAGTGACAGTCTTTCTGTCATTGAGAAGTGACAGTTATGTGAGAAATGCCGCAGCAGTGATTGGTTATTTCTTGATTTGTAAAAATTTGCACACATTAGTCATGGGCTTGTTTCATTTCACCTTGAAGTTCATCAGCTATGGAGGGGGAGCGTGGTGATGAGGGAAAACTATTTCAGTATTTAAAAGTGCTAACTTGTAGCCGGCCTGGGGGTTGGTAGGTCAAAGGGAAACTCAGAATGCGTTGGTCTTGAAGCATTCAGGTCAAGGTAGGTCCTTGAGTGTCAGGATCAGAAACTCGCTTCTCTTTCCTTGAGGCCAGCACGGAGGAGAGACCGAGCAGTGCACAGGCATAGAGAAGGGCTGGGCCAGGGTCGCTGGGCATCGATCGACTCCTATGCATTCCCAAGAGCCAGCAGGGAAACTTTCAGAACTTTTTGTTAAGTTCTTTACTAAAACCAGCAGCTATTAAAACCTGCATTTTATGTAGACTCATAAACATATTGTATTCAAGTCAGAAGTAACAACTGGCATTCATCATTTATAAATCATACTCTCTGACCGGCTGTGTACTTGAGGTTAAAATGGGATCTCTTCCACCTGCCATCTCTATGTTGGTTTGCTTCTGTATGCCATCTCTGTGGAGGTGTAACTATCTGGTAGTTTGAAATTTCCCACTGTGGGCGTGCTTACACCACAGAAGGGGTAGTTATCCTTATCCCTACACACTGGGTAAATGCGGCCCTAAAATGCTTCAAATTGGACAGTATGACTTCTTTTCTTTTTTACATCCTCAAGACTGTTCAGTGAACCCTGAACTCACAGGGTGTCTAGTTCTGAGGCCAGGGCAATACTGGGTGGAGTTAGGATGGTAGATCAAACGACAGAAGAACAGGCCAACCTTGTCTGCCAGCACTGGAGATAAGAGAGTGGGGCAATGGCCAAAAATTTGGGAAAACTGTTTTTTCAAGGGCTAAATGTTTATAGGAGCTTTTGAGCTCCTTAATTTTAATGCTCATGTAAATACAAATTTTAAACTATTATAATTTAACTAACTGTTGTAATTCCTACAATTTCTTTTCAGGAAGTGGAGGTTCAATTGAACATAGTAAAAGATGTTCTATTTAAGAAAGTCCAAGAGTTACAGAATGAAGTAACGAAGGAGAAAGCCCTGGTATCAGAGATTGAAGGGACCCGCTCCTCTCTGAAACATCTTAACCAACGGCTACACAAACTGGATTTTGAAACCCTGAAGCAGCAGGAAATCATGTACAGTCAGGTAGATGCCCCTCTCTGTGGATATTTTCTGTGAGGACTTCAATGCCTCTGGTAGTTGGGTTATCCCAGTGCCCCAAGAAAACGAAGAGTTCTAAGATGTCCTAGACATGCAGGCGGTGGCTGCTGGCTCCCACGGAAGACAGTAGAGGCTTGAGAGGACCTTAAAAGCTACTGTTTTAATTTTTAATATAAAATAGACAGGCAAGGGGACAGACACTCTGGTGAGGGAGGAATGACTGTGCTTTAAAGGAACCTGGAGCAGTGGGTCCCGCAGTAAACAAGTCTGCAGACGCGAGCATCTTCCGCCCACCTTATCTGTACAACACAAGGCGGCTTCCCCTCAGCTTCACCCACATACCCTTCGTGGTCATGTTTGTTTTCTGACACCTCCCACATAAATCTTAATTTCTTTTTTTTTCAAAGATTCATTTATTTATTTTATGTATATGAGTACACTGTAGCTGTCTTCAGACACACCAGAAGAGGGCATCAGATCATATTGCAGATGGCTGCGAGCCACCATGTGGTTGCTGGGAATTGAACTCAGAATGTTTGGAAGAGCAGTCAGTGCGCTTAACCACTGAGCTGTCTCTCCAGCCCAACATCTTAATTTCTTAATCTGAAAAAAAAAATCTTAGTTTCACAATAACACAATATCAACGATGCTAAGATACAGTGGAAAACAACTCATTGTATGTTGAGTTCTCCATGGTTGTCACGACAGGTTTGTGTGTGTGTGTGTGTGTGTGTGTCCTTTGACAAGTGTCCATCAGGAATCCTCATTTCTTCAGATCCTGTGACCTGCTGAGGCCCCTGATGGCAGAGCAGCCGTTCTCTGATGAAGTCTGCCTTGCTGTCCTGCACTCTGACTGTTGAGCAGCGTCTTTGCTCCCCTTAGGCTAGGAAAAGTTTTATCCTGAGTTGCTGAAGGACCAGCTTTGATAACTAATAATGCCCGACCAAAGTTAAGAGCACGTCAGGTGCCGCTTCCACATTTAGGCAGAGAGGCTCTTGTTGTTTGTATACACTCACTAACTTCTCTTTAAAAACGTTTAACAGGATTTTTACATTCAGCAAGTAGAACGCAGGATGTCACGATTAAAAGGAGAAATTAATTCAGAGGAAAAGCAAGCCCTTGAAGCAAAGATCGTTGACCTTAAGAAGACGCTGGAGGAGAGAAAATCCACGCTTTCCCTTTTGGAAGCCCAGATCAAGAAGCTCCATGTAACGTACCTTTCCTACGCTGTTTCTGCATCCTGAGGAGGGCTCAACACATACCCTGTGCGCTCAGAGGGATTCCCAGCTACCCACACACATATCACACACGGACGCTTGCTTCTCTGTACTGTCAGGATGGCGTGTGCTTCACTTGAGCATTTAACTGGTATCACTGTCGTATCACATGGCTCTTTCATGTGGTTTCGTGTAACTGCTATCAATGCCTTGTAAAGAAGATGATTATACTTAGAGGCTAAGACACTTGTTCAGGGGAGCACAGTGAGTTCACAGAGAGGTAGGGTTTAAACTCTGACCCATTTGACTTTAAAGAATTCTTACACAGCGAACTGCTTAGAATGTTGGAAAAGTCTCCTTTTTGCTACAGTGTAACTGAATTAGTTCTTATCTTTGAAATGCTAACAAGCTTTTTTTTAAAAAAAAATTACTAATACACGGTTATAATGTTTGAAACAACTACAGTTAGAAGGGAAACGGTTTCATTTCTAGGAATTTGATTATGCTTGTTTTAAGGTGAACATCTGTTAAAGTTTAAATTGTGAGAAAGGGCAAAGGAAAGGACAGGCTGGAGGTGGAGGTTGGGGATATCCGGACAGGGATGAAACCTCAGCCCGGCAGCGCTGCGGAAAGACTGGTGATGAGCGGCCTCTAGTGGCCGTAAGTAGAATTGTCTTGATTTACTTGAGAGGAAGACATTTAGATTTTAACATGACAGCTTTTGATTTAAATTCATGGTTTGTAGCTTGATGACATAGTCTTTGTAGCTTGATGACATAGTTTTCGATGACAGTTTTCAAGTAGTACCTTGGTTTTCTGAAAAATAGCACAGGCTTTGGGACCAGGCACACATCTGGATGTCAGGTTACAGGGGTACTGCCATTTTAATGTTCCTGAGCGTTTTCTCATCAACATGAAAGGGATAAAAAGCAGAGACAATTGTGCTGGGCGCTCTCCAAACGTGGTGCTGTCTGACCATTTAGAGTAGAACCCGACTGTAGAGATGGTGAGGAGTGGGCTTTGGAGTTGCACTGTGTGGGAGCCCCCAGTGTGTCAGATTCCTCACCACCCCAGCACGCCCCACCTGTTTCGCACGCAAACTCACAGAAGTGTAAGTGAATTCCGAGTGGAAGCTGGATAACCCAGGGAGATGTGTTCTGCAGGGGTCAGGCTGAGGGCTGCTTTGTGTAAGGGAGTTCTCTCTCTCCTCCATCATGTTGAAAAGATGTTAACACTTTTGTCTACTTTATTTTATTTATGATATATATGTATGGTGTGTGGGCATCTGTGCCACTGTGTGTTTGTGGAGGTCAGGGGACATTCTTGCAGTCATTTCTCTGTCCACTTTGACGCAGGATCTGGGAATTAACTCACTCCTTGGCTTCCATCTTTAGACAGCAAGCACCTTTCCCCTTTGAGCTACCTAGCTGCCCCACAAATAACATTAACTTATTATTTTTTGTCCTAAATATAATTTTTTGAAATCACCATTTCTGCCAAAATGTTCCCTCCATTTATGATTTGGCTGAAATCTTACGTCTTGACACTTCAGAGAAATATAAACAATGAGAAAAGCAGAGAAGAGTGGAGGCTGAGGGCGAAGAACAGAATATCGTAGAATTTCTAATCTTAGAATAATAACTAGAAACTTTGACTCAGGAACCAAGTGGGGACTAACAAAACAAGGGCGGAGCCTGAGCGGGAGGGGAAGGGGAAGGAGGTCAGCTCTTAAAGCTGAACCGGTGGCACCGGCATGTAAGGCCTGTCTCTGTGTCCGGTGGGGTTTAACCTTATCGCACTTTTTTTTACCTGGCAGGCAGATGCGATCACATGCACCTCTGTTTGTATTACACTGCCTGTTAGCGCGGTCCCGGTAACATCCCTAATTTCGCAATAATCCCGGGACGGGCGTTGCCCCCATTTCCATTTCAGAGATGAGGGGAAACTGATGTGGAATTAAGGCCACTTGAGCCAGAGCCCTGCTGTTAGCCGAGTCCAGGGCTCAGAGACCTGCAGTGTTTTTATCACCTGGCACTTGGGGCCCTGTGATGCTGTACCAGGCCTCTCTCCCCTCCCGAGTGGTGACCACCTTCAACACCAGACTGAACTGGAACCACACACAACACTTCTTAGAAGTGTTGCTCTCAGGCTAGCCCCCAAACATCAGTGATAGAAATTACAGCGTTTCTGTGTTAATTCGTTTGAATTTATGTGACATTTTGAATAATTTGAGGTGACATGAGAGGGTGGGACTCCTAATGCATGTCTGCTGTTCATTTCATTGTTTAAAGCATGTGTACTGTCCTTTCTTTTCACAGAATGACCTCTACTTCATTAAGAAGTCAAATGGTAAAAACAACGACGAGAAAGAGTCTCTCATGAATAAAATAAGTGAACTGAACCTTTTTATTGACAGATCTGAGAAGGAACTGAGCAAGGCCAAAGCTGTGAAAGAGGTGTGACGGGTCTGAGTACCTAGTGAATAAGCCGTGAGGGGTGGCGGGTCTGGATACCTAGTGAGTAAGCCGCATGCCTCCACGGGAATGGGAGTCACAGGAGAATATGAAACAAGGAGGCAATTAGGGAGAAAATCAGCCACAATCACTACTGTATTAGTGTTACTACTAGTGTTACTACTTAGTGTTACTACTAGTGTTACTACTGAAATTGTGTTAATAGGCATATTATTTCCTAGTTTTAAAAAAGAAAGTCATTCTATCTTGTATTTTCAAATGTTTGATATATCATACATTTCCTACATCATAAACTCTTCTTTAAAAATTAATTCTCCACCATTTCCTACAGGGACAGATTATGAGCTTAATCTATTTAAGTATCTTGTGATCTGGCACTGTTATTTCTGACGTTCTGATAGCATATGTATGTGCTGTGGTCCACAGTGTATTGTACATTTGTTCAGTTGTTTGGAGTAGTTCCTATCTGTATAATTAAGCTAAACATGAGTATTTTAGGAACTTGACATTATATTTAAGGCAAATTGTTCTCTAGACGGCTCCATTACTACTCTTCGACTAGACAGTGTTAGATTGTGTTTGCAACTTGATGGAAAAATACAGAAATCTCATTGTTTTACTTTGTACTTTCTACTTGGAAAAGTTCTTTAAGGTTTAAAACTAAATTTATATCACAAACATTACATTATATTCCATAATTTTCTTTTGACTAGCTGGTTTACATTCTTGGTTCATTTTTTTCCCATTAAGGAGTATGTCTTCTTGTTTTAAAAAAATTGTTAGCTGGGCGGTGGTGGCGCACTCCTGTAATCCCAGCACTCTGGGAGGCAGAGACAGGCGGATTTCTGAGTTCGAGGCCAGCCTGGTCTACAGAGTGAGTTCCAGGACAGCCAGGGCTACACAGAGAAACCCTGTCTCAAAAAAAACAAAAAAAAATAGTTATATAATTTTTTAATATTAATACTTTCCTAATTTGACTTTAAAATTTCATTTTTTTACAGAAAACTTTTAACATTAAGAACCAAGGAGAGTATTTAAACTGTTTGTGCTTACACGCTTGTGCTAAAATCAGACAAGGGGCTGCTCCTTCTATGGGTTGTGTTGACTTTGTCTGCTGAGCAGGAGTGCCTTTCTGTGCTGTGAGAGCGGGCCACATCTCCCGCCTCCTGAAAGCTGTGCGTGGGAAGCAGCTCACTTCACAGTCCAGGCTGTTGCTCTAGGTTGTTTCCTTGGAAAGTCAGTTGATTAATGATTTCAATACTCTACACATGGTTTTAGACGACAGATGAACTTGTACAGTATTTTGTGGCAGCTATTTTGTATGGATAGCTGTATATACTAGTGAAGCTTGGACTTCAGTCTGAGGTATTAGAGGATTTGGAGCAGACATAGCTCCCCACTCTTATCCTGGCAGATGTCACATAGTGGTCTAATTGACAAATGTGTTTTCAAGTTTGACTTTTGTTGCAATAGAAAAAAATACCATGTTTTTCGTATAGAAATAATTATTTCAATATATAAAATTTTATTATGTTGGTAGGATATGATGATTGAGGACAATCTTTTAAAACTTGAAGTTAAACGTGCTCGAGAAATGCTTTACAGCAAGGCAGAGGAAGTTCTTTCTCTGGAGAAAAGGAAACAGCAGCTGTGCACAGCCATGGAAGAAAGAGCTGAAGAAATTAAAGTGCACAAAGCCATGCTTACCTCGCAGATCAGATATGTTGACCAGCAGAGACAAACTGTGAGGTAATTATCACATTTTCTTTTGTTTCCTCTGCTAAAGCACTTTGCAAAACAGTGTTGGGGTGGTGTGAGGAGAGCTTCCTGTTTCCTGACACCACCCTCATGTCCATCTTTCTCTATTTGAAAGGCTTCCACCATTAGTATAAGGTAGGGAACTCTAGTTGCTTCTGTTTGGCTAGTCCTGTATCCATAAGACATATTCCCATACAAGATCAGTAATCTACTTCAATTTATTTTTTTAATGTGTGTGTATTCATGCATATCTATATGATGCATGTGTATGCCAGAGGACACTCTTAGGTGTCATTATCAGGAATGCTCGCCCATGAGACAGGTGTCTTTCCCAGCCAAGAGCTTACCTTAGGCTGGTCTGGCTGGCCGGTGAGTCCCAGGGATACACCTGTTACCACCTCCACGGTGCTGGGATTATGTTTCTGCTACTATACCTGGTGATTTTATATGGACTCTGGGGTCAAATTGGGGTCATTATGCTTGGAAGACAAGCACTTTGTCTAATCCTGGTCCTTGTAAATGATATTTTCTACATGACCTTAAAAAAAAAAAAAAAAAAAAAAAAGGTCCACTAAGGTGTTCGCTCTAACGGCTGTGCTTACTGAAGCAACTTGCTTGCAGAATGTTTCAGCATCACTTATGAGATTACCCCAGCCACGTTCTTTGGTTAGTTCCTTTTAAAGGATGTAATTTTTGATTGGTTGCTGGCATATAGGAATATTATAGTTAATTTCTATGTATAAGTACCACACATTCTCATTGATGTTGTAGTTTTAACATGTATGCATGTAGACTTTAATTTTCTGGGCACTAGTATAATTTTTGAGTAAGTTATGCTTCTTTCCACCCTATAAAGCTTTTTTTCTTGGCTGTACTTGTATTATACTGTACTGAATCTCTAGTTCAATACTGAGTAACAGTAATTACAGATACCTTTGTCTTTTGCTGATCTCAAACGGAAGGTTTCCTCATTTTAAAACTAAATACAAGGGCTTCTGCAGTCTAATTAACTGTTTACCTTTTGTGGTGCTGGGGAGTAAACAAGGGACTGTGTGTGCTGGTCATGCTGATCTCCACGACAGCCCTGCTCTGAGATACCCTTCACCACATTAAAAAGAGCACACCTGTCTTTGTTTCGCTGAAAATTTGCTTCAATTTTTTAAAACTGGATACACTAACTTATATGTTTTCTGCATTTACTGACATCATGTACTCCCAATGCTGTTATTGTAATGACATTGACCAGTTTATCAAAGTTAAGCCAACCTTATATCCCTGGAGTTAGTTTATTTTTGTGTACTTTAGCTTTTGTTTGATACTATCTTACATTTTTTAACCTGTATGCAAATGACCCTTGGCCCCCCTTGCTCCTGTCACCAGGTTTTCATTGTGTATGTCCTCATAAAATGATCTGCATTTCTAAGATTTCCCTATTCTGATTAAGTTTGCAAAAGAGCACTTTTCTTTATAGATGGAATTTTTAAAGACCTCATTGATGAAACCACTGGATTATTTTTTTGATAGGGAATGTTCAACTGTTGATTCAACTGACTTATTGTTTCAAAAAGTAATGTATATTTCTATCAGATTCAGGCTTTTGTTTGTTTTTTGTTTTTCAAGATAGGATTTATCTGTAGTTGTGGCTGTCCTGGAACTTGCTCTGCAGACCAGGTTGGCCTTGAACTCTGAGATCCACGGCTTCTGCCTCCCGAGTGCTGGGATTAAAGGCACACACCAGCTTGTCTTTAAGTTTCTTGTTGGCAGAAAGCAGCTCTGCAGTAATAGTCCAGGAGTACACCTATTTTTGTTGTTGAACTCTGCCTTCCAAAAAAATCATGAAAAGATTTTTTTCTTGTTCCCAAAAGCATATTTCCTTTCTTCTCACTTCCTTTAAAGATTTTTATTTTATTATTTGTTTTTGCAACTGGGTCTTGATATGTAGCTCAGACTCAAGAGTTTGCATCAGTTTTCCAAGAGCCAGGATTAAAGGTGTCTGCCACCACGCATGGGTTCTTCTGTTTAGGAAGGTGCAAAGAGGAACTTCTGCTCAGTTTCCCACCTTTAGCTGATGAACGTGTACGTTATGAACACATGTTCTGATCAGATAATACAGTAAAAAATTCTAAAAAGCCAACTTTTGGTTCTAAATGTCTTTTACCACCAGCCTTTTCTAGAGGGAAGATGGTAGGTTGAAGACTTCTTTTCGACATTATCAGGTGGTTTACTTTCATAGTTTTAGCAAGAAGTGAGTTAATTTCTGCCCTGCCATGCAGGTGTTACCATCATTACTATTATAACTCCTGAAAATAGTTCATGAAAATTTACAAAAGGAGAAACAAAAGGAGAAAGTAACATTTAAGAATCTGACACCAAATGTTGGTAAATCCTCCATGAATCTGTTTTAGTGCCTGTAAAGAGATGTTCTAATTCCACTGTACTGTTTCAATAGCAAGGCAGAGGTCATAGTTCCTTCTAGAGCCAAAGTCAGGTGTGTCTGCTTATTTCCCACTTGAAAATATTTGGAGTTCCTTAATTGTAACATAGACCTCCTGCTTGTGATGTATCAACCTGAGCCCTTCACTGCTCTCATGAGGTGTGGAGCAAGCCACACAGACAGGAAGCTTGTGTGTTCTCCTGTGTCACGAATGGTAATACCTTTCATCTGTTATAATAGGCTCTCATGCTTTCTGTTTGAAATCTGTGAACTATGACAAGCTGGCTTGTTCAAGTAGGGTAAACTGAGACCTACACACAGAATCATTAAAACAGGAGAGCACTTTAACCTGCTTGAGTACAGTAATAATACAAGTCCAAAGGTCTTCAATAAAAACAAATATTAATTTTTAATTTCTTTCCATTAGTTCTGAATTTCATGAGCGGCTAAGTAAAATTGATAAGCTTAAGAATAGATATGAAATTCTTACTGTTGTCATGCTGCCTCCTGAAGGAGAAGAGGAGAAAACACAGTCCTATTATGTCATAAAGGTAACATTTACCTGCTGTAAATCTATGATTGTATGATATATATTTATTCATTCAATATATATTAACATATTTATTCACACTTCACATCTCAAATATGCAAACCAAGTTATTTCTCTGTAACTAAGTCTAGCTTTTAACAGAAATTATCCATGGCTGGAAGTGGAAAACAGTAGTGTCCTTTCTTTTGTAAAGATGCACTGAGGGCCACCAGGGACCCCATCTTGGTATCTGCAAAGACCTGACTTCTGCATGTGGCCACATTCCCAGACGTCAGGCCCTCAGCAGCCCCTGGTGTTGGTCCTGCAACAGGCTCTGGCCTACGTGTCCAACATACCAGGCTGTCTTCCATGTTTCACCTTTAGTATCTGATTCTGCTTAAAAGCAAAACTGGAATAACATACCAAAGAGCAAGCTAGCACTCTTCACATTTCATTCCCAAGACACTAAGGCTTTACAAGCCAAAGCCTTGTTCTGACCAAATTTGAGTGACACTGTCTAATAAAGGTATTTAAAAGCTGTGAGATATTAAGTTATAACTATTTCAAAATACCAACTTTCCCAACCACAAATAAAATTTACTGTTTCTATATAAAATGTACCATATACATATATATGTATGTGTATATATACATTTGCACTACAAATATAAAATGTACTACATCTATATGTAATCTTTTTACCAAAAGAGGGAATGATCACTTTAGGACTTGAAGGCACACCTAGAATTAAGTCAGAAATTTATATAGGTGATCAAATTAAGAATGAACTCAGTTGAAAAAAGTGACATTCATTGAAGTTAGTCAACTGTCACAATCTGTCTCATTCATCCCAGCCTCCTCCTACAACACTATTTTATTCAATATAAATAGCAGCAGATCTGATTTTTATTTTGGCTATACCTGACACATACAAATGACATGTTTTTCTATGCTAGCTTGTTATTTCCATATGTGTACACATTTAAATTAAGGGTAATCACATTTCATGTATCATTTCTTTGTGGGTTTATTATTTAAATGTGTTAAAGGTTCAGTTGCCAGCTGATAGATCCTTCCCCCCGGGAAATAAGCTCCTGAGGATATGGATCTCCGCGGTGAATTCTTCCACTGATATTTAATTGTGTTACTGAGAGGTGCTGGGGCCTAGGTAGAGGAAGCTGGAGGCATTCCTAGGGAAGATTTACCTTGCCCTTTCACTGCTTCCTGGCTAGCACAAAAGGAGCAGCTAAGGCTTAACCACCCACACCCTGCCCTGCTTTCTAGAGCCCAGAAACAGGAGCAAGTGAGGAGACAGAAGCCTCCACACTGAGCAGCAATGCAGGTTTACTTTAGGTCAAGTATTTTGCCACAGCAACAGCTAACAGGAATATTTGTTACAAAAGTATGTATAACTTGTTTTGAAATCAAAAGTTACTTTGGTAAGCTGATCATATAGGAAATCTGGTATTCAAGCAATTTAAAGGACTCCATGTTTTTTAGCACTACATTTATTCACTACTATCACTTGTACAGTTATCTCCAAAATTATTATTTTTTCTGTACCTGTGTGTCTTCATGTGAGTGCAGGAAGCCCTCGGTCAGAGATGCCAGGTCTCCTGGAACTGGAGTTAAGGGTGGTTGTGAGGGGCCCCGATATGGGGATTGGGAACCAGACTTGGGTTCTCTGGAAGCACAGCAAACACTCTTAACTGCAGAGCTATCTCTCCAGCCCACAGGTTATCTTTTAATTTGTGATAAAATATATTAGAAAACACACCCCCACTGCTTTCCTCAAGATACTCTGGTTACTTTTATCCTTTTCTGACTCAAGTAAGAACTGGGTTCTCAAACCTCTCAGACCAAAACCTTGTTACTTACAGTTTCCAGGTCCTCTGAGTCAGCCCAGCTACCTTCCAGAGACCTGGTCTGCTTAGCTCCCTTCAGCAACCCCAGTGCGCCCCTTCTTCCTGGTGGTTTATGTTGGCTACACTAGCCTAAGACTTTGGTCTTGTGGATGAAGAGTATAGGAAGTAAATGCTTGGTGAGCACGTGAAGGCCAAGGTAGCAGACTGCTGGGGACTCATTATCCTCTGCTTTAGGCATTATCCCCTGCGACAATGACGTGAGCTCTGTTCTGTATCTTATAGGCTGCTCAAGAAAAGGAAGAACTTCAAAGGGAAGGTGACAGCTTGGATGCTAAGATCAACAAAGCTGAAAAAGAAATCTATGCTTTGCAAAACACCTTGCAAGTACTGAACAGCTGCAACAACAACTATAAGCAATCTTTCAAAAAAGTGACCCCATCAAGTATGTAGCAGCCAGTACAACAAATATGATGACTACAGTTAAAATACATTTAGAGGAGGAACATGATGATTCTTGGCGAATAAAAGGGTGCTATGATTGGGCCTAAAATTTTTTTATTATGTTCCTCCCTCTTTGTTTTAATCAGTATGAGGTGTTATTTACATTATTAGTTTTATTTGATTATGGTATATCCCTTTAGGGAATTTGTTTTGAATCTGGAAAATATACTGGTGTTATATACTGACTAAATAATGGCTACTACAGGTTTATACTGTGTTTTTCATGGGGATCTAAGACATGGAACCTTTCATTTAAAAAGTTAGAGGTTTGTTATTACTTTAAGGTAGCTTTCCACATCTTATATTAGAAATTAAAATTCGGGGCTGGTGAGATGGCTCAGTGGTTAAGAGCACTGACTGTTCTTCCGGAGGTCCTAAGTTCAAATTCCAGCAACCACATGGTGCTCACAACCATCTGTAATGAGATCTGACACCCTCTTCTAGTGCGTCTGAAGACAGCTACAGTGTACTTACATATAATAAATAAATCTTAAAAGAATTAAAATTCTCTTGTAGGTGATGAGTATGGAATAAAAATTCAACTAGAAGAACAAAAAAGAGCTGCAGATGAGAAATACCGGTGCAAACAAAGGCAAATCAGAGAACTTCAAGAAGATATCCAGGTGACTTCTACAGACATTCTAGGAATAAGCCCCATACTACTACTTAATCTTGTACAAAAAGTGTCTTTAAAGAAGTTGGCCATGAGAAACACAAACCTCATTTAAAGAAGAAAAATAAGCAAAGAAAATATAAAGCGAATCATTCTATGGCTGGGAGGCACTAACTTTATTATCCACCGCAGCTAGACAGTCAGGACTCCTCAGGAGCCATCATCACTGAGGGGCCTCCCTGAACTCCTTAAAGAGCACATTCATTTTTTTTTTTTTTTTTCGAGACAGGGTTTCTCTGTGTAGTCCTGGCTGTCCTGGAACTCACTCTGTAGACCAGGCTGGCCTCGAACTCAGAAATCCGCCTGCCTTTGCCTCCCAAGTGCTGGGATTACAGGCGGGAGCCACCACGCCCAGCTCACATTCAATTTTTAAATACAAAGTTTAAAACAAAAAAAATCTAGTGAAAGTATCCACTAAAGCAAACCACTGCAAGGCAGAAGGAGGTGCTTTGGTAAGTAGTGCCTCACTAAGGGAAAGAACTGACAACACAGGTTATCAATCTTTGGAAAATGGATAATTGTTGCTAATGTTCCCAGGAGAATGATATTCAAAACCAACTCAGAGGACCATTGTGTCCCTACGGCTGACACAGTACATGTAGCACATAAGGAAGGAGACAGCTCACACTGAGGGGCAGCTGGCAGAGGGCGAGAGCAGTTTTATTCTGACCATGAGCATGTTGACACTTTGTTTTCTACAGAGCATGGAAAATACTTTTGAAGTTATAGAACACTTAGCAAATAATGCTAAAGAGAAATTATCAGAGAAACAAACACTCGCCTTTCAACTTCGTAAGGAGACTGAGGAGCAGAAGCCAAAATTGCAGCGAGTAACTAAGCAGGTGCCGACTGCCTCTTAACGCTGATCTGATACTCACGTCGTTCAAGGGGCTCAGACCTCACTCCCCTTAACTCGTGGAAAGTAGTTTTATCTAATACTTGATTTAAATTAATACTGTAATTTATTAACAGTGTGGAAGACTCAGAAGAGAAATCCGCATTTTGAAACAAACAAATGATGAAACTCTAGAAGAACAGGACATTCAGCTCCGTGAGATCATACAGTTTCACAAGGACATTGACCAAATGTTAGTTAACGTTATGGAAAATGCAGAAATTAATGTCATCTTTCAAACATATTTTCAGCAGGTAATAGAGTATTATATAGTAAGTCTGTGTTTCTAATTAACTTTCTTCTACGGTATGTAGGACTAATGACTGAAATATTCTTTCAGGATGGGTTAGAATTACCTACAGCAAAAGGCCCGAGCTCAAGATCGTCTTCCCAGTCTTCCCTTTCATCACTCAGGTGAGGGGAAGCGGGTCCTTAACCTCACAGCCTGCTGGCCAGCACACTACCACGTCACTCACTGTCAGCAACCTCACTACACACACAGTGGAGCAAGCCGCCCGCAGCTGCCGATATTTCTATTATGACACATTTACTGTAACTAGTATGTTATTTTAGGGACCAAGGTTAGGGGAAAATTGGGGTGATAGAGCAAACATTTTGGGTGAACTCTAACTCTGGAAAAAATTTAAATATTTTTAAACTGTAAGAGAGTAAGTTAGATGCACAGACAATGGATTTTCTAATTATAGATTTTTTTTTTTACGGTATGTTACTTAGCTTAATGCAAACCAAAATCTACCAGGAGTAGTCGTGTACATTATGTCTTTGTTGTCAGGTTAATTAGTAAAACTAGTACATAGCCTTCAACTGGTCAGAGATCTTACAATTTCTGACCAGTTGAAAGTTATGTACTAGTTTTTATTCGTCTATGTAACTGTTTCACAGTAAAGAAAAAATAAATAAATAAAAAAGATCCCCAAAGACAGTGTTTTAAGCCTAAAAACCTTTCTTCTACATAAGTATATCAAACTACTCAATGTTTATGTATTAACATTTCTGTGCTTTTTAGAAACAAATGGCTATTTTCTAAACAATCTCACCATTTTTCCTGCCAACCCCTCTCCTTTTCAGCATAAATGACTTTAAACTATCATTGACTTTTTCAAGCACCCACTTCTTTTGTTTCTACCTTACAAACTGTTGCTTCCAATTTTATAAAACTGATTACATTTGAACATATTTTTCTCACAGCAACAATTAACAAATTACTTAAACTATGCTCATTTCTTTTTTTGAAAGAACTGATCATATTTTTTAAATTTTATAATGCTAATAGTTTCCTAGTTCTTTAATTACTTATGGAATTAAAAAAATATATTTCTTTTTGCCAATAGAAAGGTCTTTTTGAAGTACATTTAACTTTAAGTTTACAGGAAATCCTTTCTTTGTTCCAGGTCGCTGGAGGACTCCATCCCTGTCTCTCCACCCACGGCTAAAGTGATACAGCTCAGGTTCCCAGAGCCTGAGGAGAGAGGCGAGAGCTCCCGGTCAGCCAGCAGTGGCAGTAACTCCAACATCCCTAAAGAGAAGAAGCTCAGCAAATAAACAGCTTTTTTTTTTTTTTTTTTTTAATCTTTTGTATAAATTTTGAACACAAATGAAAATCTTAACAGTTAAGCCTCCCTCTTCTTCTGGGGTCCCATTTATTAATGAGGCAGGCTTACTAAGATAGTGCCAGAAGTACTGAGCAGACAAAAGTTCTGCACAGTGGCTCTAAAAGCTGTTTAAGAAAAGAACAAAGGTAGTTTGTTTTTTTTCCTACTGTTTTATTTATAGAGAAGGAAAACTGCAGAACCTCAGCCAAGCCACAGGTGACAAAGCAGAGGGTCATCAGCAGTTGTTTTTTACTAGAACATGTCTATAGTGTTAGATGTTTTATGAAGCAACATATTTATATATAAGATCCTTTCACTAATACACTTCTAAAGATTTATTCTCTCAAGTTTTCATTTACTCTAGATCACAAAATTACTTTTTAAAATAAAAACAAAAAGCAAACAACAACCACCATATTCTTGAGACTTTTTAAGGCGGGGTGGGTGAGAGGGAGGAGCCTGGGAAAGGCATCTTTGTTTGTTTGCAGAGATTATATTCTGTACCCAAGAAACTGCATCATCCCTACTCCCTCAAGAAGTCTAGTAAGAAAGACACTGTATATGTATATGTGTGTGTACATATATATTTATCTCTATATATTCATAAAGTGCAACTTAAGCTGCTAAGAATGTTGCTTCTCTGACCTTGAAAGAACTGAGCATATTAAATTTATACTGGAGGTAGATATTGCATACTATATTTAAAATTGTGTTTTCCAGATAATACTTTATTCCTAGCAGTTTGAACTTTTTGGACTAGGGTAGGAAATAATACTATAAATCTACATTTCAAATACATTACCATGCAGGTATATAAATCAGCATGTCCTTTAAACCTTGGGGAAAATAGTCATTACAACAGTGATTGTCTTAGAACCACTACTCAGTTACTTCTGAAAAAGCAGCAGTGGTAGTAAATCTCTTTCTCCTAAGGATTATTTTAGATTCAGAAATATAGTTAAGTCTAATAAGTAAAGTGGCTAAGAAAACTCTGGGCACTTTTTGGTTCAAACATTGCCTAAATGCACGTTTAAGATCTAAAACTGATTAGTCCTACCATCATCTTGTTCATCAATGTTTTGATTCTTAATTGTTTGAGTTTGTAAGTTACTTAGAACTTAAAGCATTAAACTTTGTGTTCTACAAAGGGAGATTTGTTTCTAGGGAGATTACTTTCCTAAGCTTTTTCTTTTCATAATCTAGAGATAATTAACTAACACCAGTTTATTAAAGTAACATATAAGCAAAACACACTGGCATTGAAACAGGGTTAACTGCATAGTAAGTTGTTAGCCTCTACATATGGAATCACTACTAGCCCCTACCTGGAATGACCAGCATCCAAGTTCACATGTAGCCACTAGACGAACTGCATGTAATAACATTGAATGGTGAGACAAAGGACGAACCTTCTGTTTTCAGCTCTGGAATGTCTGAACATCCAGAAGTCACAGCTGTACTCATGGAAATTAAGACAAAGCTGCCCAGGGAACAAACTATGGACATATTCATGTAAAAGAAACTAATGGAGACACAACCGAGAATCAATTTAAATCCCCAATATTTTTTTCTGTGACAACTCCTTAAATATTCCAAGGAACTGGATGCTTAATGTAGTCTGCTTAGCTTAGTATGTCCTAGGAAAGCTGTAATTTTCAAAGTCTGGTAGCCTACCCTATCCTAAGGGTTGAGTAAGGTGATATGTGTGAGATTAGAAGGTGGACTAGGGATTCTCAAAGATCAAGGGGTGCAGAGCGGTGGTTTTCACCCTTTAACAACAAACCCTAGCCATGTAGGAATAAGCCTGGAACTCCTAAGACACAGAATACTCTTAAGAGCTCCTTGGTGCTGGGCTAGCAGAATGGCTCAGCAGACAGAGGTGCGTGCTGTGAAGCCCAATGGCCAAGCTTCATTCGGGACCCGTAAGGTGGAAGAACTTCCTGCATGCTGTCCTCCAGGGTCCACACGTGTAGCCCACATGCTCATCATCCTTGCCCCAGAAATAATAATATTAATGATAAAGAGTTCCTTGGTGCAAAGACAAATATTAACGTGATTATGAAATTTCTGCTACCATTATTTATTGTTTTTAATCAAGGTTTCTTTTCCGTATTGTACTGTAAAATAAATGTTACATTTTACAGTAGTTTTCCATCACTGTAATTTGGTAAATACTTTGTATCAATATTAAAGTTTTAGTATTTTACTGGTAGAAACAAACATGCAACTCGTCTCTATTTCTACTACTCCCTCATGAATATCTGAGGGTGGACCCCATCTAATGACCAATAAGAGCTTAGAAGCTTATTGCTATTTATACTTTCTAGAATCCAAATTTAAGAGCATCAGAAATTCAACAGCTATTATACTTACTAATGCTGGCAAGAGTCTACTATTCATTTCTAGTAATTCAGAGGTTCTCTGAACAATTTCTTCCTTAGCTGTTTGTGTGTATAGGTCCATACACAGCAGTGTGTGTGTGTCTGTCGGATAAGTTTGGAAGCGAGCTCTCTCCCTACACCATGGGCTCTTGGGATTGGACTCCGGTTCTCCGGCATGGCTGGTACTTTAACCTACTGAGCTGCCCCAGCGGCCTGGGATTTACTCTGGGCTATTCACTAGGACTCAGTGAGCAGCACTGATAAGGAGGAAAGTGACAGATAAGAAGAAGACTAAAGCTGCAAGTCACCCTCTGCTACTCAGAAAGATGTCATTGACTCTCCAAGCACTTGCAATGTGATAGCAGAGGAAAACCAGATTTATAGAGAGCTTCTCTGCTGCTATTCTTTTACTAATAGTTATTTTCTATTCTCATCTAGTTTGATATGGAATTCTCAAAGGGTTAGGTCAATGTTTACAATTAATGATTTTCTTATGACTATAACCATTAAGTAAAAATAATATTGGAGAAATAAAACAGGCTCCGATTAACCGACTCTCAAGATCTTATTCCTAAGTTATTTTGTTAAACTGGGAAGAAAACAGTGTTCACAAACCATTTCCCTCAGGCCTTAGAAGTCAAGTCATAATTTATCACTTAAAAAATGAAATGGTACAAAAATTTTAATACTGAAAACAAATGATTGAAAATAATATCTAAGAAACATTCAATCATAAATTCTACCCCACCCCCAAAGGCTAAGGGCTTTTTAACAGAAAACAGAATAAAGTATTTTTTTGATAAAACAATCCAACTGTTCAAGGCAAACATATTTTTCTCTAACAGTGAAATAAGATGGACCCAAGGAAGGGTTCTCACAAGCCACATCACAGTGAAGACACAAGGTGCTCAGGAAATGTTTAGGTAAAAAAGTCTGAACTGTCAGAAGTTGTATCACACAAACCCACAACACTTGACTGACAAAGGGACTGATAATTAAAACAAAACAGCCTTTTGTCATCTGCCACAAATAAGTTTAGACTTAGAACTATTTGTTAGGACTAAAGAATCCCCAAACTTCTGAAAATTAATGACAATTTCCTTAGCAGATCATTTTTTTGGCTTATTTCCCTTTTCTTTCTCAAATTCAGCTATCTGATTAAATATATTGAGTAAATTCTGAGGTAAATTTTTCTTCCCTCTGCTTTCTGGCTGCTCTCTGCTATTGAGCATCTCTTCTGGACCCTGCGTCTTGCTACCCTCCCCACAGCTGTCCTCCTTGTCATGCGCACGCTCTCCCTGCTCTGTGTTTACGAACTGGGATCTTTGCTCATGTTTGCTGACATCCCGTGATCCAGAGTACGTGTATTTTTTTTGTTTTTCAAGTGACTTCCACGAGTAGTCTGAACTTCCTGGGGAAGTAGAGCCCTTCACAGAGCTTGGCTCCCACCTCCTAGAGTGATCTTTTCTTCCCTCTGTGTCCTTTTCAAATCTTCGGTAACTAGATGCTTTCATCTTGTCCTCTGAATTTCTCGAGAAGGAATCTGAGGAATTTCTCCTACTGGAAAAATGTCTTTCTGATTTATATGGCTTTTCGGTTTTGCTACTACCTGCCTGGGTTTTATAGCTACTGTAAAAATCTGACCTACCTCCCAAATCATCTGGTACTTCAACTGAAGATGTGAGAAGGCCCCTCTCTCTCTCTTTTACCTGTGCATTTGGACACTGTAAGCTATCGTGCTTTTCCAGCAGTCTCTCCACTTCCTGTTTGTGATTGAGGAAAGAGGCTGAGGTATTAGTTGGAACTGGGTAGCAATCATCTTTCCTACTTTGATCTGTGTGGCCTGAAGATGTCCTAGCCCAGTGCCTCTTTGAACTGCGAGAAGACTCTGAACGATTCCTCCTACTTTTCTTGTGCCGTTTGTGGCTAGAAGAGGAAGATGAGGAAGAAGAAACGGATTCATCGGCAGAAGAAACACTTGAAGAGGAAGATGATGATTTTCGTCTTTTCTTCTTTAGCCTTAAAAAAATCAGTTGGCTCATCAGACATGTCAAGTACAAAAACATTAGTCAAATATTCCTCAAGATTTTACCCTAGTTTGAATCAGTTGAAGATGCAAATAAGCTGTCTCTCAGACATAATAACAGTCTCAATTACTTCACCAAGTTTTACTATGAAGCATGACTTTTGAGCTCACTCTAAGCTAATCCAGGACTTGTGAACGCAGTAAGCCTCCTAGCATTGTTTACGGCCTACCTGAACATGTAAGGAGCAGCCTGAGTTTCCTATCTACCTAGCCCTAGACTCTTCACGTTCCCCTTCAGCACTATTAAAATGTCGGGGCCAAACAGTTCTTTAGTGAAGGCAAGAGTAGACTGCCCTGTGCACTGTAGCATGTTGATAGAAAGATCTTGTGTCCTCTACGCACTAGATGCTAGTACTTTCTCTCAACTACCAGCAAGTACAGAACAAAACGACCAGTGTCTAGGAACCACAGCTCCTCTTCTAAAAGCCTCTCTCCCAGAAAGTGAAAGTAACTTATCCTATCGTTTAATGTAATTTTTAGAAAGAATTCTAGCCTCGGATGTCACTCTGCTTCCTGCCTTAGCAGACAGCCCTGTGCCTGCCAGACTCACCAGCTGGACTCTCTTTACTTACTGTACTCCATACGGCACTTTGGGTTCAACTCTGTTGCTTTAAAGTTTAAAAAAAATAGTGAATATTATAGTTTACCTTTTCTCCTCTTTTAAGAGCTTACGCAACTTTTCTGCACTTGTTTCTATTTTCTTTGTTTTCTGCTTTTCTTCCTTTTCAGCTTGTTTTTCTCTTAATTCCAAAGATTTCTTTTAGAACCCAGATATCGGAAAAAACCACACGTTAAAAATAAAAATAGCAGGATATGCAAAAAACAGTATTTAAAAACCACCCCCCAACCAGAAACCCAATTTAGGATAACCAAATCACCATATAGCCAGTATTAAACAAGTTATATTTTTCCAAATAAAAAAATTAATGTCACACATTTGGCATTAATCATTGGAATGGCCAGAACAACATTGAGGACCATATTGCAGTTGGTATCCCAAGAAAAACAGGGAAGCCATTGCAGTAGTACCAGTGACCCAGAATGCAAGTAAGATTTAAAAAAAGATGAAAAATTATTTTTTAAAAGTTGGAAAATGTAAACAGGACACAAATTTTACAAATAGAATTTAAATAAGGACATTCCACAGAGGTGAATTGAGGGGAAAATCACCATGTTCAAATACAAACCATTTTAAAAATAGCACAGCCCAGTTGGATGCACGGTTACATAGGAAATCATTTTCCCGTGTGCGGGTGGGATGAGCAGCACCAGATGTCACAGACACAGCAGCAATGGTCCAATTCAGAAGAAAATGCATGAGAAAACATCATCATCAGTATTACAGGAAAGGACAAGTAAACATGTCTACAAAGGTCTGCGTAATTAGCACAATTACACCAGTAATACTCATAATCTTACAACCATCAGGTAAGCTCTCTACAAAGAACAATCAATATCACATACTGATTTAGGCAGAGGCATCTTCTTATGTGGCTATTTTTACTTTTGAATAAAGAAGCAGTGATATTATAATGCTATGCAAACCTAATTAGGACAAGCCATTCATTTTCATAATACTTCACCTAGGTTACCTAGTTTTTCCTAAAAGGAAATGATATTTAATTTTAAATACCATTAAATTTCAAAGAGGAAATAAAGAATCACCTGCATATATTTATGAAGTTTCTGCAAAGCATCCTCTGCATCTTTAAAAGTCTCATCCAAAGCCAGAGCTTTCTTATAGTAACTTTCAGCATTTAAAAACTTTTCTTCTTCTTCTAACCTTAATTAGGAAGATTAAGCATTTTGTAAAAACAGATTTATGCAAATGCATAGAGAAATCATCAGATATTAATGACAACTTATTAGAGGTAAGTAATGCTTAGCAAATTATTTTCTAATTACCTATTCGCATTTACTTAGTAAAAAGACCACTTAAATGAAACCCATTACTAGTACCTAAACAATATTGGTATTTTTCCTCAGATATAAAGGAAAATACATAATCTGCTTTCTGAAAATTTAGTATGATTTTTGTCATAACAGTTACATAAAATTGCTTTTTAAAGGTAGTCTGTGAAGTTTTATTTTCTATGGAAAAATTTTCACTGTAAATCTATTAAAATTCTTTGGAAATACTAAAACACATATACACATAGTTATAGATGATGTTAAAATCTACAATCACTATTATCATATAATCTACAAGTCTAAACTGAAAAAATTAGAATGTTTGGGCGGCTATGGCAGCACACACTACTATCCCAGCACTGGGCAGGCAAAAGAGGAGAAAGTTACTATGATTTTAGGCTAATCTGGTCTAAACAGCAAGTTCCAAGCCAGCCAGGGCTACCTAGAGAAAGGAAGTTTGGGCAAAGGGCAAAGGACTTTACCAAGTACTTCTAGTTAACAGACGGAAAAACATTATTACTACAACAAATGGGATAACTTTTGTGTTAGACTGGATGTAGGGAGCCAAGGGACAAATACAGCCATTCCCAATACCTGTGGTTGGAAAACTGGTTACTGTAGCACTCTCTCAGTTAAAAGAGGCCAGTACACCAGGAATGGGACAACCTCATTTCAGTGGTTCAGCTTCTCCAGATGCTAATTAAAATTTCATTATTTAGTAATTTGTGGGCATTTCCATCCCACAAATGCTTAGGTACAATGCTCATCCAAGCAAGAATGGCCAGGAAGATCAACCTTTCTTCAATAACAGCGGAGAGGACTAGGGATGTAGCTTATTTGTAGAGCATCTGCCTGGCATGTTTGAGATACAAATGGTTTGGCATCTGGGTTCCATTCCCAGTATTGCAAAAAGCACAGAGAAACAGCACAGTGATGTTGCTGTCATTAAGTGGCTTTTAGTTATTAAAACTGATTCCAGCATGACAGGACATGGTCCATAAATGACGACTCGTGAGATTTCTGGGAGCTTGTAAGAAACTGCAGGTAAGTAAGAGTCTTGTAGCCTCTGTCCTTACATAATATGGCTTTCATGGCCCTCCCAGGGGCAGTAAATGGGAATGGGCTTGGCTTCAGATCACACCATGCTTACTGTTGATGTTCAACAATGTTGCCAAGCTCAGATGGCCCTTGTGATTGTGGGTAGCCTGAACTCATGTGACCCTGCCTACCTCTCAGAACATCCTCAGAACAGTCTGATGCTCTGAATAAAGTCGGCTACTGCATGAGACTTTAGTCCACCTCATTTTTAGGCTCTACTCTCCTATGTTCATGCTGCCAACTAGAACACTGTGAATACGTTTAACTCCACAATCCAATCTGAATTTGTGGGATTTACCTGACAGAATAGAGCTATAAGCTGAATATACCGAGCAGTATCTTAATCATAATTTACTAGAAATCACTCAATCCATATTTAGAACATTATATGCTATTACAATACAATGACTTAAAAATTAAATATTTTACTAGAACAAAACCTTCTGATATATACTCTGAAACAGAACACATTAACTTATTCTATTGCACTTTATCTAATTTCCAAGTAACAAAAATATACATTCTGAACAATAAACCGTGAGACACTAAATCATCTCTAGTCACAAAGACACAGACATCCATGTGCACACACGTATGCACGCTCAATAATAAGCCAAGAATAAGGGACAAAACCCTGCCACCCAAAACTGAAAGGGTGATCTGAAATTGCATACGTTAAGAAGCTACTTTTTCACAGAAACCTCAGGGTGTTACAGGAACTGGCTGCACGTCAGACTTTACTTTGAAATGAAATCCCATACTTACTGCCCGCCCCTTTCTACAAGTGTCTGGCAGAGGTATTTCCTTGCATTTCTGTGAGTTGGGCAGTTTTCTAACGCGAGCTCAAAATCTTCTATTGCTTTGTTCAGACTTCCTTTTGTTGCGTATCTAGAGACATTAAACAAAAGTAGAATTTAATCTTGTGACCCGTTTACACATTTTTCACCTTCTTTAAAACATCTCAAGAGTCTGAAATTCACTTACAATGCTCCACGAGCTACCAGAGCTTCCACATTTTGTTTGTCTATTTCCAGAGCTTTATTGTATTCGTTCATAGCATCCACATGTCGCCCCACCTTAAAATAATCGACTCCAATCTTCACACTGAAAACACATTTGTGAAACATCACGAATATTTTACAAAGTATCTAAATAAAATGTTAGTATAAGTCATTACTAAATGAAAAGGCATTTAAATTGGACCAATATTTAGTTTTTAAATTACTCTCAATATACTTATAAAGCACCCTGCTTTTATAGATTTTCATGACAAACATTTATAAAACTCAGATACCAAGACACTAATTCTTTCTGGAAAACAATTCTGAACAAAACTTGTCTGCTAATATTCCAATGTAAGACCAATATAATCCCTACATGAATACTGTCAAAAATGTTCATTCACTGGTAAACACATTCTAGTCTTAATGATGAGAGAATCCACGCCTGAGTTTCACACTAGATCACTGCCACTGTCAGACGAACAATCTCCATACCATTTTAGAGCCCACGATGCCGACTGCTTCTTTCTTAATGCTGAAGCAAAATCATCTTCAGAGAAATTTTTGCTATAAAGAAAATGAGAGTCAAAAATGGAAATACTGCCGGGCGGTGGTGGCGCCTGCCTTTAATTCCAGCACTTGGGAGGCAGAAGCAGGCGGATCTCTGAGTTCGAGGCCAGCCTGGTCTACAGAGTGAGTTCCAGGACAGCCAGGGCTATACAGAGAAACTCTGTCTCGAACCCCCCCCCCCCCCAAAAAAAAAAAAAGGAAATACTTTAGAAGTACACTTCATTCTGTCTCTGGGAGATACAATAGTGAAAGGTGAATTTCAAGCAGGGAACTCATATTACACCCACATAGCCAAGTCCTTCTAAAGGTCCAAATACCAATATTACTGTTACATGGTATTTCCCTTAAGCATACATAAAACTTTTCTGAATCTTCCTCTACTTGGCCAAATGGCATCTTCCTGTCATCGCTTCCCATCCAAACCAGGAGGAGCCAGGCTCACCTCACTCAGCCTTCCGCAGAGTCTCACGGCTACGGCCAGTGTTCTCCAGCTATACAGCTTCTGAGTCAATCCACCCCACTCACCACCTTGATCAGCTATGAGAATACAGATCTACTTTTACCTTTGTAGGCCTCTCATTAAAGATGGTGGACGAGATTCATCTATTCCTAGTTTCTCTAGAAGGAATTCAACTACTCCTGGATTAACAAATCCCAGAGAACTCTGCATGATATTTTCATAGGACTCCAAAGAATTACTATTTAGTTCAACACTCCTCCTATGTGAAAAAAAAAAAAACAGAAACACAAACAATATCAAGCAGAACCGACTTCGACTAAAAGTATGACTATCGAGGGCTGACTACTAATACCACTTTTGTATACAAAAGTCATGCACTGTTATAATCCCTTCTACCAAGCTAAAGTAATTTAAAGGTTATAAAATGCAATTACAGTTCTAATTTGTTAGAAACAGATCAAAGATAAATACCTGTAGTACAAAGGAAGCTCTTCAGAAGTAATCACACCTAGTTTAATGCCAGACAGGTGTGGAGGAAGGGATGAGCTATACAGAGACACCGCAAGCTTTTCATGGTATCTGTCAATATCCTTGATTCCAGCTTTCAAGAAAAAAGGATCAACAATAAAAAGTGAAATCAAGAATAACCTTTCAAACACTACCCTCATTAAAGTATATTTTCAACATTAATTTGAAAAATGTAATTAGTATGTGGAAGCTGATCACCTCGGATTATGTCACCAGTTTGGTAATAGGATAAAGGATCTCCATGGTTACTGTGAGAAGGCACATCTCTCAGGGGACAAAGAGCCTGCAATGAGAAGTATGTGAGAACACTACACATTTGACTCTGGCAAGAACGGGATCTTGTATCTTAGCTATCAATGCACATATACAATTATCCTATTGGTATAATTAGTAATGGACAGAGACCATTTCTTCAGGTTTAGTCTTCGGTTTCTTTTCTAGTCATAGACTGGCCACTCCCCTGTGCTCCAGAGCACCTCCATGCTGATCTCCTGCCGTCGCCATCAGTGATCTACTAACCTGCCTCCCTGCCGTCGCCATCAGTGATCTACTAACCTGCCTCCCTGCCCTCGACATCAGTGATCTACTAACCTGCCTCCCTGCTGTGCTCGCACCCTGACTCTGGCCACACTAATCTGCTGTCTCTCTCAGCGTACACAGTGTGAGCATGTGATATCTGTCTGTCTGTGTTTGCCTTATTTCAGAGACAGGGTCTTTCCGGCTATCCATTTGCCACAGATGGCATACCTTCATTATTTTTGATGGCTTGAAACAACTTTTAACAGACATGTCAGTGACTTAAATTTAAAATTTTCAGTTACAATTTGTGTCCAATCACAATAAAACTTGTTTTCTAGTTTTAAGAATCAAATAAAGATACAAAAGACATTAGCATTTGTAAGTGATGTGTGCATTCTCCTGCTGTGCGTGTCTTCTCTTCACACGGTAAGACAGATAGCCAACATCAAGCATGTTAAAGCAAAGCATTACGAACTGCGGCAAGGATCTTAATACAGTGAGAGAATGTTGACATTTTTTATAAATATACGACAGGAAGGTTTTGCTAAATTACTTATATGCAAACATGTAGTGCACACGGTAAGACAGATAGCCAACATCAAGCATGTTAAAGCAAAGCATTACGAACTGCGGCAAGGATCTTAATACAGTGAGAGAATGTTGACATTTTTTATAAATATACGACAGGAAGGTTTTGCTAAATTACTTATATGCAAACATGTAGTGCCCAATTACTAGGCATATGTTTAACCACAAGATATCTGTTCAGAATACCAATGGACATCATCATAACCACTAACAGATCTCTATGATATAAAAAAGAAACTGACCTACAACCAGAGATCCCCAAACCCTAAAACACCAAAAATGGAGGAAATGTAACATTCTAGTACTTGTTCTTTTGAGATAGGGTTTCACTACAGAGATCAGGCTTGCCTTGAACTAAAAGTTCAGTCCACCCCTGCCTCCTGAGTACTAGGGTTATAGCCATGCATTGCAAATGCCCAGCTCTCTAAGGCTTTTAGTAAGAACAACAACTGTATTTTTTTTCCCCCTTCAGCTTACACTTAACCCTCTCTCCACCAAATATCCTACCAGGTAAATTTAAGCAGAATTAGATAAGCACATAATTTTTGCATGGGATGACTGTAGAGTGACTTACTGTGATTTCTAAGTGAGATATATCTCTCATGATGCCACTTCCTAAACAGATCAACACCATGAAAAAACCAAATTCCCGAATAGAGCTAATTCTTCCAATCACTATATCACCACGCTCAATATCTCGGAAGAACAGCTCTCTCCGGTCCAGGCTTGGGATCTCCATGAGCTGCTCTAAAGGCGGCATGACCGCGTAATGATCTGGAATAAAACAAAATCACCACGATTAATTTTCACTTCCTTCTCCTCTGATATGCTGCTTTAAACCAACCAACCAATCATCTTGAAAAGCTTTCTAGACTACACTTACTGTCACTGTCGTCGTGAACTTCAGAGGGTGTAGAAGCATCTGATTTCCAAGACAGGGCGAAAAGTAGATCCGCTTTTTTAGAGATGAATTTTTGTATTTCAATGTTGTCAACTCTCTTCTCTTTCCTTAAAAGAAAGGTGATTTTATTTTATTTATTTATTTTTTTATGAGCAAAGCTCTCCCACATCCAAACTCCTGTACAGCGGTTTTCCTCACCCAACCCGGCTCGGCGTCTCTGGAGGAAGTTTTATTTATTCTAGCCTTTCAATATGTATTTATTTAGTGCAGATATGTGGCGTCTGTGTGCAACTGGGGGTGGGGTGGGTCAGAGGACGACGCTGGGATTCCTTCTCCTACCCGTGCGAATCCTGGGAATCAGGTCGGGGCGCCCGGTGGCAAGTGACTTTACCCACTGAGTTCCGGAAGAAGTTTTAAGCCCGTCCTCTCTGGACGTACTACTTGGAAATGGGAGCAGGGACGCTTTGGCGGCGGTTCGGAAGGTGCAGCCCGGCCATTCAGCCGGGAGCCAGTGCCTGGTCACACACCCCGGGGCTCCGGCTCTCCACTCCGCCCCGCGCCCCGGCCCGGGTTACGGCCCCCATACCTGCCGGCTCCCGCAGGCGGCGCCGCGCCGCGGGCTGGCTCGGCCGCCGTGCCCAGCAGGCTCCGGAAGTGCGGGTTGTCTTGCTGCTCGCTCCGCAGCAGCGACAGCAGCGCCGGGCCGTGGCAGCCCAGCGACTGCCGCAGCAAGTCGCGGTCCATGGCGAGCCCGCCAGGGTCCGGCGTCCGAGCCCGCGCTCCCGCAAGCCGAGGGAAGCTGCCCCGACGCGCTAACCTCCCGGAAGCGCTCGCGGCGGAGAGCTGCCTCAGTCTCGCGAGACCCAGCGGGACTACGGGAGCCCGCAGGAAGCGCGAAGCCGGTCTGGAGCGGAGGGCGGAGTAGGGCTTGAGCCAGGGTGACTTGTGCGAGCGCTTGCCTTAAGCGAGTAGGTCGGAACGGCCGGAGTTTGGCTCTCTTTTTCACCCGGTGCTGCCGAGTTCAGCGGGGCAAGGGTGTCTGGGCGGCCTCAGGATCGTCTCGAGGTGGCGGTCCCAGAAAAGCTGCCTGGTGGACCGAAGGCGCGAAGACAGACGGGGACCTAAAGTTGACTTGGCAGCCGGGGGTGTGTCTTACAGGGACTTCTCTGTCTCAAAGGCAGGAGAGCTTGAAAGCGCACCGCGCATGCTCTGTTCTGGCGGTGGCTCCTTAGGAGCTGAAAGCCAAGCTTCCTGCTTCCAGGGTGATGGCTGTGGGGTGCCTGTTACACGCTGGGGCCAAGAGCTTTAGGTGGCGTGCTTACAACTCTGCCTAGGGTTTTCTGGCTGCGCTTCAGTGCTAGCTTTACACTGAGTGTAACACCACACAAGTTGGTTCTACACCTGGGTGCCACACCCACCATAGAGGACTCGGTTGTTGTTGTTGTTGTTGTTTTTTTTTCTTTTATAGTTACAGGCAATTTGAATTAATTTTCTTCTGTGACAAATACGTTGTTATTGTTGTTGTTGTTGTTATGGTTTTTCGAGACAGGGTTTCTCTGTGTAGTCCTGGCTGTCCTGGAACTCACTCTGTAGACCAGGCTGGCCTTGAACTCAGAAATCCGCCTGCCTCTGCCTCCTAAGTGCTGGGATTAAAGGCGTGCGCCACCACCGCCCAGCTTGTGATTTTTTTGAAAGGGACTGAACACTGGATAGTTGTCCCGACCAGAAGAGGTACAAGGGGAGTGTGGAGGTTGGTTAGTGCTTGAGTTTTCAGCATGCCAGCCAAGGGTTCTCCCTACCGCTGAGCCACAGCCCTGCCTACATTTTTTTTAAACTGAAAAACTCTCCCAGAAACTTTAAAGAAGTATGAATAATTTAATGAACTATTGGGAAGGGTGGTACAGGGTATGAAAGTGGTGAAGGAAATCGAGAAAGAGTATTCCAAACAGATTTTCACTGCCTGGCTTCTAACTCTACTTTTATTGTGATTTCAAGTTTCATTTTAAAGGAACCACATATGTATATCCTGTAACACACACTAGGCTCTAAAGAGGAAAATACGCCTGGCTCAGAGTGACTCTGTTTAGTGGAGGAATATACGTAAGAATATAGACGTAAAGCTCTAACCCAGCGGTAAGTTAATGCAGCTAACTAAGGTGTGTCCTCAGATCAGGAAGAGGGTAGTAGAGTGGCTGGGGTGGTTAGAACAGGGGGAGTTAAGTAAGTGCAGTCTACACATGGGACAGTATAATTAAGGAAGTACAAATTTGAAAAGTCAAGATGTAAAAAGGTAGGGATATTTCCATTAACAGACATTCATTCTAATTATATAAACACGCTGTTTCAGAAGGGCTGCAGAGAAAGAAAGGGAAGGAAGGAAGGAAGGGCAAAGAGAGAAAGAGTAACTTCGTGTTTTATTTAGCGAAGAACACAAATGTGGTTGAACTAAGGCAGCCGCACTGGGCAGGAACAGAAGTGTGCTTTAATATAGTTTTATTTTTGATTTCCCAAAATAACATGTACAGTCTCTGTGTGAGCATCTCTGAAGGATGCACATGTAACCCTTTACTTCACGAGACACCTGTGTATGCAGACAGGTTCTGGTTCCTGAGCCGTAACTGTGAGCAGGCCTCGTTCCCATCCAAGGCCAAGGAATGTGTGGATTTGGGAAGGGAGGGGCCAAATAATACTATATCTGTTTTCATTTTCCGCTGCTTCTTTTATGATTGACCCCCTCCAAAAGTAGACATTATTCATTGATATATTTGTTTTGGTTCTGAGCCAGAGAATCACGTAGCTCAGGCTAGCCCCGAACCGTGTAGTTGCGGTGACTTTCTGAACTTAGATCCTCCTGCTTGCACCTCCTGAGTGCTGGGATCACAGGTGTGAGCCACCATGCACAGTTTATGTAGTGCTGGGTATGAAAATTAAGGCTTTGTGTATACTAGCAAGCATTCTGCCATCTGAATTACACTCTCCTTCTCAGAGAATTGATATTGAACCGGTAGCACAAGGTTGAGAGCTTTAGTACACCAGGCAGGCTTACATATGTTATCACTTTTATTTCTGTTTATGTTATCAGTTTTTCTGTGTATCTGTAGCAACACTGTTAGTCTGTGACGATGGCCTTACCAATAGGACCTCTGTAGTCAGCCGTATTCTGAACATAGAGGTGGTGAGTGCGAGATGTGGGAAGATCAGCCAGAGGAGAAGCTTCCAGAGATGTGAGGTCACAGGGCACCACGTAGGAAGCCTGGGACACACTCATTAGCACAGGTTACACATTTACTGACCGCACTTCCATGATGCCCACTCACATAGTAGGAAACACTCTCGATTGTGGAGAGGACAAAACAAAGAAGGACAGGACCCGGGAGGCGAAGACCATCGCAGGGAGTGGGCACTGGCTGTGGGAAATGAGAAACAACCTGCAGCTCTGGCAGCCACAGCAGCGGGTGGCCAATGTCAGATTCCACACAAAGACACAGGAGAATCAGAAACACTGAAGCCGAAGAGGGGGACATCAGCGTTCCACTGCTTAGAAATACTTACCAACACAGTCTACAGAATGTTTTACATTAGAAAACAATGTCAAATAAAAAGACGTTTGTTTTAGAGTACTTTTAGATTCACAGCAAATGAGTGGAAGATGCAGACATTTCCCTAGTGTGACATATGCATAGCCTTCCTCATCGAAATTCTCCTCCAGAATGGTTTCAACTATGTAACTCAACAATGAACCTACATTGACATGTAATATCACAGATACCCCATAGTTTACCAAAGAATTCATATTTTATGGTATAGACAAATATATGTGTTCCACATCTTAGTAACTTACAGAGCAGTTTCACTGCCCCCAAAAGAAAAAAAATCCTTTATAGACTTTCTATTCTTTTCTCCAGAAGTTCTGATAAACAACTTTTTACTGTTTTTATAATTTTTCCTTTTCAAGATTATCATTAGTTAGAATAATTCAGCCTTTTTAAGTTTGGTTCTTTCACACACACACACACACACACACACACAAATACACACATGTATCCTCAGTTTCTTTTGGTGAGTTGGTAAATAATTTCTTCTTAAGGCTGAGCAATAGATATTCTATTGGCTTATGATACCTACCCAATCTACATTGGGAAAGCTAGTCTCCTTTACTAATTTAAGTCCATTTAAATAGCACTTTCATCCAAAAATATCCTCATGGACAAACCCGGAAATATTTAGTCATTGATTTGGATATCCCTTAATACAGTCAAACTGATATATAAGTGCAAAATGAATTATTTTTAATATAAATGTAAGCAGTGAGTTAGGCTGGTAGCTGTACTCCTTTACCTTTGCTAGTCCCTGATAACCACACAGGGAAACCGAGACTTATTTCAAGCTGCACCTCAGTACTGGGCATTTATGAGTTATGCCTGTATAAATCATTGCTATGCTAATCTGGCTAGCTCTCAGCCCCATGCCATGATACTTGCATATTATTGTTGATCTGCCTCTTTGGGCTTTAGATTTTGTTTTCATGGTGTCTTTCTAGACCTTCTCCTCCTTGTGGCCATCTGAAACTACTCCCCCCAAGTCCCTATACCTAACCCTGGCTGGTGGACGGTCCACCCTGCTCTCTCTTCTGCCCAGCCGTTGGGTGATCTGAATTTATTAACAAGGCAGGGAATAATTGCTAAGAATTGTTTACACAAACTCGGAACAGGAGATTCTTGACCTAAGCATTGCAATGCCATGTCTGGATTGAATGCCCTGTCTACTATGAGGGCAGAGAAATCAGCATTTGCATAACACAAAGATAACCTTTACACAGTGCACAAAAACCTGATGCCTATGTTCATGTTTTTAAAGTAATCTGGAAAGAATGTGGTTTCAGCTAATCCTCTGAATGGCACAGAATGTTAAAATGCTGGCACACACACACACACACACACACACACACTATTAGATAATGCACATTCTAAAGTTAGTATTTTGACTCAAGCATTTATTAATTTTCATCCCTCTTAATTTTTCAAGTGGCAGAAGAAAAAACAGAGAGTACTAAGTGGTATTAAGTAACCCTTAGTTTCAAGCCAGGCATGGTGGTGGTTGGTTCACACCTAAAATCCCAGAACTTGAAGCCGAGGGAACAGGAATGCTGGCTCAAGGCTAGCCTATATGACACAGAAAGACTTGTCTCAAATGAAACAAAACAAAAAGGATTCTTTACTTCCAAACCATCAACTTGTTTATGTTGGAGAAAACAATAAAAAGGTGGTTTGGTTTTGTTTTGTTTTGTTTTAGGAAAAAAATTGAAAAGGATAGTCGGAGAACTTAAGATTTACTATAAAAATATAATAATCAAGACAGCATTCTATAGGCACAGATGACAAATGCACATATGGAAAGTGTGCTACACCATATTGTATCAGGGAAATCCAAATTAAAACTACAACGAGACACCACTGAAGCTTACTAGACCAGATTCCAGGACACTGGCAATACCAAAGGTGGTGATGGGAAGCAACAGAATCCTTCCCTTGCTGGTTTGAACGCTAAGTGGTGCAGCCATTTGAGGAAAGGAACATTATTATCATGAAACCCAGGGACTACATTCAGCTTCCCTTGGTTGCTGAAAAGCTGTACACACAAAACCCTACTTATGGATATATAGAGATTTTAATCAGACTTGTCAAAAATTAGAAACTAAGATGTCTTTCCGTGGGTAGATGGATAAACTATGGTATCATCCGACAATAGGATCTTTATTGTTCAGAATTTGCCGCCCTGTGTCTGCTTCCCACTCTTGGATGGCGGCCTGTTGTTCACCACGCTGGCCTGGAGGGAGGGAAGCTGGGCTGGGTGTTTGTGAATGCAGTGCAGGGTCTCGGCAGGCTGTGAGTGTGCTGGCAATGACACTGGGTTAGGTTTTTTTTTTTTTTTTGGTAAGGTTATGTATGCCTCCAGGGAGGTGACCAGAGTCTCTGGGGGCAAGATTTGGATGAGCTGTGTATCATTGGCCTGGACTGTTGGAAGATGCTTCATCTACATACTGAGGGACTGTAGGGTGTGTGTGTGTGTGTGTGTGTGTGTGTGTGCATGCACGTGTATAAGGTCAAACAAGGAATGAGGCCTGATAACTGTCGAGGTAATACATTCTTACTAGGGTTGATGTTGGGGGCTTTATGGCACCAGGTTGGGAGGGGGAGGTAGCTAACTCGTGCTGTCCTATTTGAGGCATCTGAGGGTTGAAGCTTCCTTGGCCCTTTCTTCATAACCCTGTACCATTATGGCCCCATAGGCATTAAGGAGAAATTAGTCACCAAACAATGAAAACAAACAGAGGAAACTTAAATTCATATGAAGGAGTGAAAGAAGCAAATTTAAAAAGGCTATATACTGAATTATCTCAACTGATGGTAATCTCAAAAAAGAAAAAAACACAGAGACAGTAAAAAGTTCTTAGGTTATCAGGACTTCTGTGGAGGGAAGGAAGAATAGACAAACTACAGAACTCTTTTTTCAAGGGCAATGAAATTGTCCTGTAGGCTACTATGATGGTGTCGTCCAGTCCACTGAGAGCTTGAAAAGGAAACAAGGCAGCAAAGAAAGGAATTTGTGTTTTTCCTTGCCTCAATGCTTGAACTGGGACATCTAATTTTATCTTCCCCTTCCCTCAGCATAGAATTTAAATCACTAACTGCATATTCTCTGGCCTGTGGACCCAGACTAGTTTTCCTGAGTGTAGAGCTTGTAGATTTAATATTATAGGTTCCTCAATCCCTTTAATCTGTCATAGTCGTTCATCACGTGAGGCAGTTCTTCCTTTTATATAGCATATATGAATATATGTGTGTCTTATTCAGTTTCCCTGTTTTATTATATGTAAATGTTCAAAGATATGTCTGAATCTTTCTTCCAATAATGTGTCATTTGGCTTCGTTGTTAAGCATAGGGTACAAGAGTTGAGAGTACTGTTGTGCTGCCATATAGGTTGTTATGTAGTATTTGACACTCAATTCAAAGCCACTCTGGAGTTACTCAGGAAGAGTGAGGTCTACTAAGGGAAAAAACGATTACCTAATCATCTTGATCATCATCCGCCTCAAGCACTTATTGCCACTGTCAGCAGAGTCCCTCCAACGCTAAGCCACGAGTAAAGGTTGGTACAGCTTCATCCCAACAGTCCTGGCTTGAAAGGAAGTGTTGTCAGTTCAATCCACTTGAGGGCGCTATAAGATCACTATAGTAACAAACAGTGCTCCTGTCCGAAACCCCACACAGCAACAAAGTATATATTCAGGGATTGGGGTCTATGGCTTATCCCCAAACAGCTGTCTTTAACATTGTCTCTATCTTTTAGAGAGTGGTAAACACTTTGAAGATATTATTTTCATGAAAATAAGTTCATGATCCGTTGATCTTTTGTCCATCATTGGTTACCTTAGGATTTTTGAGATTTTAGGGCAATAGTTTTTATTTTTGTTTTTCCCTGCAGTAATATTCACTGATTTTTGTTTTAATCTAGGCTAAATGATTCTGAACAGATCTAGAATATGCATAGCTTCAAGGCAAGGGGTTATTATATTGGCATATTTATATCATGACTTATAGGTAATATATGTAAGGCTTTTGGAGAGGCACACTGTATAGCATTCCCAGAGAGGCACAGTGCTTGGCCATATGAAGTAACTCTCTGAAGCCTTTTATAGCATACTCCTGGTAGGATATATATGGTACTCTTGGAGATGGACAGTGCTTGACTGTATGGAGTGACCACCTAAAGTCTTAGTCTCAGCCAGTATCTCTTCCATGTTTTCCTTTGTTTATACAAAGGATTAGGAAATTAAATGAAAGTACCTCAAAATAATTCCACCATAAATGTTGAGAGATGTTGAAAGATATGTTCACTATCGATATGGATTAGGTTGGGTAAGCGTACTTTAAAAAATAAACTTGAGAGTGATTGTTCATAAACGCATGCACACATACAAATACCCACATAGTAGATTCTTTTATATTTTGTGGCCGTGTTTTAGAATATTATAACAAGGAGCATGCGATGCTTTTGACAAGAGACATGGATAGTAAGATAATAAATAGAATTCGTCGTCAGGACATTCTAGATTGCTTTGGTGACCACTTTAAATTCAAATTATACATGGCTCTAGAATCAGAGTAATGGATCATCTTTTAGTTACCAAATGGTAATCTTTGAATTTTATTGGTGGAAGCACAAAAAGAGAATGTCAGGGATCACAAATGCATTAGCTGTTTTGAATATGGCTGTTCTCAATGGACCCCCTGGAAGATCCAGAAAGACAGGGAGAGGATTAATATTCCCTTAGACATGACCTTTGATTGTCTCAAACAATCAAACCCTTGATTCAAACCTTTGTTTGACTGTTTGGCAGTTTCAGACTGTGAACTGCAACAGTCTATTCATTCAGCAAATATTTGTTTGGCATCAGGTACTATTTGAAATGTTAAGGACATAATAATGAAAAAGACTCATCAATATTCCTGCAAGCTTCAATATTCATGAAGCATATATAGTGAGCAATAAAATATAAGTAAATAAATAAGAGTAAATTATGCAGTATATTGGTGATACATCCTATAGAAAACTAAATGAATCAAGGGCAAAAGTGCTGAAAGTGCAGAAGGATTGGTGTAGTCATCTCAGTAGGAGAATTACAGAGGGTCTCATTGAGAAGATATTTAAGTCAAGACCATACCGGAGATGAGGCATTAGTCATTCAATTTATCTGAGGGAAAAGGCAGAAGAAAAACCAAGACAGAGGGTCTAAAAGGAGAAGCATTTGATACGCATCGAGGAAAAAAGTGTGGTAGGAAGAGCAGGAGTGGGGCCACTCAGATGTAGACTGTTGTAGGTCACTGCGTGAATGTGGCTATCACTGTGAGTGGTTGGAGTAATGGTAAAGTATTAAGCAGATGGGCATAATGACTTTTGTTATAAAAAGACTTGGGCTGGAATTGCCTACTTGTTGTTTATAAGAGCTGGAAAAAATGTATCAGAGGGTAAATATATCTTATTAAACTTAAAGCTTTAAAGTTTATGCTATTATAAAAATGAGAATATGGAGTCTAAGTGTTTCCAAAATTTTAAAAATTTAAAAGAAGGATTATTACTATGAACTAGATACTTCCCACAGTGGGGATAACTTTAGCCTAGGTGTCCTAGCTATGTTCTGAGCAAATCACAGTCACCCTTGCCTCTCTTGTCACTCAAACCCCAAGGTGCCGCATATGATGACTGTTGATGTCTAACCCTAACATTCTGTTCTCTATTAAGAAATGGACCTTGCAAGTCTTAAATAACACCTCACCTCTCCCTTTAAGGTGCCGCACTTTTTTCTATGAAATCTTATGGAGCTATTTTTTCTGCTGTATTGTAGTGCCCACGGTGACTGGTTTCCTTAAGTGCTTGAGATTTTCGGGTTTCTTTAGGTGTAGTTTAGGAAGGGAACAAGCCTCAGAAATGACAGGGAGATACTGACTGGTTACTCTAAGGAAGTCTCAATGTGGCAGTTCTTCTATAATGCACATTCTGTGTGCACGCACACACACACACACACACACACACACACACACTGTATATAGCTTATGTATGTAATTGCTGATGTGCATATTTACAAACTTCTTTCCAAGGTAGTTTTTAGTATGTTTTATTTTCTCAAGAATGGAAGCCCAGAATACAAAACAGATGTAAACATAGCTGCCCTAGCTGAATCACTGATGGGCAGATAATGGAGAGTTCAACTCAGTAATGCCTCTCTCTTTATTCTTTTCCTTCCCTGGCCTTCTATATTTGAGTGGTAGCTGGAGAGGTTTATGAGCTTTAGGGAACGCATTTGTCTTGTTAACAGATGACTTCTTCAGGCAGGCTTCAGTGTTATTGATTATGTCTCAGTGTAAGTTACAATCATGTGCTGACCATTCTCTGTGTCTGCCCTCAGTCACGCTGGAACTGTACAATACATGAACACTCTAGGCACACAGGAAATGCTGTTCTGTGTTCATTCCCCCTCGTAAATTGTGATTCTTGTTCATATGCTCTGACTTTGCCTAGCCTCACTTCCTTGGAAGGCAATATTGTTTCCAAGTTCAATTGTGAAGCACCTCATAATCTGTCTGTCTGTCTGTCTGTCTGCCTTAACTCTCGGTCCTCTCAATCATCATCCAGATGCAGTCACATGGGGTTTTCTATCAACTTTAAATGCCCCCATGTTTTTGGTACTTCGTAGCTATTGTTGGTACATTTCCCCGAAATGTTCTTCCTCTATTTGTATTTTCTTTTTGTTCCTGCACCTTAGCATAAAGAATATACGCCTTCTTTTTCTTAACACTCCATTTATTTCTGTCATAATACCCATGCGAATTATTTTCCTTGGTTATCTTTTCTTCCTACTAAAACGGCAATTCCCTGTGTCCTGTTCATGATTTTGTACTCAATAATTAGCTCAGTGCATATCTGGTACATATCATGCGTGAAATAAATGTTTGAATGAATAGATAATTATGTGTAATATTCAAATGTATATATTATGCTTATTTAGAGTAAAGTAAGGGAGTTTTATTGCTCTTAACATGGCTGAGCAAGACTCAGTTAACAGGTTCAATGACAGAGACCTAAAAATAAACAATTCTGGACAGTGGTATCATCTCTTTAAAAAGAATTTTGGGAGGCAAGGGGTCCTGATTGGAAATTAATAAACAGAGAAAGGCATTGTTCTATAGAAGTGGTCTATATTATAGGGGGATTAAAAGTGCTTTTTATGTAGGCATAGCGAGTGTGGCGACTGGGGGTTCCAGACAGATGCAGCTTCATTTGGTTTTTACATTTATTGTTAAAGAATTTTATTCTGTTCAGCTAAGCTCAGTTATTTTGTACAATAAAAAAAACAACTGCACCATTTTCCTTTTATTCTTATATCCTATTTAGTATATGAGATATCCTTTTTTCTGATTTTTTTTAAAGGTCTTCACATTTTTATTCTTTGTGCACAAAGACTAGCATGATCGGTTCCACTTGGTAGACAGCCCAATAATCCATTCGAGGTCGCTTAATCCAACTTAATGAAGCCGATGTCCTTCGTGTACTGACGGAAGCACTGACGGCACATGTTCAGCCTGTATTTACGGATCAGACCGTGGTGGTTAGAGCAGACGCGGCAAGAGCGAGAACCCTGGCCGAACTTCCGTGGGTGACTCCAGTAGAGCTGCTGGTGACCCATCTTGCCTTCAGACGCCCAACGAGGAAAAAGCCTTTTTTTCTGATTTTATATTTGGTTTCTGTCCTTGTATATTGTTTTAGGAATTTTTGAGGTCATTGTATGTGTGAGTCTACATAGTTTCTTTGTGGTACTTTGAGCTTATAAGGCAGATAGCTGCATATTTGCTGTCTTGAGGGTCATCAGAGGAACAAAACCAGGAGAATATAAACACACACTGTTTTTTTTTTTTTTTTTTTTTTTTTTTGGTTTTTCAAGACAGGGTTTCTCTGTGTAGTACCTGGCTGTCCTGGAGCTCACTCTGTAGACCAGGCTGGCCTCGAACTCTGAAATCCGCCTGCCTCTGCCTCCCAAGTGCTGGGTTTAAAGGCATGTGCCACCACTGCCCGGCTTATACAGGCACATTTAAAAGGTTATCTGAAAGAATTTGCTTCTTTTAGTATAAAGACTTCAAGGACAAAACAGTTAAGGTGCAGGCTAGACCAATGAAGATGTGTGCTGTACTCTAGAACCTGCTGGAAGAATTTCCCTCCTGTTTAGAAAGTTGGTTTTGTGTTCTGTTCTGGCCTTCAGCTGACTAGATGAGGCCGTCACAGACCTTGGAAGGAAATCTGCTTATCTCAAAACCCATTGTTTAATGCTAATCTTGTCTGCAGACATCCTCACAGAAGTATCCAGAGTAACCGATTGCCTGTGTGGACCCTGTGGCAACTGTGCCGCGTGTTCTACTTCAGAGTTTGCCCAAAGCCGTGTGCTTCGTAATGCTGAAATGCCTGAAGACTGTGCTGTCTGAGGAAACAGGGATTTGCTAGAACTTCTGCTGTCTTCGGTCTCCTGAGGGCCACTCTTGTTTACACTCAATATCATGTGGAGCAGAATCACACATACTTCCTACTTATAACAGAATTGCATTATTGTGCAGGTTTTAGGGTTTTGTTCTAAAATTGCATTAATACATTTGAAAGTTTTATGAAGCCAAATATTTGTTTGTAATGCTTTTATATTGCTACGTGCAAGGTCTGGAATTAAAGAACATTCCTTACTTTTCATGATATTTTCTGGAAAGTAATCCCATGTTGAATAGTCCCCATTATGTATAGTGAGTTGACTCCAACCTTGGCTTGGTGAACTTGCTAGCCCCTCCACCATGGTTCCTGCTTGGAGCTTTGATGGTAACCGTTCCTTCCCATCTGTGACCACATTTTATCTCCTTTCTCAAACAGTAATAAAATAAAAATCTATCATGCAAGGGAAGCTTTTTGGTTATGTTCTCCTGTTATATTTTCCGTAGTTTTTACTACTAGATGATTTAGACTTCATTCAGTTTCAGTACTAGTATGGTAACTATCATGAATACAACAGGTGTAAGCAAGTCATTCTAATACTTATTACACATCAGCTTATTCCATATACCTTTGGACTCAGAATTCAATGGTGAAGAAATGATAGAAAGATTTCCTGTTGGAAAAGTGTAATATAAACGGTCATTCCTAATGTTTTTCTGTCATCCTGAAGAATTTTCTCATAAATGTGTGTATATAAGTCAGTAGATTTAAAAAAAACAACTATTTCACAGATAAAAAGCTATAGAACTTACTGGAAAAACATCACTGTTGCTGCCTGCAGCTACTGCAAACTGGGTTTCTGAAACGGAAGCAGAGGGATGGATGGGGAAGGGCGGGAAAAGAATGAGGACAAGGATGATAGGTTACCGATCAAGGCCAAAGTTTAATGGAGGTCTGACAATTTAACAGTTTGGGTGAGCCCCTCCTCCCAGACTCCTGTGTGGCTCTTCGTTGGGTGTTGGCTCCACTGCTCAGGCAGCTGGGCGGAATTCTAGATCTGGAGGAACTTCACCTTCACGCTGAGTACCCCACCCTAGGTGGGGCAGAATCCTGAATAGCACAGGAATCCCTGCTCAAAGGCTGGGAGAGGAAGTTCACCTTGACCAAAGTCAAGTTCTTACCATGTGGCAAGACACCCCAATATGCTCTGTACACGTCACTGTGGGTAAGGGCTTTGAGGATTCATTGCCTCACCCCATTTTCTGTTATCATTCTCCGATCCCCGCGTGTGGATAAAGATGTGATTGAACATTTGGTTCCCTACTCCTCCTGTCAACTGTTGCCTGTCTGGGCCATACCTTCCCTGTCAGGGTGCATGCTATCCCTCTAGAATCCTAAGCCAAAGTAAACTATTTTTTTACTCTCTAAGTTGTATTCGATAACGGTATTCTCCCACAGGATGAGAAAAGTAACTCTCTTCTAGTAAGTTTTCATTTGCCCCTGTCATGTTAAAGTAGCCTTCTGACCTTGTCCTTCCTTAACAGATGACAGCAGATGATCAGAAGAAAATGCTGCTCATCTCAAATTGTATGGAAATATAATATCTAATCCACATTCTGACTGGCCACCTTGTTTTCTTTCTTTTTTTGTTTTGTTTTTTTTTCGAGACAGGGTTTCTCTGTGTAGCCCTGGCTTTCCTGGAACTCACTCTGTAGACCAGGCTGGCCTCGAACTCAGAAATCCGCCTGCCTCTGCCTCCCAAGTGCTGGGATTAAAGGTGTGGCCACCTTGTTAATTGCTTCTTCTTTGGTATTGTTCTACTAACTTGATGTTTTGCTCACCTTAGATCCAAACTAATGGAGCCAGAAGACTCCAGACTAAACCGCCTGAAACTAAGGCAGAATAAATCTTTCCTTCTAAATAGTTTTACCGCAGAGAAAAAAGTTAACTAGTTCAAATGAAAGTGGGGACAATGAAAGAGAGCTTTAGCATTTTGTTATATTTGTTTCTTCCTTGGGGTGGATCTTAGTACAAGAACAGGAAGGGGGTACAGTTGAATTTCTCCTCCCCCCTAGTCCATTAGTGGGTTCATTCTTTGTCTTACCCTTTCTCTCTGGAATTCTGGTATGTTGATCTGAGGTTCACTACACTGTAGTAACTAGAAAACAGTGGATCAGAGAATGCTGGATATGTAGTTTTACATCTATGGGCCTGTAGTGGCTATTCCTGGTTGTCAACTTGACTATATCTGGAATGAACTACAATCAAGAATTGGAAGGTTCACCTATGATCCTAATCTGAAGGCTCAGAGAGACAAGTTTCTGACCTGGATCTTGGCATGGAGATCTTGAAGCATAATGGCTATAAATTCCAGAAGATTAAGACAAGAAGATCTCTGAGTTCAAGGTCATCTGGGATTAAAGGCGAGGTGGCACATGCCTTTAATCTGGGCCACACCCTCTGCTGGAGACCTATATAAGGACATTGGGAGAAGGAAGACTCACTCACTCTTCTTTGCCGGCTGGCCTCGTGGAACTGAGCAACTGCTAGATCCTTGGACTTCCCATCCACAGCTGCTGCTGACCTTTGTTGGCGAGTTGGACTACAGGTTGTTTAAGTCATTGACAAATTCCCTAACTGACTACCCATACATTCTGTGACTCTAGAGAACCCTGACTAATACAGGGCCTGATGACAATTCTAGGAATTCTGTGATATAGGAGTTATATAAAAAAGTATTAAAAATATCTGTAAGAAAAGGCATGCAATAGAACAATGAGAGATCATCAGACATGTAGGAAGTTCATCAGAGTCTCATCAAGGATGAGAAGACCTAGGAAGATGGCAGATGGTCAGAAGGAAAGGCTGCCACATCTCAGAGTGCTAACACAGTATGGAAATACGTATCTTAGGATACCACTTTCAAAGGAGGAACCTAGTTAAGAACAGAAGTGGACAACTCTTCCACAAATGTGCTACCATTGGCATTACTTAAGTCTCCAGTTAGCAGTAACCAGAGAAAAGAGACAGATCAGTCTAGATAGTGAATCTCAGCTTGTCACACAGGCTGCAGAAGATGACCTCTTGCTCCCCAGTCACTGTTCTAAGCATGGAACTTCATATTCATTATTGGATAATTTCAGAGACGTACGTATCTCAACAGAGAAAAAATGCACGAAGCAGCCTGCAAACCTATGGAAAGCTAATGAACCTGGTGTAGCTGAGCTTTTTGAAACCTGATAGGTAGGTACATTATTGAGAGTAATGGTGGAAAAAAGAAGTGCAGCAGACAGCTAAAAATAAATGGTCTTCTCTATAATTGTAGAGGAGAGATGATGATGAAGTACTTTGTATGCCTTACTTTGTGCTATCAGCAAATACACAGCTGCAATAAAAATCTCCATTCTTTCTGCCAATGTAATCAGAAAAAACCTACCTGGTTAAAGCTTCCCAGGTCTAAATATCGGGTGACTAAGGGAAAGTAGGTAGTCAGGCAGGACCCTAATTGAGTCTTGTTACTCAGTTCCTATGCAAGGATTGTATGTTCATGTCTTGCCTTTGGTTAGGACGACGAGAAGGATGCCTTTGTCACCTCAGCTCAGCAGCTAACTGTTAATCCAGGAAACAGACTCTCATTTCTTTGAGATTTGACTTGAAACGTTATTTCGTTTCTGGTCACTTGAACTTTGTTAGCTCATAGATAGTAATATAACCTGGGTCATTTCAATTTTAAAATTTGCTAATTTTACTTATATAATTTTTGGGTAGCAAACAAAATAAGGGGTTTATTTATGTTTTCATAATACATTACATATATATTATTTAATTTGTATCCCTACAAACTTCTGTCTTCTCTCTCCTCTATTGCCTTCTATTTTTCTGTCATTTCTATAGATTTAGCATATTAAGAAAAAAGTGCAGTGTTTTTTTTTTTTTTTATTCTTGAGATGATTTAGCTTTTCTTACTTAAACTTGTAGAGGTTTGAATGAGAATGCCCCCCTCACAGGCTCATATATTTTGAATGGTTGGACCCCAGTTGGCGGAATTATTTGAGAACTAGGAGGCGTGGCCTTGTTGGAGGCCTGCATGTTACTGCAGGCAGGCTTTGTGATTCCCAACTCCCTCCACATTCTCTGCTTTCCTCCTACTTGGTAAGTCAAGACATGAGCTCTCAGCTACAGTTCAACACCACGCCTGCCTACTTCCCTACTGCCAGTCTTCTCTCCATAAAATGGCCAGTAGCTCTAACTCTCTGAAATAGCAAACCACAGATCAAATGCCTTGGTTATGGCGTTTTCCAACAACAGTAGCAAAGAAACTAAGGTATTACTCTATTACCTCTCCTTGTAGATACTTTTTTTCTAAGGATAGTCATACATATGATTTCTTGTCATATGCATCTCTCTTTCTCTCTCTCTCTCTCTCTCTCTCTCTCTCTCTGTGTGTGTGTGTGTGTGTGTGTGTGTGTGTGTGTGTCTGAATTACAAGCTTGCTCAACACATCCAACATTAAAAAACACAATTTTCACTTAAGGAAAAAAATAATGCCATATTTACCTTTACAAGTCTGGCATATTTTGCTTAATATGATGATTTCCAATTCTCTTCATGGTTCTGAAAATGACATAATTTTATTCTTCTTTATGGTACAGAACTCCATATACATATATGTATATATGTATTACATTTTCTTTATGCATTCAATCCCTGTGATATGCACAGCACTGGGAAATCATCCTGGATCTGAGCTGAAAGATTTTGTACTTGTTAACCGGCTTTCATTGTATTGTGAAGGGCTATGCAGGCTGCAAGGATGGGGTAGGGACTCACAAACTAGAGCAATGACCCTCATGGCTAGGTTGGTTATTAACACAGCTAGGTATTAAGGTAGTGGCAAGGTTATTATGGAGGTAGCCATTCTGTGACTGGATGTGAGACTTGAACCACAGAAAGGAACTTGTATATAGTACTGCAAATTTTGTTATGAACTTATCTTTGTGCAGAGTAGTATAGATTTGTTCTTTAGCATGTTGATATATAATTTTCCAAGAATCCATTGTTAAAGAGACTATCTTTTATGCAATCACATTTTTGATTCTTCTGTTTAAAATCAAGTTTTATGTTTTTGTTTGTTTCTTCTTCTCACACACTACATCCTGACCATAGTTTCGCCTCCCTCCACTCTTCCTAGTTCTCCCTTCCACTTCGCCTCCCCCCCAGATCCACTCCTCCCCCATTTCCTTTCAAAGAGCAGGCCTTTTAGGGATATCAACTTACCATGGTATAACAAGATACAAATCCTTCCTTGCCCAAGGGTGGGTGAGGCAAAGGGTCCCAAGGGAGGAAAAGGGTCCCAAGAACAGAGAAAAAAAGTCAGAGACAACCCTAGTCCCACTGTTAGGAGTCCCACAAAAACACCAAGCTAATATCTGTTGTTCTTATTTTCTTCCCTAGGTTTTCCATCTCCTGGATTCTCTCCATTGTGTTTTCGTTTGTTTGTTTGTTTGTTTGTTTGGTATTTTGAGACAGGGTTTCTCTGTGTAGCCCTGGCTGTCCTGGAGCTCTCTCTGTAGATCAGGCTGGCCTCGAGTTCAGAGATCCGCCTGCCTCTGCCTCCCAAGTGCTGGGATTAAAGGCATGCGCCACCACTGCCCGGCCATTGTGTTTTCTTTATTGCTTCTATTTCCATTTTCAGGTCTTGGAAAGTTTTATTTATTTCCTTCACCCGTTTAATTGTATTTTCCTAGGTTTAATTAAGGGATTCTCTCTCTCTCTCTCTCTCTCTCTCTCTCTCTCTCTCTCTCTCTCTCTCGTTTTTCCAAGACAGGGTTTCTCTGTGTAGCTCTGGCTGTCCTGGAACTCACTCTGTAGACCAGGCTGGCCTTGAACTCAGAAATCTGCCTGCCTCCACCTCCTAAGCGCTGGAATTAAAGGTGTGCTCCACCAACGCCTGGCTATTTTTTTCTTTTTAAAGGAACAGTCTCTATATGTTTGATTGTATTTTTCTCTATTTCTTTAATTTCCTCTTTAATAGCCTCTATCTTCTTTATAAGCTTGGATTTAAGTTTTTTTGCTGTTGCTGTTTTTTGTTTTTAGTGGCTTTGGTTGCGTTAGGCTATCCAGGGCTTGCTGTAGTAGGATAGCTGTGCTCTGAAGGTGTGATATTGCCCTGGCTTTTGGTGATTGTGTTCTCATGCTTGCCTCTAGTCATCTGGTTGTCCTCGAATGTCCCTGTTGTAGTAGGTATTGGGAGGGGGCCTGACCTCAATGTTCCTGGTGCATCAGGCCTCTGGTGGGCAGCCTTGGGATGGACAAAGGAACTCAGTGGGCAGTGCAAGTCTCCCAGCAGCTGGGCATGCTCCTGGGGTCACAGTGTGCAGGGGGTTCAGGGGATGGAGGCAGATGGCGAGGTGGCAGGACAATGGAGCTGTGGGGATGGGCAGTATGACACTCTGGATAGCTGGTCGTACCCCAGAGGATTCAGCAGGTAGGGAGTGGGTGTAGGGAAGGGATCGAAGGTGTATGTTTCTGTTTCAGCAGGTCTGATGAAATCAGGCAGAGATGTGGTGGGAATATGGAGCTCTGGGGGGACTGATTATCATCTCTTTACCAGCTCACATCCACTTATATATGAGTTTATCTTTCTAGGTTTAGGCTATCTCACTCAGGAAGACTTTTTGTCTAGTACCATCCATTTGCCTGCAAACTTAATGATGCCATTTTCTTTTAAACAGTGGAGTAATGTACCATTGTGTAAATATATCTCATTTTCTTTATCCAATCTTTCGTTGAGGGATATTTAGGTTATTTCCAGTTTCTGGATATTATAAATAAAGCCACAGTGAACATAGTTGATCAAGTGTCTTTGAAATATGATAGAGAATGCTTTGGATATATGCTCAAGAGTGGTATACTGGAACTGAGGTAGATAGATTGCTGATTTTCTGAGGAACCACCATATTGATTTTCCTAGTGGTTGTATGAATTTGCATTCCAACAAGAAAAAAGAACCCCCCTTGCTCCACATCCTTGCCATCATGAGCTGTCACTTGTATTATTGATCTTCACCATTCTGACAGGTGGAATCTCAAAGTAGTTTTGATTTACATTTTCCTGTTGGATAAGGAAGTCAAGAACATTTCTTTAAGTGTTTCTCAGTCATTTGATATTCCTCTTTTGAAAATTCTGTTTAGATTTGTACTCTATTTTAAACTTGGATTACTTGGGGTTTTTAAATATCTAGTATCTTGAATTTTTTAAATATATATTTTAGATGTTAACCTTCTATTATATGGGGTTAGTGAAAATCTTTTTCCATTCTCAAGGCTGTCATTTTATCCTATTGGTGGTGTCCTTTGTCTTCCAGAAGTTTTTCAGTTTCATGAAATCCCATTTATTAATTGTTAATCATAGAGGCCTGTACTATTAGTGTTCTGTTCAGAAAGTTGTCTCCTGTGCCAATGTGTTCAAGACTATCTCTTACTTTCTCTTCTATCAGATTCAGTGTATCTGGCTAGGTACTTGATCCACTTTCTGTGGAGTGGTAGATACAGGTCTAATTGCATTCTTCTGTATGCTGACATCCACTTTGATGAGCATCATTTGTTGAAGATGCTTTCTTTTTTCCATTACACAACTTTAGCTTCTTTATGAAAACTCAGGTGTGTGGATTTATGTCTGGGTCTTCAGTTCAATTCCAATGATCAACTGACTGATTATTTTTATGTCAATACCATGTGGCTGGCTTTTATTACTGTGGTTCTATAGTATAATTTTATACTGGGCATGATGGCACATTTAGCAGTTCATTTATTGTTCAGGATTGTATTATCTGTCCTGGGGTTTTTTGTTTGTTTGTTTTTCCATATGAAGTTGAGAATTGTCTTTTCAGGGTTTAATGGGGGATTTTTATTGAATCTGTAGACTGCTTTTGATAGGATGGACATCTTTACTGTGTTGATCCGTCCAATCCATGAGCATGGGAAATCTTTCCATCTTTTGATTTCTTCTTCAGTCACCATTTTCAAATTCTTGAAATTTTTATCATACAAAATTTTCATTTGCTTGGTTAGAGTTATTGCAAGATATTTTATATTACTTGAGGCTATTGTGGAGAACATTGTTTTTCTCATTTCTTTCTCTGTCCATTTGTGTAGAGAGAATATCTTATGTTTGTATAGATGTGGCACCTGTCAATATTAAATCTGGTGGCTTGCAGCTCAGGCAGGAAATAGGATGTGAAACATCTAGGAGGCAGAAAGAATTCTGGGATAGTACCAAGCATGGGGGATCTAGAAAGGTGTGGCAGGATGGATGCATGGTACCTGAGCACAGGTAATCAGCTACGTGACAGAATGTAGGTTAGAATAAGTACGTTATTTCAAGTTATAATCTAGTCAAAAAAGAGCCTAGCTGTATGGCCAAGGTTTTTTGTAAATATGTTTTGAGTCTGAGTGCTTTTGGTAGCACAGGAATGGGAGGACAAACCAGTCCTAACGTCTACATATTTGTATATAGAAGACAGAAGGCCTACTTTTTTTCTTAAGTTAATCTTGTATTCAGCAACTTTGCTGAAAATGCTTATCATCTGTAGGAGTTACCTGATAGAATTTTTGGGGTTGCGTATGCATACTAACATATCATCTATAAATAGTAATACTTTTCTTTCTTTCCAATTTGTATCTGTTGATCTCTGTTAGTTGCCTTATGGCCCTAGTTAGAACTTCGACTATTACACTGAGTAGATATGGAGAGAGTGGTCAGCCTTGTCTTGTTCCTGATTTTAGGGGAATTACTTTAAGTTTCTCTCCATTTAATTTGATGTTGGCTGTAGGCTTGGTATAAATTGCCTTTAGGTATGTTGTTGCATGTTCCTTGTATCCCTAATCTCTCCAAGTCTTATAAAAGGTGTTAGATTTTATCAAAGACATTTTCGGCATCTAATGAGCTGAACATATAGTTTTATTCTTTCAGTTTGTTTATATGGTGGATTACATTGGTTGATTTTTGTATGTTGAACCATCTCTGGGATGAAGCCTACTTGGTCATTGTCTTAGCATTTCTATTGCTGTGTAGTAACATAGCAATGGCAACTCTTTTAAAGGAATCAATTTAATTGAGCCTAGCTTCCAGTTCATAGGTTTAGTCAGTTATTGTCATGGTAGGAAGTATGGTGGCATGTAGCAGACATGGTCCAGGAAAGGTGGCTGAGAGTTCTATATCTGGATCATCAGGCAGAAGGAGAGAATATGACACTGGGCCTGGCTCCAGCATCTGAAAACTCAAAGCACATCCCCAGTGACACAGTTCCGCCAACAAGTCCACACTTATTCCAACAAGACCATACCTCCTAATAGTACCACTCCCCATGAGCCTATGTGGACCATTGTGGACCATTTTCCTTCTTTCTTTCTTTCTCTCTCTCTCTCTCTCTCTCTCTCTCTTCCTTCCTTCCTTCCTTCCTTCCTTTCTTTTCTTTTTTTGTTTTTTTTCGAGACAGGGTTTCTCTGTGTAGCCCTGGCTGTCCTGGAACTCACTCTGTAGACCAGGCTGGCCTCGAACTCAGAAATCTGCCTGCCTCTGCCTCCCAAGTGCTGGGATTAAAGGTGTGCGCCACCACCGCCCGGTGACCATTTTCTTTCAAACCACCACATTTCACTCCCTGGCCCCCATAGGCTTGGGGCCACATCATGATGCAGAAATGCATTCAGTCTACCTTCAAAACTCACTGTGATGGTTCGTATATGATTGGCCCAGGGAGTGACCCTATTAGGAGGTGTGGCCTTGTTGGAGTAGGTGTGTCACTGTAGGTGTGGGCTTAAGACCCTCACCTGAGTTCCCTGGAAGTCAGTCTTCTACTAGCAGCCTTCAGATGAAGATGTAGAACTCTCAGCTCCTCCTGCACCATATCTGCCTGGATGCTGCAATGTTTCTGCTTTGATGACAATGGACTGAACCACTGAGCCTGTAAGCCAGCCCCAATTAAATGTTATCTTTTATAGAACTTGCATTGGTCATGGTGTCTGTTCACAGCAGTAAAACCCTAACTAAGACACTCACCATTTGTAGTCTATCACAGTCTTGACTTTGTTTAAAACTCCAAAGTTCAAAGTCTCTTCTGAGACTCAAGACAATCTCTTAACTGTAATCCCCTATAAAATAAAAAATAAAAAAGTGATCACATACTTCTAACAGATACTTGGACGAGATATTCATTACCATTCCAAAATGGTAGAAAGGTAGCATAGTGAGGGAATACTGGACCAAAACAAGACTCAAAATCAGCTGGGCAAATTCCAAACTGCATCTCCATGTCTGACATCAAAGCACTCTTCAGATCTATAACTTCTTTCAGCTTTGTTGACGACTACACCTCTCTCTCTCTCTCTCTCTCTCTCTCTCTCTCTCTCTCTCTCTCTCTCTCCTGGCTGTTACCACTTCCTGCTAGCAGCTTTCCTTGGCAGGTATCCCACAGCTCTGGTATCTCCAATATCTTGGGGTCTCTAAGACCGTCCAGGATTCACTTTCACAGCTTTATATAATGGCCTTTCTAGGAGTCCATGCAGGAATACCCCTGACACATGCCTGGTCTCAATGTCTTTCCTTAGTCACGGAAGAAGATTCTATAATTACCTTCTTGTATTCTTGCCTCTAAAGCCAGAAGCCCTTGGCCAAAGCTGACAAGCTCTGTTGTTTGCTGGAGCTGGAACATAACTCCAGTGTTCAATTACATTTTCACAAGCTTTCTGTTTTCGATCTTTTCCTTCACTGCCCAAGCTTGGCTGTCCTGGAACTTGCTGTGTAGACCAGGATGGCCTTGAACTCAGAGATTCCCCAGTCTCTGCCTTCAGAGTTCTGGGATTAAAGTTGTGCACCACCACACCTGACTCTAAGATTTTCTTTAATCCCTTTTCACTTTTACTTAATTCCTTTCCACACGTTGGAATCTTAGCTGGATTGGGTCTTGCTCTGCGGGCACCACTCACTCTATTCCACTTGACATCAGTTTTTTTCTTTGATCTATTTATTTTCTTTGATCTGGTCATCCTTTCTCCTCTAACTGCTCATTTCATGTTTTTCTTTGCTTAGCTTACTGCCTTTGATTATAGATATGCATAAGACTGGTCATTAATATCTATACAGCACAGTCAATGCTAGGTTGTTTGGAAATGTCCTCTGACAAGACTGTTAATCCATAGTTCTTTAATTTAGCCTCAGATTTTTTTGGACAGGGTTGGAAACAACCACATTCATTACTAAAATATAACAAGAATGATCTCTAGGACACATATTAATATCTTTCTTCTCTAAAACCTCTTGACATATGCCTTCTTAGTTCAAATCACCCTCAGCATCATTGTCTTCCATGCTCCTATTAGTTTGGGCATAAAGCATTCCACTGATTTCCTAGCCCAAAGTCTCAAAATCCACATTCTTCAAAACAAAAACATGGCCCAGTCTATTTCTATAATACCATAGTTCCTGGTACCAACTTCTATCTTAGGGTTTTATTGCTGTGAAGAAACACCATGACCATGACAACTCTTAAAGGAAAGCATTTAATTGGGGCTCGCTTACCTTTCAGGGGCTTAGTCCATTATCATTATGGTAGAAAATATGGCAGTGTGCAAGCAGACATGGTGCTGGAGGAGCCATTTCTACATCTGGATTGGGAGGCAGCAGCAAGAGTGAGTGACACTGGGCATGATGTGGGCATCAAAGTCTATCCCCAGGGACCTACTTCCTGCCACAAGTCCACACCCTCTCCAACAAAGCCACGCCTCATAGTAGTGCCACTCCCTATGAGACTATGTGGGTCATTTTATTCAAACCACCACATTCATGGTGGATGATCTTTTTAATGTGGTCTTGCTTTGGTTTGCAAGTGTTTTATTGAGTATTTTTTTACATATATGTTCATAATGGGAATTGGTCTGTAATTTTCTTTGTTGAATCTTTGTGTGATTTGGGTATTAGAGTCACTGTTGCCTTATATAATGGGTTGTGTGGTTGTTCCTTCTGTTTCTATTTCGTGGAATAATTTAAGGAACTGGTGTTAGCTCTTTGGAAGTCTGGAAGAATTTTGGACTAAAAAAGTTTCTCTCTCTTTTTATGAGTCTTTTAATGGCTGCCTCTATTTCTTTGGGGGAGGTTATAGGTCTTTTTATTTTTTAAATATTGATTTTGATAAGAGGTATCTATCAAGAACACTTCCATTTCTTTTAAATTTCCCAATCTTGTGGAGGTATAGGTTTTTAAAGTATGACCTGATGATTCTTTGAATTTCCTGTATATCTGTATATCTGTTATTAGGCCTTCTCTTTGTTACTGATTTTGCTGATTTGTGTATTCTCTCTCTGCTCTTTAGTTAGTTTGGATAACGGTTTGTCTATTTTCTCATGAAACAACTGTGTTTTATTGATTATTTGTATTGTTCTCTTTGTTTCTATTTTATTGATTTTAGCCCTTGGTTTGATTATTTCTTGATGTTTATTCCTCCTGCATGTGATTTCTTTATTTTGTTCTAGAGCTTTTGGATGTGCTGTTAAGTTGCTAATATGAAGTCTTTCCAGTATTTTTATGTAGGCACTTAGAGCTATGTACTTCCTCTTAGCACCACTTTATTTTTATTATTTTATTTTATTGTCCCCCCTTCCCTTTCTCCCTTTTGCTCCAGACCTGCTTGCTCTGGTCCATAGGTTCTTGATTTGTTTCTTGTTACAGATAGTTGTGAGCCACCATGTGGTTGCTGGGATTTGAATTCATGACCTCTGGAAGAGCAGTTGGTGCTCTTAATCGCTGAGCCATCTCACCAGCCCAGCACCACTATCATTGTGTCCTTTAAGTTTGGGTATGTTAATTATTGATTTTCTTTGAATTCTAGAAAGTCTTTAATTTTTTCCTTCCTTCCCTACTTTTTCCTTCCTTCTTTCCTTCCTTCTTTTCTTCTCTTCCTTCCACCTTCCCTCCTTCCTTTTTATCTGTCTGTCTGTCTTGACTTAGCTTTCATTCAGTAGAAACTTGTTTAGTTTCCATGAGTTTGTAAGCTTTCTTTTGTAGTTGAAATCCAGCTCTAATCTGTAGTATCTATTAGAAAGCAGGAGGTTAGTTAAATTTTGTTGTATCTCTTGAGACTTGCTACTGAGTATGTTGGAGAAGGTTCTATGAGGTGCAGAGAAGAAAGTATACTCTTTAGTGTTTAGGTAAAATGTACTCCAAATATCTGTTAGATCCATTTGGTTTATAATATCTGTTAGCTTTAGTATTTCTCTCTCTATTTTTGATCTGAATGACCAAATATATATATTTGTCACTATTATTATTTGTAATAGTGGGATATTGAAGTTTTCCACTATCAATTTTGTGAGGGTCAATGTGTGATTTAAGCTTCAGTAATGTTTATTTTATAAATTTGGGTGCTCATGCATTTGGAGCCTATATATTAAGAATTGAAAGATCATTTTGATGGATTTTTTTCTTTGATGAGTATGAGTTGTGTCTTTCTCCATTTCTTTTGGTTACACCACCTTGCTTCTTAGGTCCATCTGCTTCAAATTTCTTCTTCTAACCTTTAACTCTGAGGTAATATCTGTCTTTGCTGTTGAGATGCGTTTCTTGTATGCAGCAGAAGGATGGATCTTGGTTTTGCATTCATTCTTTTAGTATTTGCTTTTTTAAAAAAAGTATATTTTAACTCTAGATTGTATTCCCCTCCTGGTCCACCCTCTGACTGTTCCACATTCCATACCTCCTCCACATGCAATGTCTCTGCGAGGATGTCCCCACCCCCACCCCACCAGACCTCTAAACTCCCTGGGGCCTCCAATCTCTTGAGGGTTAGGTGCATCTTCTCTGACTAAACTCAGACCTGGCAGTACTCTGCTGAATTTGTGTTTGGGGCCTCATATCAGCTGGTGTTTGCTGCCAGGCTGGTGTTCCAGTATCTGCGAGCTCTTGGGGATCCAGGTTAATTGAGACTGCTTGTTCTCCTACAGGGTCACTTTCCTCCTCATCTTCTTCCAGCTTTCCCTTAATTTAACCACAGGGGTCAGCAGCTTCTATCAATTGGTTGTGTGCAAATATCTGCATCTGACTCTTTGAGCTGATTGTTGGGTCTTTCAGAGGGCAGTCATGATAGGTCCTTTTCAATGGTGCTGGTGTAATGGGCTGTTGATAGGCAGAAAAATGAAAATAGACCCATGTTTGTTACTTTGCACAAAGCTCAAATCCAAGTGGATCAAGGATCTCAACATAACAATTGATACACTGACTCTAATAGAAAAAAAAAGTGGGAAAGATCATTGAACTCGTTGGCAAAGGGGGAATTTCCTAAACAGAACTCCAATGATTCATGCTCTAAGATCAAGAATTGATAAATGGGACCTCATGAAACTGGAAAGTTTCAATAAGGCAAAAGACATAGCTAATAAGACAAATCGGCAGCCTACAGACTGGGAAAAAATTTTCACTAACCCCACATCCAATAGAGGGCTAATATCCAAAATATATTAAGAACTCAAGAAGCTAACCACTAAAACTCCAAACAATGGAGTATAGAATAAAAAAATGGGGTATAGAACTAAACGGAGAATTTACAACAGAGGAATCTTGAATGGCTGAGAAACACCTAAAGAAAAGTTCAATGTCCTTAGCAATTAGAGAAATGAAAATCAAAATGACCCCGACATTCCACCTTATACCAATTAGAATGGGTAAGATCAAAACCTCAGGTGACAGCATATGTCAGTGAAGATGTGGAGAAAGAGGAACACTCCTCCATTGCTGGTGGAATTGGAAACTGGTATACCACTCTGGAAATCAATCTGGAGGTTCCTCAGAAAATTTGAAATAGGTCTACCTCAAGACCCAGCAATACCACTCTTGGAAATATACCCAAAAGATGCCCCACCCTGCCACAGGGGCATGTGTTCTATGTTCATAGTGACCTTGTTTGTGATAGCCAGAAGCTGGAAACTTGGTGTCGTACCACAGAAGAATGGGCATAGAGAATGTGGTTCATTTACGCACTGGAATACTACTCAGCTATTAAGAATGAGGACATTGTGAGTTTTCCAGGCAAATGGATGGAACTAGAAAATATCATCCTGAGTGAGGTAACTGAGACCCAAAAGGACATGCCTGGTATGTACTCACTAATAAGTGGATGTTAGCCAAAAATAAAGTGTCAAATACCCAGGATACAGTCCACAGAACTCAAAAAGATAAACAAGCCGAAGGGCCCAAGTCAGGATGCTTCAGTCCCATTTGGGAGGGAGAAGAAAGCAGTCGCAATGGGGCAGGGAGGGACTGGGAAGAGAAAGGGGATGGGGAGGGGGTGGAGAGTGGAACATGATTGGGTGTTGGGCAAGGGAAAAGGACTGAAGCTCTGAGGGCCAGCAGAAAGAATGGAAACAGGCAACCTCAGGAGGTAGGAGATTGGGTGGACCCCCTAGAATGTACCAGAGACCTGGGAGGTGAGAGACTCTCAGGACTCAAAGAGAAGGACCTTAGATGAAATGTCCAACAGTGGGGAGAGGGAGCTTGTAGAGCCCACTTCCAACAGAAAGACAGGACATCAAGTGAGGGATGGGCTTGCCATCCTACAGTTAAAACTCTGATGCATAAGTGTTCCTGTCTGAAAGAACTACAGGGATGGAAATGGAGAGGAGCTTGAGGAAAAGAAGGTCCAGCAACAGGCCCAAAGTGGAATCCAGCTCAAGGGGAGGTCCCAAGGCCTGACATTATTGCTGAGGCTATAGAGTGCTCAGTATTTGCCTTTTTACTGGGCGGGGGGGGGGGGGGGACGACTTGAGACCATTGATATTGAAAGATATCAATGACCAATGACTATTGATTCCTGTTAATTTGTTGTTATTGGTGGTGCTGGTGGTGGTGATGATAGTGATGTGTATGTTTCTCTGCTTTTGATTTTGCTGGTGTGGGATTATTTATTTCCTGTTTTCATGGGTATAGTTAACCTCCTTACATTGGAATTTTCTTCTAGCATCTTCCTTAGGGCTAGATTTGTAAATACTGTCTACATTTGAGTTTATTGTGGCATATCTTATTTTCTTCCTCTATGTTGACTGAAAGTTTTGCTGGGTATAGTAGTCTGGGCTGCCGTCTCAGATCTATTAGAGTTTGTAGCACTTTCAGGCTTTTCTGGCTTTTAGAGTCTCCATTGAGAAGTCAAGTGTTATTCTACTAGGTGTGCCTTTATAAGTTACTTTTCCCCTTGCAACTATTATATATTTATATATTTAGTATTTTGAATATTATGTGGCAAGGTGAATTTCTTCCCTTGTGTAATCTATTTGGTGTTCTGTATGCCTTTACAGGCATCTCATTCTTTAGATTTTTTTCTTTTCTCTTTCTTAGGGTTGGTCTTGTCATAGTGTTCCAGATTTCCTGGATGTTTCATGTCAGGAAGGCTTTAGATTTAATATTTTCTTTGACAAATGCATCTATTTCTTCTTTAGTATCTGTAAGAGCTGAGATTCTCCCTACCATCTCTTGTGTTCTCTAGGTGGACTTTGCCACTGTTGTTCCTTTTTTCTTTCCTAGAATTCCATCAGGTTGTGTTTCCTTTATTGCTTCCATTTCCATTTTCTGATCTGGAACAGTTTTATTTGTTTTTTTTCAGCTCTGTTTTTTCTTGGTTTCCTTGGTTATCTTAAAGGGATTTCTTTTTTTCTCCAACTTTTTTATTTGTCTTCCCTGATTTCTTTAAGGAATTTATTGATTTCCTCTTTAAGGTCCTCTATCATCTTCATTAAGTTGATTTTAAAGTCTTTTTATTTTACTCCAACTGTGTTGGACTATTCTGGACTTGGTGTGGAAGGATAGCTGGGCTCTGGTGGTGGCATATTGTCTTCACTATTGTTGATTGTGTTCACAGGCTGGCATCTAGGCATCTGGGTTTGGGTTACTTATAGGTCTCGGTGCTGATTTCTGGGGTTGTCTTTAATGGATGGGTGTTTTGTTCCTTGGTTTCTGTTTATTCTTTATTTTTCTCTGGTCTTCTGACTGTTGTAGCCTGTGGTTGAGCACGAGAACTCCACCTGAGCTGAGGGCTGGATTTCTGGCAGCTAGTGTGGCCTCTGGTTAAGCAGGGAGTCTCCACATGTGTTGGGGCCTGGGACACAGTGAAGAAGAGAGATGGGGATATTAGGCATAGGGTGGGTGGATACCAAGGGAGTGATATAGTTCTGCAGGTGTGTGGCCTACCTGGACTTCTGGTTTCTGGCTTGGCATCTTGTCAGGCAGCGGGTCTCTGCCCAAGTTGGGGGCTGGTACCCAGTGATGAGGAGTGAGTGGACTGGGGATATGATGGAGGACACTAAAAGAATAGGAGATGTCTGCCGGCATGCAGCCTACCTGGACTTCTTCTGGTGGCCAGAGTGTTCCTCTGTTCAGCTAGAGAGTCTCCATCTGAGTTCAGTTTCTGGGCTTTCAACTGCACTCTGTTTCTGTTTGTGTCTACTTGTGTGCCAGAACCATACTATTTATATTACCATTGCTCTGTTTTATATAATCTGAATTCAGACATTGCAAATCCTCCAGCATTGTTCTTTCTGTTCAGGATTACTTCAGTTTTGGGGTCTGTTTAGTCTTCATATGAATATTAGAGTTTCCCCTTTGTAAAGACTGTCATTGGAATTTTGGTGGGGATTGAATCTATAGGCTGCTGTAGATAATTTAGTTGTTTATTTTTATAACATTAATTCTGCTAATGCATGATTATGCAAGTCTTTCTATTTTCTACTATGTTTATTTAAACTCTCTTTCTTCATCAGTATTTAAAGGTTTTTAACGTGGATGTCCTTGGCCTTCTTGGTGAGGTACTTTGCTGGGTATTGTTTTCTGGTGCTATTGTGAATGAGATCCTTCCTATACGTGAGACTCATCAGATCAGCATGTCTGGTATGCTTCCTTTTCTTTTACTTCAGTGCTGCATCCGTGCTTAACCGCCAGATGCTTCTATCTGTATATCTTTCCACCAGCTTCATTTTCTCCTTACAGTTAGTTCTCCTTTCTGAACCTACTGATGATGTGGGGACTTTCTTTGTCACTGATGGCAATGCCTCAGCTTTGAACTGAGGTATTCCATCTCCAGCCTCTTCCTTCTATCCGGTTATGAAGCCTGAAGCCTCTTCTTTCCTAATGCTTTGTATATACATTCATTTTCTCTGGCCTTTCAGATAATGGTTTTAAATATTACATCAAGAGGTGCTGTTTTCTGACCTCAAAGTACCTTTAGCATAACATGGACATGGAGTTAGGGTAGGTTTTGAGGTTTCTTTGATGGCTTTCCAATTATTCATGTTATTTTCTTTTTATTGCCAATAGACATCAGTTGAATGAAACTAGTGTTAAGGAGCTGTTCTTATACAACACACGTCAGAGGTGCCACCTTTGTTGGGGTTGAGCATTTGGATGTTGACGCAGGTGGTAATAGCAGAATGGAGGCCCAGTTTGAATATTAGGAAAACTGCGAGTGGACCTGAGCCTCGTCCCTCACTCCGCACTGGGCAACTGTAGTGTTCAACCACAGGCTCCACAGTCTTCTCTGTAAGATAAGTACCAGGGCAATGAGAAGGCTGTGTGAGCATCAGGGCTTTGGGGTAAATGGCACTATATTTAACTGATAAGTTATTAGTTCTGGATATGACGACCCTCACTTCCCTTCTCCTTTCCCAGGTTCCTGAAGGGAAAACAACCTGTGTGCATTATTGTGATTGTTTTAACTTTTTTAGCCACAAGAAGGTATTCCACATTTCAAATCTATTAGAGAGAAAACTGCAAAGCAGACAAGTATAATGATTTTTTTTTTTTGGTGTGGATAGAAGGTTCCTCAGAAAATTGGGCATGTCACTTCCAGAGGACCCTGGCATACCACTCCTGGGCATATACCCAGAGGATTCCCCTGCATACAATAAAGACACATGCTCCACTATGTTTATAGCAGCCTTGTTTATAATAGCCAGAAATTGGAAGGAGCCCAAATATCCCTCAAAGGAGGAATGGATACAGAAAATGTGGTATATTTATAAAATGGAATACTACTCAGCAATTAAAAATAATGAATTCATGCAATTTGTAGGTAAATGGTTAGATCTGGAAAATATCATCCTGAGTGAGTTAACCCAATCACAAAAGAATACACATGAAATGCAATCACTGATAAGTGGATATTAATGAGCCCAGAAGCCCTAAATACTCAAGGCACAATTAGCAAGTCAAAAGATTCCCAAGAAGAAGAAAGGAGAGGACCCTGGGCCTGAAAAGATTGGATCCAGTTTTGTAGACCCAGAACAGAGAAATCATGGGCGGGGGATGATTGGGGAATAGTTGGTGGGGAGAGGAATTATGGGACATATGGTGGGGGCGGGGAACTGGGAAAGGGGAAAGCCTTTGGAATGTAAACATAGAATATAGAAAATAAAAATTTAAATAAAAAAAAGAAGTTTCTTCTATAGTCAAATTAAAAAAGAACCTATACAATAAACAGTCACATATAAAGTTGGACAGGTAGGTCAGGAGGCGACAATAAACGCGGGCAGTCTGTTCTTCCCATCAGCGCAGGACACACCGGATTCTCTGGATCACTTCCCACAGATGGCTCATTTTAAAGCATCTCAGATGGAAAGTTTTTGCTTCAGTGTGATCTACTTTAGTCAGGTCTACGGGCGGGAGCATCCAAGGCGAAGAATGCGCAGCTTGCTTAAGGACCTAGACTCAACTTACACTGACACACACACACACACACACACACACACACACAAACACACACACAAACACACACACAAACACACACAAACAAACACACAAACATACAAACACACAAACACACACACCCAGAACTGAGTTGCTTGGATGCGCTCTTTCCCTGATGAAGGCTGTGAGGACAGGAGGAGGTTAAGCCAAGTCACTTTTCAGTTGAGCTTTTGCCACACCCAGTCTTGGGTTCCTTCTCCTCACTCAGACTCCCATTTACACTCACAGCTCTTCATCTTTATCTGCTTTAAAAACTTATTTCTCTCTCTCTCTCTCTCTCTCTCTCTCTCTCTCTCTCTCTCCCTCCCTCCCTCCCTCCCTCCCTCCCTCCCTCCCTCTCTCTCTCTCTCTCTCTCTCTCTCTGTGTGTGTGTGTGTGTGTGTGTGTGTGTGCATGACATGGTGCATGTGGTGGAAGTCAGAGAACAGCTCCCACGAATCAGCTTTCTCTCCCCACTGCGTGGGTCCGGGAGCTTGAACTCAGCTAGCGAGGCTTCGTGGCAGACCCCTTTACTTGCTGAGGCATCTCGCCAGCCTCTTTTATTGCTTTTCTTTTCAAAGAATATTTTAAATTATTTGTTTTAATTGTGTGTGTGTGTGTGTGTGTGTGTGTGTTTAGGTTTGTGCACATGCCCATAGCATCCATGGAGTCCAGAAGAGGCCGCCAGAGCGCCTGGAGCTGAAGTTGTGGGTGGTCACGGAAGTGCTGCAAACTAAACTTGAGTCATCCGTAAGGCTGCGTGTGCTCTTAGGGGCTGAGACATGTCACCGCCTCTGCCTTTCTAGGAAAGAAGATTCTTTATCCTGGGACCAGTGGTCTGTCTAATCAATGCAAGCAGACAGCTGACCTCTAGGCTAGGCTTAGCCAAGGAAAGAACTGGTTAGGTTCCAATTTTCATGTCATCGTCTTTTAATATCTTTTGAGGAGGAAGGAAATGTTATTGTGATTGATCAATGCCCTCATATGCCTTTAATTGCAGTAAGATGTGAATGACATAAGGCCATTACCGTTTTAAGCATGCAGCTCTCTGTAGCATGAAGTGCAGCGCATTGCACGGCCGTCATCATTACCTCCTCAATGTTCCTTCTTCATTTCCAGTGGAAACTCTAGACCCATTCAACAATAGGTCCCCATTCCTTCCTTCCTGTGGTCCCTGGAATTCTAGGGTTTTTTTTCCCCCTCTGAATCTAGTTACTGTACATAAATGAAATGATATTGTATTTATCCTTTTGTGATTGGCTTGCTTTACTTGGTAAAATGTCTTTAAGGTCCCTCTGCGATATAGTGTGTGTCAATATTCCATTCCTAAGCAATATTCCATTGTGATCATATAAATCGTATTTGGTTTATATAATTCATAATTAAGGGATATAGGTTGTAGCTGTCTGTGGATGCTTGTGCAATTATGGTACTGTGAACATGGGTGTAGAGTTACCAGTTTAAGAAAGAAAAAAATCCTTTCTAATCTAGAAAAAAAAACACCAGTGGTTTATTCTTGTGCTTTTTAGATACATGGAATTTCCTATCCACAGCCACTGCTCATCCAGTGAGTGTAATGCTCTTACTTGCTAGAGGAACGCAAACTCCCTGGTGGCAGGCCTGTTACATTATTTATTCATCTCTTCTGACACAAATAATACAGTTGCTCAGCAGACAGCGCAGTTTGCAAGTGAAATACCATTACAGAATTGGAGTACATGTTTGCCAGCCAGTGACCTGGAACCAATTCATATTCAGCAACACCGCAGACATAATACAGAGGAATAAAAAAAAAATAAAATTACATCAGAAACCCTATTACGCCTGTAACAGGCTTCTGGCTCAGTTCTTTCCGCTCTTGCAAGAAAGTAAAGATTGTTGTTTTTTTTTTTTTTTAAATCAATTTTTCAGAACTTGAAGGGTTATGTGGCAGGTGGATAAGTTTTCAAAAGCAAAGGGACGTGTAGGCTGGGAAAGTCAGAGCCTGCTCCGGATCAATGCGCTAGGCAGAGACCTAGATAGGTGTGAGACAATGTCGCTCCAAGCATCTCTTCTGGCATGCTTGTCTACCTCTCAGAGCCTGTGTTAGCACATGCACTGCATCCTGCCGCCACCTCCCACAGACTCTGGCCAGCTCTAAAAGGAACAGAAGTCGTCTCCTAGTCCTCCTGAAGTCTGCCCTCTGATTTCAGAGACGTATGTCAGTTTAGTAAAAGCAAACAAGTAAGAAATGAAGGATGAAATGAGAGGCTAGCATCATGCTGCTTTACAGAAAAGGGGACGGATACGGAAGCCCACGTGGGAGAAGTGGCAGAAGGCAAGTCTGGGGCCGGAAGTGTAACCAACAGAAATGGGCTGCACTTTGGAGATGCAAAACAAGCACGGGAAAGACTCACTTCCTGTGTAGGCAGAGAGCAAAGGTGTTGTTTCTAAGGCAACAGAAGAAACATAGGAACTTTATCCGGGTGGCCTGTATCTATTCATGTAGGCATGTATCTATTCCGGATCATATTCAGTTAAAGAATACGCTCCTGCTCATTCTCAGGTTAAGGTTACAATTTAAGAAGAAAAAGTAATGGACACACTTTTGTGCATGCTTAGCCTAAAGCCTTGGAACTCGTGTGTCTAAGATTAAAGAGATGGACAGAAACTGGGGGCATGCTTAGCTTACACCAAGAAGTTGTAGCTGAAAATGAGGGAAACGGTGCTGTGAAGGTGTGCTAACGTAGAGTCCCAGCCCACGGGTGCCTTCCCTACTTATTAGCTAAGAGAAGAACAGTCTTGGTCTAGGAAGACTGAAAGGAAGGGAGTCTCTTTAAAATACATTAGCTTGCAGAAGTTAGGCAGAAGGTAAATATTGACAGTGTGTGTGGTGTGTGTGTGTGTGTGTGTGTGCTCGCGCGCGCGCGCGCGCACGCGCGCGCACGCAAAAATAAAATGCTTTTTCCAAAAAATAAAAACCCAAACCAAAAAACCCCCAAAACAAAAGAAAAAAGGACACCCTCCCAGAAATTTAATCCAAGCTACCTTTTTCTTTCTTTCTTTCTTTTTTTTTTTTACATTTTTTTTTAAATTTTCTATATTCTTTGTTTACATTCCGAAGGCTTTCCCCTTTCCCCGTCCCCCCCTCACCATATGTCCCATATGTCCTCTTCCACCCCACCCTCCAAGCTACCTTTACAAGTACACTCACATTAAAAAAAAAAAAACCCACAGATCTCTAAGATTTTTTCCCCCCTCTGAAAACCAGGCATCATCTTGACACTCCTATCTCCTTTTACAAACTTGTTAGCAGAACTAGGAAAAATTTTGTCACCTGTTTAACTTTGTATACTGGGTCAACCTGTAGAAGATTGTGGGTTACATTGTCTTACTCTTTTATTTTTGAGATTATAATATAATTCCATTGCTTTCTTCCCTTTCCTCCCATATACCTCTTCTTGCTTCCTTTCAAATTCCAGGCCTCTTTTGTCATAGTTATTACATGCATAAACATATATGCATATACCTACATATTCCTCAGTCTGTATGTTACTTGTATGTATGTTTTCAGGGATGACCATTTGGTATTGGATAATTGGTGTGCTCTTACCTGGGGAAGTCTATTTCTCCTGCTCTCAGTGTAGTTCTTTGTGTAGGGATGAGGCCTCCTGGGCTTTTCCCCATCCTCTTTGGCATGCCTATTGTTGTCATCTTTGTTCAGCTCACCTTTGGGCAGTCATGTTGTGAGAGCAACTTCTGATATTCCTAGGAGACGCATTCTCAGCAAACTTCCTGATGTTCTGGCTCTTACAGTGTTTTTTACCCCCTCTTCTTCAGTGTTCCATGAGTCTTAGGTACAAGAGTATATTGTAGATGTATCCACTGGGATTAGATCGCACAATTTTGCATTTTCATAGGCTGTGGTTCTATAGTGGTCTCCATCTATTGCAAAGAGAAGTTTCCTTTATGAGGGGTGAAGACTTCACTTATCCATCTGTCCAAGGACAAATGTCTAGATTGTTGTCAAGGATTATGCTGCTTTAGTAAAGTGGTAGTTGTAGATTCTCCTCCAATCACCATGACTTCACTTACCCTGGGTAGTTAGCTAGGTTTCCAGTACCAAACACAGTTTTCCTCTTGTTGAATGCATCTTAAGTCCAATTAGAGACTTGTTGGTTGCTGACAAGATACTAGTACCACTACTGCACTCTCAGGGTTGTCACGTCATTCCGGCCATTTTTGTGGTTTATAGATGTCACAGCTGAGTCAGACTTTTGGCTGCTTTCCTCCTTCAGAAGCTTGCACATCACTTTCCAGAAACACGACAGCTAGTCTTCAGGGAGGATGCATCTAGGTCAGTTCTTGTTCAGACATCTCTGGGCCTTGTTTCAGAAACACATGGTGTCTTCAACAATAGGGATGTACCTTCTGCCCTCTGCAGGGGGAGGAGTGCAAAGGTGCAATCAAGGGCGACAACAATACAATGTACAATGTTTTGAGTACATAGTATGTTGGTGGGCTGGGGTTTAACATTTATTGATAACTTCCCTCGGAGGTTGCTGAAGGATCTGAGAAGGCGGAGACTTCCCGGGTCCTGTTCACTTGATAAACTTGTTGCAGCTTTGCAGCTTTCCTTTTTTTCCTCTGAACCAGCAGCTCCAAAGAGCAGCTTGCATAATGTGCAAGGAGACATTCTCCAAGGAGCAGTTTGAGCACACAGCTACTGAGCAGGCAGCGGAGTCCACACATTTCCCTGAGGTAATTAACAGTCCCTTTCCTTGTTTAAATTTTGCCTTTTACCTAAATTACCTTAATACTGCTCTTAGTGAAACAGTTTAAAGTAAGAGTTTCAGAAATCAGAGAGAGCTCTCTTGATTAAGTACCAGAAATCCTGAGGTTAATTGGAACAGTGTGGCGTCTAAAGGTTTTGAGTACAGACTAGCTGTCCTTAAGTTTTCCAGGGCAGCCATATCTTGGGCTGGGAAGAATCTTTCCCAGATAGGGAGTAAAACTGTATCGCTTCAAGTGGGTAAGACGAGGCTTAGCAGACATGTCCCAAAAGAGGACACACAACCATCTAAAAATGGAACATCCATAATCCTGAGCCCAAAGATGTCAGCTAAATGAGATGTGTTCCTGTCACCTACAAAGAGCCTAACTCAGTCAGGCTGGTGATTCAGGCCAGTGCTCCTAGCCACTCGGGAGGCTGGCAGAAGGATTCTAAGTATCTCTCTAGCCTGGGTAACTTAGTATTAAACAACAATAAACCAATACAACCTGGGGATGCAACACTGTGGCTGAGCATGAGGTAGCACTAGGCCAGTGTTTAATGCCAGTTCTGAGAAATAGCATCTGCAACAGGAAGGACAGGTCTTTGCAACACAGTAGCTTGCAAATCTCTGGATTGTGTCCCACTATCATAAGAACTCAGAGGTAACTGTGAAACATTAAACAACAAAACCAAAACCCTCCAAAAAACATTTTGTGTTAAGAAACAGTTCTGAGTTAGAATCATATTTCTTGTTACTTTGTAAAGACCTGATCAGAATTATATAATCCAAACTGCTGGAACAAACATTCATCATTACATATAACATAGTAACCAAAAAAACAAAAAACAAAAACAAAAACAAAAAAAACCCCACAAATCAACAAACTAGACTGGTAATATTGAACTTATATGAACCTTCTATGTAACTAAAAACCAAGTTGGGCTCATAGAAATGAAAAAGCAGACATAGTCTGGAAACATAAGCTTTAGGAAAGTAATTAACTCTACTAGTAGATGTTTCCTCATAGTTATTTCTTCTTGCTGGGAAGAGAGAGGCTCCCTAGTCTCGGGAAACTCACAAAACTCACAAGAAAGTTATAGGAACTTAAAAAAAAAAAAACTCCAGATACACAGTATCATTCCTGGAGGTTACATAACTGATAAGCCCCTGGGCAGAAGAGACACTTCAGTGAAATGCCTATAGGTGTTTTAGAGGACTCCAGTGATGTCTCTTTCATGAGGATGCTCATTCCTGGGAGGACTTTTGGGTGATACACAGCCTTAAACTAGACCGGGATGGCTAGCCTCTTCGGTCTGTTTTCATTGACCCCTGAGTAGATATTTATTACTCATACCTCTGCAGGATGAGCCACACGGCACATGGAGCCTCTTGGGCTAAGAGCAGTTGAATGGCTACTGTAGTGGATGGCAAGCAACTGAAGCTGAGGGTTGGAAACTAAAATTGAAGGTGGAATATATTAGTCAGTGTTCTCTAGAGTCACAAAACATATGGAATGTGTCTATATATTAAGGGAATTTATTGTGATGACTTACAGTCTGCAGTTAACTAACCCACGGGGTGAGCATCTATGAATGGGAAGTCCAAAAATCTAGTAGTTGCTCAGCCCAACTAGGCTAGTTGTTTCTCTGGGTCTTCTGTATAAGCTGGAATCCTGAAGAGGTTGGTTCTAACAGATGTGCTGGCAAGTTAAGTGCAAGCAGGCAAAGAAGAGTGAGTCTTCTTTCTTCCAATGTCCCTATGTACGCTCCAGCAGAAGGTGTGACCCAGATTAAAAGTCTATACCACCACACCTGGATCTGGAACTTGCTTTGTCCCAGGCTGGCCTTGAACTCTGCTTACCTCTGTCTCCTAGGATTAAAGGTGTGTGCTACCTTGCCTGGGCCTACATTTTCATGGCTACTATGCCTCAAGATCTTCATGCCAAGATTCAAGTCAGAAGGCTGTGTCTTCCAGCCTCAAGATCTGGATCACAGGTGTGGAGGCATTCCTGGATTGTAGTTAATTCCAGATGTAGCCAAGTTGAACACCAGAAATAGTGATCATAGTGTCCGCAAGGGAAATCCTAATGTGGCTACCTTATCCCATGTGGCTGTGCCCCTTGCTGGCATGGCAGTTGTGTAACTCCCTGCTGCGGAGAAAATGCATACAGCTGAGGCTGATCCATTTAAGGGTGGTGGATGTAGCCTGACAGGAGTGTAGCCTGTCTCTTTGATGAGTGAAACCTATCACCGAAGCTGCGAGGATGCCATCCCAAATGGCGGATGGACTGGAACACATACTGCAGTCTCTGACAGCAGCACATGTAGGAGAATCAGAAGTAGGATACGGCCAGAGAGGTGTGGCATTTGTTGTGGACAATAAGATATGCAGCTGGGACTCAGCTACTTGCCTGGAAGGAGCTTACCACATAGACGAGGAGCTGCAATGGAAAAACGGCATGCTAATGCTATGCTCTTTATTACCTTGGCTTCTTTAAGAAAAGTAGGAAAAAGGAAGAATGAGATGGAGCTGTCGGTTTGACATTTCTCAAAGCTTGGAAGGGCTCAAGGGAAAATGAGCGTGTTACACCTGTGCTGAGAGCCACTCTCAGGCTCCAAAGACTTAAAACTGTGAGGGTGCATTGAACAGAGGAGAGGGAGAGAGCAAAGCAAAAGAAGACACACTTCACATCTGACCTTAAATGCTGGGAAGAAAAACCATCTGACTTAGTGTGAACAGGGGGGCCTTAATAATGGCCCAGTAAAGTAAAATACAGTAACTGGGAATAGTCTCCCTCTAAATTGCTCAAACTGGGGAGACTTTTAAACAAAAAATGAGAGAGTCTTTCATAGCCTGTCTTGTGAAGCTATGGGGCATGGGAGCAGATGAATCAGTCAGAGTGCCAGGGAAACAGAGACTGGGTCACATTAATTATCCTTCCTTGAGACAAAGGTTTCATAATCAGTCACTATCAGGAAAGTTGCCATTGGATTGGTTCATATGGGCCATTGTGGATGCTTGGCTATCACTAACTGAGATCCACATGAATATCAGGGACTGGGAGGTGAGGAAGGATGCACATTATTGAGAGAACTGGAAATGAAGGAACCAATATTTGATTCCCAGTTTATGTACCCCGTTAGAACTTTATCCATAGGAGAGTTAGGGAAGAGGTTTGTTCCATAGGGGTTGTAGGGACTGGGATAGGACTTGGTGGTTTTACTGGGCTTCATGGTTGGACATAGTCCTCTTAGGATAGAAAGGAGCTCTGAGTGATCTAATTGATTTTGGCTACAGTGTAAGTAAAATATATAATATACTAAAGCATTCAGGAGGGGATGGGGAAAAAGGCAAAGCAGACTATGGGGCATATGTAGGTCACTGAGTAGCAAATGTGGCAAGATTTTAGTAGTGTTGAATTTTCTAGGAAAAATTGACAGTAAGACAAATTCAGTGTCTTTAAGCCTCTGGAAAATTCCAAAGCCAGAGGACTAATTTGTTAGTAGGGTGGAAAGAATAGACGATAGAGAGATGAGAAAGATTAAACTTCTCTCGAGTTTGGGCAGTTATTTCTTTGAGCACTCTGTATACATTACTCTCCTGGGGGTTGAGATTTCTTGTCCAGCCCAGGGCATCTTCAGCAGCCAGGTACAGCTGATGGTAGGATGTTTGTGAGCACAGGGCCCTGCTCCCCGTTGATCTTGGGCTAAGCTGATCTGTGCAGGCTGGCTAGGTTGAGCCCATTAGGAGACAAGGGGATGTGACGTGGTGCCACAGCAGTGTTTCAAGGTGTGGAAATCCTTCCACGCTGTTGGAACCAACAGTTCATTTGCTGCAAGTAAAGGGACCATTTCCTGCGGCACTGGTCTTTTATTCATATTTCCTTTGAAGTTTTTTCATAGTCATTCAAGACCAATTGTCACTTGCTTTGTACGGATGGCCGTGGGCCTTCAGAGACCCCGCTCAACTCTATAAAGATGTTTCTTACAAAAAGAATGCTTGGGTGATACGGAAAAGATACTCCCAGAAGCCAAGCGTTTATTGAATAAAAAATCTCAGCCCCCAGTTGAGGCTACATCCCAAGGTTATGCTGGTCAGAGGATGTTGCCACTGCTGTTGTTTGAATGCGATAGATACATGGTCAGGCCCTATTACTGAAGCCAGAGCACACTCTGGTTGTAGGGCATGGAAAAATTACACTCAAACACTTCTGGAAGAACTCTTTCCTTTGTCTGCTTTCATAATGCCTAAAAGTATTATGTCAGTTGCTAAGGGGAGAGCTTGTGCCAGTGGTTCTTTGCAGTATTGACTCTGCGTATGCAAGGCAAAATGTGCTCTTTGGTACAATGATCGTGTGATTGGTATTTGTGAAACCATTTTTTTTAGAAACTAGGCTTAAAGTCTGCTTCATAAAATGGAACCTAACTTTGATACCATAAAGCAGGGAAAGCTTGTGACCCAGGACTTAATAAAGGCCAGAAGAATGATTGCCGATATTATTTGATTAAATGATGTCATATGGTATTAAATTTCCTTCCAGAGATATCGTTTCACACTCATACGTCACATTATTGCTTCTGTCAGGCTTGGGCAGGGAAGCTCATTTTTGCATCGAGCAGCAGTAACCATGGAAGATTCATAGCCAGTCAAAATAATTGATTGTTGCTGCGGAATGGTGGTCCAATGCTCAGTTATAACTGGAAGAAAAATCATCAAATACATCTCTTACCTCCTCCAAGGCTCAGGGAACATCTTCAAACAGCACAGAAAAATACAAGAGGCTAGAGAATGGGTGAGACCTTGTGCAGTTTTCTCCTCGGCATGGGATTGGTCATTGTTAGTTGTCTTTGTTCACTTGACTGGGCTTAGCACTCTCTAGGAGGCAAAATTCTCTGTTGGTGAGGATGCTTTCAGAGAGGTTCAACTGAGAAGAAAAGACCCATCCTAAATGCAAGTGGCGCCTTCCGTGGGATCCAAGAGCTGAATAGGGGGGAGAGACAGGTGAGCACCAGCGTTCACCCTTTCTGTCCCTTCAGTAGGAGCAGTGTGCCAGCAGCCTCACACTCCTGCTGTGCCCCTCCTGAGCCAAAATAAATCCCGTGTCTTTAAAGTTGCATTTCTTTTGTATTTTGTCATACTAATAGAAAAGTAACTAATACAGAAATATTTCCTCCTGGAGTACAGAAGAATTTTTTCTTTTTAATTAATTAATTAATTAATTAATCTTTTACACTCCATATTTTATCTCTCTCCCCAGCCCCCCTCTCCCCCACCTCCATCCACCTTCTGATTGTTCCACATCCCATACCTCCTCCCAACCCCCTGTCTCCACGTGGATGTCCCCATCCCCCACTGCCCCTGACCTCTAAACTCCCTGGAGGCCCATCAACCTCTGAATGAACACAGACCGGGCAGTCCTCTATTGCATGTGTGTTGGGGGCCTCATATCAGCTGGTGTATGTTGCCTGTTTGGTGGTTCAGTGTTTGAGAGATCTCGGGGCGGGGGGAGGGGTCCCGATTAAATGAGACTGCTGGTCCTCCTACAGGATTGCCCTTCTCCTCAGCTTCTTTCAGTCTGCCCTAATCTTTTTTTTTTTTTTTTTTTTTTTTTTTTTGGTTTTTGGATTTTGGTTTTTTCGAGACAAGGTTTCTCTGTGTAGCCCTGACTGCCCTGAAACTCATTCTGTAGACCAGGCTGGGCCTCAAACTCAGAAATCCACCTGCCTCTGCCTCCCAGAGTGCTGGGATTACAGGCGTGCACCACCACAGCCTTAATCTGCCCTAATCTAACAACAGGGGTCAGCTGCTTTTGTCCATTAGTTGGGTGCGAATATCTGCACCTGACGCTTTCAGCTGATTGTTGGGTCGTTTGGAGAGTGGCAGTCATGCTCTGTCCCTTTTTGTGAGCCCTCCATAGCCACAGTGTCAGGCCTTGGGACCGCCCCCTGAGCTGGATCCCACTTTGGGCCTGTCTCTGGACCTTTTTTTTCCCTCAGACTTCTCTCCATTTCCATCCCTGTAATTCTTTCAGAAAGGCACAATTATGGTTCAGAGTTGTGACTGTAGGATGGCCCCCCTCTCCCTCATTTGATGTTCTGTATTCCTGCTGGAGGTGGGCTCTACAAGTTCCCTCTTCCTTCTGTCAGTCACTTCATCTAAGGTCCCTCCCTTTGAGTCCTGAGTCTCTCACCTCCCAGGTCTCTGGTGCATTCTGGAGGGTCTCCCCAACCTCCTATCTCCAGAATTTGCCTGTTTCCATTCTTTATGCTGGCCCTCAGGGCTTCAGTCCTTTTCCCTCACACAATACCAGATAATGTTCCCCTCTTCCTTCAGTCTCTTCCCCCATCCACTTTCCCTCCCGGGTCTCTCCCTTCCTCCCCATTTGTGCCTAGAGACTTCACAAAATCCTTAAGAAAGTTATAAGATCTTAAAAAAAAAAGGGGGGGGGGAGACTGGAGACATGGCACAGCGGTTAAGAGCACTGACTGCTCTTCCAGAGTTCCTGAGTTCAATTCCCAGCAACCACATGGTGGCTCACAACCATCTGTAATGGGATCCGATGCCTTCTTCTGGTGTGTCTCAAGACAGCAACAATGTACTAACATACATAAATAAATAAAATCTTTAAAAAAAAAGAAAGTTATAAGATTCACCAGACCCCTTTCATGAGGTTTCATAATCAGTTCACTAGAGTGAAGAAGACTCTTTGGAGGCGCTGCCTGCAAACTGTTCGAGAAAGCCCAGGTGTCTGAGTTAGCCGTGTTCTTGTCAGCAACCTCAAAAAATTGGTTCACTAAGCTAATCCCATTTCTTTGATCTGATGTCAAACCCTGTCTTTTTTTATTAACATTTCCCCAGAAAAAGTCATGCAGTGTAAAATTGCAGTCTTATGAAGAATGTAACAACTCTATGAATAACTTAGGGGATACAAACTATCTATCATCTATCTATCTATCTATCTATCTATCTATCTATCTATCTATCTATCTACCTACCTACCTACCTAATAAAAAAGCTAAAGAACTCAGAGATTAATACAAATTCTATACCAGATTTAAGTAATGCTTAGTAAATTATCTGGTAGCTCTCCAGTGAGCAGCTCACAAGCACTGAAGAATAAGTATATAGCATCTTAGATTAGAAATTCAGTTCTTAACAACCAAATAAGGGACTCATGATTTTGAACTAGGCCCTTGCAGCTCTGGGTAGGGCAGAGGAATCCTTGGGATTCGTCTGGGGCAAAATAAAGGTGATTTCAAATCAAGAAGAGATTTAAACCAAGGCCTCACCTCAATTATCTGAATTTCCTCAGTGTCCTACCTGGCAATTAAGAGGCAAGATGAAGACAGACATAGAACTTAGGAGGCCTAATCTTAGACTCTATCGTTCTGGCAGATTGGAGTCCTGTTGTCTTCTCACTACGCTTCCAGTCCACTGGTAACCTGTTGTATTATTTATTCTAGTTATCTGACAACTGGCCAAATATCAGGTAAATTTTTGAGGTCCTGTACTTTCTCTGAAAGTTGATGTCTGAAGGTGCCTCCAGGCTTTTCTGACTAGAAAGGCCTGACTTTCTCGCTCACTGGCTTTCTATTTAGTACCCCTGACTTGCTGCATCAGTTTCTGCTCTGAGCTTCATTTGAATCATGAAATTGAGATGTGAAGCCTTAGAGACCACAGAAGAAAGCCAGTGACTGAAATTTCCTGTTTAGTCTCTCAGCAAGTATGCTTCTCATTCTGTTCTCCGAGGAGGAACCCTTTTCCGATTGTGATTGTTCTAAACTGAGATTGCTATTATGCTAATGAAACTGAGCCTAAGAATCTATGCCAAATTTTTCAACTCTTCCCACTGGAAACTGGCTTTTGAATAAGGCTGTTTCTTCCCCTTTAAATATCTAACTTTCAAAGTCGTCTTACTCTGTTTCATCACACGGTACTGGACTTTGGTTATGTCTCAGAAATTTAGCTGATCACTCAAGTGCCTGTGATTGTTTAGTCCAGAAGCTGAGAACACTGAATACTGAAGCTCAGGTTGCTTTCCTCTTTGTGTAAGGTCAAGGGCGCAGCCCAGAGATGGTTCTAAGTGGTGCCTTCCCACCTCAATATAACCTAATCAATTTCATCCCTCACAGGCATGGCCAGAAGTTAAACAGTCTCTCATGGGTCTGCATGAAGCCCTGTCTTTCACATAACTCTGGGTTCTGTCAAGCCAACAATCACCTAAACATCACAGAAGCTTAAAGTTTCTTTGTCAGTAAAATGATATAGAAATGTTTCACTTGCTGATTGTGGCAGAACAAAAATAAAGCAACCAAATAAATAACATAAAAAAAACTCACACAAATGAATTTGCAAATTGCCCTTTATAACTCTATGAAGAATTGAGTTGGAATTTTGATGGGAATTGCATTGAATCTGTAGATTGCTTTTGGCAAGATGACCATTTTTACTATATTAATCTTGCCAATCCATGAGCATGGGAGATCTTTCCATCTTCTGAGACCTTCTTTGATTTCTCTCTTTAGAGGCTTGAGGTTCTTGTCATACAGATCTTTCACTTGCTTGGTTAGAGTCACACTAAGGTATGTAATAATATTATTTGTGTCTACTGTGAAGGGTGTCAGTTCCCTAATTTCTTTCTAAACCTGTTTATCCTTTGAGTAGAGGAAGACCACTGATTTATTTGAGTTAATTTTATATCCAGCCACTTTGCTGAAGTTGTTTATCAGGTTTAGGGGTTCTTTGGTGGAATTTTTGGAGTCACTTAAGTATACTATCATATCATCTGCAACTAGTGATATTTTGACTTCTTCCTTTCCAATTTGTATCCCTTTGACTTCCTTTTGTTGTCTAATTGCTCTAGCTAGAACTTCAAGTACTATACTGAATAGATAAGGAGAGAGAGGGCAGCCTTGTCTAGTCCCTGATTTTAATGGCATTGCTTCAAGTTTCTCTCCATTTAGTTTGATGTTGGCTACTGGTTTGCTGTATATTGCTTTTACTATGTTTAGGTATGGGCCTTGAATTCCTGATCTTTCCAAAACTTTTAACATGAATACTTAATTTTGTCAAATGTTTTTTTCAGCTGTCTCCTGAGAGGTCCTGCCAAAGCCTTACAAATGCAAAGGTGGATGCTTGCAGCCAACCATTGGACTAAGCATGGGGTTCCCAATAGAGAAGTTAGAGAAAGGACTGAAGGAGCTGAAGGGGGTTTGCAACCCCATAGGAAGAACAACAGTGTCAATAACCAGACCACCCCCCCCCCAGAGCTCCCAGGCACTAAGCCATCAACCAAGGAGTACACATGGTTCCAGCTGCATATGTAGCAGAGGATTGCCTTGTCAGGCATCAATGGGAGGAGAGGTCTTTGGTTCTGTGAAGGCTTGATAGATGCCCTAGTGTATGGGGAATCCAGGGTGGGGAGGTTGGGTGGAGGAACACCCTCAGAGAAGCAGGGGGAGGTGGGATAAGATAGGGGCTTTCCAGGAAGGGGGGACTGGAAAAGTGGCTAGCATTTGAAATGTAAATAAAGAAAATATCCAAAAAAAGAGAAACAAATATATAAATAAAAAATCCCACCCAGCCTGTAAGTTGTAGGGCCAAAATACTGAGCTCAGGCCTGCTAGATTTCAGTCAATTTTAGTTTCAATTATGTCTATTATGCAAGTGTCTGAAGTCATCCCTTTGAGTTCCTGGTTAGTTTATACCTTATAAGGTCAGTTAAAACAACTCACTAATGTGCAAACCCACAATCCTTGTAACTTTGTCATTTGTATTTCTTTTACTCCCCCCACCCCCGGGGACTTAAGAGAAGAATATCACAGATGTCAGGAAGCAACAGGCATGTTCTGTGGCCAGGAATCAGCACCCACGTGAACGTCAGTTGCCTAAATGTTTTCTTTCATATATCTTGATATTTCTCAGAAGCACACCATCTGTTCTTAGAATAGACAACCAGAAAATATCTGGTAGTTTTTCTTATCTCTTATAATGAATTATCTTTGTTCTTATGCATATGTAATCAGCTTTTGAACAGGAATACAAAATACCTACCAACTTGTCTCTGCAAAGGAAGGAGATGTATATTAACTAGATTAAATATGAGGAAAGGACACAGAAATCAAGAGCTTCTGATCAGGTGCCAAAAGATGGTCACTACATGTTCTTTTATGCAGGAGCTAGAAAAACTGAATTAGAAGACTCTTGAATAAAAGAAATTGGGAGGGGTATATGCATGTAAAGTGAAAAGGGGCAGTTGATTAGATGCATACAAATTATATGCATGTATGGAAATGCACACTGAACCATTAATATGCATAGTTAATATGAGTTAAATACTTTTAAAAGTGCTCATGCTCTGGTTGTGATAGGTAGTATTTGAAACACTCAAGACATTGACAACTACATAGCAATAATTTAATAAATGCTTAGTATTGTTGCATTTACCTGTTTTCTAGTTGTAATGTACCTATTTTCTAAGGTTCTATCCCTTAGCCATCGGTAGACAAACCATCTCCCTGTTTTGCCTTATGTGTCAAAGGTTTTTATTGCTCCCTGTAAAGACTAAAAGATGTAATCCCTGTGCTCGAGACCACAGTCTGCTTTAAGAAGCAGGCTGAACCAATTGCCACCCAGATACATTTAGTTTTTATGATGGGAGGGATGAGAATGGGGAATGAGGTTCGTGTTGGGATGAGTAATTTGTCCCTGAAAGTGACACTTGATTTTTGAAATCTGAGAGATGAGCGGCATCTCGCTGAGGGCAGAGGAGCGCAAGGGTGAGGTGTTCCAGAGGACGGATGTCCATTGTGCCTGCTCATCCCTTCTCCTTCCTCTCCTCTAAGCTCATGACGCTACCAGAGATAATATGCCACATGCATGCATAGCATCGTTCTATAGATGTTAAAAGTGCTGAAACATTGTACACTGGTTGGTGACAGTTTCTACTTTATACAGAAAATAAATATGAAGTAATATATATGTATGTATGTATATGATATAATTTTAGTAGAAGGGTAGCATAGAGGGCAACTTTAAACCTTTTGCAGAGAATTAAATACTCAGTCTTGGTTAACAAATACAAATGACATTGCTCTTAATACTGTTTTGAAAATAGTGAGCTAACTCTTGTGGTTGAACTGACAAAGAAGATAACTTAAAAACTCTTTAGGTTTTAGTTTGTTTGTACATATGGATGATAAGTCATAAATATCACAATGGGATATTTAATGAAAAGAAAGGATCATATCTCCTATATTGCCTTCATAACCATTCACTCACTGGATAGCTGTTATTTCCACGGCTGTTCAATGAGGAATTGATGCCTTTAGAAAATGAGGATAAGGTCGTCTGCAGCATCTCTCATGAAATACTGCGAGGAATATGCACTTGCTTTTCAGCTTCTGTATGTTAGGTCAGCATCCATTTGACTTCCACTCTTATGAAGCTGAGTTTTTCTGGAAGCAGCAGTCTTTCCTTTTCCATACATTATGTATGCACATCATATAATTACTGCAGGTTTTAAAAATAAGCACTGTCAATAATTATTCCAAAGTTTCTATCTGGGCTAACAAACTTTAGTCGTAGCTAGCAATTTATCATTGCAATGATGAATAGAAAATGCCTGGAGGACAAAAGGTACAGGTTGCTTTTGTCATTCAAAAAAGAAAGGAATTCTAGAACGTTTCCAAAATTGTTACGATCAAGAGAAGCTGGGGGCGGCTTTCGTTCATGGTCTCCACATGATGTGGGACTTTAATGCAGCTATTAGCATAGTGTTTAATGCTAATGAATTAACTCTTATCCAGCAAATACTTATAAGTTATATTTTGGCAACAGACATACAGAATAGAAGTTCAAAGATCCCAGGAAGTTCTACTCAGATATGCTAAATATATCCCTATGGGAAAAAAAAAAGTAGGTAACGTGACATGGAGAAACATGTGGAATCTTGATAGGAAAGGGAATCAGTGAAAATATCTCAGACCACCATTGGAAGGAAGGAGTAAGGGCTGAGCTCTGCCTCTAGTTAGAAAGCAAGGCGCTATTATGGGCAGGTTGCCTGAAAATAAATGAGAGGTGGGTTATAAGTCCATTCAGCATCTGACAGGGTCAGCATGTAAATCTTCTCCACTGACCCGCTGAGTATCATAATATCAGAAAATGATGGAGCACAGAGGAATTAATTCATTTGCTTAATATTTATGGAGCATTTTCCATTATAGCTGGCGTGCCCAGGCACTAGAGATAAAGTAGTTAAGGAAGCATCTTAATCTCTGACCTTAAGGTTATTATCAAATAAATTATTAATGTGATTTTGGATAATGGCAAGTGCTATGAAGAAAAAAGACTATGAGAGTCGGGCACGTGAATGAAAGGTTGAATTATTTTAGGAAGGTAGTCAAGATTGCTATGTTTATTGATATTGAAATGTGACTGATATGAATATGTCAACTATAGACATGTCTCTGGAAGGAGCATTCTAGGCAAGGAAGAAGAGCTGAGCTAGGCGAGCACAGACACCCTAGGCAAGACGGCCTAAGAGTGGGGAACAGAAAACTAGGAAATTATTGCTGTTCCACAATCAAAGATAGTCTAAGAAATTGGTCCAGATTGAATGCTCTTGTTAGATACAGTTTTCTACTTTATCTGAAGACATCATCAGATCATCATCACTAGGTCACCCTGCATGGAATTTGTCACCAAAAGTCCAGCAGACACATGGTATTTTCAATCTGTGATCTGGAGCCAGTCTGAATTCAAACCTTGGTTTTGCCACTCATTGTCTGCCTGTGACATTGTTAAGTTTAAAAATTGATTTATTTTTATTTATGTGTATGTGTGTGTACCTAATTGTCTTTATGTGCACCACATGCATATAGTGCCTTTGGAGGCCATAAAGGAGCCTCTGATCCCCTGAGCTGGAGTTATGGGTGACTGTGAACCATCACATAGGTGCTGGTTTCCTGCAAGAGCTCTTTTTTTTTTTTTAAAAAAAAAATTAGATATATTCTTTAGTTACCTTTCAAATGATTTCTCCTTTCCTGGTTTCCCCCTCCCCAAAAGTCCCATAGGCCTTCTTCCCCTTCCCCCTGTTCCCCAATCAACTCCTTCCTGCTTCCCTGTCCTGGTATTCCCCTTAACTGCTGCATCGAGCCTTTCCAGGGCCAGGGACTCTTAAACAGTGAGTGGTGTTATTGGCCCTAAACTTGTAAATTTATACAGCTCCATGTGCCTCAGTTTTTTTCATCAGGAAAATGAGGGTTGGACATTGCTTGCCCCACATAGCCTCAGTGTTAAATTCTCCACGAGTTGATGTGTGGTTCTTAGGAAGACATTTTGTAAGGTTATTGTTGCTATTATCACACAGTTTTCTCTCCGCAAACCATGCTTGTGTTCTAGACTATTATATCAACAATTGAGTAGTTTTTGTAGAGCTTGAGAGCTCTCTTTATGTATAGGAATCAGTCACACTATTTAATTTCAACAGTTTTAATTTCCTTTTAATTTTTTTAAAAAAATGAATGTAGAATCTAGGTCACAAAAAGGTTAAGCAAGTTCCAGCATTAATTAGCAGCTGAGCGGGAACGCATACTTTTGCCAATTTTGTTCATTTTTATAGCCCAATGATATTTTATCGTAAACTTCTCAAGTATTCTGCTTGCTATCAAATTTTGTATCCCTATCAATAGGGTACTTTTTAAAGATTTGTAAAAATTTTGTTGTAAATTTATTTCTTTATGCGCATGTGTGTGTATATTAATGGGAATATAAAGGTCAGAGGTCAGTTTGTAGCAATCGGTTCTCTCTTTCCATCATACAGGCCCTCAGATTTGGTGGCAAGTGACATTTACTTTATAAGAAATCTCACTGACAATATTTCTGTTATATTGTCACTAGTCATTAGAAGTGATTATCATATATAATCAATCATACGTAACAACTTTTGAGCCATATGACTTCATAGATATATTCATTGTATAGTACAGTTTCTGTTTTGTTTTGTTTCTTTTTAGAAGTTTTTAGAAGTGATAAGTAGCATTCAGAAGTCCAACATGTAAGAGAAATTTAGTAAACAAGCTGACAATACTGTCTCATGAAGTGTTAAACTACACCATAATTAAATAATGTATACATATTACAGTAGAACACAACCATGCAGGGAATGAGCGTGAATTCACAGTGGAGGGTCCTGTTCTAGCTAGTTGTGTTCTTTGAAAGAGGCCCTGCAACTTCCTTGTACCTTAGAGCTTCACATGTGACATGTGGAGGCCCGGATGCTGCTGGAATCTGTGTCTCAGAGAATCACTAGCAGAAGTTGCTAATCTGCTTCCTATCCGTTTTAATCATCGTCTCTGTGTCTGACCCAAAGCAGTCGCCTGTAGAACCGTTTGAAAGATACTGACCATACATAGCCTAGAAGTTGATGGAAAGAATTAAAAATAGAATAATATAAATGGATTTTCTCTGAGCAGAATGCATCCATCAGTTTCACAGAATCTGAGGACTGGTGAGCAGTGAGGTGATTTTAAGAGAGCTCTTCCTGAGAAATTTTGTGACTGCCAGACTCAACATTAGTCTAACCTTGCTGTCTCTCGGTGTCCTTTCCTGACCTTCTGTGCTATTTGTAGTCACCAACTGTGAAGTCTGGCATTCCATTCCAACCCAGACTGTGGTACACGAGGTCTCAGACTCTTCAGAATAAGCCTTGCTCATGAAGAAGGGCCTCACTGCTTTCTTCCTAAAGCTTCTGTCGGGGTCTCTCCTGTCTTAGGTGCATTGTGGTTATACTACTATCTTCCTCCTCCTCCTCTTCCTTCTCCTCTTTCTTCTCTTTTTCCTCCTCCTCCCCCTCTTCCTCTTCTTCCTCTCCTCATTCTTCTTCTTCTCTTAATCCTCCTCCTCCTCCCCTTTTCCTCCTCCTCTTCTCCTCCTCCTCCTCCTTCTTCCTTCATGTTCTCCTCCTCTTAATGAAAGTCAACTTGCTTTCCAGGTTGCCCAAAAGAAGGCCTATCCTCCCACAAATGCAGTCCTTCCAGCTGGAATTTCTGTCTTCACCCAGAGCAGGGCCTGAAGCCTTTCGCCTTCTGCACAATTCTAAGATAATAGTAAGCTGGAGCATTCACCAGCACTTGGAAGACCAACTTGGGAAAGATGCTCACCCTCTATGAAATCTTTACTGGAGTGCTTGGCCTACAGGTTTCTACTAATGCCATGCTAGGGAACACGCAGCACTGTCCTCCGGTACCCCAGCCATCCACTCAGCTCCACCCACTCTCATGGTAGCCATCCGCTGCTATGGGTTGTTTAAAAGAAACCCAGATGGGAGGCTTATCATATTATCAGGAGTAGAATCAGACACTGATACACACTTTATTATCTTTTATTTTTTAGGATGCCCCTAAGAATTAAAAGGATATGCTGTTAGATTGATTGAGGCAACACATAATTAAAAAGGAAACCAACCTCTATAGGAGCAGAATTGTCCTTTAATCAGAAAATTGAAGGGCAGCAATCTCTCCTTGGTGTGGAGACTGTGCACTATGGCGTGGGGTCTTGAGGTCTTAGAAGGCTGAAAAGAGAATCTGAAGGATGGAAGATTCCATTTGCAGGTCAGTTCCTATGCAGTCTCAAAGTGGCGGGTACCATTGGAGGTTGGCATGTTGATCTCAGTATCAGGAGCTTCCTGACTCCTAATGGCATCCCACAAGTGTTATTCAGTCAAGTCAACTTTTCTGACTGGAGTTTCTCAATCCACCTGAGGCTTTTGGATCATTAACCCTTCATATGCAGTCATCATTGTGAACTTACTAATTTCTATTCATTTATCTTTGGAGATTATAATGTAGCTACACTATCCTCTTCCTTCTCCCATCAAATGCTTTCACATATTTCTTCTTGCCCCTTTCAAATTTACCATCTCTTTTTTCATTAAATGTCATTACATACATACATGTATGTACTTATATGTTATTACACACACACATGCACACATACACACATGTATACCTAAATACATGAAAACAACCTGCTCAGTCTGTTACTTTTATTTATACCTGACAGTTTGGTTTTGAATAACCAGTTGGTATGAATGATCTTCCTTGGGAAAGACTATTTCTTCTTGTCTCATCTTAGATGCATGTACTTCGTTGTGCATGGTTGAGACTCATGGTCTTTCTGCCATCCACTTTAGCATGTCTACTGCTCTTGTCCTTGTTCAGCTCCTGTTTAGGCTCTCATGTTGGTGACACTTTATGGGTGTAGCTACTGACTGTTATTTGGAGTTACAAGTTTCACAGCCAACTTCTGAAATGTCTGCCTCTTACAGTGTTTCTGCCCTCCCTCCTGCAATGATTCCCTAAGCCTTAGGTGTAGAACTTGTCTTGGTAGATGTATCATTTGGGACTGGGCTCTACGGCTCTACATTGTGGTTGGTTTTGGTTTTCTGTAAAGGTCTCCATCTGTTGCAGAGAAAAGTTTCTTTGTGAACTAGTGAGGGGTGAACACTGCACTTTTGTGGAGTAGAAGGACAAATATTTAGAGGCTAGTCTGAGATTTTGCTGGTTTAGTGAAGTGGCTATTGTAGGTTCTTCTCTGATTCATGACTTCACTAGCTCTGGATAATTATCTAGGTTTCTAGTACTAGGCATGGTTTTTCTCTTCTTTGAGTGGGGGGTGAACTTATTACTTATCACAAACTGTGCTGCAGACAGACATTTGGGATGAGGTTAAAATAGGATCTGTTCCTCATAGCTGTTCTCAGTTCCTGTGATAGCTCCAAGTTCTATATGACTTGGAAACAATTCCAGATTTTCTTTGGATGTCTTTCATATAGAACATTTGCAAAATGAGTATCAGGGTTTTTGAGATGCTAGAGTGATTGATATGCAATAGATGATTAGTTATTTTTCTTTAGATATATGAACCTATTTTGAAAGAAAAGAAAAAAATTCCTGCCATGTAGATTAGAGTGATATCTATATACAATATGAATTTAATTATGTAAGCAAAGCAAAAAATGACAATAAAGTTGTCCTGGCTAAGTCTGTAACCACCTGGACCAAACTAGAATGGAGGAACATAACTCCCTTCTGTTGTTGGACCAACAGGCAGGAAAGAGTCCCATAGACTCTAAGTGGTTCAGACTTGAGGGGTAAGTCCCATCCTCAAGTTTGAAAACTTCACACTTACCAAAGCAGTAACGGCTTTTCTGTTCCTAGTGTAAAATGGACCATGATGCTGGCTGTTAGCAAGGACTCCAGACAAGGTTGGGAAGAGATGCTGTCAACAGAAACAATATTTTTAATATATATGCTTTTGAGAATAAATAAAGTTTAGGTGACCAATTTAAATATGGTTAATATTTGCTTTAACAGACTATTGACTTATGCCTGTTAGGCACTCAACGTATTCCCATCTCCCCAGCCTTCAAACACTTTAACTGGCCTTTGTGGTGTAATGTAAACAAGATAGGCTTCTTCCATATGATTTCAGACCCCAGCACTGCCAATTAGGAGCTTGAGAAAGATATCCACTTATTTTAGCTTCTTTTCCCCTCTAAAGTGAAGATACTAGAAGAACCGAATCATGACTGTACTGCATAGTTTTATGTCAACTCAATGAAGGCTAAGCAAGGCACCGATTGAGTTGTTGGCTAAAGGGTCTCCATGGAAACTCAAGAAACTCCCACAAGCTGAAGTCATTTGAGAGGTGGCAGGCCTGTAAGGCATTGTCTTAATTAGTGTCTAATGGGGCAGGGCCATCCCATTGTGGGTAGTGCCATCCCTGGGCTGGTGGTCTTGAGTTCTAAAAGAAAGCAGGCTTAGCAAGCCATGATGAGCAAGTCAGTAAGCAGCAGCCCTCCATGGCCTCTGAATCACGTCCTGCCTCTAATTCCTGGCCTGTTTGAGTTTCTGCCCTGACTTCCCTTGGTGGTGGATTGCTATCTAGAAGTATAAGCTGAAATCAACCCTTCCCTCCCCAAGTTGCTTTGGTCATGGCATTTTATCACAACAATAGAAACCCCAACTAGGACAGAAGTCACCAGGCTTTTTCAGCAAGCTTTTTTATCCTCTGAGCTATCTGAACAGTCCATTTTTTTTAAAGCAATAAAAACAAGACTGTCATTAAAAAGGGCCAGTCACATAATTTGGGTAATATGTTATTAATTTGTAATATGGTCTTAATAGAAAACAAACAGGAAATAGGTGCTTTACTGGAAAGCTGCTTTGACTGATGCCTTATAAAAATGAATTAATTAACTTCTTATTTTATCTTATTTTTTATTGAATATCATCCTCATTTACATTGCCAATGGTAAATTCTTTCCCAATATCCCCCCTCCCCTAAGACCCCCAACCCCTCTCCCTCATCCTTCCCCCTGCCTCCACATATATGCCCCTCCACCCAACATACTCCCCCCCCACCTTGGTTTCCCTTTGTTCTGGCCTCTGTTGAGCCTTTATCTGACCAAGGATCATTTCCTCCCACTGATGCTCAACAAGGCCTTCCTTTACCACATTTTTGGCTGGAACCATGTGTGCCCCTTGGTTGATGGTTCAGTCCCTGGGAGTCTGGGGGCATTAATTAATTAATTAACATACCCCAGAGCAATGGCTAATGACATCCCCAAAATGCTGTTTCACATTTATTACTATAAATGCACATTTTTCTAGGATTATTTATTTGTGTGGGACTAATATATTGCTTTTATCATCATTAAAAACTTTCTTAGAAGTCTTTATGATTTTAACTTTAAAACAAACATTTATTACACAAAAGTTGCCACATAATTGCATGCTTCTCTGTGCACAGTTACTCTCCCTAGAAAGATTCCTTCTGAACTCACTTGGTGATCACAGGCACTGAAATGCTGTCTGTAAAGAGTAAATAGTAGTAAAGATGCCTCAGTGATATAAGTGGAAAGTAGGACATCACCTCTAGCACCTAGTATCAGGAATCTACAAATGTCCTTATTCAGAAAGACAAAGTAGGTATGGACTGACAGTTCTAGACTGTCTACGGGAACTGATAACCAATAGTTATAGAGACCTGCCAGCCTTTTTCTTCAGCCAGTTTCTTCAAATGACTCTTCTCAAGTTATTGGCGACCACCACTGAGCCTATTCTTTGCTCCTTTTCTTCTTTAGGAACTCCTATGGCTATAATTTCTACTATAGTGAACACAGTAGCATCTGGAAAAGCAGGTTTTACAACATTTGATAAAGATTTCCCTTTCCACTGTGCTCACAAAATCACCAAACATAACATCATCTCCATCTTCGCAGGAACTTTGTGGAATTTTCTCAGCTATCAAGGTCCTTCAACACTTAGTCATTGCATTGATTTGAGTGCTCTTTTAATAATTTTCAAAAATTTTCAAAAATTTCAAATTTCTGATCTGATTAACCGGCTTTAGTGAATCTAAGACTGGGCTGTACCAAAACTGACCAGAGCATCCTCCTAGAAGACCAGTTTTTAGCCTATTTAAAACCAGAGAACTTAGAGCTTCTCCATCAACACCCTTTTCCTCCATCAATTTACTTATTTGTTCACTTTACATACCCATGTCTGCTCCCTCCTCCAGTTCCCCATCTCCCACAGATCCTCCCCTAATTATCTTCCCCCCTTCACCTCTGGGAAGGAGGAGGCTTCCCCTTGGTACCACCCCACCCTGGCACATTAAGTGTCTGCAGGACCAGGCACATCCTCTCCCACCGGGGCTAGGCAAGGCAGCCCAGTTAGGGGAACAGGATCCACAAGCAGGCAACAGAGTTAGGGTAAGCCCCCACTCCAGTTGTTGGGGGACCCACATGAAGACCAACTTGCACATCTGCTGCATATGTGTGTGAGGCCTAGGTTTACTCTATGCTCACTATTTTGTTGGTGGTTCAGTCTCTGGGAGCCCCCAAGGGTCCAGATTAGTTGACGATATTGATTTTTCTGTGGAATCTTTATCTTCTTTGCGTCCCTCAGTCCTTCCCCAAGACTTACCAAATTTTAACTAATGTTTGGCTGTGGGTCTCTGCATCTGTTTCAGTTGGCTGCTCAGAAGACAGTTATGCTAGGATCCAGTCTGTAAGCATAACAGAGTATCATTAATAATATTAGAGACTGGTTCTTGCCCATGGGATGGGTCTTGATTTGGGTGAGTCATTGGTTGGCCATTCCCTCCTTTTCTATTCCATCTTTGTCCATGTATATCTTGTAGGCAAGACATATTTTGGGTTGAAGGCTTTGTGGATGGGTTTCCGTCCTTACCCCTCCACTCAGAGTCCTGCCTGGCTACAGGAGGTAGTTTCTTTGGGCTCCATAACCCCCTCTGTTAGGAGTCTCAGGTAGAGTCACCACCATAGACTACCTGGGGCTTTCCCTCTGTCCCAGGTCTTTGGCACATCCTAGAGACATCCCCCTTCCCTCTTCCAATTTCCTATCTTTCTTCGCTGCTTTCTTTGCACCTGATTCTGCTCCCCTCCACTTGCCCCGTCCCCTCCCTATCCCCCTCCCACACCCAATTCCCTCTATCTACCTCTGATATCTATTTTATTTCCCATTCTGAGAAAGATTCAAGCATCTCCCTTGTTATTTGGGACTTTCTTGCTATTTGGTTTCTTTGCATCTGTGGGTTGTAGTAGGTTATATTGCACTTTATGGCTAATGTCCTCTTATCATTTATGCCCTTTTGGGTCTAGGTTACCTCACTCATGATGATATTTTCTAGTTCCATCCATTTGCCTGTAAAATTCACGATGGCCTTGTTTTCAATAGCTGAATACTATTCTATTATGTAAATGACCACAATTTCTTTGTCCATTCTTCAGCTGAGGGACATTTAGGTTGCTCAAGAGCATCCAACGAGCACTCGCACTGACAGCTTCTCAGAGGTGCAACGGACGGGATTCTGTAAATGTTCTCCATACTTAACTGAACATAGACTTCTTGCCATTCACATTTTGGCCTTTCAATGCGTTGATCCTTGATCAAACTTCATACTTTTAATAATTTCCAATTCACCATTCAGTGTTTTTCCACATTTCACTGTGACACAGTTTCTTCCAACCCCTTTCATTGTACCAGAAATAGTGTTTCCATATTTTGTTTTTGTCTTCATGTGCTGAAACTTTAGCAATATGAGCAATTTCTTCAAGGGTTGTCACAGATTTGGACTAATTTTTCAGTTCAGCAATTACAGCACCACCAGCAACATTATACCTCACCTGGTTTCCAGTGTATTAACATCTTTGCTGATCCTCTCAAAGCCCCACTTGGGTTTGCAGCATGCCAGAACAGTAGCAGTGGTGGTGCTATCCCCAACCTCTTCATTTGTTTTATTGGTAATGGGCTGAACCAGTTAGCTCTAATAGTTTTACATTCATCTTTTAAATCAATTGACTTTGCAAAGGTCACACCATATTTTCTTGCTTGGGGATTTGTTCATCTCTGTTTATTATCATCATTCTTCCTCTGGCCCCATTGTAACTGTTACAGTTTTGGCTAAAAGGTCTGCACCTTGAGCAATAATGCTCAGGGGTCTGCACCACAATTTATATCTTTGGCATAAGCTCCAGACTGGTTTTATCTGGAGAATGACTATGAGTGGTTGAAACATTTCTGCAGGGAATTGGTGGGAGCTCATGGATTGAGTCAGACTATTGCAGTGAGTATGGGGAGACATCTTTATTTTTAATTCTAATTTGGCTGAATGACCTTGACTGTTTGGGGTGGCAGCAGGGAAGTTCGGTTGACTTTGCAGAGCTCTTGATTTGGATGCATTTATAGAAGCTTGTCAGCCTGTACTGTAATCTAGAGCTTGTATAAAGTGGCATGGAATGCTGGTTAGGCAGCTGTTTGTTTGCTTGTTGGTTTTATTTCTTTTTCAACACAAGGTAGGGTCATCTGGGAAGAGGGAAACTCAATTGAGAAAACACTTTCATCAGATTGCCTATATACAAGTTGATGGGGGTATTCCCTTAATTACTGATGGATTAGGGAGGGCCTAGCTCACTGGGGGAGGTGCCACCCTGCACAGGTCTTCCTGCGTGATGTAGCAAAGCAGGCTGAGCAAGCACGGAGGATAAGCAGTGTTCTATTTCTCTGCTTTACTTCCTGCCTCCAGGTTTCTGCTCTGCTAGAATTCCTGCCTCGGCTTTCCTACATGATGAACTCTAGGTCAATAACACCTTTCCTTCCCATATTGTTTTTGCTCATGGTGCTCTATCACTGCAAGAGAAACCTAACTAGAATACATAGTAAGGAAGCGCTGGCTGATTGTCCCATGAGGCTAACAGTCCCGCATCCACTGTAAGTTGATTTCTGAGACAGAAAGGACCGCATTTTAGCCAGGTTTATAGAGATAGTTGGGTCACCTAGAGCATACTCTTGCAACTTATACCAGAGCAGCTGCACTGGTAAACAGCTGTGGGTGGTGGCAGATCCTCCCTGTAGATAGATATGCATGAAAAACCAAATGAAAAGTCAAACCCATTAGGAATGCATATATTTTTTCTTAACAAAAATTATTTTTAACTGAAATAGAATTATATCACATCCCCTTCCCTTTCCTTCCTCCAGTCCCTGCTGGCTACCCTTCCTTGAACCCCTCCCATGGCCTCTACTTTCTCTGCAATCAAATATGCTTTGATTATATTTGTTACATACATATATGTATGTTTTATATGAGCACACATAAATATAATTACAGCCTGTTTAGTTTCTTTTTGTTGTTTGTGTGTATCTATCTGGTTTCACGGCTGACTATTTTGCATTGGACAACCAATAAAAGGGTTCTTCCCAAGGAGAGGCTAATTATTCTTCTCCTATCTGTCAATAGATTCCTATAGTTTTTTAATGTGGTTCCATTGGAAATGTTCTCCATCCATGTTGACATGTTCACTGATGTTACCATTGTTCTGGTCTTGTTTATACAGTTTCTAGGAGAGTCTTCCACAGCAGACGTCCTGGTATTCTAGGTCTTATAATCTCCCCCATTTCTTTCATGCTATTCTCTGAGATTTAGATGTAGGAACTATAATGTAGTGCATGTGATGGGGCTCCCATGGACAACTGATCTCCCTTTAATTGTATCCAGTTATGATTTTCTGTGTTTCTCTCCATTTACTGTAAAAAGAGACTTCATTAATGGGATGCAGTAGCTAAACTTGTCTGTGGGGAGAAGGATAAGATTTAGAATGTAGTGAGAAATTATGCTGGTCTAGAAAATTGACAGTACACGGAGAGGGCCCTACTTCCTGACACTCTATAGATAACTGACAGGAGCAGACAGGAACAGGGCATTCGATAAGAATCACCACCCAACCCCTAGAGGCCCGGGGCTGCTCTGCTCTAGGACTCACTACCCAGCAACCTCCAGAACACCATTCCCCTTCTGCCCCTTCTACCCCTCCCCCTCCCCCATCACCACCCCTTTCAGTCGGATGTGGTAGACCTTCCCCACCTCTGGCATGGAGAGGATCCTACTTCCTGATACTCTAGAGAACTGACAGGAGCAAGGCATTCGAGAATTGGCAGGAGCAGGTCATTTGAGAACTGGCAGCAGGGCATTCAAACAGGCAGAAGCAGGGCACTTGAGAACCAGCATCAACAGGGCATTTGGAAACATTAGCAGCAGATCATTTGAGAACTAGCAGCCTGCAGGGAATTCGACTCTTGCCAAATCTGCCAGAGGGGAGACCCCATCACCTGATACTTCCTGGAGAATCAGCTGTTTGCAGGGCATTGGACAGAAAGAGAATCCCAGGAGTACAGAAATACAGGCCTGCAGGACAGAGAAGATAAGAGACAGCAAGACCAGCTAACACAAGAAACAACGAGATAGCCAAAGGCAAATGCAAGATCATTACCAACAGAAACCAAGGCAACATGGCACCAGCAGAACCCAGTTCTTCCACAACAGCAAATCCTGCATACTCCATCACATCAGAAAGGCAAGAACTAGATTTAAAATCACAACTCATATCCTTGATGGAGGACTTCAAGAAGGACATAAATAACTCCCTTAAAGAAATACAGAAAAACATGGGTCAACAGGTAGAAGCACAAAAATCCCTTAAGAAATACAAGAGAATATGGATCAAAAGGTAGAAGCCTTTAAAGAAGAAACACAAAAATTCCTTAAAGAATTTCAGAAACAAACAAACAAATAAACAAACAAACAAAGTGAAGGAACTGAACAAAACTATCCAGGATCTAAAACTGGAAATAGAATCAATAAAGAAATCAGAAAGTGAGACATCTCTGAAGATAGAAAACCTTGGAAAGAATTCAGGAGTCATAGATGCAAGCATCAACAACAGAATACAAGAGGTAGAAGAAAGAATCTCGGATGCTTAAGATTCCATCGAAAACATTGACTCAATGGTCAAAGAAAATTCAAAATGCAAAAAGCTTGTAACCCAAAACATCCAGGAAATCCAGGACACAATGAGAAGACCAAACCTAAGGATTATAGGTATAGAAGAAAGTGAGGATTTACATCTTAAAGGGCCAGTAAATATCTCCAACAAAATTATAGAAGAAAACTTCCCTAACCTAAAGAAAGAGATGCCCAAGAACAAACAAGAAGCCTACAGAACTCCAAACAGATTGGACCAGAGCAGAAATTCCTCCTGTCACATAATAATCAAAACACCAAATGCACTAAAACAAGAACATTAAAAGCAGTGAGAGAAAAAGGTCAAGTAACATATAAAGGTAGACCTATCAGAATTACACCAGACTTCTCACCAGAGACTATGAAAGCCAGAAGAGCCTGGGCAGATGTCATAGAGAACCTAAGAGAGCATAAGAGACCCTAAGAGACTACTATACCCAGCAAAACTTTCAATTACCATAGACGGACAAAACAAGACATTCCATGACAAAAGCAAATTTACATGGTATCTTTTCACAAATCCAGCTCTCGTAAAGGATAATGGGTGGAAAATAACAACACAAGGCAGCAAACCACACCGTAGAAAAATCAATAAGGTAATATTTCATCAAACCAATAGAAGATAGCTACACAACCAGAATTTCACCTTTAATTAAGAAGATAACAGTAAGCAACAATCACTTTTCCTTAATATCTCTTAATATCAGTGGTCTCAATTCCCCTATAAAAAGGCATAGACTAACAGACTGGACAGGTAAACAGACCCAATGTTTTGCTGCATACAAGAAACCCACCTCAGTGGCAAAGACAATCACTATTTAAAAGTCAAAGGTTGGAAAACAATTTTCTAAGCAAATGGATCCAAGAAACAAGCTGGAGTGGCCATTCTTATATTGGATAGAATTGACTTTCAACCAAAAGTTGTCAAAAAAGATAAGGAGGGACACTTCATACTAGTCAAAGGAAAAGTCTACCAAGATGAACTCTCAATTTTGAACATCTATGCTCTGAACACAAGGATACCCACATCCATAAAAGAAACTTTATAAAGCTCAAAGCACATGTTGCTCCCCCACACAATAATAGAGGGAGACCTCAACACCCCACTGTCAAAAATGGACAAATCATAGAATCAGAAACTAAACAGAGATAGAGTGAAACTAACTGAAGTTATGGACCAAACGGATCTAACAGATATTTATAGAACATTACACCCTAAAGCAAAAGAATATACCTTCTCAGTACCTCATGGTACCTTCTCCAAAAGTGACCATATAATTGGTCACAAAACAGGCCTCAACAGATACAGAAATATTGAAATTATTCCATGTATTTTATCAGTTCACCACGGCCTAAGGTGGTGAACTTATGGTCTTAAGCTCAAACAAAAGCAATGGAAAACACATATACACATGGACTTTGAACAATGTTCTTCTCAACAATAGCTTGGTCAAGGAAGAAACAAAAAGAAATTAAAGACTTTTTAGAATTTAATGAAAATGAAGACACATCATACCAAAATTTATGGGACACAATGAAAGCAGTGCTAAGAGGAAAACTCATAGCTCTGAGTGCCTCCAAAAAGAGAATAGGGAGAGCTTACACTAACAGCTTGACAGTGCACTTGAAAGCCCTAGAACAAAAGGAAGCAAACACCCTCAAGAGGAGTAGATGGCAGGAAATAATCAAACTTAGGGCTGAAATCAACCAAACAGAAACAAAAAGAACCATACAAAGAATCAACAAAACAAGGAGCTGGTTCTTTGAAAAAAATCAACAAGATAGTTAAACCCTTTGCCAGACCAACCAGAGGGCATAGAGACAGTATCCAAATTAATAAAATTAGAAACAAAAAGGGAGACATAACAACAGAAACTGGAAATTCAAAAAATCATCAGATCTTACTACAAGAGTTTATACTCAACAAAGCTTGAAAACCTGGATGAAATGGACAACTTTCTAGATCCAGGTGCCAACATTAAAACAGGATCAGATAAACCATCTAAATAGTCCCATAAGTCCTGAGGAAATAGAAGCAGTCATTAATAGTCTGCTTTAAAAAAAAAAAAGGCCCAGGATTAGATGGGTTTAAGGAGAATTCTATCAGATCTTTAAAGAAGAGTTAATACCGATACTCTTTAAACTTTTCCTCGAAATAGAAACTCAAGGAACACTACCCAACTCATTCTATGAAGCCACAATAACGCTTATACCTAAACCAAAGACCAAACAAGGAAGGAGAACGTCAGACCAATCTCCCTCATGAACATTGTTGCAAAACTACTGAACAAAATCCTGGCCAACCGAATCCAAAACTGCATCAAAACTATAATTCACCATGATCAGGTAGGTTTCATCCCAGGGATGCAGGGATGGTTCAATATATGGAAATCTGTCAATGTAATCCACTACATAAACTAAAGGAAAAAAAACCCCACACGGTCATTTCATTAGATGCTGAAAAGGCTTTTGACAAAATCCAGCATCTCTTCATGATAAATGTCTTGAGAGATCAGAATCCAAGGCCCATACCTAAACATAGTGAAAGCAATATATACTGCAAACTGGTAGCCAACATCAAACTAAATGGAGAGAAACTTGAAGCAATCCCACTAAAATTGGGGACTAGACAAGGTTACCCACTCTCTCCCTATCTATTCAATATAGTACTTGAAGTCCTAGGCAGAGCAATCAGGCAGCAAGAGGAGGTCAAAGGTATACAAACTGGAAAGGAAGAAGTCAAAATATCACTATTTGCAGATGATATGATAGTATACTTAAGCGACCCCAAGACCAGAGAACTCCTAAAGCTGATAAACAATTTCAGCAAAGTGGCTGGATATAAAATTAACTCAAGCAAATCAGTAGCCTTCTTCTACTCAAAGGATAAATAAGATGAGAAAGAAATTAGGGAAATGACACCCTTCACAATAGTCCCAAATAATATTTCATATCTAGGTGTGACTCTAACAAGCAAGTGAAAGATCTATGTGACAAGAACTTCAAGCCTAGGAAGAAAGAAATCGAAGAAGGTCTCAGAAGATGGAAGGATCTCCCATGTTCATGGATTGGCAGGATCAATATTTAAAAATGGCCATCTTGCCGAAAGCAATCTACAGATTCAATGCAATCCCCATCAAAATCCCAAACCAATTCTTCATAGATCTAGAAAGAACAATTCTAGAATTCATCTGGAATAAGAAAAACCCAGGATAGCCAAAACTATTCTCCACAATAAAAGATCTTCTGGGGGAGTCACCATCCCTGACCTCTAGCTCTACTACAGAACAAAAGAGATAAAAACTGTTTGATATTGGTATGCAGACAGGCAGGAAGATCAATGGAATAGAATTGAAGACCCAGAAAAGAACCCACACACACACGGTCATTTAATATTTGAAAAAGGAACTAAAAACATCCAGTGGAAAAAAGACAGCATTTTTAACAAATGGTGCCGGATCAACTGGAGGTTTGCATGCAGAAAAATGCAAATTGAACACATTCTTATATCCTTGTACAAAGCTCAAGTCCAAGTGGATCAAGGATCTACACATAAAACCAGACACACTGAAGCTTATAGAGGAGAAAGTAGGGACAAATCTTGAACACATGGGCACGGGGGAAAAGTTCCTGAATAGAACACCAATGGCTTATGCTCTAAGAACAAGAATCAACAAATGGGACCTCATAAAATTGCAAAGCTTCTGTAAGGCAAAGGACACGGTAAATAGGACAAAACAGCAACCAAAAAATTGGGAAAAGATCTTTACTAACCCTACATCCGATAGAGGGCTAATATCCACTGTATACAAAGAACTCAAGAAGTTAGTCTCCAGAGAATCAAATAATCCTATTAAAAATGGGGTACAGAGCCTAACAGAGAATTCTCATCTGAGGAAACTCGAATGGCTCTAAGGCACCTAAAGAAATGTTCAGCATCCTTAGTTATCAGAGAAATGCAAATCAAAACAACAGTGAGATTCCACCTTACCCCAGTCAGAATGACTAGGATGAAAAACCCAGGGGACAGCAGATGTTGTAGAGGATGTGGGGAAAAAGGAACACTTCTCCATTGTTGGTGGGATTGCAAGCTGGTAAAACCACTCTGGAAGTCAATTTGGCGATTCCTCAGAAAATTAGATATAGTACTACCTGAGCACCCAGCTATACCACTCCTGGGCATATACCCAGAAGATGCTCCTACATGTAATAAGGACACATGCTCCACTATGTTCATAGCAGCCTTATATTTAATGGCCAGAAGATGGAAAGAACCCAGATTTCCCTCAACAGAGAAATGGATACAGAAACTGTGGTATATATACACAATGGAGTACTATTCAGCTATTAAAAACAATGAATTGATGAAATTCATAGGCAAATGGATGGAACTAGAAAGTGTCATCCTGAGGGAGGATCACAAAAGAACACACATGGTATGCACTCACTAATAAGCAGATGTTAGCCCAAAAGCTCAAAATAAACAAGTTACAATTCACCCAGCACAGTAAGCTCAAGCAGAAGGAGGACTTAAATGAGGGTGCTTTGGTTCCTCTGAGAAAGTGAACAAAATACTCACAGGAGCAATAAGAGAGACAATGTGTGGAACAGAGACTGAAGTAAAGGCCACCCAGAGACTGCCCTACCTGAGGATTCATCCTATAAACTGTCAACAAACCCCAATACTATGACAAGAAGCATATACCAAAAGGATCATGACATAGTTGTTTCCAGAGGGGCCCTGCCAGAGCCTTACAAATATAAAGGCAGAAGCTAGCAACCAACTATTGGACTGGGTGTGGGGTACCCAATAGAGGAGCTGGAGGTTGGTCTGGAGGAGCTGAAGGGGTTTACAGTCCCATAGGAAGAACAATGACTTCGGCCACGCAGATGCCCCAAGACTCCCAGGGACTGAACCATCAACCAAGGTGTACACATGGTTCCAGGCAAAAATGTGGCAGAAGAAGGCCTTGTTGGGCATCAGTGGGAGGAGTGGTCCTTGGTCAGGTTAAGGCTCAATAGAGGTCTGAACAAAGGGAAACCGAGGGGGCGGATGTGGGAGTGTGTAGGGTGGAGGGGCATATACGTGGAGACAGGGGTGGGAGGAGGGATTGGGGGTCTTTGGGGAAGGGGGAAATTGGGAAAGGTTTTACCATTGGCAATGTAAATGAAGATGATATTCAATAAAACAAACAAACAAACAAACAAACTTGACAGTAGTAGATTCTTTTCTAAGGTCCATGACCTCATGAGTCCTAAGAATTTGGTTAAGTTTCTGGCATGAGGCGTGCTTTCCCTCCTGTTGGGTGGGCCTTCAGACCAGTTAGACAGTTGTTGGCTGTCACCATCACATAAATGCCACTTCTGTCCTCTTTACAGATATCTTGTCATGCTTGTAATTGGAGGTGTTGCAGCTGTGCAGGATGGTTTGATTGCTTCCCTACCTCGGGAGTGTGCATAGTTGTTTCTGGCCCTAAGGAAGCTAGACCACAGGAATGAGGCTTTCAGAGAAGATCCAACTCAAGTCATCTAAGTTGTGCATCTTAAGTATGTGGTTTGTTCAGCATTAGGGGCCACCTTTACTCTCTGAGTGGCAACCAAGGTATGCATCATTAATCAGTGTTGCATTGAGAGTTAATTGAACTACTTTGACCAATCCTTTGAAAGGTTTGTCATGTCTGGAACTAGGGTTTTTGTTAATTTATGTTTTTTTTTTGGGGGGGGAGGCGAGCATTGTCGGCCTGAGTGGCTTAAATTCATTTAAAGTACACACACACACATACACACACACACACACACACACACACACACACACACACACAGATGTATATATACACACACAATGTATACATCAATCTATATTACGAATAATTTTAGGTATATGTAAAATAAAATACGTTGAGACTTTATGAAGCAGTGTCAGTGTTCCTGGGTTTCCTACTCCTTCTGTACATTTCTTTAGAAACATAGAGAGGGTTTTTGTTTTTGTTTTGTTTTGTTGTTTTTTACTTAAACACTATTAAAATATATATGAGCCAACCTAAAATGAAACCCAAGGAAACTGGCTTTGCGAAGGCAAGAATTGATGTGAGAGCGGCAGAACACGGGAGTGTATACCGTAGCAAGCCTGCAGACTTTGAGGAGGAAGTTGGGTGTCTTGAAGCAAAATTAGGAGGGTTATGTAAGCTGCTGCGAGGCAGGGAGAGCTCTGGTTACAGAGTCTGTTGGAGGCGATGCCAGCTCATTAGTGGAGAATGTGTGATGTAAATGTCTATAAATGTCTATGTATTTTGCTGCTCCTATGACCCCGAGTAGCCTGAGGTATGCTGCACGCTTTTCCCCATGTTTCTGTTACAGGCAACTCTGAGTGAGGACACTCCTTCCATGGTCTGTTTCAATCCAGCCAGATTTGACCATAGCAACACCATTTTGATTTTTGACAACTTTTTACAAAAGTATTCACAAACCCTTACCATCTCACAACAAAATAGGAACTTAACTGCATATCCAATCTGAACAAAAGTATGAAGCCTATGAAATGCAGATTAGCAGCACTGATGGAATGCGATGGTTTTCTAGCTTGCTTGGTTTGGGGCCCATTAACTTGTAGGCTGACTATTTAGTGCTAATTTCTGTTGCGAAGAACTTTCTAGGCTTATGTGAGTAATTAATTGCCCACATACATCTCTCTGTACTCTTTCTAGAGAGAAAGCTTTGTTAGTAAGTGTGTGAAGCAGTGAATTTGTTAAACTGCTTTGGCACCCGGTGGGTCACACACTCACTACACCCACCCAAGAACTCTCTGGATTCTTGAATCTCAATCTCAATCTCAATCTCTCTCTCTCTCTCTCTCTCTCTCTCTCTCTCTCTCTCTCTCTCTCTCTCACACACACACACACACACACACACACACACACACACCAGCTAATTTTAATAGCTCAATAGTTGGGCATTTCTTTTTTTTAATTGGATATATACTGTATTTACATTTCATTTCCCCTTTTCTGGTTCCCTGCCGCCAAAAGGTCCCATATGCCCTTTTCCCTCCCCGTGTTCCCCCATCCACCCTTTACCACTTCCCTGTTCTGGTATCCCCCTACACTGATGCTTTGAGCCTTTCCAGAACCAGGGTCCACTCCTTCCTTTTTGTCGGACATCATTTGGTATGTGGATTGTGTCTTTGTGTCCCAAAATTCTAGGCTAATATCCACTTATCAGTGAGTGCATACCATGGGTATTCTTTTGAGACTGGGTTACCTCACTTAGTATGATGTTCTCCAGCTCCATCCATTTCTCTAAGAATTTCATAAATTCATTGTTTCTAATGGCTGAATAGTACTCCATTGTGTGTATATACCACATTTTTTGTATCCATTCTTCCATTGAGGGACATCTGGGTTCTTTCCAGTTTCTGGCTATTAAAAATAAGGCTGCTATGAACATAGTAGAGCATGTATCCTTATTGCATGCTGGGGAATCTTCTGGGTATATTCCCAGGAGTGGTATGGCTGGGTCCTCGGGAAGTATCGTGTCCAGTTTTCTGAGGAACCACCAGACTGATTTCCAGAGTGGTTGTACCAGCTTGCAGTCCCACCAGTAGTGGAGGAGTGTTCCTCTTTCTCCACATCCTGGACAATACCTGCTATTTCCTGAGTTTTTAATCTTAGCCATTCTGACTGGTGTGAGGTGAAATCTCAGGGTAGTTTTGATTTGCATTTCTCTAATGACTAATGATGTTAAACATTTTTTAAGGTGTTTCTCAGCCATCTGAATTTCTTCAGGTGAAAAGTCTTTGTTTAGCTCTGTACCCCATTTTTGATAGGGTTATTTGGCTCTCTGGAGTCTAACTTCTTATGTTCTTTGTATACATTGGATATTAGCCTTCTGTCAGATGTAGGGTTGGTGAAGATCTTTTCCCAATTTGTTGGTTGCCGATTTGTCATTTTGTCAGTGTCTTTTGTCTTACAGAAACTTTGTAATTTTATGAGATCCCATTTGTCTATTCTTGATCTTAGAGCATAAGCTATTGGTGTTCTGTCCAGGAACTTTCCCTCTGAGCCAATGTCCTCAAGGGTCTTCCCCAGTTTCTTTTTTTTTCTTTTTTTAAATTTTATTTATTTTTTATTGGATATATTCTATATTTACATTTCATTTCCCTTTTTCTGGTTCCCCGCCTCCCCTCCAAAGGTCGCACATGCCCTTTACCCTCCCCCTGCTCCCTCATCTACCCCTTCCCACTTCCCTGGTCTGGTATTCCCCTACACTGATGCTTTGATCCTTTCCAGCACCAGTGTCCACTCCTTTCTTTTTGTCGGACATCATTTGGTATGTGAATTGTGTCTTTGGTGTCCCAAGATTCTAGGCTAATATCCACTTATCAGTGACTGCATACCATGGGTATTCTTTTGAGACTGGGTTACCTCACTTAGTATGATGTTCTCCAGCTCCATCCATTTCTCTAAGAATTTCATGAATTTATTGTTTCTAATGGCTGAATAGTATTCCATTGTGTATATATACACCACATTTTTTGTACCCACTCCTCCGTTGAGGGACATCTGGGTTCTTTCCAGCTTCTGGCTATTATAAATAAGGCTGCTATGAACATAGTGGAGCATGTATCCTTATTGCATGCTGGGGAATCTTCTGGGTATATTTACAGGAGTGGTATGGCTGGGTCCTCTGGAAGTATCATGTCCAGTTTTCTGAGGAACTGCCAGAGTGATTTCCAGAGTGGTTGTACTAGCTTGCAGTCCCACCAGCAGTGGAGGAGTGTTCTTTCTCTACATCCTCGCCAACACCTGATGTCTCCTGAGTTTTTAATCTTAGCCATTCTGACTGGTGTGAGGTGAAATCTCAGGGTTGTTTTGATTTGCATTTCTCTAATGACTAATGATGTTGAACATTTTTTAAGGTGTTTCTCAGCCATCTGAATTTCTTCAGGTGAAAAGTCTTTGTTTAGCTCTGTACCCCATTTTTGGATAGGGTTATTTGGTTTTCTGGGGTCTAACTTCTTGAGTTCTTTGCAGACATTGGATATTAGCCCTCTTTCGGATGTGGGGTTGGTGAAGATCTTTTCCCAATTTGTTGGTTGCCGATTTGTCCTTTTGACAGTGTCTTTTGCCTTACAGAAACTTTGTAATTTTATGAGGTCCCATTTGTCTATTCTTGCTCTTAGAGCATAAGCAATTGGTGTTCTGTTCAGGAATTTTCCCCCTGAGCCAATGTCCTCAAGGGTCTTCCCCAATTTCTTTTCTATTAGTTTTAGTGTGTCTGGTTTTATGTGGAGGTCCTTGATCCACTTGGAGTTGAGCTTAGTGCAAGGAGATAAGAGTGGATCAATTCGCATTCTTCTGCATGTTGAACTCCAGTTGAGCCAGCACCATTTGTTGAAAAGGCTATCTTTTTTCCACTGGATGTTTTCAGCTCCTTTGTCGAAGATCAATTGACCATAAGTGTGTGGGTTCAATTCTGGGTCTTTCATCCTATTCCATTGATCTGCCTCCCTGTCATTGTACCAATACCATGCAGTTTTTAACACTACTGCTCTGTAGTATTGCTTGAGGTTCGGGATATTGATTCCCCCAGAAGTTCTTTTACTGTTGATGATAGTTTTAGCTATCCTGGGTTTTTTGTTATTCCAGATGAATTTGAGAATTGCTCTTTCTAACTCTATGAAGAACTGAGTTGGGATTTTGATGGGGATTGCATTGAATCTGTATATTGCTTTTGGCAAGATTGCCATTTTAACTATATTAATCCTGCCAACCCACCAGCATGGAAGATTTTTCCATTTTCTGAGGTCTTCTTAAATTTCCTTCTTCAGAGACCTGAAGTTTTTGTCATATAAATCTTTCACTTGTTTGGTTAGACTCACATCAAAATGTTATTAGTTGGGCATTTCTAATCTCCCCAGTGGCTAGCATACATTCTCCCCTACAACTTTTCTGAGTCAACCTGCTAAATCAACATTTCCCCTCGGTTCCCCAGACCCAATCCAGGAATTCTCAGATTCTTACATGGCTGGTTGCTTGCTTTTCTGAAGCCCATAATTAAGGGGTAGCAACTGACCATTCGAAATAGAGGTTTGATTTCAGTGTAGAATCTCATTTACAATTAAAGGGTACTTTCTGGACAGAATTGTCCCAAACTCCCATACATCTTTACATGAATTTGGAGTATATGTGTTAGAAGATTCACCTGTATGTGATACTCTTCTGGCAGATTTCCCACTCATGGGGCCTATCTAACATATGTTTCTTATTTCTATATCAAGACTGGGTGGTAGTTTCTAGCAAGTAAAAGAGGAAAAGAAAGTTCACCATTACCACCAATTTATTCATAAATCTTTGAAATGAAGTTCCATCCCATCATCCACACTTTGCCTGGGTTCGTGTTTGGTCATTGTGCTTTCTCTTTCAATAAACACTTTTCTTGTTAAATTGCATTAGATTAGAACATTGTCAAACTTTCATCCAAACCGTCCATCTCCTAATTGCTAAAAAAAAAAGAAAGGGTGTTAGACTTGTATCTTTATGGATGTTAAAAAATTAAGAAATGACTCAGGAATTAAGTAATAGTGCAGCTTTTAATATCATTTTTCCACTGACAATGCCAACACATCAATTATTATTTGAAGAAGTATCAGCAGAAACATCTTATTTAAAGGAGACTAAATTGCATCAAGGCCTTCTTTGGTAGTCTCTGCCCTCCCCCTCCTCTCCCTTCTCACTCTCACCGTCTTTCTCAAAAAAATGTCCCAAATAATTACAGTTATTGTCATACCAACAGTTGGGGATAGGCAAAGTACTTATGGTTTGAATGTCCCTTCTCTCAAATATAAGGAAAGAAGTGAAAGTTATAATCTTTTTTTCACTTATTTTTTCTATATTCTTTGTTTATATTCCAAATGATTTCCCCTTTCCCAGTTCCCCCTTCCCATAAGTCCCATAAGCCCTCTTCCCTCTGCCCATTCCCCAATTACCCCCTCCCATTTCTCTGTCCTGATACTCCCCTACAATGCTGGATCAAGCCTTTTCAGGACCAGGGCCCTCTCCTTCCTTCTTTTTGGTAATGATTTGATATATTAATTGTGTCTTGAGTATTCAGTGCTTCTGGGCTAATTAATATCCTCTTATCAGTAACTGCATTCCATGTGTATTCTGTTGTGACTGGGTTACCTCACTTAGGATGATATTTTCCAGTTCCAGCCATTTGCCTAAAATTTCATGAATTCTTGTTTTTAATTGCTGAGTAGTATTCCATTGTGTAAATATACTACATTTTCTGTATCCATTCTTCCATTGAGAGACATCTGGGTTCTTTCCAGCTTCTGGCTATTATAAATAAGGCTGCTATGAACATAGTGGAGGGCTAATATTGAAAATATACAAAGAACTCAAGAAGTTAGACTCCAGAGAGCAACCAACAAATTGGGAAAAGATCTTCACCAATCCTACATCTGACAGAGGGCTAATATTCAATGTATACAAAGAACTCAAGAAGTTAGACTCCAGAGAACCAAATAACCCTTTTAAAAATGGGGTACAGAGCTAAACAAAGAATTTTCACCTGAAGAATTTCGAATGGCTGAGAAGCACCTTAAGAAATGTTCAACATCATTAGTCATTAGGGGAATGCAAATCAAAACAACCCTGAGATTTCACCTCACACCAGTCAGAATGGCTAAGATTAGAAACTCAGGAGACAGCAGATGCTGGTGAGGATGTGGAGAAAGAGGAACACTCCTCCACTGCTGGTGGGAATGCAAGCTGGCATAACCACTCTGGAAATTAGTCTGGTGGTTCCTCAGAAAACTGGGCATGACACTTTCGGAGGACCCTGTTATCCTCTTCCTGGGCATATACCCAGAGGATTCCCCAGCATGCAAGAAAGTTATACTCTTAAGGGGTAGCAACTGACATCTTACAGAATTAACTCCTCTGTTAATCATTTGAAAATCAGTAACTGTTTAAGACTAAGAAATTTCAAATTGATCAGAGGAAGCAAAATCTTAAAATATAACTGGTATTAGTGAGTTTGGAAATGTTAGCTGTTGCACTTTGAATTCTAGAGTCCTTTCAATTCAAATTTTGGGCCCCCAAATGAGACCCAGTATGATAGTCTTACAAAGTGTGGCCTGGAGCCATCTCCTAGGGACTCAGCCTGGTGCAGACTCAGGGTTCCTGTGGTTCTTCCTGGTGACCCCCTCTTAGACTTTTTCTCTATTCCTGTCCCAGTTCTTTGTAACATAGCCAACTCACAGTACCTCTCTCTCCCAGAACCCACTGCTGCCCCACTAGGTTGGGACCCAGATACTCATTCAACCCCCACCAGAGAAGCTCTTGCAGTAGATGGCAAAAACAGAGATCCACCACTGGACAATGGGCACAGAGTGTGAGAGTTTGGAACACTTAGCCCTAAATGGGATGTCTTTATCAATGCCCCTTCCTAAGACTCAGGGCTCTGTGCAGAAAAGGAGGTCGGAAGATTACAAGAACCACAGGGGTTGGATGACTCCAAGGAAATATCACCTTCTAGGTAGAACAGGGCTGATACACATACTGGCTCACAAAGACTTTGCCCACATGCCTATGCCTGTGCAACAAGACCTGTAGAGTTCTTCTAGACAAAATCCTTGCACTGAGTGGGAAGTGGAAATAAAGTCCCACCTCTAACTAACAAGCTCTTTGCAATTGATGCCTGCTGGGAAGGGAAAATTCAATTTTATCCAATGGAGGATCACTGAGTATATATGAACCCCACTCCAAGGAAATCTCCATGCCCAGGAGTAACTGCCCAATACAATATAGATTCCATGATTTTTTTGGTGTGCCTTTTGTTTTGGTATTATTTGTCTTATTTATTTTCTTATTTTTAATAAGTTTGTTTTGTTTTTGGTAGTTTTCCTTTCTTTTTTGAGATATAGATAGATAGATAGATAGATAGATAGATAGATATGTTGGATGGGTATAGAGATAGAGTCTTAGAAGAGCTGGGGAGAGGAAAGATTGTGATCAAAATACATTGTAGATTTTTTTTAAAAATTCAAAAAGTAAAAGGAATAAGTGTGCCTTCATGTGAAAGAACTTCACCTTGGCAAATGGGAGTGGTATTCTTGTTTATAAATGTGTTATAAGGAGGTTATAAAGTTAAAGGGAGGTACTTTCTCCTACACATGAACAGGCATCAAGAAGTGATGACCATGTAACAAAAAGAATATTTCCAAAAGAGACTGACTCTGTTAATGAATCAGTCTTTCACCCTCTAGAGTTGTGAGGAATAAAGGTCTATTACTTATAAATCACAAGGCATTTTATTAGCACAGTTTTAAAAAGGCAGATATGCATCATTGTTTTACAACAGTTGACCTTTAGCAAATGGATATAGAAAGCATAGTTCTTCATTAGTGTATTCCACGAGCACTACTTGAATTTTTGAACCTCAAACTAGATACTGGAGATACATGTATTATTTTTTCTTCTGAAAAAGTGGTTCTCAACCTATAGGTCATAACCCTTTGGTGGTTGACTGACCCTTTTACAGGGGTCACCTAAGTCCATCAGAAAACACAGATAATCAATTATAGTAGCAAAATTACAGTCATGAAATAGCAATGTAAATAATTTTATGGTTGGAGTTAACAGAGTGTGAGGAACTACATTAAAGAGTCACAGTATTAGGAAGGTTGAGAACCACAGCTCTAAAACATTTTTCTTCTTCTTCTTTTTTTTTTTCAAGACAGGGTTTCTCTGTGTAGCTCTGGCTGTCCTGGAACTCACTTTGTAGACCAGGCTGGCCTAGAACTCAGAAATCTGCCTGCCTCTGCCTCCCAAGTGCTGGAATTAAAGGCGTGTGCCACCACCGCCCGGCTAAAACATTTTTCTATGAGTTACTATCTAGAAAAATGTTAATCTTGCTAAGTTCTATTCAAAGGATATTTCCTGTACCAAGATAGATAGTTGCATCTGTACTTGTATTTTTCCTTGTGTGTATTAGACTATCATTAACTACTCAAATGCTCATGTGTTGACTGATTCCAAATCTTCACAGAAAGACTTAACTTCTATTATCTTCTTATGTTTTTAATAGAAAATACTTTTTAAACAAAAAATCTGATCACAGTTTCCCCTCTCTCATCTCTTTTGAGATCCTCCCTGCCTCCCCAACCACCTAACTCCATGCCTTCCTTCTCTTTAGAAAACAGGCAAATAAAAACCAAACAAAGTCAGGGGCACGACTTTAATCCCAGCACTTGGGAGGCAGAGGCAAGTGGATTTCTGTGAGTTCCAGCACAGCCAAGGCTACACAGAGAAAACCTGTCTTGAGAAACCAAAAATCAAACTAAACCAATCCAAACCAAATCAAACCAAACCAAACCTAACCGAATCGAACTGAACCGAACCAAACCAAACCAAACCAAACCAAACCAAACCAAACCAAACCAAACCAAACCAAACCAAACCAAACCAAACCAAACCACAACCAAACAGACCAGAGTACCAACAGTTAGAAAACAAAACAGAACAGAAATAATCAAGACAAATCCAAAGAAAAATAAGGAGAAATACATATACTTGTAGAGACATACAGAAAAAACATAAAAACACAAAATCAGAAACAATAATATGTAAGCATATGATCACTAAGGTAGAAAAGGCCCAGACAAAGCATTATGAGACAAAAACAAAAACAAAACCAAAACAAAACAAAACAAAACAAAACCCCCCAAACTCCAAAATACCATTGAGTTTGTTTTGAGTAGGCTGTCTACTGCTGGGTATGGGTCCTGCCCTTAAGTGAAGATTTTATTCCTAGCGGGACTTCATTGGAAATAAGGATAACTTTTTCTTAGCAAGTGGTTGCCAATTGGAGGTTGCTGCTAGATAGGGGTGGGAGTTCATATGCACTTCGTCCTCACAGTGCTGTGACCACCCTCTGGCTTGCATCTGTGCAGGGTCTGTGAATGCTTCCACAGTCTCTGTGAGTTTATATGTGCACTAAATTCTGTTGTATCTGGAAGACCTTATTTCCTTGGTGTTTACCATTCCTGCTTGCTCTTAGTATCTTTCGATCTTCTCTTGGGCAAAGTTTCCTGAGCCTTGATGGAGATGTCCCATTTAGGACTGGGTGTTCCCAGGTCTCTTGGTCTTTGCAGGTTGTTGTGGGTCTCTGTAATTGTTACCATTGATTGCAGATAGAACCTTCTCTGATGATGGCTAAGCAAGACACCAATTGAGTTGTGGGCCAAACGGTCTCCATGGAAACTCAAACTACCCAGGCCATTGACAAGGCTATTGGTTGCTCTTCACAAACTGATGGTAAGACCTTATTACCTATATTGCCTATAAATCTCTTCTAACACAGAGAAGCCTAACTAGTCTATTGTCTAGTTAATGTTCATGGTATTAGAAGGTACTCTGCCTGCTGTCAGAGGAGAAAGGTAAACAGTCTGGCATAGAAAATTGTGCTGGTAACTTTTATGCCAATTTGACATAAGCTAGACTCATCTCAAGGGAGGGAACCTCAATTGAGAAAATACCTTCATAAGAGCCAGCTGTAGGCAGGTCTATAGGGCATATTATTTTTATTTATTTATTAATTTTTTAATGCTGGTGCTAAATATTTATTCTTAACAATTACTTTTTTTTATTTTCTATATTATTTGTTTACATTCCAAAGGCTTTCCCCTTTCCCAGTTCCCCCCTCACCATATGTCCCATATGTCCTCTTCCCCCCCTCGCCTATTCCCCAATCACCACCCCACCATTTCTCTGTTCTGTTCTGGTACTCCTACAAAACTGGATCTAGACATTTCAGGACCTGGGTCCTCTCCTTCCTTCTTGGGAATCTTTTGACTTGCTAATTGTGCCTTGAGTATTCAGAGCTTCTGGGCTCATTAATATCCACTTATCAGTGATTGCATTTCCTGTGTATTCTTTTGTGATTGGGTTAACTCACTTAGGATGATATTTTCCAGATCTAACCATTTGCCTACAAATTGCATGAATTCATTATTTTTAATTGCTGAGTAGTATTCCATTGTATAAACATGCCCAATTTTCTGAGGAACTGCCAGACTGATTTCCAGAGCGGTTGTACCATCTTGCAGTCCCACCAACAGTGTAGGAGTGTTCCTCTTTCTCCACATCCTCACCAGCACCTGTTGTCTCTTGACTTTTTAATTTTAGCCATTCTGACTGGTGTGAGGTGGAATCTCAGGGTTGTTTTGATTTGCATTTTCCTGATGACTAATGTTGTTGAACATCTCTTAAGGTGTTTCTTGGCCATCTGAATTTCTTCTGCTGAAAATTCTTTGTTTAGCTCTGTACCCCATTTTTTGATAGGGTTATTTGGTTCTTTGGGGTCTAACTTCTTGAGTTCTTTGTATATATTGGATATTAGCCCCCTGTTGGATGTAGGGTTGGTGAATATCTTTTCCCAATTTGTTGATGGCTGTTTTGTCCTTCTGACGGTGTCCTTTGCCTTACAGAAACTTTGCAATTTTATGAGGTTCCATTTGTCAATTCTTGATCTTAGAGCAGAAACTTTCCCCCTGTGCCCATGTCCACCAGGGTCTTCCCCAGTTTCTTTTCTATTAGGATCAGTGTGTCTGGTTTTATGTGGAGGTCCTTGATCCACTTGGAGTTGATCTTAGTACAAGGAGATAAGAGTGGGTCAGTTTGCATTCTTCAGCATGTTGACCTCCAGTTGAACCAGCACCATTTATTGAAAAGGCTATCTTTTTTCCACTGGATGTTTATAGCTCCTTTATCGAAGATGAAGTGACCATAAGTCTGTGGGTTCATTTCTGGGTCTTCAATTCTATTCCACTGGTCTACTTGCCTGTTGCTGTACCAATACCATGCAGTTTTTTTAACACAATTGCTCTGTAGTACTGCTAGAGGTCAGGGATATTGATTCCCCCAGAAGTCCTTTTATTGTTGAGAATAGTTTTAGCTATCCTGGGTTTTTTGTTATTCCAGACGAATTTGAGAATTGTTCTTTCTAGATCTATGAAGAATTGATTTGGGTTTTGATGGGGATTGCATTGAGTCTGTAGATTCCTTTTGGCAAGATGGCCATTTTTACTATATTGATCCTCGCAATCCAAGAACATGAAATATTTTTCCATTTCCTGAGGTCTTCTTCGATTTCTTTCTTCAAGGACTTGAAGTTCCTGTCATACAGATCTTTCACTTGTTTGGTTAGAGTCACGCCAAGATACTTTATATTGTTTGTGGCTATTGTGAAGGGTGTTATTTCCCTAACTTCTTTCTCAGCCTGCTTGTCCTTTGAGTACAGGAAGGCTACCGATTTGCTTGAGTTGATTTTATAACCAGCTATTTTGCTGAAGTTGTTTATCAGCTGTAGGAGTTCTCTGGTGGAGTTTTTTGGGTCGCTTAAGTATACTATCCTGTAATCTGCAAATAGTGATAGTTTGACTTCTTCCTTTCCAATTTGTATCCCTTTTACTTCCTTATGTTGTCTAATTGCTCTCGCTAGAACTTCAAGTACTATATTGAAAAGATATGGAGAGAGAGGGCAGCCTTGTCTAGTCCCTGATTTTAGTGGGATTGCTTCAAGTTTCTCTCCATTTATTTTGATGTTGGCTACTGGTTTGCTGTAGATTGCTTTTACTATATTTAGGTATGGGCCTTGAATTCCTGATCTTTCCAGGACTTTTAGCATGAAAGGATGCTGAATTTTGTCAAATGATTTTTCAGCATCTAATGAGATGACCATGTGGTTTTTTTCTTTTAGTTTGTTTATGTAGTGGATTAAATTGATGGATTTCCATATATTGAACCATTCCTGCATCCCTGGGATGAAGCCTACTTGATCATGGTGAATGATCGTTTTGATGTGCTCTTGGATTCGGTTGGCAAGAATTTTATTTAGTATTTTTGCATCAATATTCATAAGGGAAATTGGCCTGTAGTTCTCTTTCTTTGTAGGATCTTTGTGTGGTTTTGGTATCAGTGTAATTGTGGCTTCATAGAATGGGGCTGTTTAGCTGATCTAATTGATCCTGATTTAACTTTGGTATTTGGTATCTGTCTAGGAAATTGTCCATTTCCTCCAGATTCTCCAGTTGTGTTGATTATAGGCTTTTGTAGTAGAATCTGATGATTTTTTGAATTTCCTCAGTTTCTGTTGTTATATCCCCCTTTTCATTTCTAATTTTGTTAATTTGAATACTGTCTCTGTGCCCTTTGGTTAGTCTGGCTAAGGGTTTATCTATCTTGTTGATTTTCTCAAAGAACCAGCCCTTGGTTTTGTTGATTCTTTGTATGGTTCTCTTCGTTTCTTTTCTTTTTCTTTTTTTTTCTTTTTTTTTATTGTATATATTCTATATTTACAATTCATTTCCCTTTTTCTGGTTCCCCACCCCCCAGGTTCTCTTCGTTTCTATTTGATTGATTTTAGCCCTTAGTTTGATGATTTTCTGTCTTCTACTCCTCCTGGGTGAATTAGTTTCTTTTTGTTCCAGGGCTTTCAGGTGTGCTGTTAAGCTGCTAGTGTATGCTCTCTCCAGTTTCTTTTTGGAGGCACTCAGGGCTATGAGTTTTCCTCTTACCACTGCTTTCGTTGTGTCCCATAGATTTGGGTAGGTTGCACCTTCATTTTCATTAAATTCTAAAAGTCTTTGATTTCTTTCTTTATTTCTTCCTTGACTAAGGTGTCGTTGAGTAAAGTATTGTTCAGTTTCCATGTGTATGTAGGCTTTCTGTCATTTTTGTTGCTATTGAAAACCACTCTTACTCTATAGTGACCTGATAGGAAGCATGGGAGTAGTTTGATCTTCTTGCATTTGTTGAAATCTGTCTTGTGACCAATTATATGTTCTATTTTGGAGAAGGTACCATGCGGTGCTGAGAAAAATGTATATTCTTTTGCTTTAGGATGAAATGTTCTATATATATCTGTTAAGTCCAATTGGTCCAAAGTTTCAATTAGTTTCACTGTGTCCCTATTTAGTTTCTGCTTTCCTGATCGGTCCATTGAGGAGAGTGGGGTGTTGAAGTTGTCCACAATTATTGCATTAGGTGCAATGTGTGCTTTAAGCTTTAGTAAAGTTTCTTCTATGAATGAGGGTGCCCTTGCATTTGGCGCATAGATGTTCAGTATTGAGAGCTCTTCTTGGTGGATTTTCCCTTTGACCAGCAAGACCTTCTGGGTCTCTTGATTATTTTAGGTTGAAAGTCAATTTTATCTGATATTAGAATGGCTACTCTGGCTTGTTTCCTGAGATCATTTGCTTGTAAAATTGTCTTCCAGCCTTTTACTCTAAGGTAATGTTTGGCTTTGACATTGAGACGTGTCCAGCAAAATGTAGGGTCCTGTTTCCGAATCCAGTCTGTTAGTCTATGTTTTTTTTATTGGGGTATTGAGTCCATTGATGTTAAGAGATATTAAGGAATAGTAATTATTACCTCTCGACATTTTTGAAATTATTTTTTTATATTTGAGAGGTTATCTTCTTTTGGATTTGATGAGAGGAGGTTTCTATCTTGCTTCTTCCTGGGTGTAATTTCCCTCCTTGTGTTGGTGTTTTCCCCCTATTATCCTTTGTAGGGTTGGGTTTGTGGAAAGATATCATGGAAATTTGGTTTTGTCATGGAATACCTTGGTTTCTCCATCTATGGCGATTGAGAGTTTTGCTGGGTATAGTAGTTTTTGCTGAAATTTGTGTTCTCTTAGAGTCTGCATGAGATCTGCCCAGGATCTTCTAGCTTTCATGGTCTCAGGTGAGAAGTCTGGTGTAATTCTAATAGGTCTTCCTTTATATGTTTCTTGGCCTTTTTTTCTTACTGCCCTTAATATTCTTTCTTTGCTAATACATTTGGGGTTTTGATTATTATGTGACGGGAGGTATTTCTGTTCTGGTCCAGTCTGTTTGGAGTTCTGTAGGCTTCTTGTATATTCATGGGCATCTCTCTCTTTATGTTGGGGAAATTTTCTTCCCTAATGTTCTAGAAGATATTTGCTGGCCCTTTAAATTATAAATCTTCACTCTCATCTATACCTATAATCCTTAGGTTTGGTCTTCTCAATGTGTCTGGGATTTCCTGAATGTTTTGGGTTACAAGCTTTTTGCATTTAGCATTTTCTTTGACTGTTGAATCAATGGTTCCTACGGTATCTTCGGCATCTGAGATTCTTTCTTCTATTATTTACAGAACATATCTTTCAGAAAACAATTTGGTCTCCACAGTACTTATTTTACATAATAATGCTAGTTCTATAGTTATAAAACTATACATAACCAAATATGTACAAGAATCTCAACATCATTTATAATACTAAGAAACTGGAAATGACACTACTGTAACTAATTTCATATCAGTTTTCATTTACTCTCAAAATATAATATTGACTAAACCAATTAAGATACATACAGATTGTGCTATCTATAAGAAACGGTGTTTGTATATTATCCAGATATGTGGATAAGTACTACTCACATAATGCTTAGCCTAGAGAAGGAGAGAAAATTGCAATTTTCCAAAGGAAAGTGTACATTAAAAATAAAGAAGGAAGCTTCTCTAAAGATGACTGTCTTACTTAGTGTGAATAATGCTGTGATGAAAAACCATGACCAGGAACAATTTAGGGAGTAAAGGTTTTGTTTTGTTCATACTGCCATATCACAGTCCTTCACTGAAAGAAGTTAGGGCAGGAACTCCAGCAGAAAGCTTGGGACAGAAGCTGATGCGCAAGCCGTAGAGAATTGCTGTTTACTGGATTGCTATATATGTCTTGCTCAGCCTACTTTCAGGACCACCAACCCAGGAGTAGTACAGCCTACAATGGGTTGGACCTTACCCCATTAATCACTAATTTAAAAATAATATGCCCGATCTTGCGCCCGAGTCACCAGCAGAGAGGTGCAGGTAACCAGACCTAATCAGGGCCTGCCATCGCTAGGGTGGGAAACCGCCAGGCTTGGGCCAGGAGCAAGAGTTGGGGCGGATCAGCAGAACACCTCCATGGCGTGGCTGGGAGCTGCGTGCCCCGCGGTTCTCCCAGGCCCCTACATTGAAGGTCTCCATCTTGCTCCCATGTTCTCTTGTGTTTCTTTAAGTGATTTTTGTGTTTCCTCCTTATTGGCGGCTCAGCAGGACATCTCCACAGCCACCAGGCCTTGTACCAACTTGGTTGGGAACTGCCTACTCTGAGGTCCTCTTAGCACTCTTAGCAGCAGTCTCCATCTTGCTTCCTGGTCATCAGTAGAGAACCAACAGGCAGGCCCAGCCTCACAGGAGGTTCAAACACCAGCCAGTGACAAGGTCAACTAATGCCAGAGATAACCAGATGGCAAAAGGCAAACGTAGGAATGTTGCTAACAGAAATCAAGGCAGCATGCCAGCATCCGAACCCAGTTCACCGACAACAAGAAGTCCTGGATACCCCAACACACCAGAAAAAGAAGATTTAGATCTAAAATCACTGGTCAGGATGCTAATAGCTGAACACATGGATAAATCCCTTAAAGAAATACAGGAGAAAATGGATCGAAAGGTAGAGGTCCTTACAAGGCAAATGCAAAAAACACTTAAAGAAATTCAGGAGAATATGGATCAAAAAAATGGAAGCCAATAAGGAGGAAACACATAAATCACTTAAAGAAACACAAGAGAACATGGGCCAGCAAGTAGAAGTTATAAAAGAGGAAACACAAAAATCCCTTAAAGAATTACATGAAAACACAAACAAGCAAACGAAAGGTCTGAGCAAAACCATCCAGGATCTAAAAACAGAAGTAGAAACAACTAAGAAATCACAAAGGGAGACAACTTTGGAGATAGAAAACCTTGGGAAGAAATCAGGGGCCATAGATGCAAATATCAACAAGAGAATACAAGAGATAGAAGAAAGAATCTCAGATGCTGAAGATACCATAGGAACCATTGATTCAACAGTCAAAGAAAATGCTAAATGCAAAAAGCTTGTAACCCAAAACATCCAGGAAATCCAAGACACAATGAGAAGACCAAACCTAAGGATTATAGGTATAGATGAGAGTGAAGATTTACAATTTAAAGGGCCAGCAAATATCTTCTACAAAATTATGGAAGAAAACTTCCCCAACCTAAAGAGAGAGATGCCCATGAATATACAAGAAGCCTACAGAACTCCAAACAGACTGGACCAGAGCCTGGCAGAATTCCACCTGAGTGATGGAACAAATTAAGTCTGCGTCTCTGGCCCTCTCTACTAGTGACCTAGCGACAAGATGGAGACTGTGGTGTAGGGGCCTGGGAGAGAGATGATCCGCTGATCCGCCCCGACTCTGGCTACTGATATGAAATTAGTTACAGTAGTGTTATTTCCAGTTTCTTAGTATTATAAATGATGTTGAGATTCTTGTACATATTTGGTTTTGTATAGTTTTATAATTAGTATTATTATGTAAAATAAGTACTGTGGAGACCAAATTGTTTTCTGAAAGACATGTTCTGTAAGTAATAAATTAACCCAGCTTACCACATCTATCCTTACCAACTCCACACCATTTCAAATACAATTGCAATTTGAATGGAAGAAATATATAATTCTTAAATGATTATTATTATACATCTGTCTTTTGAATAGTTATATTTTCAACCATTTTGGTATTATTATTTTCAATAAATTTCAAGGAAAGAGAAAAATCAAAAAATCTAATGAATAAGAAATGATTTACTGGGCTGGAGAGATGGCTCAGTGGTTAAGAACACTGACTGCTTTTCCAGAGTTCCTGAGTTCAATTCCCAGCAACCACATGGTGGCTCACAACCATCTGCAACAGGATTTGATGCCCTCTTTTGGTGTGTCTGAAGACAGCTATGGTGTACTCATGCATAAAATAAATAAATCTTAAAAAAAAGAAATGATTTACCATTTTGGTGATAATAACTTACAAAAAATACTAGTTCTTACTCTTCAGTTACATATGTAATTTGTTATATAACCCCAATTTGCATAACAATACAAGTTGTATTGCCCCTAAGCCAAGGAATTAAAATAATATCATAACTGAATGGCATATACTTAGAATGGATAAAATTGAATAAATACAACTATACAAATAAAGAAAAATCCAACAAATCTTGGTTATACCTAACTTTGGGAAGTAAGTGAAACAATTATGACTGTCAAGGTTGCCAGAATGTAAAATGTTTTAAACAATTGGAACACTGGAAATAGTCTCTTAGTTGCACATATATGCTAAACTACTCAGGAATTCTACTCCTAGACTTATAAGAAAACAAAGATATTCACTAACCTAAAAATTTGCACATAAATGCTTGTAGCAACTTTATTTGTAATAACAGCAAATTGAAATTTTTCTAAAATGCTTATGAAGGTATAAATATGTATATATGTATGTAAATATGTAATTTATATATTCATGCATAAAAGGAATAAACATTGATATATGTAAAATATAATTTAATTGTAAATTATTCTGCTGGGTAATAGAATCTCGGCCCAAAGAGCACCATGTGCATATGATTTCATTTATACAAAACACTAGAATAGATACATTTAATCTAGAGTGAGGGACAACAAATCACTCTAGATAGTCTCCTGGGTTTGGATAGAAGAAGGAATAAGGTACTAAAGGTCTTGAAACAATTGGGGATAATGATAATAATGAAGTATTGTGATTGAGATAATACCTTATGGGTATATACACATTTTCAAACTGATCAATTTCAGCTATAGTTCAGTTATGTTGAAAGGTCAATTTGAAGGAGAATGCCAAGAGGTAGAGAGGAATCAGACACAAGGTCTGCATCTGGCCCTGTTTATTTTTAGAGAATTGCTTATAAGCATATTTATGATTAGTAATCCCTAGACCTTTGACATTTATGAACTAAAAAATTTTGAAAATGTCTCCCTCTTCACTCATCTGCATATCTTACAGTAATCTAAAACCTGGGATAACTTGGAGGTTATCTGCTAGGCTGGTCTGATTCAAAGATACATGGACTCTCTACATAAAATTCATTCTGGGGCCATGCCACTTGTATAATAACACATACCAGCTTTAGAAGACTTTAGTTTAAACTAAGATTTTCACTTCTTGCTTTCCTTTCTTTCTTATATTCAAAAGGATAATTTTTTCACTCACATCATTTGCCACAGAGTAGGTGTCTAGTCATATACAATGATTATATGACTGGACCACTGAGATAAAATTCGTGAACACAACAAGCATACTTAAAACAAATGTGTGGGGAAAAGAAAGAAACAGTCCCTGCAGTGGCTACTCATGTTCTTGGTTCTAACACAGCAGGGACACTCTGGAATTCCACTTTTCTAATAAGAAAAGCTGGCACCTGTAGCTCATGAACCAGGAGCTTCTGCAACAACAAGAGAAGACTGAGCAGTTAACATGCTTATCTGTTTGTTTATAGGGAGTTTGGATTTTGGAAAAACCTTGCTGTCTTAACAAACCCAGAGAACAGTGTATATACACTTGTTTCGACTTGTGTAGTCAACATCTGTCTTTGCAAATGTGATCTACAATAGCAGGCACTAGGAAGAAAGTTACTTTGTGCTTTTCCAATGACGTTTTGGAGAAAAATTGAAAACAAGGCAAAATTAGAGAATGTTAGGTTATTATGGCACAGAAAGTTTGAGTGACTTATCAGATGCTCACTTCTAGGTCAGTAGTATGGAGGATTGTCTTGAAGAGGTTGGGGATTCTCCTTCCTCTCTCTTTTCTTGTTAGGCTTTGACTATACAGTGGCCAAGCTTCATGTCCCTAGGTGTTCTAAATCAAGTCTATCTTGAGATATGCCTTTCTAGGGGCTTAACATTTTAAGAGTACTTTTAAAAATGCTTCTACATTTGCAAGCTCTAGTAACTAAATGTACCATATAATCTCACCAATGTTGTTACCTAAACAAGACCAAAAAATGCTGGTATGGATGAGGAAGTTTTACAAAGCTCCACCTCTAGATAAGGAACAATAGGCAATCATTGGCTGCTTTGCAAGAGAAAAATCAGGTGTTTTTCTCAATAAAATATCCATTCTCAAGTGGTTATTCCCGGCAAATGTACATATGAGCTACACTCCGTGTGTGTGTGTGTGTGTGTGTGTGTGTGTGTGTCTGTGTAAAGCCACAATAATTAAAGATTGTTATGTTACAAATTTGAAAGGAAGTAGGGGTGCAATGGAGCAGGGAAGAATTCAGAAATGATGTAAATGCAGGACTTACATATAACATTATAAAAATTAAATAACAAGGCCAGCATTTTAAAGTTTACTTTAATGATACTGATAGAAGCTGAGGCAGGTAGTCCATATCTAACCGAGAGTATATTCTAGGTATTAAAAAATAGATGTTAGAGTTAGAAGGACAAAGAAGTGAGGTTTCAGCACACTGAGTTCCCTCTGATAAGCAGAGGCACAGAGATGTAGGGTCTGAGACTCAACTAGATGGCTGACAGTACATCTATTCTCACTTTGGCCAGTGGTCACCACATTAAGTTCGAAAAAAGGAGAGGTGGAGAAAATAATTTAAAGTTATAAAACATAAAACAAAAGTGACTATAGACAACCTGGCAAGTAACATGGGAGAGTTTTATGGGGGTGGGTAAAGGGGATTGAGGGAGGGTCACTGCCACACAGTAAGCTAAGGACATGTGAAGATGAGGGTTGAGTACAGCCAAAATATGTGCTTTTCAAATAAAAACCGAGGACTCAGAATTATTTATACAATACTAAGACCAAATGGAAATTGTAGTAGAATTTTAATTCAGCCACATGGCTGCTTTGTCAAGGGATCACATACAAAGACCTAGGTCTGTGTGATTTGGCTGGAATTCGGTCATGCTACATACCTTTAAGCCCTCTGGTAGGGCTATAGACACAATCTTGTCACACATCTTTAATCTAAAACAATGCAAGTTTGTATAAGGAAGCAGCCATGTTTGGAAGTGACATCTAATTGAGGGGCAGACAATTGATGCATCAGAGATAGATTTGACAGAACGAGTCAGAGATAGGATGTGCCCCACTCCCCTGAAAACAGCACAGGAAAGAGAGGTTATTTAAGAGAAGAGCATAGGAAAGAATATATTTAAGAGATTAGTGCAGAGATAAGAGAAGACAGAGGGGAGCAGAGGCAGAAGCAGAAGCAGAGACAGTTTTGCCAGGACAGTTTTAGTCAGTGTTGTGAGTGCAGTATAGTGTAGTTGAGTTCTTTTGTGAGTTTGATGTAGTTTGGTTAAATTCAGTTGAGTCCAGTTGAGTTTATGCAGTTTCATTTCATTCTGGCAGTTTGGTGCAGTTAAGTGCAATTCATGGAATTCAGAGTCAGTTTTTCCAAGAACAATTCAATGAGTAGTGGAGAGAAGCCAGCCTGAATCAGTCAGTGTGGAGAGGAGTATTGAGCCAGAACAGCTGAGTTGAGCCAGCCAGCCAGAATTCATAATGAGCTAGAAAAGATGAAGTTATTCAATAATAAGCCTCCATGATGACAGTTACATCAGGTGAATAAAAGTTACTTTTAAAGGAAATTAAAATATTGTGTGTCAAGAAATATATGTACAGGGAGGATTATCCTGTGGGGCTACCTCTGATTTCTGATCTGGATCTGTGGTACTGCCTTCAGTGGTTCCCAGCAGTCTCTGAAGTTCCTCAATGTCTTCTCTAGTAACAGAGGGAAGCCAAGTGGACATTTTGTTCTTCCAACACTGGGCCAACAGAGTCTCCATATGATGTGTGCCTGAAGGCTCAACTGAGGATATGTATTTTATTGCTACCATCTTAAAAAGAGGGAAATGTGCCCCTCCCCCAGCCTTGAGTAGGTTAAACAAACCCTCTAAGGTTTTTTTTTTAAAAAAAGATTTATTTATTTATTATATGTAAGAACACTGCAGCTGTCTTCAGACACACCAGAAGAGGGCATCAGATCCCATTACAGATGGCTGTGAGCCACCGTGTGGTTGCTGGGAATTGAACTCAGGACCTTCAGAAGAGCAGTCAGTGCTCTCGTAACCTCTGAGCCATCTCTCCAGCCCCACTCTAAGTGTTTTTTATAAACTGGCTGGAGTCATTGTTTGGCCTTGCTGCATTTGCATTTTCCTGCCTGAACTTTGAAGAACTGACTGCCTACTGAGCTCTCTTTGCAACTTAATCCAGCTGAAACAAAGAACGGGTCTTTGGGTTTTGCCATTATAAACACAGAGCTAAAAATTAAACTTTGAGCCTTGATCAGAACCTTTGTCTTAGCTCATTATTTCTCTTGCCCTCCTGTCCTATTTCATCCCCAGCTCTCCTTTCAGGCATATCTGGTTCTCCATGGCTGCTGGATAGCTACAGGGAAACAGAATAAGAGTTTTCTATTGTCCTTGAGGCAAAAATTAATTTGTAGGTTCAATGAGGAAAAATAAAATCATAACATAAATGAGGAAGTAACTTCCAAGAGAAGCTATCCTGATAGGGCTTGATTAAATCTCTCCAATAATACAATAAGTGAGTCATATGATCTTTGCAGTATTTATTGTTAAATATTGCTTGTGTAATATATTTATACTTCATGCATATATTTCATAGGCATTAGGATTGCTTATAGGAATGTGGGTGAGTATATTAAGAACCCTGCTATTAAAATAAAAATCAGGAAGTCAAAATTATATATAAGATATTTTAATTTATAAATGCTAACCCTAGGTGTGTTAGAGAGTGAAAAAAAGAATTTTAAAAGTAACATGTTTATTGTTTGAAAAGTTCATATACTTATTTTTTTGTTTTGTTTTTTTTCAAGACAGGGTTTCTCTGTATACTCCTGGCTGTTCTGGAACTCACTCTGTAGACCAGGCTGGCCTCGAACTCAGAAATCTGCCTGCCTCTGCCTCCCAAGTGCTGGGATTAAAGGCGTGTGCCACCAGCGCCTGGCATATTATATTCACATCACTCTCATTTTTTTTCCAGATTTCTACCTCTGCCTCTTTGACCAACCAACTTAGTGCTTCTTTAAAAAAAAAAAACCATCAAATACAATTTGTGTTTACCAATTACTCTTGGGTGCCCTAGAGTATGGTCTACCTTCTAGGTACTTACACCTGTAAAGGTATCTGATACCCAGCAGCTATCAAATGACAAAACTCCTCAACTAGGTATAGGACTTTGTGCCAACACACCTTCCCCCACTCTATGCTGTATTTTTGTCTGGACTGAATTTGCATAGATGTTATACATGGTCTCACAGTTGTCTGAGTTTATATGTACAACTGCCTTGTTTTGTCTGGAAAACACTGTTTCCTTGAAGTCATCCACCACTTCTGGCTCTTACAGTCATTAGCTCCTATTTTTGCAATGATTCCCAGAACCTCAGCAAGAAGAGTGTGATAAAAATATCCCTTTTATAGCTAAGCACTCTTCAGTCTCTGATTTCTCTGCACTTTGACCTTGTGTTGGTCTCTTCGATAGTCACTGTTTATTGCAAAAAGAAGTTGCTCTGATGAGAATTGAGAGATGCACTCATGTATGAGTATAGCTGTAAGTTTTTAGATGTTATTTACTATATTATATATGTCCATTTAACATAATACTATAAAGGTTCTTTTCTAGGATCTAAGAGTTTTCTAGCCACAGGGTTTTGGCACCGACAATAGTTCTAGGTATGGATTCCTTCATGGATCAGGCCTTAAATATAATCAGAAAGTATCAGTTACACCCATAACAGTTATGCCACTATTGCACTAGTGGGCACATTTTGCCAGACTAGTCATGATTGTAGTTTGCAGGGGTCAGAGCTAGGTGAGAATGGTGGTTACTTTTTTCCTCTGGTAGCATTGCATCACATCACATCTTCAACACTGTGAGAGTTAGTCAGTAGGGGTGAAGCTTCCAGGTCAGTACCTATTTCATTTCCTGATGTCGATGACTCATATATGTGAGGTTTTCAGTAATAGGGTCTTATTGTCAAGTTCTTGGGACAACCAAGAAGAATGGCAATATCCTGTAATGTATGGGAGAGGATTTGTGGGTTCCCATTGGCCAACAAGTAAAAACACACGCAACACATTCCTGCTACTGGAATTTATTTTCTAGAATGTAGTGTGTAGTTGGGGTGTTGTCCCTCCAATAATTATATGGCAACTCTTTATAAACTTTTGTATGTATGTATATTTTAGTACCTTCTACAGTAGTAAGTTTCCATATGGGTTTTTAAAAATGCCTTTAGTGTTAGTAATTCTTCCCCACATTTCCATCTCTACTCTGCTCTACTGTTCCCAATTCTCTATAATCTTTTCTATTTCATTATTACTCATTTTTCCCTATGCAAGGCATTATTCTTCCCACTTCCACTGAAAAAATTTTCCCTCCTCCATGGCTTCTTACTACTTTCCTAACTTCCATGAATATTCCAATTGAAACACAAGCACACAGAACTAAGGATTCAAAGTTCACACCCACATATGAAAGTAAAGACATGATGCTTTTGTGGCTGGGTATTGTTTTTCTCATTGTGAATGATTATTTCCTTTTCCACCCTTTCTCCTGTGGATTTCATATTTTTGTTTTTCTTAACAGCTGAATCAAATCTTATTGCATAAATGTATTGCATTTTCATTATCCATCCATTATTTGACCGATATTCAGGTTGCTTTCCTTTTTTAGCTGTTTTTTTTAGCATATATATGTGTATATATATATATATATATATATATATATATATATACACATATATATGTATATATATATAATCAAGCATGTATATATATATATATATGGATAATCAAGTGTCTTTATAATTAAAAATAGTATTCTTTGATTATATTTGCAGGAGTGAAATAATTGAGTTATGTGGTAGACTTACTGATCTATTTCCAGCCTTTTGAGGAATCTCCACAGTGATTCCAGAGTGGCTGCATCAGTTTGTTCTTATTAGGAGCAAATAAGTGTTCACTTTTCCAAACATCCTTGACAACATCTGCTGTTATTTATTTATTTGTTTGTTTTTAAAAAAAATCTTGGCCATTCTAACCAGAGTAAGATGAAATTTGCAAAGTAGTTTTCACTTGCATTTCTCTGATGGCTAAGAATTTGAACATTCAAAAAATGCTTGCCAGACACTACTATTTCATCTTTTGAGAACTCTGTTTCATTCCATGCCTCATCTAAAAAATTGTTTTGTTGATATTTAGCTTTATAAATTATTTGCATATACTATTGTGTTGAGATGTCCTTTAGATTCACCAGGAACTTTATCATGAAGGTATGTTGGATTTTGTCAAAGGCCTTTTTCTTTGTACCTAATGAGATGATCATGTTCTTTCTATCCCTTAGTCTCTGTATATAGATTACATTTATTGATTTACAACTTGGACTTGATGATAGTGGATATCTTTGATGTGTACCACATTTGATTTGGAAGTGTTTTGTGGAGAATTTTTATGTCTGTGGTTGTCAGGGAGATTGACCTATAATTTTCTTTGTTGTTGTTGAATCTTTGTCTGCTGTTAGTATTGGGGTAATGCTAGCCCCATAAAACCTTTGAAAGTGTTCTTTTCTTTTTTATATAATTGGATGATTTGAGAAGCATTGGTGTTAGTTTTTTGAAAGTCTCATAGAATTCTGTATTGTATCTATCTGGTCCTGGGCCTTTTCTAGTTGGAAGGGTTTTAATTACTGCTTCTAACTCAATGGTTCTTATGAGTTTATTTAAATTATTTATTTTATCTTGATTTATTTTTGGAAGGTTATAAATATCTTGATATATTTAGGAATTCATCTGTTCTTTCACATTTTCTAGTTTATTGGAATATAGATTTTAAAAGCATGTTCCTGTGATTATCCTAATTGCCTCAGTATTTTTTTTAAATAATGTTTCCTTTTTATCTCTAATTTTACTAATTTTGGTCTGAGATAGTTTTTTTTTTTTTTAACTCGGAGCTAAAAAATACTGTTTTCCCCTTATTCTTATTGAAAATGTGAAAGAGAAATGAGACCAGTAATGAAAATATGGTGATCCACTGACAAGTACCTCAAATGAAAGTGGCATAAGAGTGCTTTGAAACATGTTACCATCTCATGGGCTAAAATCCTGTGAGCTTCCCGGAAGTCTTATGCCGTATCACAGTCAGTGATTTTATCAAGGTGAGGATTTCAATTGCAATCTATGGCTGTTGTGGGAAAGAGGTCACATATCTGGCAGTAGAATCTAAGATACTACAGTTCAGAGGTTTTAAGGATCATGAAGGTTAATATTAAAGTATAGGGAGCCAAGAGATGTAAGTGTGAGCTCTGATGTTATTAATTGTTTCTAGGTGTGACTGTATTGTTTCTGCTTTGTCTTGTTTATTAAAATAGTTCTGTGTGGCTATTTTCAGTGAAGACTATAGAAATGCATTTATTGCCATGGGAATCCAGGGAATGGTGTAGGAGCACCAGGCCTACCCTTGTGGCTGTCAAGGCTTTGTTCCGTGTAGTACTGGGGGCCTGAAGGACAGGTGGCAGCTTTAGCCCAGTTGCCTTCTTAGTTTGGGTTTTATTGCTATAAAGAGACACCATGACTAAGACAACTTTTATAAAGAAAATCATTTGGTTTACAGTTTCAGTGGTTCGGTAAATCATCATCACGGTGGGAAACATGGCAGCATGCAGGCAGACATGGCGCTGGAGGAGCTGATCCACCACATCTTGATCCACCAGCAGCAAGGAAAGACTATCTCTGGACACAGCTTACTTAAGCATAGGAGACCCCAAAGCATGCCCTGATGGTGACATACTTCCTTAACAAGGCCATACCTACTTCAAGAAGACCCCCATCCCCCAATAGTGCCATCCCCTATGGGCCAAGCAGTCAAGGACATGAATTTATGGGGGCCATTCCTATTCAAACCACCACACAAGTACATGAGGAGATAAATGTGATAACAGTTAGGGTGTTAAGGCTGCTATTGTCAGACATGATTTGCTATGATGGCCCGGATTCATTGGTGGGATTCTGTTCTTCTGAGTGAAACATGTAAAGTGGGTCACTGATGTTCCAGGTGAATTGTTGATTCTTCAGCCTATATATTACTCTCCCTGTCAGTTTTGGTCAAGGACACTTGTTTTTGTTTTGCAACGGGCAGTGGTTATTGGAAAGATCTGCAGTAACGCATATGTCAAAAGTTCTGAGAACAAATGATTTTTAAATGCTCAGACTGTGTCGATGCCGCCCCCCACCCAAGGTCCATGAAATGTGGAAAAGGAGGTGGAAAGAATGCAAAAGCTGGAGAAAGGGGTGGAGTGTCGTGGCACACTGTCCTGGTTGTCACTCTCTTGAATTCTCAGTAGGTGTCATTACCTGCATTAAGACTTTCAAAAGATTGGACCCATCAACCTTCTGTCATGAAGCAGAGTGGATCTTTCAAGGCCTCACTCCTCCCTGAGAATCTTTAGTCAAGTAATGGCTGAGGGGGAAGAGAGGGATATCACAGGTAAGGTCTTCATGCCATCCCACCCATGCTCTTTATAAACAACCCTAATCAAATTCATCAGGTCACTCTCTGTTCCTTCAGACCCAGTCCCCTGTCTTATTCCTACACTACAACAGAACATCAGCTGCAGCCCTTCCTCCCCGCTGCCTGCATATACTGTGGATCCCACAGGCCATTCCCTCCTCCCCTCCCTCCCTCCTCTCATTTCTATATCTAAGCCCCCAACATCAGAAGGCACTCCCTGCTAAACTATAGGCCAAGTCTGCTAGAACACCAGGTAGGCTGCCTAGTTTTCACCTCACCAGTGATGTCTCCCTTCCCAGAAGCCATTAATTGACTAAAGATTCTCAGGGAGGAACAAGGGCTTGGAAGACCTATACTGCTTCTGCTCTTTCTCTGTTCCCCAAGACCCAATCCCTTACACTACACAGACAGACAGATAGACAGACAGACACACACACACACACACACACACACACACACACACACAAATTGGAGGAAAGGAGCAAATTCCTCAAAGAAAGCATGAAAACACAAAAAAATGGGAGGAAATGAGTAAATCCATTAAAGAAAGCCAAAACAAAACAAAACAAACAAAAATCTCAAACAATGGAAGGAAATGAATAAAGCTGTTCAAGACCTGGATATAGAAACTGACGCATTAGAGAAACCACAAAGTGAAGGAATCTGAAAACAAATAATTTAGGAATTTCAACAGGAATTACAGAGGTTTCCAGTTCCAACCATTTGCCTAAGGATTTCATGAATTCATTGTTTTTAATTGCTGAGTAGTATTCCATTGTGTAAATATACTACATTTTCTGTATCCATTCCACATTGAGGGACATCTGGGTTCTTTCCAGCTATTGGCTATTATAAATAAGGTTGCTATGAACATAGTGGTATGAAAATATCATCCTAAGTGAGGTAACTCGTTCACAAAAGAACACACATGGAATGCAGTCATGGATAAGTAAATATTAGTCCAGAAGCGCAGAATACCCAAAACACAACTCACATATCAAATCATTCCCATGAAGAAGGAAGGAGAGGGCCTGCGTCCTGGAAAGGCTTGATGCAGCATTGTAGAGGATTGCCAGGACAGAGAAGTAGGAGGGGGTTGATTGGGGAACGGGTGGAGGGAAGAGAGCTTATAGGACTTATGGGTCGGGGGGAATGGGGAAAGGGAAAATTATTTATAATGTATACAAAGAATATAGAAAATAATAATAAAAAGTAGATGCAACATAAAAAATGTATTTCCTAATGGTTTTATTATGAAAATATATATTTTATCATGGGCAATATATGCTGTCATATAAACTGAGTTATGAGAAAAATGATCTGGTGCTGAGTTTACTAGAAATAAAATGTATTTTTAAAGGAACTGAAATCATTAAATCAACAAAATAATTTCTCCCATTCCATTTTTGATACATATATCATGTTGAGAACAGTAATATCAACAATGAATTGATTCTTAATTTGTGTTTTTATCCAAATATTTGAGTAAACTTTATCTTCTCCCTTAATGGTAGAATTTTATTGTAGATTGGTGTGAACTTTTTACTTTAGTTAAAGAATGTACTCTTCACATTTCAATTAAGTTTCAAAATAGTCAAAAATTTCATACACATACATTAAAATGCAATTAAAAGTTAAAAAAGGAATTACAGAGGCAGTCTTTAGCAGCAGAATAGTAGAGATGAAAGAGGAAATTCTAAGCATTAAAACTATGATAGAAGACATGGATACATTAGCCAATGAAAATGCTAAATCTAAAGAAAATCTCTCTCTCTCTCTCTCTCTCTCTCTCTCTCTATATATATATATATATATATATATATATATATCAAATGAAAACAATTCAAAAAAGATAAGGAAGGAACACAACAACATTCATTTTATAAAGCCACAATTATCTTTTTTTATTACATATATTGTTTATTTACATTTCAAATGCTTTCCCCTTTCCTGGTTCCTCTCCCCCCCTGAAAGTCCCATAAGCCATCTCCTCTCCCCCTGTTCTCCAATCAACCCCCTCCTGCTTCCCTGTCCTGGCATTCTGCTATACAGGGGTATAGAGCCTTCACAGAACCAAGGGCCTCTCCTCTCATTAATGTCCAACAAGGCTATCCTCTGCTACATATGCAGCTGGAGCCATGGGTCCCTCCATGTGTACACTTTGGTTGGTGGTTTAGTATCTGGGAGTTCTGGGGGTACTGGTTGGTTCATATTGTTGTTCCTCCTGTGGGGCTGCAAACCCCTTCAGCTCCTTGGGTCCTTTCTCTAGCTCCCCCATTGGGGACCTTGTGCTCAGTTCAATGGCTGTCTGAGAGTGTCCCCCTCTGTATTTCTCATGTACTAGCAGAGCCTCCCAGATGACAGCTATATCCAGTTCTAGTCAGCAATTACTTGTGGGCATCTTTAATAGTGTGTGGGTTTTGTAACTCTATATGGGATGGATCCGTGGGTGGGGTAGTCTCTGGATGGTCTTTCTCTCAGTCTCTGCTCCACACTTTGTCTCTGTATCTCCTTTTGTGGGTATTTTGTTCCCCCTTCTAAGAAGGGCCAGAGTACCATACTCTGTTTTGAACATATTTTGTTTTTCCTTCTTCTTGGGCATCATTTGATATGTGAATTGTGTCTTGGGTATTCCAAGCTTCTGGGCTAATTTCCATTTATTAGTGAGTGCATACCATGTGTGTTCTTTTGTGATTGGGTTACCTCACTTAGGATGGGCATGATACTACTAGAGGACCCTGTTATACCCACTCCTGGGCATATACCTAGAGGATTCCTCAGCATGTAATAAGGAAACATGCTCCACTATGTTCATAGCAGCCTTATTTATAATAGCCAGAAGCTGGAAAGAACCTAGATGTCCCTCAACGGAGGAATGGATACAGAAAATGTGGTATATTTACACAATGGAATACTACTCAGCAATTAAAAACAATGAATTCATGAAATTCTTAGGCAAATGGTTGGAACTGGAAAATCTCATCCTAAGCAAGGCAACCCGATCACAATTATCTTGATACTCAAACTGCATAAAGATCAATAAAGAGAATTACAGGTTAATATCCCTTATGAACATAGATGTAAATATACTCAAACCAGAATTGCAAATCAAACCCAAGAACACATCATGAATTGATTACCCACCATGATCAAGTAGGCTTCATTTCAGAAATGCAGGGATGATTCAATATATAAAAATCAGTAAATGTAATCTACAGTATAAACAAACTGAAAGAAAAACAGCCACATGATTGTCTTGTTAGATGCAAAAAATGCCATTGGAAAAAAAAAATCTAAGACCCTTCATGATAAAAGTCCTGGAGAAAAGGCAGTCCCAGTTAAAATGTAAATGAATAAAACAATGTTTGAAAAAAAGTCCTGTAGCAATTAGGGACATGAGATTCATAAACATAGTAAAGGCAGTTTACATCAAGTCTATAATCAACATCAAATTAAATGGAGAGAAATATCAAAGCAATTCTACTAAAATCAGAAAGAAGATAAGGTTGTTCTCTATCTTCATATCTATTCAACATAGTAGTTGAAATTTTTTTACCTATAGCAATAAAAAATTGATTGAAATCAAGGAGATACAAATTGGAAAGGAAGACATCAAATTATCATTATTTGTAGATTTTATGATAATATACATAAATTACCCTAAAAACTCCACAAGGGATCTCCTTTAGTTGATATACACACTCAGCAAAGCATCTGGATAAAAGATTAACTAAAACAAAATGAAACAAAATGAAAATCAGAAACCCTCAAATATACAAATGACAAAGAAATCAGGAAAACAGCACCCTGCACAGTAGTCTCAAATAATAAAATGTATCTTGGGGTAACCAACCAAGTAAGTGAAAGACTTGTATGATGAAGACTTCAAGTCTTTGAAGAAAGAAATTGAAGAAGATATTTTAAAAATTGGAAATAATCCCATGCTTGTGGATTGGTAGGATTAACAAAGTAAAAATGGCTATCCTACCAAAAGCATTGTGTAGATACAATGCAATTTCCATTAGAATTCCAACATGACTCTTCACAGACCTTGAGAGGCTATTTCTCAACTTCATATGGAAAATAAATCCAGGATAGTTAAAATAATCTTGAACAATAAAGAACTCCTGCATGCTGCCATACCCTATACAAGTTATTCTTCAGAGATATAATAATAAAACCCACATGATATTGGGATCAAAACAATATTGATCAGTGGAATTGAAATGAAGACTTAGACATAAATACACACACTTGTGGGCACCTTAATTTTTATTAAGATGCCAGAAATACACACTGGGAAAAGAAACTGTCATTAACAAATGGTTCTGGTCTAACGCGATGCCTTCAGGTAGAAGGATGCAAACAGATTCTTATTTACTACATGCACAAGACATGTTCAAGTGGATCAGCAACCTCAACATAAAATCAGATACATTGAACCTGATAGAAAAAAAATTGGAGAATAGCCTTGAACACATTTGCACACTAGACAATCTTTTGCACCAATTGCACAGGGATTACAATCAATGATTAATAAATGGGACTGCATAAAGCTGAAAGTCTTTGGTAAGGCAAAGGGTACTGTCAGTCAGACAAAGCAGCCTACAGGATGGGAAAAAGATGAACTAAAATCCAAAATATATAAAGAACTAAAGAAATTACATATCAAAAAACCAATCAATTCAATTAAAATGGGATATATATCTAAACAGAGAATTCTCAATAAAGGAATCTCAAATGGCTGAAAAACATTAAAGAAGTGCTCATAATCCTTACCTATGAGGGAAATGAAAATCAAAACTACTTTGAGATTCATCTTACAGTTGTCAAAAAGGCTAAGATCAATAACACAAATGATAGGTCATGATGGCAAGGATGTGGAGCAAGCAGAAAACTCCCCCATTGCTGGTGGGAGGCCAAACTTGTATAGCCACTATGAAAATCAATATGGTGATTTGCCAGAAAATTTAGATGGGATTTACTTCAAGAACCAGCTATACTACTCTTGAATATATACCCAAAGGTCTTTCCATCCCACTACGAGGATACTCACTCAACCATATTTTGTTTGGCTTTATTCGGAATAGCCAGAAACTGGAAAATACAAGTCTTTTCTGTTGAGCTGTCCCTGAAAAAAAGAAAAAAAAAGGAAAGAAAAAAAGATAAACAAAATGTGGTACATTACGCAATGGAACAACTCAGCAGTTAAAAAAACTGACATCCATCTTCTGAGGTCTTTGATTTCTTTCTTCAGGGATTGGAAGTTCTTGTCATGTAGATCTTTCATTTGCTGGGTAAGAGTTACACCAAGATATTTTATACTATTTGTGGCTATTTGAAGGGTGTTGTTTCCCTAATTTCTTTCTTAGCCTGCTTATCATTTATATAAAGGAAGGCTACTGATTTGTTTGAGCTAATTTTATATCCAGCCACCTTACTGAAGTTGTTTATCAGCTGTAGAAGTTCTCTGGTGGATTTTTGGGGGTTGCGTATCATATCATCTGCAAAGAGTGATACTTTGACTTCTTCGTTTCCAAATTGTATTGTATTTTGTCAAAGGCATTTTAGCATCTAATGAGATGATCATGTGATATTTCCTTTAGTTTGTTTATATAGTGTATTATGCTGGTGGATTATCATATATTGAACCATTCCTGCATTCTTGAAATGAAGCCTACTTGATCATGGTAAATGATGGTTTTGAATTTTTATGGAATATTTTTGCATCAATTTTTGTAAGTGAAATTGGCCTGAAGTTCTCTTTCTTTGTTCAGTCTTTGTGTGGTTTAGGTATCAGAGTAACTGTGGCTTCATAGAATGAATTAGGTAGTATTCTTTTGTTTTTACTTTATGGAAAGATCTCTCATGCTCATTGATTGGTATGATTAATATAGTGAAAATGGCCATAATACCAAAAGCAATCTACATATTCAATGCATTCCTGATCAAAATTCCAATACAATTCTTCTTAGCAATGAAAGAGAAAATCTCAACTTCTTATGGAAAAACAAACAAATAAAAATCCAGGATAGCCAAACAATTCTCAATGGAAAGATCTTCTGGGAGAATCATCATCCCTGACCTCAAGTTGTACTACCAACAATAATAATATAGACTGCATGGTATTGGTAAAGAGACAAACAGGTCGATCACTGGAATAGAATCGAAGACTCAGAAATAAATTCCCCACCTATGGATATGTGATCTTTGACAACGAAGCAAAAAACATACAATGGAAAAAAAAAGAAAACATCTTTAATAAATCGTGCTGGTCTAACTGGCTGTCTATATGTAGAAGAATGAAAATGAATCCATATTTATCACCTTGCACAAAGTTCAAGTCCAAGTGGATTAAGGATCTCAATATAAAACCAGATAACACTGAATCAAATAGAAAAGCAAGTGGGAAACAGCCTTGAACTCATTAGCACAGGTGGTAAATCTCCTGAACAGAACACGAGTGGCTCAGGCTTAACAATTGATAAATGGGACCTCATGAAACTGAACAGCTTCTGTAAAGCAAAAGACACCATGAATAGGACAAATTGGCAACCTACAGATTGGGAAAAAATCTTCATTAACCCTACATCTGATAGAGGGCTATTATCCAAAATATATAAAGAACTCACGAAGCTAACCTCAAAAAACAAAACAAAACAAAACAAAACAAAACAAAACAAAACAAACAAAAAAACCCAAAAACCGAAAACAAAAACAAAAACCAAATAATCCAGTTAAAAAATGGGGTACAGAGCTAAACAGAGAATTCACAACAGAAGAATCTTGAATGACTGAGAAGCACTTAAAGAAATGTTCAAAGTTCTTAGTCATCAGGGAAATGCAAATCAAAATGACCCTGTGATTCCACCTTACACCAATCAGAATGGCCAAGATAAAAAACTTAAGTGACAGCACATGCTGGAGAGGGTCCAAGGAAAGAGGAACACTCCTCCCCTGCTGGTGGGATTGCAAGCTGGTACAACCACTCTGGAAATCGATCTGGTGGCCCCTCAGAAAGTTGGAAATAGTTCTACCTGAAGACACAGCAATACCACTCTTGGGCATATACCCAAAAGATGTTCCACCACATCCCCAGAACCCTGCCTTCCTTTTCCAGTTGTTCTCAGAACTGCTTTCTCCAGCAGCAGATGGATACAGATGCAGAGAACCATGGCCAGACAGTATGTGAACAGAGTCTAACTTAGAGAGCGCCATCAAATCCCTGCCTTCAGGGGATCTTTTGGAGGAGGTGGCAGAAAGATTTCAAGTACCAGGGCGACGGAGGATACCAGGAGAGCAAGGCTCTCTGAATCAACTAAGAGAGGCACATATGAGCTTAAAGAGACTCAGGCCGCAAACACGGGGCTGACATGGGTCAGTACCAGGTCCTTTGCATATATGCTGTAGCTAATAACTTAGGTTTTGTCTGTGGCTCCTGACTGTGAGAACCAATAAGTCTCTGACTCTTGTGCCTGCTCTTGGGACTCTTTTCTTCCTCTGGTTGCTGTGTTCAACTTTGATATGATTGCTTTTGCTTCATCCTATTATAGATTATTTTGTCTTGTCAGGTTGTTATCTCTTAGAAGCCTCTTTTTTTTTATTGACAGTAAAGGAGTGGATCTGGAGAACAGGGAAGGTAGGCAGGAACTGGGAGCATTAGGAAAAAACACTATAATGAGGGCATATTGTATGGGAAAAGGATCTATTTTTAAATAAAAGTAAAAACATATGAAAAAATAAATTCATTAGGTAAAATGCAACAAAAGAATATTAAAAAAAGAGATTATTTGGGGAGAAGGAGATCAGTGAGGACAAGACTGAAAAAAATGGGGGTTAAAATGATCCGAACATATTGTGTACGTGGATTGAAATGCCCTAATAAAACACATTCTTAATTGTAGTCAGTATATGCTAATACACATTGTTTAAAAGTGTGGGGCACAGTACAGGGTGATTGGATTTCTTTCCTGGAAAGGATTTGCAGCATTGCAAGATGCAGATAGTTCTCATAGGAGTGTATCGTTGCAACCATGTCCTGTCTGCACGTGACTGTTTCTCTTTGTTCTTTTGCAACTCCATGCTGCAGCCAAAGAATTCCTTACCAGACTCTGAATAGATGGAACTTGCTCTGAGATTTTTCAGCCTTCAAATTCTGAGCCAAATAAATCCCTTACACAGAGAAACCCTGTCTCTGAAACAAACAAACAAACAAACAAACAAACATTGCCAGACCTCTGATACTTTTTATAGCCCCAGATAAATGGAGTGATAGTGCATGCCTTGATTTATCCTGTTTTTGAGAATGGGTATACGGAAATGGAAGTTAGTTTTCTTGGCATATTGCTCTAAGATCAAGAATCGACAAATGGGACCTCATAAAATTACAAAGTTTCTGCAAAGCAAAGGACACTGTCAGAAGGACAAAACGGCAACCAACAAGGTGGGAAAAGATCTTCACCAACTCCACATCCGACAGAGGGCTAATATCCAATATATACAAAGAACTCAAGAAGTTAGACCGCAAAGAAACAAATAACCCTATCAAAAAATGGGGCACAGAGCTAAACAAAGAATTTTCCCCAGAAGAAATTCGGATGGCTGAGAAACACCTTAAAAGATGTTCAACATCATTAGTCATCAGGGAAATGCAAATCAAAACAACCCTGAGATTCCACCTCACACCAGTCAGAATGGCTAAGATTAAAAACTCAAGAGACAACAAGTGCTGGCGAGGATGTGGAGAAAGAGGAACACTCCTCCACTGTTGGTGGGATTGCAAAATGGTAAAACCGCTCTGGAAATCAGTTTGGCGGTTCCTCAGAAAATTGGGCATGTCACTTCCAGAGGACCCTGGCATACCACTCCTGGGCATATACCCAGAGGATTCCCCTGCATGCAATAAGGACACATGCTCCACTATGTTTATAGCAGTCTTGTTTATAATAGCCAGAAATTGGAAGGAGCCCAAATATCCCTCAAAGGAGGAATGGATTCAGAAAATGTGGTATATTTATACAATGGAATACTACTCAGCAATTAAAAATAATGAATTCATGCAATTTATAGGTAAATGGTTAGACCTGGAAAATATCATCCTGAGTGAATTAACCCAATCACAAAAGAATGCACATGAAATGCAATCACTGATAAGTGGATATTAATGAGCCCAGAAGCCCTAAATACTCAAGACACTAATAGCAAGTCAAATGATTCCCAAGAAGAAGAAAGGAGAGGACCCTGGGCCTGTAAAGATTGCATCCAGTTTAGTAAAGAAACCGAGGGGGGAGGGGGAATGATTGGGGAACAGTTGGGGGGGGAGAGGAACTATGGGAACTATGGTGGGTGGGAGCTGGGAAAGGGGAAAGCCTTTGGAATGTAAACATAGAATATAGAAAATAAAAAAAAATTAAAAAAAAAAAGAATGTGAGTGATAAAAACCAACACATTTCTCTGAATAGAAATGACTTCATGTTGTCATGCAAAGGAATGGTTGGGGGTGGGGGCGTGGCTGCTTCCACAAAGCACTGTGGGGTAACCTCAGAGTTCAGAACTGCTTTGAGAAAGTTCCCTTGCCTTTCCTTATTATCATAATCTGCATAATTTAAAGTTGGTGCCTCACCAGTGATAATTTAATTGCTGGCTTGCTGCTGATTTTCCCACTAAGGATCTTAATTTTCATGGAGTACAGTTCTAGGTCAATAGAAAAGCTATGGTTAGTTTTAAGTTTTATAAATGTAGAATAAAAAAAATAAAAAATGAACGTAGAATAAAAAATGTATGTTATATGTGGCTTCAAATATGGATTCGACTGTGTAATATAGGCAGCAAGGGACACTTGCAACTCAATAAATCACATTTCATAAGTATGTGAAACTAATAAGGTATAAACACCAGACATAATTTTTCCTCTAAGGATGCAGTTTTTACAATTAAGTGGAAAAATGCCCGTGTAGATGCCCTACGAATCTGTGTGTGTGTGTGTGTGTGTGTGTGTGTATCTACTTACTTGCATTTTATAATGTTCAGGAATGGAATTTACTCAGTAGAGTGTTTTTGAACTGCTTGTCCACCCTAATGACTTCCAGTTGAGTGTTTTCTTTCCCTAATAAGATCTTGACTATATGTGAATGTCGCCTTCTCTGCCTTCCTCATCCTGGCGCGGAAGGGAAAGATCGGCAACAAACTTGGAGCCAGCTTCCTAGTTTTAAACCACTTCTTCATCAAAACCTGTTAAACATGGGACGTGCCCTGTTCTGGCATTCACTTCTCCCAGGAAACCGCTTAGTCTTGATCTCAACCCCCCTGAGCAGGCCTGGGGCAGGGGCCTTCTCATAAAGGGCCTGGAGGAAGGAGAGGCAGCCGTGGTCTTCTTCCGGTCCCTCGTGTTCAGCCTCCACACCTTCCGTCTATTTTGCATGGGGCACAGCCTCTGATCCTGAGCGGGGCCTCGAAAAGGAGAACCTGGACCTCAGTTACTGATAGGCAGAGGGACTCTGCAACCCTGGGCCGTGTGGCTGGTATGAGAATCACTTCCTGGGTCACCTGCCACCACAGCTTAGGTTTGGGAGAAGAGGAAATTGCTGAGATTCTGCAACTGCAGAGCAGAGCTGGGCTTGGGGAGAAGGGAGTACTCTGTGGCCATCAAGGTGTGACTCAGCTGTACCGACTTTTGATTTTCTTACCGATGTTCCCTGGACGTTTGAAATAGCTTGTGCCCTGATTACTGACTCACATCCATTTCCCACGATAAGTATATGTTAATATGCAAAATTTGTGATAATTTATAGACAATGAATAAGTAACCAATGCAGTGTTTTAGAAGGATATTCTGTCACTTATTGCCTTCAGTGAGGGGCTACAAAGACTTGCTTTCTTTTAAAAATCCCCCACGTGTTTTGCTTCCGTGGGGATGCAGTCTCCAGTGTTTTCCACAGGGTCAAGTGTCTTGGACATAAGAGAGCCCTATTCCTCTTCCACAAAGTGAGCTTTGCCATTTATTAAAGTAACATTTGACGTTACCAAGTGTGCAGGAGTCTGATGGTAGTCCTCCTAACCCCGGCTGTGGCGTGACTAAGAGCTATTTCCCACAGGCCTGATTCCAGGCTGGCGGTGCTGCCTTGGGAGGTTTTAGGACCTTACCGGAGACTCCATCTTTTTCATACCAAGACGCAATGATTTTGTCTGCGGAGTTGATCTTTGACAACTCCCTAATGGGTGTAGAAGAATACTGTAGGGCCAGTGGGATGGCTGGGCTTGCCACCACGCCCAACGGCCCGAGCTTCATATCTGGGATCTACAGGGTAGAAGGAAAGAAATGACTCCTGTCAATTGTCCTCTGACCTCTGTGTCCACACTGTGACACACGTTACCCAGTTAAAAAAAAAAAGTGCCAAAAATGCCAGCCGCAATGTTTTAAACGAATTTATGATTTTTGCATTTGGCTATATTTGTAGCTCTCCTTTGTTCCCAGGCTCCACCGTGGATATATGTGTGGAACCTTCTTGGAGGACATGGGGTCCTGGGGGTGGGCCTTGAGATCTATAGCCTAGCCACGCTTTTGGCCCTCACTCTGCTTCCTGATTAGCACCGGGTAATAGTCTCAGTTTCAGGCCTCTGCCTTCCTACTATGATGGACTGGAACCCTTTAAAATGTGAGCCAAAATGAATCCTTCCTCCATCAGATTGCTTCTTGTCAGGTGTGTATTTAGTCATAGTGATGAAAAGTGACTGATACAGGTCCCTTCAGATGTAGCCATGGTGTGTCATGTAGTCATGGTGTGCCTTGTAGTAATGCTGTGCCCTGTGGCCAGGGTGTGCCCTGCAGCCATGCTGTACCATGTAGTTAGGGCGTGCCCTATTCCAAAGTTAATTGCTCATCATGTAATTTCCCCTAATTCTTTCATCAAAAGCCTTCGGTTAAAATTCACACTGCACATATTTTGCCTATGAAGACTGCAGAGAGATCAGCAATTTTTCAGAGAAACAAGATGTGTCATCAGTCAATTAATTACCCGAAGCTTATTTATCCTCACTTATTTTTGATTGTCATGTGCAAGCCCATCTTCATAGATTCCATCAGCATCTGGCTTTAATGAGGGAGGCTGTCGTACCTTGAGCAGTCTATGCAAAGGCCCAGCTGTCAAGAATCAGAGAACAACCACTACCTGGCCGATAGCCAGACACTCATGCTCTCAGTTTGAGAATCTGGAAGCCACTGGATTCTTCCGGTAACCAAATGAACTTGAAAGCAGATTGTCTAGTCTCCTGAGCTCAGGCTAGCCCCACCGACAGCTGCTGCTGTTCTTGGTATTCATCCCTGATACTGGTGTCTTCAAAATGGAGTTTTCACTGAAACTTTCACTGATAGCTTCTCCTGGGCTCTCTTCAGGGACTCTGACTTTGACACATGGTACCAAATGTCACCTTCTCTTCAAGACTCCTTCAATCCTGGGATTTCTACTGCAATTTTAAGATGCAAAATTAGGATGCTAAATGTAATGACAGATGCCCAACTTTTTGTCTTCTTCCCTATTTCTTTGTTCTTATTTACAAAAAAAAAAAAATCCCTCTGTTCAGAGTCATGAATATTCACAACTTTGCTGAAACATATTTTTTTTCTTCCAAGATCTATAAGACCATCATGGAGTGGAATGGGTCAAAAGAAACCTTTAAAATGGACTGAAGAGATGGCTCAGTGGTTAAGAGCACTGACTGCTCTTCCGGAGGTCCTGAGTTCAGTTCCCAGCAACCACATGGTGGCTCACAACCATCTGTAATGGGATCCGATACCCTCTTCTCGTGTGTCTGAAGACAGCTACAGTGTACTCATATACATTAAACAAACAAAATATTATAAAAAGAAACCTGTAAAATTCTAAGAAAAGAAGTTAGTTTAAAACGTATAATAGAAAGATTAGTACTTAAACAAAACCCAAACAAACCTGCACATGAAAGCAACAATAGGTCTCCATGGTATTTTAAATTAGGATGGATTTGCAAATAATGATTTTTATTCTAAAACTTCTAGATAAGAGCATATATTTAATAAATACATGTATTTGATAGGTAAGATGGTCTACTCAGGTTAACAATAACTGACATTAAGATACATGGCTAGCTTCTCTGTCCTTGCTAAGTTTGTTGTGCTTTAGCTACCCCAGTAGACTGAGTCTAAGAAGGGACTGTGATATTCTGTAATGGTGCACTGTGGAAGGAGCAAGCACACGAGGCTCCCCATCTCCCTATGAGCTACATTTATAGTTTTAAATTTGTTTCCGTCTCTCTATGGGCTGCATTTATGATTTAAAGTTTTATTTTAATATTGAGAGAGCTTCAATTCAAAAAAGTATAATTTTAAGGCTAAATTTAACAGTTAAAACTATAACATCCTAATCTTGAAAAGGCTACTAACTTGTTAGAAACTATTAAGGATAATTAAGACATCCAAGCTAGTGTTCAGTCACCTGATAAGTGACCAGCTTTTTTTTTTTTTTTAAATATGATCAGAACTATGCTTGTGATCATGCTAAGTACAAATGCCATTTATTTTCAGGGACAAGCTTAATTTAGCCTTCTGAGTTTGTTTTCAAGATTACTCCTTAGTAACTAAAAATAAGTAAAGTTTACTTAAAATCAGACATACTTCATAGGTACCATGTTGGTTCTCAAACTCCTCACAGAGCTTCTGAATATGGCATTTAAAATGATTAATAAAAAAGTTTCCCATGCTAGGCAAGACTGCAAGGTGAACCCCCTGAAACTGTAAGCCATCGCCAACTAAATGTTTTTTTTTTTTTTTTTTTTTTTTTTTTTTTTTTTTTTAATAAGAGTTGCCATGGTCATGATGTTTTTGCACAGCAATGAAACCCTAATTAAGACAGCCCCTTAACTTTATCTTCTGGTCGTAGTCTATATCTGTGCCAGCAAATTTCCAACCAACTAGAGACTAGAAACTGCTCTAAACACACCAGTCTCAGGTGGCTCTTCTAAACTAGTTGGCCTTAGTCTTGTTAAAAGCTGATGTAAACCAGATATTTCTGATACAGTTTCCTATGAGCGTGAGCCACAGCTTTGGACCAGGATTCCAGAAAGCTCCAGAGTGACTTGTACTTTGTTAGAGCACAGGCGGTCCAACAAGAGCCCTCCCAGTCCCTCTCAGGAACTAGAGCCAGAGACGAATGCCTAGTTGGTACCAAGATGGATGCCTGGCAGAAAATGGAGTTTCATTAGCTATCACAGTCCCTGCAGGCTCTGGATCATATGAATTAAATCACTGATTCATATTTATACAGGGCTGCAGGTTGATATTTTAATTAAGCCATTCAGTCAGCTCCCAGGCTCTATCTTGCATAGCATTTTTTTTTGTACCTCTTTGATTTTCACAGGCATTTGTTATACTGAAGGAGCCTGGAGGCTAGCATGAGCTTTTGTATACTGATAGGCATTATAGACAGTCATTATATTGATTTACTATATAGTCATTTACTAAAAACAAGTAAAGTTTACTTAGAGTTAGATGTGTTTGTCTTCAAACTCCTCAGCGCTATGCTGAATACGGCACCTTCAGCAATGGCTTCCCCTGGCTTTTCACTGCACCAAGCCTCAGCGACTCCCCGCATTGATACATTACCCCAAGTTAGGCTGCCAGCACAAGGTACTGGCCCCTTTTGAACCACAGCTGTGAATGTTGACCCAAAGGAAACATAGCCCAGAATATTCCACCTCAAGGATGCTGGTCTCTTCATAATCACAGCTGATTCATCTGCTCCAGATGGCAAGTATTGATTGTTCCAGCAAAGCAAAGATCTGACGTCCGTGGGTCTTTTCTGTTACTCAGTCCCCAGGCTTCCACTCCAGCGACCAGAACCATGAGTTCTGAATTCAAATGATCACACAAATGGCCTGGATGGAGTCTTTGCTTCCCTCAGAAACTTTACAGGCCAGGCTCGCATCTTCTACACCGCTCTTAGCATTATCTTCCAAGTCACCACAACAGCCTGTTAAGCTCTGGAAACTCAATATTCAGAGCTCCAAACTCCTACTCCAGTCCTCCCCAGTGCACAATCAGGCCTGTTACAGAAATGTTCCAGGAGTCTGGTGCCAATTTCTGTCTTAGTTAAAGTTTCTATTGGTGTGATAAAACAGCATAACCAAAGGAAACTTTGAGACGAAAGGATTTATTTCTGCTTATACCTCTAAATTATAGTCCATCACTGAAGTAAATCGGGGCAGGAACCTGGAGGCAGGAACTGAAGTAGAGGCCATGAAGGAGTGCTGCTTACTGCCTAACTCCTCCTGACTTGCTCAGCCTGCTTTCTTACAGCATCCAGGACGGTCCGCCCTGGGAGGCACCTCCCACAGTGATCCCTCTCACATCAATCATAAATCAAGAGAACACCCCACAGGCTTACCCACAGGCCAGTCTGCTGGGGACATTTTCTCAATTGAGTTTCCTTCTTCCCAAATGACTTAAGCTTGTGTCAAATCGTCATAAATCTAGCCAGTACACTCACTATGATAATCTGTATCTTTGAGCTGTGAGCCTAAATAAACTTTTCCTTCTTTGGTTGATTTTATGAGATATTTTGTTACATCAACATGAAAATCAACTAATTTTGGCAAAACCAGATCCCCTGATATCACCAAGAGATAGATATATGTTTCCCAAGGTTTATAGAATGCTGATTTAAGATCATGGCATGTGACTTCAATAAAATGTATTTCATCACAGATATAACAGTCAGAAATTTAGGTATAAAGTGGAATTTTTTCATAAAAGTTCTGATAAATTTAAAATATAATTATTATCAAGAATAATCAGTCTTGGCTTTCTTGTGTTTATTAACAACTTTGCCTGTGAACTCTGAGACATTTTGGTTTTGACATCAAAGCAGTAATGTAACTCAATTTCATACATAATGTATTTTGTTTTTGAACTGTGCATTCATAAGCACATTTTAATGCATAATTAAACTAAATTTCATTTAGTTTTTTTTCACTTCTGGCCATCATCTACTCAGAATGACTTGCATTTATGAATGCTTCAGTAAGTCAATAATGAGGCAAGGAGTCATTTTCATAAATTAAAACAAAACACAACCGAAAAGTAAATTCTTCACATGCTGGGGAAAAGGATGCAGTATTCTTGACTTTCAGAAATGTTTGGTTTTCTATCTGCCTGAGAGATGGTTTGAATGTCCCCCTTCTGATCTTTTGGCTACATTGCATGATTTCATCCCGAGAGTGTAGGACAGTAAGCAGTTAGACAGTGCCAGATTTCTTATAAACATATTGATGGGACTAAAGTTGAGTAGTCATAAATGAGTTCAAAAAAGAAATGTCCCCCATTTCCCAAGCACACCAGACGGGGAAGTTAAGAGCTTTATATACTTCTACTTCACAGTGAAAGGCAGTCTTCTCATTTAGCTATAGACTTGAATGCACTCTTGCTTTATTAACAGGAGTAGTGTGTGTGTGTATTCTTTTAAACAAAATCAGAAGCAATTTATTGCCTGTAGAGCTTTAGAGTCAGGGGTGGTTTAGAGACTTCACCCCTATGTCTCATGTAAACTTTTGCCATCTAGGAGTCTAGATTACAGATATCAGAAGACCAAGTTCACAACTCATAGTCACATAATCCAGGAATTAGGGCTGGCACTCAGGTCCAGTCTGATTTAAGGCTCTAATTCAAGTACCAGGATTCAGGTTTTTTTTTTTCCCTGCCCACTCTACATTCCACTTCTGTTATCGTCTGTTATCTTCTGGCATAACTGGGGAGTAGAACCTGGTAGCACCTGGGAACTACATCTCTGGAGTAAGGAAAGGAGTAGTTCCTGGAAGAGGGAAGGGTTGAGGATGGAGGGTGAAATTAGGGACAGTCTGGGAATACATCTTTACTCTAAAAGGAAAGTTTAAGTGAACGACCTAGAGAATGGTTTGAAATCAAAAGACATTTTGTTGAGGGCCATGCAGGAAAAACAACAAATGGCTTTAGAACTTATAGAATGCAACCCACCAGTTAGCCCAGTCACAGTGGGTGTGCCTCAGAGAGGAACAGACAGAGGATTGTGTGCCCTGAGGACTTTGCGCTGTTGTGGAGATTTGCTCTGCATGCTGCCTTCACATTTCTCTTAACCTAAGAATTGTATGGAAACTCTAAGGAGGCTTCCAGTTCCCTCACGGGGCAGTATCTCTGGCACTCACAGTAATGATATTTGATCTCTTTCAGGCATTGCTGCTGGAGTAAAGATTTAATCACCACCCTAAGAAAGAATTTAAGAGATGTAGATTGTTAGCAATGACCACCGCCCTTAGAAAACATTTGGAAAAATAAATTGTTAATGAAGTTAGGTTAAGATGCTTTTTGCTAGTGTCTTTGATGTAGAAAATCTTATGGACCAATTTCAAGTTCAGAAAAATACACTCTTAACAGTTAAGCTAGGGATTTTTTTAAGGTCAGGCAACAAAAACAATGGCAGCATGGGATGATGTAATTCTTTTCCTGAAGCTGGGCTGGTGATCAAGGTAATGAATTTCTTATACCCATTTTTGCCCTCAGCTTCCCAATATAATTTAATAAAAAAATTGCTGATGAGTGGATGTGTATTCTGAGGATTTAAAGTAGAAATGACGGATTGTTTTTTATTTAAAAGTTTAAACTTGTGATTCTCTTAAGATTCTTACAAGATTACTATTACAGATAAATAATAAAACAATTGACTTTTATTTATTTTTATTTTAAATTTTTATTTTCTATATTCTATGTTTACATTCCAAAGGCTTTCCCCTTTCCCAGTCCCCCCCCCACCATACGTCCCATAATTCCTCTCCCCCCCCCAACTATCCCCCAATCATTCCCCCCTCACGATTTCTCTGTTCTGGGTCTACAAAACTGGATCCAATCTTTACAGGCCGAGGGTCCTCTCCTTTCTTCTTCTTGGGAATCATTTGACTTGCTAATTGTGCCTTGAATATTTAGGGCTTCTGGGCTCATTAATATCCACTTATCAGTGATTGCATTTCATGTGTATTCTTTTGTGATTGGGTTAACTCACTTAGGAAGATATTTTCCAGATCTAACCATTTACCTACAAATTGCATGAATTCATTATTTTTAATTGCTGAGTAGTACTCCATTTCTTTGTAACCACAAATTGTTGCCTGACAGTCAGAAAAACTGGTTGAGAAAACTACCTCTCTTGCCCACAATTTGTTAATCTATAACAAATTGCTTAGTTATAAATGTACTTGGGATCTTGGGAATAACTTTTTTTTTAGCCTGTACTATATAATTTTTTTATCACGTGAAGGTATTGGGGAACACACTGTTTTTTTCACAGTCATAAAGTTTCTTTACTAAAAGAAAAATAGAATGTAGTCACATTATAATTCTATCCTGCTTGAAAAATTTTTGCTGGGATATGTAAGCCGTGGGAGGCAAACAAAAGGTGTTGGAGCCTACTCATTTGAGTTTGCTCCATCCACCAATATGTATGTATATATATATATATATATATATATATATATATGTATGTATATATATATGTATATATATGTAAAATGGTTGGAGCTGCTTATTGGAGCCTGTTCTATTCATCTACTATGTCTGTCTGTCTCTCTGTCTATGTGTGAAATTGTTGGAGCTTGTCTTGCTTTATTGACTCAATGTGTCTCTCTTTGTGTGTGTATATATGTGCATGATTCCCCCCCTCTGTTTTTTCTTCTCCTTCTCCCCAGGCCCCAAAGAACTTAAAGACAGTTTCTCCCCTGCTGCAGGGAATACCAGTCCCAGTAAATCAAGCTCTATTACTTCAGAGAAAAATCAGCTGAGTAACTCTAGCTACTGGCTGCCATCCTCAGGAGTCTCTCCCCACTCCTCCCCCAATTCCCCAGTCTGCTGCTTTCTGAACCAGCCCTCTATTAGCTCTACCAGCAGTGGCCTCCACTGGCTACTATTAGCACTGACCCCAATCCCCAACCCCACATTTGGCCCTCCTCAGTTAACCCTGTGGTCTTGAAGATGGCTAACATTTATTAAATAGATATTTTTGAACATATTATTGTTAGCATATTGTTATTATATTATACTATATTACATGATATATTATTATATATGTTCTTTTTTTTTTTGTTTTTTTTTTTTAATTTTTATTTTCTATGTTCTATGTTTACATTCAAAAGGCTTTCCCCTTTCCCAGTTCCCACCCACCATAGTTCCCATAGTTCCTCTCCCCCCCAACTGTTCCCCAATCATTCCCCCTCCCCCCTCGGTTTCTTTACTAAACTGGATGCAATCTTTACAGGCCCAGGGTCCTCTCCTTTCTTCTTCTTGGGAATCATTTGACTTGCTATTTGTGTCTTGAGTATTTAGTGCTTCTGGGCTCATTAATATCCACTTATCAGTGATTGCATTTCATGTGCATTCTTTTGTGATTGGGTTAATTCACTCAGGATGATATTTTCCAGGTCTAACCATTTACCTACAAATTGCATGAATTCATTATTTTTAATTGCTGAGTAGTATTCCATTGTATAGATATACCACATTTTCTGTATCCATTCCTCCTTTGAGGGATATTTGGGCTCCTTCCAATTTCTGGCTATTATAAACAAGGCTGCTATAAACATAGTGGAGCATGTGTCCTTATTGCATGCAGGGGAATCCTCTGGGTATATGCCCAGGAGTGGTATGCCAGGGTCCTCTGGAAGTGACATGCCCAATTTTCTGAGGAACCGCCAAACTGATTTCCAGAGTGGTTTTACCATTTTGCAATCCCACCAACAGTGGAGGAGTGTTCCTCTTTCTCCACATCCTCGCCAGCACTTGTTGTCTCTTGAGTTTTTAATCTTAGCCATTCTGACTGGTGTGAGGTGGAATCTCAGGGTTGTTTTGATTTGCATTTCCCTGATGACTAATGATGTTGAACATCTTTTAAGGTGTTTCTCGGCCATCCGAATTTCTTCTGGTGAAAATTCTTTGTTTAGCTCTGTGCCCCATTTTTTGATAGGGTTATTTGGTTCTTTGCGGTCTAACTTCTTGAGTTCTTTGTATATACTGGATATTAGCCCTCTGTCGGATGTGGAGTTGGTGAAGATCTTTTCCCACTTTGTTGGTTGCCGTTTTGTCCTTCTGACAGTGTCCTTTGCTTTGCAGAAACTTTGTAATTTTATGAGGTCCCATTTGTCGATTCTTGATCTTAGAGCATAAGCTGTTGGTGTTCTGTTCAGGAACTTTTCCCCTGTGCCCAAGTCCTCCAGGGTCTTCCCAAGTTTCTTTTCTAGTAGTTTCAGTGTGTCTGGTTTTATGTGGAGGTCCTTGATCCACTTGGAGTTGATCTTAGTGCAAAGAGATAAGAGTGGGTCAATTCGCATTCTTCTGCATGTTGACCTCCAGTTGAACCAGCACCATTTGTTGAAAAGGCTATCTTTATTCCACCGGATGGTTGTGGCTCCTTTATCAAAGATCAAGTGACCATAAGTCTGTGGGTTAATTTCTGGGTCTTCAATCCTGTTCCATTGATCTGCTTGCCTGTTGCTATACCAATACCATGCAGTTTTTAACACAATTGCTCTGTAGTACTGCTTGAGGTCAGGGATATTGATTCCCCCAGAAGTCCTTTTATTGTTGAGAATAGTTTTTGCTATCCTGGGTTTTTTGTTGCTCCAGATGAATTTGAGAATCGCTCTTTCTAGATCTATGAAGAATTGAGTTGGGATTTTGATGGGGATCGCGTTGAATCTGTATATTGCTTTTGGCAAGATGGCCATTTTTACTATATTGATTCTGCCAATCCAGGAGCAAGAGATATTTTTCCATCTTCTGAGGTCTTCTTCAATTTCTTTCTTCAAGGACTTGAAGTTCCTGTTGTACAGATCTTTCGCTTGTTTGGTTAGAGTTATGCCAAGGTACTTTATGTTGTTTGTGGCTATTGTGAAGGGTGTTATTTCCCTAATTTCTTTCTCAGCCTGCTTGTCCTTTGAGTACAGGAAGGCCACTGACTTGCTTGAGTTAATTTTATAACCTGCCACTTTGCTGAAGCTGTTTATCAGCTGTAGAAGTTCTCTGGTGGAGTTTTTTGGGTCGCTTAGGTAAACTATCATATCATCTGCAAATAATGATAGTTTCACTTCTTCCTTTCCAATTTGTATCCCTTTGACTTCCTTATGTTGTCTAATTGCTCTTGCTAGAACTTCAAGTACTATATTGAAAAGATATGGAGAGAGAGGGCAGCCTTGTCTAGTCCCTGATTTTAGTGGGAATGCTTCAAGTTTCTCTCCATTTATTTTGATGTTGGCTACTGGTTTGCTGTAGATTGCTTTTACTATATTTAGGTATGGGCCTTGAATTCCTGCTCTTTCCAAGACTTTTAGCATGAAAGGATGCTGAATTTTGTCGAATGCTTTTTCAGCATCTAATGAGATGACCATGTGGTTTTTTTCTTTCAGTTTGTTTATGTAGTGGATTACATTGATGGATTTCCGTATATTGAACCATCCCTGCATCCCTGGGATGAAGCCTACTTGATCATGGTGGATGATCGTTTTAATGTGCTCTTGGATTCGGTTAGCAAGAATTTTATTTAGTATTTTTGCATCTATATTCATAAGAGAAATTGGCCTGTAGTTCTCTTTCTTTGTTGGATCTTTTTGTGGTTTAGGTATTAGCGTAATTGTGGCTTCGAAGAATGAGTTGGGCAGTGTCCCTTCTGTCTCTATTTTGTGGAATAGTTTGAAAAGTATTGGTGTTAAGTCTTCTTTGAAGGTCTGGTAGAATTCTGCACTAAAACCATCTGGTCCCGTACTTTTTTTGGTTGGGAGGCTTTCTATAACCCCTTCTATTTCTTTAGGGGTTATGGGACTATTTAGCTGATCTACTTGATGCTGATTTAGTTTTGGTATTTGATATCTGTCTAGGAAATTGTCCATTTCCTCCAAATTCTCCAGTTGTTTTGAGTATAGACCTTTGTAATAGGATCTGATGATCTTTTGAATTTCCTCAGTTTCTGTTGTTATGTCTCCCTTTTCATTTCTAATTTTGTTAATTTGTATACTGTCTCTGTGTCCTTTGGTTAGTCTGGCTAAGGGTTTATCTATCTTGTTGATTTTCTCAAAGAACCAGCTCCTGGTCTTGTTGATTCTTTGTATGGTTCTCTTTGTTTCTATTTGATTGATTTCAGCCCTGAGTTTGATGATTTCTTGTCTTCTACTCCTCCTGGGTGAATTAACTTGTTTTTCTTCCAGGGCCTTAAGGTGTGCCATTAAGTTGCTAGTGTATGCTCTCTCCAGTTTCTTTTTGGATGCACTTAGAGCTATGAGTTTTCCTCTTAGCACTGCTTTCATTGTGTCCCATAGATTTGGGTAGGTTGTACCTTCATTTTCATTGAATTCTAAAAAGTCTTTGATTTCTTTTTTTATTTCTTCCTTGACCGAGGTGTCATTGAGTAGAGTATTGTTCAATTTCCATGTGTATGTGGGCTTTCTGTTGTTTTTGTTGTTATTGAAGACCACTCTTACTCCCTGGTGATCTGATAGGAGGCATGGGATTAGCTCGATCTTCTTGTATTTGTTGACATCTGTCTTGTGACCAATTATATGGTCTATTTTGGAGAAGGTACCATGTGGAGCTGAGAAAAAGGTATATTCTTTAGCTTTAGGATGAAATGTTCTATATATATCTGTTAAATCCAGTTGGTCCAGAGTTTCAATTAGTTTCACTGTGTCCCTGTTTAGTTTCTGCTTTCCTGATCTGTCCATTGAGGAGAGTGGAGTGTTGAAGTCACCCACAATTATTGTGTTAGGTGTAATGTGTGCTTTAAGCTTTAGTAAGGTTTCTTTTACGAATGAGGGTGCCCTTGCATTTGGAGCATAGATGTTCAGTATTGAGAGCTCTTCTTGGTGGATTTTCCCTTTGGCCAGCAAGAAGTGACCTTCTGAGTCTCTTTTGATGATTTTAGGTTGGAAGTCAATTTTATCTGATATTAGAATGGCTACTCCAGCTTGTTTCCTGGGACCATTTGCTTGTAAAATTGTCTTCCAGCCTTTTACTCTAAGGCAGTGTTTGTCTTTAACACTGAGATGGGTTTCCTGTATGCAGCAAAATGTAGGGTCCTGTTTCCGTATCCAGTCTGTTAATCTATGTCTTTTTATTGGGGAATTGAGTCCATTGATGTTAAGAGATATTAAGGAATAGTAATTATTTCCTCCAGACATTTTTGAAATTATATTTATTTATTTTATTTATTTTTTTAATATTCGAGAGGTTACCTTCTTTTAGGTTTGATGAGAGGAGGTTTCTATCTTGTTTCTTCCCGGGTGTAGTTTCCGTCCTTGTCTTGGTGTTTTCCCCCTATTATCCTTTGTAGGGCTGGATTTGTGGAAAGATATCGTGCAAATTTGGTTTTGTCATGGAATACCTTGATGTCTCCATCTATGGCGATTGAGAGCTTTGCTGGGTAAAGTAGTTTTGCCTGGAGTTTGTGTTCTCTTAGAGTTTGCATTATATCTGCCCAGGATCTTCTAGCTTTCATGGTCTCAGGTGAGAAGTCTGGTGTTATTCTGATAGGTCTTCCTTTATAAGTTACTTGGCCTTTTTCTCTTGCTGCCTTTAATATTCTTTCTTTGTTTAGTACATTTGGAGTTTTGATTATTATGTGACGGGATGTGTTTCTGTTCTGGTCCAGTCTGTTTGGGGTTCTATAGGCTTCTTGTATATTCATGGGCATCTCTCTCTTTAGGTTGGGGAAGTTTTCTTCCATAATTTTGTAGAAGATATTTGCTGGCCCTTTAACTTGTACGTCTTCATTCTCGTCTATACCTATGATCCTTAGGTTTGGTCTTCTCATTGCGTCCTGGATTTCCTGGATGTTTTGGGTTACAGCCTTTTTGCATTTAGTATTTTCTTTGACTGTTGAATCAATGGTTCCTATGGTATCTTCGGCTTCTGATATTCTGTCTTCTATCTCTTGTATTCTATTGTTGATATTTGCATCTATGGCCCCTGATTTCTTCCCCAGGTTTTCTATCTCCAATGTTGTCTCCCTCTGTGATTTCTTAGTTGTTTCTACTTCTGTTTTTAGTATCTGGATGGATGTGCTCAGATCTTTCGCTTGCTTGATTGTGTTTTCATGTATTTCTTTAATAGATTTTTGTGCTTCCTCTTTCATAGCTTCTACTTGTTGGCCCACGTTCTTCTGTAGTTCTTTAAGTGACTTTTGTCTTTCTTCCTTATTGTCTTCTTCTCTTTGATCCATCTTCTCCTGCATTTCTTGAAGTGATTTTTGTATTTGCCTCGTAAAGGCTTCTAACTTTTGATCCATTTTCTCCTCTATTTCTTTACGAGATTTTTCTATGTGTTCAGCTACCAGCATCCTGACCAGTGATTTTATATCCAAGTCTTGTTTTTCTGGTGTTTTGGGGTATCCAGGGCTTCCTGTTGTTGGCGAACTGGGTTCAGATGCTGTCATGTTGCCTTGATTTCTGTTAGTGACATTCCTTCGTTTACCTTTTGCCATCTGGTTATTTCTGGTGTTAGTTGACCTTGTTGTCACTGGCTGGTGTTTGAATCTCCTGCGAGGCTGGGCTTACCTGTTGTTTCTTTACTGGTGGTTATGCGTGATTGCTGCTCAATGGGATCACGAGCTGGCTGCCACCGGCTGACTTTGTGCCCGGCCTGAGGACTCTGGCAAGTGTGGGGGAGTGCAGCAGAGCCTAGGTAGGCGCTGATAGGCCTGCCTAGTAGGGAGAGCCTAGCAGATCCCCTCACGTGGTAGCCCCTGATGGAATCTATCTACCTGTGTCTTTCCAGCTGTGTCCTGGTTGCAATATGGAGGCCTGCCGCTATAGCTGGTCCGGGGTCCTGGGGAGCTGGGTGGTTCCGGTTGCCTCAGTGCAAGTCCTAAGCTCACAGGGACCGTGCTGCAGAGCCTAGGTGCCTGGGCCCGCCTCTGGGCGAGAGCTCAGCAGAGCTCCCTGCTCCAGTCCCAGAAGGAGTCCCTACCTGCGCCTTTCCAGCTGTGTCCTGGTTGCAATATGGAGGCCTGCTGCTATCGTTGGTCCGGGGTCCTGGGGAGCTGGGTGGGTCCGGCTGCCTCGGTGCAAGTCCTAAGCTCGCAGGGACGTGCTGCAGAGCCTAGGCGCCTGTGCCCTCCTCTGGGCGGGGGCTTAGCAGCGCTCCCTGCTCTAGTCCCAGACGGGGTCCCTACCTGCGCCTTTCCAGCTGTGTCCTGGTTGCAATATGGAGGCCTGCTGCTGTTGCTGGTCCGGGGTCCTGGGGAGCTGGGTGGGTCCGGCTGCCTCGGTGCAAGCCCTAAGCTCACAGGGACCGTGCTGCAGAACCTAGGCGCCTGTGCCCTCCTCTGGGCGGGAGCTTAGCAGCGCTCCCTGCTCCAGTCCCAGACGGAGACCCTACCTGCGCCTTTCCAGCTGTGTCCTGGTTGCAATATGGAGGCCTGCTGCTATCGCTGGTCCGGGGTCCTGGGGAGCTGGGTGGGTCCGGCTGCCTCAGTGCACGTCCTAAGCTCGCAGGGACGTGCTGCAGAGCCTAGGCGCCTGTGCCCTCCTCTGGGCGGGGGCTTAGCAGCGCTCCCTGCTCTAGTCCCAGACGGGGTCCCTACCTGCGCCTTTCCAGCTGTGTCCTGGTTGCAATATGGAGGCCTGCTGCTGTTGCTGGTCCGGGGTCCTGGGGAGCTGGGTGGGTCCGGCTGCCTCGGTGCAAGCCCTAAGCTCACAGGGACCGTGCTGCAGAACCTAGGCGCCTGTGCCCTCCTCTGGGCGGGAGCTTAGCAGCGCTCCCTGCTCCAGTCCCAGACGGAGACCCTACCTGCGCCTTTCCAGCTGTGTCCTGGTTGCAATATGGAGGCCTGCTGCTGTCGCTGGTCCGGGGTCCTGGGGAGCTTATATGTTCTAAAATATAAATTATGATTAGATAACATTATTAAGCATATACTTAAGAAAAAAGGAACTAAGTTTAACACTGGCTAGCTGACTTATTTTCTCCAGCTGTATAGATAACCCTGGTTTCTAGACCAGGGAATTTTAGATGTACAAACATGAGATACAAAAAGAATAGACTTTAAAAACTGGTATAATAAGACTGGAGGTAAAGACACAGCTCCTGCTATTTTTTCTCCTTGGAGCATGCTGAGAGAGGTACTAGCAAGTAATAAGGAGCAAGATTCTGACCCAAAATCCCATCTCATGAAGATGATAGAGGACCTCAAGGGAGACATAAATAATTCCCTTAAAGAAATACAGGAGAACACAATTAAACACATGAAGGAGTTAAACAAAAGCATCCAGGATCTAAAAATGGAAATAGAAACAATAAAGAAATTACAAATGGAGGCAACCCTGTAGATGGAAAACCTAGGAGAGAGAACATGAGTTGCAGAAGCAAGCATCACCAACAGAATACAAGAGATAGAAGAGAGAAACTCAAGCATAGAAGACACCAGAGAAAACATTGATACAATAGTCAAAGAAAATACAAAGTGCAAAAGTTCCTAACCCAAAACATCCAGGAAATTCAGGACACAAGAAAAGATCAAACCTAAGAATAATAGGAATAGAAGAGAGTAAAGATTCCCAGTTCTAAGGGCCAGAAAACATTTTCAACACAATCATAGAAGAAAACTCCTGGGGGTGGCAGAGCTTGGTGCTCAGCCTGGAGGACAGCGGTCTGGGTGGCGGTCCTCTGCAACACTGACAGGCTGAATGGAACATGGGTGCCAGAGCTCAGAGATTGATCCTTCACCACACTGAAGCCATTAGGAAAAACCCTTGTGATTAACAGCAGAGGCTTCAGTGTTTCATCAGTATCCAGGCCTATAAATTATTTTGAGTGGCAGCTGATATGTCTCAAGGTGAGCTCATCCAACCTAAGGAGCTCCCACTTCTAACAGGAGCTCAGCTGATGCACAGGGACATGTTAGGTGAGAAAGCAGAAGAGTTGACCTGTAAATTCTACCTAGGAAACTCCACCTAAAGCAAACTTGCTGAAGGGGAGGAGGAAAAACCAGAGCCAGATGGAAGTTCCGAGGACTCTTTCTCTACTGTAGAAGAACAAGAGAATGAGATTCCACCTGCTGCTACATCAACTGAGGCAGAGCAGCCCAAGGGGGACCCTGGGGGCGGAGAGAACGAAGAGAACAAGTCTGCCGAGGAAACCACAGAAGATGGGAAGGATCAGTCTAAAGAAAAGGAGAAAGTGAAAAACAAAACAAAACAAAAAATGATCCTTGCCTGGGCTACTCTCTCTGTCAGCCAGCTAGGCAGGGCCCAAGATGGATGCAATCCTAACTGAGATTATTAAGATATGGTTCCAGAAGAGTGATGCATTAGTGATTGCTATTCAAAAGCACATCATTCCTAAGTACCTTTCTCTGGATATGGAGAGAAGAGGCTATCTCCTTAAGCAAGCACTGGAAGGAGAGTTAAACAGAGGAGTCATCAAACAGCTAAAAGGAAAAGGTGCGTCTGGCAGTTTTGTGGTGGTCCAGAAATCAAAAACACCTCAGAAATCCAAAAAAAAAACAGAAAGAAGAAGGGCTCTGCAGTGAATCCAGAACCACAAAAAAAAAACAAAAAAAAAAAAACAAAAAAAAAACCAACAACAAAAAAACAAAAAAACAAAAAACAACAAAACAACAAAACAAACAAAACAAACAAACAAACAAACAAACAAAAAACCAAAAAACTGGAAGATGTTCTCCCATTGGCTTTTACTCGACTCTGTGAACCTAAAGTAGTTTCTTATAGTCTCATCAGGAAATATGTGTCTCAGTATTATCCTATGCTTAGAGTGGACATCAGGTCCCTGTTATTGAAGAATGCTCTTCAGAGAGCAGTAGAGAGAGGCCAGTTAGAGCAGATAACTGGCAGAAGTGCTTGGGGGACATTCCAGCTGGAAGAAATCAGGAGAGAAACCCCTGCTTGATGGACGCCTGATGGAATATGAATTCTTGTCTGCCATTGCTGCCATGAATGAGCCAAAGACCTGCTCCACCACTGCTCTGAAGAAGTATGTCCTGGAGAACCACCCAGAGACCAATTCTAACTATCAAATGAATTTGCTGAAACAACAACAACAACAACAACAACAACAACAACAACAACCTCTGCAGAAATGTGAGAATGGGCGGCTGGAGCAGATATCTGGGAAGGGCTTCAGCAGCACCTCCCAGGTTTGCTTCCTCTATTACCCCAGCCCAAGAGTTCTATTTCCAAGGAAAGAGTCAGACGGCTCTGAGGATGAAGATGAAGATGAATCATCAGAAGACTCTGAGGGTGAGGAACCACCACCCAAGAGGCGCTTACAGAAGAAAACACTAGCCAAGTCCCAGGGGAAGATGGCATCCATGAAGCAGACAGGGTCTAAGCCTGAGTGTAAAGTCCCTGCTGCTCAGAGAAGGAAAGTGAGGCCACTGAATAAGAAAACTGTGTCCAAGGCCAAGACCCCTGCCAGGAAAGCCAGACCTTCACTCTCTGTTATCAAGAAGTGGCTTTTTGGAGGAGCTCCCACAAGGAGGGAAACTACACCCAAGAAATCCCAAGAAATTCATCATCTCATAACAAACCCAAGATAACCACAGAAGCATAATACTACCTTTAACAACAAAAATAGCAGGAACTAACAATCATTGGGCTTTGATATCTCTCAACATCAATGAACTCTATTGCCCCCCCCCAAAAGACAAAGGCTAACAGACTGGATAGGTAAACAGAATTCAGCATTTTGCTGCATACGGGAAACATACCTCAATGACAAAAATAGACACTACCTCAGAGTAAAAGGCTGGAAAAAAATTTTCCAGAAAATGATCCCAAGAAACGATCTGGAGTAGCCATTCTAATATCCAAGACAGTCAACCAAAAGTTATCAAAAAAGATGGAGAAAGAAACTTCATACTTATCAAAGGAAAAATCCACCAAGATGAAGTCTCAATTATGGACATCTATGCCCCAAATGCAAGGGCACCCACATTTGTAAAAAAAAAAAAAAAATTTGCTAAAGCTCAAACACATATTGACCTTCATGCAATATTAGTGGGAGACTTCAACAACCCACTTTCACGAATGAACTGGTCATGGAAACTGACTGAAATTATGAACCAAATGGATTTAACAGATATATACAGAACATTTCACCCTAAAACAAAAGAATATACTCTCTTCTCAATACCTCATGGGACCTTCTCCAAAATTGGCCATATAATCAGTCACAAAACAGGCCTCAACAGATATAAGAAGATTGAAATAACCTCATGCATTCTATCAGATCACTACAGACTAAGGTTGGTCTTCAATAACAACTAAAACAACAGAAACCCCACATACTCATGGTAACTGTACAACTATCTACTCAATGATAACTGGTCAGGGAAGAAATAAAGAAATAAATGAAAGACTTTTCAGAATTTAATGAAAATGAATGCACAGCAAAATTATGGAACTCAATGAAAGCAGTGCTAAGAGAAATTCATAGCAATAAGTACTTCTGTAAAGAAACTGGAGAAATCCTATGCTAGCAACTTAAAAGCATGTCTGAAAGCACTAGAACAAAAAGAAGTAAACACATACAAGCGGAGTAAATGGCAGGAAATAGTCAAACTCAGGGCTGAAATCAACCAAACAGAATCACAGAGAAAAAGACAAAGAATCAACAAAACAAAGTTTTTTCTTTGAGAAAACCAACAAGATTTAAACTGCGAGCTAAAGTAACAGACAGCATCCAAATGACTGACAAAGTCAGAAATGAAAAGGGAGATATAACAATAGAAACTGAGGATAGTTTAAAACATCATCAGATTCTACTACAAAAGCCTACACTCAAAAAAAAAAAAAACTGGAAAATCTAAATGAAAGGGATGATTTTTCTAGAAAGATACTTTGTACAAAAGTTAAGTCAGAATCAGATAAACCATCTAAACAGTCTTATAACCCCCATGGAAATAGAAGCAGTCATTAAAAGTCTCCCATTCAAAAATAGCCCAGGGCCAGATGGTTTTAGTTCAGAGTTCTATCAGACCTTCAAAGAAGACTTAATTCCAGAAAATTGAAACAGCAGTAGCACTACCTAATTAGTTCTAGGAAGTCACAGCTATGCTGATACCTAAACCACTCAAAGACCCAAGAAAGAAAGAGAACCTCAGACCAATTTTACTTTTGAATATTGATATAAAAATTCTCAATAAAATTCTTACAACTGAATCAAAGAACACATCAAAATAACCATTCACCGCAATCAAGTATGCTTCAGCCCAGAGATGCAGGGATGGTTTAATATATGGAAATCCATCAATGAAATCCACTATGTGGACAAACTCAATGAAAAAAATCACATGATCATCTCATTAGATGCTGAAAAAGCCTTTGACAAAATATAACATCTCTTTATGTTAAAAGCCTTGGAGAGATCAGGAATTCAAGGCACATACTTAAACATAACAAAAGCAATATACAGCAAACCAACAGCCAATATCAAATTAAATGGTGAGAAACTTGAAGCAATCCCACTAAATCAGGGACTAGACAAGCTGGCCACTCTCCCTATTTATTCAGTATAGTACATGAAGTTCTAGCTAGAGCAATTAGACAACTAAAGGAGATCAAAGGGATACAAATTGGAAAGGAAGAAGTTGAAATATCACTATTTGTGGATTATATGGTAGTATATATAAGAGATCCCAAAAATTCTACCAGAGAACTCGTACAGGTGAAAAACAGCTTCATCAAAATGGCCGAATATGAAGTTAAATAAAAAAATCAGTAGTCTTCTTATACACAAAGGATAAATGGGTTGAAAAAGAAATTAGGGAAATAACACCCTTAACAATAGTCACAAATGATATAGAATATCTCAGTATCACTCTAGCCAAGTAAGTGAAAGGTCTCTATGACAAGAACTTCAAGTCTCTGAAGAAAGAAATTAAAGACCTCAGAAGATGGAAAGATCTCCCATGCTCATGGATTGGTAGGATTAACATAGTAAAAATGGCCATCTTACCAAAAGTAGTTCAATGCAATCCTCATCAAAATTCTAACTCAATTCTTCCCAGAGATAGAAAAATCAACTCTTAACTTCATATGGAATAGCAAAAAACCCAGAACAGCAAAAGCAATTCTCAACAATAAAAGAACTTCTGGAGGAATCACCATCCCTGACCTCAAGCTGTACTACAGAGCATTAGCGATAAAACTGCATTGTATTGGTACAGAGACAGACAGGTTATTCAATGGAATAGAATCAAAGATGCAGAAATAAACCCACACACCTATGCATATTTGACCTTTGACAAAAAAGCCAAAAACATACAGTGGAAAAAAATAAAGTATCTTCAACAAATGGTGCTAGTAAAAAAAAAATCATGTAGAAGAATGCAAATTGATCCATTTTTATCTCCTTGTACAAAACTCAAGTTCAAGTGGATCAAGGACCTCAGCATAAAACCAGATATGCTGAATCTAATAGAAGAGAAAGTGGGAAAGAGCCTCGAACATATCAGCACAGGGAAAATTTCCTGAACAGAACACCAATGGCTCAGGCCATTGACAAATGGGATCTCATGAAACTGAAAATCTTCTGTAAGCCAAAGGACCCTGTCAATAGGACAAAATGGCACTCTGCAGATTGGGAAAAGATCTTTACCAATCCTATGTCTGCTAGAGGGCTAATATCCAAAATATACAAAGACCTCAAGAAGTTAAGACTCCAGAAAACAAATAGCCCAATTAAAAATAGTAGACAGAGCTAAACAAAGAATTCTCAGTTGAGGAATCTTGAGTTGCTGAGATGCACCTAAAGAAATGTTCAAAGTTCTTAGTCCTTAGGGAAATGCAAATCCAAATGATTCCATTTTACACCAATCAGAATGACTAAGATCAAAAACTCAGGTGACTGCAGATGATGGTAAGGATGTAAAGAGGAATACTATTCCATTGCTGGAGGGATTTCAAGCTGGTACAACAACTTTGCAAATTAATCTGGCAGTTCCTAAGAAAATTGGAAATAATTCTACCTGAAGACCCAGCTATACCAGTCCTTGGCATGTACTGAAAAGATGCTCCACCTTAGTACAAGGACACATGCTCCACTATGTTCATAGCACCCTTATTTGTAATAGCCAGAAGCTGGAAACAACCCAGATGTCCCTCAATGGAAGAATGAATACAGAAAATGTGGTACCTTTACACAGTGGAATTCTATGCAGTTATTAAAAATGAGGACATCATGAATTTTGCAGGCAAATGGATGGAACTAGAAAGTATTCTGAGCGAGGTAACCAGACCTAAAAGGACATACATATTACGTACTCACTGATAAGTGGATATTAGCTCCAAAACTTAGAATACCTGTGATACAACTCATAGATCATATAATGCTCAATAAGAAGCAAGGTCTAAGTGTGGATGCTTCAATTCCACTTAGAACGGGAAACAAAATAACCAAGGGAGGCAGAGGGAGTGAGGGAGATGGGTGGGAGGGGGAAAGGGAAGGGAAAAAGGGAGAATAAGATCAGGTATAGGTGGAGACATGAGAGAAGTCCAGAAAGCCAGGAGAATGAATAGAAATATGTAGCAGTGGGGGGATGGGGACAGGGCAGAGCCACTAGAAAGTCCCAGATACCAGGGATGCTAGAGGCTCTAAGATTTCAGTGGGGATGACATTGGCTGAAATGCCCAACATCAGGGAGATAAAACCTGGAGAGATCAACTCCAGTATATAGAACATGGATGGCCTCCAGTTGAGAGATGGTGCCACCCACCCACCTCAAAACTTTAACCCTAAATTGTTCCTGTCTAAAGGAAATGCAGGGACAAAACCATGGAGCAGAGACTTAAGGAAAGGCCATCCAGAAGCCATCCCACCTTGGTATCAATCCCATCTACAGACACCAAATTCTGACATTATTGCTGATGCCTAGATGTGCTGTCAGCACCTGGCTAAGACAGATGCAGATACAGCCAACCCTTGGACTGGCTCCAGGGACCCCAGTGGAAGAGTTAGGGAAAGGACTGAAGGAGCTGAAGAAAATTGTAACCCCATAGGAAGAACAACAGTATCGACTAACCAGACCCCTCAGAGTTCCCAGGAACTATGTCACCATCCAAAGAGTATACATAGGTAGGTCCATGGCTTCTGCTGCATATGTAGCAGAGGACTGCCTTATCTGACATCACTGGGAAGGGAGACACTTCATCCCGTGGATGCTTGATGCTTGGGAGAAGTCGGACACTAGAGGGGTGAGGTGGGAATTGGTGGGTGGGAGAGCACTCTCTTAGAGGCAAAGGGGATGAGGCATGGGGTGGGGAGTTCATGGAGGGGTGACCGGGAAGGGAGAACAACATTTGAAATATACATAGATAAAATAATTTAAAGAAGAAATGTATTAAATTAAATTTATGTATTTAAATTGTATTTAAAATTAATTAAATGTGCAAAATATTTTGGGGGTCAGTTCTACCACATTTGAATACAACATCTTTGTAGAAATTCATAAAGCAAAAAGAGCATCTTTTCTCTCAGAGCCTAAAGGAAACTTAACTTTAAAATGTTACACAATGGTATTCTTACAGGTTTTTTCCCTAAACCTTGCTTTTTGTTCATCAATATTCTGTTGTTGAAAATTCTGCTCTATTTAAAAACAAGAACTGAAACTTCAATGTATTTGCATATTTTTTCAAATGTCAAATATGTGATAAGGTACATCTTTTTAAAGCAGATTTTCTTTCATTTCCTTAAATGTTCTCAGAAGAAGTGGAGTGCAACAATGGAATTTCACAGCTCTTTAGGTGGTGACTTGTTCTTTATCTGAGGCAGTAGTGATGCCTGTGGAGAGATTAGTTTTCTTTCATCTAAATATCAGAAAAATAGGTTTCCAATATGAAGTAAAATTAAGCCAAAGAAAATAGGATAAATGTGTTCTTATCAATTAACAACCTTCATGAGATCTAAGTAACAAATAAGATCTCGAGGTTTAGAAATTTGTCCTGGGCATATACCCAGAGGATTCCCCTGCATGCCCCAAAGACACATGCTCCACTATGTTCATAGCAGCCTTATTTATAATAGCCAGAAGCTGGAAAGAACCCAGAAGTCCCTCAATGGAGGAATGGATACAGAAAATGTGGTATATTCACACAATGGAATACTACTCAGCAATTAAAAACAATGAATTCATGAAATTTGTAGGCAAATGGTTGGAACTGGAAAATATCATCCTAAGTGAGGTAACCTAATTACAAAAGAATACACATGAAATGCAATCACTGATAAGTGGATATTAATTAGCCCAGAAGCTCTGAATACTCAAGGCACAATTAGCAAATCATGATTCCCAAGAAGAAGGAAGGAGAGGGCCCTGATCTTGAAAAGACTTGATCCAGTATTGTAGGAAAGTACAAGAACAAAGAAATGGGGGGGGGTGATTGGAGAATGGGTGGAGGGAAGAGGACTTATGGGACACATGGAGAAGGGGGAACTGGAAAAGGGGAAAGCATTTGGAATATAAACAAAGAATATAGAAAAAAAAGAAATTTGTCAATTGCCTACTAGAAAATACTTACACACAGCAAATATTAGGGAAAGGTCAGTGCTACAACAGATGAATAGTCAGGAGTCTCCTGTGGGCCACACCTTAATTTCTTTCCTTTTTATTTATTCTTTTCTCACATATTATATCCTGACTATAGTTTTATGTCACCCAAGGCTCCCTCCACCACCTCCCCTTTCTTTCAGATCCTTTTCTATTTCACTTCCACTCAGAGAAGAGTACTCCAGAGACATCAACCAAATATGGCATAATAAGCTCCAAAACAACCAAGCACATATTCTCACATTAGGGCTGGATGAGGCAATCCAGTGGGAGGAAATGGGTTCCAAAGGGAGGGGAAAGAATCAGAGACAGCCCCTGATAACACTGTTGAGAATTCAATAAAAATACCAAGCTGCACAACCACAGTTATATATGCAGAGGACCTAGGTCGGACTCATACAGGCTCCCTGATCTCTGTGAGCTCGTTTATTCTCAGTCAGTTGATTCTGTGGGCTGTGTTCTTGTGGTGTCCTTGATCCATCTGATTTCTTCAATCTTTCCTCCCCCTCCTCTTCAGGACTCCTTAATCTCTTCTTAATGTTTGTCTGTGAGACTCTGCATCTGCTCCCATCAGTTCCTGGATAACATTTCTCTGGTCTCTCTCTTGGTGTTTATGGCTCTGGTCCCCACCAACTCCTATAGCCATAACAAATTGAGGGTTGGAGGTTCTGTGCCTTGTTTGGTGCCTCAGTCCCTTCACTTGAAGCCTTGCCTGGTTACAGAAGATGGCATATTCAGGCTCAAATGCCCAGAAAGTATTTTCAACAAAATCAAAGAAGAAAATTTTCCTAACTTAACTTAAAGAAAGATATGCTTACAAAGATACAAGAAGCTTACCAAACACCAAATCAATTGGGTCAGAAGTGAAAGTTCCCTTGCCAGATAATAATCAAAACACTAAACAGACAGAACATAGAATATTAAAAGTTACAAGAGAAAAAGATCAAGTAACATATAAAGACAGACCTGTTAGAATTATACCTGACTTCTCAATGGAGACTCTCAAAGCCGGAAGGGTATAGACTAAAATGCTACAGATTCTAAAAGACCATAGATTTTAATTACCATAAATGGAGAAAACAAGATATTCCATAATAAAGTCAAATTTAAACAATATATATCCACAAATCCTGTGCTATAGAAACTCCAAATGAAGTTAACTATACTCATAAAAAGAAAGGAAATAATCTTACCAGCAAAACCAAAACAAGAAAACACACACACACACACACACACACACACACACACACACACACATAACCTACTACCACCGCCACTACCAATAACAATAACAATAACAATAGAACATTTTACCCAAATACAGAATATATCTTTTTCTCAGGAACTAACGGAACTTTCTCACATCAGCAATTGACCACATACTCAGACACAAAGCAAACGAAAATTTAAATAATTCCCTGCATTCTGTCAGACTCACCTGGATTAAAGTTGGATATCAACAAAAACAGAAACAATAGAAAGCTTACAACTCATCAAAACTGTACAACTCTCTACTGAATCAAAATTGTGTCAAGACAGAAACATAGATAGATGGCTAGAATTCAATGAAAATGAATACACAGAATACCCAAATTTATGGCACACAATGAAAGTAGTTCTATGAGGAAGTTCATAGGAGTAATTGCCTACAAGAAAAAAATTGAAGAGATGTCATACTAGCAACTTAACAGCACACCTGAAGTCTCTAGAACAAAAATAAAATGAAAGAAAGAAAGAAGGAAAGAAAGGAAAAGAAAGAAGAAAGAAAGAAAGAAGGAAGGAAGGAAGGAAGGAAGGAAGGAAGGAAGGAAGGAAGGAAGGCACACCGAAGAGGAATAGATGCCAAGAAGTAATCAAACTGAGAGGTAAAATCAATAAAACAGAAAGAGAACAATACAAAGTTAGTGAAACAAAAAGTTGGTTCTTTGAGAAAAGAAAGAAGATAGACAAACCCTTATCCAAACCAACTAAAAGAGAAAGAATAGCCAAATTAACAAAATCAGGAAAGAAATGGGAAGCATAAAAACAAAATCCAATACCCCTTCATGATAAAAGTCTTGTGGATATTAGGGATACAAGAAATATTCCTTGTATAATAAATGCAATTTACAACAACTCTGTAACCAACAACAAATTAAATGGAGGGAAACTCAAAGCAATTTCATTAAGATCAGGAACAAAACAAGGCTGTACATTCTCTCCGTATCTATTCAATATAGCACTTGATGTTTTAGCTAGACATAAAACAACTGATAAGATGCAGGGAATTATTTCAATTTTCTTGTATCTGTTGAGACTTACTTTGTGTCTGAGTATGTGGTCAATTTCTGGTGTGAGAAATTGAGGTCCTGTATAGAAGGTCTATTTGGAAACAAAGAAGTCAAAATATCATTTTTCATTTTGCAGATGGTATGATAGTATACATAAGTGACCCTAAAAATTCCACCAGGAAACTCCAACAACTTATAAACACTTTTAGAAAAGTAGCTGGATACAAGATTAATTTTAAAAAGTCAGTAGCCCTATTATATACAAAAGACAAATGGACAGAGAAAGAAATCAGGAAAGGAACACCTTTCACAATAACCTTAAATTACATAAAATATCTTGGGGGGTGATTCTAACTAAACAAGAGAAATGTGTGTACAATAAAACTTCAAGTCTTTAAAGAAAGGAATTGAAGAAGATATTAGATCTGCCATGCTCATGGCTTCTGTATTAACATAGTAAAGATTATCATCCTACTTAAAGCAATCTACAGATTCAATGCAATCTCCATCAAAATTACAACAATTCTTTACAGACCTTGAAAACAATTCTTAACTTCATATTGAGAAATAAAATACCCCAGGATAGCTAAAACAATCCTGAACAATAAAAGAACTTCTTGAGCCATCACCATTCCTGACTTCAAGTTGTACTACAGAACTACACTAATAATGTAGTATTGGCATAAAAAACAGACAATGGAACAAACTCAAGGGAATTGAGTTAAAAACCTAGACATAAACTCAAACACATATAGACATCTGATTTTTGATAAAGAAGTCAGAAATACATACTAGGGATAAAGGCAACATCTTCAACAAATGTTGCTGGCTATACTGGATATCTGCATGTAGAGGAATTCATCACCCTGCACAAAATTCAATTTCAAGTTGATCAAAGGCTTCAACATAAACCAAAATCCACTGAACTTGATAGATGAGAAAGTAGGGAATAGCCTTGAACTCATCGGCACATTAGATGATTTTCTGAATAGAATACCAATGAAGCAAACACTAAGATTAACTAATAATAAATGGGTCATCATGAAACTGAAAATCTTCTGCAAGGCAAAGGACACCATCATTTACACAAAACAGCAGCCTACAGAATGGGAAAAGATTTTTCCTAAGTCTATATCTGATAGAGGACTACTATTCAGAATATAAAGAACTGAAGAAACTAAATATCAAAAATAAAACCACCCAGCCAATCAAATAATCCAATCAAATAATCAACCAAACAAATAATCCAATTTAAATGGGGTATAGATCTAAACAGAGAATTCTCAACCGAGGAATCTCAAATGGCTGAAAAACATTTAAAGAAATGCTGTCTATTCTTGGTCAATAGGAAAATGCAAATCAAAACTACTTTGAGTTTATATGTTATACCTTTCAGAGTGGTTAAGATCAATAACACAAATAACAGTTCATGCTGGATGTGGAGCAAGGGGAAGACTCCTCCATAGCTGCTTGGAGTGCAAACTTGTATAGCCATTATGGAAATTAATATCACAGTTCCTCAAAAAATTGGGACTCAATCTACCTCAAGTCCCAGCAGAAGCACTCTTGGACATGTTCCCAAAGAATGCTCTATCCTTTCACATGGGCACTTCTTAACCATGTTCATTGTAGCCTCATTCTTAATAGCCAGAAACTAGAAAAACCTAGATGCTCCTCAACTGAAGAGTGGTCAAACTGTAGTACATTTACACAATGGAGTATTACTTAACTGTTTAAAACAACCAAAAACAAAAAAACATGATAGTATGAAATTAACAGGCAAATGGATGGATCCAGAAAAAAAAACATCCTGAGTGAGATAACCCAGACCCAGAAAGAACAATAAGGTATGTCTTTACATAAATGATAACTAATCTACAATCCACAGACCCAGAGAGGTTATATAAAGAAGAGGTGTCTAGGTGGGACATATAGATCTCCCAGGAAATAAAGTAGGTTTTATGGGTGGACTAGGCATGGGTGAGAAGAGGGGAAGGAGGGATTAGTTGGGGACATTGGGCTGGAGGGAGTGTGTGGGATAAGATGGCTGAGATTGGGGTTATTTGGGGAGGGTCATGTAAAAACATAGTGCATGAGAAACTGTCTTGAATCTTTGAAGGTCATCCTAATGAGGACTCCTCCTAATGGGGCTTATGGAGCCTTAACTGGCTATCTCTTGAGCCAGGCAAGGCTTCCAGTGGCAGGTCTGGGTTGCATTTAATTGCATCATTATCCAAGGGGATTCCATAGAAATACTCCAACAGTCGAGCTGAGAAAACTTTGCTCTTTGTATCATGACAGCGGGCCCCATTGCCAGGGACATCTTCAACACAACTCACTGAACATGGAGAAGTAGAACTGGTTCATACAGGGTTACTTTACTCCCATGCTTTATTCTCTTTGGTGTAGGATGGTATTTCGTAGGTTACCAAAAGAAACGTGGACACCAGCCCAGCCACAAAAACCCTTGACCTTCTACAAAATCTGCCCTGTCTGCAAAATATGCTACAGTAGTGATGGCACAGAACTTGTGGCAGTAGCCAACCAAGGTCTGATTGATCTAAGACCCACTCTATGAGATAGAACCCAAACCTGACTGTGTGGGTAACAAAGAACCAGAGAGTAAAATAGCCCAGAGACCTAGCGCAGAGCCAAACACTACAGGTAAAAAACATTAATAAGATGATACCTAATGATATTCTGCTATATAGATTAGTGTCATACCCAGCCATTGTCAGAGAGGCCTCCTCTGGCAGCAGATGGGAATAGATGCAGAAACCCTCAACTAGGCATTATGTTAATAGACAGTCTAAATTGGAGTTCTTCATCAAGTCCCTCCTCCCAGAGCTCAGAGAATCCTGCAGAAGTAAAGGCAGTAAATTGTAAGTGTTGGAGGAGAGAGAGGAAACCAGGAGAACATGGCCCTCTGAATCATCTAAGCAAGTGCATATGAGCTTACAGTAACTGAAGCAGAAATCACATTTCTTTTTTTTTTAAAGTGATAGGAAGATGTGAGTTCTTTTCTTTTTTTAAAAGTATTTTTATTTATTGAAAAAGGAAGTAAAGGGAAATAAAAACACTTTATGATAAAATTAAAGATTTACATGGAAACTATTTCAGATGAACATCTTAAAACTGACAATTTTCATGGAAAATTAAAGAGTAAAGTGGTAGACATGTAAAACATTGCTAAATTAATTGAAATATGGGATAGAAACATTTTATGATAGAATTGAAGATTTACATGGAAAATATTTCTGATAAAATTGTAGAAAAATGTAGAAAAACATCTTAGAATTGAAGATTATCATGGAAAAATTTATATAGATATAATAATGGTAGATATAAAAGTATTCCTAAGTTGATTGAAAGTGGAATTATAAACATTTTCTAATAAACTTGAAGATTTACATGGAAAATATTTCTGATAAAATTGGAGAAATATATAGAAAAACAGGTTAAAGTTAAAGATTATCATGGAAATAATGGAATAGATAAACCATGGAAAGATTATCATGGAATAGATAAAATGATAGGCATAAAGATAATTCTAAGTTGATTGAAGGTGGAATTACAAACATTTTCAGATAACATTGAACATGGAAAATATTTCTGGTAAAATTCAAGAAATAAATAGACAAACATCTTAAAATTGACTATTTCATGGAAAAATTTGCAGATAAAATGCTAGATATAAAAACTCTAAATTAATTGAATGTGGAATCAGAAACATTTGTTATAAAATCAAAGATTTACATCAAAAACATTGATGGCCGGGCGGTGGTGGTGCACACCTTTAATCCCAGCACTTGGGAGGCAGAGGCAGGTGGATTTCTGAGTTCGAGGCCAGCCTGGTCTACAGAGTGAGTTCCAGGACAGCCAGGACTACACAGAGAAACCCTGTCTCAAAAAACAAAACAAAACAAAACAAAACAAAACAAAACAAAACAAAACAAAACAAAACAAAAAAAACAAAAAAACCAGAAACATTTATGATAAAATAGAGGAAATATATAGAAAGACATTAAAATTGAAGATTATCATAAAAATAATGCAGATAAAATGGTAGATATAAAAAATTTACTAAATTAATTAAAAGGGGAATCATAAACATTTTCTGATAAAATTGAAGATTTACATGAGAAATATTTTGTGAGTCTATGTCTTTTTATTGGGGAGTTGAGTCCATTGTTGTTAAGAGATATTAGGGAATAGTGATTGTTGCTTCCTGTTATTTTTGATGTTATTTTTATGTTTGTGTTGGTATCTTCATTTGGGTTTGTTGTAAGAAGATTACTTTCTTACTTTTTCTAGGGTATAGTTTCCCTCCTTGTGTTGGCATTTTACATCAATTATCCTTTGTAGGGCTGGATTTGTGGACAGATATTGTGTAAATTTGCTTTTATCATTGAATATCTTGGTTTCTCCATCTATTATTATTGAGAATTTTGCTAGGTATAGTAGCCTGAGCTGGCATTTGTGTTCTCTTAGGGTCTGTATGAGGTCTGCCCAGGATCTTCTAGCTTTCATCATCTCTGGTGAGAAGTCTGGTGTGATTTTGATAGGTCTGCCTTTATAAGTTACTTGCTCTTTTTCCCTTACTGCTTTTAATATTCTTTCTTTGTTTAGTGAATTTGGTGTTTTGATTATTATGTGCCGGGAGGACTTTCTGTTCTGGTCCAGTCTGTTTGGAGTTCTGAAGGCTTCTTGTATGTTCATGGGCATCTCTTTCTTTAGGTTAGGGAAGTTTTCTTCTATAATTTTGTTGAAGATATTTACTGGCCCTTTAAGTTGGAAATCTTCACTCTGGTCTGTACCTATAATCCTTTGGTTTGGTCTTCTTATTGTGTCCTGGATTTCCTGGATATTTTGGGTTACTGGCTTTATGCATATTGCATTTTCTTTGACTGTTGAGTCAATGCTTTCTATGGTATCTTCAGCACCTGAGGTTCTTTCTTCTATCTCTTGTATTCTGTTGTTGATGCTTGCATGTATGACTCCTGAATTCTTTCCAAGGTTTTCTAACTCCAAACACTTTGTGATTTCTTTATTGTTTCTACTTCCACTTTTAAATCCTGGATGGCTCTGTTCAGTTCCTTCACTTGATTTTGTTTTCCTGTAATTTTTTAAGGGATTTTTGTATTTTTTCTTTAAGGGTTTCTGCCTGTTGACCTATGATCTCCTGTATTTCTTTAATGGATTTTTGTGTTTCCTCTTTAAGGGCTTTTACCTGTTGGCCAGTGTTTTCTTGTATTTCTTTAAGGGAATTATTTAACTCTTTCTTGAAGCCCTCTATCAGCATCATGAGATACGATTTTAAATTCAACTCTTGCTTTTCTGGTGTGTTGGGGTATCTGGGACTTGCTATGGTGGGAGAACTGGGTTCTGATGTTGTGATGTGGCCTTGATTTCTGTTGGTAGAGTTCTTGTGCTTGCCTTTCGCCATCTGGTTATCTCTGGTGCTAGCTGGTATTGTTGTCTCTGACTAGAGTTGTTCCTCCTGTGGGCCTGTAAGCCTGTGTCCTTACTCCTCTGAGTTAAAAAATGAAAGCACTGCTGGGAGATCTCTCTCTCGATCCTGGTGGGCTATGCACAGAAGGCTGTGGAGTCTCCTGGCTCCCTGGTGTAAATAGCAGCAGGAAGACTTCTGTCCCAGCTCCTCCACTGATCTTAGGCCCTGTGTGCTCCTAGTTGGTCCCCTCCAGAGAGAAGGTGGAGATCTCACCTCTGCACTCAGAAGTGAAAGTGCTGCTGGGAGATCACTCTCTCCTGGCAGGCTATGCACAGAAGGCTGTGGAGTCTCCTGGCTCCATGGTGCCAGCAATCACATTTCTTACATGGATCTACACCAGATCTTCTGAATATATATTATAGCTATTAGTTTAGTATAGCTATTAGCTTAGTATTTTATGGTACTCTTGACTGTGGAATGAGTGGTTCCCTGTCTCCTTTGCTTGCTCTCAACACTCTTCCTATTGGCTTATTGTGTCCAAATTCAGTATGAGTTTTTCTTCATGTTATTTTAATTTATTCAGTCATGTTTGGTTGTTATCTCTTAGAAACCTGTTCTTTTCTAATGGGAGACAGAAAGAGAGAGAATCGGAGAGGAGGGGAGGTGGAGAGGAATTGAGAAAAGTATTAAAGGGCAAACTATAATCAGGGCATATAATTTATTTACATTCTACAAGTTGCCTCCCTTTCTGGTCCCCCCTCCCAGAATTTATCATGCCATCTCCCCTGTCCCCAGTGTCACTCATATGGTGCTCTTCCCTATCCACCTCACTTTTCCCAGCATCCCTTTTCCCTGGGTCATCCAATTTCCACAGGTAAGCACCTCCTTTCCCACTGAGGTCAGACAAGGCAGTCCCCTTCTACCCATGGACCCAGGGACACTAACTGGCCCATATATGCTCCTTGTTTGGTGGCTTAGTCTCTGGGAACTCTGAAGAGTTCAGGTTAATTGATACTCTTGCTGTTCCTATGGGGCTGTGATCCCACCTCATCTCCTCCAGTCCTTCCCTAAACTCTTCTGTAGATGTTCCCAACCTAAATCTAATGGTTAGCTGTAAGTAACTGCATTTGTCTCAGTCAGCTACTGGTAAAGCCTCTCAAAGGATAGCCATAGTAGGCTCCTGTCTGCAAGCAAAATATGACATCAATGGTAGTGTTGGGGTTTGGTGTGCACATATAGTATGGATCCCAAGTTGGGGAGATCACTGGGTGGCCTTTCTTTCAGTCTCTGATCCATGTTCATCCCCGCATTTCCTTTAGACTGGAACAAATTCTGGGTCAAAAAATTTGAAGATAGGTTGGTGGTCCCCTGCTTCAACTGGGGGGCATGCCTATCTACTGGGATTGGTTGCTTCAGGCTCCATCTCTCCAATGTTGGGCATTTTGGTTAATGTCACCACTTTGTGTCCTGGTAGTCTCTCCCATCCTAGGTCTCTGAGATTAGCGATTCCACCCTGCCTCCACCCTGCCCCACACTGTTGCATATTTTGATTCATTTTCTTGACACTCTGGACTTCTCTCCTTTCTTCGCTATACCTGATTCTGCCCCTCCTTTTACCCCTCCCCTCTCCTACTCAGGTCTCTCCCTCCCTCTGCTTCCCATGATAATTTTGTTTCCCCTTTTAATTGGGTTTGAGCTATTCACACTTGGGCCTTTCTTCTTGTTAAGCTTCCAAGGGGCTGTGAGTTGTATCATGGGTCTTCTGAATATTTTGGCTAATATCCACTTATCAGTGAGTACATACCATGCATGATCATTTGGGTTGGGTTATGTCACTCAGGATATTTTCTAGTTCCCTCCATTTGTCTGCAAAATTCATGATGTCCTTGATTTTAATAGCTGAGTAATATTCAGTTGTGTGAATATACCACATTTTCTGTATCCATTCTTTAGTTGAGGGACATCTGGGTTGTTTCCAGTTTCTGGCTATTATAAATAAGGCTGCTATGCACATAGTGGAGTAAGTGTCCTTGTGATTTGGTGGAACTTCTTTGGGTATATGCCCAGGAATGGTATAGCTTCATCTTCAGGTAGAACTATTTCCAGTTTTCTGAGAAACTGCCAGATTGATTTCCAGAGTGGTTGTACCAGTTTGCAATCCCACCAGCAATGGAGGAGTGTTCCTCTTTCTCCGCAACCTTGCCAGCATATACTGTTGATGGAACTCTTGATCTTAACCATTCTGATTGGTGTGAGGTGGAATCTCAGGGTTGTTTTCATTGGCATTTCCCTGATGACTAAGGCTGTTGAACATTTATATTTTATAACGAAAGAATCTATGTTCAGCAACAACAAAAAACGCAGGCCGAGCAAGCCTTGATGAACAAGCCAGTAAGTAGCACTCCTCAAGGGCCTCTGCGTCAAATCCATGTTCCTGCCCTGCTTGAGTTCTTGTCTTCATTACTTTTGATGATGAACTGTTACATTGAACTGTGAGTGAAAAAACTCTTCACTTCCTCAACAAAACAAAATACTGCTAAATGTATAATAGAATAATAATAAAAAAGTAAACCACACGGGAATACCCCCCCCCAAAAAGACCCCTAAAAGAATGAAGTTTGATAATGAAAAAATAATAAAATTAGGTTATTGTATGAAGAAAAAATTTAAAAATCCAAAAAAGTAATGTTTGAAATACTAATAATATTTAGTAGAAAAAAGAAGTTTAGAAACAAGGAGGGGGGTGCAAAGAAAAGGTAAGGAAAAATGAAACAATTTCTGTATCCTCAGAAACTAAGATTGGCATATAAATGTTGGGGTACGTGGACTGGGCCAGTTGCATCTGTGGACTCTCCCTTCCTGATTTATGCTGTTGTCTGCCAGAGTTGCCTTCATTTGGCTGTGAGCCAGCACTTCTTCTCAGGCCACACCTAGCTTCAGTCTAAGTGCTGAGCAGGATCTCCCAACCTCCTGAGAACCCCTACTTCATATTCCCTGGGGAGGCAAATGTTCTATCTGTGGGTATCTCTGAAGTGTTTTGGGAGTGCAAGAGACTATCAGGGCACTGAGATCCATATAGGTAGAGGACTTTTCTTGCTACTAAAGCAAAACAAATCACAGAACTTGATGAGCATTAATCGCTCTGCTGTGGGTTGCTCTGTGGATGTCCAGTAGGTCTCTATGGCATTAGTGTTTTCAGATGAGGAGGCAGTGAGCCTCATGGTAGGTACGTGACACTAGAGGTTGATCCACCTGAGCTGCACAGGCCATAGTTCTCAGTTGGCAAGGTCTGCTTACCACCAGGGGAGGGGCTTCTTTTACAGTGCCTGGGCTGGCCCCTCTGCTACAGGCTGCTTGTCCTCGTCCAGCCTTTCCACTCTCCACAACTGTGTCAAAACTGAGAGTGAGGCAAATTGACTATAGACACTCTGTTTTGTGGTTATTTCTTTTTTCTATACTGGGAACCAAACTTGGGTCTTCAGGAAAAGTAGCAAGTGATTTTAAGTGCTGATTCATTTCTCCATTCTCCTTGTCCTTTGTTTGTGTGCTGTCTGCTATACTCATTTTTTACTGTTATTAATGCATTTAAAAAATCTGTGTATTTCATAGTATACATAATGCATTTGGATCATGTTCACTCTCTCTTGCTGCTTTCCTACTCCTCCCCATCCCCTTCTTCCTTCTTTCATGTCTCCTTTTTCATGGCCCTATGGTTTTAATTAGTGCCACTTACAGAAACTCAGATAAGGCATTATTTACAAGAGCATTGGCAATCGCCATCCCTGCATCATTGATGAAAGTCTCTCTCTCTCCCCCATTACCTTTTGAAAAAAATATGTGCATTTTTGCCTAAGTAATCATTATTACTATTTGTCTTAATTATATTTTTAGAGGCCTACGAATTACATGGAGTTTACGTATGGTAAAAGTATAGTGTTATAAGTCACCAGCTCTTACTCTGAGTGCAAAGCACACAGTAATAACAAAGTGTAAATTCTCTGGAAGTGACATAACCTTTAGTGATCCTCCTTGTATTTCTAAATAGCCTACTTGGCTTCATTGACTTAAAACTTGCTATTTCTAAATTGGATGGTGAATTGGGAAAATGCTAATCATTGTCTTAGATATTGTAAAAATAAAGCCCATTTGAAACTGGACTCTTAGAGCACGTAGTCTTGTATTCTATATCCTTTGTCTCCTCTGTCCTTGTCTTGTCTATAGCTATAATATCTGAGTTTTATTATTGCCCTACTGATGGTGGATTCACATGAGTGATCTGAAAACCTTATTCACAGCTGAGTAAATATTTGTGAACTAGATTAAATATGTGGTTTTGTATTAGAAAATAAATCACATAATCACATTAAGGGAAATATTTTATTAGCCAACATCAGGATTACTCTTGTGAAAAGAATTGTCTTGCTTAGAAACCCATCCTGATAAAATACTCTATCAGTAGAAGGATGCTTGAGAGAAATTATTCCAAATAATGTGACAAGGTACAGGTAAGCAATGGAGTAGGACTAAAAAGCTATTTTATTTGTGTGAGATAGGTTCCCAAACCAGTGTGACAGGAAGTTTGCCAACTCAGGAGGAAGGAATAAAATTTGACAAAACAAAAGCCAAATATTTAATTCTACTGATACCCTACTATATCTACCTACTGATATATCCTATCTGCCTATTGATATCCCAGCTGTGATTGTTTGTGTTTCTGTAAACCCCCAGAGGACATGGCTTACTGAGGGTAGTACATGATCCAAAACTATGAACCTACCACTCTGCACCCCAAATTTGTTCAAAATTACATGTAAAAAATAACCTTAAGGGGGATTTTAAGAAATATTAATAATGGAAATTAGGAAGAACATACTGTTTTGTTGATTTAGAGCAGGAAGAAAAGAATGAGCATAGAAATGAGACATAAAAACAGTGATTTGGGGCTAGGAGATGGCCCAGTGCTTTTATTTATTTATTTTGAATTTATTTAGTTATCTGAGAGTTTCATGTTTCTTACAATATTTTTATCATATTTACCCCCTAATTCTTCCCATATTCATTCAACTTTGTGTCATTAAAAAAAAAGCCTTTCAAGACCAATTTGTGCTACCCCAAATAGTCTTGGATGTGTGGGTGTTCACTGGAATGCAGTAAATTGCCAGGCCCTCCCTGAGAGATCTCTGAAAAGTGCACCATAAACACATGGAAACAAGACATGGGCTCTGCCCTACAGAAGGCTTGACTGCTTTTTAGAGAGAAGAACTCTTCTATCATATTAAAAGATAAAAATGCCAGCTCTAGATATGTAGTTTACATGGAGGTATAGATGTAGGTTTAAAGATTCCCGAAGCCTCAAAGATGACCTTTAATTCAGATCTTGAGGTGGGAAGACACACCTTTAATCTGGGCCACACCTTTGCTAGAAGCCTATGGAAGAATGATGCTTTTCCTGTTTGCCTGTTCTTTCCTGCCTCAGTAGCAAGTCCATTTATTCTCTGGCATTAGAGTCTACTCGTTGGAATTCCAGTGTCTACTGAAGACCAACTGAGGCTACCAACCTCACGCCTGAGCAGCTTCTTGAACTTTCAGTTCACGGCCAGACATTGTTGGATTAGTTGGACTACACCTTTAAGTCATTCTAATAAATCCCCCTCCTATACATATATACAGAGAGACTCATTCTATAAGTTCTTGTACTCTAGAGAATCCTGACTAATACAACTGCAAAAGAGATAAACCATATTGACCCATCACAAATCAAGGATTGTTTATGCATAAAGTGAATAAAAGCATCAGACAAAGTCTATATAAACTATCTCTGTACATATCTAATAGAAAATGCATGTAATATATTTTAAAGTTCTAGAAATTCATTAAGGAAGGGAAAAGAATGAGTTGAGTCTGGAGTCCCAGGGAATTCTGTTATTTGTTAAGTTACTATCTCTAGCAACTTTAATAAGGTCTTAGTTTTCATGTTTGGTAGAGGATACAGTCATCTCTGCTTTTAATGCAGAAATTGTGATCTCTATTCATTCCTTTTTACTTAATAAGAGGCAGTACTATTTCAGACTCTTGCTATCTTCCTGAACTCTAGAAATAACCTCCTAATTACTATCACTACCTTCTGTGCTTTGGCTCTGTAAAGATTAACTTCTCCCTTTCTCCCAAGAAACTAATCTTGCTGAAACAAAGCACGAGCTGTGTCATCGTCAGACATGAATTTGTTCATAGTTCTCAGTCACTGTTTGCCTGCTCTTTCCTGCCTCAGTAGTCTAAGTCTCCTGCTTCAGTTTAAGCTAAGCTTGGACAGTTTGTCTTGGTCTTCAAAACTTCAGAATCCATTTTCTTCATATGGCTTAACTGTTGAGTCATAATGCACATCTTCCTTGTGGACACTTTTTATCTCCATGACATCCTTCCATTATTTTTAGCTATATAAAGTCTCACCATTCTGCAATGTCTGATCTTGAAATGGGTTTGCAATGCCACAGGAGGAACAACAATATGAGTCACCAAGTACTCCTAGAGCTCCCAGGAACAAAATCACTAATCAAAGAGTACACATGGAGTTACCCCTGGCTCCAGACTCATAGGCAGCAGAGGATGGTCTTGTTAGACACCAAAGGGAGGAGGGGCCCTTGGTCCTGAAAAGACTTGATGTCATATTGTAGATGAATACCAGGGCGGGGATGCAGGGGAAGGTTGTTTGGGGAAGGAGAGAGGGCTTATGGGATTTTTGGTGGAAGGGGGAACCAGGAAAAGGGACAACTTTTGAAATGTAAATAAAGAATATATCTAATAAAAAAGGAAATGGGCTTTCACCTCAACTCTTCTGTGCTCCAGCTATTTCCCATAGGAAGTGTCATTCTTCCTATGAATGTCTAAACTACCTTTCTGAACCTCTGTGGCAGTTCTATCTTCTGTCTTACACAACAAATATGATACACTTATTTAAACCACTTGTACATCTTAAAGTCTCTACTGAGAAAGACCATATGTTGCCATTTTTCTACCTTCCTAGCACCTTGCTAATGGATGACACCTTAAACTCTGCTGCTTGGAAGGTGTATTTAGTTCAACCCTGACTTGTCCAAAGGATTGTGATTGACACACATCTTTTTTTTTTTTCGAGACAGGGTTTCTCTATGTAGCCCTGGCTGTCCTGGAACTCACTCTGTAGACCAGGCTGGCCTCGAACTCAGAAATCTGCCTGCCTCTGCCTCCCAAGTGCTGGGATTACAGGCGTGTGCCACCACCGCCCGGCTTTGACACACATCTTATTGGGAGAAGTTGAAGGATTCAAATACTATCTTTGAGTTCCTTGCACTTAAGCATTTGTATTATTTTTTAGGTCACAGTTCAGCATAAAATATTCTACCTTGAGTTGATAAAACTGGACAGTGAATGGGAAGAGTGACAGAAAAGAAAATGTACAAACTGTGCTTGTGAGTGTGATACGCTCAGGAGAAGGAAGCATCTGCTCCAGAAATATCTACCAGTCAAGACCCAAGAAGTCAAATATACCTAATCCTGCAGATCACACTCTTCCAACAGGAGCTGCTGAAAGGAAAGGAGCAGCCTGCCATCTGCTCACCATCTGCTTCAGAAGACCTACTCCTTAGTTAGTGCCACTCGGGTTTCTGTTGCTTTAAAAAATGATCAGCATCATCAAGGACCCCAGATAAAAACATATGATAACATCGTCTCATAGCTGTCTCAGATGGAGGTAGCTTCTGGGTTTTATCAAGATATTTCCCATTGAATTATGTCCTTCAAAATATGTGCAATGTGGGGGAAAAGGCATAATCTGTGAGTCAGTAGCTTTCAGCCTGAACTCTACTTTTAGTTTATGTGGCATTCCTCTATATCCCACCTTAAAATTTATCCCATGTAAAATAGAAATCTATTTGCTTCCCGGAATGTGAACCAAAGTGTAAGCTCTGTGTAGGCAGGATCCTCCATTTCTTTCTGTTCATTTTAAGAGTATAATCAGTATATGGCATGGCATGTAGAAAATGTGATAAAATATTTACTGACCATGGCAGTGCTAAAAGGAGGAGGAATATCTGTCTGTCTGTCTATCTATCTACATGTTTAAGTATTTTCTGTGTTATCTATTATGTTCTTGTACATTAGGTAGAATTAAATAATTTTAATTTCATCTCAAGCACTAAGACGTGAATTACCCTTATGCAAGCAATGTATTTTAATACATGTTAAAATACAATTGTATATTTAGCTGTAATCTAAAACATTTGTACATTCCATTTGAGCACACTAATTAATAGTAAACTAAGTGACAATGCTATTCTAGTGTCCCATTAAGGATGGGACACTTAAATCCACAAATCAACAAAGCAACTTTGGTGTCATTTGACCAAGAATGAGGCCAAATTTGAATTCTCTACTCCACTTCCCTATGTCTTCCATCCCTCTATCTTGAATGAGTCTGAATCTGTGCCTGCCCAAATCTGTTCCTGCATTGTTCCTGCATCTGTACATCTTCTCTCTCTCTCTCTCTCTCTCTCTCTCTCTCTCTCTCTCTCTCTCTCTGTTAATCTCTCTTGTTTTGAGCAAAACAAAGTATCACATGGAAAAGGAATGAGGGGTGCTTTACAGAAATGTGAAACAGTTTTACAAGGGAATAAATCACTGACTTCAACCAACCCCAAATGAATCAGATAACAAACAATATTATGAACAATATCATGTTACATTCAACATTCAGGATAAATATTCATTTTATAATTGCTTTTAGCCTGTTTTAAGCAAATGATTTTCATAACACACATGCATTACTCTTGGGTCAGGGGCATGAAAGGATACATGTTTACAGCTATGCATTTGCTTAGGTTATAAAAGTTGATACATAAGAAATTCAACACATACAAGGTTGGTTGTTATATTATTCTCATAAAGGTAGGTTAAACAGCCTGAGTACACATATTTGGCCACGGAGAGAGTTTGTTAGAAATTGAGTTTTAAGTTATTTGTTTGTCTAAAGATGTCAGTTACAAAGCTTGATTTATAAGGTATTTGACATACTTTATTATCTTTTAAAGTCAAGAATTTCAGCCAGGTGGTGGTGGTGCACACCTGTAATCCTAGCACTCTGGGAGGCAGAGGCAGGCAGATTTCTGAGTTCGAGGCCAGCCTGGTCTACAGAGTGAGTTCCAGGACAGCCAGAACCACACAGAGAAACCCTGTCTCGAAAAAAACCAAATCCCCCCCCCAAAAAAAGATTAAAAGTCAAGAATTTCCATATTCTATATTTTCACTATATAACTTGTTAAATTGTTTTAAGCATTAAAACTTTATAATTTTAGCAGATTTGTTACTTTACTCTTTAAATGTCCAAGAGGGGAGATTCATTGCCATAATTCACAAAATATTTTAAATTATTTAGCAATTTTAAGGAAATAAATTAAACTTTTAGAAAAAATAGCACCTAAGTATTTGTCTGTTTACAGAATTGTAAAACATGCTACAACCAAAACTTTAAAAGCAAAAGACTGAATATCATGTTTTTTAGTAATATCAAAAATTTAAATAACAAGCAACCAGATTATATTAAAATGAGTTTAAAACATTATTACTAAGAATGTGTCACTTTTATGACTTTGTATTTAGTTCTGAAGCTTCCCATAGCTCTAAAGTTACTTAGTAAAATTAAAAATTTGAAGTGGTTATTTTAACATATTTGCTTAGAGGTCAGACACTCATGGTTGGATATAGGGATTTTAGGGTTGTGCCATCCCAGATAGTCCCAGATTCTATTTAACTCATTAATGTACCACCTCATAGTCACACCCATAGTCACACTCACACTGTCCCTGGGGTCTAGAGTTTACACTCCATGAGGTTGAACTGACTATGTTCCAATGAGTATATATATTCACTTTTTTTATGTGTGTGAGAAGTCAAAAATGTAGACTTGGGAGGACTGGGAAGTGGGTGTGATTGGGCTGCATTATGTGAAATTTCTAAATAATACAAATATGTTGGGAAAAGAAAAAAGAAAAAAGAAAGAAGGAAAGGAAGAAAATCTTCACACTTTTCTTTAGTGCCTTCTTCAGGTCTCGCCTTTGGATTTGGGTAGATGGAAAGATGGCCTTACTTTGGCTGCATGCAGCTGGGTAGAGGCTAACTTTCTTTGTTCTTTGATTGAGACCAAGTTATATATTTACCCTAATTAGAGTTTGCATAACATTTTCCTTTTCTTTTTTTTAAGCTGTCTTATACTTTAATTTTGGTTGTCCCCTTGGCTACAACTTTAGAGTCATTTTTATGACAATTATTTTCAAGGTGGTGACTTTTAGTAATTTTAGTGTGTCATCAGATCTTTGAAGTCTATTAATAATTTTTCAGATGATCAGATACAATGCTGCTCAGTCTGCCCTTTTTTCTTTTCAACCCTGAAGTCCTCTCTTCTGGAGACCATTATATTTTCATTTGCTTGTTTCCAATTCTTCATTTTTCCTTTTTTGAACTTCATATATGGAAAGTTGCGCTCTCTCTCTCTCTCTCTCTCTCTCTCTCTCAGCATGTTTCTTTATAAAGGGAGTTTTAAGACTTATTTTCCCCTTTTATTAAACAGATTTTCCCCACAATATAATTTAAATAATTTCTCATCCCCTACTTCTCCCAGTCGCTCCCCACCTCCTCTTTCATTCTGATAAATTCCATTTCTGTCTCTCATTAAAACAAAGCAGGCTTTTAAGATAGAACAACAGAACATAACAAAATAAAATATAAGTAAAGTGATAACTATCATGTCCAAGTTTGACATGTCAACAGAAAAATAAAAGACCCCCAAGAGAAGGCGCAAGAATCAGAGATCCATTCATTTTGTATTAAGGAGTCCCATAAAAGTACTAACCTGAAACCTTATATATGCAGAGGAGTTGGTGCAGACCCTTGAAGGCCCTGTGCCTGCTGCTTCAGACTTGGTGGTCACATGAGCCATGGTCAGTTGATTTAAAGGGTCTTATTCTCCTGGTATCCCCCATCCCCTCTGGCTCTTACATTCTTTTTGCTACCTCTTCCATGGAGTTTCTGATCTCTGAGCAGAGAAATTTGATGGAGACATCTCATTTAGAGCTCTGAGTTCTAATCTCTTTCTCTCCGCATCATGTCTGGATGGATCTCTGCATCTGTTCCCATTGTTGCAGGAGGAATCCTCTCTGATGATATCTGAATAAGGCACTGATCTATGAATATAACATAATATCATAAAGAGTCATTTTATTGTTACTTTTTTTTAGATTAGTAGTGTTTGGTTTTGTCCTAGGTCTCTTGCCAGTATAGACTCTGGTTCTTGGTCACAAAAGCAGTATCTGGTATGAGTTCCATTTTGTGGAGTAGATCTTAAGTTCCACAAGTTTTGTACCACTATATTTTGCCTTAGCATATTTTGCAGGCAGACAGATTATAGAACAAAGGTTTTGTTGTTGGGTTTGTGTTTACTTTTCTCTTTTGGTAGCCTGCCGAGTACTTTTACGTCAGAGACACTAGAACATGAAGGTGAAGATTATGTGTGAAAGGTGAAGATTATGTGTGAACACCTCTCTGTGTTGTCTTCAGCAATGGGGCCTCTGCTGTCACTTTGTGGAAAGCAACCTATTTTCTTGGCAGAAGGTTATTTCTATTGCTTCCTGTCTTAGGTTCTATGTACATGGATTTGTATGTGTGGTAGTACTATTGGCTTATTTTTTTGTTTACTGTAGTTACCTGCGTTTCAATTTTTTAACCCTTTTTGTTGGTAGTTATTCTTCTGTTGGCTTTCCTTTTTTCCAGAGGTTTCCCTCAACATTGATGATTGAACTCATCACCTCCAATATAGTAGGCAAGTACTCTACTACTAATCTATCTCCCAGCCTTGTCTTCATTTTAGTGGAATTGATACTGTATTTGAGTGGAAGTTTCTACTTTCATCTTGAATTTCTTGCTGTTACCATTTCTTCCATCTTTACCAACAACCAAGTACAGTGGTTGTGAAGCAATAGATATAATCCTCAGTTTACCAAATGAAGGATGCATGCCCAAGGTCCTTGGTATTCTTATAATCTATAGTAGGAAACTATTTAGTGTCTTTTGTAAAAGAATATTTAGTTGTAAGTCCAAAAATTTTAAAATGTTTTATGTCCAGCAAGAAGTGACCTTCTGTGTCTCTTTTGATGACTTTAGGTTGGAAGTCAATTTTATCTGATATTAGAGTGGCTATTCTGGCTTGTTTCCTGAGACCATTTGCTTGTAAAATTGTTTTCCAGTCTTTTTCTCTAAGGTAGTGTTTGTCTTTGACACTCAGATGTGTTTCCTGTATGCAGCAAATTGTAGGATCCTGTTTTGGTATTCAGTCTGTTAGTCTATGTCTTTTTATTGGGGAATTGAGTCCATTGATGTTAAGAGATATTAAGGAATAGTAATTATTACTTCCTGACATTTTTGAAATTATTTTTTATATTTGAGTGGTTATCTTCTTTTTGGGTTTGATGAGAGAGGGTTTCTATCTTGCTTCTTCTGGGGTGTAGTTTTCCTCCTTGTGTTGGTGTTTTTCCCCTGAGATTCCACCTCACACTAGTCAGAATGGCTAAGATTAAAAACTCAAGAGACAACAGGTGCTGGTGAGGATGTGGAGAAAGAGGAACACTCCTCCACTGTTGGTAGGAGTGCAAGATGGTACAACCGCTCTGGAAATCAGTCTGGCGGTTCCTCAGAAAATTGGGTATGAGAGAGGACCCTGTCATTCCACTCCTGGGCACATACCCAGAGGATTCCCCTGCATGCAATAAAGACACATGCTCCACTATGTTCATAGCAGCCTTATTTATAATAGCCAGGAGTTGGAAGGAGCCCAGATGTCCCTCAAAGGAGGGATGGATACAGAAAATGTGGGATTGCAAGATGGTAAAACCACTCTGAAAATCAGTCTGGTGGTTCCTCAGAAAATTGGACATGACACTTCCAGAGGACCCTGTCATACCACTCCTGGGCATAAACCCAGAGGATTCCCCTGCATACAATAAAGACACATACTCCACTATGTTCATAGCAGCCTTATTTATAATAGCCAAAAGCTGGAAGGAGCCCAGATGTCCCTCAAAGGAGGAATGGATACAGAAAATGTGATATATTTATACAATGGTATACTACTCAGCAATAAAAAATAATGAATTCATGCAATTTGTAGGCAAATGGTTGGATCTGGAAAATATCCTAAGTGAGTTAACCCAATCACAAAAAAATACACATTAAATGCAATCACTGATAAGTGGATATTAATGAGCCCAGAAGCTCTGAATACTCAAGGCACAATTAGCAAATCAAAAGATTCCCAAGAAGAAGGAAGGAGAGGACACTGGTCCTGAAAACACTGGATCCAGTTTTGTAGGAGAGTACCAGAACAGAGAAATGGTTGGGGGGTGGGTGATTGGGGAATGGGCAGGGCAAAGAGGACTTATGGGACATATGGTGAGGGGGGAACTGGGACAGAGGAAAGCCTTTGGAATGTAAACAAGGAATATAGAAAATAAAAAAAAATTAAAAGTTTTATGAACAGATTATTGTCTTTCAAAAGGTTTTTGATGAATGTATGAATGCATTGGGGGCTAGTATATCCCCTGGATCTCTGCCAACAGTGAGGTGCAGGAGTGCTCAGCACTGGTCCTGCTGCGTGGCTGAAAGCAGACAGAGGTTCAGGGGGAAGCCCAGCTCCTCCCTAGCAAGCTCCTTCATTAAGTCATAAAGTATATCCATGGCTGTGTTCTCTGTAAAGGGAACATTCTCAGTTTTCTAAACTGGGAGTGTTTTGGTGGAACCTGTCTGCTCTGAAGCATGTAGAGGAGTCTGGAGAGTTTCAAGTGTGCACAGAGCATACTGGTGTAGTCTCTTATGGCCTGAATCACCTCTCAGGGACTTATCTCCTAATACCATAGGCTGAGAATGATTTCATCATGAGAAGGGTGAGCATACTGAGTACAAGACAGAGATATAGACTGCAATATACAGAGAAAATTGGCATGCAGTTCTAGGGGATACCCAGAATACTGATAGGTTTATAAGATGACTACTGTTTGTCAGCGCCACTTCAGTAATCAGACTTTATCGGCTATATATGGAGGGAAGTATGTTTAATTAGAATGTCAATAAAACTGGTATGTGATGTTTGAGTCTCCATATTAATCAGAATGGGAAATGAAATGTGGTACCTTTCTACAGTGGAATATTACCAGCTGTTAAGAAAAGGAAAGTAGGAGGTAAATGGATGGAACTAGAAACAATCATTCAGAATGAGATAACCAAAACCCAGAAAGACAAGTGTTGAAGTTTTTTCTCATTTGTAGGTATTAGCTTTTAATCTAGCTATTTAGCTTTTAATGTCCCAAAATAAAATAATTATCTCAAAATTTCAGGCAGTCATAAATTTTGTTTCAATTGTGCTTTCTGATAACTCCATGTAATATCTTGATTACAATGGTAATAATTCAATTTTATTTTAATTTTCATGGAAATTCTGAATATTTTCTGTACCTCTTAATGATGCTATTTGCATTTAAAACAATTGGGTAGAATTAAGCAACATCAACAAATTCTTTTTAGCCCATAAACTCACATAGCTCTGGCAGTTATGTGAAATAATTTCATTATTGAAGAGTTAGAGCTACCATTATTTTATAAATGCTTAGACCACAAGCAGACCCAAATAGACAAAGAAGTGTACTTGAAATATTATTGTATCTTGTTGAAATTTTGACCCAAATTTTTTTTAATTTTTATTTTCTATATTCTATGTTTACATTCCAAAGGCTTTCTCCTTTCCCAGTTCCCCCCCACCATACGTCCCATAATTCCTCTCCCCCCAACTATTCCCCAATCATTCCCCTTCCCCCCACAGTTTTTCTACAAAACTGGATCCAATCTTTACAGGCCCAGGGTCCTCTCCTTTCTTCTTCTTGGGAATCATTTGATTTGCTAATTGTGCCTTGAGTATTTAGGGCTTCTGGGCTCATTAATATCCACTTATCAGTGATTACATTTCATGTGTATTCTTTTGTGATTGGGTTAACTCACTCAGGATGATATTTTCCAGGTCTAACCATTTACCTACAAATTGCATGAATTCATTATTTTTAATTGCTGAGTAGTATTCCATTGTATAAATATACCACATTTTCTGTATCCATTCCTCCTTTGAGGGATATTTGGGCTCCTTCCAATTTCTGGCTATTATAAACAAGGCTGCTATAAACATAGTGGAGCATGTGTCTTTATTGTATGCAGGGGAATGACCCAAAATTTTTGATGGAAAAAAATTTAAAACCCATTTTTACTTGACTATGGAGACAGTATGTCTGTTCTCCTAGAAAAATATTGGTATATTGTTCTTTTTAACCTTAAAATAATTGAGGTGTGCTAAGCTATATTCTAGTTGGGCAGAGTGATCTGTTCGAAGAGTACACCCCATCTACTTGATAATCCTTTTCAGACCTTGCTCATAGGTCACTTGTTACCATGATCTTGGGAGTGTGCTTACCACCCTGGCACCACCACTACAACCACCACCACAGCCACCACCATCACTAACTCAACTCCACTACCACTACGACCACCACCACCACCACCACCACCACCACCACTACCACCACCATCACCACCACTACCACTACCACCTCTACCACCACCACCACCACCACAACCTCTACCAACACACCTCCACCACCACCACCTCCACCTCTACCACTACCACCTTCACCACCACCAGCACCACCTCCACCATCATCATTATTATCATCATCACACTTATAGAGATCTCTTCTTTGGCTAAATTTATTCTTAGGTACTGCTATAATTAGTTTTCTATTGCTTTCATAAATACTATAACCAAAGGCATCTTTTGGAACAAAGGGCTTATTTAATCTTACAGTATATCATGAGGTGAGGAACGGAAGCAGAAGCCATAGAGGAATGCTGTTTACTGGATTGCTTTTCATGGCTTGTTCAGCATGATGTTTTTTATACAAACCAGTAACATCTGCCAACATGGCATGACCCACAGTGGGCTGGGCCCTTCCATCTCAATGATAAAGTTTTAAAAATGCCTTTCAGACTTGCCCATAGGCCAGTATGATGGACATCAGGATTCTCTCTTCCTTGATGATTCTAGTTTGTGTGAAGTTGACAAAACTCTAAACAGCACAGACATTTCCCTTGATTCTATTTTCAATGGAGTCTTCCTATGTAGCTTTTTTTTTTTTTTTTTTTTTTTTTTTTTTTTTTTTTTTTAGGTTCAAGTAGCATTGCAACCATGGCTTTAAAAGAATTAATTAAAAATAAGGGCTTGGCTGTAGATAGTGGTATGCTCTCTAATCCCAAGAATTTAGGAGGCTGAAATAGGGATGTCTCATGAGCCTGTGGACTAGACTGAGCAAGACCGTCCTTTTCTGCTTGTTTGTTTTACTCAGTTTGGGTTTTCAAGATAAGGTTTTTCTGTATATCCCTGACTGTCCTGGAACTCACTTGACTTCAGAAATTTGCCTACCTCTGCCTCCCATGTATTGGGATTAAAGGCATGCACCACCACCACCTGGCTGCAAGACCCTCTCTTAAAGGAGAAAGAAAGAGGATGATTTTTTGCCAACATATGAATAGACATTTTACAAAATAAATGTCATCAATGACCTGCAGAAAAAGCAACATCAATACCAACAGTGTGGCTAAATGTTCAGTGTTTTCAATGGCAAATTTTATTTTGGTATCAATTTTTGATTAATAATTAAAAAACTTTGATTTCAAGTTATAGTCTAGTAGTAGTCACAGGCATAATCAATATTATTACATTGTGTAGCACTGGGAATCAAACCTAGGGATTCATACAAAATAAGTACTTACTGACTACATGACCTCAGCTTTAATATCATCAAAATATTAACTCTTATGATTGCCAATACAGAAGTGCCTTGCTCAGTTGCTTAAATTTCACAGCAATTCTAGAATTAAGATGAGTGAAATATTAAAAAAGTAGATTTGGCATGTTCCCACACTTGTGCCTCTACCCCTGTGGCCTGGCTAGCCATGCACTGGCAGGCAATGGCCAACCTGTTTTTATCTCTAGGAGATTCTAGCTGAATTCCACAATCTTTCCACTTAGCCCTCTAGGTTCCCACTGGTGAGTTGCCACCATGCTACAACCGTGCTTCAGAGTCCCCATGGCCTTTGTGTAGCACCTCAGGCAAACCCATACTTGGCTGCCATACCTTTCTTTCTTGAAACCAGACAAACTGCTACATAAAGAAAAATGCAACACAAACTTAGTTCAGAAACAGTGATAACTCAATTACTGGGCACAATAATTAAAATCTAATCTTGTAAGTCTTATTAAAATCTGATCCTTCCAATGGCAGATCCTTGTGGATCCAACATGATACCAGGAAACTCTAGCAGCTAAATCTTACCCTTCTGCTGTCCCAGTTCCAAAGAGGTCCAACTATCTCCTGTTTTATCTCTCGTTCCATAGAACCTGGAAGTTCTGCCTACAGCACCAGACCCATCAACAACATTAAGACATGTAGGGCATTTACTATAGGCCAACAAATCAAGAGTATTTACATCATGGTCTGTGTAAGTTCTTCTTTATTAGAAAATTTGCAATATTGAATATTGTTACTTTTATTATACCTAAGATGTATTCCAAACTGAAAAAAAATTACTTACAATCACAGTGAACCGTGAAAGATCTATATTTAGTCTTTTCCATATTGTGTATGACTTAGTCCCAAACTCCAGTGATCCTTCTGTGTCCACCTCCTATGATTTAGCAGGTTGTTGTTCATTAGAAGTACAGAACAAAAAACCTTAAAGACTAATTATTACTGCCAATATAGTTTTCCTTGCACATTAACAGCCACAGAAACGATCGATCTATTGCCAGTGTTTTCTAGTGGCACCAACTGCTCTTCCATTTTTAAGCCAGCTTTTTGCTTGACACACAATGCTTCTATAAATACCAAAATCACTTGTGCATTACAATTGTGCTTGAGCTTGAGGTTCACTCTTCAGAAAATGCCTCCTCTAATGGGGCTCATTTCCAACATGCATGGCCTCACCTTCAGACTTGAGGATCCACCAAGGAGATTAAACTACCTTAGAGGCTGGGGCAATGACTTATCTGGTGAAATGCTTGCCTTGCAAACATGATGAGTTTGATCCCTAGAGTCTACATTAAAACAGAAATGAAATATAATTAGCTACTACAAAGTAAACATGATCCCAAAGATCTGTGAATTTGACTGGTGCTTGATAGTGTTACTGAAACTTTAAACATAAGTGCTTTTAGCTTCCTCATGGTCTACACTCACCACAGAAGAACTAGTTGCTAAATATTTAATCTTACCCCTTCCATAGATATGCCATAGATATATCTCTGGAGAGTTTGAGAACACTATTTTCTTTAAATATTCTTTATATTTTTAAATTTTTGTTATTATTTATATTTTTATATTCCAGATTTGTTCTACCCCCTTGGTCTATCCTCTGACTATCAATATCCCATACTTCCTCCCCACATCCCTGTCTCCATGAGAATGTCCCCACCCCCCAGCGCCTCAACCCCACCTGACCTCTAAACTCCCTGGGGCCTCCAGAGTCTTGAGGATTAGGTGCATCATCTCTGATTGAACACAGACCTGGCAGTCCTCTGCTGTATATGTGTTGGGGGCCTCATATCAGCTGGTATATGCTGACTGTTTGGTGGTCCAGTGTTTGAGAAATCTCAGGGGTCCAGATTAATTGAGACTGCTGGTCCTCCTACATGATTGCCCTCCTCCTCAGCATCTTTCAGTCTTTCCCTAATTCAACCACAGGCATCAGCAGCTTCTGTTCATTGTTTGGGTGCAAATATCTGCATCTGACTCTTTCAGCTGCTTGTTGGGTCATCCAGAGTATGGTCATGGCAGGTTCCCTTTTTTTTTGTGAGTGCTCTACAGCCTCAGTAATAATGTTAGGCCTTGGGACCTCCCCTTGAGCTGGATTCCACTTTGGGCCTGTCACTGGACCTTCTTTTCCTCAGGCTCCTCTCCATTTCCATCCCTGCAATTCTTTCAGACAGGAACAAATATGGATCAGAGTTTTGACTGTGGGATGGCAACTCCCCCTTCCTCATGTGATACCCTGTCTTCTTGCTGGAGGTGAGCTCTATAAGTTCCCTCTCCCTACTGTCTGGCACTTCATTTGAGTCCTGAGAGTCTCTCACCTCCTAGGTCTCTGATGCATTCTGGAGGGTTTCCTCAACCTCCTATCTCCTGAGGTTGCCTGTTTCCATTCTTTCTGCAGGCCCTCAGGGCTTCAGTCCTTTTCCCTCACCAAATATCAGATCAGGTTCCCTTCTCCCTGATTCCCCCTCCCCTGTACACTTTCCCTCCCAGGCCCCTCTCTCCCCATTTGTCATTGCTTTCTTCTTCCTCCAAAGTGGGACTGAGGTGTCCTCACTTGGGCCCTTCAGCTTGTTGACCTTTTTGAGTTCTGTGGACTGTGTCTTGGGTATTCTGTTCTTTTTTTTGGCTAATATCCACTGATTAGTGAGTACATACCATGTATGTCTTATCTCAAATGGCTGAGAAGCACTGAAAGAAATGTTCAAAGTCCTTAGTGATCAGAGAAATACAAATCAAAACAACCCTGAGATTCCACCTTACACAAATCAGAATGGCTAAGATCAAAACCTCAGGTGATATGGAGAAAGAGGAACACTCCTCTATAGCTGGTGGGATTACACACTGGTACAACCACTCTGGAAATCAATCTGGAGGTTCCTCAGAAAATTGGAAATTGATCTACCCAAAGACCCAGCAATACCACTCTTGGAAATATACCCAAAATATGCCCCACCATGCCACAGGGCTATGTGTTCCACTCTGTTTGTAGCAGCCTTATTTGTGATAGCCAGAAGCTGGAAACAACCCAGATGTGCCATGACAGAAGAATGGATGCAGAAAATGTGGTTCATTTATACAATGGAATACTACTCAGGTTTTAAGAATGAGGACATCCTGAGTTTTGCAGGAAATGGGTGAAACTAGAAAATATCATCCTGAGTGAGGTAACGCAGACATAAATCTTCTTTATTAAATTCCAATTTTAATACAACAAAGAGAGAAGTATAGAGATCATATGAAAATAATATTAATCCCAAGAGATAAAAACATACATGTAAATCTGATTTTATTTATTGTAATTTCTGAATGAATTCCAGGGAACAATTAGTCATGAAGGTATTGAACAAGCACAGAATTAAAATAAAGGAAGGGAAAATAGGTGTTTAACATACTATAATTATATCGAATCTGAATTAAAACCAGAAATAAATACCTTTTGACAGAAAGAAGATATTTGGAAGTAAGTCTGGCATTCTCTAAGATGCTTATGTTTCCCCAACATTACATTGACAATGCTAATCTGTGAATATTTTCTTATGGGAGAAGTGTTTACATCTTAAAAAGGAGTGGAACTCATCCTCTAAAATCCCACTGCCACACCAACCTTAGTGGGTTTGGAAAGAAGTTCATCTCAGTAGAGATAGTGAGTCTCACTTTCCTATGTGCTACATTTGATTGAGGACTATCTATAGTTACAAAACTAGAATTAAAAAATAGCCTCTTAAAAGTTAACTTCTTGCATAAGATCAGTGGAGCAGCTGGGACAGAAGTCTTCCTGCTGCCCTTGGCACCAGGGAGCCAGGAGACTCCACAGCCTTCTGTGCACAGCCCACCTGGAGAGAGAGATCTCCTAGCAGTGCTTTCACTTCTGAGCTCAGAGGAGTAAGGACACAGGCTTACAGGCCCACAGGAGGAAAAAACTCCAGCCAGAGACAACAATACCAACTAGCACCAGAGATAACCAGATGGCGAAAGGCAAGCACAAGAACCCTACCAACAGAAACCAAGGCCACATCACAACATCAGAACCCAGTTCTCCTACCACAGCAAGTCCCAGATACCCCAACACACCAGAAAAGCAAGAGTTGGATTCAAAATCTCATGATGCTGATAGAGGGCTTCAAGAAGGACTTAAATAACTCCTTTAAAGAAACACAGGAGAACATCAGTCAACAGGTAAAAGCCCTTAAAGAGGAAACACAAAAATCCCTTAAAGAAATACAGGAAATCATGGGTCGACAGGCAGAAGCCCTTAAAGAAGAAACACAAAAATCCTTTAAAGAATTAAAAGAAAACACCAACAATAAAGTGAAGGAACTGAACAAAATCATCCAGGATCTAAAAGTGGAAGTTAAAACAATGAAGAAATCACAAAGTGAGATATCTCTGGAGATAGAAAACCTTGGAAAGAATTCAGGAGTCATAGATGCAAGCATCAACAACAGAATACAAGAGATAGAAAGACCCTCAGGTGCTGAAGATATCATAGAAAACATTACTCAGCAGTCAAAGAAAATGCAAAATGCATAAAGCCAGTAACCCAAAATATACAGGAACTCCAGCACACAATGAGAAGTCCAAACGAAAGAATTATTTAGGATTAATTTAGAAGGAGTTTTTAAAAAAAATTTTAATTTTCTATATTCTTTGTTTACATTCCAAAGGCTTTCCCCTTTCCCAGTCCTCCCCTCACCATATGTCCCATAAGTCCTCTTCCCCTCACCCATTCCCCAATCACCTCCCCACCACCATTTCTTTGTTCTGGTACTTTCCTATAAAACTGGATCCAGTCTTTTCAGGACCAGGGTCCTCTCCTTCCTTCTTCTTGGGAATCTTTTGATTTGCTAATTGTGCCTTGAGTATTCAGAACTTCTGGGCTCATTAATATCCACTTATCAGTGATTGCATTTCATGTGTATTCTTTTGTGATTGGGTTAATTCACTTAGGATGATATTTTCCAGATCCAACCATTTGCCTACAAATTGCATGAATTCATTATTTTTAATTGCTGAGTAGTATTCCATTGTATAAATATACCACATTTTCTGTATCCATTCCTCCTTTGAGGGACATCTGGGCTCCTTCCAGCTTCTGGCTATTATAAATAAGGCTGCTATGAATATAGTGGAGCATGTGTTTTTATTGCATGCAGGGGAATCATCTGGGTATATGCCCAGGAGTAGTATGACAGGGTCCTCTGGAAGTGTCATGCCCAATTTTCTAAGGAACCACCAGACTGATTTCCAGAATGGTTGTACCCTCTTGCAATCCCACCAACAGTGGAAGAGTGTTCCTCTTTCTCCACATCCTCTCCTGAGATTCCACTTCACACCAGTCAGAAGGAGTTTTTATATCTACCATTTTATCTGTAAAATTTTCCATGAAAGTCAATTTAATGTTTTTTCTATATATTTCTTGAATTTTACCAGAAATATTTTCCATGTAAATCATCAATTTTATCTGAAAATGTTTATAATTCTACCTTCAATCAACTTAGAATTATCTTTATGCCTATCATTTTATCTATATAATTTCCATGATAATCTTTAATTTTAATGTTTTTCTTTATATTTTTTCAATTTTATCAGAAATATTTTTCCATGTAAATCTTCAACTTTATCAGAAAATGTTTATAATTCCACTTTTAATTAACTTAGGAATACTTTTATGTCTACCATTATTATATCTATATAAAATTTTCCATGATAATCTTCAATTCTACAATGTTTTTCTACATTTTTCTGTGATTTTATCAGAAATATTTTCCATGTAAATCATCAATTCTATCATAAAATGTTTCTATTTCATATTTCAATTAATTTAGCAGTCTTACATTTAGTCTTTAACTTTTAGCCTTTAGTCTTTAATTTTCCAGGAAAATAGTCAATTGTAACATTTTTTTCTATGTATCTCTTCTATTTTATCTGAAATATTTTCCATGTAAATCTTTAATTTTATCATAAAATGTTTGTACTTCCCTTTTCAATAAAAATAAATTAATTTAAAAAAATGACAAAAAGTTAACTTCTACAGTTATTGATTTACTAATATTTACACAATCAACTGGGCTTTACCAGAGGCCACACTGGCACCAGACATTCAGGTAGACCACCCACCTGTGGACCTCTCCTACTTTCTCAGTGCCCATCCCATCCACAGTGTGTCCACTCCTTTTAGCCATGTCCCAGATCCTAACTCTCGTGGAGACCCCCACAAGACAAGAAGCCATACCAGCCTTGTCATTATCTCAAAGAACTTTTTCCAAAATTGACCATAGCAAATCTGAATAGATACAAGAATGGTGAAATAACTCTTATCAGACCATCATGGATTAAAGCTGGATTTCAACTGTAACAGAAAGCCTACACACTTTTGAAAACTGAACAACTCCCAACTGAACGAAAACTAGGTCAAGACAGAAACAAAGAGAAAAAGTAAAGACTTTCTAGAATTCAATGAAAACGAATATACAGCATACCCAAACTTATGGAATACAATGAACGTGGTGCTAAGAAGAAATTCATAGCACTAAGTGCCTATATAAAGAAATTGGAGAGATCTCATACTAGCAACTTAATAGCACACCTGAACGCTTTAGAACAAAGAGAAGAAATCAGACACAGAAGGAATAAACAGCAAGAAATAATCAAACTGAAGGCTCAATTAATAAAATAGAAACAAAACAATACAAAAATTATGAAACAAAGAATAGTTTTGTTTTATTTTTTAAGAAAATCAATAAGATAGACAAATTTTTTTTATTTTTTGATTTAGTGGGACACATATTTTATTTATTTTTTAAGTGAACATTTTTTTAATTTGATATATTCTTTATTTACATTTCAAGTGATTTCCCCTTTCCAGGATTCCCCCTCCCCAAAAGTCCCATGAGCCTTCTCCCCTTTCCCTGTTCCCCAATCAACCCCTTCCCACTTCCCTATCCTGGTATTGCCCTACACTGTTGCACTGAGCCTTTCTAGGACCAGGGGCCTCTCCTTCCTTCTTCTTGGGCATTATTTGATATGTGAATTGTTTCCTGAGTATTCCAAGCTTCTGAGCTAATATCCACTTATCAGTGAGTGCATACTATGTGTGTTCTTTTGTGATTGGGTCACCTCACTCAGGATGACATTCTCCAGTTCCACCTACTTGCCTAAGAATTTCATGAATTCATTGTTTTTAATAGCTGTGTAGTATTCCATAGTGTAAATATACCACATTTTCTGTATCCATTCCTCCATTGAGGGACATCTGGGTTCTTTCCAGTTTCTGGCTATTATAAATAAGACTGCTATGAACATAGTGAAGCATGTATCCTTATTACATGCTGGGGAATCCTCTGGGTATATGCCCAGGAGTGGTATAGTGGGGTCCTCCTAAAAGATAGACAAACTCTTATCCAAAGTAACTAAAATATCGACAGAGAATATCCCACTTAACAAAATCAGAAATAAAATGGGGACATAGCAGACACCAAGCAAATCCAAAGAATCATTAAGCCATACTTCAAAACCTGTACTTTGCAAAATTAGAAAATCTGAAAGAAATGTTTAAACTCACATATAGATACCACTTAACAAAGTTAAATTGAGATTTAAACTCACATATCACCTCAGCTTAGGTTAACCTTGAGGATGGGCAGGAACTGAAGCGAGGAAGTCAGGGTGTGGGTATTGAGAGTGGTGTGGGTAGCACTCCTAGAGTTTCCTCACGCATGTCTGGAGAAATCAACCATGTGCTTCAAACAATTGAAAGGTTAGAATGGGGGACTGGAGCTTCATATTCTTGTAACGTTCTCCTCATGGTTTGTGTTGCAGCCTACTGGGAAAGGAATGTCAGTCTTTGTTAAATAAGTGCTTTCTTGTTATGAAACACTGGGGACTAAACACTACTTATTATTAATATCATGTCCGCCTTGTGTCAGCAGCACAGAGTGACAGAGGTTTCTCTCACTGACAAGGTCGCCTGGTTGTTCCTCAGCCCACTCTTCCCATCCTACCTGTGAGCCACATTCTGGTGAGTCCCACAGAAATCTGACACCTGGGAGACCTTCCTTCCTAGTCAACACTTTCCAACAGGGGCTAGATTCTTTTTTCATGAGAGTTTTGCATTCAGTTTCCTCTATGGCTTCCAGTGGCTTAAGACAAGGTCAGACGCAAATGTTTTCCTGAATGGACTAGTCCAACCATCCTTCCTAGTCAACACTTTCCCACAGGGGCTAGATTCTTTTTTCATGAGAGTTTTGCATTCAGTTTCCTCTATGGTTTCCAGTGGCTTAAGACAAGGTCAGACGCAAATGTTTTCCTGAATGGACTGAATTCACAAAATTACATCGTTCTTTCTTTACCCCCACTTCATTTTAAAACTTGTAAACAATTTAGGAATAGGATTTATGTAGGTTACCAATAAAACTATTTATCATACTTGTCACCTTCAGGTAAATCACTCACTTAAAGATTTTGTTAACCTCTGAGTACAACAGCAGCCACAATGTATACCAATACTTACATTTGGCATCACCTCCTAAGAATTGGTTTGATAAAGTGAACAGGAGATCAGTCATTGGCAGGGATCAATATATGCTTTTTAAATAATCAGAACTACCTGAACTTTGAGATATATATGTATATATATATGAATATATATTATGTATGATATATATGTATATCCAACCAAGCCAACTCATTTTGACAAGGAATAGGAAGCTTCCCTTAAATTATGATTCTGTGTTCCTTTCCGTAGTAATCTCTCTTGCATTTATCAAAGCCCTCACCCTATAACTGACTTTTCTTGGCTATATTTTATTTCACAAGCCTGACAACTTACTCATTAGACTTTCAAACATTCCTCTTTAAGGTTCAGTGAAAGCTTGCTCATATTTGGGCCCCTGGAAGTAACCATTTTTTTCTGTTTTGCTTTTCTTTCTTTCCTGTTTCAACTTCTTTTCAGTAGCACAATAATTACTTAGTATTTTATCAATTCATTATTATGTCAGTATTAGCTATTGGCATAATCTGAAGTTGCACCATAACTTTTTTTCTTTTTTGATATTTTGGCTTTTTTTTTTTTTTTGAGACAGAGTTTCTCTGTGCAGTCCTGGCTGTCCTGGAACTCACTCTGTAGATCAATCTGGTCTCGAACTCAGAGACCCACTTGCTTCTACTTCCTGGGATTAAAGACATATAGACCACTACTGCTTGTCTCACCATAACTTCTTTATCCCTTCATTTGATCTTTTAATATACTCTCCTCACCATCAAACATGTTAAACATTTTTAACTTTCTAATGTTGTACATGCCTCTTTTTCCATCTGTCCCTTCCTGAGGACAGGAGACAGTGGCTATTTGGTGTTAATGTAAGTACATAACACTTTGATCACAAAAGTTTGATCAAAAGAGTTCTTGCTTCAAGACTACAACAGAGGAACTGATCCCTCTTACATGATAAATCCTAAGAAGTAGGAAATAGTGGCAGCAAGATGTTATTTATTGTGTATATGCATTAATCTACATAATTTACAAGCATCATCTTACGTAGTGCCTAATAACTCACATATTACTTCAGTATTTTGAAGAGAAATCATTTTCTTACTTTATGTATGATCAAACTAAAAGGGGTCAAGGTAGGTTGCACGCACAGCTACCATGCAAAGGAGCTCTAATTTAAATCCAGTCTTGTCTAAAGACTACATTAGAATAGCCTTTAATGGTTGAATCACAGCATGTTTCTTTAAGGTCAGAGATCACTATGATCTCCATCAGTGTGTCTCCTTCCTTGCTGCTTAAGTACTGTCCTAGCCAGCATCATTATCCTTACCGAGGCATTTCTTTGAAATTTTGGGACCCAATGAAGACCCACCAATGAAACCTACCATTTGTCAATGTCTCTAGGCACTTTTCATATTGAAACTTGAACACCCAAGGCCATCCACAACATAGTTTTAGCCTGACATTGCAGCTTCAGCTTCTGACATGTTCTACCCAGCTCCTTTTCTGGTGAGTCAGAATGAACACTTATACAGTGTGGTACAGAACACTTATACAGTAGTAGCACACGTCTACAATCTCAGCACTTGGGAGGATCATCAGATCAGCAACACAATGGGACATATATCAAGTCTGAAGCAGCCTGGGCTTTCTAGTTAGATGATGCCAGAAACCATTCAACAGACAAATTGTTTGATAGAATTTCTATACCCAACAAATTATGGGTTGTTTCTTTCTCAGAAAATTGTTACTGTTTCCAATCATTATTTTTTTAAAGATATGTTGAAGTTGTTTGGCAGTTAATTTTAATAGATCATATATATGTGTGTACTCTGGATTATTTACTATAGATTTTCATTGCTTTCCCCTGTTATTCCCCTGGATCCAATAGATACTTCTAATTTAATTGATCTACATCTACTTTTGGATATATTGGTTAAGAATTAATCATTTCTGTTAAGTTTTCATATAACTAATTTAATGTTTGAGTCTTTTTTATTATTCTTGAGGTTTCCATTTCATTAACTCCTATCCTAACCTTTACTAGTTTTTTTCTATATTCTGATTTTAGATTTTTCCTTTTCCTTGTTTTGTAAGACTTTGAGGTATATTGTTCAATTATTCACTTGAGTTGTGTCAAAGCTCTAAAAATTGTTAATTCTTTTAGAATTTTATTCAATGTGTTTTGAGCATATTCATTCACCCCAATTATTTCCAGATCCTTCACTATATCCCTACCAACCAAATGTCATCTATTTTGGACAGAGTTCTGTAGGTTGCTGAAAGAATATGTATTCTTCAGCTCTTGATGACATGCTCTGTAGAAGCCAGTGGAGTTCATTTGAACTGTGGTGAGGTTTAACTCTGAATTGCTATGATGATTCTTGCCTGAATAGTCCACTTACTGACGTGACTGACATATTGAAACAACATACTATTATAGCTGGACCTGCCTATGCTTTTCTCTTCAATAGTGCTTGTTTATAAAATTTGATATGCTAACATTGAAAACACATACACATACAGAAATACCCACGTACACAGGTACACAACACAGACACATACACAGAAACACTCAGATACACACATGGAGACACACACCACAGACACACATTGCATCTTGTAGATAAACATTTCCCTTTAGAAATATATTTTCTCATCTTTGTGACTAATTTTAATTCAATATTTGCTTTATTATATATGTATTGGTTCATCTTACATTGTATTGCTGAGCTTCGCGTGAGGTGACTTCACAGAGAAAAACTCACCAGAGAACTTTTCTTGAGATTCCCGTGGCTTCTTCTTGCCATTTCTGCCAACTCGGGCCTATTGGTGAGCCTCACGGTTTCTTCTGAATTGAACTGCCTTTGCTGAATTGGGGGTGGTGTCTGCCGAGTAGACTGGACTGCAGCTGCTGATTCCTGTTTACTAGTGAATGGGATTAATAACATCGAGGATTAGAATCACCACAAATAACTATTTCTAAACAGCCCCACTTTCCCTATACCCTAATAACCTTTCTTTTCTACTAACCCTGCAGGGTAGTGGTCTAGTGGGGAGGTTGAACACTTATTAAAGTAGGTTGTGAAAATATGCCTACAGTACCTTTTTGCTTTTCTCTGTGTAAAATCTATTTAAATATCTTCTACAGTGACAGATTGTTGTATACAAATTGCTTTAGTTTGTGATTGCCTTAAATTGTTCTCCTTTTTTTGGCATCAATTTAAAAAGATGATTTGCTTAGTATAGTAAGTCTGGTTGGAAGTTATTTACTCTAAGTGTTTGAAATGAACTCACTGTTCTATGATTTCAGCTGAGGAGTCAGACATCATTGTCCATGGTTGCCAGCATTTGTCTCCTGAAGTTTTGAATAGCATTTTTCTTCTTATTATTATTTTGTTGTTGTTTGCAGTCTTAGCATTTGAACTGTGTATCCTGCAGATGTTCCTTTTTTCTTTGATCCAGCCCATTATTGGTGTATCTGTGTTTGCAATTTGTTTGTTGAGGTTTTTAAATTAAGTTATTATTTTTATTTTATGGATATGAGTGTTTTGCCAACACATATGTTGGTGTACAATGTATATATCTGGTGCCTGCAGAGGCAGAAGAGGGCTTTGGATTTCTTGGAATTTTAGTTACAGGCAGTTATGAGTCATCATGTGGGTGCTGTGAAACAAATCTGGGTTCTCTAGAAGAGCCACCAGTGCTTTTTACTGCTGAGCCATTTCTCCAGTCCTCTCTTTGAGATTTTTCATTCTTTGTCTTTTATTTCCAGTATCAATTTCCCTGGTGAACTTGTCAATCATGTTGCTTGATTTCTCATAGGTGTTTCTGAATATACTATTGAGGTCCTGGGCTGATCTGCACATTGACGTCTCTGATCATTTGAGGTTTTTTTTGTCCAATAGTTCACTCATTTCAGCATCTTTGGATTTGTAGCTGAGGTGTGATGCTCTTCTGCAGGTGTCGTGAGTTTCTTGTCTGTGTTCGGTGCTATTTGTGGATCTATCCATATGGATATCATCTCCTCTGGCTTTATTTGGGGATCTTAGTGGGAAGGCATCTCATAAATGCTCAGTTCCCAGTGCCACTGAGAGGAGAAAGCAAATTGTTGTAGCTATCACAAAATGAATACATGCCAGATTAGAAATGCCCTTAAAATTGATTAAATCAAGTACTGTACAGCCAATACACATAGAACAACAAACTGCAAAAAATAAACTGTGAAGTTAAAAGTTATGTCAGGTAAAGGTACAACTGGTAAGTGAGTTAAATGAAGGACGGAGGCAGGGAAGAAGCAAAAGAGAAGAGAAGCAAAGTTAAACAGATGTTTATGTATAAGGAAGGGGAAGAAGGAGAAAAATACAATAATGATAATGACAACAATAATGACGATGAGGAAGAAGGAGAAGGAGGAAGAGGAGCAGGACGAAGAGAAGCAGAAGGAAGAGGAGGGGGATATTATTAGCAAAAGTGAGACTAAAGACTGGGAGAGTTGATATCCAAGTGAAAAGAGAAAATATATATAAAGAAAATCAGATAAATAAAAAAGAGAGGAAAAGCTTTTTAAATACAAATAATATAATTCTGAAAGTGTGATAAAAAGAAATACAAGAATCAAATAATAAGTAGATTAAATAGTATTTTAAGAAACAATGAAGGCTGCCATCTTAGCTGCTGCTTGGACCGAGTGGACAGAACCAGGTACCCGAGATATCCCAAGTTTAAGATCTCTGGGGACTTCTCTTAAGGTGTTTCTCGGCCATCCGAATTTCTTCTGGTGAAAATTCTTTGTTTAGCTCTGTACCCCATTTTTTGATAGGGTTATTTGGTTCTTTGCGGTCTAACTTCTTGAGTTCTTTGTATATATTGGATATTAGCCCTCTGTCGGATGTGGGGTTGGTGAAGATCTTTTCCCAATTTGTTGGTTGTCCTTTTATCCTTCTGACAGTGTCCTTTGCCTTGCAGAAACTTTGTAATTTTATGAGGTCCCATTTGTCAATTCTTGATCTTAGTGCATAAGCTATTGGTGTTCTGTTCAGGAACTTTCCCCCTGTGCCCATGTCCTCCAGGGTCTTCCCAATTTTCTTTTCTAATAGTTTCAGTGTGTCTGGTTTTATGTGGAGGTCCTTGATCCACTTGGAGTTGATCTTAGTGCAAAGAGATAAGAGTGGGTCAATTCGCATTCTTCTGCATGTTGACCTCCAGTTGAAAAAGCACCATATGTTGAAAAGGCTATCTTTATTCCACTGGATGGTTGTGGCTCCTTTATCAAAGATCAAGTGACCATAAGTCTGTGGGTTAATTTCTGGGTCTTCAATCCTATTCCATTGATCTACTTGCCTGTTGCTGTACCAATACCATGCAGTTTTTTACACAATTGCTCTGTAATACTACTTAAGGTCAGGGATATTGATTCCCTCAGAAGTTCTTTTATTGTTGAGAATAGTTTTAGCTATCCTGGGTTTTTTGTTGCTCCAGATGAATTTGAGAATTGCTCTTTCTAGATCTATGAAGAATTGAGTTGGGATTTTGATGGGGATCGCATTGAATCTGTAGATTGCTTTTGGCAAGATGGCCATTTTTACTATATTGATCCTGCCAATCCAGGAGCAAGATATATTTTTCCATCTTCTGAGGTCTTCTTCGATTTCTTTCTTTAAGGACTTGAAGTTCCTGTTGTACAGATCTTTCCCTTGTTTGGTTAGTTACGCCAAGGTACTTTATGTTGTTTGTGGCTATTGTGAAGGGTGTTATTTCTCTAACTTCTTTCTCAGCCTGCTTGTCCTTTGAGTACAAGAAGGCTACTGATTTGCTTGAGTTAATTTTATAACCAGCCACTTTGCTGAAGTTGTTTATCAGCTGTAGAAGTTCTCTGGTGGAGTTTTTTTTCGGTCGCTTAAGTAAACTATCATATCATCTGCAAATAATGATAGTTTGGCTTCTTCCTTTCCAATTTGTATCCCTTTGACTTCCTTATGTTGTCTAAACATCATTAGTCATCAGGGAAATGCAAATCAAAACAACCCTGAGATTCCACCTCACACCAGTCAGAATGGCTAAGATTAAAAACTCAAGAGACAACAAGTGCTGGCGAGGATGTGGAGAAAGAGGAACACTCCTCCACTGTTGGTGGGATTGCAAAATGGTAAAACTGCTCTGGCAGTTTTAGAGATTTTTGTGTTTCCTCTTTCATAGCTTCTACTTGTTGACCCATGTTCTCCTGTATTTCTTTAAGTGATATTTGCATTTCCTCCCTATTGGCTTCTATTTTTTGATCCATATTCTCCTGAATTTCATTAAGTGATTTTTGTGTTTGCCTTGTAAGGGCTTCTAACTTTTGATCCATTTTCTCCTGTATTTCTTTAAGAGATTTATCTATGTGTTCCTCTAACAGCTTCCTGACTAGTGATTTTAGATCCAAATCTTGTTTTTCTGGTGTGTTGGGGTTTGGCAAGTTCCTCAGAAAATTGGGCATGTCACTTCCAGAGGACCCTGTCATACCACTCCTGGGCATATACCCAGAGGATTCCTCTGCATACAATAAAGACACATGCTCCACTATGTTTATAGCAGCCTTGTTTATTATAGCCAGAAATGGGAAGGAGCCCAAATATCCCTCAAAGGAGGAATGGATACAGAAAATGTGGTATATTTATACAATGGAATACTACACAGCAATTAAAAATAATGAATTCATGCAATTTGTAGGTAAATGGTTAGACCTAGAAAATATCATCCTGAGTGAGTTAACCCAATCACAAAAGAATACACATGAAATGCAATCACTGATAAGTGGATATTAATGAGCCCAGAAGCCCTAAATACTCAAGGCACAATTAGCAAGTCAAATGATTCCCAAGAAGAAGAAAGGAGAGGACCCTGGGCCTGTAAAGTTTGGATCCAGTTTTGTAGAGAAACCGTGGGGGGAGGGGGAATGATTGGAGAATAGTTGTGGGGGAGAGGAATTATGGGACGTATGGTTGGGGGAACTGGGAAAGGGGAAAGCCTTTGAAATGTAAACGTTGAATATAGAAAATAAAAATTAAAAAAAAAAGAAACACAAAGGATTAACAACAACAACAACAACAAAAAGATCTCTGGGGACTCAGGCTGCCAGGTGGGGACCCGCACACAGGATCTGAGCAGAGAGGTGGTTCAACTGTGTGCCAGCCAGGCCAGGGTCTTGTGCTGGGCCGGGTCGTCAGCACTTGGAGGGGCTCCCAGCTGCCATCTTTACTCCCTGACAGAGAAGACAAGCAGCATCAGGTCCACAGAGACAACCGAATATAACATTGCTTGGAGCAAGATACACCAGGGATCCAACAACACCCAAGAGGAGGACAGCACATCAGCAATCTGTTCCATGGGAAACCGAGTCATCCATTGGTGGGGAAATAATCTTACTAGCCCATAGGAGGTTCAAGCACCAACTAGTGACTACAGGACCAACTAACGCCAGAGATAACTAGATGGCAAAAGGCAATCGTAGGAGAGTTACTAACAGAAATCAAGGCAATATGGCAACATCCGAACACAGTTCCCCAACAGCAGTAAGTCCTGGACACCCCAACACACCAGAAAAACAAGATTTGGATCTAAAATCACTAGTCAGGAAGCTGTTAGAGGAACACATAGATAAATCTCTTAAAGAAATACAGGAGAAAATGGATCAAAAGTTAGAACCCCTTACAAGGCAAACACAAAAATCACTTAATGAAATTCAGGAGAATATGGATCAAAAAATAGAAGCCAATAGGGAGGAAATGCAAATATCACTTAAAGAAATACAGGAGAACGTGGGTCAACAAGTAGAAGCTATGAAAGAGGAAACACAAAAATCTCTTAAAGAATTACATGGAAACACAAACAAGCAAGTAAAAGATCTGAGCAAAACCATTCAGGGTCTAAAAACAGAAGTAGAAATAACTAAGAAATCATAAAGGGAGACAGCCTTAGAGATAGAAAACCTTGGGAAGAAATCAGGGGCCATAGATGCAAATATCAACAATAGAATACAAGAGAGAAGAAAGAATCTCAGATGCTGAAGATACCATAGAAATGATTGATTCAACAGTCCAAGAAAATGCAAAATGCAAAAAGCTTGTAATCCAAAACATCCAGGAAATACAGGACACAATGAGAAGACCAAACCCAAGGATGATAGGTATAGATGAGAGGGAAGATTTACAACTTAAAGGGCCAGCAAATATCTTCTATAAAATTATGGAAGAAAACTTCCCCAACCTAAAGAGAGAAATGCCCATGATTATATAAGAAGCCCACAGAACTCCAAACAGACTGGACCAGAACAGAAATACCTCACGTCACATAATAATCAAAACCCCAGATGTACTAAACAAAGAAAAAAATATTAAAGGCAGTAAGAGAAAAAGGCCAAGTAACATATAAAGGAAGACCTATCAAAATTACACCAGACTTCTCACCTGAGACCATGAAAGCTAGAAGATCCTGGGCAGATATCATGCAGACTCTAAGAGAACACAAATTTCAGCCCAAACTACTATACCCAGCAAAACCTCCTCTCATCAAACCCAAAAGAACATAACCACTCAAATATAAAAAAATAACTTCAAAAATGCCAGGAAGTAACAATTACTATTTCTTAATATCTCTTAACATCAATGGACTCAAATTCCCAATAAAAAGACATAGACTAACAGACTGGATACAGAAACAGAACCCTACATTTTGCTGCATACAAGAAACATATCTCACTGTCAAAGACAAACATTACCTTAGAGTAAAAGGCTGGAAGACAATTTAACAAGCAAATGGTCTCAGGAAACAAGTCAGAGTAGCCACTTTAATCTCAGATAAAATTGACTTTCAACCTAAAGTCATCAAACGAGACACAGAAGGTCAAAGGGAGAATCCACCAAGAAGAACTCTCAATACTGAACATATATGCTCCAAATGCAAGGGCACCCTCATTCATAAAAGAAAGTCTACTAGAGCTTAAAGCACACATTACACCTAACACAATAATTGTGGGTGACTTCAACACTCCACTCTCCTCAATGGACTGATCAGGAAACCAGAAACTAAACAGGGACACAGTGAAACTAATTGATGCTTTGTACCAATTGGATTTAGTATATATATAAAACATTTCATCCCAAAGCAAAAGAATATACCTTTTTCTAAGCACCACATGGTACCTTCTCCAAAATTGATCAAATAACAGGTCACAAGACAGATGTCAACAAATACAAGAAGATTGAACTAATCCCATGCCTCCTATCAGATCACTGTGGAGTAAAAGTGGTCTTCAATAGCAACAAAAACAAAGGAAAGCCCACATACACATGGAAACTGAACAATACTCAATGACACCTTGGTCAAGGAAGAAATAAAGAAATCAAAGACTTTTTAGAATTCAATGAAAATGAAGGTACAACCTATCCAAATCTATGGGACACAATGAAAGCAGTGGTAAGAGGAAAAGTCATAGCCCTTAGTGCCTCCAAAATTAAATTGGAGAGAGCATACACTAACAGCTTAACAGCACACCTGAAAGCCCTGGAATTAAAAAGAAGCTAATTCATTCAGGAGGAGCAGAAGACAGGACATCATCAAACTAAGGGCCGAAATCAATCAAGTAGAAACGAAGAGAACCATACAAAGAATCAACAAAACCAAGAGCTGGTTCTTTGAGAAAATCAACAAGATAGATAAACCCTTAGCCAGACTAGCCAATGGGCACAGAGACAGTATCCAAATCAACAAAATTAGAAATGAAAAGGGGGATATAACAACAGAAACTAAGGAAATTCAAAAAAATCATCAGATCCTACTACAAAAGCCTATACTCAACACAACTGGAGAATCTGGAGGAAATGGACAATTTCCTAGACAGATACCAAATACCAAAATTAAATCAGGATCAATTAGATCAGCTAAACAGTCCTATAACCCCTAGAGAAATAGAAGGGGTAATAGAAAGTCTCCCAACCAAAAAAAAAAAAAAAAAAAAAAAAGCATGGGACCAGATGGTTTTAGTGCAGAATTCTATCAGACCTTCAAAGAAGACCTAACTCCAATACTCTTCAAACTATTCCACAAAATAGAAACAGAAGGAACACTGCCCAACTCGTTCTATGAAGCCACAATTATGCTGATACCAAAAGCACACAAAGATCCAACAAAGAAAGAGAACTACAGGCCAATTTCCCTTATGAATATCGATGCAAAAATACTAAATAAAATTCTTTCCAACCAAATCAGAGAGCACATCAAAATGATCATTCACCACGATCAAGTAGGCTTCATCCCAGGGATGCAGGAATGGTTCAATATACGGAAATCCATCAATGTAATCCACTATATAAACAAACTAAACCACATGGTCATTTCATTAGATACTGAAAAAGCATTTGGCAAAATTCAGCATCCTTTCATTCTAAAAGTCCTGGAAAGAACAGGAATTCAAGGCCCATACCTAAACATAGTAAAAGCAATATACAGCAAATCAGTAGCCAACATCAAATTAAATGGAGAGAAACTTGAAGCAATCCCACTAAAATCAGGGACTAGACAAGGCTGCCCTCTCTCTGCATATCTTTTCAATATAGTACTTGAAGTTCTAGCGAGAGCAATTAGACAACATAAGGAAGTCAAAGGGATACAAATTGGAAAGGAAGAAGTCAAACTATCATTATTTGCAGATGATATGATAGTATACTTAAGTGACCCAAAAAGCTCCACCAGAGAACTCCTACAGCTGATAAACAACTTCAGCAAAGTGGCTGGTTATAAAATCAACTCAAGCAAATCAGTAGCCTTCCTGTACTCAAAGGACAAGCAGACTGAGAAAGAAGTTAGGGAAATAACACCCTTCACAATAGCCACAAACAACCTAAAGTATCTTGGCGTGACTCTAACCAAACAAGTGAAAGATTTGTATGACAGGAACTTCAAGTCCTTGACGAAAAAAATCAAAGAAGACCTCAGAAGCTGGAAAAATACTTCATGCTCTTGGATTGGCAGGATCAATATAGTAAAAATGGCCATCTTGCCAAAAGCAATCTACAGATTCAATGCATTCCCCTTCAAAATCCCAAATCAATTCTTCATAGATCTAGAAAGAGCAATTCTCAAATTCATCTGGAGTAACAAAAAACCCAGGATAGCTAAAACTATTCTCAACAATAAAAGGACTTCTGGGGGAATCAATATCCCTGACCTCTAGCAGTACTACAGAGCAATTGTGTTAAAAACTGCATGGTATTGGTACAGGACAGGCAAGTAGATCAATGGAATAGTATTGAAGACTCAGAAATGAACCCACAGAGTTATGGTCACTTGATCTTTGATAAAGGAGCTACAACCATCCAGTGGAATAAAGATATCCTTTTCAACAAATGGTGCTAGTTCAACTGGAGGTCAACAGGCAAAAGAATGCGAATTGGCCCACTATTATCTCCTTGTACTAAGAGCCACTCCAAGTGGATCAAGGACCTCCACATGAAAGCCAGATACACTGAAACTAATAGAAAAGAAACTGGGCAAGACCCTGGAGGACTTGGGTACAGGGGGAAAGTTCCTGAACAGAACACCAATACCTTATGCCCCAAGATCAAGAATTGACAAAAGTGACCTCAAAAATTACAAAGTTTCTGTAAGGCAAAGGAACACTGTCAGAAGGACAAGGGACAACCAACAAATTGGGAAAAGATCTTCACCAACCCCACATCCGACAGAGGGCTAATATCCAATGTATATAAAGAACTCAAGAAGTTGGACCCCAAAGAACCAAATAACCCTACTAAAAATGGGGTACAGAGCTAAACAAAGAATTTTCACCTGAAGAAATTCAGATGGCTGAGAATCACCTCAAGAGATGTTCAACACCATTAGTCATCAGGGAAATGCAAATCAAAACAATCCTGAGATTCCACCTCACACCAGTCAGAATGGCTAGGATTAAAAACTCAAGAGACAGCAGGTGCTGGTGAGGATGTGAAGAAAGAGGAACAGTCCTCCATTGTTGGTGGGATTGCAAGATGGTACAATCGCTTTGGAAATCAGTCTGGCGGTTCCTCAGAAAATTGGGCATGACACTTCCAGAGGACCCTGTCATACCACTCCTGGGCATATACCCAGAGGATTCTCCTGCATGCAATAAAGAGACATGCTCCACTATGTTCATAGCAGCCTGATTTGTAATAGCCAGAAGTTGGAAGGAGCCCAGATGTCCCTCAAAGGAGGAATGGATACAGAAAATGTGGTATAGTTATACAATGGAATACTACTCAGCAATTAAAAGTAATGAATTCATGCAATTTGTAGGCAAATGGTTGGATCTGGAAAATATCATCCTAAGTGAGTTAACCCAATCACAAAAGAATACACATGAAACGCAACACTGATAAGTGGATATTAATGAGCCCAGAAGTTCTGAATACTCAAGGCACAATTAGCATATCAAAAGGTTCCCAAGAAGAAGCAAGGAGAGGGCCCTGGTCTGAAAAGATTGGTTCCAGTTTTGTAGGAGAGTACCAGAACAGAGAAATGGTGGGGGGTGGTTAGAATGGAGGGGGTAAGAGGACTTATGGGACATATGGTGAGGGCAGAATCAGAAAAGGGGGAAGCCTTTGGAATATAAACAAAGAATATAGAAAATAAATAAAAAAGAAACTGAAGCGTTAGAGCAGATCCTTCCTTTGATCTATTCCTGGAATCTGGTGGGTGAAAGGGGTGTGGTTCTCTTATCCTTTTCACCAGGGAAGCAGGTACTGCTATCAAGGGTCTGATGTGTACTTTTTTTTTTGGTGGGTTTTCTAGGAGCATCTACTGAATACACTGAGTTTTGCAGTCTGTATACAACAGATGCTGTGGTTTTTAAATTCTAAAATTCCAAAGTGGCCAACATCCAAGCCAGAGTGGGTCTTCTGTGTGTACTGAAAGCAAACAGAGTAGGGGGATTAACCTTGAGGACCAGTTGGAGAGGGAATGGGACAGAACCTCAGACTTCTCAGTCCTGCCAGGACTAAGGACTAAGTTACACCAGAGGTAAATGCTTGTGAAGACTGGCTCACTCTCTCATTTCAGAGTTCTCTGCCATTACCCTCAGCAGCTATATCTGTTCCTGGCCATGGAAGGTGGGACTCCTGATCATTGTGCTCTCCACCAGCAGAACCTCCTAAATCTGAGCTTCTCAGTGTACCCATGACTGGATCTCTCCAAATGGGCCTCTTACTTGTTCTGCTTTTTCTTTTTAGCCCCCACCCCAGATAATATATTCCTTCCTACAGGGGTGCTAGTCACAGCCCCTGAGGATGCAGACCGAATGGAGCTCATCTCTTCTGCACAGCTGACTTATCATTCAGAGGAGTCACTGTCTCTATGGGGTCACATCAGCGGATAGCTCATAAGCCCTTGGGGTGGCCCTGTAGGTAGGACTTCAGACTCCTCACAGGACCTCCTGGCTTACCTCTGGGACAAGGGTTGGTTGTTTCCAAAACTCATTCTTGGAGGAACATACCATCTTTTCTCCAAAGACCACAGTGTTTATTTTTATACTCCCTTCTCCTGTGCTATTATCTGCTTTTTTAAAAAAACAAATACTCTTATCTATTTTTTTTGTGTACATGTGAGTACCAGAGTACCACAGCATGTGTGTGGCAATGGCACATGCTAGAGGACAACTTATAGAGACTGATTCTCTCCTACCATGTGGGTTCTAGGAATCAAACTTAGGTCATCAGTCTTGGTGGCAAGCACCTTAATCAGCTGAGCCATCTTGTTGGCCCTTTTCTAGTATTACCTTTACTAGAAAGTACATTCAATCTGGGCAGAAATATGCTAATACTATTGCATACACATCATAGCTGTATGTGAACGAGTCTAACAAATACAGATTTATCTATCTTCAAATGCATTTATTGAATTTAGTATCCTTAAAAGTTTAGGCTGACAGGCGTTAATAATTTCCAGGTATGTAACCTGCTTCTTTGTGAATAAAATAATACCAGTTTTGCATATTCAGATGGTAGGGTAGCTTTGGAAGTTAAGCCACAGGTCTGTAAACTATTAAAGGAATTTCAATTCCCACTGAATTAGCATTACAAATGTGCTTACTCTCTCTTCTTTTGTCCTTTTAACTATCTGCCTCTTCTAGTGTTCGGGGAGCTCCTTGCCTTTGGCTGGCCATGTGGTAAAGCTTGTTTGTTTGTGACAGGAACTGACAAGCAGATCTGGGCCAGTGCAGAGCATCCAGCAGTTCAAGGTCACTCTTCTTGGGGAGCCATGGTGAGGCCAATGACTGGGAAGACAAATTAAAAAAAGAGACAATTTGGCTGGTCCCTATGAGATGCTGTCTTCCATCACAGGTGAGAAGTGTGAGCTCCTGCCGCCTGATTGGATTTGGTTAATTTTAAAGTTCTGTTGAATTTAATTGGGTTCATGTGAAATCGGAGGCTCGGTGAACTTGAAAATTTTCTATGTTTCAACACAGTAAAAGAAAGTTTCCTCATGGGGGTCTCTGTCACTCTTTTGTTCTGCTCCTTGTGCTCCAATTATTTTAAACATTAGTAGGATGCTTTCCCAAGATGACTAAGGTTAAAGAAAGCCCTCAGGCATATTCAAGGTATATTCCTTTGGCTCAGCTGAAATAGATATAAACATTGTTTAGCCAGTATCTGAAAAGAAACAAGGGTGGGCATGATGCCTACTCTAGACTTCATTCCATGCCAAACAACAGAGTGATGACTCTCAGCACATGCAGCTCAACATTCTTTCCTCTTTGTCATAGTTAACTTCTTCAAATTATAGTCTTCACCTCTTCTCAGTATGGATCCTGGCAAGAAATAGATGGCACATGCAAATTATATCATTTGAGTAGCGATTAGAAGGCACTGATTTACAGCAATGTAGGGGCAGGATGTAGAGAAAGCACAGGGGTAATGTGGTCATCTAGTATAGCAACTGAGGTCTTCCTTATAGGAGGTTCAGGCTTAGCTGACAGTCACTCGCTAGGCCCCAGAAACCTGCAGGGGGAACCAGAGAAGAATATCCGTCAGCCTCCTCTCTTCCTCCCTTGCTGATATTCTCTCTCTTATTGTTCCAACTAGAAGCAAGAGAAGGAACAGAAGCGACTTGCAGAAGTTGTCTACAGAGAGTCACAGTACATCCTTTCCATTGCCACAGAGCTGGGGAGCATGATTAGGGGAGCAAAGGAGGCCGTTAGCACTCTATGATTTTCAATCTTTGAACCCTTCATGGATCTGTTTCCTCTGTCTTCAGTACACATTGATGCCTCTTAGCTCTTAAGCTATGTTCCCTTGGGGTTCTTGCCCATCCCTATCTTATTTTCTCACAACTACTAGGTTCTGCCCATCCTATATAAAGCTCCATTTCTACCTGACTTAGTTGACATTTAGATGTTCTTGTAAACACAAAACCCATAGACATCCTCAGAACCAATGTTGCCAATGGCATACTCTGTGAACTTTGAGCTGTGATGCTCCCAATCTGCATTCTGCTCAGTGAAATGCTAAGTAACTAATGAAATAAATAACTAAGGACATAAGTTATCCCTCCCCTCTTAGTAGAACTGAAGAGTATCAGATCATGTCTTCTCCTGTTCAGTGTTGCTGACTCAGGTTGCAGATGGAGTTCCTCCTGAAGTTGCTGGTATAATTGGCAAGATTTCCTGACCTTTCTAGGGTGGATGATGTTAAAAAGAATTTCTGAGATAAAATGTTCAATGCAGGGGAAGTGGTGGAGGCTACATACAATGTCCAATGTCCTCAGTGGTCTGGTCTAAAACCCACAATTTGAAGACTTCTCTGTATTTGAAGTCAGAAAGATAGGGGCCACCTGAGCGGTTGGAAGATGATGAAGACCACAGTGGTATTACGTTTTGAGGGCATGATGATGAATTTCATTTGAATTTACGATGCCGAATGGGGAGAATCCTTTATGCAACTGGATATGGAGCAGGAATGACCTTGAAAATGTGGGTTTTAGGAATCTTGGCATCACAAGTACAGTGATGTCATAGGAGCTGCTACTGGGGGAGCCCATCATTCTCCAGAGCCATTGGGGTCAAAAGGAAAAGAGGCTCAGCTTTCTTGTCTCTGTGTCAGCATCGGCCCTAAGATAGAGACACCGATGCTGTCAACCTAGCATACATAGCCTGCAGCTTGGGTAGCATTTTAAAACGTGAGACATTAGTGTTTAAAGCCTTCCATTTTCTCATTTCACCTGGAATGAAATAGAAGAACTATTCTGTAAAGGCTCCAAGGCTTTCCTTCAGTAACTTTATCTTAAGTTATTGTCTCTTTCACTCGAAGCTCATCACACGGCTTCTCTTCACAGTTCTGGCAAATAAACTATTTTACACGCCAGAGCCATCACTCTGACACGTCACCTGCTATGTCTGCTTATGCTTCACTTACTAGCTTAAATGTCAGTCGCTCCAAGGAGTTGCTCTAAGCCCAGACGTACAGGCCTCTATCTACAATTTATTCTTATGCTTTGCAGCATTTAGCTCAGAGTTCCATAGTGATTTGTGTGTTTATGTTAAAAATCTCCCCACCCCATAGTAGCTGGTATGAAACTGGCTCAACAGTCCTAAAACATACTTAATGTGTGTGTGTTGAAGTAGTATGTCCACATCCATCTACGCTAATCTATATGCAAGTGAGGATTCACTACTCATTTTTACTTTTCTATTATTCATTTACACCACTGTTCATTAGGTTGAAAGGAGATGGCGTGCTGGGCCTCACAGTTGCCCTTTCACAGTAAGGTCTCATCCTTCCTCATGAAAGCAGCTGCAGATAGATTTCTGTCAAGATCAAATGAAGGCTGCAGCAGTCGGTCAGAAGACAGGAGTAACCTTCTTTATGTATTTTGTCTAGAAAAAACCCTTTATTTTTTTATAACTGACAGTGGTATTATCTATAAATATTATACAAATATCTGGAGCCATTCTGGTTCAGGCTAGGTTGCAAAGAAAAATGAATACCTTGGCCCCATGACATGCAATACTCGGGGTTACAGAATGTCAGAGTTCGCGGAGTAGAGGCAAGTACAGCAGAGCGTCTTCTTTTAGAAGAGGCCTTATTAATACTTTACTCAATTCATACTTCTCTCTTGCTTCTTCCGGGGATGGTGGTAACAGGAGGGAGAATCTATGGGAAATGCTGAAAAATCTTACTATAATCTGGATATAAGAGAACTCTGATCAAATCCCCCAGTAAACAAGAGACTGGGCAGCTCCTGTTGCCAGGCTGACTCCACAGCCCAGCTCCTCCCCTGGCTGTAGAGTCCCAACCTCTCTCTCTCTCTCTCTCTCTCTCTCTCTCTCTCTCTCTCTCTCTCTCTCTCTCTCTCTCTCTCTCTCTCCCTCCTGGATTGCTATATCTCTGGCTGGAAACTCTGATATTTAGAATAACTTCAGTCAGGTAACTCTTCACTGACTCCCATAGCCTCAAAGAAACTCTTCTTGGTATCTTGATTTGGGAAGGGTAGGGAGTCTCTCAATCTCTTTCTCTCCTACCATGGCAGACCAGATACCCTGATAGCCATCTGGGAAAGGTAGGCCTCCATTTTCCTGTTTCCAAGTACCCCAAACATCAGAACCATATATGAGGGTCTTTCAAGAATTCTCTTTTTAAAGTGTAGTCTCCTTGGCCACATCAAGATGCACTTCTGAGTGTTAATAGTATTGCCCCTGGATGTGGGTCATCTATATCCTCTTCTTAAAGATTCTCTGTCTTCAGAACTGGTCATGTAAGAACCTGCTGGTTTTAAAGACAGCCAGTAAATTCCTTATTTCTGTGAACCCAAGTGCCCAGTCTTCCTCCTGCCCTGTATTCCCACTGCAAAGTCCCTTCATAAAAGGTACTTTTCTTAAAAAAACCAAACAAGCCTTTGACAATGTAAGTTACTTTTGTTCACTCCGCTGCTCAGAACTGTCCCTCAGTGTAGTCTGCTGTCTCACCATGGTCCTTGGACACCTGACCTGCCCCTGCATGATTTCTCTGATCCAATTTTTTTCTGTTCCTTTTCTTGAATGCATTCTTCTCTTCTCTTTTCTTTGAATATACCGGGTCACGCTCCTTTCTGTGTGCCTAGAATGTTCTTCTCTAAGCACACATCATCTTCCCTCGCTGGGGCACCACCTCTTTGGACCACCGTATCTGAAATAGTGCTTCAGTGGTCAGCTTGGGGTTTTAAGACTTGAAGTTCCAACCATTCATTTCTGTACTTGAATCTACCATGAATATGAGGTATTCTCCCTGGCTGATTGGTTAACTCATCCATCTACTTCACTTACATGTTCATGGGAAGGCAGGATCATAACGCTTATCACTACTTAATACATGTTTCAGAGGGCCTAGAGAAAACTCCGAGATACAAAATAGATCAGCAGGACACATTTCTTATTGATTATATTTGATGATTATATAGTTGGGTGATTAAAAGTTATGATGAATTTGTGTGAGGCTTTCTATACAATGGTTTTACTTTAACATCCTGCACGAAAACTGCCTTCATCCTTTTCTTCATTGGAAACATTTAAAATCATGAGTGTTGGCTATGTCTATGCACGTGTGTACATGTGCATGTCATTTCAAGCCAAAGCTGGCTCTCCTTTCTCCCTTGCTCACTCCCTGATTTCTCCCTGTATTCTCTCCTCCCTCCCCCTCCCTGTCTCTCTCCCTCCTTTCCTCCATCTCTTCTTCCTTCTTTTATATTATCATTGGTGGATAGCATTATAAACCAGGTCTGTTTCAGGTATTTACCTGCGAAAGCATCCTGTCTCATGTTACAGATGGGAAATATTAGGCTGGCCTGGGAAGTCAGGTTGCTGCGGAATCCTTCCTGAGGACAAATCTCACTGTCCCAAAGCCACTGTGCTAATATCTTTCCAACTCAATAAGCTCAAGGGTAACTTTTGTTTGCTTGTTGTTTTTACTTTATTCTGTTCAATTTTTCCTGGAGGTATAATATGGATACAGTAAAGCACAGAAACACTAAGTGTTCAGTTGACTTATTCACAGATGCTCATCTGGACAGCTAACACCTCCTGGGCAGCTACAGAAGATTCCCGGTGCTTTACATGCATTATTTTAAGGGAAGAGAATTTTTATTAATGGCTGGACAGTAAGAACTGGTTATTTTTATTAAAAATGGGCAGAAAATTATATATATATGTATATATATATACATATATACATATACATATACATATATATATATATATATATATATACTCCTTGTATTTGCAGTTCTTACAATGACTAAAACAAACAGATTTAGTGTTAATGTAAGCAAAATTGAAAATTTAATAAAATTTCAATTAGTATAAATCGTGACTCACTGTGCGTCATATTGATCTTGTAAATCATATCTTTGCAACCATTCTGGCCTTGTCATATATCACCTTCCCATTTGAATTTCCTTAGCATCTCCACTTACCAATTGCTTTACAGTGCTTTGTAGTCATTGTTGGTATGAATCTACTATTTATATTTTCAATCAGATTTTCTTTGTTCTCAACAACTAAAGCAGTTTGTACCATTATGTTAACATAATCCACAAATGTGGGAGGGTGCTGAAATCTCTTATTGATTCTTGGTAGTCATTTGGACATCTAGGGAAGGTAATTTACACACACACACACACACACACACACACACACACACCAGACACATTTGCTTATATAGTCAAATGAATGAAATTGTAGGGTTGCTGTTCTGTAAGTGGAGCACTGAAGCCGTGTCAGTGGAGATTCAGTGTATGCTGTGTGTACCAGGCATACTCCAGTGTCTGAGCTTCACGTTGGGTGAGTCCTCTCTATGAAGAAGGCACGACTAACACCCACACATGCTTTCTGTTCTTGCTACTGGTGTCTTTAGTTGTGGCCTTAACTTTCCAGAGAATTCTTCTCATAGCCACCACTCGTCTAATGCTGAGCATTCTTACAGTTTCAAGCAGGACGACCTTTAGCCATGGAACTATAGATATGAGCTTTGCATCCTGCGGCCAGGCTGAAGTATTCTCATATTTAAAAGTTGGCTTTGGGTATTCAGAGTAAGCACTTTGCTAAGAAAACCTCTAGTGACCTTAATGACAGACATTTATTCTGTGCTGAAAAAGAGTATGTCTGTAGCTTCCTGAAGACAGATTAGGGAGCCACAGAGCTGAGAGGACATGGAATTCTTAATCAATCCTTACTCTGTGATGCAGGTTCCAATAAAAGCAAAGCAAAAAATGGCCAGTAGGATGGCACCACAGGTAAAAGTGCTTGCTGAAAGTCTGATGGCCCAAGTTTGAGCCCCAGGTCCTACCTGTGGAAGCAAAGAAATGGTTGCTGCAAGTTCTCTGACTCCCCAGGCATGCCATGGCAATGTGTACCCACCCCCATACACATGCACGTTTCCCACCACCTACACACAATAAATAAATGCTTGTACAAAATGCTTACAGAGGGAGCCCTGGATAACTCAAGTCGTAAATAAAACATGGTGTTAAGAATGAATTTTTATTAAATATATGATTGTACCATAATCTGACGTCCACACTAATAATGTTCAACCAAACACTCAGGAGACATAAATTGTTGGAAGAAAACAGTTGCATTCAAAATTAGCCATGGGGGAGGCTTATCATTCTGGTTTCTATCTCATCGACTCTGAGGGACCACAGTGATATAGTGGGCTAGATGGGGATCGTTCTCTCCATCTATACCCAGTGGTGAGTCCTATTCTTCCAAGCTTCCATTTAGAACCCAACTTCCTGGGGCCAGAATCTCTATATTCTTCTTAGACAAAAGCATCTCTTTTCTCAAAGTCAACTCATATGGCCAGAAGAAAGGAAGGCACAGAGGTTTTGAAGAGCATCTTGCAAACCTGGAAGGAAAGCAAGAAAGTTCCTGAGTTTTAAGACAGTAGGACCATAGAGATAGAGATACATTTATCTGAAACATTGAAACCAACAATATACAGGGCATCACGTCTGACACCAGCAGATCATTAGTGGAAAAGATGTTTTCTAACTAGCAGATAAGGAAAGGGGCATTAGTAACATGTTGGGCCTTAAGAAGTTCCATGCTGATGCACAAGACAGATAAAGATGGGAGAAAGCTTGTCTTGTTAAGACAGCATGGAATAATTATCAGGAGATTCTAATGAGGGAGTAGTTAGAGTTCAGATGGACCAATGGTAAGACAACAACCTTGTTGAAAGAAAACACTGAAAGGACAGTGATATTGTTCTGAACACTTGGATGTTGTTGTTGTTTTCCCCTAAAAATAAGATAGTGAAGGAAACTTCTAGTAAAAGCTCTGTCTGATCAATGATAAAAACCTGCTTGATGATATGGAAGTATGAAGGGCTGGGATTCAAGAGTGAGTGTGCTGTCTGGAGTTGTAAGGCAGTGGAAGGGAGGGAGAGTTGTAGGTCCACTCTATCCTGCTGTGCAATGGCACATCTTAATGAGCAGCTGTGGTGTGCAGGATCTCTGCCTGGAGTGGAGGCCTTCACACCTACTGACTCTTGTACTCCTCATAACAATCACACTTCTGTGTTACAGATGGGACATCTGAGGTCCAGGATGTCACACTGAAAATTAGTGGTGGGACCAGATTCTCATCCAAACTGTCTGGATTTTGCATTCTCCCTCTCCCTCTCCCTCTCCCTCTCCCTCTTCTTCTCCCTCTCCCTCTCCCTCTCCCTCTCCCTCTCCCTCTCCCTCTCCCTCTCCCTCTCCCTCTCCCTCTCCCTCTCCGTCTCCCTCCTTCCCTCCCTCCTCTCTCTCTCTCTCTCTCTCTCTCTCTCTCTCTCTCTCTCTCTCTCTCTCTGTGTGTGTGTGCGTGCGCACATGTGTGTGAAGGCATATTTCTGAGATGCATTTAGAAATAGAACATTAATATCAGGCTGAGGATACATACATTATGGCTGATATTGGAATACCAATATCAGGTCCCAAGATGATGGCTAAAAGTTTTAAATTACATAAGACAGGATAAACAGGAAAGATGTTTCTTGTTCATGTTGGAAGCAAGCGATAAAGGGCTGGTGTCTATTCTATAAGGTTCTGGTGCACACGGAGGACTTTGTGGCTCTTCTACATAGATATTATGTTAGGTTTTCAACTCTGCAACAGCTAAAAAAAAAAACAAGTTAAAAAAGAAAGTTTTTGCTTTTGTTTTTTATGTCTGTCAGGGTTTCAGTAAGATGTCAGTCTTTGATGCACTCTTCCCAAGATGCTAAGAGGCTTGGAGAGAAACTCTCAAAATATGAGCTTTTGGGGGAACATTTTAATTTTAAACCACAAGAGACATCATCCTTAGTGTCACCTCAGGACCCAGCACTGGTCTATCAGTAGAGGCCTTCATGTGGTATTTCAGGCATCGGGAAGATGGAGGGCAGAAGGGCCCACCCCAACAAAAAAAAATCCCCAAAAGATACTTCTATTCCCTTTGGCTAGATTTAGTCAGAGAGCTACATCTAGCTGTCATGATAGTAAGAAGGGCAAACTTTACATAGATACATTTACAGCTAACATTTCAAGTTCTTTTGGCAAACAAAGAGAAGAGTGATATATTTGGGGCAGCATTGGCTTTGATTAACTTTTCTTGGTATATATTTTAAGATAAGCAGAAAAACAAGGTGACAGTTTGTAGGTGGGAAAATCCTGATGTTTTAACAGGCAATAGGGAAAGAGCTGAATTAGCTCTTTGAATTGTTTTAAATCTCCTCCATATAGAATTACCAAGCTAGAAGGAGAGAGTGCTAATGGAGACAGACCCCACACAGGACATGACTTGAAGCGGCACAACTGGAACTCCCTAAACCTAATGGAAGATCCTTCTCACAGCCAGACATGCGTTTTCTGCCCTCAGTCTTCAATCTGATGGCATGCATGTGTGAGTGTCATATATGTGCAATGCTCAAGGAGGCCTGAAGAAAGGTATTAAATCCCTGGAACTGCAGTTGAGGATGGCTGTGATGGGCCCTGTGGGTTCTCCAACCAAATACCACCTCTAAAAGAACGGGTGCTCTTAACTATCTATAGTGAACTATCGGAACTATAGCTTACTGAGCTATCTCTCCTGCTTCGCATTTCTCTTAATTCTCTGTGATTTGTAAGACTGAGTTCTTCCCTTACCTCCTTAAGTCTCCCTCATGCCCTTTGAGTTTGTGGTACCCAAGCTGTTCTTGTTTTCAGAATGCTAACCTTATTAATTCTTGCGTGGGCACATTTCTTTTCTTAGTGAATCACAGACAGCCTTTTAAAGCCAGCTCATATATATCTACCTTTTCAAAACAACACACCTAAAACAAACCAACTGCCGTCATATTAGGGCTGCTGTCCATGCATAGGTGTGAGACAATTTACAACAGTGTGGGTATCCCCTCAGTGCCCACATCCCTAAAGAAAATGGCTTTTCCCTCCCAGCAACCATCAATTACCAATATCTCCTCAGCTAGAGGTGGGACTTTGTGATTTTATCCATGATGGATTTTATCTGGCTGATCTATCCTGGGCCTTGTGCAGGAAGTCATTGTCACCGTGAGTTCCTGTGTGCAATGACCTTGTCATGTCTGAAAACAACTGTTTTATTGAAGTCATCTGCTGTGTGTAGATCCTACAGTCTTTCTACCACCTCTTCCAGGATGACTTCTGAGCCTTGGTGGGGAGAGTGTGGTAGTGGTGTCCCATTTAGGGCCAGGCATTCCACAGTCTTTAATTTTATCCACAGTATTAATCATCATCCACTAGAAAAAGGTTCTTTGTCAGGGTTGAGCAATGTGCTAGTGTTTGTGTATAGAGATAAGTACTAGGGGGTAGTTTTTTTCTTTTTTCTTTTCTAAGTTTTTTTGCTTTTTGTTTTTCTTTTTTGGTGTTTTGTTTTGTTTTGCTTTTCGAGACAGGGTTTCTCTGTGCAGCCCTGGCTGTCCTGGAACTCACTCTGTAGACCAGGCTGGCCTCGAACTCAGAAATTCACCTGCCTCTGCTTCCCGAGTGCTGGGATTACAGGCACGCGCCACCACGCCTGGCTAGGGGACAGTTTAATACCATGTCCACTTAGCAGAATAATTGAAATACGTTCTCCTGTTAGGCCTATCACCTACCCAGGCACAGGTTATTTGCTCAGTTTATGGTACTGGACATGAGTTCTGTATTTTGGAGATGGCAAAGGAATTAGAGAGGAGGGAATAGAGGGCGGATTTGATCAAAACACATTATATGCATGTATGAAGTTAAAAAAAACAAATAAAAGCAATTCAAAGGTTTGTTCACTTCAAGGATTGTTTCTCTTGTCATAAAGTAAATTTTTATTTATTTATATAATCTATATCATTGCTGAACTTTGAGTTACCGAAAGAAAACAGCTTTAAACATATTGCTTAACACTTGGTGAATGTTCAACATGTTTGTTGACTGATTGAGAGAACATAGAGAGGGTCTACATTAATTCGAGTCTTTAGGGTCAACTGAAATATGTACATGCTACAATACTAAATTTCATTTGTGATTTTAAGGGCTATTGCTAGGTATATGGAAGGAATTTGGGGTCACTGAGGCTAGTGATAGGCACTGCCCTCACTTCTTTTCTTTCTCTTTTTAAAAGGGTGATAGAAGTATTTTACTAGAATTGTTTGATTGGTGGGCTTCATATTTTCAAGAAATTCACATTATTAAATCACGTAGTGTTACTTTGAAAATATTTCAGACAGAAATAGAAACACACAATTTCTCTTTTCTTTCTTCCCTCTAGCTCCCGTCACTATTTCTCTCAAACCCCTCCTGTGCCCACACTCTCAAGTTGATAGTATCCTTCTTTGAATATATATATATATATATATATATATATATATATATATATATTCTTTGAATATATATGTATATATATATACAGACCTATGTTTATTGTTGAATATATGTGCATGCATAGATATATTTAAATAAAACCTGCTGAGTCTGCTTTTGTTGGTGGTACGTACGTATATGGTTTCAAGGCTGAGCACTCTACATTGGACATGGTACTGGAAATCTAGTCAGTTTCTCAGAGCTATTGAGCTTATGGACCTTACAAAAGAATCTACTACTATAACTCTCCTAGACCAGCATAATTCCTTACTACATTCTAAATCTTATCCTAATACCTACAGATAAGTGTACCTCTCACCCCTCATCACAAGGATACCATCAGATAAAGTCACAACTGGACACAATGCAGAGATCAACAGATTGTGGGGATCCCAGCCCCAGTGGATATATCTACATCACAGCTCTTGCATCAACTGCTCAAGGAACATTGTGGAAAAGGGATGGAACAATTTTAAGAGGATGGTAACATAGAGGGAGGAAAAATCTTAAAGGTAAAGAACTGCAGGGTACTAGTGCCTCCTGGGAGAAGAATTATCCCACCCCAGGGATGAGCCCTAATTGTCCTAATATGAACAATGGGTGCAAAAACACATCAGAGAAACCACAGACTCAAAAGTTTAGGGCCCTGCATAAACATAGAGGCATGTATCACATAGTTTGTAGGCCGTTAGGAAACAAACACTGGAGGTGTAAGTTTGAATCTTACTGATTGACGATCATGGTCATGTGTTCTAAAAGACAGTTGGTGCTTTCTTCCGTGTGCTCTCTATAGTGGCTTTATGAGGGCTGCACTAGCTACTTAAGTATTGCAAGCTATACAACTCTAGCGTGGGCTTTCCATGATTTCAGTTGTCTGCATAGAACTTTCATGATCTTTTCCATATTTTTGCATCCTCTGAATTTTTAAACACTCAAATTTATAGTTTTTACTTAAATGAAATTAGCCTCACTCTAAGGTAAGAGAAAGACCACAACTCTGTAGTGTTCCCAGGAAGCATTTTTAATGTACATTACCATGAATGCATAATTATAATAAAAATGCGGTCCTATTTATCATCTTGCATGAAACTACTGTATACATTTAGCTTTGTATGCTATAATTGTTGTGGAAAACGGAGACATTTGGGATAATTCGAAATATCAATGTAATTTTTATCTATTACACTCTTGCTTGGTACACAATGAGAATTAATTAATGGAATTATATCTAGCAGGAGGGCCATAATCTTCTTTTGATATGCCTGCCATTTTTATGAGTGACCTAAAGACATAGGAGGTGAAGGTGCTTGATGTGTGACTTCATCTTGTCTGGCAGCAACTGGGTGATGGAACTGATTCAGATTAATTTTGACAGGTTTGTGTTGCGCGAAGAAATGGGAACATGATAGAAATTAATGTCAAGGATACACAATAAGTAAACAGGTGTTCAAATATGGAAGGGTGATGATCTGATAAACAGGAGATTCCATTGACTGCAAACTCATTAGGAGCAACAGCACAGCACATTTACTGAGCAATGCATGCAAAACTGAGGTCCAGGTGATTCCCTCAACACAGTAGTTTGAAATCTTGTGCACTTAAGAAAGTTAAAGAGTCTGCTGTTAATTAGACTTATCAATCTGCATCTGAAGAGTTGTACTCAAGACTAGGATATCATCAGCTTTGTTTCTGTTATGTGAAAGGCATTAAGACGAAGTGGGAATGTGGAATCTAAGAAACATAATTACAAGGCAGGCTTATAACTGGTTTTGCATATTAATCTAACTGGATTAAGGATACTAATCTGATGTGTAGATGTGAAGGCATTTCCAGCTTTTGAATCACTGACCTGAGTAAAGGTCCACCTAACCTCACCCTGTGTGTGTGTGTGTGTGTGTGTGTGTGTGTGTGTGTGACAGGGGCCATCCATTCTTTGCCTTCAACATTGGTGCTTCTGGTTCTCAGGTTTTCAGGCACAGAAGGAACTACACCACTAACATTCCTAGTTGTATAACTTTTAGAAAACAAGTTGCCCCCCCCAACACACACACACACACACACACACACACACACACACACACACAGTATAAAATGTGTGCTAATTACTTGTATCCCTACACTTTCTGACCACCCTCTCACTTCATATTCCTATAGGTCTGTTTTCCTCATTCTGTTTTTTGGTTTGGTTTTATGATTCGTGGATTTTAACCAAGGTCATCTCTGTGACCATAGGTTTGGAACTATTATTGAACTTAGGCTTACTTTAGTGGGTAGATAACCAAAGACAATGACTGTTTCCTACAATTAGTGCAATAGTTGAATGAATGTTATGGCAATAATCAACTACTGTTTGTATTTGAAGCCTGTTCCGCAAGATAGGAACCATTAACTGGGTTAACTTACTGTTAACTGCACAAAAACATGTGGCGCTAGATCATAGGCTCTAGGGGAGAACACACTATTAGTTTTCTGCTAAATGGACATAATAAATATGCCCCCTTAAGTTCTTATTTTTGTACCAACACATTAGTGCATCTCCACCCCTCATTCAGGAAGCTTCTTCTTGCAGTAGTGAATACAGAGAACCACAACTGGTCAAAGTTCAGAGAATGGGACCATGGAGGACCCAGCTAAATGGAGAAACTAAATGGAGGTGTGGATATGAGCTGAATTCACTCTGAAACAGGCAAAAAACTGGCTGTCTGGGAGAGATAACAAATCAAAGTATGGGACACACAGAAGCAGAAGAAAGACAGAAGGATAATCAGAGCAAGCAAAGGAAGTAGAGCTTTAATGAAACAGGCTTTTATCTCCCATCAGATGGGAGAGGAAACCTTTTATTGAGAGTCTACTCAGGGCTAGGAATTTTGTAAGACCCCTGAGTCCTCCTAGCTTTTCTTTCTCTTTGTGTCTTTGTTTCTTTGTTTGTTTCTTTGTTTGTTTGATTGTTTGTTTGTTTCTTCCTTCCTTCCTTCCTTCCTTCCTTCCTTCCTTCCTTCCTTTTTTCTTTCTTTATTTTAAACATGTTTTTATTAGATATATTCTTTATTTACATTTCAAGTGATTTCCCCTTTCCTGGTCTCCCCCCAAAGTCCCATAAGCCATCTCCCCTCCCTCTGTTCTCCAATCAATCCCCTTCCGCTTCCCTGTCCTGCTATTCCCCTACACCTCTGCATCAAGCCTTTCCAGGACCAGGGGCCTCTCCTCCCTTTGATGTCCAACAAGACCATCCTCTGCTGCCTGTTCAGCTGGAGCCATGGGTAATACCATATGTACTATCTTATCTGGTTGATGTTTTTGTCCCTGGGAGCTGTGGGAGTACTGGGTGGCTCATATTGTTGTTCCTCCTATGGCACTACAAATCCCTTCAGCTCCTTGGGTCTTTTCTCTAGCTTCCCCATTGGGGGCCCTTTGCTCAGTTCAATGTGTGGCCGAGAGTATCCTCCTCTGTATTTGTCATGCACTAGCAGAGCCTCCCAGCCTACCATGCAGTTTTTAACACTTGCTCTGTAGTACTGCTTGAGGTCCAGGATACTGATTCCCCCAGAAGTTCTTTTACTGTTGATGATAGTTTTAGCTATCCTGGGTTTTTTGTTATTCCAGATGAATTTGAGAATTGCTCTTTCTAACTCTATGAAGAACTGAGTTGGGATTTTGATGGGGATTGCATTGAATCTGTATATTGCTTTTGGCAAGATGGCCATTTTTACTATGTTAATCTTGCCAATCTATGAACATGGGAGATCTTTCCATCTTCTGAGGTCTTCTTTGATTTCTTTCTTCAGAGACCCGAAGTTCTTTTCATATAGATCTTTCACATGTTAGAGTCATACCAGAATGCATGGGATTAGTTCGATCCTCTTATATCTGTTGATATCTGTTTTGTGGCCAATTATATGGTCAGTTTTGGAAAAGGTACCATGAGGTGCTGGGAAGAATGTATATTCTTTTGATTTAGGATGAAATGTTATATAGATATCTATTAGACGCATTTGGTCCAAAACTTCTGTTAGTTTCACTGTGTCTCTATTTGTGTTTTCCTGATCTGATCATTGAAGAGAGGGTGGTGTTTAAGTCACCCACAATTATTGTGTGAGGTGCATTGTGTGCTTTAAAGCTTTAGTAAAGTTTATTTTACAAATGAGGGTGCCCTTGTATTTCGAACATAGGTATTCAGAATTGAGAGTTCTTCTTGGTAGATTTTTTCCTTTGATGAGTATAAATTGTCCTTCGGTGTCTTTTTTGATGGCCTTTGATTGTAAATATTTTATTGGATATAGAATGGCTACTCCAGCTTGTTTCCTGGGACCATTTGCTTGGAAAATTGTTTTCCAGCCTTTTACTCTGAGGTAGTGTTTGTCTTTGATGCTGAGATGCATTTCCTGTATGCAGGGAAAAAAAGGATTTTCCTGTATGTTGGGTCCTGTTTATATATCCAGTCTGTTAGCCTATGTCTTTTTATTGGGGAATTGAGTCCATTGTTGTTAAGAGATATTAAGGAATAGTGATTGTTGCTTCCTGTTATTTTTGATGTAATTTTTATGCTTGTGTGGGTATCTTCTTTTGGGTTTGTTGAAAGAAGATTAATTTCTTGCCTTTACTAGTGTGTAGTTTCCCTCCTTTTGTTGGTGTTTTCCATTCATCATCCTTTGAAGGGCTGGATTTGTGGACAGATATTGTGTAAATTTGTTTTTGTCATGGAATACCTCAGTTTCTTCATCTCTGGTAAATGAGAGATTTGCTGGATATAGCAGTTTGGGTTGGCATTTGTGTTCCCTTAGGGTCTGTATGACATCTACCCAGGCTCTTCTGACTCTCATAGTGTCTGGTGAGAAGTCTGGTGTAATTCTGATAGGTCTACCTTTATATGTTACTTGACCTTTTTCCCTTACTTATTTTAATATTCTTTCTTTGCTTAGTGCATTTGGTGTTTTAATTATTATGTGATGAGAGGAATTTCTTTTCTGGTCAAATCTATTTGGAGTTCTATAGGCGTCTTGTATATTCATGGGCATCTTTTTCTTTAGGTTAGGGACATTTTCTTCTATAATTTTGTTGAAGACACTTACTGGCCCTTTAAGTTGTAAATCTTCACTCTCTTCTATACCTATAATCCTTAGGTTTGGTCTTCTCATTTTGTCCTGGATTTCCTGGATGTTTTGGGTCAGGAGCTTTTTGCATTTTGCATTTTCTTTGACTGTTGTATCAATGATTTCTATGGTATCTTCTGCATCTGATATTCTCTCTTCTATCTCTTGTATTCTGTTGTTGATGCTTGCATCCATGACTCCTGACTTCTTTCCTAGGTTTTCTATGTCCAGGGTTATTTCCCTTTGTGATTTCGTTATTGTATCTACTTCTGTTTTTAGATCCTGGATTGTTTTGTTCAATTCTGTCACCTGTTTTATTGCATTTTCCTGTAGTTCTTTAAGGCCTTCTCCCTGTTTACTTGTGTTCTCCTGTATTTCTTTAAGGGAATTATTTGTGTTTTTCTTGAAGCCCTCTATCAGCATCATGAGTTGTGATTTTTAAATCCAAATCTTGATTTTCTGGTGTGTTGGGGGTATCCAGTACTTGCTGTTGTGGGAGAGTTGGGTTCGGATGTTGCCATGTTGCCTTGATTTCTGTTAGTAATGTTCCTACGTTTGCCTTTTGCTATCTGGTTATCTCTGCTGTTAGTTGGTCCTGTTGTCTCTGCCTGGTTCTTGTCTCTTCTGTGTTCCTGCAAGTCTGTCTCAGCACCCCTGGGTGACCAGCTCTTTGCTGGCACAGAGTGCCGTGGCACTGCCCAGCTCCTAGGTGCAGGTAGGGCCCTGGCCAATCGAGTCCCAAGTGATCTTTCACTCTGGTGTTCTCTGTGTTCCCAACTGCACCTGTCTGCTCAGCCATAGGAGCAATGATGGTGGTCTCACCTCTATATGGGACTCCCTGCAGGCCAGAAGTCCCCTGGCAGGATAGGTGCACAGATGAGTGTGAAGCTGGCCAGCTCCTGGGTGCAGGTGGGGCCCCGGCGGACCAAGGCCCAAGTGATATTACACTCAGGTGTTTCCTGTGATCCTGGCTGAAGATGGTGGCCTCACTTCTAACAGCAGGATTACATGCAGTGCAGATGTCCCATGGCAGGATAGGTACACAGAGGACTGTGGTGCTGCTCAGCTCCTGGTTGCAGGTGGGGCCCTGGAGTCCCAAGTGATCTTATACTTGAGCGTTCTCTGTGTTCCTGGTTGCACCCACCTAATCAGTCACTGGAGCAAAAATGGCAGCCTCCTAGTTTTTCTTTTCTTTTTCCTTTCTTTTTTATTTTTTTTAAAATTATCTTGCCAAAATGTTTGTCCAAGAGCAGGCCTTTTCCTCTCAGATGCTTTTCTCATGAGAAAGGAGGCAGTCATCTTAAGAAGCCCATTCCTAAGTCTTCTTTGCCTGTGTTTCTCTAAAGATTGTTGTCAACATTACATTCCTGAAAGGATTAGGGATGAGAGAGAGAGAGAGAGAGAGAGAGAGAGAGAGAGAGAGAGAGAGAGAGAACATAGAAGCAAACACTGTTTGCTGGATTTGACAGCACAGTTGAACACATGAACTCATCATGGTGACTGCATGAACACGGTTTGCACAAGATCATGCCATTTAACATCTCAGGATGCATTACAGAGGAGCTTAATAGAGTCCCACTCCTATCTGAGGAGATATTACCAATAGTGGACATCTGAGAGCGAGAGAGTCATTTGTCTTCAGGAATTTGGGTCCTGAGAGGATACACATTTACAGATGGTCTCAAACACAAGCACATCCAAAATGGACCTAATGGGTATTATAGATAAAAATTGAGCACAAAAGGTTAGGAGGGGAAATGGTGAGGGGATAGATGATAGGAGAGGAATTGGATTGGGGAGGATGGAGGGACATTTAATCAAAACACATTATGTACATGTATAAATATTAAAATATTAAAAATTGCTGAGAAGCCAGAAATTCAACCTTAGTGTTGCTTATTTTCTGGGACATGGTTCAACTATATAGCCTAGACTGGTGTTCAGCTTTTGGCTCCAGATTCTTCTGCATTAGTCTCCCTGGCATCTGGACCACAAGTGCATAGACCCACAACTGCCCAGCAACAGTTTGGATCACTTCCTGCTCTGTCTTAATGTAAAATTTAGAAGTTTTACAATATGGAAAAAGTAATATGGAAAAAACTCCTAAGATCTGTATTTTTTGGGTCACGATTTGATACTCTAATAGCTAATTTATATTATAATCTCCACAGGTGAGTCAAACTTTTATTGCTTGTCTTAATGGCCAATCATTGAGCAATAAAACTGTGGACTACATGGCCTATTCGGCTTAATTGCAAATGGATGAAACGATCAGATCATCCATTTCATAGCTCTGTTAATTGAGTTTTCATGATAATTAGATTAGACAGTTGTTTAATGATCCAATTATCTGCTCCACAAATTGACCCTCAAATCACTTTGGAGTTTTTACCTAAGTAAACACACTTGGAGCTTTAGGGTAGTTTGGTACACTGATGTCTACTATGGAAGAATTATTTGGTAATACCATGCTGATTTCTTCCTGTAGAATGAGGCCATGCTATGGGGCTGTGTTGTACTATATCCTTCTATAAACCTAGAATGAAGATGAGGGTTATTGTTTTCTTTGCATTTATCACAATAACATTTATAGGCTATGTGGACAGATATTCTTCTGAGGAGCAGCCATTCTTACCAACCTTTTATTGTTCCTAATATTAGATCTTGTCTGAGGTGATAATGTATTTTCTTCTCTATGAAAAAGCGCAGATAACTCATGAGGGATAACTTTTACCTCTGATAAGATCCATTTCCCCTATGAATGGTGGTACATGCATCCAATCCCAAGCTTTTAGGAGGCAAGGGAAAGAAGGGACTGGCATGATTCAGAGGCCAGCCTGGTCTATATAGGGCTACATACTGAGACCCTGTCTCAAAAGAAAGAAAAGTATTCTATTTCAACCTTATACAATTAATAGAATTTTATGTTTCTTTTATCAATACTTATGTTTTCTTTATTATATTTCTTCTCCCTTGATCACTGAGAAGATCCAGACAACTACATAGCCACAGAAGATATTAAACTAGATTGACATTTTCTTTTTGCCTATGTATACCTATGCTCTAGTCCTTGTAAACTAGGTGGAGTTCTTGCTGTTGTGCTTTCCATACTCATTTTAACCATCATCCACATACTTCACATTTCCAAATAACAAAGACATTTGTTCTGACCACTCAATGGCCATCTGGTACCTGATCTTTTTATAGTAACTTGTACTGGAGGCCAACAATTGAAACTCCTCTTTATAATCCTTGTACAAATAGTTTCTATCTCCTAATAATTAGCTCTGATACCCTTTGAAGCTTACTAGAAGACAAAATACCTAAATGAAAGCCCTGGTGGCATGATACTGATGGAAGGTTTTGAGTGCATCAGGATTTTCCTGGGCCCAGTTGTACAATGACCTACTGATCTAGAGTGCTAGACACTCACAATCACCAAAGATTGTCTGGAAACAATGGCAGAAGCTTTCTTGTCTTATGTAGGTGAAGATTAAAGATGTGGACAGTTTGGAATTATGTGACATGGAAACAAGGTTTGTTAAGAAAAAGTGAGGATAACTTCTAGGCAGAAGATGACTCTTGGATAGAGGGGAAAGATGTGAAATTTCCTTGCCTGGGCTTTTATAGAGGAATAGCAGAAGCTGGACAAAGACTAGGGTAATTGTGATGTGATTGATTACTTTACCTTGTATGGCCCGAGTTCTGAAACCCTGAATAGGAGCAGCAAGGAAATGGAGAAAAGACAGACACACAGAAACACATACAGTGAAGCTGGAGCTCTGCTAATGTTACCACCGCAACTCTGAACCTCAGGAGGAGGTTCCTGCAGGCCAGCAGTCTTAGGCTGTAAACATCTGGGAGGTGGAAGCCATCTTTGCTAGACTTTGTACACACTGAGAAATTGTTCACAAATGCTCATATTTGGACTACCAAGGAAATCCTTAGCCCATGTCAAAGCTGTTTCCCATAAGCACCAGGCTCAAGAGGACCACGCCCATGTCAAAACAGACATTCACTCAGAATGTCACTCATTCATCTCTTCTTCCACTTACAATTTGTTATGTTTCTGGATTATCATGGGATGTCATACACTTGATGCATCTCTCCCTGGCCCAATCATAAATAATTCATACAATGAATACCCAGTTAGAGGTGATTGAAGTCCTATGTTCATCTCTGACTTTAGCTTTGTTAGAGACTGGCTTGCTTGTAGCAGTTAGTCGCTTGCTTATATTGTGCTGTGAATTATGCGATGCTCTTTGCTCTTACTCACTCACCGCATATTTAACTCTCTGTTCACAGGAATGCCTGTGGGCCCCTTTACTGAAATAGGTGGAAACTTTCTTAGAAGTTATTATTACTTAGTATACTATAGTGTGTGCTTTACTGGGAACAAAAATACATAAAAAGGCAATAGTGCTCAGCAGATGTCCCCATCTGTGACCCTAAGGTGGGTCGTAGAACGCTAGGCAAGCAGGCAACTATGATCTTCCTTCTCAGTGCCTATCTTTTACTATGTTCTCTTTGCTGGCTTATAAAAATTGTAACTTTTTTATTCTCATTAGAAGTGGTTTTTCCCTCACTGTTTTAAAGACAACTGTTCCGGTTAGTTTTCTTGTCAACTTGACAAGGGCTAAGTCATCTAGAAGACTATTGAGAAAAAATACCTGGGTTGAGAAAAATATCTTCATCAGATTAGCCTGTAGGCAAGACTGTGGTGTGTTTGCTTGGTTAATAATTGATTTTGGAGAACCCAGCTCTCTGTGGGTGATGTCATTCATGGATAGGTAGCCCTGGGTTTTATAAGAAAGCAACTGAACTCATGGTTCCTCAATGGTCCCTGCTTTAGTTCTGACATCCTGGTTGCTGCCCAGAGTTCTTATCCTGTGCTCCCTTTAATGATAGACTGCTTAAGACACACAAGCCAAGCCAAGCTTTTACTTCTCAAGCTGATTTTGGTCAGTTGTTTATCACAGCAACAGAGAGCAAACTAAGACAGTAACATTATTTTTAATCTTAATGATCATTCTCACTGAGGCATTTATGAGCAACTCATTTTTACAATGGGTCTTTCCCTTTACTATTTACAGAAATCTAGTTCTGGCCTCAATAAGACAAATATATATATATATATATATATATATATATATATATATATATATGTGTGTGTGTGTGTGTGTGTGTGTGTGTGTGTGTGTATGTGTGTGTGTATGTATGTATGTATATGTCTATAATCTCACATATATAGAACTTTAAGTCACTATAATCCCTGTTCATAGGATATCACTATCCTAATGTACATTTTTAGTATTTTATTCTTTGTGAAAACAACAGTCTGTTTAGGGAGGATTCATTTCAGGCCAACTAATTTAGCTTGGGAGTTTCTACTACGGAACTGAACCTGGCATCTGAGTCTTACTTCAGAACCACAAAATTAAGACAAACTACTTGGTCCTTGTAAGTATGATGCCATGGTAGACTATTATGTAATGAACTTATGACCACACAAAACTGTGGTAACATTCATTAAAAAAACACCCACAATTCAGCTTAGCTATCAAAACATTGATATATCCTGATATCAGAAATCCTGGCTTTCAATTTTTCCATGTATAGACTGTGATATGCTAATTATCTATGCTTGTTGAGGACGACTTTAATACACATCTATTCAAAACTACTTGCAAATGTTTTAACATGCACGCATATGTTCATAACCTTATACATACAGATGCATATGCATGTATGTATTTACCTAAGATATGTAGACAAGATTTAATTGCTCCTTAAAACCAATCATTCATCCCTAATAAAATTAAAATTTAAGTTTAACAAATTTTAGAGGGATCAGTGAAAGAGAGCTCAGGTAATCATGTTATCATGCAGCCCATGACCTCCAAGAATACATCTTCATTTTGACATTCTATGCTTTTTTAAATTTTTTTTATTAGATATGTTCTTTATTTACATTTTAAATGTTGTCCCTTTTCCTTGTTCTGCCCTTCCCCCAAATCAACCCTCCCCCACTTCCCTGTTCTGGTATTCCTCTACACTATGGCATCAAGTCTTTCCAGGACCCCACTCCTGGGCATATACCCAGAGGATTCCCCTGCAGGCAACAAGGACACATGCTCCACTATGTTCATAGCAGCCTTATTTATAATAGCCAGAAGCTGGAAAGAACCCAGATATATCTGCCCTTCAATGGAGGAATGGATACAGAAAATGTGGTATATTTATACAATGGAATACTACTCAGCAATTAAAAACAATGAATTCATGAAATTTGTAGGCAAATGGAACTGGAAAATGTCATCCTAAGTGAGCTAACCCAATCACAAAAGAATACACATGAAATGCAATCACTGATAAGTGGATATTAATTAGCCCAGAAGCTCCGAATACTCATCAAGACACAATTAGCAAATCATATAATTCCCAAGAAAAAGGGAGGAAAGGGCCCTGGTCCTGAAAAGACTTGATCCAGTATTGTAGGGGAGTACCAGAACAGAAATCAGAGGGTGGTGATTGGGGAATGGGTGGACGGAAGAGGACTTATGGGACATATGGTGGGGGAAGGGGAACTGGGAAAGGGGAAAGCATTCGGAATGTAAACAAAGAATATAGAAAATTAAAAAAAAGTCTTTCCAGGACCAAGGGCCTTTCCTCCCTTTGATGTCTAACAAGACCATCCTCTGCTGCCTATGAGTCTGGAGTCATGGGTAACTCCAGGTGTACTTTTTGGTTGATGATTTTGTCCCTGGGAGCTCTGGGAGTACTGGGTGATTCACATTGTTGTTCCTCCTGTAGTGCTGCAAACCCCTTCAGCTCCTTGGATCTTTTCTCTAGCTCCCCCACTGGGGACACTATGCTCAGTTCAATGGCTGGCTGAGAGTGTCCCCCTCAGTATTTGTCATGCACTAGCAGAGCCTCCCAGGTGACAGGTATATCTGGCTTCAGTCAGCCAGCACTTGTGGGCATACACAATAGTGCCTGGGTTTTGTAACTGTATATGGGATGGATCCCTGGGTGAGGTAGTCTCTGGATGGTCTTTCCCTCAGACTCTGCTCCACCCCTTGTCTCTGTATCTCCTTCTGTGGATATTTTGTTCCCCTTTCTACAAAGGACTCAACTATCCATACTTTGTTCTTCCTTCTTCCTGGGCATCCTTTGATATGTGAAATGTGTCTTGGGTATTCCACGATTCTGGGTTAATATCTACTTATCAATGAGTGCATACCATGTGTGTTCTTTTGTGATTGGGTCACCTCAGTCAGGATGACATTTTCCCGTTCCATTCATTTGTTTAAGAATTTCATGAGTTCATTGTTTTTAATGGCTGAATAGTACTCCATTGTGTACATATACCACATTTTCTGTATCCATTCCTCTGTTGAGGGAAATCTGGGTTCTTTCCAGCTTCTGGCTATTATAAATAGGGCTGCTATGAACATAGTGGAGCATGTAGATTATGTTGGTATCTAGATACTGTGCCATCAGATCTTATAATAGCTGCTGGTACTGTTGTTCTAGGAAGACAGGCTTAAACTCAAGAGAATTCTTTAGGATTTCTGAGTTCTGATGCTCATCTTCTGCCTGCATGACTTTGCCATTGCCCTTCTCTATATTTTATATGATGCAGATTCTGTTGAGCAATTGAGACGTTAAGATAATAGTTTAGGGAAAGAATATATAAACAAGTGCCTCAAGTATATTGTATTTTGATATCACTAACTCATTGGTTTTCCACAAACCCACAAAAGTCTGCCACTGAAGCTCTTTGCAGCAGCAGCTTTCTTCTTTGAATATCTTCATTTGTGTCTGCATTGTCTATTTCAGTAGTCAAGTGGGTACCGCCTTAGCAACCGGCAGCTCATTGGCCCATTCTCTGCCCTAGACTATGTACAGTAAACTTTAGTAGATTGTTTATGCTTTGTATTCTTGAACATTTAAAATCCTGTTATTTTCCTTTGATGTTTGCTAATAATGAACTATAACCCGTGTTCCTTTCTTCTAAACAAACAGACACATTAGGTAGAAATAGGCCATCGAGGCAATGCTAGTCTTCCTTCATGGATTTTTAGTTTACCTCTTAATCTACATTTTCTTTGCAGTCTAGAAAATGTATGCCTGCTACCAAAGATGTGCTATAGCAATTCACACTAATTTCAGCAATGAAAACAGAGAAAATATACTTGGAATTGCCAACTGTAACTTCTCTTATTTAGTTCTTTTGAGAGACCGTTTTATTCCATATCGAAAACTAGCTTAGGATTTACTGTGTAGCCCAGTCTGGACTTGAAACCATGGTGAACCATGTATCCCAGTATGCTTTGTTGGTAATTCTTTTAATGTTAAAGCTGTAGACAGGCAGAGGGGAGGAGACAGTGAGTGTGATGGTCCAGCACTAAGTCCATTTACTGAAGCTGCTTGTTTGGTCCTTAAAAAAATGTTGTAGAAAAGGACTCTGCAAATGTATTTTTAAAACATTCACAAAAAGTGGCTATGCAAACTGCCTTGTTTATGTTCTATTGAACAGTCAACTAAGTGACCTCAATACACTAAGGGTCCCTGCTGTCACACTGTTATTTTATGTATGTATATATGTATGTATGTATGTATGCATGTATGTATGTATATATGTATGCACACATGCATATATGTATTTGCTTTTGTTTTTACTTCACTTTCTCCCTTTTACTAAAAATAGATTTTTTTCATAAAGTATCTCCCATTAGTAGTTTCCTCTCTAAATTCTTCCAGTTTCTCCTCAGCCCTCTCCCCTCTGGATCCACTCAATTTCTGTCTCTTATTAGCAAAGAACAGGTCCATGTTAGTGTACTCTGTAGGTCTTCTTGGGTATCCTTGACCCCTCTCGCTTCCTCAGTCCCTCCCCACACTCTTACGAGGCTCGCTGAGCTCCACCTATTGCTTGGCTATGGATCTCTGCATGTTTCCAGACTGGATTAAGCCTCTCGGAAGGCAGTTATGCTAAGGTCCTGTAAGCATAGCAGAGCATGTTTAATAATGTCAGAAGTTGCCTCTTATCCACTGGGTGGGGCTCAGGTTGGGGCAGTTGTTGGTTGGTCTTTCCCTCAATCTCTGCTCCATCTTTATCCTTGCACATCTTGTAAGCTGGGCAAATTTTTGATAAAACGTTTTGTAGGTGGGTTAGTATCCCCCTCTCTCCTCTGGAAGTCCTGCTTGGCCACAGGAGGTGGACAATTCAGGTTCCCAATTGCCTGCTTCTTGGAGTCTCAGCAAGGGTCACCCCATAGCCTCCCGGGAGCCTCCCCTGGCCCAGGTCTCTGGCTTATGGCAGAGATGCCCCTCCCCGATTTCTGTTCTCTTTCCCAGCACCCCTGTCAGTCCCCACCTCTCCCTCCTTTCCCTCACAGTTTCCTCTCTCCATCCACTTCCATTGTCTATTTTATTTCCCCTTCTGAGTGAGATTCAAGCATCCTCCCCTGGACCCTCCTTACTTAGCTTTTTTAGTTCTATGGTTTGTAGCATGGTTATCCCACATTTTATAGCTAATATGCATTTATAAGTAAGTACATACCCTGCATGTCTTTCTGGGTCTGGGTTACCACACTCAGGATGTTATTTTCTAGTTCCATCCATTTGCCTGCAAATTTCATGATGTCTTTGTTTTGATTCCAGATGGGAATCTTTTAAAGACTCTTTATTCAGAATCAAAGGGTTTTCCAGTATTATTTTTTTTCAGATCCTACTACAAAAGCCTATACTCAACACAACTGGAGAATCTGGAGGAAATGGACAATTTCCTAGACAGAAACCAAATACTAAAATTAAATCAGGATCAAATAGATCACCTAAACAGACCCATAACCCCCAAAGAAATAGAAGGTGTCATAGAAAGTCTTCCAACCAAAAAAAGCACAGGACCAGATGGTTTTAGTGCAGAATTCTATCAGACCTTCAAAGAAGTCCTAATACCAATACTCTTCAAACTATTCCACAAAATAGAAACAGAAGGAACACGACCCAACTCAGTCTATGAAGCCACAATTACCTTGATACCAAAACCACAGAAAGATCCAACTAAGAAAGAGAACTACAGGCCAATCTCCCTTATGAATATTGATGCAATAATACTAAATAAAATACTTGCCAACCGAATCTAAGAACACATCAAAACGATCATTCACCATGATCAAGTTGGCTTCATCCCAGGGATGCAGGAATAGTTCAATATACGGAAATCCATCAACGTAATCCACTATATAAACAAACTCAAAGAAAAAAAACCACATGATCATCTCATTGGATGCTGAAAAAGCATTTGACAAAGTTCAGCATCCTTTCATGCTTAAAGTCTTGGAAAGAACAGGAATTCAAGGCCCATATCTAAACATAGTAAAAGCAATTTACAGCAGACCGATAGCCAACATCAAAGTAAATGGAGAGAAACTTGAAGCAATCCCACTGAAATCAGGGACTAGACAAGGCTGCCCCCTCTCACCATATCTCTTCAATATAGTACTTGAGGTAGTAGCTAGAGCAATTCGACAACATAAGAAATTCAAAGGGATACAAATTGGAAAGGAAGAAGTCAAACTATCACTATTCGCAGATGATATGATAGTATACTTAAGTGACCCAAAAAACTCCACCAGAGAACTCCTACAGCTGATAAACAACTTCAGCAAAGTGGCTGGTTATAAAGTCAACTCAAGCAAATCAGTAGCCTTCCTATACGCAAAGGATAAGCAGGCTGAGAAAGAAATTAGGGAAATGACACCCTTCACAATAGCCACAAACAATATAAAGTATCTTGGTGTGACTCTAGCCAAACAAGTGAAAGATTTATATGACAAAAACTTCAGGTCTCTGAAGAAGGAAATTGAAGAAGACCTCAGACAATGGAAAAATCTTCCATGCTCGTGGGTTGGCAGGATTAATATAGTTAAAATGGCAATCTTGCCAAAAGCAATATACAAATTCAGTGTAATCCCCATCAAAATCCCAACTCAGTTCTTTATAGAGTTAGAAAGAGCAATTCTCAAATTCATCTGGAATAACAAAAAACCCAGGATAGCTAAAACTATCATCAACAGTAAACGAACTTCTGGGGGAATCAATATCCCGGATTTCCAGTATTATTTATTTTTTCCTTTTTTCTCATTTTTCTTTTTCTTTTTTTCATTTTGGTTTTTAGAGATAGGGTTTCTCTGTGTGTAGCCCTGGCTGCCCTAGAACTCACTCTGTAGAGCAGGCTAGCCTCGAACTCATAAATCTGCCTGCTTCTGCCTCACAAGTGCTGGAATTAGAGGTGTGTGCCCCCCACTGCCTGGCCAAACACTTCTTTGATCTGGATTCAAACCAGCCACCTAAGGATACCCTCAAAGGAAGGTAAGTCCCATTACAATCCTCTGCTCTACCAACTGAGCTATTGAAGGATATGCCAGTATTTTTTTCTATCACCTCCAATCTAGTATTAAAAGTTTCATTCTTTTCTGTCTTTACAACTGTTTTACTCTGACCCTGTTTTAAAAGAATATATAAAATTATAATTGTTACTGAAAAACCAATTATTTGTATGTTGATAAATGACACAATATCATATGGGATCCAGATGTATGGTGGCAGCCTGTTGTCCATTTTTTTTTTAAACAGGCACAAAATATATTTTCTTTTTGATCTCTCTAACTCTTTCCTTCGGAGTCTTTATTATTTTCAAACTAAGTATTTGTTTCTCTTTTATTGTTTTCAACTTACACATTGCCAGTTCGGAAGTTTGAGGCTTTTCAGTCATACAGCTCTGGGAAAATGGTTCTGCCCTTCTGTGCAGGCTCCTCCTGCCAGTAGACACATGTCTGTGGCAAGTGTCTCTGTCCCTTTGGTTTGGTCTAGTAGGCCACCCTTGCCAATTTCGGGGCTGGAGCCACTGTTTGTCCTTCTGAGAGAGCTGAGTCTCATGCCCGGGGCAGCAGCTGGGAGTCCGGGAAGCTGTTCACTTGCAGGGTCATGTACTGAGACTCGTGTTTCCCACCTGCTATCTGCTGCTCACAGGCCTCTGCTTCACCTTTCCACTATGCCTTCCAACCTTTCTCTGGAACCATGTGCACTAGGGAGAAGCCACAGCTACTGTGACCTGACGCTCCAGTAGAAGAACCAGCTTTTCTATTCTGTAGGGGCTTTTAAACAACAGCCACCTCCCACACTGTCTCTGTGTGCTTTTCTGTTCCTTGGCTAGGAAACATCCTTCTACCTAGTAATTCTCAGGCTCTACGCCCGGATTCTAAAAGCCCCACATTAGGCACCATTTGTAACCATGGGCTTTTCCACCTGTGCCCCAGTTCCCAATTATTAGCTTAGAGGCTTATTTATTTGTGAATAAGTGCTTAGGCCATAAGATTTGGCTCATTGTCTGACTAGTTCATAAGTTATGTAACACATTTAAATTATTCTATGTTTGTCACAAGGCTAGTTACTCCTCTTCAATTTCATGCATCTGTCTGACTTCCTTAGAGTTTGGGGTGAACCTCCTGTGCTTGACTATTTCCCAGAGTTCCAATCTCTCTACAGAGATTCTCAGTTTCTACTTCCTGCCTTTAGCTAATAGGATATTCATCTTTTTATTGACAGGTGATGCTTCTACAGTCTACAAGAAATTATTCCTACAGATGTGTTCTGGAGGTATCGGCAGGGTTGGTTCCTTCTGAGGACACTAAGGTGAAGGATATGGCTTGAGCCTTTCTCTGGACTCCAAAGACTTGCTGAGAGCGGTTGATATTCCACCTACCTTGGTCTCTGCTATACCACTCTTGGCCCTCATCTTCATATGAACTTTTCTTGTTGCTAGTTTTCTCTTTATCAAAATATAGTTCAGTGGGCAAAAGATTTATGCAACTTAAGAAACTTTGAACAGCAAATGCGAAAAATGGCAATTCTAGTTTAGATGAAATAGTAAGAAATTTTTGAAGAAATAGTTTATTATGGGCTAGCCCACAAGAATGCAGCAGTGGAGTAGAACAAGTTTCCATCATGTGTAGGCAGCAGAGAAAGGGCCCTGGCTTTCTTTTGTCCACTTAATCTTTTGATTTTTAGCTCCTGATGTGCCACTACTGACTTTCAGGCAGGGTGGTTGTTTCCACAGTTAAGACCCTGGAAATGCCTTTGCCAAAGGAAGCTCCAGTCTCCCACGTGATTCTAAATCCAGTCGAATCGACAATGAATGTCAACCATCACAGTGTTCTGAAGATGGTCAGCTGTGAGCACGGGGGAGTGGCTCACTGTAATCACCATTGCTTAGCACTTGTTCTAGAACATCGCTGTCCACAGGACAGCTTTTGCTTCATATTCCAGGCAGTCCATCTTTATTCTGAAACTCCACTTGCCTTTTTACAGTCAGTCAAAAGTTACAAATTTATTTAAAAACTAATTAAAAGGTCCCTTCTATGTCCAGAAATGCCAACTGGAGAGAATACTTGCCAATCACTTGTCCCCATGTTAGTCTCTACTTTTTCTGAAAATGCAAACTTTAAAAGCAAGAGATGGGCTTCCTTGTGTGTTTACGACTAGGTTGATAAGCTTACATTTTGTTACTTTCATTTTAGACTTGATTTTTCTTTTTGATAACTCAGCATTTACAACGTGTGGTGGTTTGAATGAAAATGCCACCCGGTTGATGAACTCTTTAGAAGGATTAAGAGGCATATCCTTGTTGAAGAAGGTGTGCCCTTATTGGAGGAAGTGGGTCACTAGGGTGTGCTTTGAGCCACTGCCCATACTAGGCCTCTTGCTCTCTGCCTACTGCCTGTGTGGATCAGAATGTACAGCTCTTTGCTACTGTTCCTGCCTATCTGCTTCTCACTATCATAATAATGACTAACTCTCTGAAACTGTAAGTAAGCCTTTCTCCCAGCCCCATCAACTTATGAGTTACCTTGGCCATGCTGGTTCCTCACAGCAGACTAAGACACAATGGATGTGTTAGATAAAAACAAACTTAAGTAATTATGTGTAAAGTTAATTTGGGAAAAAATAGGAAGATATCAGTTTTCATGGTTTAGAATCCATGGCTTATAATCCAATAATCATTTATAAGTACTTTTGTAGTATTATTTTGGGATGGCAGAGTACCTGCAAATATGGAGCACCTAACTTTGATTTATGCATTCAACTACAAGATGTAGGGCAAGTTTCTTAATAATGTAATCAATTATGAAACACTAACTGTAAAGGTGCTCTGATAAAATTCCTCTGTGTATGATTTCATACAACACTTATTGAGGCTGGAATCAAACTGATTTAGATCCATTAGAAACAGCAAGTAATACATCCATTATACACTCCACCGTTTTTACATTAGTAAATTGAGTGTTGTTAATAGCATGTAGAACAAAATGTTGGAAATGAATACATGAGACAGAGCATATAAAATATAGATGCTTATTATTATTAATTTGTCAGTCTTATAAGGTATAGACCATGGCCTACAAGCAACTTCATATGACCTTGAAGAAATAAAACAAAATGTTGTATTAGGAAGCATGGATGGACTGTTTCAAATCCAGGATATTAGATCTACAAGAAAAAGGACTGTGGATTATTTGCTGAAGAACCTGAATGCTCCTCAGTTGGAGTCTTGTTGACTGTCAAGGAGAAAAAGGCACTGATCAGTTCTGTAAGGAAACAGCTTTAAACAGGAAGTTACCTCAAGAATTAGGCTGGAACACAGGTTAGGAGAAGTCTCCATGCTCCAAAATTGTTCCACTTGAAGGGTCAACATTTGAAAGCTGAGATGTGGCATACCTTCTATGACACCCTACTTTTTCTGTAACATCTGAAATTCTAGCAAGGTACATATGGATACTCTGATGAACCAGGAGAACAGTAGTGGACTCTATACAAAGATGATCAGAACACAAGTTATATAAGTTGTCTTGTCAGTAAAGTAATGTGGAAAGAGTTGAAAACTGCTGGGAATTGGACACTTCAGTTGAAGTAGGAGTGATGCTGGAGGCATTTTTCAGGAGCTTGGGAGGCATCTGCAGAGAGAGCAATTGGGCAGAGGATACAGGAGAGAAAGGAATATTTTAAAAAACAACTTCAATTTGTGCTTACTTCATTTTCTAAATTCCAGCTCCAATTTTAGAAGTGTCCAGAAAAGAACAATGACTCAACTTACCTAATCTCTATTGATTAGTTAATAAAAGTACTCTAAATGCAAACGTTTTGAAACTGAGGAGAATTTCAAAGCAAGTAAGAAAGTACTGGGACACTGGGGACAAGTGAAGGCAGTGCCCCAGGCTCCTGTGGACCACACACTCTGCAATCGTTCTCCACTCAGTCTCTGGCTGCAATTATGTCTGCAACTAAGGGGAGTGAATAGTCTTTTTTGGTCTCCCCAAGAATCAAGAAGCTCATGTGTGCTCACATGTCACACTTACGCATACAACATATAACAAACGGAATGAGTCACATAAACCTGAAGAAATCTCCAGCTGGCAAAGTGTTTTGTCTTTGTAGCCCAAGAAAGATCATAATGACCTTAAGGCATAACGAAACATGAGATGCTTCACGGTCAGTGGTTTACAGCCGTAGCTAATGTGTGGGCATTCATGGATGAACTGTTCGACCTGTTTACTGAGGAAGTCAAAACATCCTTTTCTCTGCACCCTACTGTCCTGAGAGGCATGGGGAAACCACTCCTCATGTTCCAGAGAGGAGTTGGAGAGAGTACTACTCTTAGAATTTTTCACTTTATTACATACTTTTTTATTTTTAACAATAGAAGCCAGCACACTAAACTTGCCCTTGAGAAGCATTTAATTAATTTTTAAAGATGCTCATTTACACTGGAAACTTCTTATGTAAGGAGTTTTGAGAATGTGAAGCCTTAGCTGTGGGCAGCAGACCTGTGTTCCTCGAGGCGTGGGGGGTCTTAAATCAGTGTGACACTGTGGTTTCTTGTCACTCAAAGTGATAAGGCATACCAGGATTGCAGAAGCAATGTCAAGGATGGAATACACAAATGAAAAGAAAGGAAGGCCAGGAAATTCACAGCTTGAAGCAAATGAAATGTTCATGAAGCCTAGGAAGACATGGTGGATGCTTAGGTTTCTGAGTACCGAAAAGTCCTCAGGGAGAATCTGTGTCTACAGCAGAAGGTTTCCCTACAACTTTTCAAAAAGCCTTAGGTGTTCCCTCTTCTACACTGGCCCCAGATACCCCACCCTAAGTTAACTCTTCCTCTTTCATTATTCCCCACTAACCCTTTACATGATTATGTTTGATCTCCCCTCCCCTGAAAACTCATTTCTATGACCTACCATCAATTCCCTGACCTCTGTGAGTATTCCCAGTGAAATGCACATACCTGAAGATTTTAAAGCTAGTATCTGCCAATGAGAGAAAACATACATCTGTCTTTCTGGGTCTGAGTCACCTCATTCTGAAAGATTATTTCTAACTCTACCTATTTGAGAATTTGATAAATTTCCTTTTTCTTGAGAGTTGAATAATGTTCTGTTGTGTAAATTTATCACATTTTCATTATTTATTTATTGGTTGATGGTCACCTAGGCTGTTTCCATTTCCTGGTTATTGTGATTTGAGCAACATGGATGAATAAATATCTTTGTAGTAGAATAGTGGAGTCTTGGGTGCATGCTCATGAATGGCTTAGGTGGATTATGAGCTAGGCTTCTTTCTGTCTGTTTTAGGTCCCGCCACAGTAATTTTTGTAGTGGCTGCACCAGCTTGCCCTCCCGCCAGCTTACAGAGCTAAGATGACATCTCCGAGTCATCTTAACTAGAATTTCCTTGATAGCTAAGATGTTGCCCAGTGTTTCTTGGCCATTTTTACTTTATCTTTGAGAACTGTCTGTTTAGTTCCATGCTCTATTTTAAATAGTGCTGTTTGTTTTATTCATTTTAAGTGTTCTGAGTTTGTTGTATATGCTAGATACTAGCCCTCTGTCAGGTGTATGTCTGATAAGGACTTTTTCTAATTTCAAAGGCTGTCTCTTTGCTCTACAGAAGCCTTTTAGCTTTAGGATGTTCCATTTATTAATTGCTGATTTTAATGCCTACAGTAATGTTCAAAGAGTTTAAACATATTGTCTACTGTGTTCTTGTTCTCATTTTTCTCCTCCTCTTCCTCCTCCTCCTCCTCCTTTTTCTTTAATCAGATTCAGGGTATCCAGTCTTATGTTGAAGTTCTTTGAGTTATTTTATTTGAGGTTGAGTTTTGTGCAATGTAAAAGATAAGATTCTGTTTTATTTTTCTACATGTAGCCACCATGTTTGACCAGTACCATTATAGCAGCTTCATATATCTATATCTACATATAATTAAAACGCAGTTACCCTATAACAATTGCCCCTACCAGATACTACAGAATTACAAGTTAAAAGATCAGTACCAGGAACGAATGATCTGTTTTAGAGTTGTTTGACAGTAAAGTGCCATAGACTCCTTAATTATAGGTTAATACAAATGCTTTTGGTTACCCTCCAGAGCAGATATTAATATCTTATTTCTGAAGAAATATACATTTGAGTTAAAGATCTTGAAGAAATCAAACTGGTACTAGCATGAAAAATTCATTCCTACAAACTATCTTTCATAGTGGTGGAAGGTGCTTTGAAGTTTACCAGAGGAGAAAAGTAATTGGTCTTACTCAGATATGAACCCCGTGTGCTTACAATAGTGACTGTCCTGGCAAGGCATGACCCCCTAGAGTAATCATGGTATGAATGTCATGGGGATACCTAGCCATTTTTTATTTGGATTTGAGGACCATTCTATAAGATGTAACCCATACTTAGCATCATTAGTTGGCCAGATATAGATACTTGTTGCTGATCAGGTTATCAGGTCAAAGGAAGAAACTGCTACTAGTATTTTGATAGATGGACAAGGTATTAAATTAATTCCTGGTGACTTACTATATTCAGAGAGTACTGCATCTCTCAACCCTCATCAGTGAAGCTTCTTGCAGTAAATGGCAATTGACACCAAGACCCCAAACTCGCCAAAATGGAGAGAATGAGACACTGTGGAACTCCCAGTTCTAAATGGGACATTTATATCACAATCCCTTTCCCAGGATCAGGGATCATTATAGAAGAGGACAGAAAGATTATCAAAGCCAGAGGTGGTTAACGACAGGGCAGTTTCACATATGAACCCACAAGAGATGTGACAGTATGCATAAAACCTTGGCAAACTCAAGCAAGACAAAATTCTAGTATCAAAAGGGGATGTCAGCATGAAGTCCCACCCCTACCTGAGGTGCTATGGACCATTGATGGATGTTGGGAGAAGGAGGGTTGGTTTCCTTTAAGGGTATAAACTCTGGTAGGTTAACCACACTCCAGCGGAAGGCCTTTGTAATAGAGAGAAAGAGAAAAATTTCAGATGAGGACAAGGCTAACTATAACAATAGAAGTGGGAATGCTGGGTAATAGAGGGAGCTCTTCGTCTGGCCTCATACAGTGGAAAGTCTCCATGTGCTCAGTAGGAACACAAAGCTGCTTGTGGGAGTCAGTGGAATATATATAGGAGTGAGTTTCCTAAGAATGCTTTGAGATTTTTGTGTTTTTTTCCTCCAGACCTAGAAATACTGGCAGCAAAGACTAATGTGAAATAACACCTTTCCTGTGTTTATGATTCGTTGCATTTATCCATTAATTATCTCCATGCTATTAAACATAATCCAAGGGTCCTTTATATTCCATTTGTTGGCTAAGAGATAAAGGGAAGAAAACTAGTCTTGCCCTAAAGGAGTTAAAGACTTGTGAAAATACAATCCCATGTGTTTGTTTGGATCAGCTTGCCACATGGCTCTGAGAAAGTAACACACAGAAAACCTGAAAACAAAAACAAAAACAAAAACAAAATACTGGTAGAATGTTTCCCCTGTGGAATGCTTGAGGAGTTTTATATTAAAATTGACTAAGGGATAATGCTATATGTTATGGCCATTAGAGCCAACTTTATTCATTTAATTCAGAATCTATTTTTGCTCTACAGGATATTTCAGTCCTACAATTCCTACAGCCCAAGGGGAGAATGTCTTGGGAGCAGATCATCTGTTCTGTTCTGCAGTTTGACTGCAGGAAGTCTCAAGGGCTGGAACATAAGTTTGCTCAAGCTCTGTGTAAGTTCTCACCAGGAGCCCTTCTGGATTGTTGTGACCCCCCCTCCCTCACCCTCTGTCCTTAGGGGAACACTTTAAGCATCTGTTAGTATCGAGTATATGCAAATTCAAAGTAGATGATTTCTCTGTTATCAGAGCAAAATTCTAGTATTTTAGCTTTGTCCGAGCATGACATAGACTGGTAGGGTGATGTGGAATAGCTATGTTTTTTCAGATAAAAGGGAAGGCTGGTCTAAGTAAATACAGTGCTTCAAGACTTAGACTGCACAGTACTAACAACCATAAAATGGGGGAAGCTTTTGCTGTAACTGCTTCTCCAATGTACCCACCAATCCATTTTAAACTTTGTTTTGTAAAGCTATGACTGTTTGGTCTGTAAAGCTCTGAAATTACTTCCACATTGGAACATGGAATTTGGAGTAGCCTGAATCTGTATTTCTGAGCCATAATCACTCAGCATGGTTCCTGAGTCAACTATTTCTTAGTTCCTTTAAGATGAGCTAAGGTTTTTTGCCTTGACAATGCTAGAGTTGTTTCTACAGGGGAAGAAAATCTGGGGGAAAAAACTGTTTTTTTCTTCAAACATCAGGTGTTAACATGCGTGGAGAAAATAGACAAAGGTGGTCCATCAGCTCCAGTAACTCCTAAGGAGTGAGGCTACTGTGCCCTGGGCTTTTTTTGGTTGAGAGACTTTTAATGACTGCTTTTATTTCCTTAGGGTTATAGGACTTATTTAAATAGCTTACCTGATCTTGATTTAACTTTTTTTTTTAATTTTTATTTTCTATATTCTATGTTTACATTCCAAAGGCTTTCCCCTTTCCCAGTTCCCACCCACCATACTTCCCATAGTTCCTCTCCCCCCAACTATTCCCCAATCATTCCCCCTTCCCCCTCGGTTTCTTTACTAAACTGGATGCAATCTTTACAGGCCCAGGGTCCTCTCCTTTCTTCTTCTTGGGAATCATTTGACTTGCTATTTGTGTCTTGAGTATTTAGGGCTTCTGGGCTCATTAATATCCACTTATCAGTGATTGCATTTCATGTGCATTCTTTTGTGATTGGGTTAATTCACTCAGGATGATATTTTCCAGGTCTAACCATTTACCTACAAATTTCATGAATTCATTATTTTTAATTGCTGAGTAGTATTCCATTGTATAAATATACCACATTTTCTGTATCCATTCCTCCTTTGAGGGATATTTGGGCTCCTTCCAATTTCTGGCTATTATAAACAAGGCTGCTATAAACATAGTGGAGCATGTGTCTTTATTGTATGCAGGGGAATCCTCTGGGTATATGCCCAGGAGTGGTATGCCAAGGTCCTCTGGAAGTGACATGCCCAATTTTCTGAGGAACCACCACACTGATTTCCAGAGCGGTTTTACCATTTTGCAATCCCACCAACAGTGGAGGAGTGTTCCTCTTTCTCCACATCCTCGCCAGCACTTGTTGTCTCTTGAGTTTTTAATCTTAGCCATTCTGACTGGTGTGAGGTGGAATCTCAGGGTTGTTTTGATTTGCATTTCCCTGATGACTAATGATCTTGAACATCTTTTAAGGTGTTTCTTGGCCATCCGAATTTCTTCTGGTGAAAATTCTTTGTTTAGCTGTGCCCCATTTTTTGATAGGGTTATTTGGTTCTTTGGGGTCTAACTTCTTGAGTTCTTTGTATATATTGGATATTAGCCCTCTGTTGGATGTGGGGTTGGTGAAGATCTTTTCCCACTTTGTTGGTTGCCGTTTTGTCCTTCTGACAGTGTCCTTTGCTTTGCAGAAACTTTGTAATTTTAAGAGGTCCCATTTGTCGATTCTTTTTTTTTTTTTTTTTGCTTTTTACACCACTTTATTCCAACCTGAGCACCTCATTATAAAACTAAACACTGGTGAACTGTTTTCCTTACTAATTTTGAGTTACTGTAAAATGTACAAGTTCTGCTAGCAGATCAACACTTAAATAGATTAAATCATCTGACACATGGTAGATTTCATATAATGAAAATACCTAAAATAATTAGTGCAATATACTGATTAAAATAAAATGGACTTCAAAAAACAAGGCTTCAAGATTATTACTAATAACATTGTAATACTTATGTTACAAATTGCAAGTACATTGTTTATTATGGTTCTAGCCATGTAAGAACAGCAAAGCCCCTTTCTTTCATAGGGGAGAAAGAAATAATTAGCTGTTTTAGTAACTGTACATTTTGTATATGTTTAGGCAATTCTTAAATATTATAGGAAATAATAAACATATGGAGACTACAATGCAGTACTCTATTTACAGTACAGCTGAAGATCATATTTAAAATAATCAAGTTTGAATGTACATAATTGTTAGTGCACTGACTAATTATGTCCAAAGGGAAGCAGAGCCCCCTCCCTGTTCCAGACAGACCTCTATGTAATAGCCAACAGTGATTAAATAGAAAGCAGATACCTGGTTTGTTTCCACTTTTTAAAAAAAAGCTCGTATGAAGGGACCACTATCCATTAAAATGCACTTATCAGTTTTTATATTCCTAAAACAGGATGGGGTTACATGTGACTTTTTTAAAATCAAATTTTAAGAAGTAACAGGACTGAATAAAATTAAGATATCACCAATATTCCTTCTTTCTGGAGATGTAGGACTGTTTTCTTGGGATTGCTTTATTAATATGTGAAATGTATACTTTTAAGACAATCAAGAAATTACCATTTGCTTGGCTTTTGCTGCTAAGCATAAATATTTTTAGTCTTCTAAAAATGTTTTTCTAAAGCATACATTAGTAATTTGAGTATGTCATACCTGACTATTATCCCAGTTTGGAGACTGGGTGGGTTAAGAGTGGGTCTATACCCACTGGAGATGAACTGTTCCCCTGCACTTTCCCATGGAACAAGTGTACACACAGTTCTCATTTTCCTTTCTACTGCCGGAGGAACACATGCATGTTATTAAAAATTAAGTTCAAAACACTCAAAATAATTCAGTATTAGAAACTTGATTCTACCATAGTCTCTTTTTGGAAGTCACACTGGGCTGGCTAAATGCTCCCAACTCCATGGTTTTTGCCATTTAGGAAGTTCATACTGGAACTCAGTTACTACAACACTGGCTTCTGGCTGGCTGTGCAGGCTCAGTAAGGTCTACTCCTCGTCCTCTGGCAGAGTTTGCGCCTGGATTCTGTGGTTCATTCTTTGGCAGCTTTTTAGCTATTGCCATAAATATTTCATTTACATTCATTGATGTCTTAGCTGATGTCTCCATAAATAATAAGCTGTTGTCATCTGCATAGGACTGTGCTTCCTGGAAGTCAACGGCTCTTTTATTTGCTAAGTCAGCTTTGTTTCCAGACAAAGCTATCACAATATTAGGACTTGCTTGCCTTTGAAGTTCTTTAACCCAGTTTTTTGCTCTTGCAAAGGATTCCTCATTTGTGATATCGTACACAACTATGGCTGCTTGTGCTCCTCGGTAGTACATTGGTGCGAGGCTATGATACCGTTCTTGGCCAGCTGTATCCCATATTTCAAATTTTACTGTTGTGTCATCAAGACCCATTTGTCGATTCTTGATCTTAGTGCGTAAGCTATTGGTGTTCTGTTCAGGAACTTTTCCCCTGTGCCCAAGTCCTCCAGGGTCTTCCCGAGTTTCTTTTCTAATAGTTTCAGTGTGTCTGGTTTTATGTGGAGGTCCTTGATCTACGTGGAGTTGATCTTAGTGCAAAGAGATAAGAGTGGGTCAATTCGCATTCTTCTGCATGTTGACCTCCAGTTGAACCAGCACCATTTGTTGAAAAGGCTATCTTTATTCCACCGGATGGTTGTGTCTCCTTTATCAAAGATCAAGTGACCATAAGTCTGTGGGTTAATTTCTGGGTCTTCAATCCTGTTCCATTGATCTGCTTGCCTGTTGCTATACCAATACCATGCAGTTTTTAACACAATTGCTCTGTAGTACTGCTTGAGGTCAGGGATATTGATTCCCCCAGAAGTCCTTTTATTGTTGAGAATAGTTTTAGCTATCCTGGGTTTTTTGTTGCTCCAGATGAATTTGAGAATTGCTCTTTCTAGATCTATGAAGAATTGAGTTGGGATTTTGATGGGGATCACATTGAATCTGTATATTGCTTTTGGCAAGATGGCCATTTTTACTATATTGATCCTGCCAATCCAGGAGCAAGAAATATTTTTCCATCTTCTGAGGTCTTCTTCGATTTCTTTCTTCAAGGACTTGAAGTTCCTGTCGTACAGATCTTTCACTTGTTTGGTTAGCGTTACGCCGAGATACTTTATGTTGTTTGTGGCTATTGTGAAGGGTGTTATTTCCCTAATTTCTTTCTCAGCCTGCTTGTCCTTTGAGTACAAGAAGGCCACTGACTTGCTTGAGTTAATTTTATAACCTGCCACTTTGCTGAAGTTGTTTATCAGCTGTAGAAGTTCTCTGGTGGAGTTTTTTGGGTCGCTTAGGTAAACTATCATATCATCTGCAAATAATGATAGTTTGACTTCTTCCTTTCCAATTTGTATCCCTTTGACTTCCTTATGTTGTCTAATTGCTCTCGCTAGAACTTTAAGTACTATATTGAAAAGATATGGAGAGAGAGGGCAGCCTTGTCTAGTCCCTGATTTTAGTGGGATTGCTTCAAGTTTCTCTCCATTTATTTTGATGTTGGCTACTGGTTTGCTGTAGATTGCTTTTACTATGTTTAGGTATGGGCCTTGAATTCCTACTCTTTCCAAGACTTTTAGCATGAAAGAAGCTGAATTTTGTCAAATGCTTTTTCAGCATCTAATGAGATGACCATGTGGTTTTTTCTTTCAGTTTGTTTATGTAGTGGATTACATTGATGGATTTCCGTATATTGAACCATCCCTGCATCCCTGGGATGAAGCCTACTTGATCATGGTGGATGATCATTTTGATGTGCTCTTGGATTCGGTTAGCAAGAATTTTATTTAGTATTTTTGCATCTATATTCATAAGAGAAATTGGCCTGTAGTTCTCTTTCTTTGTTGGATCTCTTTGTGGTTTAGGTATTAGCATAATTGTGGCTTCGAAGAATGAGTTGGGCAGTGTCCCTTCTGTCTCTATTTTGTGGAAAAGTTTGAAAAGTATTGGTGTTAAGTCTTTTTTGAAGGTCTGGTAGAATTCTGCACTAAAACCATCTGGTCCCGTACTTTTTTTGGTTGGGAGGCTTTCTATAACCCCTTCTATTTCTTTAGGGGTTATGGAACTATTTAGCTGATCTACTTGATGCTGATTTAATTTTGGTATTTGATATCTGTCTAGGAAATTGTCCATTTCCTCCAGATTCTCCAGTTGTTTTGAGTATAGACCTTTGTAGTAGGATCTGATGATCTTTTGAATTTTCTCAGTTTCTGTTGTTATGTGTCTCTTTTCATTTCTAATTTTGTTAATTTGTATACTGTCTCTGTGTCCTTTGGTTAGTCTGGCTAAGGGTTTATCTATCTTGTTGATTTTCTCAAAGAACCAGCTCCTAGTCTTGTTGATTCTTTGTATGGTTCTCTTTGTCTCTACTTGATTGATTTCAGCCCTGAAGTGGTATCTACCTAGAAAATCACTCATTTCATTTAGATTTTTCTAATTTTGTAGAGTAAAGACTCTTGAAGCTTGACCTAATGATTCTTCAAATGTTCTCAGTGTGTGTTGTTATATCTCCCTTTTCATCTCTGATTTTATTGAGATATTGTGTTTCTGCCTTTTAGTTACTTTGGCTGACTTTGTGTACCTAGTTAGTTTTCTCAAAGAACTCACTCTTAGTTTCATTGATTCTTTGTATTGTTCTCTTTGTTTTGAGGGACCCAAAGGGCTATTTCCAGTCCCACACCCTCCTTACAGCTTCCCCCTCCCTCATGGGGTCAAGGATAGGCCAAGTTCCATTCTCTACCTTGAATGTTCTTGAGTAAAAAAATCTCAGATTGTACTGACAGCTACCTGATCCTCTGGAAAGTCCCAGGTAGAGTTCAAATTCTTGTCCTGCTTGCTAGCCAATAGATTTAAAGGTCAATATGCTTAGCCAATAAGTTTGAACTGTAACTTTGATGATGTAATCTGTGGCCCTAAAAAGTATAAAAACTGCTTGTAATAGCAATTTGGGGTCACCTTCTCATCACTATTGGGGACTCATTGAGGGTTGACCCTAATGTGCCAGAAAATAAACCTCTTGCTTTTGCATCGATCTGCATCTTGGTGTTTCACTTGGGGCCATCTCGAAGTAAGTACCACTGACCAAGGTTTGGGTTCTTACAATTTCTAATTTATTGATTTCACTCAAGAGTTTGATTGTTTCTTGCTGTCTCTACTTCTTGGGTGTGTTTGCTCTTTTTATTTCCTAGGGATTTTAGGTGCACTTTTAAATTGCTAATACAAGAACTCTCTAATTTCTTTATGTAGGTACTTGAGTGCTATGAACTTTCCTTTTAGTACTGCTTTCATTGTGTCCCATAAGTTTGGGTATGTGTGCCTTCATTTTTATTAAATTCTAGAAAGTTCTAAATTTCTTTATTTCTTCCTTGATCCAGTGATCATTGAGTAGGGAATTGTTCAATTTCCATGAGTTTGTAGGATTTCTGCTGTTTCTATTCTTGTTGAAGTTCAGCTTTAATCCATGGTGGCCTGATAGGATAGAAGGAATTATTTCAATTTTCTTGTATCTGTTGAGGCTGTCTTTGTGACTGATTATGGTCAGTTGTGGAGATCTCTTGGGGTTGCTTCTAGAAGATTGGCAAGAATTTGACCTTGGGCCAAGAGACAAAAGTAGGCTCAGTCAGGAATTTGACTTTGGGCTAGGATAAGGAAGTAAGCTCAAGCGAGAATTTGACTTTGGGGGAAGTAGCTCAGATAAGAATATTTTCATTTAGACTAACTCAAATCTCTAGGTAAACTTCAATGGAGGATTGTTTGTGGCATTCCTTTTATCTTGGACATCCTGAGAAGCCCCTAAAAACAGTGATCATGGGATTTTGTTTATTGCCTTGTTTGCTTTTTGATTGTGTTTATTGATTTGTTTGTTCCTTGACCTAGAACTGACTTTATTATATACTTTAAATGGTATAAAACTAGACTGGCAAAACCACTGGCTGGAGTCCTATTATAATGTTATCTAATTGTTGTTTTTATTTCAATCCTCCCTCCCTCCCCTGAGACTGGTTTGATTGATTGAGCTGGCTTGGTCAGTCAACTTTGGAGAAGGTTGTAGAGAAGAAAGTATCTTCTTTTGTGTTTGGGTAAAATCTTCTGTAGGTATGTGCTAGGCCCATTTGATTCATGAAGTCAATTAGTTTTATTATTTCTCTGTTTTGTTTCTGTCCTGATGACCCACCCTTTTGGCAAAAGTGGGGTGTTAAAGTCTCCCACTATTGACTTGCATGGATCTATGTGTGGTTAAGCTTTAGTAATGTTTAGTAATTTCCCCATCTCCTTTGATTAATTTTAGTTTAAACTCTATTTTATTAGATATTAGCATGGCTACTCCAACTTGCTTCTTGGGATTGTTTGCTTGGAAAACTTTTGTATAGCCCTTTACACTAAGGTAATGTCTCCCTTTATTGCTTTATTATCTTGCATGCAACAGAATGATGGATCCTGTTTTTAATCCATTCTATTAGTCTGTGTCTTTTTATGGGGGAATTGAGTCCACTAATGTTGAGAGATGTTAATGAGCAATCACTGTTACTACACTTGATCTTAGCCAAAAGGCCGAGAAGCGATGAGCAATCACTGTTAATCCATGTTATTTTAATGTTGTGAGTGCATGTGTGTGTGTGTGTGTGTGTGTGTGTGTGTTTCCCTTATTTTGTTTTCACTGGTGTGGAGTTATTGATTTCCTATCTTTTCTTGTATGTAGTTAACCTCTTTGATTTGGAGTTTTCCTTAAAGCCTTTTCTGTAGGGGTGCTGGATTACAGATAGATATTGTATAAATTTGGTTTCCTCTTGGAATATAATTTTTCTCCATTTATGCTGATTGATAGTTTTTCTGGATATAGTAGTCTAGTTTGACATCTGTTGTTTCTTAGAGGTTGTGAGACTTCTGTCTAGGCTCTTCTAGCTTTTTTGAGAAGTCAAGTGTAATTCTGATAGGTCTGCTTTTTTATGTTACTTGAGCTTTTTTCCTTGCAGCTTTTAATATTTTTCGTTGTTCTGTAGATTTTCTGTTTTGATTATTATGTAGCTGGAACATTTTCTTTTCAATTTAATCATTGTTCTGTAAGTTTCTTGCCTGTTTATAGTCATTTCTTCCTTTAGGTTGGGGAAATTTTCTTCTATTATATTTATTTTTTTATTATATTCAACACAATATATATTTTTATACCAATCATAAAAATAATGGGCATGTTATTAAATGAACATAAAAAGATAAGGTCTTTTTGTTTGTTTTGTTTTGTTTTTAGTAGAGTTTAAAATCTCGGCTCTTACCGTGGTAGAAACCCAAAATAAGAACAATTTTTAGATATTGGAGTTAAGCTAATACCTTGAAGTATTAGTTAAATTAGTAAGGTTAAGCTTTACCTCCATAGTAGCTAAGCTAAGAGTTGACAGTTCTGCTGTGTCAAGGAATGAATTGTAGGCACAATAATTTGTATACAGATTTCCTGCTATGGTCAAAGCTATTTGACTTGAGTGATTGTAATCATTCTCAGCCCATGGGGAACAGGTTACATTAATTTAAGAAATGGTGTGTGTATTAAGATGGCCTATTCATGAAGTCATTCATCAACTGTTTCAATGAACAATGGTTCTGCTTGGAGGGTGGCACAGACATTAGGTGAGCTTAAGATTCTGGCTGTGATGATTCTGAAAAGCATTCATCTCAGAAAAAGACTAACTTATAAGGTCATCTTCAAAATTGATACAATAATTATAAATATCAAGCAAAACATTCAGTCTCACTTTTTATTGTTCTCTTACAAGCCACCTTCCAAATTAATTGTCTAAGTTTCTTTTGGCTATATAAATTCTTTTGAAATATATAAGCTGTTCTGAAAACCATAGTGTAGTATAAAAACATCAAGTAAACAATCCTACTTATAGAGGGGCTGAGATAGGAGAAGCAGGATTTCAAGGCCATTATGTGGTACCCAGCAAGACACTGTCATATACAAACAAGTAGAGAGTATATATGGATTATACAATATGGACATATTTCTCCAATTATCAAATTAGAGACACCACTGGGTGACAGCCAACAAATTTCTAATTCCTCATATTTTGAATTTTAATTGATTAGGATCTGTTGGTAATATTAATTTTCATATTAAAAGATATGGTTTTTGGTGTAATTATGTTAGGCTTGCCTTTATATGGTACTTGACCTTTTTCCCTTGCCCCTTTAAATATTTTTTCTTTGTTTAGTGCATTTGGTATTTTGATTATTATGTGACAGGAAGAATTTCTTTTCTGGTCCAGTTTATTTGGAGTTATGTAGGCTTCTTGTGTGTCCATGGGCATCTTTTTCTTTGGGTTAGGGAAGTTTTCTTCTACAACTTTTTTGAACATATTTACTGGCCCTTTAAGTTGGGTATCTTCACTCTCTTCTGTACCTATTATACTTTGGTTTGGTCTTCTCATTTTGTCCTGGATTTCCTGGATGTTTTGGGTTAGGAGATTTTTGCTTTTTGTGTTTTCTTTGACTGTTTTGTTACTGTTTTCTATGGTATCTTCTGCCCCTGAGATTCTCTCCTCAATCTCCTCTATCTCTTGTATTCTGTTGGTGATTTTTTTGAAAAGCATGTTCTTTTATTGAAAAATGAAGTAAAAACATTTTATGATAAAATTGAAGATTTATGTGGAAAATATTTCTGATAAAATAGAAGAGATATATAGAAAAACAAGTTAAAATTGACAATTTTCATGGAAAATTAAAGAGTAAAGTAGAAGACATAAAAACATTTCTAAATTAATTGAAAAATGAAATAGAAACATTTTATGATAGAATTGAGGATTTACACGGAAAATGTTTCTGATAAAATTGTAGAGGAATGTATAAAAACAAGTTAAAATTGAAGATTATTACGGAAAATTTTATATAGTTATACTAAAGGTAAGCATAAAAGTATTCCTAAATTGATTGAAAGTGGAATTGTAAACATTTTCTGATAAAGTTTAAAGTTTACATGAGAAATATTTCTGATAAAATTGGAGAAATATATAGAAAAACATGTTAAAATTGAAGATTATCATAAAAATATACAGATAAAATGGTAGACATAAAAATAATTCTAAGTTTATTGAAAGTGGAATTATAAATATTTTCAGGTAAGATTGAAGATTTATATGGAAAGTATTTCTGTTAAAATTCAGGAAATATATAGACAAACACATTAAAATTGACTATTTCATGGAGAATGATACAGATATAATGATAGATATAAAAACATTTCTAAATTAATTGAAGGTGGAATTAAAAACATTTTGTGATAAAATTAGAGATTTACATGGAAAACATTTCTGATAAAATAGAAGAAATATATAGAAAAGCATGTTAAAATTGAAAATTATCATGGAAAAATAATGCAGATAAAATGTTAGCCATAAAATTCCTAAATTAATTGAAAGAGGAATTACAAACATTTTACGATAAAATTGAAGATTTACATGAGAAATATTTCTGTTAGTTTATGTCTTTTTATTGGTGAATTGAGTCCATTGATGTTAAGAGATTTTAAAGATTAGTTATTGTTGCTTCCTGTTATTTTTGATGTTATATTATGTTTGTGTGGTTATCTTTTGGGTTTGTTAGAAGATTACTTTCTTGCTTTTTCTAGGGTATAATTTCCTTCCTTGTGTTGGCATTTTCCATTATCCTCTGTAGGCCTGGATTTGTGGAAAGATATTGTGTAAATTTGTTTTTATCATTCAATATCTTGGTTTCTCCATCTATGGTGATTGAGAGTTTTGCTGGGTATAGTAGCCTTGGGTGGCATTTGTGTTCTCTTAGGATCTATATGAGATCTGCCTAGGATCTTCTAGCTTTCATCGTCTCTGGCGAGAAGTCTGGTGTAATTCTGATAGCTCTGCCTTTATAAGTTACTTGTCCTTTTCCCCTTACGCCTTTTTAATATTCTTTCTTTGTTTAGTGAATTTGGTGTTTTGATTATTATGTGCTGGTAGGACTTTCTGTTCTGGTCCAGTCTGTTTTGAGTTCTGAAGGCTTCTTGTATGGTCATGGGCATCTCTTTCTCTAGGATAGGGAAGTTTTCTTCTATAATTTTGTTGAAGACATTTACTGGCCCTTTCAGTTGGAAATCTCTCTCCTCTATACCTATAATTCTTAGGTTTGGTCTTTTCATTGTGTCCTGGATTTTCTGGATCTTTTGGATTACAATCCTTATGCATTTTGCATTTTCTTTGAGTGTTGAGTCAATGTTTTCTATGGTATCTTGAGCATGCGAGATTCTTTCTTCTATCTCTTGTATTCTTTTGTTGATCTTGCATCTATGACTCCTGAATTTTTCCAAGGTTTTCTATCTCCAGAGATGTCTCACTTTGTGATTTCTTTATTGTTTCTACTTCCACTTTTAGATCCTGGATGGTTTTGTTCAGTTTCTTCACTTGATTATTTGTTTTTTCCTGTAATTTTTTTAAGGGATTTTTGTGTTTCTTTTTTAAGGGCTTCTGCCTGTTGACCCATGAGCTTCTGTATTTCTTTAAGGGATTTTTGTGTTTTCTCTTTAAGGGCTTTTACCTGTTGACCCGATATTCTTGTCTTCCTTCCTTCCTTCCTTCCTTCCTTCCTTCCTTCCTTCCTTCTCTCTCTCTCTCGCTCTCTCTCTCTCTCTCTCTCTCTCTTTCTTTCTTTTTCCCTTTTCTTTTTTTTTTGGTGTTTTGGATTTGTTTTTTTTTTTGAGACAGGGTTTCTCTGTGTAGCCCTGGCTGTCCTGGAACTCACTCTGTAGACCAGGCTGGCCTCAAACTCAGAAATCTGCCTGCCTCTGCCTCCCCAGAGTGCTGGGATTACAGGCGTGTGCCACCACCACCCAGCATATTCACATATTTCTTTAAGGGAGTTATTTAAGTCCTTCTTGAAGCCCTCTATCGGCATCATGAGATATGATTTTAAATCCAACTCTTGCTTTTCTGGTGTGTTGGGGTATCCAGGACTTGCTGAGGTGGGATAACTGGGTTCTGATGTTGACATTTGGCCTTGGTTTCTGTTGGTAAGGTTCTTGTGCTTGTGTTTCACCATCTGGTTATCTCTGGTGCTAGTTGGTCTTGCTGTCTGGCTAGAGCTTGTCCCTCCTGTGGGCCTGTAAGTCTGTGTCTGTACTACTGGGAGACCAACTCTCTTCTGTCAGGGTCTGTGCACAGAAGACTTTGGAGCCACCTGGCTCCCTGGTGCAAGTGGCAGCCTAAAGACCTCTGTCCTGGCTGCTCCACTGATCGTATGCCCTGTGCACTTCTAGTTGTTTCCCTCCAGAGAGGAGGTAGAGATCTTACCTCCATAGTGCTAAGAGATCACTCTCTTCTAGCGGGCTGTCCACAGAAGGCTGTGTAGCTGCTAGGCTTCCTGGTGCAAATGGTATGTGTATTGGTGATTCTTGTATCTGTGATTCCTAATCTCTTTCCTAGGTTTTCTAGCTCCAGTGTTGTCTGACATTGTGGTTTCTTTATTGTTTCTAGTTCCATTTTTAGATCCTGGATGGTTTTGTTGATTTCTGTCCTCTCTTTGATTGTGTTTTCCTGTAATTCTTTTTTTCTTAATTTTAAAATTTATTAAATATATTCTTTATTTACATTTCAAATGATTTCCCCTTTCCTGGATCCTCCCTTCCTGAAAGTCCCATATGCCCTCTCCCCTCCCCCTATTCCCCAATCATCCCTGGTATTCCCCTACACTGTTGCATTGAGCCTTTCCAGGACCAGGGGCCTCTCCTTCTTTCTTCTTGGGCATCATTTGATAAGTGAAGTGTTTCATGGGTATTCTGAGCTTCTGGGCTAATATCCACTTATCAGTGAGTACATACCATGTGTGTTCTTTTGTAATTGGGTTACCTCACTTAGGATGATATTTTCCAGTTCCACCCATTTGCCTAAGAATTTCATGAATTCATTGTTTTTAATAGCTGTGTAGTATTTCAATGTATCAATATACCATATTTTCTGTATTCATTCCTCCATTGAGGGTCATCTGGGTTCTTTCAAGCTTATGGCTATTATAAATAGGGCTGCTATGAACATAATGGAGCATGTATCTTTATTGCATGCTGGGGAATCCTCTGGATACATGCCCTGGTGGGTAATGGGGTCCTCTGGTAATATCATGCCCAGTTTTCTGAGGAACCACCAGACTGATTTCCAGAGTGGTTGTACCAGCTTGCAGTCCCACCATCAGTGGAAGAGTGTTTTTCTTTCTCCACACCCTTGCTCATACCTGCTGTCTCCTGAGTTTTTGATCCTGTAATTCTTAAAGGGATTATTTTTTGTTTCTTCTTTAAGGGCTTCTTGCTGTTTACCTGTGTTCTCCTGTATTTTTTTAAGGGAGTTATTTATGTCCTTCTTAAAGTCCTCTGCAATCACCATGAGAAGTGATTTTAGATCCGAATATTGCTTTTCTGGTGTGATGGTGTACTAGGACTTGCCATGCTGGAAGAATTGCATTCTGATGATGCCAAGTAACTTTGGTTTCTGTTGTTTATGTTCTTATGCCTGCCTCCCACCATCTGGTTATCTCTAGTGCTACCTGCTCTTGTTATATCTGACTGGAGCCTGTCCTTCCTGTTACCCTGGTTGTGTCAGAACTCCTCAGAGTAAAGCTGTCTCTGTGATCCTGTGATTTTGGGATCATGTGATCCTGAGATCCTGGGTGTGTCTGAGCTCCTGAGAGTCAAGCTGCCTCTGGGTCCCTGAGATCCTGGTATGACCAAGCTCCTGGGATCCTGAACATGTTAGAGTGCCTGGCAGTGGAGCTTCTTCTGACTGTTGTTGGACTAGCTGTGGGAGTTTGTGCCCAAGGTCTGCTCAGGGTACCAGACCAGACAGACTGGAAGGAACAGGAGCCACTAGTCTGGTTGATTTCCTGTGTGCCTGGGTCTCACTGTTGCCAGCTATTCCCAGTGTTAGGACAGATGTTGTGTGCTCCTCACTTCTAATCTTATGTTGAAAATATTTTCTGGTCCTTGAAGCCAGGACAAATGTCTTATCTCCTCATCTACTTCTAGTCCTATTATTGTTAGCTTAGCTTTTTTTCAGAGATAAAACGCAGATTTTCTGGATTTTTTTGGGGAGGCGGGTGTTGGTCAGGAACTTTTTTGGCTTAACATTTTTTTCTTTTTTTTCTTTTTTTTTCGGTACATGTTCACATACTTTTATTTTTTTATTTTCTATATTCTTTGTTTACATTCCAAAGGCTTTCCCCTTTCCCAGTTCCCCCCTCCCTATGTCCCATAATTCCTTTCCCCCAACTATTCCCCAGTCATTCCCCCTCCCCCCAAAGGCTTTCCCCTTTCCCGGTTCCCCCCTCACCATGTGTCCCATAAGTCCTCTTATCCCCCCCACCCCCATTCCCCAATCACCACCCAACCCTTTCTCTGTTTTGGTACTCTCCTGCAAAACTGGAACCAGTCTTTTCAGGACCAGTGTCCTCTCCTTCCTTCTTCTTGGGAATCTTTTGATTTGCTAATTGTGCCTTGAGTATTCAGAGCTTCTGGGCTCATTAATATCCACTTATCAGTGACTGCATTTCATGTGTATTCTTTTGTGATTGGGTTAACTCACTTAGGATTATATTTTCCAGATCCAACCATTTGCCTACAAATTGCATGAATTCATTATTTTTAATTGCTGAGTAGTATTCCATTGTATAAATATACCACATTTTCTGTATCCATTCCTCCTTTGAGGGAAATCTGGGCTCCTTCCAGCTTCTGGGTATTATAAATAAGGCTGCTATGAACATAGTGGAGCATGTGTCTTTATTGCATGCAGGGGAATCCTCTGGGTATATGCCCAGGAGTGGTATGACAGGGTCCTCTGGAAGTGACATGCCCAATTTTCTGAGGAACCGCCAGACTGATTTCCAGAGCGGTTGTACCACCATCTTGAAATCCCACCAACAGTGGAGCAGTGTTCCTCTTTCTCCACATCCTCACCAGCACCTGTTGTCTCTTGAGTTTTTAATCTTAGCCATTCTGACTGGTGTGAGGTGGAATCTCAGGATTGTTTTGATTTGCATTTCCCTCATGACTAATGATGTTGAACATCTCTTAAGGTGCTTCTCATTCATCTGAATTTTTTCTGGCGAAAATTCTTTGTTTAGCTCTGTACCCCATTTTTGACTGATATAACAATTTCTTCTATCGTGACTTCCGAGATTATCTTCCATCCTTTGTATTCTGTTGGTGATGCTTACATCTGTTATTCCTATTCTCTTTCTTAGGTATTTCATCTCCAGAATTATCTTAGATTGTGTTTTCTTTATTGTTTCTATTTTCATTCTCAGGTCTTCAGCATTTTTATTCATTTCTCTCACCTGCTTTTATATATATATATATATATATATATATATATATATATATATATATATATATATATCTTTAAGGGACTTATCTGTTTCTTCTTTAAAGTCCTCTACCTGTTTGATTGTACTTTCCTGTATTTTAGTTAAGCAATTTATTAATTTCCCCTTTATAGGCTTCTCTCACATTTTTAAGGTTGGATTGAAGGTCTTTTGTTGCTGTTGTTGTTGTTCTTTGATTGTATTATTACATATAGGGCTTGCTCTAGTAAAATAGCTTTGCCCTGAAGTTGCCATGTTGCCCTGGATCTTGGTTTTTGTTTGTTTGTTTGTTTGTTTTGGTTTTGTTGTTTTGGTTTTCTTTTTGGTTTTGGTATAGAGTAGATTTTATTCAGAGGATGGGAGTTAATGGGGTAGTGGAGGCAGAGAGGCAAAGAGAGGGAAAGAGTAGAGAAGTGGAGGCTGGCCATGACCATGTGGAGAAAAAGGGGGGGAGCCCAAGAGGGGCAGAGAGATGAGAGGTGAGAGTGCCAAGAGGCAAGAGCGATGAGAGAGCCCTGTTGTTTTGTTCTTATGAGGGCCTTTTAGCCACCTGGTTGTCCCTGGATTTTCCTGGTATAGCAGGTATCAGGAAGGCAGACCTAATCTGGATGTTCCCCATGCAGAAGGCCTCCTGTGATCAGCCTTGGACTGGTCTTGCTGTAGCAGACCTGGATGTTTCTTGTTCAACAGGCCTTTTTCCCCTTGTTCAGTGGGCCTGGATGTTTCTTGTTTAGCAGGCTTGATGGAAGCCAATGCAACAGAGACCAGACAACAGAGTTCTGGGGAGAGCCTACAGCTGGCTGAGAGCAGCTGGGCATAACTTTGTATTGTCTTTTTCTTTCTCTGTCTTGCCTGTTGTTGACATTTTAACTGCCCAAATTACTGCCTATTGAAGATGAACATTCTAGTATTCAAAACACCTGAAATTCCTTCTAAACTTGAGCACTTAGTGACTGGTTTCAGGTCACCTCTGGGGAAACCTATCAGATAATGTAGGAAGTTCATTGGCAACTCTATTACATTCCTTTGGATGGACTATTGGTTTCCAGTCCTGCTGCCTCTGTTCTAGTATCACTGCTGACTAACACTTGCACACCCTTTCTGCTCATGTAGGTTCTAGCATGACTCTCAGACACCCTTAAATATCTTCCCATTTCTCTAGTGATGATCACTGATTACTACCTTTTTCTATTTGTCTATAGACATACTGCCACCCTTTCTCCCAGATCTCACCTCACCAAGATCACTATTACAAAGTGGTTAGATGCTTATACTCTGAACAATTTAAAAGTGAAGTACTATTTTTTTTTTTGAGATGCAGTTTGAACGACATTCATCATAGGTCCACTAACTCCAGCTCAACTCTTGGATCAGAACTTGAAGTCTGATTGTGTGTCAATGTCAACCAGAAAATACTGGAGACTAGAGAGTTGTAGATTTAAGATATATTTTTATACTTTGGAATATTTGTATATAAACAGTGAGATATTTTTGGACATTAACTCTGTCTAAACTTGAAACTCGTTTGTGTTTCAAACAGTGTGTAAAGATAATATGCTATATTTATAGCACACCTATATTTCAGCTGTGGCAAGGTCAGATAAAGAATTTTCTACTTGTCAACAATATAATGAAATTCTAGGAGCTTAGAATTTGAGGCAAGTCTGAGTAGGGACTTTAGATCAGTGGTGCTCTATGAATGCCAGTTCTCCTGTTCCTCATTTGTGTCCTGGCGCTGGTGAATTCATTCACCCCTGTCTCATGCTTCATTCTGTGTTAACCCTGATCTCCAGCAGACCTTAGACAAAACAATTTCCATCTAGACCTCTTTTGAAATGACCCTATGGTTGCAGCATTAGTCAAGAACTCTGGTCACCATGGTTTGCTTCACATCTTTAAGGCTGAAAACATGGAGCCATAATGACTAGAGACCCTGGGTCAGGAAACAAATCTAAGGTGATGGCACCAAGCTCTGCAATTCTTCTCAGGAAAGGTTGGACCATTCCTCTCCTTTATCAACCTGTCTCTCTCCTCCTTGTTTCCTGTTTGGTGTTTATAACATTAAGCCCTGAATTGGAGTCACTGAAATATTAACAAAGCTCCTTCTCCTTATTCATTGGCTACTGGGTAAAGCCTTCCTTTATCTCCAACACTTGTCTGCCAGAGATTGGTTTTGCCCAGTCAGGCATGAGCTTCTGGACCTACATCTGTCTGCTAACAGTATTAACCTTCCTCTAATAAACTTCAAATAGTTCCTGTTTTCTTATACATTAAAGCATACTCAAGATTTAAGTTCCTTTTTCACTTATTGACTGCTCTCCTTTCCTTGGTGTGTTATAATTTCTACAGTTATTTCTTCACTAACATACTTAGAACTGTCTGAGTCCTTTGTCTGCTAGTCAAAACCTATTTTTTTCGAGGCATGCAACTCCCTTTAAGACGCAGCAGCAGCTACCTTGCACAAGATTTTAGTGCATAAATTCTTTTCCAGTCATGACAATCTTCACCCAATCATCTCTTTACTTTTACTAAGCTTGAGTTTTGACCCCAGAGCCTCTCAGAAATGCTTGATAAGCACTTCTTGATGCATTTAAATCTCTATCCCAGTTCCTTTCTTCTTAGGGCATATTCTTTTTCTTCTTCTTCTTTATTTTTTTTAAATTTATTTATTTATTTATTTATTACTATATGTGAGTACACTGAAGCTGTCTTCAGACAGCACCAGAAGAGGGCATCAGATCTCTTTAACAGATGGTTGTGAGCCACCATGTGGGTGCTGGGATCTGAATTCAGGACCTTCAGAAGAGCAGTCGGTGCTCTTATCTGCTGATCCATCTCTCCAGCCCCTCTTTTTTTCTTCTTAAAACTCTACAGACAGATGCATGAGAGATGACGCTATGGTTTAGAGTGCTTGCTGCTCTTCCAGAGGAACTAAAGAAAGTTTAGTTTCTAGCACCCATAGGGATGGTCCAGCTCCAGGATATTCAATGGCCTCTTCTGGCCTACATGAGCACCCTCCCACACACAGCACACACTCATACATATACATTAACATAGACAAATAAAAATAAAATATCATTTTAAAAAAACTCACAGCAGTAACTGCGAACTCCCAGGTGTAGTGGGATAAGTTTAATCAGGATGAGTTTTCTTCCTTTGTGTGTAATCTGACTTTTTTTCCTCTTTAAATTTGATATTTTAAGAGTCATTGACTTAGATATATATTTTTAGTTAGTTTATGCCAATTATATATGTACTTTTAAGTTATAGAAAAGTTTTATTTTTTTCTCTTTGTTTATTTGTTTGTTTGTTTCATTTTTAAGAATAAGAAAGCTTGCTAGGTAAGAATTCTGGTTATGCAAACATTTGGACCTTAGTTCAGATCCTTAATATTCAAATAAAAAGGGAATAGATGGGAACCACCCAGAGGCTATTGCCCAGCCACCAGCCAGCTGCAGGTTCAGTAAGATACACAGTCTCAAGGGAATAAGGTAGAGGACTCCCACATCTTCATCTGCTCTTTGAACATATAGTCATGGACCAGCATACCCACAGACACATCTATAACACACTTGCAACAACATATTATCGAATGGTCCTATGTGTAAAGTAGATGTGACCTAGAAGGTCTCCATTATTCCTCACATCAACCTAGGGCCAGGAGTTTGTTGCTAGAGTATGAATTTATCCACTGATAAATTTATGGTTGAATGTGCTGCTGGGCTGTGAAGCCTAGTTGGAGGAAGTAGTTCACTGTGGGCGTGGCTTTGGGGGTATATCTTGTCCTAAACTCCTTCTCTTCTTCCACTTCCTGCTTACCATGAATCAGCAACTTTGTTCTGTGTTGGTGGGACATGTCACCTCAGACCTAAATGTATTAGTCACTTTCATATTATAGTTATAAAGCAAGATGACCATGGCAAGCTATAGAAGGAAGGGCCTATTTGTGGTTCATCGTTCTCCCTTGTCCCTTACTCCATTTGTGTTTCTACCTGTCCTTGAATTGAGCAAGTTTTCTTTCACCAGGAGTATTGATTATCTAACTGGCTCAGAAAATGGTTTATAGACCTCTTGGAAATGTCACTTTCCTTAAAATACCATCTTCAGTTAATGTGGAGGGTTTCATTCTTTCAATGCTGGTTCTGCCCTTTCTGTTCTGTTTCCTTTTTTCGTAATTGCTCGTAACTACAAGTTGATTTCCTGGTTTGCTGACTTTCCTTTCTTGAATATAATCTTAATACTGTTTTTTTTTTTTAAGCTGGGCAGTTTGCAATTTGCTATTCATGATCTTTTTTCATAATGATGAATTCCCTCCTCCACTATCTCTACAGGTTTTGTGGCTGGCCACCAGAATCAAAGAAAAGTTCTAGGTCTCAAGTATGGCTCCAACATCAGTGCTGTGACTAAAGTCTCTTTAGAGTGAAACTTCGTGTCTTAGGACATTAGTTTTTTTACAAGATCCTTTCATTTTCTATCTTGAATATGCCTCATTTTTACAATGAGAACACATGTATCCCAATGCCATTTGCTACAAATACTCAAGGCCTTTTGTAAGTCTGTAATAAAGAAGAAGCCTCCATATGAGGCATCTATCTGAATGTCTTCTTAGTTTTGGCTCTGTGGGTCACCTTCGCCTTCAATTTACAAAGTCATTGTATATTGTAAGCACACTACTGTTAGTTTCTGTGCAGACTTAGCTCTGGAAAAGGCAATTCATTGGTAGTACTGCCACTGATTCTTAAAATAATTCACCTATTTGCCTCATTTATGTGGTACTGCCATCTGTTACAGTAAATAAAAGTTTCATTTGTTTCTATACTTGTAATACTGCTAATACTGTAATTCTAACTTCTTAAGAAATCAATTTGTTGGTTATATTGTTAGAACAAAGCCCCATGTTAGTTACCTTACAGATAAAATCATTAATTTGTAATGTGTATTTTTTTCACTTCACATTTATATGGACAAACCAAAAAGAACCTCACCAGCAGTATTCATTATAAAGCTGCTTTTCCTCCTAACTTACCCTGTGGTATTATCAGAATGTAGTTCAAGCTGAACATAGGCCACAAAGCCTATAGCTTCTTTGATGACAATTTAAAACCAGTAAGATGGTTTGTATATAGTAGAGGTGTATAATTAATTACTAACAATATAAATTATTAAATGAGGTGAATGCTCAGAGCACTGAAAGGTCTTACGTGACCTCATGTTCCTGATGTCGTGACTTCCTTTGACTTTGTCTTTGAGTAGGTTTTAACTTCGACTGGGTTTCTTCATGGTGGCAAAGTCACAGTCATCAATCTCTGCTTCTGCCTTTGAAAAGACTGCATTACTTATAGAAATACAAGCAAAATGTTGGGGGTTATTCACTTGTGTCACATGCCTACTCCTCAAAACTTATCATGGCCACAGAAATGTATGGGGCAATTGGCTAGCCAGAGTCACATGGGTTGAAATAGCAAATATGCATCCTTTGTGCTATCTGCCACCCTAAAGTTCATATCAAGGACTGCCAGGGCAGAAACCATTTATTCAATATAGAACATAGGATCCATGAACCCAAGAGAGCCACATGGGAAGTTTCAAATAAAGTTCTTAAACTCTGAATGTTTGTTGTCACTATTCAAAAGTCAGGTTGTCCTCTTGATGGGATTTCTCACCTACATTTCCATAGCTGAGAAAGAGCACTGTCTCTCATACCTCTTCTGTAAATTTCTGGAGCTTTCCTTGGTCCAGATTTAACATTGACACTAATCAGGGAATTTAGGCACAAGTTCTTCAAAACCAACTTGTCAAGCAAGTTGAGGAACAAACAGATCCTCTATGCCTTTAGATCAGTGATTCTCAATGTTCCTAATGCTACAACCCTTTAGTAGTTGCTCATGGTGTGGTGACCCACAACCATAACATTATTTTGTTGCTACTCAATAATTGTAATTTTGCTGCTCTTAGGAATGGCCATGTAAGTAGCAGATATGCAGAATATCTGATATGTGACCTCAATGGGTTCCCATCCCATAGGTTGAGAACTGCTGCTGCAGATCCTCTTCCTTTTCCTCCCCTTCTCTATTTAAACTTAGATCATCAGGAAGCACCACAGCAATATGCTCATATCTAACAGTCTAGAGAAATTACTTCACAGAATGAAGAGTAAGGGCTGTTCTAAGTAGAAGATCACTTGACCATCCAAAGCACAGATTAATTTACCCAGCATTCCTGCCTTACAGGCACAGGGTGCAAAACCTTTAACATTGGTGCCTGTGACAATTTATCTTGGAAAAAAATGACTAGTACAGTTTCTTTTACTGAAAGTAAAATCAATGAAGAGCACTTCAAATGCTTTCATAGAGTTCAGTGATACCTCCCCCCCTTAGGTTAGCAGGCAGAAAGCAGGATGTCTAGACACTCCCCTCCAGTCAGGTGCCACAGCAACACCAGCCACTCTCCTACACTACAACACTTTGGTTTCTGATAGTAGATTAGCAAGTTTTTTTTCAAAGACTTCCGGTGAAAATATGAATAGGCTCTTACTTACATAAATGGCAAAGTGCGTTGCCTTTTCAAGGAAAGCAGTTTATACTTGAAAGTTACTTCAGGAGCTAACTGACAGCCTGGAGTTCCAGCAGCCTTCCCTCCATGCTGTGCTTCCGAACTATTCAGTCAGCAAAGCTCAGATGTGCTAATGGCCTTTATCCAGGGAGTTGGGTTGCAGCCTCACAAAGCAGGCTGCGGCCACACAAGTCAATGGGGAGGCTCTGCTATGTGCACTGCCCATCAAAGGGATCTTGTGTGCTTGGCTTTCGGATGCCAGGAAAGGTGAAGGAAGCAGTGTGCCTTCATGCCCTTCAGATGCACGTGCTTACTATTCTCCTCTGACGACTTGTTTCTCTTCCCCACAAAGAACAAAGCACACACAGTCTCATTCCTTCACCATAAGATTCTATAAAGTAGAATCCACTGGGGAAATGGAGAAATACATACTTTCCACAAACATCTGGAGCAGGGGTGGCGGCAGAAGCCACACAAATCACAGATTCTCACTATGCCATCACAGGAACAAGAATTGCTGTTGATAATAATCAGATTTCCAGGCTGGAAGAAGTCCAATCATTTTTAAAATATGATTTTCAATTACGTTGTTCGTTTTCTTTTAATTCTCCCCCGGAGAATAAGATAAATTGACCTCAAGCAACCTGACTAGAGAGAATTAATTTTTAATTGTATTATCGTGCGCACTCTGCACTACAGCAGCAAGCTGGCACAAAGTGTAGCATCATTTACTGTGTGTCACTGGGTTTGTTGTGAGCCAGTTACATAAGCTGCATACCTCCTTTTAAAACCAAGCATAGAATTAACCCATCTCACCTTTTCCAGAAGGTACGTGTATGGAAAAAAAATCAGCCGAAGAAATGAGGGTACAAAATAGGAACTTGTTTAGTTTTGTTAGACAATTACATGTCTATGCCTTACCTTATTCATCCTGAAAATTTTTGTTTGTAAAAATTTAAATTCCCCAAAAATGACCTTCCCATTTTTATGTTGTGAATATTTAAAAAATCCCTTCACGTTATTATATTTTTATTTTCTCATGTCTGGTTGCTGTCTCCTAGAAGCCTGTTCTTTTCTAATGAAAGAAGGGGAGCGGATCTGGAGGGATGGGGGGGCGAGGATGGGAGGAGCAGAGGGTGAAGAAACTGTAATAAGATTATATTGTATGAGAAAAGAATCTATTTTTAATAAAGGGGAAAAAAAGTACTGTATTCCATATAGTAAGAACTATCTTAGCCAAAAGGAGAATTCATGGGCCATTAGCCACTTTTGTGTTAATGTGTTCAAAATGCTTGACCAAAATGAAACGAAAAAGAAATATTTATTTTGTCTCCTGGTTCATGTTTATGTCCACTTGGGTTTATGCTTGAGCAAGACATCATGGTGGCAGCAGAGCTTGGCAGACGTCGGTTCCTTACCCCATGCAAAGAGGACAACAAGAAGTGAATAGAGATAGCAAACTCCCAAAGACCCTCCCCCCAGTGACCTACTTCCTCAGTCCAGGCCCTACCTCCAAAACTAGCATCACCAGCTAAAGACCAGGCTTCAAAGCATGAGCGTGTTAGTGCATTTCAGATAGAAAGCATAACACACACTGTGATGGTTTGCGTATGCTTGACCCAGAGTGTGGCACTATTAGAAAATGCGACCCTGTCGGAGTAGGTGTGGCCTTGTTGAAGTAGGTGTGTCACTGCAGGTGTGGGCTTTAAGACCCTTATCCTAACTGTCTGAAAGTCAGTATTCTACTAGCAGCCTTCAGATAAAGATGTACAAATCTCAGATCTGTCTGCACCATGCCTGCTTGGATGATGGCATGTTCCTGCCTTGATAATGGACTGAACCTCTGAACCTGCAAGCCAGCCCCAATTAAATGTTGTCCTTATAAGAGTTGACTTGGTCTTGGTGTCTGTTCACACCAGTAAAACCCTAACTAAGACACACACTTTGAAACCAAGACTCCCAAAGGAGCCATAACCCTTTCCTAACTGCAGCCTTGATGAGCAACTTACAGGAGGTCATACAACAATTTTCAATTCCTCATTTTATTTTTATTCCTTTTAAGTCTATCTCTTTTCTATTTTAAAAAAAATGGAGCCAAGTACAAAGAGTAATGGCTTAAAACCCAAGTAAATTTGTAACAACAAAAGTTGATTTTGGGTCATTTCAAAGCAGTGGTCTTAGAGGCCTTGGCCTATGCAAACAAAAAGCCACATTAGCTTAAAAAATTCTTCTTAGTTTTGCAAATTATAATGGTTTGTTTTAAAGGAAGTTCCAGCCATTTCACTGTGGCTTCACCATTAGAAAAGCTCCCATTTAGAGGAAATGTAGCCCGCACTGACCTGAGCTATAAAGACCAAACAGTTAATAGGAAAGGAGGCAGGATTTGCCATTTTTGTCTTGTAAGTTGAGCTGCTCAAGCTGTTTTGGTTACTTCTTCAGAGCAGATAGAAAAGAGCCAGTGATGTCTTGCTCTGACCTGTTTGAAAGCCTTAAGGCTTTGGAACTCATCCATTTCCTCCATGCTTTGAGTCATTTGGTTGTTGAAAACTCCCAGATTTATTTATCTTCTTCTGAAGGCATACCCCTGCCAAAGAGGAGGACTGTCTTTAAGATATCTTTTGACCTTTTGCTTTGGCCCTTAGTCTTTGCTGTTCTTGATTAGAAAAACTCTGTGGTCTGAATGCAAGGCCGAGGTTATCTGGATGCTCAGATCACCCTCACTGGCTTACAATTCTGATAGAGCATAGAGTAAGCTTCCCAGCACGGCTATTAAAACTCCTATCAGAAACATTGTCAGTGAGGGAAGGTTCATTTTGGCTAATAGTTTTGTAGGAGTCGGTACATTAGCATGGGAAAGGCATGAGAGAGAAAACACATCATGATGAGCCAGGCGTTATAAGAGGGCAATCAATACAAGAGTCTAGACAGACCAAGCGAGGCCTCTTAGGACAAGCAGTTTATCAGTGCTTTTCGTGCTTTCTCTCCTTCCCCACTTTATTCTGTCTGGGCCCTCAGCCCAGGGCAAGATGCTACCCATATCCAAGATGGCTTTCCTCTCTAAGAATCTGCTTTGAAAATATCCTCTCAGATATGGATCCTCTCCAGTCCTACAGTTGATGATGAACCATCAATGCTGACAACAAGTACTTCTCATTATACTAATAATGCCAGTGTTACAGTTACTGTCCTTGGAGCTAAAACAGGAGGGTACCTCCCTTGGTCTTTCTGGACTCATGCATTGTTTTGACCTCTTTTTTTTATTAGATATATTCTTTATTTACATTTCAAATGATTTCCACTTTCCTGGTACTCCCTCCCCTAAAGTCCCATAAGTCCTCTCCCTTCCTCCTGTTCCCCTATCAAAACCACATAAAGATCCAACAAAGAAAGAGAACTTCAGACCAATTTCCCTTATGAATGTCGATGCAAAAGTCCTCAATAAAATTCTTGCCAACTGAATTCAAGAACACATCAAAACGATCATTCACCATGATCAAGTAGGCTTCATCCCAGGGATGCAGGGATGGTTTAATATAGGGAAATCCATCAATGTAGTGCACTACATAAACAAACTAAAAAAAAACCACATGATCATTTCATAGATGCTGAAAAAGCATTTGACAAAGTTCAGCATCCTTTCATGTTAAAAGGCTTGGAAAGAAGAGGAATTCAAGGCCCATACCTAAACATAATAAAAGCAATATACAGCAAACCAGTAGCAAAGATCACACTAAATGGAGAGAAATTTGAAGCAATTTCACTAAAATCAGGGACTAGACTAGGCTGCCCTCTCTCTCCATATTTATTCAATATACTACTTGAAGTTCTAGCTAGAGCAATTAGACAACAAAAGGAGGCCAAAGGGATACAAATTGGAAAGGAGGAAGTCAAATGATCACTATTTGCAGATGACATGATAGTATACTTAAGGGACCCAAAAAACTCCACCAGAGAACTCCTACAGCTGATAAACAACTTCAGCAAAGTGGCCGGATATAAAATTAACTCAAGCAAATCAGTAGCCCTCCTCTACTCAAAGGATAAACAGACTGAGAAAGAAATTAGGGAAATTTCTAATTTCCTAATTAGACCCTTCACAATAGCCACAAACAACATAAAGTATCTTGGTGTGACTCTAACCAAACAAGTGAAAGATCTGTATGACAAGAACGTCTAGTCTCTGAAGAAAGAAATCAAAGAAGACCTTAGAAGATGGAAAAATCTTCCATACTCGTGGATTGGCAGGATTAATATACTAATCTTGCCAAAAGCAATATACAGATGCAACGCAATCCTCATCAAAATCCCAACTCAATTCTTCATAGAGTTAGAAAGAACAATTCTTAAATTCATCTGGAATAACAAAAAACCCAGGATAGCTGAAACTATTCTCAACAGTGAAAGAACTTCTGTTTTGACCTCTTATGAAGTCTCTCTGGTCCTTGCCCTTTGCTGTCACTTTATTTTCCTCCACTTCTGAAGAGGACTTCAGGTTATTTCACTCATGCTTATAGTCTGGAGGCGAGTCCTGCCAGGTAGAAAACCCATGGAAAAACCCGTGGATAAACATGTTTTATTTTGCTACATCTTTAAACGCAGGTCAAGTTCTGCTACCAAGTATTTCTGTAGAGTCCAACTCAAGCTTTGCCCATGTACCAATTTATTGACCAGTCAAGGAAGCTAAGTGGTGGGGCGAATAGTAATAATTGAAGAGTCTAGACCCTAATCTAAATTAGGTCACTGGAAAATAGCCTCATGATTTCCCCACAATGGTAAGGAAGTAAATAATATGTGCAAAACATTTAGATCACAATCTGGCTTAAACTTGTTTTTCTAGGCATGCAAAAGAACACACATGCGCACACAAATGCACACACAAACACACATGATAAATTTGAAGAAATATCTGATTCACTATGTCAACAGATGTCTGTGGAGAATCAGTGGCTATGAACTGTTTCCAGAAAATAAGTTCTGTATGCAGACCAACACAATCTCCTTTAGAATAAACCAACCCAATTTTATTTGCAGGATCTCATTCATTTTTTTTTTTAAAGATTTCACAATATTCTTTTTTTTTTAATTTTTATTTTCTATATTCTATGTTTACATTCCAAAGGCTTTCCCCTCTTGTTCCATTCACAAATACTATTAAATAACTGCTTCAACCTCTACTCAAAGATAAATGTAGCTAGACCATGTATAGCCTCACTTCCAGTCTGCACTGGTATTCCAATTATAATGCAAGGGAATTGGTGAAGGAGTCTGAACAGCAAAACATGGACTAGAGAATTGATGGCTTCAGCTATTCCAGGAGTGCCAACAGTGTCCTCATGGCACCTCGTTGCATCTGGTTTTCTGCTTGTGTGCCAGGGGGCATCATAGGAATCAGGAAGTCTTTCTGGTTCCTTCAGAGTTCCCTATAACCAGGGGATAGTGTCCAAACTTGCTTTCGCTTGAGTTGTTGAACAGGATTTCCTCCCACAACGACCTAACCTTACACACACTGATTATTCTCAAGCCAGCTTTTAATCTTTTAGCTTTGCCTGGGATTTTTATGGGCTATCCTTTGATTAGCAATCCTTTCTTTTAATTGTCTGAGTCCAAGGTGTGCTGGTTCAATTCTATCACCTCGACATAAACCAGAGTCACTTGGGAAAAAGGGAACCTCTGAAGAATTGCTTTATCAGTGTAGCCTCTAGGCAAGTCTCTGGGGACATTTGTTGACTAATGATTGATGTAGGATGGGACACCCTATTGTAGATGGTACTACTCCTACACAGGTGGTCCTGGCCTATATAAGGGAAGTAGCTGAGCAAACCAGAGAGAGAGAAAGGCAGGAAATTACATTCCTCCATGGTTTCTGCTTCAGTTCCTGCCTTGAGTTCTAACATTTGCTGCTCTAGATAATAGACTCTAATCTATAAGGTGAAATAAACCCTTTTCTCCCCAAGTTATTTTCATCAGTATTTTATCATAACAGTTGCAGAAACAACAACAGAGCCAAACCAGAGCACAGGGTTAAGAAATACAAAAGCCAGAAATCAACCCCTGATCTTCTCACTTTCTCTCCTTCCATCCCTGATCCTCATTCTTCTTTTCCTGTCTTCCTCTCTGTCCTTCTCCTCTCCTTCCCTTGAACATCAACTTCTTTCTCCTGCTTCTCATCCTCTTCTCTCTTTCTCTCTCTTCTTCTCAAAGTATGGAATGCTTTGCCACTAAACTGGTGGTAGGGCAAAATATTAATATTCATAAATACGTGCAAGGGGCAATAATTTAGTCTTAGCCATTTTAGTTTTTACTAGGTAAACTATTCTATTTCATTTTCCTATATTTCATCCATTCCCCTTTAATATTATACATTATTGAAAACAATTTTCCTTCCTTCCATTGCCAAGTACATGCTTTGGCAGCTTGCCATGTTAAAGTGAGAATCAGGAATTTAATCTACTAGGCTGTGCAGCATATCATAAAAAATGTTCTGGAGTAAATTGATCAGTCATTTAAAATTAACGTGCAAAAACATTCCATTATGGGGTATGTTTTAAAAGACCATAAAAAGTATAATGAAACTCACTGTGCAATCATCAGATCAGGGCATTTCTGGGTCATGAACTTAGATGGCTTCTTTCACCCAACTGCAAAATTACAATATTTCATTTTTACATATAAATTAAATTAGGACAGCTAGACAAATAACCAGACTTTCCATTTCCTATTTATATGGGTTTTAATATTTTTGGTCTGACTCTAAAATGTAGAATTTATCATCTATTATGAGGGCCAGAGAGGTGAGTCAGAAGTTACAAGTACTCACTGCTCTTGCAGAGGACCACATGTGGTTCCCAGCATCCATGCAGCAGCTCACAACCACCTGTATCTCTCCTGTCAGGGAACACAATGCCGTCTTCTGGCTGCTATGGACTCCCATGTGAACCTGGTGGACATGACCACACAAGTTTGCACACATACACACAATCTTTTTTTTTCAGGAATAGAAAAAATCTTTTAATGATTTAATCAGTTATAAAGGAAAATCTCAGAATGGCAAAATTCAATAACCAGGGGTTTTTAACTTCTGAATGTTACCATTATGTTTTTCAAAGAACTAACACAAATGCCATACAAAAAATATAGGGAAGTTTTTCAAACACTTTTTATGAAATTGATATCTATTAACAAATTCTGAAAATACAGAGAAAAGGAAACAATAGATTAATATCGATAATGAGCATAGATATAAAAATCTTCAACACTGTGTTAGCCATAATGTCATAGGCCATCATCTAGCTGGTTTCAAAACAAGAATGCAAAGATGGTTCAGTATACACAAATCAATAAACATAATACATCACATCTTACAAAGAACAAAAAAGCCCAGAAATTATATAATGTCAAGAAGTGTATAAAGCAGTTGAATATATGAAATCTCTTAATAATGCAAGATTGATAATTAGTATAAGAATAATACTCCAACATGGTAAGGACAACATATAAAAAAATCCATAGCCAATGTCATGCTATAAGTAGGGAGAAAGTGAAATGTTTTCCACTAAGATATTTAAATAAGAATATAGTGTCTACTTGAACTGATTTTTCATAGTAGTACTAGAAAATTTAGGAAATGTAATAAAACTGAAAGACACAACAAGCATACATAAGGAAAAGAGTGAAGTCAATATTCCCAGTGTAGACAATACAATATGATTTTAAACAAAACATCTAGAGTTCATATGAAGACCATCATAACTGGGACTGGAGAGATGGGTCAGCAGTTAAAAGCATTCTCTGCTCTGCCAGCGGACCCAGGTTTGGTTTCCAGCTCTCAGACTGCAGCTCAAAAGCATGTCTAATTCTAGTTCCGGGAGATCTGACACTCACTGCTCTCATCCATGGGCACCAAACACGCATACAATGCCCAGGCACAGATGCAGGCAAAACAGCCTTACATAGTAACATTTTTAAGTTAAAGTTATATTATAAAGCATGTTTGTTGATTGACATTAATAAAGCTGGAAAGTATGCTTGCCATATAGACATGCACAATCTTTTTAATCTTTGAATTTATTAGCAATTTGGTTCATTCTACTATTTTCATTTGATATGTAAGCATCTCTGCAAAATGTATCTCACAGAAATGTTTTAGTATTCAGTTTGCTAGGAAGAATTTAGTAAGACTAACAATAATTTTAAAAACATGATTCAATTAAAGTGGGAAATAATAAACATTTTAAGAAAGAAGACTAAGGCTTTGGATTTTTTTGTTAACCATCATAATCACGGGTGTCCTGTATCATAGTTCCAATATCTAATGTGAACCTTCATCAGAACCAAAATGGAATCTATGATGGCAATTTGGAATTTAAATAGTCATCTGTGGGGATAGATCATCAGAAGTTCTTTCAGTGTGCTATCTGAATAGATTTCACCAAAATAACATACAATTTGTGGTCAGTCACACCGGAAGGCAGTTGAACTAGATGCTTGTGTTTGGCCTGTGATTTTATACCATGTTCATTAACTTCTTTTCAAAAGTAATTGATATCAAAGGCTTAATGCATTCAGGGAATCTGTATTTCAACAGCACTGACTCTTCTCATAATAAACATAGGTAAAGCAGCTTGGAAAGCAAAGACTCTTGCCAGATGACTAAGCTGTAGAACAGGCTCCTAGACATAGAAACAGTCACACTCACATCTACACAGGGTGGGTGCATGCCATTCTGTGGATATCACCTGCTCACCACCGGGTCAACCTGTCAGAAGTCATTGGACATGGAAAGAACATCAGACGTCATATAATATATCCTCCTTGTTTTCGAGGCACATGAGTTAAAAGGCTTACAGGAGTTGCCACAGTGAGTCAGGATATACTGGTTCCCACTCTCTGACTCTTAAAACACATGAACCCTTTTTTTCCTAATTCCTCTGGGACCAAGACAGGTATTTCTATAGTTCATATAATCACCCTTTATGTTGAATTACAAGAAGGAAAGGCAATGAACTCAGTTCACCCTCTGAATATTAATTCAGTTGAAGTATTCCTTATGGTAAAGATGATAAAAATCCCTCTCTACCCCATACACTTCTAATAATAGGTGGAAAGACAAGCTCATTGCACCTCAGTCTTTTACCTGCACCCATTGTTACACATTTACTCTGCATAGATACAATTGCATTATTGCCACTTCTCAAGTTCTTTCTATAAGCAGTGAGCTATGTGAAGTCAGTTATCATTTTTATAAGAAATTATAGTCTCAAGCCCCCATCACAATTCATGGTACAATGTAGATTTGGTGAATGGATGTCAGGTAATGGCCTTGTTTTGCATTTAAAAATTTTTTATTAGATATTTGCTTTAGTTACATTTCAAATAGTATCCACTTTTCACATTACCCCTCCAAAAATCCCCTATTCCATACCCCTTCCCCCTGCTCATCCTACCCCCAATTTTCTGACTATTCTGATTATTCTGGGGAATCGAGTTTTTACAACACCCATGGCCTCTCCTCTCACTGATGTCGAAAATGGTCATCTTCTGCTACATATGTAGCTGGAGTCATGAGTCCCTCCATGTGTACTCTCTGGTTGGTGGTTTAGCCCCTGGGAGCTCTGGGGTACTGGTTGGTACATATTATTGCTCTGCCTGCAGGTCTGCAAACCTCTTCAGATCCATTGGGGACCCCGTGTTCATTCTATTATCTGGCTGTGAGCTATGAGTATTTCGATCCACTTTCCAATAAGGATCAAAGTATCCACACTTTGGACTTCCTTCTTCTTGAGCTTCATGTGGTCTGTGAGTTGTATCTTGGGTGTTCCGAGCTTTTGGGCTAATATCCACTTATCAGTGAGTGGATACCATGTGTGTTCTTTTGTGATTGGGTAACCTCACTCAGGATGATATTTTCTAGTTCCATCCACTTGCCCAAGAATTTCATGAATTCATTGCTTTTAATAGCTGAGTAGTACTCCATTGTGTAAATGTACCACATTTTCTGTATCCATTCCTCTGTTGAGGGATTTATTTCATTATTTACAGTACAGTGTAGCTGTCTTCAGACAAACACCAGAAGAGGGCATCAGACACCATTGCAGATGGTTGTGAGCAACCATGTGATTGCTGGGAATTGAACTCAGGACCTCTGGAAGAGTGGTCAGTCCTCTTAACTGCTGAACCATCTCACAAGTCCTTGTTTTCATTTTTTGATCTGTGTATATACTAGGTACTCTTTTTTTAAAATTTATTTATTGGATATATTCTATATTTGCAGTTCATTTCCCTTTTTCTGGTTCCCCATCCCCCAAAGGTCTCACATGCCCTTTTCCCTCCTCCTGTTCCCCCATCCACCCCTTCCTACTTCCCTGTTCTGGTATTCCCCTACACTGATGTTTTAATCATTTCCAGCACCAGTGTCCACTCCTTCCTTATTGTCGGATATCATTTGATATGTAGATTGTGTCTTTTGGTGTCCCAAGACTCTAGGCTTATATCCACTTATCAGTGAGTGCATACCATGGGTATTCTTTTGAGACTGGGCTACCTCACTTAGTTTGATGTTCTCCAGCTCCATCCATTTCTCTAAGAATTTCATGGATTCATTGTTTCTAACGGCTGAATAGTACTCCATTGTGTATATATACCACATTTTTTGTATCCATTCCTCTGTTGAGGGACATCTGGGTTCTTTCCAGCTTCTGGCTATTATAAATAAGGCTGCTATGAACATAGTGGAGCATGTATCCTTATTGCATGCTGGAGAATCTTCTGGGTATATGTTCAGGAGTGGTATGACTGGGTCTTCCGGAAGTATCATGTCCATTTTTCTGAGAAACCACCAGACTGATTTCCAGAGTGGTTGTACTAGCTTGCAGTCCCACCCGCAGTGGAGAAGTGTTCCTCTTTCTCCACATCTTCGACAACACCTCACCAGAGAACTCCTACAGCTGATAAACAACTTCAGCAAAGTGGCTGGTTATAAAATCAACTCAAGCAAATCAGTAGCCTTCCTATACGCAAAGGATAAGCAGGCCGAGAAGGAAATTAGGGAAATGACACCCCTCACAATAGCCACAAATGATATAAAGTATCTTGGTGTGACTCTAACTAAACAAGTAAAAGATTTATATGACAAAAACTTCAGGTCTCTGAAGAAGGAAATTGAAGAAGACCTCAGAAAATGGAAAAATTTTCCATGCTCGTGGGTTGGCATGATTAATATAGTTAAAATGGCAATCTTGCCAAAAGCATTATACAGATTCAACGCAATCCCCATCAAAATCCCAACTCAGTTCTTCATAGAGTTAGAAAGAGCAATTCTCAAATTCATCTGGAATAACAAAAAACCCAGGATAGCTAAAACTATCATCAACAGTAAAAAAAAAAAAAAAAAACCTTCTGGGGGAATCAATATCCCGGACCTCAAGCAATACTATAGAGCAGTAGTATTAAAAACTGCATGGTTTTGGTTCAGTGACAGGGAGGCGGATCAATGGAATAGGATCGAAGACCCAGAATTGAACCCACACATCTATGGCCAATTGATCTTCGACAAAGGAGCTGAAAACATCCAGTGGAAAAAAGATAGCCTTTTCAACAGATGGTGCTGGCTCAACTGGAGGTCAACATGCAGAAGAATGAGAATTGATCCACTCTTATCTCCTTGCACTAAGCTGAACTCCAAGTGGATCAAGGACCTCCACATAAAACCAGACACACTAAAACTAATAGAAAAGAAACTGGGGAAGACCCTTGAGGACATTGGCTCAGGGGGAAAATTCCTGAACAGAACACCAATTGCTTATGCTCTAAGAGCAAGAATAGACAAATGGGACCTCATAAAATTACAAAGTTTCTGTAAGGCAAAAGACACTGTCAAAAGGACAAATCGGCAACCAACAAATTGGGAAAAGATCTTCACCAGCCCCACATCCAACAGAGGGTTAATATCCAATGTATACAAAGAATTCAAGAAGTTAGACCCCAGAAAACCAAATAACCCTATCCAAAAATGGGGTACAGAGCTAAACAAAGACTTTTCACCTGAAGAAATTCAGATGGCTGAGAAACACCTTAAAAAGTGTTCAGCATCATTAGTCATTAGAGAAATGCAAATCAAAACAACCCTCAGACTTCACCTCACACCAGTCAGAATGGCTAAGATTAAAAACTCAGGAGACATCAGGTGTATACTAGGTACTCTTTAAGTTTTTAGTGGATAATTACTAATATTCAGAGGGTCCCTGTAGACCTCCCTAACTAAGTACAAGGGTGACTTTTAAAGAATAAGCTGGACAGTTCAGAGTAAATATTGCTTGTGAAAGCTTTGCGGATGCTCACTTTTCATAGTGGAACAATGTGTGGCATAGCTTAAAGGAGTGAACATTCATTTTAGTTCATGGATTCAGAATCCTCAGGCCAAAAGCAGTTAGTTATATTGCTCCTGGGCCTGAATACAGTGGCAGAGTGTCACAGTGGGTAGCCTGTGACAAGGCATAATGGCTCATCTCATACTGCATAGGAATCAAAGAGAGCAGAAAGGTCTGGAAACAAGTTATACCTTTAAGAGGCATTTCCCCCAGGGTCCATTCTCTGATCTCTTAAAAGTAAGCTTAGCTATTAACTAACTCAATGGTTCATCCACCAATATCTTTACTATTGCTTTGATCCAGTTAACTCTTAATTGTCTCACCAGCTAGAGGGTGAGCCTTGACTATAAGAAGTCTTTGGGACACGAGACCTCCTCCAAACCAGAGGAACCAAGAAAAAATCCATGGCCCTGAAAATGTGCAGAGTAAATGTGTGATCCTCCTGCCTCTATCTCTTTAGCATATCCTACCAGTATGTGCCACTACATGGATCCTATAGGTGACACTGGATACTGTCATTTACCTCAACTAATGTAGTGTGAAGCTGCCTTCTAAATATTTATGTTTATATATCTATAGACAAATGATATTTGTAGCCTTAACCAGAGAACCATTTCTTTTTCTCCAGCAGGGGTGAATGTAGGGACACTCGGCTATACTCGGTGCTGGGAACAAGTGAAAGGTGAGTGCTTAGCACTAAAGAAGACATTTATATGGTTTCTTCTAAGACTCTAAGGTTCCTTCTAAGATACCACAGAAAAGATAACAGAAAGAATATAAATGTGGAAAGGTTGAAAGATGGTAGTGATGTGCCTACTAGGAAAAATACAATCATTGCAACCACAAACTCAGAGCAGCTGCAGATAGCTACCCCAAGCTCTGCAGGAGAATAGGCCTGTCAATGGATGTGGATGAGGGGGCCTTCCTCTTATGCTGAACTATTGACTGCTGGTGTATTCAGAGGGAGGATGAGCTGTTTTTAATAGTTGTATGCTACTTACTGATAAGAAAAATGAGTGGGTAGAGAGAATAATCAGCATGCATTATATACATGTGTGAAATTTCCAAAGAGTAAACCATAAGAATGTGAAACAAAAGATTGGAATGAAACATATTACTTGATTGTACCTGACTATTTCAGAGAACAAAGAACAGAATGGACTCGCTTATACATTCTGATCACCAGTCCCATACTCTAGACTCTCTGCGTCAGGCATGTAACTGGCTAAAACATTAGATTTTTAACACCAACTTTTTTGTCATGATTAAAATCAATAGCTGAAGAGGTAAGACTAAGATGAAATTCCACAAAAAGTCAACAGACCTTAACAGACATGAGAGAGGCTTTTCAAGATTTAGACATCTCTCCACCTTCACACCTATCTAATTCATATATATGTATATGTATACATATATATGCTATCTATCTATCTATCTATCTATCTATCTATCTATCTACTCACCTACCTATCTAATACAAAGGGATATACAGGATGAGTGTTTCATTGTGTTGTGTATGTTTGACTATACCCAGTCAGGCACAAAGCATCTTCCTTTGACAATTTATTGTAAGATAGATATCCAGACATACAGCTTTAGTTGCTAAAAGGAAGTGGTATGCTTGACTAGATGAAGATATACACTCAAAGCTTACAAGTTGGAGTTCTACACTGTTTTAGAGACACAGATTATTGTAAGTATTTGTTGAAAGGTTTCTTGATTAGTGCCCATGTTGAGGAGGGTGAAGATGTGTGTATCATGTCTGCTACTTGTTTTTTTTGTCACATTTTTCTGCTTCGTTTGTACATATGAGACAGCTGTTATTATCTTTATTTGATCTATAGTTCACAGTTTAGAAAATGGAGGCTTAGTCAGGTGAACACTTCTGCTGGCTTTGTGTACGCAATTATTTTTTTTTTTCTGTGACTTTTGTTCTTTCTTTTGTCTACCCAGGTTGTTTGGTTCCTCCCGGTTGATATCATTACATTCCTCTCTCCAGTCAAGTCTCTGATCACATGATTGGAGAAATCATGTTATTGTACTAGGTTTTATTTTTCAACTTGACAAAACATAAAATTATTTGAGAAAGGTAACCACGCTTGAGAAATACCTACATATAACTGAGCTGTGGAGAAGCTTGTGGGTATTTTCTTGATTGATGGTTAATGTGGGAGGGCACAGCCCACTCCAGGAAATGCTACCCCTAAGCTGCTGGTCCTTAGTGCTATGAGAAGTCAGGGAGGAGCAATCTATGAAGAGCAAGCCATCCAGTAAGCAGCATCCTTCTCTAGCCCCTGTATCAGTTCCTGCCTCTAGGTTTCTGCCTTGAGTTCCTGCCCCAGCTTCCTTCAGTGATGCACTGTGGCATTCACAACAGTAACATAAAATAAACCCTTTCCTCTCTGAGCTTCTTCAGGACTTTGTGTTTTATCACAGCAATAGAAAAACTAAGACAACACATTTTCAAAATTGGGTTTATTTTATGTGTTCAAGTATTTTGCCAGTTGCCTACAGAGGCCAGAAAAAGACATCTGATCCTTTGGTTTTTTCGAGACAGGGTTTCTCTGTGTAGTCCTGGCTGTCCTGGAACTCACTCTGTAAACTGGCCTTGAACTCAGAAATCTGCCTGCCTCTACCTCCCAAGTGCTGGGATTAAAGGCATGTGCCACCACCACCCACATCTGATCCTTTGGACGTGGAATTATAGGCAGCTGTTGTCTGCCATGTGTGTGTCAGAACAGAGCACTTGTCCTTTCAAAGGCATGTCTACCATGTGAATTACAGTGAAGCAGGGAATGGGGGCATCATTAGAGCTGCCTGGTTTCTTGATCTTGGATGTGCCACTCTTGAAAAATAAAGTATATTTCTTTATAAGTCATCAAGTGTATATTTTATTACAACAGCATGAGTACACTAAGAAAATCAGTAACATGTAATTGTTTACAGTGCTACTAAGAGATGAGTGCTACATCTTAATGAATTCCATGAGATGTTAAAATTTTTCAGTGTGTGTGTGTATGTCTATGTTTGTATGTCTGTGTGTGAGCTTGTGTGCTTGTGCATGTGTATGTGTGTATGTGTGTGTGTGTGTGTGTGTGTGTGTGTGTGTGTAGATGGTGGTTCTTAGAATGAATACATTTCTGGGTTCTCTCCAGCATATATCTGCAGCATTAATTACCTGTTATGTCTTTTCCTTATTATCTTCTCTTTCTACAGTAGAATTTAGAGTTTACATGCAGTAGATCAGTTTGGTTTGTTGTATTGTCTAGATTCTTCCCCTCCCTTTTTCCCATTCTTGTTTCTTTTCCTCCACTTCCCTATCTTTCCCCCCTCCTCCTTTATTTGGACCTATATTTCCATCTTCTTTTCAATTGTATGAAGGTATAAAGTATATTTCCAGACATTAAATGTAGATAAAAGTGAGTAGATTGCCTATAACTGTGGCTATACTCCTGGTCTTTGTATAAAGACATCTTTGCAACTCCTTTTTATTTTTCTTTTCTTGTCCCTTAATCTTTGGGAGGAGTTTTTTGTCTTTAACTGATAGTGATACATAAACATCTTCTACAATCCCTCCTGCCATAGTGAACTTTGATGGGTTTTGATGCAAGAAATACTCATTGATTAAAGCCATTGAAACTTGAACGCTTTATTTTTGTTATACCAGCCAGCTTATGGGAATATCCTGCTCTATTTGAAATAGCCATACTTCAAATATGCCTGATCATAGCCTATTAATGATACATAATGATAGGAACTTAGCAGGAACAACAGATTTGTGAGAGGGGATGCCTCCTTTTAGTGCATATGCAAAGCATGCTTGTGAGAGGCACCATCTCACACTTTCTCTTCATTTCATAACATTTCTATCTACAAATGAAACAAATAATCATATGCACAGCTCAAAAGTCTCTTCCTCTTTGAAGTTGTTATATGGGATGTCACAGAAAGGGATTGTCCACTTTCCTTTGTGCCTGCATCTTGTCTTTATTTTGGTTATAGGGTAGCATTTATGAGACCATCGATCGATGTTATTAGAGAGAGGACAGTGTACCAGGAATAGGGGACACAACTTAGGTGTCCCCTTTCAAGGCCTATTCTGTCCCCATTGCCAGTAAATGGAAAGTACATGAACACATGGTAACTTCACCTTTACTGGGCCAAGAGGCAGGCCAAATTTTTCCTGATAGAGAAATTATCTGCAGTGACATCAAGTGACCCAATCCATTGTGATAACTTTGCCAGTTTCCTGAGCATGCTATAATGTATTCAAATAGCCAGACTTGACCTTGCTTCTTGTTTAGGAATAGATAGTCAAATACAATAGATACTGTATTTCCATTGTTAAATCACACCATAGATGAATAATACTCTATTAATAGAAATAGAGCAACTAATGACTTTAAATTCACTCAAATGAGAGAGCCAATTCCAGAAAGTCCCCAAACTATGTTAACACGCTACTCCAGAACCCTTTTGGTTCCAGTCTGGGTTCTCTGGAGAAAGACAACACTATATGTGTTTGGGGGTGAAGAATAGGAAGGAGATGGGCCCTTGAAGGAATGGGATCACAGTTATGGTTGTGAAAACTGGCAAGTAAGCATGGTGAGATGGAGACACAGGGCAAACGATGGGTGTTCCCCAGGCATATCTATAGTCCTGAGCCAGGAGAACTACTGTAGTCAGGCACTGTCTTAAGTCCACACCTGAAAGCAGGAAAGCCTGAAGTGGAGTCAAAGTTCCCCTATGGAGCTTCCTGCCCCACTCAGTCTGGGAGCAGATGGGGTGAAAGCCATCACCACAGGAAGACAATCTGCTTTCTCAGCTTACTAATTCAAATGCTAACGTCATCCAAGAACACCCTCACAAACACACCCAGAATAATGTTTAGCCAGATATTTGGGCGTGAAGTCAAGTTGACACATAGAATTAAACCATGACAGTCTGTGTTTGTAAGATCAAACTTCTATTTTACAGAATTGTTTCATAAAGCCCATTGTGTAATTTGAACTTTCAATCCTTCCTCTCTCAATTAGTTTTATAAGTTTCTGGGCCTTTGATTACTAATAATGATTAAGTACATACATGTGTTCCTGTGTGTGTGTGTGTGTGTGTGTGTGTGTGTAAGAAAGAAATTTCTCTATTAGTAAGTATAATTTGTTTCAAAATCTTGTCTTTGTCCCTAAATTTATTTTTGTGGAGACTGAGTTGGTTGACCATGGTAAAAATGTTGGGAGGCAACTATATAATTTACCTCTTGGATCTTTATGTAATACCTGGAAACAGCTACAAAGCAGGAGAGTGTGGAAGAACAGACTTTCTTTGATTTTTTTCCCTCTCATGATTTAATTTATATATTATTTTTATTAATAAATACCAAGCAGAATCTCGAGGCTGGGTTGAGCCCCTGCCAGTGATTTTCCCAATATCTCACACTTTCCTGTGTATAAAGTCTAAAAGAGAAACTCAGCCAGAAGCAGAGCCCTATGTATTTATCGTCACATGCTCAATGAATGTCCTCTGAACAAAGGAATGAACAAGGCTTTGATCAGACCATAGAGCATCATGGGAAGCAATGATAAGTGCATGTCAAGATATCAAGGCTTTCTGATCTACTTTAAACACATTCCCTTTATTTTTGAGATTGCAATATCATTACATCATTCCTCCTTCCCCTTCCTCTCTTTCAAATGCATTGCCTTTGTTGTCATTAATTGTTTTTCAAAAGAAAAAAAAATAAATAAATTACAAGTAAGACACTCCAGATTGAACATTTATTTCTAGTCAAATGTTCCTTTCCTTATTTTTCTTCATTATTCCAACCTACTCAGTGTGAGTTCATGGCAATAGGCTCCCTTCTAATTTGTAAAACACATTGAATCGACATTTGGCAAAGCTTCATGGCAATCCATTTTATCTGCGAAAATTGCCGACTTTATCATCCTTGGCTCTTCTTGCTTTTCAATTTAATGCGGTAGGCTCCAGGCCATTATAAAAGTTCTTAGTTTTAAGGTGAAAGTTTGAGCAGATTGCTATTGTAAGATAGACTGTCACTGTGCTGGTGTCATAATCCTGTGAGGCATAGTCCATCTCTACTAGTTGGGAAAGAGCAGCATTGTTACCTTGAGTGACACTTGGTTTAGTTGCAGTCTCAAGGCTCTGATCTTCCCTGAGGAAGATTGAAAGGCTGAAAGGATTCTGTCTTATTGGTTGGCTTGAAAATTAGGAGATTAGGAACAGAGTGAAAGGGGAGAAGAAAGAGGAATCAGAGGGAGTGGGTTCAAGTGTGTGTACCAGGTGGAGCTCAGAGAGACAAGAATAACAAGAGGATCAAGAACAAAATTAAAAGATTTTGGCCATCTTGGCTCCCAGATGCCAGACAAATCTGATAGGCAGCGCCAGGTACACAAAGATGAATCTAACATCACTTGGGTCTCAGCCCATCAGGCTTCTGCCTGCGCCCAGGGCATGGGCAGCTCTGTTGGACATCTATGTGTCAGCCCTGTCAGGTGACATTTGCCCTGAAGAGAAAAGGTCCCTGCAGAATCTGCCCATCTTCTATCCCTGACAGAGCAGACAGGCAGCACCAGGCTCACAGAGACAACCCAAGTATAACATTGCTTGGGGCAAGACACACCAGGGATCCAATGGCATCAAAGAGTAGGGCAGCACATCAGCAATCTGTGCCAGGGGAAACACAGTCATCCAGTGGTACAGAAATAGCCTTATAGGCTCAGAGGAGGTTCAAGCACCTGCCAGTAACAACAGGACCAATTAATGCCAGAGATAACCAGATGGTAAAAGGCAAACTTAGGAATAACAGAAATAAAGGCAATATGGCAGTATCTGAACCCAATTCTCCAACAACAGCAAGTCCTGGACACACCAACACACCAGAAAAACAAAATTTGGATTTAAAATCATTGGTCATGATGCTGTTAGAGGAACACAATAAGGACATAAATAAATCTCTTAAAGAAATACAGGAGAAAATGGAACAAAAGGTAGAAGCCCTTACAAGGGAAACACAAAAATCATTTAAAGAAATTGAGGAGAATATGGGTCAAAAGACAGAAGCCAATAAAGAGGAAATGCAAAAATCATTTAAAGAAATACAGAACTTGGGTCAACAGTAAGAAGTCATGAAAGAGGAAACACAAAAATCTCTTAAAGACTTACAGGAAAACACAAACAAGTGAGGGAACTGGGCAAAACTATCCAGGATCTAAAACAGAAGTAGAAACAACTAAGAAATCATAAAGGGAGACAATTTGAGAGTTAGAAAATGTTGGCAAGAAATCAGGGGACATGAATGCAAAAATCAACAACAGAATACAACAGATAGAAGAAAGAATCTCAGATGCCAAAGATACCATAGAAACCATTGACTCAACAGTCAAAGAAAATGCAAAATGCAAAAAGCTTATAACCCAAAACATCCAGGAAATCCAGGACAAAATGAGAAGACCAAACGTAAGGATTGTAGGTATAGATGAGAGTGAAGATTTACAAATTAAAGGGCCAGCAAATATCTTCAACAAAAAAAAAAGTTATGGAAAACTTTCCTAACATAAAGAGAGAGAGAGATGCCCATGAATATACAAGAAGCCTACAGAACTCCAAACAGACTGGACCAGAAGAGAAATGCCTCCCGTCACATAATAATCAAAACCCTAAATGTACTAAACAAAAGAAGAATATTAAGAGCAGTAAGACAAAAAGGCCAAGTAACATATAAAGGAAGACCTATCAGAATTACACCAGACTTCTCACCAGAGACTATGAAAGCTAGAAGATCCTGGGCAGATCTCATTCAGACTCTAAGAGAACACAAATGCCAACCAAGATTATTATACCCAGGAAAACTCTCAATCACCATAGATGGAGAAACCAAGATAGTGTGTAATAAAACCAAATTTACACAATATCTTTCCACAAACCCAGACGTACAAAGGATAATAGGTGGAAAACACCAATGCAATGAGGGAAACTACACCCTGGAAAAAGCAAGATAGTAACCTTCTTCCATCAAAACCCAAAGAAGGTAACCACTCAAATATAAAAATAACATCAAAAATAACAGGAAGTAATAATCACTATTCCTTAATATCTCTTAACATCAATGGACTCAATTCCCCAATAAAAAGATATAGATTAACAGACTGGATATGTAAACAGGACCCTACATTTTGCTGCATACAGGAAACACACCTCAGTGTCAAAGACAAACACTACCTCAGAGTAAAAGGCTGGATGACAATTTTACAAGCAAATTGTCTTAGGAAACAAGCCAGAGTAGCCATTCTAATATCAGATAAAATTGACTTTCAACCTAAAGTCATCAAAAGAGACAAGGAAGGACACTTCTTACTGAGCAAAGGAAAAATCCACCAAGAAGAACTCTCCATTCTGAACATCTATGCTCCAAATAAAAGGGCACCCTCATTCATAAAAGAAACTTCACTAAAGCTCAAAGCACACATTGCACCCAACACAATAATTGTGGGTGACTTCAACATTCCACTCTCCTCAATGGACCAATCAGGAAAACAGAAACTAAACAGGGACACAGTGAAAGTATTTGAAGCTTTGAACCAATTGGATTTAACAGACACACACACACACACACACACACACACACACACACACAAGAAGATGGAACTAATCCCATGCCTCCTATCAGATCACTATGGAGTAAGAGTGGTCTTCAATAACAACAAAATCAACAGAAAGCCCACATACTCATAAAAACTGAACAATACTCTATTCAATGATTCCTTGGTCAAGGAAGAAATAAAGAAAGAAATCAAAGACTTTTTAGAATTTAATGAAAACGAAGGCACAACATACCCAAATCTATGGGACACAATGAAAGCAGTGCTAAGAGGAAAACTCATAGCCCTGAGTGTCTCCAAAAAGAAACTGGAGAGAGCATACACTAGCAGCATGAAGGCAAACCTGAAAGCTCTGGAACAAAAGATGCTAATTCACCCAAGAGGAGTAGAAGATAGGAAATCATTAAACTCAGGGCAATCAATCAAGTAGAAACAAAGAGAACCATACAAAGAATCAACAAAACCAGGAGCTGGTTCTTTGAAAAAAATCAACATGATAGATAAACCCTTAGCCAGACGAACCAGAGGGCATAGAGCCACTATCCAAATTAACAAAATTAGAAATGAAAAGGGAGATGTAACAACAGAAGTTGAGGAAATTAAAAAAATCATCAGATCATATTACAAAAGCCTATACTCAACACAAGTGGAAAATTTGGAGGAAATGGACAATTTCCTAGATGGATACCAAATACCAACATTAAATCAGGATCAGATAGATCATCTAAACAGTCCCATAATGCCTAAAGAAATAGAAGGGGTCATAGAAAGTCTTCCAACCAAAATAAGCACAGGACCAGATGGTTTTAGTGCAAAATTTTATCAGACCTTCAAAGAAGACCTAACACCAATACTCTTCAAACTATTCCACAAAATAGAAACAGAAGGAATACTACCCAACTCGTTCTATGAAGCCGCAATTACGCTGATACCAAGACTACACAAAGATCCAACAAAGAAAGAACTTCAGGCCTATTTCCATTATGAATATTGATGCAAAAATATTCAATAAAATTATTGCTAACTGAGTCCAAGAACACATGAAAATGATCATTTACCATGATGAAGTAGGCTTCATCCCAGGCATGCAGGGATGATTCAATATACTGAAATCCATCAATGCAATCCACTACATAAACAAACTCAAAGAGAAAAACCACATGGACATTTCATTAGATGCTAAAAAAGCATTTGACAAAATTCAGAATCTTTTCAGGCTAAAAGTCTTGGAAAGAACAGGAATTCAAGGCCCACACCTAAACATAGTAAAAGCAATATACAGCAAACCCAGTAGCCAACATCAAACTAAATGGAGAGAAACTTGAAGCAACCCACTAAAATCAGGGACTAGACAAGGCTGCCCCCTCTCTCCATATCTTTTCAATATAGTACTTAAAGTCCTAGCTAGAGCAATTAGACAAAATAAGGAAGTCAAAGGGATACAAATTGGAAAGGAAGAAGTCAAACTATCACTATTTGCAAATGATATGATAGTATACTTAAGTGACCTAAAAACTCCACCAGAGAACTCCTACAGCTGATAAACAACTTCAGCAAAGTGCTGTTTATAAAATAAACTCAAGCAAATCAGTAGCCTTCCTATATTCAAAGGATAAGCAGGCTTGGAAGGAAATTAGGAAAATGACACCCTTTACAATAGCCACAAACTATATAAAGTATCCTGGTGTGACTCTAACTAAACAAGTGAAAGATCTGTACGACAAGAATTTCAGGTCTCTGAAGAAGTAAATTGAAAAAGACCTCAGAAAATGGAAAAAATCTTCTATGCTCTATTAAAAATGGGGTACAGAGCTAAACAAAGTATTTTCACCTGAAGAAGTTTGGATGGCTGACAAGCACCTTAAGAAATCCAGTTTAGTAAAGAAACTGAGGGGGGAGGAGGAATGATTGGGGAATAGTTGGGGGGGGGAGAGGAACTATGGGAACTATGGTGGGTGGGAACTGGGAAAGGGGAAAGCCTTTGGAATGTAAACATAGAATATAGAAAATAAAAATTAAAAAAAGAAAGAAAGAAAGAAAGAAAGAAAGAAAGAAAGAAAGAAAGAAAGAAAGAAATGTTCAACATCGGCGGTTCTCCCAGGCCCCTACACCGAAGGTCTTCATCTTGCGCCCGGGTCAGCGGCAGAGAGGTGCAGGTATCCAGATCTAATCTGGGCCTGCCTTTGCTCAGGCGGGAAACCACCAGGGTTGGGCCAGTAGCCAGAGTCGGGGTAGACCAGCAGAATACCTCCACAGCATGGCTGGGAGTTGTGTGCCCCGCAGTTCTCCCAGACCCCTACACTGAAGGTCTCCATCTTGCACCAGGGCCACCAGCAGAGAGGTGCAGGTATCCAGACCTAATCAGGGCCTGCCATCACTTGGGCAGGAAACCACCAGGCTTGGGCTAGTAGCCAGAGTTGGGGCGGATCGGCAGATCATCTCCACAGCGAGGCTGGGAGCTGCTTGCCTTGTGGTTCCCCCAGGCCCCTACAACGACTGTCTCCATCATGTCGCTAGGTCACTAGTAGAGAGGGCCAGAGACACAGACTTAATTTGTTACTACCATCACTTGGGTGGAATTCTCCCAGGCTCTTGCCAGTGGCCAGTGCCTGGGCGGCCCAGCGGGACATCTCCATGGCCACCTGGCCTTGTAACAACTCGGTTGGGAACCGACTACTCTGAGGTCCTCTTAGCACTCTCAGCAGTGGTCTCCATCTTGCCACCTAGTCATCAGTAAAGAACCAACAGACAGACCCAGCCTCACGGGAAGTTCAAACACCAGCCAGGGACAACAAGGTCAACTAATGTCAGAGATAACCAGATGGCAAAAGGCAAACATAGTAACGTTACAAACAGAAATCAAGGCAGCATGCCAGCATCCAAACCCAGTTCGCTGACAACAAGAAGTCCTGGATACCCCAACACACCAGAAAAAGAAGATTTGGATCGAAAATCACTGGTCAGGATGCTGATAGCTGAACACATAGATAAATCCCTTAAAGAAATACAGGAGAAAATGGATCAAAAGGTAGAGGCCCTTACAAGGCAAATGCAAAAAACACTTAAAGAAATTCAGGAGAATATGGGTCAAAAAATGGAAGCCAATAAGGAAGAAACAAAAAAATCACTTAAAGAAATACAAGAGATAGCCAACAAGTAGAAGTTATAAAAGAGGAAACACAAAAATCCCTTAAAGAATTACATGAAAATACAAACAAGCAAACCAAAGATCTGAGCAAATCCATCCAGGATCTAAAAACAGAAGTAGAAACAACTAAGAAATCACAAAGGGAGACAACATTGGAGATAGAAAACCTTGGGAAGAAATCAGGAGCCATAGATGCAAATATCAGCAATAGAATACAAGAGATAGAAGAAAGAATCTCAGATGCTGAAGATACCATAGGAACCATTGATTCAACAGTCAAAGAAAATGCTCAATGCAAAAAGCTTGTAACCCAAAACATCCAGGAAATCCAAGACACAATGAGAAGACCAAACCTAAAAATTATAGGTGAAGAGTGAAGTGAATGAGAGTGAAGATTTACAATTTAAAGGGCCAGCAAATATCTTCTACAAAATTATGGAAGAAAATTCCCCAACCTAAAGAGAGAGATGCCCATGAATATACAAGAAGCCTGCAGAACTCCAAACAGACTGGACCAGAACAGAAATACCTCCTGTCACATAATAATCAAAACCCCAAATGTACTAAACAAAGAAAGAATATTAAGGGCAGTAAGAGAAAAAGGCCAAGTAACATATAAAGGAAGACCTATTAGAATTACACCAGACTTCTCACCTGAGACCATGAAAGCTAGAAGGTGCTGGGCAGATACCATGCAGACTCTAAGAGAACACAAATTTCAGCAAAAACTACTATACCCAGCAAAACTCTAAATTGCCATAGATGGAGAAACCAAGGTATTCCATGACAAAACCAATTTGCACAATATCTTTCAATAAATCCAGCCCTACAAAGGATCATAGGGGGATAACCCCAACACAAGGAGGGAAATTACACCCAGGAAGAAGGAAGAAACTTCCTCTCATCAAATCCAAAAGAAGATAACCTCTCAAATATAAAAAATAATTTCAAAAATGTCAAGAGGTAATAATTACCATTCCTTAATATCTCTTAACTTCAATGGACTCAATTCCTGAATAAAAAGACATAGACTAACAGACTGGATACAGAAACAGGACCCTATATTTTGCTGCATACAGGAAACACATCTCAATGTCAAAGACAAACATTACCTTAGAGTAAAAGGCTGGAAGACAATTTTACAAGCAAATGGTCTCAGGAAACAAGCAGGAGTAGCCATTCTAATATTAGATAAAATTGACTTTCAACCTAAAATCATCAAAAGAGACCCGGAAGGTCACTTCTTGCTGGTCAAAAGGAAAATCCACCAAGAAGAACTCTCAATACTGAACATCTATGATCCAAATGCAAGGGCACAATCATTCATAAAAGAAACTTTACTAAAGCTTAAAGCACACATTGCACCTAACACAAAAATTGTGGGTGACTTCAACACCCCAGTCTCCTCAATGGACTGATCAGGAAAGCAGAAACTAAATAGGGACACAGTGAAACTAAATTCTTGCCAACCGAATCCAAGAGCACATCAAAATGATCATTCACCTTGATCAAGTAGGCTTCATCCCAGGAATGCAGGGATGGTTCAATATACGGAAAACCATCAATGTAATCCACTACATAAACTAAAAGAAAAAAAGCACATGGTCATCTCAGTAGATGCTGAAAAAGCATTTGACAAAATTCAGCTTCTTTCATGCTAAAAGTCCTAGAAAGAACAGGAATTCAAGGCCCATACCTAAATATAGTAAAAGCAATATACAGCAAACCAGTAGCCAACATCAAAATAAATGGAGAGAAACTTGAAGCAATCCCACAAAAATCAGGGATTAGACAATGCTGAGCCCTCTCTCCATATCTTTTCAATATAGTACTTGAAGTTCTAGTGAGAGCAATTAGACAACATAAGGAAGTCAAAGAGATACAAATTGGAAAGGAAGAAGTCAAACTATCACTATTTGCAGATGACATGATAGTATACTTAAGCGACCCAAAAACCTCCACCACAGAAGTCCTACAGCTAATAAACAGCTTCAGCAAAATAGCTGGTTATAAAATCAACTCAAGCAAATCCGTAGCCTTCCTGTACTCAAAGGACTAGCAGGCTGAGAAAGAAGTTATGGAAATAACAACCTTTACGATAGCCACAAACAATATAAAGTATCTTGGCGTGACTCTAACCAAGCAAGTGAAAGATCTGTATGACAGGAACTTCAAGTCCTTGAAGAAAGAAATCGAAGAAGACCTCAGGAAATGGAAAAATATTTCATGCTCTTGGATTGGGAGGATCAATATAGTAAAAATGGCCATCTTGTCAAAAGCAATCTACAAATTCAATGCAATTCCTATCAAAATCTCAAATCAATTTTTCATAGATCTAGAAAGAGCAATTCTCATATTCATCTGGAATAACAAAAAGCCCAGGATAGCTAAAACTATTCTCAACAATAAAAGGACTTCTGTGGGAATCAATATCTCTAACCTCAAGCAGTACTACAGAGCAATTGTGTTAAAAACTGCATGGTATTGGTACAGCAACAGGCAAATAGATCAGTGGAATAGAATTGAAGACCCAGAAATGAACCCACAGACTTATGGCCACTTGATCTTTGAACACTCTTCCACTGCTGGTGGGATTGCAAGATGGTACAACCACTTTGGAAATCATTCTGGCCTTTCCTCAGAAAACTATGCATGACACTTCCTGAGGACCCTCCTATACCACTCCTGGTATATACCCAGAGGATTCCCCAGCATGCAATAAGGACACATGCTCCACTATGTTCATAGCAGCTTTATTTATGATACCCAGAAGCTGGAAATAATCCAGATGTCCCTCAAAGGAGGAATGGATACAGAAAATGTGGTATATTTACACAGTGGAATACTACTCAGCAATTAAAAACAATGAATTCATGAAATTCTTAGGCAAATGTTTGGAACTGGTCATTCACAAAAGAACACACATAAAATACAGTCACTGATAAGTGGATATTAGCCCTGAAGCTCTGAATACCCAAGACACAACTCCCATATCAAATCATTTCCAAGAAGAAGGAAGGAGAGGACCCTTGTCCTGGAAAGGCTTGATGCAGCATTGTAGGGGATTTGCAGGACAGAGGAATGGGAGGGGGTTGATTGGGGAATGGGCAGAGGGAAGACGACTTATGGGACTTATGGGGAGGGGGGGAACCAGGAAAGAGAAAATCATTTGGAATGTAAACAAAGAATATAGAAAATAATAAAAAATACATTAAAAATAACAAAATTAAAGATGGCTCCCATTCTCTTATACACAGGACATCAATGGAATAACAAACATGAATGCTCATATGTCAGTCGCCTCAGTGTAGAGAATCCTTTCTTTTTATGATTAAAATTTTCCTTGGAGGAAAGTCAATCATTGCTTCTGTCACAAGGTTTAACACCTTGCCAGCCATCCCTCAATATTTTCAGCTGAAAGTTGAAAACCAGGTTCAGCACCATTGTTCCAAATCATTGTTTCTCTCTGAAAGTCCTGAAGAGGCCTTTCATATCTGTTAGAGTTTGTCTTTGTACATTTTCTAAACACAGTACAAATGCAATACAACGGGTCTGAGGTCAAAACAAGCCTCAGTACAAGTGAGGACTTGTCACAACTCAGACAAATTTACATAAGTCAAATGACACTTTCTTTTTCTAGCTTTCCCCTAAATTGAATTCTCCAAAGAATTCTAATTTAAATAGTTATTTTTGCCCTCGTAACAGTTTGGGATGTATTCTGAAAATATGGCTTCTCTGTTGATCTGCAAATCCCCTTTGCATTTCTGCTACCCCGTGGAAAGTAATGGGTTACTGTTTGTTAATGGTTCGTATTAAAAGAAACATTGCCTTTTGTCATCAAGATGGAATTGCTGAGTTTCTAACCACCTCTTTGTGGTACATCACAAACTGAGCTGAAATTGGAAAATTAAGTTACCAAGAGAATTTTGACAAGGCCATCTCCTATCTTTGTAAAGAGACAGATTCAAAAGGATGACAGTATTTGCAGTAAAGTAGAGAAATACAAAGGAGTAAATGGATTCAGTTGAAAAGTGGAAAAAAAAATCCGTATCTGAAGCCACTGGTGCATTCGACATCATGCACTGTTCTGTGTCTCTCCTCCACGCCTCCTGGATCCATCCAAACACAGGCACATACATTGAACAATTAATTCTTGCATCTTCCTCTGGAGACAGATAAGCAAACACCTCGCCTCTGTTCTGTTAGCTGCGCAGTGCCTGACACGCTCACAGTTTTACAGTTGGGAAAGCTAACAATTAGGCTGTAAACTCTAAGGAGTGGGAAAATTAAGAATTGGGCCAAAAAAAATCATAATACATGCCAACATAATTGTTAGCTTTGTGTTTGCAAGTTCTTGGCTCTCATCCACAGAATTTCCTCCTATATTTTCCCTTAAATTCTTGTTGAACTACTTCTAGTTTCCATTTTTATTTTTTTTTTATTTTTTTTGGATACCAAATGCTTCTCTCATTCTAATTTGCTGGACAATATATTTTAATTTAAAAATCAAAATATGCTGCCTTAGAAAAACTATTCTTATTAGAGAAAACTTTTAGGCATCGTTGATAGCGTTTACTAGCCAGAAGGCAATCCCTTAGTAAAACTCTCCCGGACAAACCTGTCCTTCCTTTCGCCTGCCTCCCCACTACCCCTTCCCTATCTATCTGCTTTAGGAGGATAAAGCACAACCTACCAGCTCTGCGCTCTCATCTCCCGTCTTTCGTTTGCATGTGAGTTTCCATTTTCCCCGATCTTAACCACAGCGGCAGCACATACACCTCCTCTGTAGTTTTCTGTAAGACGCTCTCTGCCTTCACCATCCCCACACTGTTGGAAAGTCCTCTAAATCTATAGTGATCTCTCTTTCCCACCCACTTATTGAAACCAGGCCCATATTTCTGCCACTCTACTGAGATTACTTTAATAGAAACAAAGACGTGCACTCTAATAGCTGGACAATGTGCCACTGTGCTTTCTCTCCTGTAACAGTGACCACTGCCACCGATGCTCTCCTTCATTAGAACTCTCCAGCCCTGGACATGTTTTGCAACTCTGTCCTGTTTCCTTAAAGAACGAGTTCTTTCTTTCATTGTTTCTCCTCTCAATATTACCTCAACAGTCACCTTGCATCCCACCCTTTTGACTAAATGTTACATCCCCATTTTATTTTCTCTCCTGTACTTTATATTTCACTTTCTGTAACTTCGGGAGCCATTAGAAGGATCCATCTTTTTTTCTTTTTTTAAAAATTTTTTTATTGGATATATTCTATATTTACATTTCATTTCCCTTTTTCTGGTTCCCTGTCCCCCAAAGGTCCCACATGCCCTTTTCCCTCCCCCTGTTCCCCCATCCACCCCTTCCCACTTCCCTGTTCTGGTATTCCCCTACACTGATGCTTTGATCCTTTCCAGCACCAGTGTCCACTCCATTCTTCTTGTCAGACATCATTTAGTATGTGGATTGTGTCTTTGGTGTCCCAAGATTCTAGGCTAATATCCACTTATCAGTAATAATCAGGCTAATATCACTTATCATGGGTATTCTTTTGAGACTGGGTTACCTCACTTAGTATGATGCTCTCCAGCTCCATCCATTTCCCTAAGAATTTCATGAATTCATTGTTTCTAATGGCTGAATAGTATTCCATTGTGTATATATATACCACATTTTTTTGTATCCATTCCTCCATTGAGGGACATCTGGGTTCTTTCCAGCTTCTGGCTATTATATATAAGGCTGCTATGAACATAGTGGAGCATGTATCCTTATTGCATGCTGGGGAATCTTCTGGGTATATGCCCAGGAGGGATATGGCTAGGTCTTCTGGAAGTATCATGTCCAGTTTTCTGAGGAACCACCAGACTGATTTCCAGAGTGGTTGTACCAGCTTGCAGTCCCACCAATAGTGTAGGAGTGTTCCTCTTTCTCCACAAGAAGGATCCATCTTTAAACCTTCCTTAATAGGAGATATCATCCATCTAGCAACACCAGCTGTCATTCTAGATTTACTATGTTCATTAATAGTAATCCAAATCAAATCTAGGAGAAATGTTAGGTTTAAGCCCTGATCAACTCCTGTATCCAGATCAGATCAGTTTTCTGATGTTAGTGAGGTTTTGCCCCAGGCCTCCATTTCTTCATTTGGGAAGGTATAATGGTAGTAGTACTCTACAGAGTTTAAAACTAAGTCAATAAGACTAAATGTGGAGCCACTACCAAAAGGAGCAGTTGGTTGACATCTTCCTTGAGTAAGGACCAGAGATGCTATCTATGAGGATTCCCTCAGCAAGGCTGGGGAGGGACTGTGAGAAAGGCAGGAGGATGGCTTCAGGTCAGGGAAGGGTTTCTGGAGTGCACATGGCTGAATCAGGTATGGAAGCATCACCACCCTCTATATTCCTGTCGTGCAGCTGGCATCCACGGTCTGGCACGCGCTTCTCTTGTTTCTCTCCTGTCAGATTCACACAGCCTGGTTTGGTGGTAACAGACCACATCACACAAACTTCGGAATTGACTCTTTTCACTAAGTAATACATTGCGAGCATTCTTCCCGTCAACAGTGAGGGATCTAATTAAATTGCTTTTTAAAAGAACTGTGTAAAATGTCATAGCGCGGATGCAGTGCCGTTTGAGAGAAGAGCTGTATTTAGCTCACAGCCTCGCAGGTTTCCTTATGGCGTTTTCATACACGTTTCAGCTTGGTTGATGCTCCCCTAATCCTCCCTCTCTCCCAACCTCTATTTCACTTAGACACTTCTACCCTCAGCATGCCCCACCCCTTTCACTTTCATACCAACAGCCCTATGACCTCAGGAGCCTTCTCTCTTAGAGCCAACTTTTCCTACTCATGGCCCCCTTTCCCATTTCCTGGCTCCCACACATACTCAGTCCCACCCAAGTACACAGGTATAAAGTTTCAAAGCTAGAATAGAGAATGTGCCATGTGTCTCTCTCACCTCACTTAATATCATAATGCCCAGCGGCATTTGTTCAACCATTCTGTCTTAAATACCCATCTTGTCTCCATCTTTTTGTTCTGGATACTGGTCCACACCCTAGCTCCCTGTTAGGCAAACTACTGGTTCTAGTTACATAGAGAAGGTTACCAAGAGTTAAGTAGCATTATTACAGGACATATATGCTTTTGTTTTACTAAGGAGACTATGTGACAAAATGTGCCTTTTCCGTATAATTTGTGATTCTCATGCCTTCATCCTTTGCCCACTTTTAAACTAATTTGCCCTAAAACAATGGTTCTTAGGGGCTCTTTTACATTAGCCCTTTTTGGCTTTTAGATTTGTAACTAACTATTGCTTGGCTTTTTTCTTCTTCTTACCCTCTCCAATCAATTGCAGTATCTTCATCCCAGAGATGTAATATTTATGCACTTAATTCTATCTAGTTCTTGGTGGACTTTTATGTTTCTTAATTTTTATTCTGTTTCTTCCCCAATTTACATCAAAATATTTGTAGTTTTCTCCTAAGAGGCTTACTCTTTCGTTTTCTACATTTAAGCAGTATAGGGAATTAGGAATTTCATTCCACCTTCTAAATCTAGTTGAGGAGCTGACTGGGCAACAGAATGTATTGCACACGATGTTCTCTCCCATTGGCCCGAACAGGGCATGTGCTTGGTGTTGACTCATTACATATGCTTGGGGAAGGTCTGGGCCAGGCACAGTTTTCTTCTCAGTGCTGTGCAGCATAGGCAAGGGAGACAGAGGCCAGGGTCATCCAGCCAGCACAGGGCAGGGGCTGAGGAGGGTACACACTGGCCACAGGGATGTTTCCAGAGCATCTCTCCAATGCAGCTATAAAATAGGAAAATATAAAAATAGATTCCAATTTAAGCACTTCACATGTGTGAGAGCACTTTTTAGCTAAAGACATTTCCAAGTTTTCTTTTATTAGGTTAGAATTCTAAATTTGTTGCAACTTTTTGAAATGGTGCATGGCTTCCACAGGGAGGGAGATGAAGTTCAAATGAATGAGTTGTCTGCCCTTTGGGTAAGTGACCTCCAGGGTGATCCTAGTCCAGGAAGACTTTAAGGCCTTTCTAACGTCAGGCCTTCCTGGTGAGGAAAGATGTGTTTCCACAAAGTCTGTCATTCTTCATCTGCTGGCTTGAAAAACTCCCTGATTCAGGGAAGTTTCTCCTCTTTTCTAGTTCTTTCTCTTTATTGGAATTCTGATTTTGCATATTTCTAACTACCTAAGATCTTCCTTTTGCCTTTTCCTTGTATGGTACTATGATTTTGCTCTCTTTGTTAAATATATCTTCCATCCTATTAGTTAATATCTTTTTTAAATTATCTATTAGCATTTTAAGTTTAAGAATCACATTGGCAAATCTCATAAAACAATAAAGTATAATAATTGTCATCTACATTAAATATAAATATGTGTGTGTATATATATATACATATATATATATAGGTTTTATAAATATAAATTTGTATGTGTTTCTAGACTATCTAGTCTCTGGTTCTTGGCCACCTAAGCAGTATCAGGTCTGGGTTCCATCTCTTAGAGTGGGCCTTAAGTCCAATCACATGTTAGTTGGTTCCTCCCACAAGCTTTGTGCCACCATTGCCCTAGCACATTTTGCAGGAAGAGCAGCATTATATGTCAAAGTGTTGTGGTTGAGTTGGTATTTACATTTTTTCCTTTGGTAGCCTGAGAGATCTTCCCATCCCAAGGACACTAAAATGTTAGAATGATGGCACCAGCTGTTTAGTGAGTTATATGGGTGTTATCTTCATCAATGAGGATTTCATGTCAGTTTGTGCAGAACAACTTACTGTCTTGACAACAGCCTGGTTTGTTTGGTGATTTCCATGGGACCCCTTTGGCCAACAACTCAATTGGATGTAACCCAGTCTCATTACTGGATGCTTTGTTTGGTGACAAGAGATGGCCAGTTGGGACTTCATCTTTCTCATTATTTGGAGGCTCCATTAGGATCATCTTTCTAATTTAGAAAGTTTCTACTACATTAGGTTTTAATACACACTGAAAATGCCCCTCAATTCTAGGTGTCTTTTTCTGCATTCTCTCCTTCAACCCCAACCACATGATGCTCCCATTGCTGCTTCTCCACATACAACCAGTCCACCAATGAAATCTATTTCCCCCTGCTAGGGAGATTCTTTATACTTAAGCACTAGCCATTTGAATTTTACAGTAAAATGACACCATTCTTCAAAATCATAGCAAAACATAATTCCATTCTTTATTAAAATCATAGCTTAGTGGGTTTTAGTTAAAATTTTGCTATATGAATTGAAAAATTGTTCAGGAGTGTCATTTTCTATGTTGAAAACTTTCCCATAAAAGCAGAATTAGAACATTGATTAAAACATGATTATTATTAAACCAAAAACTCATAAATGTCTTCTATTATTTACATGAATTCTTTTACTCATCTATCAAACACAAATTGACTATTTACTACTACCAGTACATTATAACTCCTGTGTACACAATACTTATGACTCTGGTCCACTACCCTATAGCGATAATGTTTTGGTCAAGGAACAGTTTGGACACAGGTTCAGTCCTGGTAGACAGAGAAGAGTCAGCTTTGGTGCCTATAATAAAGACATGTTTGAGAAGTTTCATTGAAAGCTTAATAGTTTGATTCTTACAAGGTAGATAAAAGTTCCTCCTTGATAAAAGACAAGGTCATTGCAAAGAGGTAAGAGGACTTAAAGTACATGTCATATTCTAGACTCCTGAGTGACAGGTTGGAGCTTGAACTTACATAATGGGATCAGAGATGAGAGGTCTTGGGACTTATTTTTCACATGGTTTAGCTATGGGATTGATGCACCAATCCCCAAAGCAAGTTCCCCAGTAGCAAATTTAATTTCAGAACAATGAGGCATAGTAATTGTTCCATATAAGACAAATACATACACACTTGGATTTGTGGAAGTTTTTGTTTTAACATTTTCTAGAGGCCAAGTTCCTTTCAACTCCTTGTAATCCTCTTACCTTCATAATCTGTCAGACTAAAATGTAGGAGTCCAGGAGGAAATTAACACCACAGAGGACAGATAGATAAAAATTGATATCTTACCACAGTGTTCAAATTAAATGTTCACATGTGTTCATATTGATTTCATGAATATTTTGTAGTAGCCTGCGTGTTTCTGTTTACAAAAGGCTCTTCAACTAAGTGCAAAAAAAAAATCTGTAAAGTAAAAAAGAGAGAGTAAAGGTGTGGCAGAGATGGAGAAGAGAATTTTCCTTGGATGCAAAATGAGCTGAAAAGGTTGTATGCAAATACATCTGGGGAGAAAGTGTGACACTAACATCGCTGAACCACTTTTAGAGCACTCTAGGAAATTTATATTTGAAAGTTCTTAGCTGTTACAAAGAGGCTGGATTTGTCAAGTTGCTTTAGTTGGAATAAGGAGGAGAAGGAGATGGAGAAGGAGATGGAAGAGATAATGTTCAGCTATGACAAGGATGTTTTTCTTTTATTAGTCTCTCTGAGCAGATGCTGTGAACCCCGGAAGCTGTGCTGCAGTCCGTGAAGAGGCAGACAAAGCGTTCCACACCTGCTCCTGAGTGGGCCGAGAGGCCTTTGGGGGCCAGGAGGAGGAAGGCAATTTCTGCGCACCCCTGTATCGTGTCCAAGTTTTGCCAGTAAATAAGAATGTGGGTGCTGGACACTATGGTTTTTCTAGATTTATTTTATTTACGAGTTTTTTGTTTGAGTGTATGTGCACATATGCAGATACTGGCAGAGCAAGCCAGAAGATGGTGTCAGATTCCTCAGAACAGGTGGTTGCAGACACAATAAAACCCAGGGCTAGAGAGATGGTGCAGTGGTTAAGAACACAAGCTGTTCCCCCAGAGAAATGGGGTGAATTAGAATTAACCTTGTATTAGCATTCCTGGTAAATATGTGTAACTTCTGAAATATCCAGAATTGGAATGTTTAAAGATCAATTATGCTAAAAACACTGAACTGGCATATTTCTCGTGGTGATAAAATGAAGAAGTCACATAAAAGATTTCTGAGGGCTGACTTACAGAAATATCCTATCAATTATTTCACAAGCAAAGGCTTTGCTCACTGTGTGCATGGTTCAGAGTGCCCAGAATTCTAGTGGGCTGTGTCAGTATACATACAGAAAAACCAGAGAGCACATACTCACAGACACAGGCAGACAGACAGACAGGCAGGCAGGCAGGCAGGTGGACAGACAGACAGACAGACAGACACATGGACACTAAATTGCTAGCCAGCTTTGGCCAACTCTAAAGCCATGGGTCTTCTCCAATGTGAGGCATCCCCAAATGAGGTACAAGAAACAGAAGAACTGAAGAACACTTTAATAGAGCATCTGTGTAATGGTATAAGCTCAGGATCATGCCTAGCTCCAAACTCCATGACAATACAAAAATAAGAAAAGGAAGAAAAATGGAAATAAACCATTAGAGTTGAACACTGTTTTTTTTTTAATATTTACATATTTTAATTTTTGTGGATGTGGATGTGCCTGAAGTCCTGGCAGCATGGGCTCATGCTACCTGCCATAATGTTCTGGTTCCCGAATGAAACACACACACACACACACACACACACACACACCCATATACACATATACACCACACACACACACACACACACACACACACACACACACATACACACAGCCTTTCTATTGTAATATATATTAATCAGCACTATAGCTGGGCTGCTTTCTAACCTCCATGTGGTTAACCACCTCCCACAGATAATGCCGAGTTATCACTAAATTCTATATTCTACCGTGCCTGCTCTGACTGGGCAGCCCCTCTGGGCTGCACATTCCTGGCTTCTTCACATACTGCTATGTTGAACTGTCCTCTGCTCTTCTCAGGCATGGCTTCTCCTCTCCTCTATCTCTCCACTATACCCAATCTCCTTTTTTCTTCCCTTTCTTCATTCCAAGCCTGGGAAATTAAGTCCCGCCTCTGTCTACCCTGCCTAGCCATTGGCTGCTGGCATCTTTATTTACCAATCAGAACCAGCTGAGGGCAGGGTCCCTCAGTGTCATACAGACAGACACTCATGTGAGCAGTTTCGGGGCATGAAATTAGCACTCATAATACACGCAGCTACATCCTGAGTGTATGTATGTGTTCCACATGCACCTAGGAGTCTTCAGAAATCAGAAGAGGTATTGTATATCCTGGGGTTCCCTTGACCTGGAGTAACGGACAGTAGTAAGCTGCTATGTGGATGCTTTGAACCAAACTTGGGTTCTCTGCAAATGCAGCAAGTATTTCTAACTGCTCAGCCACCTCTCCAGTCTATCATCAATGTGGTAAGACTAAGTCTTGACCTGAAAACCAAGGTCTTTGCTAAGTTGTTCTACTTTGGCCTACTGGAGTTCCCCACTGTCTCATATGCAGTATAGTTGGACATTCTCTTAATGTCATGGAAACGGACACTCATCTGCTCTTGACTAATTTGCTCTTTCGTTCATACATCTATGTGATGAACATTAAGTAAGACAATGGGGATAGCATTTATATAAGGTTTAACAGGGGACTAAGAGGGCTCTCCAAATGGACCAGTGTGCTCCCTGTGATTTCATGGTTTGCTGTTGGTGATCAGTGTTGGGATATTTCTGGTTCTTCTGGCCATTCTCAACAAACTCTTTGCCTTGCAGGGGCTCTAATTACAGATTTTTTGGTAATGTCTCATATACCACTGGACTCCCCTTTGCATGTGCTATACACAGAATGATTTCTATTAACAAACATTCCACTTCATTATTTTCTTCTGTGTGTCCACACTACTGTTGTTCCTGTACAATACCTTTCCAAGTTTATATATTTTCAGTTTTGTGATTTGCATTTTATTCTTTAAAGTGTTTTTTAATCTTACCTTTAAAAAATCCCAACTCTTTCCCATGCTTTACATCTTAATACATTCCTTATGGTTATTTAAAAGTTTTTGAAACAAAAAATTTTGAAATTTGAGAATCAGGGCATCTGATTTTTAGGTGGTTCTCTTTTTTACTGGCTGGTTTTCTGTTCTATGTGTCATAATTTTCTATTGATTCATATGTTTATATATTTCTGATTTTATAAATTGTCCCAATACATTGTAAAATATCAAGTGTTGATGTATTCCTAGGAGTAGTATTACCTTTTCAAATTATTAATTATTCATGACTTCAGTTTCTTGTCCCTCTTCTCCTCCCAGTCTCATTCCCCTATCTCTTCCCCTCCTCCTTCCAATCCTTCTTAGTTTCTCCTAAGAAAATTGCAGGCCTTTAACGGATATCAACAAGCCATATCTAGTTGCAGTAAGACTAGACACCTCCTCAATGATTATTAAGACTACAGGAAGCAACCCAGAAGAAAGAGAGGCTTCATGTAGCAACTGATGGAAACAGAGACCCATGGCTAAACATTAGATGGAGCATGGGGGATCCTGTGGAAAAGGGGGAGGAAGGATTGTAGGAGCCATAAGAGTCAAGGGCACTATAAGAAAACCCACAGAACAAACTAACCTAGGTGTTCAGGAACTCACAGAGAATGAAATCACCAGCCTGGGAGCCTACTTGGGAGGATCAAGGCACTCAGCACATGTACTAGAGATTGGTAGCTTGGTTTTTCTGTGGGTTTCCTAACAGTGGGAGCAGGGGGCTGTCACTGACTGTTTCCTGCCATTGGGCTTTGGGGATTTTGCTGAGTGTAGAAAACTTTGGCTTTGTGTTTTCTCTGGGCATGTTTGTTGAAGTTCTGACCTTTATCCCCCTGCAATTCCATAGCTCTGGAGCTTCGTTTGTATTTCTAAAACGTGGTAAGACTTTGCTAATATGTTCTACCTTGAAAGACTCAAGTCCTAAACTGTCTCATGTGCTGTGAGCAGACCCCAAAACCATCAGCTTTGGTGTTCATACTGCAGCAGGAGTCATCTAGGTCAGCAAGGAAGAACTGTCTTGTGGGACCCTTCCTGTTCTACTCCCTGGGTCAGATGCAATATCTTAGGTTGATCAATGGGAGGCTTTGTTGTTGTTTTGTGTGTGTTTGTGCTTCTAGTTGTAGGTAACGTGTAGTCCATGCTGACTTGGAACTTGGAGTCCCCCTGCCTCAGCCTCCCAAAAGCTATATTACAAACATGGGTTACCTATACAGCCCAGAACTTATTTTCTTAAATATGCATTGAGAGTTGTTGCTTGGCACTGAAAATAGAGAACAATCTCTTTCTCTTTCTCTTTCTGTTTGTTCTGTTCCAGATGATGCGACTGCTCTGCCAGATGTCCCAGGGAAGTGGACTGTTTTCTGTCCTTATCCATCACCCTGCCTACTAATTTCCCCAAAGGTTCCTGTAAAGTTCTGGTTAAGCTGAAATCAGGCTATGCCCCAGAAACTGCTCAGTTTATCTTCTCCTGGGAACTGTGCTCTTCCTGCAGCCGACTGAATTTTCGTGTGGAACCTGATTTATTCTTGAGATCACTGTTTTCAAATCAAATTCAGTTTATGGACGCTTACCTGGGTGCTGAAACTATAAATAATTACAGCAGTGGTGATCGCAGTGACTTCTGAGGACGACGAGGCTGTGATCATAGAGGGGCTTACCAAGGGTGCTGGAGAGTGAGGACATTCCTTATCTTACTCTAAGTAAGATTGTTGATCATTGTGTTGAGGGTCTTGGAACTTGTTCACTTTATAACCCATTCCCTTGATATCCAGTGTTCCAAGGACATTTCCCAACTGAAATTACTATGTAAAAAAAGACAAACAAAATGGCTTCACAAGGCATTTGAAAGTGATTTCTAGTTAGGCTTCTGCTATGGGGTGGAAGATTAGTGTGCTGTTCTCAGAAGGTTCTTCATTCCACAAAGTGGTGACAAACGTAAAAGATGCAACTAATTAAGTTAAGCTCTTTTCTATGGACATGGAGCCTCAGATGGCTTGTCTTGTCAACTTGGCTAGACTAAGGAACACCTCTGGGATTAGTAAAGCATGCTTATGAGTGTGTCTATGGCGATGTCTAGGAACAATTAGAATTAATTCCCTGATGGAGTCATTGTATGATGACTCTATTTGGAGGTAATGAAGGGAGGAGATGAGGCCAGATGGAGAAAGTGGGTCGCTGGGGGGTCTTTGGACTAGAAATGCGGTTGAACATTGTAAGTAGTGCTTATGGGGCCATCCTAGAAGTAGCTTAGAAGACAGTAACGCTGAGAGCAATGTGGACTGTGGAGACCCAGCCCAAGAGATGTCAGAGGGAATCAATATTAACAACTGGTCCAGATCATTCTTTTGGGGGGAACTGTGGCTAATTTTTCCTCTTGTATTATGAATCTTTTAGGGGCTACATTGAAGAGATTTTGCTAATTTCATTCACAGAGGAGACTCGAAGGTAGCCTAATATGGACCATGTGGTGTGGTTTTTAACGATCGCACTTGTGCAGGTCTATAATGAAAAAGAGCCAGTGTACAGAAAAACTGTACAGTGTGAGAAGAAAAGCAGCAGGAAAGTTAATGTTGGAGCTAGAGTTTGTGCTGAGAGAGATAAGGAGAAATAGAATAATGGGAGTGGTGCCCTCAGAGCAAGACTCCACTCAGCTAATCCTATAATTTGTGAAAATAGAGGCCTAAGGAATTATCTTCTTTCTAAAGAGCAACAACAAAGAAAGGCTTATCCAAATGTAATTCAAGGAGGGAGCAGGCTTCCCTTGCAATCAGTCAGCAGCACTTGGCAGCTTCTGCCACATGGTTTTGGCTTTAGTCATGGAGGATATAGGAATAAAGGGGTTGTGGACTCTTCCTTCACAGTTAAGGAGAGTTCCTGAGGCCAGGCATGTGGCAAGAGAGTCCCTGCATGAATGATTGGAGAGGCTACTGTCTGAAAGTGAAGTCTGGATTGTACTGGAGACCTCAAGGTATTAGAGTTGCCAAAGGCATGTAATATCTGTCAAGAAGAGCTGCACCCTGGTTGTGGAGCCATCTTAAAACAGATAAATGTGTTGCTGTCAGCAAAGCTGGAAATGGAGAACCATCTAAGCTCTTTGACATTCAGCATAGAGCTATAGAACTGGGAGTTTGCCTCACTGGGATTAGTCTTGTTTTGGTCCAGTGTTTCCTCACTGTGTTCTAATTCCTCAGTTTTAGATTGGTAGTTGATATTATGTGCCAGGGTTTGCTATAAGTACTGGACTTGTCTTTTGATTTTATTGGGGCTTACAGTTAAAAGACTGCCTTGAGTCTCAGAAGAGACTTTGAACTTTGAAATAATGTTGAGACTATGAAAGGGGACTTTTAAAGTTGGACTGAATACATTTTGCATTTTGATGAAGCCACAAGACTATAGGGGTCAGGGAGTAGAATGTATGGCTTGAATGAGGATAGTCCCCATAAGCACACATATTTATATGTTTGACCGCAAGCATGTGGAACTGCTTTTGGAAGGATTGGGACGGGAGGAGAGGATTATGGCCTTATTGCAGGAAATGTGTTGCTGAGGTTGTGCTTGGAGATTTCAAAAGCCCATGCCATTTTCAGTCAGTTCTTTCTTTCTCTCTTCCTTGTACCTGTAAGCATCAGAATGTAAGCTTTCAGTTAGTGCTCTAGTGCCATGCCTGCCTGCCTACAGCAATGCTTCCTGCTATGATGATCATGGACTCTAACCCTCTGAATCTGTGAGTCCCAATAAATTCTTCTTTTTATAAATTGCCTTGGTCATGGTGTCTGCATAATAATAGAAAAGTAGCTAAACTACTCTGATTCTAAAAAACCTTTAAACAGTATGAAGAATTTGATAATTCTTCACTGACTTTTTGTTTCATGGATATATTTCTTCGAAGTAATTTATGACACTTCATAATTGATATATAAAATACATACATTTTATTCCCACTGACAAAAATATCTTCCAATATTTTGTTATTTTATTATTATTTTTTTTTGCTTATGGGTGTTTTACTAGCATGAAAGTCTATATACCACACACATGCTTGGTGTATGTGGTGTAGAGGTCATAAAAGAATTTTCAATCCTTGGAATTTGAATTATAGGCAGTTCTGAGTTAACATGTTGGTGTGCTAGGAATCAGACCCAGGTCCACACGAAGAAAAACTAGTGCTATTCACCACTGAACTATTTCTCTAGCCCTAGCAGAAAGATTCTATTGAAGATTTTTCAAATAAAGAAAGAGACTTTGCTATATAAATTCAGCACAATCCCCCTTTCCTACCACAATCAAGAGCTTTGTTGTTAAATCTTGAAGTCCTCCTGGACCTTTATCATGAGGTAAAGTGTAGACCATCTCTATTTCTTACATGGTTTTGAATATTCTCCTTGATAATATCACAGCAGATAGTGGATAGTAGAACATGATCCTTTGGTCCCAGCTATGTGCTCTTTGTATTGTGTATCTAAATGTGTTCTTGGCTCCTCTAAATTTTATGGTCTCCAAACTGAGGATATTCCTCAATTACTCTATTTCGCCCATTTTGTCAGCAGCATATTTGGAACATGTACACATTCCCTTGAATTCGCCAAAATAACATCTTTTTTCCCCCTCTGCTGTGTGCAATTCCTTCTTCCCATTCAATGCTACCTAACTCCACTAACATCCTGGGGTGAGAAATCACTCCATAAATGAAACAAATGTTCATTTTCCCTCAGTTTCATCTATTTTAATCCCAAAATTCTTTAGGATGGAGATACACCAATTTAAACCATCAAAACACATGGAAGAAGCTTGGTTAATTAATCTATTCTGCGTTAAGCAAAATGAATCAGTTGAAAGAAAAACCCATTTCCTGTGCAGCATTTTCAATTACTGTCATGATTAATGTTTTAAATACTTTTGTATTCATTTTTATCCCAAAGAAAAATATTATTCTTTTAAAAGAAATAGCCACATTATCAAGAAGCTAAAATAGAATCCTGTGGAATGGAATAATGTATCCACACACCATTCTATGATAAGGTTTTGTTATTTCAGAGTATGTGAAGAATTCATAAACTTCATCAGCAGGAGACAAGTCAGTTTTGAAATAATCAAGGAAGACACATTTCTCTCAAGAAGATAGACACATTGCCAGTGAACATACAAAAGATACTCAAAACTACTAGTCACTAGGCAAAAGCCATCAGTGTAGTTACATAACATGCTTGCGACAATGAGTATGGTTTGTTTTTTAAGTTTAGAAAATGTGTTATAAGGATGTGGAGAAATTGGAACTCTCTTCTTAGATTCTCATGGAAAGGCAAAATACTATCATTATGGTGTGCATAGTTCTTCAAAAAGTTAGGCACAGGATTGCAACACTATCTAGCACTTTTATTGTTAACTATAGATCTCATAGAACCAATCTAGAAGTGATTTTTCATTCCAATTGTCGCTACAGCCTTTATCACAGTAATTCATAGAGAAAAATTAAACCCAATAATTCACGAACAAATAAGTGAATAAATAAAATACTACTACATTCTGTAGTATATTCCCATGTAATGGAGAATCACTAAGCCATAAGTCGGGATGAAGTTCTTATACATTCCATGGCCTGTATAAACCTTAAAATGCTATTCTAAGAGAAATAAGCCAGGCCCCCTGCAGGCAGCGCCATCTTGTCTGCAGCTTCCCACCCAGCTGGTAGCAGGTCAGCCAGACCTAGCCAGCTTGCCAGGTGCTTAGACCCTGCCGGCGGAACCAGGTACCAGAGACAGCCCGAGTTTAAGACCTCCGGGGACTCAGGTCTGGGGCAGGAACTGCGCACAGCCTAGCGGTTTGGAGTACAGTGGCCGTGCCTGCGCTCTGCGCTCGCAGGCCAGACCCCGAACCCCTTGCAGGCAGCGCCATCTTGCCTGCAGCTTCCCATCCAGCCGGTAGCAGGGAAGCCAGACCTAGCCAGCTTGCCAGGTGCTCAGACCCTGCCGGCAGAACCAGGATAAGCAACAATTCTTGTTTATTAAGAAGAGTGAGGACCAGCGATAGCAGCAGGCCTCCATATTGCAACCAGGACACAGCTGGAAAGGTGCAGGTAGAGACTCCGTCTGGGGCTAGAGCAGGGAGAGCTGCTAAGCTCTCGCCCACAGGCGGGCCCAGGCGCCTAGGCTCTGCAGCACGTCCCTGCGAGCTTAGGCCGTGCACTGAGGCAGCCGGAACCACCCAGCTCCCCAGGAGCCCGGACCAGCGATAGCGGCAGGCCTCCATACTGCAACCAGAACACAGCTGGAAAGGAACAGGTAGACAGATTCCATCAGGGGCTACCACGTGGGGGGATCTGCTAGGCTCTCACTACTAGGCAGGCCCAGCAGCGCCTGCCGAGGCTCTGCTGCACTCCCCCACACTTCCCGGAGACCTCAGGCCGTGCACAAAGTCAGCGGGTGGCAGCCAGCTTGTGATCCCGTTGAGCAGCAATCACGCATAACCACCAGTACAGAAACAACAGGTAAGCCCAGCCTCACAGGAGATTCAAACACCAGCCAGTGACAACAAGGTCAACTAACACCAGAAATAACCAGATGGCAAAAGGTAAACGAAGGAATGTCACTAACAGAAATCAAGGCAACATGACAGCATCTGAACCCAGTTCGCCAACAACAGGAAGCCCTGGATACCCCAAAACACCAGAAAAACAAGACTTGGATATAAAATCACTGGTCAGGATGCTGGTAGCTGAACACATAGAAAAATCTCGTAAAGAAATAGAAGAGAAAATGGATCAAAAGTTAGAAGCCTTTACAAGGCAAATACAAAAATCACTTCAAGAAATGCAGGAAAAGATGGATCAAAAAGAAGAAGACAATAAGGAGGAAAGACAAAAATCACTTAAAGAAATACAGAAGAACGTGGGCCAACAAGTAGAAGCTATGAAAGAGGAAACACAAAAATCTATTAAAGAAATACACAAAAACACAATCAAGCAAGCAAAAGAGATGGCTCAGCATTTAAGAGTACTGATTGGTCTTCCAGAAGTCCTGAGTTCAGTTCCCAGCAACCACCAACCATCAGAAGGGGTAATGGTTATTCCTGGTTGTCAACTTGACTACATCTGAAATGAACTACAATACAGAATTGGAGGGCTCACCTGTGATCCAGATCTTAAGGCTGGAAGATATAAGTTTCTGACCTGGATCTAGTCAATCTTAGGCCCCAGGCAAGACAGTACATGCCTTTAATCTCAGGAGACTGAGGCAAGGAGATCTCTAGGTTCAAAGTCAGCCTGGGACAAAGCAAGTCCCAGATCCAGGTATAGTGGTACACATCTTTAATCTAGGTCATAGTTTCTGCTGGAGACCTACATAAGGACATTGGAAGAAGGAAGATTCACTTTTCTTCACCTGTGTGCATTTACTTGCTCACACAACTGTTGGAACCTACTTCTACAAAAGACCAGCTGAAGCAGCTAGCTTTGTGAGACTGAGCAACTACTAGATTCTTGGACTTCCCCTTCAAAGCTGTCCATTGCGGGGTTAGTTGGACTATATACAGATTGTAAGTCATCACAATAAATTTCCTCAGTATAGAGAGACATTCCATAAGTTCTGTGACTCTCTCTCTCTCTCTCTCTCTCTCTCTCTCTGTGTGTATATATATATATATATATATATATATATATATATATATATACCACACTCAAAGTTTCATAACAGGCAAAAGTTACATAGTTACATTAAGGATCCAGTTCATTTCCTATGTGCTGATAAGAATAAAAATAATTCAGGTCATTATTCATTCTAAATAATTCTGACTTTTTGTTCGGAAGCTGTAATATGGTAATCTGCTTTATACTTCCTGGGGCACACTTCCTTGCCACCTGCCCCAGTGCTCTTGAGTTCCCAAATGAAAGACACAGATGCACAGCCTTATTTTTAATATTCCTTAACTGCACAGTGGCTGGGCCACTCCTCACCGCCACATGGCTAACTCACTCTTCTCTGATATTCCTGAGTTAATACTACCGAATCTACAGTTCATCTTTGCCACCTTTTCTGGGCAGCCCTCCTCAGGCTGCTTTCCCACGGCTCTTTCATGAATGTTACTTTATCTTCTGCAGCTCTCCTGCCTGATCTTCCTGCTTCCCCAACATGGTGGTACTGCCTTTTCCCTCCTCTGTGTTTCTTGCCCAGGAATCCTAAAAGACCCACCTCTGTCTCTCTGCACGGTCATTAGTCCCCAGCAACTTTATTTCCCAGTCAGAGCCAACTGGGGGCAGTGACCTTCAGTGCAGACGTGCAGTTCCCATGTGATTTCAGGAGCCAAATGAACACAACTAGCATTAGACGCAATCCACAGCATTGTCTATAGCCAACTTTCTCTAGGATTGAAACATAGAAATCACCCCCAAATTCTTAAAATATTTTTCTAGGGGCTCTGTCAGTGGACCTTAGTTCAGATCCCAGCACCCATGTCACAAGTCAGGAATGGTCTGTCATGTGTCTGTAATCCCAATAATATGTGGGGATGGACGAGGCATTAGCATCATTGGGGCTTGTTGGCGATCAGTATAGCTAAAACCTCAGGTTCCAAGTAGAAGGAGAGACCCTGTCTGAAAAAAATAGATGGAGAATGATAAAGGAGAACACATGATGCCCTTTCCTGGCCTCTGTGCATGTGCATGTGCATGTGACTGCATACATACTTGCATGTACATAGCATGCACACTCCCACACAATTAGAAAAGCAATTTAAAAATTTCATTCTCAGCATAACCCACACATCCTCAGTCGGGATGCTGATTTTCACTAAGACATGGGATGTGATGGTCAGTATCTGTCAGAGTTCTGTGTGGATGTTCAAGGCCCTGGGTCCCAGCACAGGAGCGCATTCATGCAGTAGGTGCATGCCGGCACTTGGTGGGGCCATTTTTTACTGAGCACTTCCTAGAAGAGTCCATATTCTTCATTGCTTACATAATACTTAGTAAGACAATATGCTCTAGAATTCCATGAGGTAACACAAGACTGAACAGAATAGTCCCTCAAGTGGCAAGGTGCTCATCAGGTCTGGTAGACAACATCCAGCGTGAAGTTGTGCTCTGGGTGGCATATCTCACAGTACGAAGCAACATTTACAGATGTGTTGGTGACTTAGCTTAAAGAAGACTGGAAACAATAATAGTAAAATCTGATAAAGTAGGAGTGCCTCACTTTTGTTTTCAGATAGTAAAATACAATTCTGAAGTTCTTTTATTATTCAGGATTGTTTGGGCTAGCTTGGGTTTTCTTGTTTTTCCATATGAAGTTGAGAACTGTTCTTTCAAAGTCTATAAAAAATTGTGTTGGAATTTTGGTGGGAATAGCATTGGATTTGTAGATGGCCTTTGGTAGGATGGTCAATTTCACTATGATAATCCTACCTATCCACAAGCATGTGAGATCTTTCCATCTTCTGGTGTCTTTTTTAATCTCTTTAAGGACTTGAATTTTTTGTCATACATTTCTTTCACTATCTTGGTTAGTGTTACACCAAGGTACTTTATATTATTCATGGCTATGGTAAAAGATGTTGTTTCCTTAATTTCTTTCTTGACCCATTTATTATTTGTTTAAAAGAGGGCTACTGATTTCTTTGAGTTAATTTTGTAACCAGCTACTTTGCTGAAAGTCTCCTCTGGTGGAATTTTTGGAAGGAAGTGAGAAATCTTGAATCCTACACAGAAGAGGGAATAAAATAGTCAAAAGAGGCAGATGGAGGGAGGGAACTGGTGAGGAAGGAGGGTGGGGAGGGTAAGGGGAGGTTCAGGATTAGGTGTGAGGAAAGACAGGAGTACACATGGAGGGACCCATGGCTCCAGCTGTATATGTAACATTGGATGGCCTTGTAGGGCATCAATGGGAGAAGAGGCCCTTAGTCCTGTGAAGGCTCTATGCCCCAGTGTAGGGGAATGTGAGGGCAGGGAGGTAGAAGTGGGTGGGTAGGTGGGGGCACACCCTCATGGAAGCAGGGGGAGGGGGGAATAGGATAGGGGGTTTCTGGGGGGAAATTGGGAAAGGGGGCAACATTTGAAATGTAAATAAAATAACCATTTAAAAAAAAGAAAGTGAGCTCAGCTGGATGGCCTGCTTCACAGGGTTTGCAGAGCCATGCCCCCTTCTTCTACACAAACAAGTCCATTTCTCAGATGACAGTTAAAAAATCTACAGCTTCTGTCCTTGGCTTTCTTTCTTTTCTCTGTCACTAGTTCAGACATCATTTCATTCCATTGTATCAGTGTTTTCTTTTAGCTTTGAAGCAGCATTTTGTTTCTGCTACCTTCAGACATTTTGGGGATGCTTAGCCTTTTATTTGAAAAATAAAGATAGCACTTTATACATGTTTTCAATGTATTGAAACTGTGTGTGTGAGACCTACCAGGATTACCTGACAGGACTCTCTTCGTTTTCTGTAGAAGAAGCCTAGGAACAGTTGAGACATACAGCTGGATCTGGGAACCTTGGCTGCAAAGCTTGTGGAACTTTACACTGGACTGTCCCCATGCTCTGCTGTTTAGTACATTTGCAGTCTGCACCAAGATCTCGTTCTTACCACATGGAAAGCTAACTCCCTGCCTGTATTAACTGTGATATGAGCTCCATTCCCAAGCACACATCCAGAGCCTGAGAAGGCTGCACAGAGCAGGAAGGTGAGAGATGTTTCAGGGGGAGGTACAGCAGGAGGGAGGGAGGGAGGGAGGGAGGGAGGGAGGGAGGGAGGGAGGGAGGGAGGGAGGGAGGGAGAGAGAGAGGGAGGAAGGGAGGGAGGGAGGGAGGGAGGGAGGGAGAGAGATATTGATTGATTCCTGGGGCATTTTGGAGAGCTAAGCAAGCTCTAATGGCTCTAACTGTGGAGCCATCTCTAGTCCTCAGCACAATCTGCTAGGTCAGAGCAGTCTAATACCAAACCAGAATGCAGGGTACAAGCTTAAAACCATGCAACAACTACATAAAACTAAACGTTTTCAAGCTCTATCTTGTGACCATAGATTCTGAAATTCTCAATCAGATACTAGCAAACTGAATATCACATTTAAAAATAATTATACATCATTTTAATATCTATTAAATATCTATCTATCTATCTATCTATCTATCTATCTATCTATATATATATATATATCTGGGTTGGTTAATAATTTGATTAAAATCAATTAGTCTAATCTAACACATTACCAAACAGGATCGTAAAAACGATCACAGAAACATGTCTAAGATGGAGAAAAAACACTGGACAAATTCCAGCATCCATTTCAGGATAAAAACTTAATAGACAGCCTAGACATAAATGGGAATTTCCACAATAAAAGCCCAGGCTGGAGTCATAGCTAAGGAGCAGGCAGAGGTCTTTCCCTCAGATCTGGAACAAGGCAGCACTGTGCTCACAGAGCTGGCAGCCATTATCAGGGTCTAGACTGTGCTCTTCGGTGTCTGCCAAGGTGGACAAATCTTGCACGCATGTCAACATCTTTACACGGATGTTCATGGCAGCTTTTACCACGATTTTGAAAACTTGGATGCAAATAAGATATCACTTAATAGCTTCACATGTAAACGATGGATTGTCAGTCAGTGCTCAGAAGGACCGAGATATCTAGACAGACAGACATGGAGGAATCTTAAATGCACCTTACCAAGGGCAAGAACACAGTATTAGAAATCCGTGCTTATATGGTTCCAGCTACATGACATTCAGCAAAAGTAAAATCGGAGGAGGAAAAGGATGACCAATAGTTACCAGGGATTTGGGAGGGCAGAGTGTCTTCGTTAGCTTAATATTGCTGTGATTGACACTGTGCCTTGGGAAGAGGGATTATTCTGCTTCCGGGTGTGGTCTGTCAGGAAGGAAAATGAGGGAAGAAAGTCAAGGCAGGAAGCTGGAGGCAGAAACTGATGCACAGACCATAAAGGAATGTGGCTTACTGGCTTAGCCCTCTCCCACCCAGACTGCTCTGCCACCTGCCTTATACAACTCAGGGGCACCTTCTCAATGGCACCACTGCAGCACAGTAGGGCCTCCTAAACCAGTCTTCAGTTCTAAGAATGCTCCATGGTATGTGTCCAGGCCAGTGCAATAAGGGCATATACTCAAATGATGCTCCTACTTTCCAGACAATCCTAGCTTATGCCAAGTTTAAAATATACTACCCAGCACAATAGATCTTTTGTCAACTTGACACACAGTGACATTGCTAGTAGACTGTAACCCATTTATTTCTCATTTGCCTCCAAGATTCTGTGTTAATATTAATATCACAATATAAAACATTATAACTTTAAAAATCTCACAGACATTTTAAAAAAATTGAATATGTTAAAAGTTCAGTCTCTAAAATATCAAGTCACTTAACTGCGGACTCCGTAAAACTAAAAAAGAGATGAATTAAACATTTTCTTAATCCAAGAGGGAAGAGCTAGAGCACAGTAACAGTCAAATCAAATGCAAACCAAACTTTAGCGGTGTAAGCAGGTCAGTGCTTGGTGTCTGAGACTCACTATCTGCTAAGTTCCAAAAGTCCTAAGCAATAGAACTTCGCCATCTTGCCCCTCCAGAGTACACAAAGCTTGCTCACAGGCTCAAGCAGACTCTGTCCTATGGTTGCTGCTACCCTTGGCTATTGTTTTACAGTACTAGCATCTCCAATATGCTGGGGTCTCCACAGCTGCACCTTCACCAATGGGCTCCTGGCCTCTCTTCAGGGACTCTGACCCTGCCACATGGTGCCAAGATTCAGCTCTCTCTACAGCACCTTCATTCTGGGACCTCTACTGCAACTGAGGTTGGACCCTTACCAATGACCTCTTCCAGACTCTCATTTTGCCAAGGTCCAGCTGCTCTCCATGATCCCTTAACATGGCACTTTTCATCCTCCCCAGACCAATAACATGTTGTGGATTTCTACACTGACCAAGTTTGGCCCCCAACTTGAGAGATAGCACTGGCTTCTTCTGTACCACAGCTTCTGTGAGCTGAAGTCCAGAAACATTTCCCAGGTTTCACCTCCACAATTCTGGGCTCTTCTTAATCACAGCTGGTTTCTTCAATTCCAGCTAACCAGAAAACAATCATTTGTAATAAAAACTATGGCATAAACAGCTCCCACAGAGGTCTTACGGAAGTCGCAAGCTCCCCTCTGAGACCTCGTAAGCCAGGCCTCCATCTTCTTCCGAAAAGATTCAACATTTCTTTCTCGTCCATGATCCCACAAAACAGTGCACAAAGCTCCAAGCACTCAACAACTTTTCTAACCCAAAGTTCCAAAGTCCTTCCAAATCCTTCCATAAACAATGTAGTCAGGTTTGTCACAGAAACATTCATGACCTGAGCACCAACTTCTACATTAAGGTGTTTCTATCACTGTGATAAAAATCACAACTAGAAGCAAATCATGGGGGATGGGGCTTATTTCAGCTCACAACTCCGAGGTCATACTCCATCACAGAAGGTGGCAGTGTGGGAACTGAAGGTGGGAACCTGAGGGCCGGAACTGAAGCAGAGGCCACGCAGGAATGCTGCTTGCTGGCTTGTTCCTCATGGCTCGCTGTGTGGCTGGTTTTATGTCAACTGCCAAATTGGCCTGTGGGCAAATCTGTGGGGGCATTTATGTCATGACTGATTTGTTGTGAGAGGGCTCAGCTCTCTGAGCAGGATGCCTCCTCTACAGTAGTGGTACTAGGAGCTGTAAGAAATCAAACTGAGCTTTGTGGAGTTCATGTAAGTCCCCCTCGCAGCATCTGTGGTATGAAGCTCTTCCTGTGAGGAGGACTCACTTGAACTCCACAAACCTTTTTAGATCTAGTCGGGTGTTTAATAAAACAGTCTAAACTTAGACTTTACAAGTGTGAGATTCACAACCCTTCACATAGATGACAAAGTGGCTTGCTTATGAGGTACAGAGAAAGGGTACACGAGGGTAAAGGGGACAAGGAGGGAACAAACCAAGCTGTTTCTAGGCACTTCATTTTATTTTTATATGATAAAGCTTCCCCTGGTGCGTGCTCTCTTTAGCTTGGCTGGCTACATTAGTACCTGAATCAAGCAGACACACAGGATGGAATGATGTGTGTGACCTTCAGGGGGACAAGGCTTTGCCTGTGCATAGTGTGTCCAGTTACCACAACATCATGTGACATGCTAAGCTAATACTTGTACAGTATTTACTGCATACATGCTCCTGTTCTCAAATTGTGTCTGTGTGTGTGGGGGCGGGGGACGCACCCACACATGCAAGTTTATATGCACTTCTATGCATAGATGTGGGGAGATCAGAGGTCAACATTATCTACCTTCCCCAATCTCTCTCTACCTTGCTTTTTGTGATAGCATCTCATTGATCCTAGAACTTGGCAATTCAGTCATGATGACTGGCTGGAAAGCCCAAGGGATCTTCCTACTCTGTCTTCTCTGTAGCAAGATTGCAAGTACATACTGCTTGCAAAATACAGATTTTACATGGGTGCTAAGATCTGAACTAGAGTCCCCGTGCTTACATTGCAAGGTCCTTACTGTCTCCCCATCCCCTCCCACTTCAATTCTCAATTTTTTTCACACGCCCTAGCACATGTGATCTTCACACTGATGTCATGAGGTTGGCATTAGGAGTAATCTCAGTGAAAATAGACATTAAATAATTAACTGAGTCAAGTGAACAGCAAAGATGAGACTGCAAGCCACTGAAACAGACACTGCCCTACTCTCCAGAGCTCTCTGCCTCCAATCCCTCCCCTCGATACACGTGCTCAGGGTTAGGGAGGGAGGGTTGCTTTCCTTATCACTGCATTTGGAGTATGCTCTGCTTCTTTATCTCTGTAAGCTAGAAATGATTTGATTATAATAGTTAGCTTTTAATGAAGGGCAGCATTTGTTAGCTCCTTCAGTATGGGTCTAGGTTTCAGGTAACTTAAATATTCAAAATGATGAAGGAGTTTTCTACTGCAATCCATTTTCAGCATTCTAAAATAAAAATGCTAAGCTAGCATTGCCTTGAAGGCTCTACCTGAGACACATGGGTGTTGCCCCCATCTTCTCTTCAGATGGCCTAGTGTAGGCTTCATAACATACCTTCTGTTATAGGACTGCAATTTGACTAAAGATAAATTCCATTTATTTCTCTGACAAGCACTAGAGTCAACCCAAACCCTTAGCCATTGAGTTGCCTGTCCTGATGCCTGGTTGACATAAAACCCTGATGTCCCTATGCCTGGCAGTAACACTGGCATTTTGGCTATGAGAAAACAGACTTGCTTATGAGACGTGGATATAGCTTTGACGCACACAGCTTAAGTTTGTGAATATGCACTGGCACTAGTGGTACCATTGGTATATGATGATTCATTAGAAACCATTTCCTCCATTCTTAAAAATACCTCCTGTGGTCATCTGTACTTTGAAGATAATATCCATCAATGGAGAAAGAAGTCCTGTCCTCACTGCCAGTCTCAGCCCAGCATGCTGAGCAGACCACACCGAGGACGGCTGCCCTGCCTCTCAGTGGCCAACTTGTCCTTCTCTCCTTTGCACCCCATACTCTTTCTTCATCTTTCAGCCTAGTTCATGCATTTGTCTGTGTCTGACACTGATTTATCTATTTGTCATCTTCTAGCATCTCAGCCTGATGGGTCTGGAGATAGCTTAGTGACGGCTGCTGGAGAAAGCACTTGCTGCTATTTGCAGAGGAACTGAGTTTTGTTTCCACCACCCACATGATAGCTCACAGTTACCTGTAACTCCACTTTCAGGGAATTTGACACCCTCTTCTGGCATTCAGATATGCCAGGCATGTGTGTGGTCCATAGACACATACATAGGCAAACACTCACACTTATAAAATAGTAAATCTTTTAAAACAATAAAATTATAAGTCAAACCATATAAAATATTTATTTTCTAGGATCATAGCTGTCAGATTTCAACTATGTAACAATTTACTTTGTTTTTTTCATACTATCCAACATCACAAAGATGGGGTATTTTATAAAACCAATGTCTCTATATACAATGAAAGATTGATAAAATAGTAAGACTGTGCCTTACTATCTGGATCGTTACCTTCCACACTGGTACTTGAACATCCATGTTTACTGCTGCCCTCCATGACAATAGCTAGGAATTGGAACCAGGCTAGTTGTTCACCTACAGATGAGCAGAGGAAGAAATGCACACACAACAGCCTGAGAATGTGAAGTGTGGGGAACACCCCTCCATTGCTGGTGAGAGTTCAAATTAGGTACAACCACTATAGAAACCAATAGGGCTGTTCCTCTGACCTAGTATATACCCAAAGGATGTTCCATCCTACCACAAGGACAATTACTCATCCATGTTCATTGTGGATTTTATTCATAATAACCAGAAACTGAAAACAACCTAGATTTCCCTCAAGCAAAGAATAGATAAAGAAATTGTACATTTACACAATGGAGTATTACTCAATGGCTAAGGAAAAAAATGACATGAAATTTGCAGGCAAATGGATGGAACTAGAAAAAAATCTTGTGGGAGGCAACCCAGATACAGAAAGATAAATATGGTGAGTACTCTCTTATAAGGGACATTAGCTGTAAAGGATAATTATGCTACAACCCACAGACCCAGAGAGGCTAAGTAACAAGGAGCGCTAAAGGAGGGGGTGCATGGATGTCCTTGGGAAGGTGAAATAGGGTAGATTTTGTGGGTGAGGGCAGGTGGGGATGGGAACAGGAGCGATCAGGTGGGCGATCTAAAAGATGAAGGGAGAGAGTACTGGGAGAGATGACTAAAAATAGGAGGCATTTCGGGGGCAGGACAACTGGGGTTGATGTAGTATCCCAGTGCAGTGGGAGCCCCCTGAAATCTATGTGAGTGACCCTAGCAAGTTGCCTAGTACGGAAACATGGAGCCCTAACTGATCATCTTCTACAACTAGGTAAGGCTGCTAGCAGTGGGCCTGGGTCACTAACCCAGTCACAAAACCTTCCACTTAACCATATGCCGTGCCTGCAAAATGTGTTGCAGTAATGGGAAGTGGGGGGGGGTATATAGAACTGTGGGAGTGGCCAACTAATGACTGGTCCAGATTGAAGTCTACACAATGAGAACCCACATCTGACACTGTGGGGATGGCCGGGAAGCAGAGTCCGGACAGCCCAGAGACCCAGGATAGAACCAAAGAGGACTGGCAAAAGTCAATGAAATTGTTCCTAATGATATTCCGCTATACTCATAGCCTAGCCCAATTGTCATCAGCAAGGCTTCATCCGACAACTAATGGAGCCTGATGCAGAGACGGACAGCCAAACACTAGGTGGAGCCAGGGGACCCTTACAGAAAGGGGAAGGAAGGATTCAAGGAGCCAGAGGGGTAGAGGACATCATGAGAACAAGGCCTAAGCAGGCTCATAGGGGCTCACAAGGACTGTAGAGTCAATCGTAGAAATTGCACAGGTCTGCATCAGGCACTCTACATATATGGTTGTGATGATGTAGCTTGGTGTTTTTATGGGATTCTTAACAGTGGGAACACATCCTCTCTGACTCTTTTGCCTATGCTTGGGACCCTTTTCCTTCTACTGGGTTGCTTCATCCAGCCTTGATATGAGGATTTGTGCCTTGTCTTATTGTTAACTTTTTATGCTGTATTTGATATATATTCCTGAGAAGCCTGCTCTTCTCTGAAGGGAAATGGAAGAGGAGTGGATATGGGAGGAGGGCAACTGAGAGGAGTGGAGGCAGGTGAAATTGTGATCAGGGTATGATGTATGAGAGAACAGTATAAATAAATAAATAAATAAATAAATAGATCATGGTACTTTTGAAAAAGTAGATGAAACTAGAGATTATCAAGTGAAACAAGCTAGTGTAAGAGAGACAAAAGCCAGAGGTATTTCTCACATGCAGATTCTAAATTTCAATTGGTGTGTGTGTGTGTCTGTGTGTGTGTGTGTGTGTGTGTGTGTGTGTATACAGGTCATGAAAAGGGCCATGAGAGAGGAAGAAAGAACTTAAGAACAATGTATGAAAGAGAAGATCACAGATTCCCCATGATGAAAGTGGGAAGGGGGGCAATTTTGAAAGAAAGAGAGGAAAGCCCAGGAGGGTGGCCAGGTAGGGGGATGCACATGAAAACCTAAAGAAGATATACATGCACAGAAAAGCCATAGCAATGTATGTATGTATGTATGAAATAGTTTTCTAAGAATCCAAAGCCCTCAGTGTAGCAGAGGAGGCAGCTTCCAGAACTCCTGCAGGGAGGCTCTGGGTCCAGAGATCCCCCTTGCTGCACAACCTGGAATCATACAGTTGCAGTCTGAGAACACATTTTCTCACAGTATTGTCCCTGAATTTTTTTTTTGTTTTTGTTTTGTTTTTGAGAAGCCATGAGTCCAGATTTCCACACATGTCTGAAATTTCAAGGGCCTCACAAAAGTGTAATGGATAATGAGTAACCCCCAGGTTTGGGCCCAAAGCCTGACAGTAGCTTGTGTATAGTGCCTAGAACACTTGAAACACAGCACACCTCTCCAGGAGGCTGTTCAGTAAATGATGCCCAGCAGTTCTGTGTGGTAAGGGAATTTTCTGTGGAGCTGATTCTTTCCCTGTGAACATGGTATTACTGACACAGCTAGATTACACCTCTACTACGAGAGACTCAACTGCATCTTCTCAGCGAATTTCACAATGGAAAGACCATGCATTCATCCAGAAAACTGTTTTTTGGTAGACCAGAAGGGTCACTGTGATTTGGAAATGAGAATGTTGCCTATATGTGGCATTTCCTGTAGAATCACAGTGGACAAGACCTAGAGAGATGGTGCTGGCTGGATCTGTCCTTGGCATCTTCTACCTTAAGCTGTTTCTAAAATTGCAACTTTTATTCTCAAATACATGAAAACATTCAATTTCTACATTTGCACTGAAATGCTGTTTGCATATGTGATGGGCAGATGTTTGTCACTTCTTTCGTTATTACTTTTGGGCCTTTCTGAAATTATGTCACTAATTTATCTTGTAGACTAGAATTCTGGTATGTTCATTCTACAATCTTCCTCTGACTTCTATGACCAAGCATTCATTGTTGGAGGCTGGTGCACACTCTCATCTTCATGGATATCCTTGTGTCCTTGAATGTTATTTAAGGAAATAATTATCAAAAGAAGTTACAGTATTTGTAGGTGAGTGGAATCAAGTAATTACTTTTCTGCTAAAACTGCCAAACCACCCGGGGCCTATTGACAATGTGCAGCTGTTGATGAGGGTGCGGCCTTGGGGATCTGGGGAGGAAACCCTTGGTGTAACATTTAGAAAATGTTGTGGTGTGAATGCTCCCACTAGAGCAAATTTTCAGCTTCCTCTGGCTTCTGTGGTTCTTGGATTCTTTACAGCTGATTCTTGCAGGGTCCCTGCCAGCGTGCCACTGAGGGAAATGTGCATCTCATCGGAAAACTCTGCCCCTGGGGAGGCACAGAGCAGCCACTCCAGACAAGACACGCAGTTTAAATGGAAAGATCTCCTTTATCTCTGCTTAGAGCATCTTATTTAGATGAGATTGATTACAGGCTAGGAAAAAAAGAAGCTCAGGTTTTAGAAATGAAAGTAAATCTTAAAGTAAAGCTTTGTTGTTGTTAAACGTGTGAGTATACGTAGGGATGCAGTTGGAACTGTGTCTATCCCAGAAAACAATGAGAAATCAGTGTGTAATGCATTCAATTATCCCTACAAAGATAAGCCTGAATTCTAGATCTGCTTCTTTTTCATATCTGAGGATGTGACTATATTGGAAATAGTTGAAAATGTAATCAATTTATAGATCTCAATAAACATAAGATTCAATGAGTCCTAAATCCAGTAAGTAGTGTCTTTAGAAGAGCAAACCCATTTGACCTAAGGCAGAAAGAAGGACATATGAGATGAAGGCAGATATGGAGCTATGGCCGCCATAAAGCAAGGAGCACCAGGGACCCAAGGAATCTAGAAGAGGCAAAGAGAGATTCCCACATAGACCCTCAGAGAGGCTGGTCCTACAAGCTCCATGATTTCAGACACACAGTCCCCACATTTCCAGAGGGTAGTTTTATTGTTTGAAATTAACTGGTTATGAGCGTCTGTGGTGGTTTGAAAGAAAATGACCCCCATGGGCTCATAAGGATTGGAATTCTTAGGGGGTGTGGCCTTGTTGGACTGGGTGTGACCTCTTTGGAGTGGGTGTGGCCTTGGAGTAGATGTGGTCTTGTTGGAAGAAGTTTCTCAGTCTTTCTTCTTGATCCCTGCTGATCCAGATGCAGAACTCTCAGCTCCTTCTCCAGCACCATGTCTTCCTGAACTTTGCCATGCTTTCTACCATGACGATAGTGGAGTAGGCCTCTGACGCTGTAAGCCAGCCCTGACTAAATGTTTGGGTGTTTTTTTTTTTTTATTCTTTAGAAGCATTGCAGTGTTCACTGAAAGTCCCAGTATTTGTTCAGAACCTGAAGACCACATTCTCAGCATACAGGAGATTTATTTGCCACAGAGAGAAAAGGGGCACGGAGTAAGAGACAAAACCAGGAGATAGAAAACAAGGGAGACAGTGAAGGGAACAAGGGAGATATGGAGAGGGTATTTATCCTGTGGTGGGAAGAAGCAGCAAAGGACTGCCTCTGGATAGAGAGGAGACAGACACAGCCTATAGGAAATGGCAGTTTATAAAGGTACTAGGAGAAACCCTAAGTGAGGAGGAGGTGTTTAATTTTGATTAGGCATGTTAATTAGGTGAACTAAAGGGACCTTTGATTGTAGGATTTCCATACTTTGAAAGCTGGATCTTAGTAGTCAGCCTCAGTCTGCTAAATAAGGGAGGTATTTATAACCTTGGTGGTTAGTTTTAGAAATGTAATCTAAAGGGATTTTTTTATTTTTTTTATTGGATATATTCTATATCTACAATTCATTTCCCTTTTTCTGGTTCCCCACCCCCAAAGGTCCCACATGCCCTTTTCCCTCCCCCTGCTCCCTCTTCCACCCCTTCCCTCTTCCCTGTTCTTGTATTCCCCTACACTGATGCTTTGATCTTTCCAGCACCAGTGTCCACTCTTTTCTTCTTGTCAGACATCATTTGGTACGTGAATTGTGTCTTTTTAAGCAAGGCAGAAGGAATGAGAGAGAAGGGCGAGTTCTGTGGGAGATATATTTGCTATGCCTAAGCTGGTCAGAGTCCTTTCAGTCATGGTGTCTCTTCACAGCTGTAGAAATGTAAACTTTAGATAGCATCTGTTGCTGGTGTTCTGTAGGAGACCAAGGCACTATTTACTCAATGCACAGATAGTTCAACAAGCAAAAACAGTTCCGCCAGTTTCAAGCTTCAGTTGAGTCACACAAAAGTTAATCTTTTTGTTTGTATTCTGTGTGTGGGGGGAATCTACTTAAATATACAACTAATTTACGTACAGAACAGCGATGAGTTGACGTAAGGTGATTACCATAAATCTGAATCCTTGTACCTGTGATTATGCCCTGTAACTATGAAATACCTACTAAGCAGGTCACTTCAGTTAGTGGATATAAGTGAAGCTGACTTACAGGAGAGCATTTCAGACCTCTGTAGAGCTGGGCATTCCCACTGCACCAGAAAGAGACATAACTGTCCAACCCTGCCTATTTGTCAACAACAGAAATGGGAGTTGCCCTATTGTATTGGTTACAGTTCTCTAGAGTCACAGAACTTACAGAATATCTTTCTATATTGAGGGAATTTATTGTGAAGACTTACAGTCTGTAACCCAGCTGTGAGTGGGGAGTCCAAGAATCTAGTAGTTGCTCAGTCCTGTGAGGCTGGTTGTTTCAGCCGGTCTTCTGTAGAACTAGGTTCTACCAAATGTGTTTATGAGTAAGTGCAAGCAGTCCAGTCAAGGAAGAGTGACTCTTCCTTCTTCCATTGTCCTTATGGTAGGTCTCCAGCATAAGGTGTAGCCCAGATTAAAGGTGTGTACCACTATGCCTGGATCTGGGGACTTGCTTTGTCTCAGGCTGATCTTGAACTCAGAGATCTCCTTGTCTCAGTCTCCTGGGATTAAAGGCATCTTCTACTACTACCTTGCCTGTGCCTAAGCTTTTCAAGGCCACTATGCCTCAAAATCTCCATGCCAAGATCCAGGTCAGAAACTTGTGTCTTCCAGCCTCCATATCTGGATCACAGGTGTGCCCTCCAATTCTGTGTTATAGTTCATTCCAGATCTTGTCAAGTGGACAACGAGGAATAGCCATTACTCTTATCCTCTGGAGTGTTTTTGAATCTAAATTTTCATGTGATAATCATGAACTTTCAAGAGTTTTTTAAAATGGAAAAAGATTAATACTTTTTGGACAAACATAGCTATTTGAACTCTTTGAATTCTGTAGAGATATGCTACTAACCATTGGCAGTTTCGTTTTTCACTTTCCTTCCTTCCTTCCTTCTTTCTTTCTTTCTTTCTTTCTTTCTTTCTTTCTTTCTTTCATCTTTTGTCTGTCTTTAGTAATATATTTATTTACTTTATATCTAATTACAACTTTCTCTCTCTCCTCTCCTCCCAGTTCCTCTCTCTCACCTCAACTCCCCACCAACTTCCCATCCTCCCTTTCTCCTCAGAAATGTTTCAAAAAGGGGAGACCTCCCATGGATATTCACCTGCCTTGGTATATAATAGTGCAGTAGGACTAGGCATATCCTATACTATTGTGTCAAGACAAGGCAATTCAGTTAAGGGAAAAGGATCCAAAGTCAGGCAACAGAGTTAGAAAAGGTTTCTACTCCTGTTGCAAGGATTCCCTCATTAAGACTAAGCTGAATATCTGTTACATGTGTGTAGAAGGCCTAGGTCCATCCCATATATGCACTCTGATTGTTCAGTCTCTTTGAGCTACCATGGGTCCTGGTTAGTTTTCTCTGTAGTTTTTCTTGCGGTCTTCTTGACCTCTCTGGCTCCTTCAATCCTTTGTCTTCCTCTTCCTTAGAATTCCCCAATATCCACCTAATGATTGGCTGTGGGTCTCTACACCTGTTTCCATTAACTACTGGATGAAGTCTCTCAGAGGACAGTTAAGCTAGGCTCCTGTCTGCAAGTATAACAGAATATCATTAATGGTATCAGTGGTTGGCTCTTGCATGGGATGGGTCTCAAGTTGTGCCAGTCATTGATTGGCCATTCCCTCAATTTCTGCTCAATCTATATCCCTGCATATCGTATAGGCAGGACAAATTTGGAGTCAAAGTTTTTCTGCTTGGGTTAGTGTCCCTATCCCTTCATTGGAAGTCCTGCCTAGTAACAGCAAGGTGGCCATTTCAGGTTCCATATCCCCTGTTGTTAGGCATCTCAGTTAATGTCACCCTTGTAAATTCCTGGGAGTTTCCTTTGTCCTAGGGACTGTTTCTAGTTCATCCCACAGATGCCTCCCTCCCCCCTCCACTGTTCTGATTTCAGATGTCTCTTCTAGTCCTCACTCCCTTAACCCCCACCAACCCAAATCCTCCTATTCTTGTGCTCAAACCTCCCCACACTGAACCCCCTCCTTTCATCTATTCCTAATATCCAATCTATTTCCCCCTTTCAATGAGATTCAAGTTTCCTGCTTTGGGCCCTTCTTGTTACTAGGTTCTGTGTTTTATAGTGTGGTTATCCCATACTTTATGACTAGTTTCCACTTATAAGTGAGCATATATCATGTGTGTCTTTCTGGGTGTGAGTTACCTCACTCTGGATGATCTTTTCTACTTCTATCCATTTGCCTGCAAATTTCATGATGTCCTTGTTTTTAATAGCTGAGTAATAGTCCATTGTGTAAATATATCACATTTTCTTTATCCATTCTTCGGTTGAGAGACATCTAAGTTGTTTACAGTTTCTGATTATTATGAAGAAATCTGCTATGAACATAGGTAAGCAAATGTTCTTCCTGTAAGGTAGAGCATCTTTTGGGTCTATGGTCAGGAATGGTATAGCTGGGTTTTGAGTTATATCTATTCCCAATTTTCTGAGCAACTACCAAATTGAGTGGTTGTACAAGCTTGCCACCCCACCACCAGCAGAGGAGTGTTCTGTAGGCATACAGTTTTTGCATTAAAATAACTATTTTAATAAATAAGTTCTCCTTTTGCCTATCACCCATCAAAGGTTGTAGGGCCGGTGCTGATGCTAAGGTCCTGTTCTCCAAATGTTTCTTGATCTATCAGTAAAGATGCCATGGGCCATGGGCCAATTGCTGGGTGGAAGGAATAGGCAAGACTTCTGGGTTTCTGCAGGCAAGCTAGCAGACCCAAGGAGAGAAGGGAAGAGGGAGTTCATCATGCTTCTGAGGGAGAAAAGGTGACCAGCCATGTGAAACCTCAAATGGAGCAACAAGAAGACACTTCTCCAGGTGGGAAGATGGGATGTTGAGCTGGGACTAAAGGTAACTGAGCAACTAAAGTTGAGGACAGATTTAGGGAGCTAGGCTAAGAGTGTTGGGGAGGGTATGGTAGCCACCAGAGATTAATGATGCCCAGCGATTGAACCAATAAGGCAAGTTAAAATTGAGCAACATATGTGTCTATGTTTATCTGCAAATACAATATTCTCTGGGCAGGGGCTAGTAGCACAGTCCTCCAAGAATCTTAGCAGGGTAGCAAAAGCTCTATGCAACAAGAGGTAGTGGAAGAGAAAAGTTATTAGAATATAGGGGAAGTGGACCTGTTTAGCAATAGGGGGCAAACTCAGTCTTCTTTGTCAGCAGTTCAGTCCCATAGCAAACACCAAATATGGCTCACAGCTGTAGTCCAGTCTTCTTGGCAGGCAGACACCATACAAAAACCAGCAGTTACAGTTCAATCCTGAATAAATTGCAAGACTTGCCAACCAGTATGAGGCAGCCAAAGTGACAAGAAGCCGCAGGGACCTTACTAGTAGCAGTGTTACCACAAGTGGAGCTGAACAACACTATGTAAGGTGAACCAATCCATGCAAATTGTTAGTGAAGAATAGCAAGGCAGAGCAAACCAAATCAATGCTCCAGCTGCCACTACCTGTGGGATCATACTTATACTCCTCCATCACATGTCCTTTCACATGTTTGCTATAGCAAAACATCCTTTACCTGTGCCTGCTTCAGGAAAATATTCTTTCATGTGTCTGCTTTGGCAAAACACACTTCCACCTGTGTTTCTGCTTCAGGAAAACATTCTTTCACATATCTGCTTTAGCAAGACACCCTTTTGCCTGTGTGCCTTATCATTTGACATAAATGACTTCTTAAAGAAACTGGAAGTTTCCACTTCAGAAACTTGCTCCCTTGCTCCACATCCTTGTCAGCATGTCCTGCCATTTGAGTTCTAGGTCTTGGCCATTCTGATGGGTATAAAATGGAACCTCACAATCATTTTGATTTGCATTTCTCTGATAACTAAGGAGATTGAGCATTTCTATAGGTGCTTCTTGGCCATTAGACACTCCTCTGTTGAGAATTCTGTTTAGAATTTCACCCTGTTTTTATTTTTTAATTATTATTTATTCTATATTCATTGTGTACATTCCAAAGGCTTTCCCTTCTCCCAGTTCCCCCCTCACCATATGTCCCATAAGTCCTCTCCCCCCACCTATTCCCCAATCACCGCCCCCCCCACCATTTCTCTGTTCTGGTACTCTCCTACAAAACTGGATCCAATCTTTTCAGGCCCAGGGTCCTCTCCTTCCTTCTTCTTGGGAATCTTTTGACTTACTAATTGTGCCTTGGGTATTCAGAGCTTCTTGGCTCATTAATATCCACTTACCAGTGGTTGCATTTCATGTGTATTCTTTTGTGATTGGGTTAACTCGCTTAGCATGATATTTTCCAGATCCAACCATTTGCCTACAAATTGCATGAATTCATTATTTTTAATTGCCGAGTAGTATTCCATTGTATAAATATACCACATTTTCTGTATCCATTCCTCCTTTGAGGGACATCTGTGCTCCTTCCAACTTCTGGCTATTATTAATAAGGCTGCTATGAATATAGTGGAGCATGTGTCTTTATTGCATGCAGGAGAATACTCTGGGTATATGCCCAGGAGTGGTATGCCAGGGTCCTCTGGAAGTGTCATGCCCAATTTTCTGAGGAATGACCAGACTGATTTCCAGAGCAGTTATAACATCTTGCAATCCCGCCAACAGTGGAGGAGTGTTCCTCTTTCTCCACATCCTCACCAGCACCTGTTGTCTCTTGAGTTTTTAATCTTAGCCATTCTGACTGGTGTGAGGTGGAATCTCAGGGTTGTTTTGATTTGCATTTCCCTGATGACTAATGATGTTTAACATATCTTAAGGTGCTTCTCAGCCATTCAAATTTCTTCTGGTGAAAATTCTATGTTTAGTTCTGTACCCCATTTTTAATAGGGTTATTTGGTTCTTTGGGGTCTAACTTCTTGAATTCTTTGTATATATTGGATATTAGCTCTCTGTTGGATGTGGGGTTGGTGAAGATCTTTTCCCAATTTGTTGGTTGCCATTTTGTCCTTCTGACCGTGTCCTTTGCCTTACAGAAACTTTGTAATTTTATGAGGTCCCATTTGTCAATGCTTGACCTTAGAGCATAAACTATTGGTGTTCTGTTCAGGAATTTTCCCCCTGTGCCCATGTCCTCCAGGGTCTTCCCCAGTTTTTTTCTATTAGTTTCAGTGTGTCTGGTTTTATGTGGAGGTCCTTGATCCACATACCTTTAATCCCAGCACTTGGGAGGCAGAGGCACGAGGATTTCTGAGTTCGAGGCCAGCCTGGTCTACAGAGTGAGTTCCAGTACAGATAGGGCTACACAGATAAACCCTGTCTCGAAAAACCAAAAAAGAAATTGTGTTAGAATTTTGACGGGGAAGGGGAATCTGTAGATCGTTTTTTGGTAAGATGGCCATTTTACTATGTTAATCCTACTGATCCATGATCATGGGAGATCTTTCTATCTTCTGATAGTTTCTTCAACTTCTTTCTTCAGGGACTTGAAGTTCTTGTCACTTGCTTCGCTAGAATCACAACAAGATATTTTATATTATGTGTGGCTATTGTTAAGGGCATTATCTCCCTTATTTCTTCCCCTTTAAACACTGAATAATTATTCTAGACTAATTGTTTCTCAATGTTTTCAACTAACATTGCTCTACCACATTCTGACATTAAAGTCTCCAGGCTTCATCTTTGTGATGAAAGCAGCCAAAGTTGTCCAAGTCAGGGAAATCTTGAGTCCACATGAAACAAGTTACCTAGAACAGCTTTGAAGCAAATAATAATGAAAAGGAATGACACTGTAAAAGAATAATATATAAGCCTGCTTTTGGTTCTTATATGTGTATAATATGCATAAGCCTGTTTTAATATGTGTATGCTATGCTGCAAAATATGAGATTGATGGTTTCATTGCAAAAGTCATCATTTTATAAAAGATTACGTCTATAATTTCACATTTGGGGCTTACAAAACTTATAGATCTAGTTATTATGCCTTTAAAAGATCAACTATCCCAGCTGAAGGTTAGCCCATTTTCCCAACTGAAGAACTATATGTGGAGCATGTATTTTTAGCTGTGGGACAAAGGTGAAGTGTTTTTGTTCTGCCTGGTGTCACGATGTTTTTAAATTTTCTGAAAAGGAGGAATTAGGAACAATGCTCTATAGCACACAGAGGCTGGGGTTAATTTCCTTTGATACTTTATTGCTACCTCCGGTGAGGTTCCAATGGAAGGGTGACAGCTCACATTGTCCAGAGGCTCAGCTCTCAGCAGAAGGGTAAAAAGTGTCACGGTGGCTGAGTCCAAATGCTCAGACAAGGTTAGGCAAAAAGGGGTCAGACAAGACTTTCTGCACGAAAGAAAATGGACACTGGATGTTGATATTAAAACCCATGCTGGCCATTTCCATAAAAAACCAACCGACCGACCAACCAACCAACCAACCAACCAACCAGACAGACAGACAGACAAACAAACCTGTTGTAAATCAAAAATGTTAAAGAACCACATGAAAGGAGACAGTAGGAGCAACCATTGAAAATAACATGCAAGATTTTATACATAAAAGTTGTCAACTGGGGAAAATGCCTATAATTTTAGGTAAACTTAAATACGTGTACCCATAAGAAGAAAGTTTGCCTAGCTCATTGATTGGTATTCTCTGGAAAACGGACTAGCATAAGATCTGGGCTAGGAAACAAAAAATTGAATATAGATGGGACAATAATTAAAAGAGGGAGATTTTGTGTTAACATTTTTATTTATAGGAAAAGATATATTAAAATCTTCTTTCTAGGTAAATTAGTTTAGTATTTTTAAATTAAGAGAAAAAGTCCCTTTAGAGAAGCTATCCTCTGGAGAGGGGCTGGCATTCCAAGCTATACAAAATATAAGAGTTAATCCAACTGGGTCAGTCAATCACCTGGCTAAAGGACCCCTTCCCTCCAGGAATCTCCTGAAGCCATGCTAAAGAGATGAGAATAAAATTATACCTTTAAAGGAAATATTGTACTTTTCCTTCCAGAATTCCTGGCCCTAGCACAGTCATTTCAGGGTTGCCATGAGCCTCTTCTGGCTCTGCTCAACTTTGAGTCCTGACTCAGAAAGGCTTAAGTGTCTTTTTCCTTCGCTTTTTTCTTTGGAAACTGGCCTAGATTAAGTACACCTTTTCTGGTGCCTTCTTACTCTTTCTCTTTCTCTCCTGAGGCCACCTGCCCCCTTTGATTGCCTAGTAGCTGCTTGTTTGTCATGTGACTGATCTCGGTTCCTGATTGCAGCCCCATGGCTCTGTCCCTTTCTGTCTCTCTTAAGCTTTCATCTGTGAACTGAGGGATAAATAGTTACTGGAAGGAGGAAGAGAGTGTACATATCTATTTTGACTTTACCCTTACTTATGGGTGAGTTAATAATCGTGGTCAGCTAGTATTTATTCTCACATATCTGCTCATCTGTGGTATTGTTTTGTGTATTTCAGTCATTATTTTAGAGAGCACTCAGACTTATTTTTTTTAACATTACTATAAAGTTCTCAGCAGGCTACGCCAGGATGAGCCTCATTCATCCCATGCTTACCACAACTCTTGATTATGTCAAGAGGCCTTATCAAGTGATTGACATACACTTCTAGGTTTGTGTAAATACTCTATGATACTCATACAGTGACAACAGTAGAATGTATCCCTAGTGTTCATTTTGAAAATTACAACAGTATAAAGAAATTTCCAATTCTGTTCATCTGTTTCCTGTCCTATGTTCCTCTTTCTTCTGGTCTGGATTAGTCAGCCACTATTACCTAGTTAACTAGGTAACTAGAATCTATTTCAATAGATTCAGTTAATTGATTAATTTTCAGCATGAGTTTTAGAAATACAGATCCTACATATGGGTATATGGCTTTCTCACCACACAGCTATTTTCCCTAAGGAAGGGCCATAATTCTTGGATGATGGCACTTTGCATCTGGGCTACTGTGTATATATAATATGTGCCCTCATGTCACAAGTCAAGGTCATAGAGCAGAAATAAATACCAGATCTGACATTAGGCAAAGATGAGATATGAAATTTTAATTAGCACAGACAGGATACACACATACTTTTATCTTCAAATCTTGAACATTTGGAGGTAAATTTCTGAATGAACTTTACATGACTGCTTGAGGTTTATTCATAGAACGCTTTATTTTATATTTGGGATGAACATCTGTGTGTATATTTGTGTATTTTCCTAAGAAAATTAATTCCATTTTAACAACAAATAGGAACTACTAAAGGCAAAACTTAGTTAAAAATTGAATTGATGTTTGTGAAAATTTCTTAATCTTTAAGTATATACTGCCTGAATTTTACATGATGTTACAGACTTGCTTCCAAAGTGTAATAAAAGGAAGTAGCCTAGAACTTTATCCTGGGGAGAAAGAACAATCTTCTTAGGTGCCAACCCTGAGGAATACTGTCCCTAATAATGTTGGCTATCTTGAGGGACAAATGATGTATCACATTCTATACCATGTTCAAAATCTACCAAACATTTTTGCTTTGCATAGATAAATAGAATGTGTTATCCTTCTCTTTACAATAAAACAAAATATTCTTTTCTAGTAAAGGCCATCTGAAAAGGTGTTTCCATAGAAACCTGTGAAGATCAAATGGGAACATCTCTTCAGCTCTGCACAGAATGATCTGCTGTGCCCAGAGATTTAAACTGGGCTTGAGATAACATTAGCCTTGGCCATTACATAGCTTTTTGGGAAGGAAAATTTAGCCACTATACACTTTCTCAGTAGTTAATTCATTGCTTGTACCAATTTGGTTTCTCTGCTCTTTTGACTTCTTAATAACATTAAGATGAGGGAAAACATGCAAAAGGTCTTTATGCATAACTGTAGCAATTGTATGATTTACATCCAAGAGGGAGGAAAATGTTTCAAGGTTCAGCCTCTTACCCTCTTCATTGTCCACCATCTCTAGAAAACTTCTTCTCTGCTCATGATTATCTTTCTAGATAGTTTCATAACCCCTCCCACACTATCATAAAACTGTGGTGAGTTCATTTATTAGTTATTTGTTTGTTTATATGCTTGGCTGATTGGTTGGATTTTGTTTTTAAGCTGCACACTTATTTATTTTCCCTTGTATTTTTAAAATTTTTTAAAAATATTTTATTGGGTATATTCTATATTTACATTTCATTTCCATTTTTCTGGTTCCCACCCCCCCAAAGGTCCCACATTCCCTTTTCCTTCACCCTGTTCCCCCATCCACCCCTTCCCACTTCCCTGTTCTGGTATTCCCCTACACTGATGCTTTGAGACTTTTCAGCACCAGTGTCCACTCCATTCTTCTTGTCAGACATCATTTGGTATGTGGATTGTGTCTCTGGTGTCCCAAGATTCTAGGTTAATATCCATCCACTTATCAGTGACTGCATACCATGGGTATTCATTTGAGACTGGGTTACCTCACTTAGTATGATGCTCTCCAGCTCCATCCATTTCTCTAATAATTTCATGAATTCATTGTTTCTAGTAGCTTAATAGTACTCCATTGTGTATATATACCACATTTTTTGTATCCGGTCCTCCGTTGAGGGACATCTGTGTTCTTTCCAGCTTCTGGCTATTATAAATAAGGCTGCTATGAACATAGTGTAGCATGTATCCTTATTGCATGCTGGGGAATCTTCTGGGTATATGCCCAGGAGTGGTATGACTGGGTCCTCCTGAAGTATCCTGTCCAGTTTTCTGAGGAACCGCCAGACTGATTTCCAGAGTGGTTGTACCAGCTTGCAGTCCCACCAGCAGTGGAGGAGTGTTCCTCTTTCTCCACATCCTTGCCAACACCTGATGTCTCTTGAGTTTTTAATCTTAGCCATTCTGACTGGTGTGAGGTGAAATCTCAGGGTTGTTTTGATTTGCATTTCTCTAATGACTAATGATGTTGAATATTTTTTTGAGGTGTTTCTCTGCCATCCAAATTTCTTCAGGTGAAAATTCTTTGTTTAGCTCTGTACCCCATTTTTGGATGGAGTTATTTGGTTTTCTGGGGTCTAACTTCTTGAGTTCTTTGTATACATTGGATATTAGCCCTCTGTCAGATGTAGGGTTTGTGAAGATCTTTTCCCAATTTGTTGGTTGCCAATTTGTCCTTTTGACAGTGTCTTTTGCCTTACAGAAACTTTGTAATTTTATGAAGTCCCATTTGTCTATTCTTGATCTTAGAGCATAAGCAATTGGTGTTCTGTTCAGGAACTTTCCCTCTGAGCCAATGTCCTTAAGGTTCTTGCCCAGTTTTTTTTCTATTAATTTTAGTGTGTCTGGTTTTATGTGGAGGTCTTTGATCCACTTGGAGTTGAGCTTAGTACAAGGAGATAAGAGCGGATCAATTCTCATTCTTCTGCATGTTGACCTCCAGTTGAGCCAGCACCATTTGTTGAAAAGGCTATCTTTTTTCCACTGGATGTTTAAGTGAAAGATTTATATAACAAAAACTTCAGGTCTCTGAAGAAGGAAATGGAAGAAGACCTCAGAAAATGGAAAAATCTTCCATGCTCATCGGTTGGCAGGATTAATATAGTTAAAATGGCAATCTTGCCAAAAGCAATATACAGATTCAATGCAATCCCCATCAAAATCCCAACTCAGTTCTTCATAGAGTCAGAAAGAGCAATTCTCAAATTCATCTGGAATAACAAAAAACACAGGATAGCTAAAACTATCTTCAACAGTAAAAGAACTTTTGGGGGAATCAACATCCCGGACCTCAAGCAATACTACAGAGCAATAGTGTTAAAAAGTGCATGGTATTGGTACAGTGACAGGGAGGTGGATCAATGGAATAGGATTGAAGACCCAGAAGTGAACCCACACATATATGGCCAATTGATCTTCAACAAAGGAGCTGTAATTTTAAAATTTAATTAATTTTTTACTTATTCATGTTACATCCCACTCACTGTTCCCTCCAGGTCACACTCTCCCACAATCCTTCCTCCTCCTCCTCCCCTTCTTCTCTGAGTAGGTGGGACCCTTTGGTCTCCCTCAACCCTGGCACTTCAAGTCTCTGGAAAGCTAGATGTTTCCTCTCCCACTGAGGCCAGACAAGGCATCCCAGAGAGTAGACTATATCCCAGGTACAGGCAACAGCTTTTGAGATAGACCCTGTTCCAGCTGTTCAGGACCCACATGAAGGGCATGCTGCACATCTCCTACATATGTGCAGGGAGGACTAGGTCCAGCCTGTGTATGTTCTTTGGTTGATAGTTAAGTCTCTGAGGGCTCCAAGGGTCCAGGTTGACTCTGTTGATCTTCCAATGGAGTTCCTATACCCTTCAATATCCCCCAACCCTTCCTCTTCTTCTTCCATAAGAGTCCCTTAGCTCTGTCCACTGTTTGTCTATAGGTGTCTGTATCTGTCTGCTTGGTGGAGCCTCTAAGAAGACAACATGCTCCTGTCTGCAACCATAACAGAATATCATTAATAGTGTTAGAGATTGGTGCTTGTCCATGGGATGGATCTTAAGTTCTGGTTACTGGTTGACTATTCCTTCAGTCTCTGCACCTCCCCTGTGCCTACTATACTTGTAGATAGGGTCAATTTTCAGTTGAAAGTTTTGTGGGTGATTGGTGTCTATATTGCTCTACTGGGGTTCCTGTCTGGTTACAGGAGGTGGCCTCTTCCATGTTCCATATCCCCAATGTAGGGGATCAGAGCTAAGGTCACCCCCACTGATTCTTGGCCACCTCTGTTCTGGAGATGCTCCCCACTTCCTCATCCCCATCTGTTGCAGATTTCCATTCATTTTCATGGCTCCCCAGACATTTCTCTTATGCATGCCTGTTCCTGAACACCCCCCATTCCCCTCCTTCCAAGTCCCCTCCATCCATCCGCCTCTTATGACTATTTTATCCCCAACTGTGGCTGCACAAACTTACATTGGCACCAGCAGTGAACAATGGTTCCCATTTCCCCACATCTTATCTGATGTTTATTGTCATTTGTCTTCTTGAACATAACCCTCTGATTGGTGTGAGATGAAATTTCAAAAATGTTCCCTGCTACCTAAGAGCATGCACACCTTTTCAAGTATTTTCCCAATATTTAATGACCATTTTTGTTTATTTTCCTGAGAACTATTGACAGAGTTCAGTAGCTCACTTATTAACTAGATGAGTTGGAGGTACTTTGATGTCTAATATATATACAGTTCTTCATATATTCTAGATAGTATCCCCCATCTGATGTGTAGCTGGAAGCAATTTCTTTGCCATTCTGCAAAATATCTCATGACTCTCATTATTGTTTCCTGTGTTGCACATAATCATGTAAGTTTCTTGTCTTAAGGTTTTTATTTCTCCTTAAAAAGGAAATCCTGCCATATGCCACAAAAGGATAAAGATTGAGGGCATGTTTTTAGTTTTTGGATTATCCCTCATAACTAAACTTACAGGCAGTAGGGCCTGATAGTGTGGAGACAATTCTTTTGGTGAAGCTTTTACTACTAAGTGTGACAGAGTCTCGGGGTTTCCATTGCTGTGAAGAGACGCCATGACCAAGGCAACACTTATAAAGGCAAACATTCAATTGGGGCTGTCTTACAGTTTCAGAGGTTTTATCAATTATCACCATGGTGGGAAGCATGGCATCAATTCTGCATGCCTGGCATCATGCACGCAGAATTGATGCTAGAGTAGTCAAGAATTCTACATCTTGATCCATAGGCAGCCAGAAGGAGACTCTCTTCTGCAGGCAACTAGGGGGAGAATCTCTTCTGCACTTGGTGGAGTTTTAATACTAGTAGACCTCATAGCCCACCTACATAGTGACACACCTCCTCCAAAAAGAACATACCTATTCCAACAAGTTCATACCTCCTAATAGTGTCACTTCCCATGGGCCAAAGCATATTCAAACCACCACTGTCATTTCTAGAGATTTACTACATGCCAGTGCCTGAAGTTAACACTACAGTACTGTGTGCACAATGTTAGTCAGTTTAGACTTAAAATTTGAACAAACAACAGCAAAAGCAAACTCCATAAGTAAACATGGAGGACCATTGGCTAAGCCTGATACCTTGATTCTGGAGAAAACAAGAAGAGAAGGTGACAAGTTATTAATGTCCACCAGAGTTCAGGATTGAGGTGAGGTGGGGCACACTTTGCTTTGCTTCTTGCATTTCTAGATTCCTGTGACACTTGATCAACTTATGACTGACATCCACCATACTCATCCTAGTTTGCCTGGGTACTAGGTCTCAGGCTTCATCTCTTTTGCAAAGCTGTGGAGACTTTAGGAGGTGAGCCTACCTGGAGAAAGCGGGGGCTGGGGGCCAAGATCAGCTTTATTTCTGACTGAACCATTTGCTTATTTCAGATTTGGAATTAAAATGCTGAATCTTGCTTTTCTTCTATTAAGCACCTAAAAGATTCCATTAGATTTCTGCTTAGATTGAACATTCCATTTGATTCACTGGAAGTCAGATAAATAAAAAGATATCCCACCTAAGGCTGGTGGAGAGACATAAAAACAATTGAAAAGGAAAACAAGAAAAAGCATTAAAACAAGACTCATATTTTCAGTACTTGTATTTTGATGAGTGGTTGAATGTCTCCCCTTCTGTCTCTGCACTTTCATAGAGAACATAGATCAAAGTCCTGTGCTTTTCAGAACACAAGATAGAGAAGCTAAGACACGGTAGTGAGAAACCCTTAGGATCTACAATGAGAAATAGAAACAGGCAAGCCCACAGAATACTGATGGCTCTCCACTTTTCGTCACTAGTTCACAGCCTGAAGACAGAAGGATGTCCTTGCTTTGCTGGAGGAGGAGGTCCAGCATTGGCAGATAAACTTACTGCTGCAGCCAAGGCAGCCTGCCACACACGAATGACTCCCAGCAGACATGTTCAAGCATCATTTTGAAAGATATCCTTATATGTCAAACACCCCACAGGCCTGTATGCTTGAGTACTCTGTCTCAACTTATGTTGTTGCTTGGGGGAAGTTGTTGAGCCTTATAGAAATGGCGCTCACATAGAGGTGGGATGCTGCGGGATGGGCCTCTAGGATTATGGGACACCTCCGCTTTCTCTGACTACAGAAGAAGTGTGACCAGTCTCCTCAAGGCTTCCCATACCTCAAATGCTTGCAGCTTATGTCAACATGTCACTCTTGCTATGACAGACTGTGTCTAATGCCATTCAAACTAGAAACTACAAGTTTCTGGCAAGCCCTTTACCACACTGGGGAGAAATCTAATGGATGCACAGGTGTCCCTTAATATCCTGAAATGTCAGGAATTCATTCAGAAGAGTGTGCCCATGGGAACAGAAGAGTGACAGGAGTCTGCATAGGTTCAGCAATTGGTGAGTTCTCTGAAAAGTGAGCACAGTGGAAGTCTAAAAAATTGGAAGAACCCTTAAGTTGAGAGGAAGTTCAGTGTCTGGAGACTAGAAGGCCACTCCAAACACGCACTGCATGTTGAGTGTGTTTTTTTTTTTAGAGAGAATGGCCTGTTGTCCTGTGATTGCACACACGCAGACCACAGGCTTGCTGAAAAAAGTGCACACTTCTCTCTGTGTAATTAAGCAATCACACAAGTATATAAAACATCACAATGTTGAAGTTATAACTCCAAAACTATTGCTTAGTTTAGTATACTTAGAGCATGCTTCTCAACGATCACCAAGGGGTTGGGGGGAAACTAATACAATTCTTAGGTGAGGAGAGTGCTTTAGACAGAAGTTAATGTATTTAAATGTGAATAGAAGCTAGATGTTGTGGCCAGTTGTGGATTCAATTCATTACCTATTATAATATATTTGATGGTTTATGAGGCTTTTAAAAAAGATTGACAGCAAAGTCAAACAATCCTTTATCATGACTTATTCCTAGACATCACCAAAATTACCTCCACTTCTCTCTTTTAAATCTGTATCATTTTTTAAAGGCATAAGAACCACTCTTATGTGAATATGTGACCTTTTTAAGATTATAAATGTCAAAATGTGGCCTTTTTATTTCTCCAGCTTTCTGACAGGGAAATGTACAGTTTATGAATTGTTCACTTTTTGCCTTTGTGTTCTATTTCTTTGCCCTGCATTTGACACATGAGTGTCTAATAAAGCCGGTGGAGCTGAAATGAATTCTTTGCCACATTCCAGCCTTTTCCATCAGAGAGCTGCCCTTGTCTTTGTCACCACATGTTACCATGGGGGCATCCATTAGCAAGCCTTGTGGTGAAAGCACACACTATAGGAAGGTAAATCTCAGGATGTGGGGTCACAGCTTTGACACGTCAGGAGAGACAGATGCTAGGGCCCAGGCTTAGTTCTGAAACTGACACTGAAGAGGATTCTGGGGAGGAAGGAGGAGGAGAGGCTAGATGGAGCAAGGAAGGATGGGAGTGGGAGACTTGCAGAGCTCACATCAGAGTTGGTGTGACAGCAACAGCTCTGCTCGCTCCCTTTTTGCTGAAGTGTGCTCACATGCTTTCTTGAGATCATTGGTGAGGACTGCTTTGATGGCCAGTGGTTCTTGGAAGTTGCAAGTTTTGTAGCCAGGAGGAAGAACACACACACACACACACACACACACACACACACACACATGTGCACACAGGGGCAAAAGGAAGGGATGAGACAGAAACAACAGTATGTATAAGTATCATCAGTCTCTAAAATGACCAAGACTCAGGACACTTATCCAAAGGGTTGAGGTGGGAACAATTCAGGGGCCAATGAAGTGGCCAGCCTGTGACCTGAGTTTAGACCCAGGACCCCACATGGCAGAAGGGGAGAACCTAAACCACATAAAATGTCCCCTGACTTCTACATATATGTTGTGTGTCTCTGTGTGGGTACGTCTGTGCCGATGAATGTGTTGTATGTACACACATACACATATAACACATAAACAAATGTTTTAAAAAAGAACAATAAGAACAATTCAGGTAGTTAGAGTTATAAAAAATAGATTTGGTAGTTAGTTGTTGTCTTTTGTTCGTTTCCTTGCTTTTTAGACCTGTTTTCCAAGAACAGGGAAATTTAGATAGATACTGGGGCACTGCTACAGGAAAAATAATAAGTTAAAAATGAAGATAGTATTGCTGATAGCTGTGGTTGGTAGAAATAGGTTCATTACAGTGTAAAATGCTTAATGAAGGAACAGTAAAAGAAGGAGAGAAGACAGAGTGGGATGTTCTAATTTTATTCTTTGTAGAAAATGAAATGTTAATATGTTTGCATGCGATGTTGCTTCTGTTGAACTGGGTTTAGCAAGTGTACAAAGGCGGTTATTTCCACCCAGGCACATGGAATTGTAAGAACAGCTCTAGTGACCATAGCAACCAAGGACTAGTCAGGACTGCTAATCACACATGGTAAGAGGCCAGAAGAGGATTGGGCTGTGAACCTGTACTGGTGATCACACCTGAGAACTGAGAACACATCATGATGTATTCACAGTGACAATCAACCAGGTGAACTGAGAAGATAACCAAGTCACTCAGGCACCCTTCTTGAGAGACAAACTCTAGATGGCCCTATCTCTGAAGGAGAAATGTTTAAAAAAATGTAATGACATTAGCAACAAATCACCATCTAAAAGTAGACGGCAAATTAAATTAAATCCTGTGATAATTTTGGAGTACCTCTTGTTACATAATTACTCATGGAAATAATTACTGCAATTGAGCTTGGATGCAATATTTGATTATATACCATGATGTGCAAATGATGCTCAACCCATAGTATTCTTACCCTTGGTGTAATGCCCATAGTGCCATTTTGAACATAGGAAAAGGAAAATGATAATTACATTAATTTTAGTAGAAATTCATATTCGAGAAAGAGAAAGACTGAAAGATGTTGACCACAAGCCTTGCAACATTAAACTTGAATTACAAACATTGGTGAAAATTGGTAACTTCTGTTTCCTGTTTTAAAAGATAGATGATTTCAAGCTATAGCCACTGAAAAGCACGAGTCACAAACAGGAACAACAAGTACACAAAATCCTGCACTGTCCCTCAACGCACCCAACTAAGAGAAGCCAGTGGTCCTTTAGGAAAATGTCTGGTTCCATGTCGAGTGCAGGGAAGACTGACCGTGAGCCTGTTATCTTTCTTCCTCTCAGAAAACAAGGACGCTGTCACAAATGTTATACAATATAAAGTGGCCATTTCTGAAAGTACATACATAGGCAATTAAAACAGACTCACTTGTATATATTTCACTGCCTGTCTCTGTCTCGATCCCTCTGAAAATGGTGGGGGGGTGCATTGGAGAGGTAAAAGGGAGGAATTATGGGAAGGACTGGAGGGAGAAAAGGGAAGGGAGAAGAATATATGACCATATTTTAATTAATATAGATTGAAAAAAATCTAAGAAACTGGAATATAACATCCCAAAAGAGGTTTAACAAACCAGTTGTAGCCATAAAGAGAAAATTTGAATGATAACCTTTTCCCTATAGTGTGACTCTAGGACTTGAAAGCAAACACCTTCTCTTTCTCTAATTTGTATTTAAACTCTCAGTGTGGAATAGAGCAACAATAAAAAAATGTCTGGAGAAGATTTGTTAAAGCAGTGGTTCTTAACCTATGTATCAGTCAACACCTCTTTGGGGGTCAAATATCAATTAGATATCTGGCATATCAAAAATTTACATTACAATTCGTAATGGTGTCCAAAGTTATAGTTGTAAAGTAGCAACAAAATAATTTTATGGTTTGGGGTCACCACAATATGAACTTTACTAAAAGATTGTTAAGTTAGGAAAGCTGAGAACCACTAGATTATAAAGTTTTAATAAGACCCAAGTATTCATTGGGGTGTTTCAAACAAGATCGGTCGAAATGTTATGAAGTACTATGACTTTATTGCTAGCACAGCTCAACAGTCCCTATGTCTGCATTAGTGGGAGATTTCTACCTGGGTTCTCTCTCTTATAAAGAAAACCTCCTTTTAAGAATGATCTCTTCATGAGACTATTCTAGCTTTAACGATTTTACAAGTCTTGAATACAAAAGTGACATATGAAAATGTTAGTTATTAGGGGCATGGGGTAATTTAAATTTACTTAAATGATTAAATGTTTATGTTTCATCTATGAATGTTGGTGATATATAAGTTTATAAGAATAAAAAATGGGTTGTGTTGAATGAAAATAGGAGTTGACATGAAAGGATTCCTTTTAGTCAGTATGGATTACAATGGATCGCGACCGCAGAAGAGTGAATATTAATAAATGGTTTCTAATTTTATTAAAGAAAGAGGACTGTGGAAGAAGAGAGAGAGAGAGAGAGAGAGAGAGAGAGAGAGAGAGAGAGAGAGAGAGGGGGGTAAGAAGGAGGAGGAGGAAGAAGGGTATGGGAGGAGGAGGGGAGAGGAGAGAGGGAGAGGGAGAGGGAAAGGGAGAGGGAAAGGGAGAGAGAAAGGGAGAAGGAAAGGAGTCAGACAGACAGAAAGACACAGACACAGACAGAAAGAACACTCTCAAGAACCCACTGAAGATTGGTAGGACATAGACTCATTACTTCAAATACCAGTGATTAAGAAAATGAATTAAGCACTTTGTCTTGCTTTTTGTTAACTGTGCTATTCCATGCACCTGCCGGGGCCATGTGTGCAAGTATAAAGAAACCCAGAACCAGCTAATTAACACAGAGAGCAGCAGCGTTGCACAGTTTTCAGACAGTGATGACTAATGACAACTCGCAGGTGCTGAAGCATCTAGGTGAGAGATTGATGGAGAGAGTTACAACGGAAAAGGCTGGGCTGGCCTATACCTGGGCCCACGGATTATGTTCACCAAGGAATGAAAAGAGAGGGGAAGACACCATTCTAGGTTCAAAGAGACGTTAAAACAAGCCAAAGTCCAATAAATATAATGACCAGATTTGCTCTGATGTTTATTGGAACAAACTAAAATAAGACGGTGGTAGAGAGATTTTAAACACACACTGAAATTTGATTGCAATAAAGAAATACGTATGTTAGCTGTGATAATGGTACTGAGGGTGGATGGCTATTTCATTTCATATACACACTGATATATTTAAGAGTGAAGTGACATGATGTCTTAGATTTGCTTTAAAATATTGAAGATAAAGTGATAGGGTCTAGTCAAAGGGCAAGTTCACTTCAAACCAGATGGCTCTTGTGAGAAGTCTGAAGGCCAAGGGCCGTTTGCTCTTTAAGAGTTAAGGAGGGGTTTTAGGTTTTGTTTTGTATTTTTTCACAGAGGTGCTTGTTTTCCCAGTTTCTTTTCTAAAACACTGTTCTCTGGAAATTCCTGCATCTGGGCACATTTTTCTGCCAGCACAGGGCTGCATTTGTTATACCCTCTCACATACAGACTTCCCATTCTTGACATTTCTGTTTAACCTAAATGTCTGGCACAAAAAAATGGCTAGACTGTGTCTATTAATCCTGGGGAAATAATATACTGCACTCAGTGACAGGAGAAGAACATCAAGGAGCTCTAAGTACTCCTTGGATTTCTAAAGAAATGACTTAGCTTTGCTGTTTCAAGTAAAACAACGTTTTCTGCTTGTGGCCCTTTTATCAAGTGCCTCCAAGTTCTTTCTTGCCTTAAGACTCGGGCTCCTTTTAGGGTTCCAAGTTCCTACTATGCTGCAGTCAGTGTGTCTTGACCAATTCTCTTGGTCAAGGCAGTAGATTTGTAGACTGTTGGTGAAGGCAGTAGATCTGTAGACTATTGGTGAAGGCAGTAGACTGTTGGGACAATAGAAATCTTAAGGCCCGATAGGTATGGAAACCATGAAGGACTTTGCCATTTATTATTTATTTATTTATTTATTTATTTATTTATTTTTCGTTCATTTGTTGCCCTCTCAAGTTTTTATACTAAATGTTTGTTGTATTAAAATGAAAAGTGTAATTACCACCAATCACAAAAGACTTAGAGCAGGACCAGAATAATAAATGGATCCCTGAATTGCGGGAAGCAGACGTTCTCAGTAATTTTAGCATTATGGGACAAGCTCATATCATACAGTAAATATAACATATGGGCATAAGGTAGTAACTCTCTCTACAAAGTCAATAACAAGATCTCTCCTGTGACAGCTGGGCTAAGGGGTCTCTTCTGCATCTGCCTTGACTATGGGGAGAGGAAAGGGTAGGAACTGGGAGAATTTAGGGACCTTTTAACAAGAGAGGTATTTTGAAGTTCCCATCAAGGAAAGTCAGGTGATCTAGAGACCACTCAGCACAAGTGACCATGAGTTCCCACCACTAGCCTTGTCTCTGTACACTTCAGTCATTGCTAGACCTTCCAACCGGCTAGCATGCTTCTTTCTCAACTAAGTCATCAGAGATACAGAGGAACAAATAATAATATTTATCAACTCGGCAAGGGGCTCTGCTCCTCTGTCTTTTCCTGATTCCAGGATGAAGCCTTCTTTTCTGATCACTTTTTTATAATTGGAACCTGCAAATTATGTAGCCAGAGCAACCAAGGATTAAAATATATGCGCTGGTAATAATCACTAATTTAGTCTGTTCTTAAAAAATCACATGAATGTGTCTGTGCCTGTACCGTGTACTCTTCTTATGACTAACTAGCTTCTTTCGCTTTATAATATCCAGGAGATTATCCAACATGGTGTCTCTTGGGAGTTACTCGTTCTCACTGCAGTGTGCTGATTTTCAGATTTTAGAGTGTTCTGAAAACATTTATTAGGTTTCTGAAACAGATTTCTAATCTCCACCCTCCCAGCTTTTATTTCATGGGTCTGGAGCAAAATCCCAGAACTGATCAACTGTTCATGTGTGGCATTGCTGCCACTGGTCAGGGGACACATCCCAGGAGCCCCTGCTGTGGAGCTGATGCAGCATTTCCCTGCTGGGACGTGTGCGTGCCTCTGATCGGCCTTGTGTTTATGAGACGGATGCCCACTCTGCCACCCACATTGACCTGAAACCGTTCATTGTTGTGCCTCAGCTTCTGGTTACACAAAGTGTCATTTATTTACCCTTGATCATGTCATTTTCCTGAAACAGTATGTATTAATATCTGTGTCAAAAATCAGTATGCCTGGCCCTGAGAACAGGATAACGATGGCCCCATGACAGGAGTAAATGAATGGAGTCCTGGGAGAAAGAAGTTGGAATGACAAACATGGCAGGGAGAGGCCCCAATTGAAGTAATTACCAAATCTGCAGAAACAGTAGTAGCTATGGGGAGCAGGCAATGCTACTTAGAGGAAAAGCTTCGTGGGACCTGAACTGTGTGGTTGACAGGCTACTGCAAGGGTTCTGCACTGCAAGAGAAAACATCGAAGCTGCAGAAACTAGAGTAAGATTGATGCATGTCTTGACTTGTGCCCATATGCCCATTGCTTCAGTCCTAGTTTATAACACAGATTCTCTCAGCACTTCGTTAGTGCCACACAAATAGCACGTATACAGAGCTACAGAATTTGCCAAGGGCCACTCACATAATAACCTGGAACCGAGGTCTGACCGGAAACCATCTTTTGCTGTGTCATATTGAGCATGAGAGGTGTGGCACTGTGGGGAGTGGATGAAGTCCTGAGTGGATGCGTATTGTTGAATACGTGCATGGCCAGGTGAAGGACCCAAATGCTTCAGACACATGGGAATGGCGAGCTCTTCCCTGAGTCAGGCTCAGGATAATGGCAACGTCCTTTGCTGGTCTGAGTACAGATGTTGACAGTGTGTACTGAGTCCCGAGGAAGCCCCAGCATGCTTTGCTGCACAGCCCACCCCACCCCCCACCCCAACTCTGTGTCCAGCTGTATACAATAAATTGCTGCGTTTTCAGGGTGCCGGTGCATCTCCATCACAGCACATGGCATGCGCAATGCCAATGTGTCTGTCTGTCAGTCACCCCAGTCAGGTCAAAAGCAAAGCCATACAGGTTGTAGCATGGCCTAGATCCACAAGATGGCATCTAAACAGAGTATTAGAGGGTTTGTTCACTGAAGAATACATCTATGCCTCCTTTACATAGTCAGTGGTTTAGTAGGCAAGGCAAATGTAAACATGAACATGGTGAAGCGCTTTAGAAAGCGGGTGTGCAAGGACCATGTCATCAAGACAACAGAAGCACATAGGAAGGGCTGGGAAAGAAAGCTGTTCAGTCCTGCTGCCTATGTAGGAGGTTAGCAAACAAATGGAGGTATCTGCTAGGTAGGGAGGCATTCTCAGCAGTGCACTGTAACTCAGGAGCTGGATATCTTTCTGCCTGCTTACAGCGTGGGCAAATGAGAAAGGACTGCCGAGACAAAACTGGAGAAGGGACTGTGATGGCTTAATGGAGGATATCACATTACATGGGAGACTGTCAGGACTTTATGATAATGAAGGCTGGTGTTCTAGTTAATTTTTATGTGAACTTGTCACAAGCTAGAGTCATCTGAGATGAGGGAACTTCAATTGAGCAAATGTCTTTGTAAGATTGGGCTGTAGGCAGAAGCTCTGATTACCCAAGACACAACTCATATATCAAATCATTCCCAAGAAGAAGGAAGGAGAGGGCCCTGGTCCTGGAAAGGCTTGATACAGCAATGTAGGGGATTACCAGGACAGAGAAGTGGGAGAGAGTTGATTGGAGAATGGGTGGAGGGAAGAGGACTTAGGGGACTTATGGGGAGGGGAGAACCAAGAAAGGGTAAATCATTTGGAATGTAAACAAAGAATATAGGGGGAAAAAAGATTGGGCAGCTGAGCCTGTAGGACATTTTCTTTTTTCTTTCTTTATTTCTTTTTTTTTTTGTTTTGTTTTTTGTTTGTTTGTTTGTTTGTTTGTTTTTCGAGACAGGGGTTCTCTGTGTAGCCCTGGCTGTCATGGAACTCACTCTGTAGACCAGGCTGGCCTCGAACTCAGAGATCTGCCTGCCTCTGCTTCCCAAGTGCTGGGATTAAAGGCATGTGCCACCACCACCTGATTTAGGACGTTTTCGTAATTAGTGATTGGTGGGAGGAAGGCATTACCTATTTTGTGGGGCCAACCCTGAATGAATGGTCTTGAGTTCTATAAGAAAGCAGACTGATAATTGTCACTGAAGAGGCTTCCTCCCAGAGCTGATAGGAGCAGATGCCCAGATCCACACTCAAACCTTAGGTAGAGATCAGGGAACCCCATGAAAAGGAGGAGGAAAGGCTGGAAGAGACAGAGAGGTCAAGAACATCATGAAAACAAGGTCCACTGAATCAGCTAAGTAGGGATCATAGACTCTACTGAAGAGACCGAAGCAGGAATCATGGAGCCTGCATGGGTCTGCATCAGGTCCTATGCATATGTTATGGTTGCTTAATCTTCAATTTTTTTGTAGTACTCCTAGCAGTGAGACTTGGGAGTATCTCTAGCACTGTTGCCTACTCTTGGAACCCTTTTATTCCTTTGGATTGCTTCAACCATCTTTGATATGAGGGTTTGTACCTAGTCTTATTTCATTTTGCTATCTTGTGTTTTGTTGATATCCCTGAGAGACATGCTCTTTTTAAAGAAAAACAAAGGAGCAGTGGATCTGGGGAAAGAAAGGACGTGGTTGGGGACCTGGAAGTAGTGGAGCAAGGGGAAATTATAGCCAGCATTGATTGCATGAGAGAAGGATAAATAAAAGAAGGAAGGAAGGAAGAAAAGAAAGAAGGGAAAAAGAAAAAAACAGGCTGAGCAAGCCACAGAAGGAGAATTTTTTTCATGGCCTCTGAATCAGCTCCTGCCTCCAGACTCCTGTTTTTGACTTCCTTCAGTGATGAATAGTCATGTGGAAGTGTAAGCCAAATGAACCCTCTCCTCCCAACTTTCATTTAGTCATGATGTTTCATCACAGCAGTAGTAACCCTAAGACAGCTGGAAAAGTCAAGCAAGAAACTCACAGAGTCAGATCTGCCTCATTTAAAAGCCTTAAGAAAGCAAGGAAGATAACTCCATCAGAAAATGTGAACAGAACTCTGAGTTCAATTTTTAGTCTACAGGTTAAAAAAAAAGAAAGTTGTGTGTGGTGACATGCACCTAAAATCTCAGCAAATCTCTGAGGCTTGCTGGGAAGCCAGCCTAGCAGTCAGTGAGCTCTAAGTTCAGTTAGAGACTCTGTCTGAAAGGTAAGTTAGAGAGTAATTGAGGACCACACATGTATATACGTGCATCTGTACCACCATTTACACACACATACACAGATCTAAGAAGGTAGGATAAGGAATGTGTTAAAAATGGCAAGCAGGCCAGCTAAGAATTATCATTATGATGGAAAACCTTAATCAATATTTAGAATCAATAGGTAATTTTCCCCCAAGCTCCTGGCAAGAATACCAGAAGTGAACAATAGATTCTGAGTTAAGCTCTTGTAAGCAAACTGTAATATTAATTCATCTCTGCCTCTTAGATTTGTTTACCATGAAAACAAAGACAATCATGACAAATGTTATTCCAGCATGATTTTTCATTTTAAACCACAGTGTCACCAAAAAGAAAAAGAATGTAATGGACCAAAGCTACAAAAAGATATTTCAAAATTGTAGGCTTGAAATAAATAGGATTGGTAATGGAAACAAATTGCTTCAGCTTGATTGATCCGCTATGAGAATTCAGAGACTTCCAGAGGACTGTGTATAACAATGATTAGTTGATAACTGAGCTAATGCTTCTCTGAAGATGGCCCAGTACTGGCCTATGGAACTGATTGCAGCAGCCGAGCTCCCGGGAGTGAGGCTTAAAAGGTTTAGCCACATTGATGTGAACTCTGTGCTGTAACAAGGGGTGGAGGGAGCCACTATGTAAGTCTCCAATGTAAACCTGATGTTGGTTTCTATCTCATTTAGACCATACAGGCATATAGACTGATTGTCCCTTATCTGAAATGTTTGTGGGTAGAATGCTTTAGATTTCAGACTTGTGTGATTTTGGAATGCATGTGTATGCACTCATACCTGTGACTGTGGGCATGCACATGCATGTACAAACACACACACCTTTTGGTGGATGCGGACTAAGTCTAGGCACACAGTTCATTTTGGTTTCATATGTACAGCAGAAATGGTCTGAAGATATTTTATGCACTACAAGCATCTGTATTCCAAAACAGATGATAATAGAATGTCAGGTATGGAGACTCCCCTTGTTGGTGTCTTGTTAGTCTCTAAAAGTGCTGAATTTTGAATATTCTGGACTTTAGATTTCCAGATCAGACCTGGTTAGCTTCTGCTAACTCTGAAGCAGGCACCATAACAATGTTAAAGCCTCAGTGATCTATGCAAAATTACATAATAAGCAACAGCAGGCATTTAGAGCCTACATAAATAGTACCAAGAAGCACATGTTCTCAGATGTAATTTAATATGTCCCTTAGGTTGGCAAATAATAGACAGCCAATGTTCAATACATGTTTGCTTTACAGTTGAGAACAGATGAAAATGATGCGTAATAATACTACAGCCTATGTAAAAAAGGAAATTGTACAATCCAAAGCTCTCAATGTCAAGAGACAGAAAAGACATGCAGTATTTGGAGTTCATGTTCAGAGTTGGAACACTGAGGCTAAATGGAAAGAAGAATGAAATGAGATGTACGTCCATAGGAATGACAAGGGAGGAAGGAGAAGAGGAAGGCTGGGATGCAGCAGGGCCAGCAGTAAAGTTGGCATGAAGTGAAAATGTCTGGTTGTGTCATGTGATGCATACTCACATGATGTTTACCTGAAGCAAGACCCATGAGAGGGCACATGATGTTTGGAGAAAGTATAAGTAGGAGATAACAGACAGTGATGGGTGCTGATCATTACTTCACTGAGAGAGGCACAGCAGAGAACTTCTCAAGGGATTCCAGATGGACGTGGTCACTCCTACTGATTCATACTGACTTGGTGGAAACATGGCTGTTTCTGGTAGATTGTGCCTCTGCTGCTGATTCCTGTTCGGTGACATTATTTGAACTGGACTGTTGATATCCTGACACTACTGAACTTGATTGCTGGTATTTTGACAACAGAGATTGCAATTGCCCCCAAAGAACTACTTCTAAACAAGTCCACATCCCCTTGTCCTATTTACCATCTTTTTCCCCTCTACCTTTGGATGGTAGGCTAGAAGGGGGGATAGAACCATTTGAGAACCCTTATTAAAGTAGGTTTTGAAAAATCTAAGCCTACATGGGCAAGTAACCAGCTCAATCAGGAGAAGTGAGAGATCTAAGAAGCTAAAGAAGAAACCCTCTAGTTGCCATGGTAACTAAACCCTTCATCTTATCCTTAGGATAACAAGGAATGGCCCCGTGAAAATGTCAAGTTAATTATCAGTCATAGAACCTCTTGTGAACCACCTCTCAACTACCACACGGAGGAAAGATCTTGGCCTTTGGAAAGTGCTTACACAGGCAAGGATAGGGAAGGGATTTACAGTACTACACAGGGCTTAAGCTAGGCCTTGTGTTGGAAATCTGTAGCCTCCAATGGCACAGTTCTGTACTAACTCAACTGCGTGCAGAGTTAGTTGAAAATGCTGTCCACCAAAATCTCTGAGGTTCCTACATGCATCCCAACCTTTCATTGTAGGAACCTCAGAGAGATGCTAGACAATTAAGTTTTTTAGGCCATTTAAATAGTCAGTTTTGATTTCTTCTAACAATTGTATACGGGAGGCAATTATTAGCCAAGAGAGATGGTCTACCTAAAAATGGTTTTCTAGTATTAAAACACTGTTTTAAAAGTTAAGGCTGAAGTTGACATGCTAATTTATTTGAATATTTAGTTATAAATATTCATAGATTCAGACCTCAATCCTTTTCATAGTTTGAAATCATCCTCTCTGCCAATTTTATGTTTTCTGTGTTTGTGTGAGGTTTGGACATTCACAGGTACTGGTGTTCGAGACCCTCTGTGGCAAGATGAATGGAGTTGGGTTTTGGTGAAGAACAGCCTTGAAAGGATGGGCACTTCTGCTTTCTGGGTCAGCCTGCAGGTGGGGACCATGGGCAGGAGGCTACAGATTTCTAACACAAGGCCCAGCCTAGACCTTGTGTAATGTTCTTGCAGAGGATTTGAAATAACTTTAAATTCTACACAAAATGCCTGAATTTAACTAAGTGCATGAGTCTGGGTGCTGTTTGCATTTCACAGCGGCCCTGGCCCTGACTTTCAGGGCTTCACACTTGGCAGCTTGGTCTTACTTTTGCCTGAATCAACATTTCACGTTTATTATGAATAATATGATGGGGGATTTCTATCTCTGTTTTGTTACCATTTTCTTCCTATACATTTTTCCTATGTGTTTAATATCTATAATATTTATTATCTATTAATCAGCTACTTATTAATCTATCATCTATCCATCACCAATCTATCATCACTTCAAATCAGTATGCACTCGTTGATTCTTCTTTAATTCCCTGGGTTGCTTTCTGTTTTAATGCTTATATTTTTCAGATATTAGCAGGGGATTACTTCAGGATGGCTCTCAGGCCCTTTGTCATTTGTACTCAAAGCTAAAGAACCCTTGATCTTTTCATAGGGAAGTGTTAGAAACTAAAGACTTCAGTGTTAGTTGCATTCTTTGCTGGTAGATTTCTTTATCTTCTTTAAACCAAGGAAGCTGGAGAGCACCTCATCCCCACCCCAGCCTGTAGACTGACTTCCCAGAACAAACTAGACATCACTGGCCTCCCCACTAGGCCTAACTCTGCTGCTCCCAGAGTCCTGGTCACTAACAGTCATATAGTCATTTACCCATCCAGCTCTACACGATTGAAAAAGGGCCCCAAATTCTTAAACTATTTTAATGAAAATAAAATATTCAAAAGAAAAAAAACACAAAAGAGTTCAGTAATTATTTCAGTGTTTTTCTTTAGAAGAAGATATATAAAGCACCTCCTGTTCACAAGTTACTTAGCTGAGTTCATTCTTTTTCTACTAATTGGTTGTTTTATTTATTTCCATTTTGAATGTTGTCCCTCCCTTCCCAGTCTCCCCTCTGCAAGTCCTCCATCCAATCTCTTCTCATTTTTGCCTCCAAGAGGGTGCTCCACCACCCACACAGCCACTTCCTCCTCACGCCTCTAACATGCCTCCTACTCTGGGGCAACAAGCCTGCACAGGACCAAGGGCAGCCCTCCCATTGTTACCAGATAAGGCAATCCTCTGCTGCATACTTAGTGGACCCATCCATGTATACTCTTTGATTGGTGTTAGTCTTTGGGAGCTCTGAAGGGTCCAGTTAGTTGATCTTGTCCTTCCTATGTGGTTGCAATCCCCTTCAGCTCCTTCAGTCCTTCCCTTAACTCTTCCACTGGGGTTCCTAGGCTCAGTCTGATTGTTGGCTGTGAGTGTCTGCATCTGTCTTTGTCAGATGCTGGTGTAGCCTCTGAAAGGGCAGCCATACTAGACTCCTGTCTGGGAGCATTGCTTGGCATGAGCAATAGTGTCAGGGGTTGGTTTGGTGTCTGCAAATGAGATAGACCCTGCCGGGCGTGGTGGCACACGCCTGTAATCCCAGCACTTGGGAGGCAGAGGCAGGCGGATTTCTGAGTTCGAGGCCAGCCTGTTCTACAGAGTGAGTTCCAGGACAGCCAGGACTACACAGAGAAACCCTGTCTCGAAAAAAAAAACAAAAAACAACAACAACAAAAAAATGAGATAGACCCTAAGGTAAGGTGGTCTCTGGATGGCCTTTCATTCCCTCTCCATTATTTTGTCCCTGCATTTCCTTTAGAAAGGAATAATTCTGGGTTAAAAATGTTGAGATGGGTGGGTGGCCCCAGCCTTCAACTGGGGACCATCCTATCTATTAGATATGAACTCTTCCAGTTCTATCTACACTCTATTGGGTATTTCTGCTAATGACATCCCTGTTGGGTCCTGGAAACCTCTCACTTCCCAAGCATCTGGGACTTTCTGGTGGTTGCCCCCCATTACCCAACTCCTGCTATATATTTTTTCATTCTCCCAACACTCTGGACTTCTTTCCTGTCTCTACCCATACCTGATCCTGCCCCCCTTTTTATTCCCCCTCCTCTCTCTCACTCAGGTTTCTCCCTCCCTCTACCTCCTGTGATTATTTTGTTCCCCCTTCTAAGTAGGATCAAAGCATCTATACTTTGGCCTTCTTCCCTGTTGAGCTTCATATGATCTGTGAGTTGTAACATGGGTATTCTAAGCTTTTGGAGTAATATCCACTTATCAGTGAGTACATATCATGTGTGTCTTTTTGGTCTGAGTTACCTCACTCATGATGATATTTTCTACTTCCATCCATTTGCCTGCAAAACTCATGAAGTCATTGTTTTTAATAGCTGAGTAGTACTCCATTGTGTAAATGTACCACATTTTCTGTATCCATTCTTCCATTGAGAGACATCTGTGTTGTTTTCAGCTTATTATAAATAAGGCTGCTATGAACACAGTGGAGCATGTGTTCTTATTAAATGTTGGAGGATCTTTTAGGTTTATGCCCAGTATTGGTATAGCTGGGTCTTCATGTAGAACTATTTCCAATTTTCTGAGGAAACATGAGAATATTTTCCAAAGTGGTTGTACCAGAATTGAAAATCCCACCAGCAATGGAGGAGTGTTCCTCTTTCTCCACATCCTCACTAGCATTTTCTGTCACTTGACTTTTTTATCTTAGCCATTCTGATTGGTGTAAGGTAGAATCTCAGGGTCATTTTGGTTTATATTTTCTCGATAACTAAGGATGTTGAACATTTCTTTAGGTGCTTCTCAGCCATTTAAGATTCATCAGTCGAGAATTTTTTGTTCAGCTCTGTACTGCCTTTTTTAATAGGGTTATCTGGTTCTCTGGAGTCTAACTTCTTGAATTCTTTGTATATTTTATATATCAGTCCTTTATCAGATGGAGTGTTGGCAAAGACCTTTTCCCAATCTGTAGGTTGCCATTTTACCTATTGACAGCATCCTTTGACTTACAGAAGCTTTTCAATTTTATGAGGTCCAATTTGTCAATTGATTTTAGAGCCTGAGCCATTGGTGTTCTGTTCAGGAAATTTTCCCATGTGCCAATGTGTTCTAGGCTCTTTCCTAGTTTTCTCTTCTATTAGATACAGTGTATTTGGTTTTATGTGGAGGTCCTTGATCCAGGTGGACTTGAACTTTGTACAAGGAGATAAAAAATGAATCAATTTGGATAGCGGCGGGCCTCCATATTGCAACCAGGACACAGCTGGAAAGGTGCAGGTAGGGACACCGTCTGGGGCTAGAGCAGGGAGAGCTGCCAAGCTCTCGCCCACAGGAGGGCCCAGGCGCCTAGGCTCTGCAGCACGTCCCTGCGAGCTTAGGCCCTGCACCGAGGCAGCCAGAACCACCCAGCTCCCCAGGACCCCGGACCAGCGATAGCGGCAGGCCTCCATATTGCAACCAGAACACAGCTGGAAAGGCACAGGTAGACAGATTCCATCAGGGGCTACCACGTGGGGGGATCTGCTAGGCTCTCGTTACTAGGCAGGCCCAGCAGTGCCTGCCGAGGCTCTGCTGCACTCCCCCACACTTCCCGGAGACCTCAGGCCGTGCAAAAAGTCAGCGGGTGGCAGCCAGCTCGTGATCCCGTTGAGCAGCAATCACGCATAACCACCAATAGAGAAACAACAGGTAAGCCCAGCATCACAGGAGATTCAAACACCAGCCAGTGACAACAAGGTCAACTAACACCAGAAATAACCAGATGGCAAAAGGTAAATGAAGGAATGTCACTAACAGAAATCAAGGCAACATGACAGCATCTGAACCCAGTTCGCCAACAACAGAAAGCCCTGGATACCCCAAAACACCAGAAAAACAAGACTTGGATATAAAATCACTGGTCAGGATGCTGGTAGCTGAACAAATAGAAAAATCTCGTAAAGAAATAGAGGAGAAAATGGATCAAAAGTTAGAAGCCTTTACAAGGCAAATACAAAAATCACTTCAAGAAATGCAGGAGAAGATGGATCAAAAAGAAGAAGACAATAAGGAAGAAAGACAAAAATCACTTAAAGAAATACAGAAGAAGGTGGGCCAACAAGTAGAAGCTATGAAAGAGAAAACACAAAAATCTATTAAAGAAATACATGAAAACACAATCAAGCAAGCAAAAGATCTGAGCACATCCATCCAGGTACTAAAAACAGAAGTAGAAACAACTAAGAAATCGCAGAGGGAGACAACATTGGAGATAGAAAACCTTGGGAAGAAATCAGGGGCCATAGATGCAAATATCAACAATAGAATACAAGAGATAGAAGTCAGAATATCAGAAGCCGAAGATACCATAGGAACCATTGATTCAACAGTCAAAGAAAATACTAAATGCAAAAAGGCTGTAACCCAAAACATCCAGGAAATCCAGGACACAATGAGAAGACCAAACCTAAGGATTATAGGTATAGATGAGAATGAAGATGTACAAGTTAAAGGGCCAGCAAATATCTTCTACAAAATTATGGAAGAAAACTTCCCCAACCTAAAGAGAGAGATGCCCATGAATATACAAGAAGCATACAGAACCCCAAACAGACTGGATCAGAACAGAAATACATCCCGTCACATAATAATCAAAACTCCAAATGTACTAAACAAAGAAAGAATATTAAAGGCAGCAAGAGAAAAAGGCCAAGTAACTTATAAAGGAAGACCTATCAGAATAACACCAGACTTCTCACCTGAGACCATGAAAGCTAGAAGATCCTGGGCAGATATAATGCAAACTCTAAGAGAACACAAACTTCAGCCAAAACTACTTTACCCAGCAAAGCTCTCAATCGCCATAGATGGAGACATCAAGGTATTCCATGACAAAACCAAATTTGCACGATATCTTTCCACAAATCCAGCCCTACAAAGGATAATAGGGGGAAAACACCAAGACAAGGATGGAAACTACACCCGGGAAGAAGCAAGATAGAAACCTCCTCTCATCAAACCCAAAAGAAGGTAACCTCTCGAATATAAAAAAATAAATAAAATAAATAAATATAATTTCAAAAATGTCTGGAGGTAATAATTACTATTCCTTAATATATCTTAAGATCAATGGACTCAATTCCCCAATAAAAAGACATAGATTAACAGACTGGATACGGAAACAGGACCCTACATTTTGCTGCATACAGGAAACACATCTCAGTGTTAAAGACAAACACTGCCTTAGAGTAAAAGGCTGGAAGACAATTTTACAAGCAAATGGTCTCAGGAAACAAGCTGGAGTAGCCATTCTAATATCAGATAAAATTGACTTCCAACTTAAAATCATCAAAAGAGACTCAGAATGTCACTTCTTGCTGGCCAAAGGGAAAATCCACCAAGAAGAGCTCTCAATACTGAACATCTATGCTCCAAATGCAAGGGCACCCTCATTGGTAAAAGAAACCTTACTAAATCTTAAAGCACACATTACACCTAACACAATAATTGTGGGTGACTTCAACACTCCACTCTCCTCAATGGACAGATCAGGAAAATAGAAACTAAACAGGGACACAGTGAAACTAATTGAAACTCTGGACCAATTGGATTTAACAGATATATATAGAACATTTCATCCTAAAGCTAAAGAATATACCTTTTTCTCAGCTCCACATGGTACCTTCTCCAAAATAGACCATATAATTGGTCACAAGACAGATGTCAATAAATACAAGAAGATCGAGCTAATCCCATGCCTCCTATCAGATCACCATAGAGTAAGAGTGGTCTTCAATAGCAACAAAAACAACAGAAAGCCCACATACACATGGAAACTGAACAATACTCTACTCAATGACACCTTGGTCAAGGAAGAAATAAAAAAAGAAATCAAAGACTTTTTAGAATTCAATGAAAATGAAGGTACAACCTACCCAAATCTATGGGACACAATGAAAGCAGTGCCAAGAGGAAAACTCATAGCTCTAAGTGCATCCAAAAAGAAACTGGAGAGAGCATACACTAGCAGCTTAATGGCACACCTTAAAGCCCTGGAAGAAAAACAAGTTAATTCACCCAGGAGGAGTAGAAGACAAGAAATCATCAAACTCAGGGCTGAAATCAATCAAATAGAAACAAAGAGAACCATACAAAGAATCAACAAGACCAGGAGCTGGTTCTTTGAGAAAATCAACAAGATAGATAAACCCTTAGCCAGACTAACCAAAGGACACAGAGACAGTATACAAATTAACAAAATTAGAAATGAAAAGGGAGACATAACAACAGAAACTGAGGAAATTCAAAAGATCATCAGATCCTACTACAAAGGTCTATACTCAAAACAACTGGAGAATCTGGAGGAAATGGACAATTTCCTAGACAGATATCAAATACCAAAATTAAATCATCATCAAGTAGATCAGCTAAATAGTCCCATAACCCCTAAGGAAATAGAAGGGGTTATAGAAAGCCTCCCAACCAAAAAAAGTACGGGACCAGATGGTTTTAGTACAGAATTCTACCAGACCTTCAAAGAACACTTAACACCAATACTTTTCAAGCTATTCCACAAAATAGAGACAGAAGGGACACTGCCCAACTCATTCTTCGAAGCCACAATTACGCTAATACCTAAACCACAAAAAGATCCAACAAAGAAAGAGAACTACAGGCCAATTTCTCTTATGAATATAGATGCAAAAATACTAAATAAAATTCTGGCTAACCGAATCCAAGAGCATATCAAAACGATCATCCACCATGATCAAGTAGGCTTCATTCCAAGGATGCAGGGATGGTTCAATATACGGAAATCCATCAATGTAATCCACTACATAAACAAACTGAAAGAAAAAAAACACATGGTCATCTCATTAGATGCTGAAAAAGCATTCGACAAAATTCAGCATCCTTTCATGCTAAAAGTCTTGGAAAGAGCAAGAATTCAAGGCCCATACCTAAACTTAGTAAAAACAATCTACAGCAAACCAGTAGCCAACATCAAAATAAATGGAGAGAAACTTGAAGCATTCGCACTAAAATCAGGGACTAGACAAGGCTGCCCTCTCTCTCCATATCTTTTCAATATAGTACTTGAAGTTCTAGCAAGAGCAATTAGACAACATAAGGAAGTCAAAGGGATACACATTGGAAAGGAAGAAGTGAAACTATCATTATTTGCAGACGATATGATAGTTTACCTAAGCGACCCAAAAAACTCCACCAGAGAACTTCTACAGCTGATAAACAACTTCAGCAAAGTGGCAGGTTATAAAATTAACTCAAGCAAGTCAGTGGCCTTCTTGTACTCAAAGGACAAGCGGGCAGAGAAAGAAATTAGGGAAATAACACCCTTCACAATAGCCACAAACAACATAAAGTATCTTGGCGTAACTCTAACCAAACAAGTGAAAGATCTGTACAACAGGAACTTCAAGTCCTTGAAGAAAGAAATTGAAGAAGACCTCAGAAGATGGAAAAATATTTCTTGCTCCTGGATTGGCAGAATCAATATAGTAAAAATGGCCATTTTTCCAAAAGCAATATACAGATTCAATGCGATCCCCATCAAAATCCCAACTCAATTCTTCATAGATCTAGAAAGAGCAATTCTCAAATTCATCTGGAGCAACAAAAAACCCAGGATAGCTAAAACTATTCTCAACAATAAAAGGACTTCTGGGGGAATCAATATCCCTGACCTCAAGCAGTACTACAGAGCAATTGTGTTAAAAACTGCATGGTATTGGTATAGCAACAGGCAAGCAGATCAATGGAACAGGATTCAAGACCCAGAAATTAACCCACGGACTTATGGTCACTTGATCTTTGATAAAGGAGCCACAACCATCCAGTGGAATAAAGATAGCCTTTTCAACAAATGGTGCTGGTTCAACTGGAGGTCAACATGCAGAAGAATGCGAATTCACCCACTCTTATCTCTTTGCACTAAGATCAACTCCAAGTGGATCAAGTACCTCCACATAAAACCAGACACACTGAAACTATTAGAAAAGAAACTTGGGAAGACCCTGGAGGACTTGGGCACAGGGGAAAAGTTCCTGAACAGAACACCAATAGCTTATGCTCTAAGATCAAGAATTGACAAATGGGACCTCATAAAATTACAAAGTTTCTGCAAAGCAAAGGACACTGTCAGAAGGACAAAACGGCAACCAACAAAGTGGGAAAAGATCTTCACCAACTCCACATCCAACAGAGGGCTAATATCCAATATATACAAAGAACTCAAGAAGTTAGACCGCAAAGAAACAAATAACCCTATCAAAAAATGGGGCACAGAGCTAAACAAAGAATTTTCACCAGAAGAAATTCCGATTGCCGAGAAACACCTTAAAAGATGTTCAACATCATTAGTCATCAGGGAAATGCAAATCAAAACAACCCTGAGATTCCACCTCACACCAGTCAGAATGGCTAAGATTAAAAACTCAAGAGATAACAAGTGCTGGCGAGGATGTGGAGAAAGAGGAACACTCCTCCACTGTTGGTGGGATTGCAAAATGGTAAAACAGCTCTGGAAATTAGTTTGGCAGTTCCTCAGAAAATTGGGCATGTCACTTCCAGAGGACCCTATCATACCACTCCTGGGCATATACCCAGAGGATTCCTCTGCATACAATAAAGACACATGCTCCACTATGTTTATAGCAGCCTTGTTTATAATAGCCAGAAATTGGAAGGAGCCCAAATATCCCTCAAAGGAGGAATGGTTACAGAAAATGTGGTATATTTATACAATGGAATACTACTCAGCAATTAAAAATAATGAATTCATGCAATTTGTAGGTAAATGGTTAGACCTGGAAAATATCATCCTGAGTGAATTAACCCAATCACAAAAGAATGCACATGAAATGCAATCACTGATAAGTGGATATTAATGAGCCCAGAAGCCCTAAATACTCAAGACACTAATAGCAAGTCAAATGATTCCCAAGAAGAAGAAAGGAGAGGACCCTGGGCCTGTAAAGCTTTCATCCAGTTTAGTAAAGAAACCGAGGGGGGAGGGGGAATGATTGGGGAACAGTTGGGGGGGGGAGGAACTATGGGAACTATGGTGGGTGGGAACTGGGAAAGGGGAAAGCCTTTGGAATGTAAACATAGTATATAGAAAATAAAAAAAAAACAAAAAAATGAATCAATTTGCACTCTTCTACATGCAGACCACCAGTTGAAACAGCACCATTTGTTGAGCATGCTTTCTTTGTTCCAATGGATGATTTTGGCCGCTTTGTCAAAGATCAAGTGACCATGGGTGTGTGGGTTAATTTCTGGATCTTCAATTCTATTTTATTGTTCTACCTGCCTGTCACAGTACCAATACCACGTGGTTTTTATCACTATTGCTCTGTGGTATAGTTTGGGGTCAGGGATGCTGATTCTCCCAGAAGTTTTTTATTATTGAGAATTATTTTCACTAACCTGCATATTTTGTTATTCCAGATGAATTTGAGAATTGCTCTTTCTATCTCTGGGAAGAACTGAGCTGGAATTTTGATGGGGATTATATTGAATCTGAAGATTTCTTTTGGAAAGTTAGCCATTTTTACTATGTTAATAATGCTGATCCATGAGCATGGAGTTGTTTCCATCTTCTGAGATCTTTGATTTCTTTCTTCAGAGACTTGAAGTTCTTGTCATACAGATCTTTCACGTACTTGGTTATAGTCACACCAAGATATTTTATATTATTTGTGACTCCAGAGAAGGGCATTGATTACCTAATTTCCTTCTCAGCCTATTTATCCTTTGTAGGGATGAAGGATACTGATTTGTTTGAATTAATTTCTTATCCAGAGTTCTCTGGTAAAATTTTTGTGGTCATTCATGTGTACTATAATATCATCCTCAAATATTGATATCTTGACTTCTTCCTTTGCAATTTGTTGCCTTTGACCTCCTTTTGTTGTCTAATTGCTCTGGCTAAAACTTCAAGTACTGTATTGAATAAATAGGGAGAGAGTGGGTAGCCTTGTCTTGTCACTGATTTTAGTGGCATTGCTTCAAGATTCTCTCCATTTAATTTAATGTTGGCTATCGGTTTCCTGTATATTGCTTTTACTATGTTTAGGTATGGGCCTTGAATTGCTGATCTTTCCAAGAGTTTGAATGTGAAGGCATGTTGTATTTTGTCAAAGGCTTTTTCTGTATATAATGAGATGGACATGTATTTTTTTTCTTTGAGTTTATTTATTTAGTGGATGATATTGATAGATTTTCATATATTGAACCATCCTTACATCCCTGAGATAAAGCCTACTTGATCATGGGGAATGATGGTTTTGATGTGTTCTTGGATTAAGTTTGCGGGAATTTTATTGAGTACTTTTGCATTAATATTCGTATAGGAAATTGGTTTGAAATTCGCTTTCTTTGTTGGGTGTTTGTGTGTTTTATGTATCAGCATAATTGCAGCTTCATAGAACAAATTAATTTCTTCTGTTTCTATTTTGTGGAACTCTTTGAGTATTGGTATTAGATCTTCTTTGAAGGTCTGATAGAATTCTGCATTGAAACCATCTGGTCTTGGGCAGTTTTTGTTTGGGAGGCTTTTAATGACTGCTTATAGTTCTTTAGGGGTTATGGGACTGTTTAGATGGTTTATCTGATCCTGATTTAATTTTGGTACCTGGTGTCTACTTGAAACACTGTCCATTTCACCTAGATTTTCCAGTTTTGTTGAGTATAGTCTTTTGTAGGAGGATCTGATTTTTTTTTTATTTCCTCAGTTTCTGTTGTTATGTCTCCATTTTAATTTCTAATTTTGTTAATTTAGATACTGTTTCTGTGGCCTCTGTTTAGTTTGTTTATGGGTTTATCTATATTGTTGATTTTATCAAAGAACCAGCTTCTACTTTTGTCGATTCTTTGTATAGTTCTCTTTGTTTCTACTTGGTTGAGTTCAGGCCTGAGTTAAATTATTTTCTACTTTGTACTTCTTTCGGATGTATTTAGTTCTTTTTATTCTAGATATTTCAGATGTCCTGTTAAGCTGCTAGTGTGTTCTCTTTCCAGTTTCTTTTTGAAGACACTCAAAGCTATGAGTTTTTCTCTTAGCACTGCTTTCATTGTGTCCCATAATTTGGGGTATGTTGTACCTTCATTTTCATTAAATTCTAGAATGTCTTTCATTTCTTTCTTTATTTTTTTCCTCACCAAGTCATCATTGAGTAGAATGTTGTTCAACTTCCATGAGTATGTGGGCTTTCTGATGCTTTTTGTTGTTTTTGAATACCAGCTTTATTTAGCCTACAATGATCTGATAGAATTCATTGGATTAATTAAATCTTCTTGTATCTGTTGAAGTTTGTTTTGTGTCTAATTTTACAGACAATTTTGGAGAATGTACCATGAGGTGCTGAGAAGTAGGTATATTCTTTTGTTTAAGGGTGAATTGTTCTATAGATATCTGTTAAATCCATTTGGTTCATAACTTTGGTTAGTTTCACTGTGTCTCTGTTTAGTTTCTATGTTTAGGATCTGTCTATTGGTGAGACTGGGGTGATGAAGTCTCCCATTATAATTGTGTGGGGTTCAGTGTGTACTTTGAGCTTTAGTAACATTTCTTTTACATATGTGAGTATCCTTGCATTTGGGGCATAGATATTCAGAATTTAGAAATCATCTTGGTAGATATTTCCTTTGATGAGTATGAAGTGTCCTTCCCCATCTTTTTTGATAACTTTATTTTATTTTATTTATTTTGATAAAATATATTTTATTGGATATTAGAATGTCTACTCCAGCTTGTTACTTGGGACCATTTTCTTAGAAAAGTTTTTTCCACCTTTTTAATCTGAGGTAATATCTGTCTTTGTCATTAGGGTGTGTTTCCTGTATGTGGCAAAGTGATGGGTCCTGTTTATATATCCAGTCTGTTAGACTATGTCTTTTTATTGGGGGAGTTGAGTCCATTAATTCTGAGAGATATTAAAGACCAATGATTGTTGATTCCTGTTATTTTTGTTCTTAAAGGTGGTATTATATTTGTGCGGTTCTCTTTTTTGTTTGTTTGTTTGTTGTGAGAAGATTAATTTCTTGCTTTTTCTTGTGTATGGTTTTCTTCCTTGTTTTGGAGTTTTGATTCTATTATCTTCTGTAGAGATGGTTTAGTGTAAAGATATTATAGAAATTTGGTTTTGTTATGGAATATCTTGGTTTCTCCATGTATGGTGATTGAGAGTTTTGCTGGGTATAGTAACCTGGGCTGGCATTTTTGTTCTCTTAGGGTCTGCATGACATCTGTCCAAGATCTTCTGGCTTTTAGAGTCTCTGTTGAGAAGTCTGATGTAATTCTGGTAGGTCTGCCTTCCCCTTTAGGCCAGGTATTAGGGCACAGGGTACTCACCTGTTAGCCTGCTGTGGGTGGGTCAAGCAATCTCTCTGTATGGGCAAGGTGAGGTGCCTGGAGCTTGCAAACTAGAAGCAGCTGAGTTGGTTCTATTGGCTTAATCCACCTTCAAAGTCATTGCCAACTGTTGAGGTCTCACTAATTTCTACATTCTCCAGCACCTACATCTCTTCTTAGTGTTGTCTTCACACACTCTTCATCTTAAATAAATTTGTTGGGCAAACTCAGGGCATCCTTTTTTCCTCCAGGTAGAATGTTTTCATTATAATCCTTGTCATGGCACCAACAGATCTTTCTCATCCCTCTCATTGCCCTTTAAATGAGAAGCACAAACTCATTAAATAGGTGTTTACTGAATGAAAGTTTTGTGGTTAGCAGTTGCTTCAGGTACTTAGTAAAAGGAACAGTCATAGGGTGGTCACTTGCTTGGTACCTTTCCACTCTGTTCGACACTTGTCAACCTCACTGGAAGAAGTCGATTTGAGCTAGCTGAGATTTGCTTCTAAACATTTAATAGACTCTTACCAAAGGTATCCTAGGTACTGATTCCCAGAGCTCAACCAAGGATGCAGGATCCAGTACAGAACATATTGTTCAGTGGCATAAGAAGCTACTAAATACACTCCCGGCCACAGCAGGGATTGAATGGGTATGCTTCTGCGCTCATCTGTTTTCCAAGACAGATGTTCCCAAGTGATGGGCAGCGCATTTCAATGTTTGCTTTCAAAGATATCTTTGATGAGTGTGCCTTCCCCTCAGTAGCTAAATTGAAAAACCAAATTTCTCACTTGAGGAAGCTGTGTATTAGATGTGTGAAAAACCATTACTGTCAGCTTATGGTGTAAATAAGTGCAAATAATTTTTAAGAAGGGCTTGAAGCTCCCTGAACCCCCTGTACCAGACCATCTGAATGAAAGTCATGTGACCACAGATGGCATACATTTTTCATTGTATGCTCTGCAGCACTGAAAAGAAAACATGATCATCTGAATGACAGTGCCTGCCTTTTCATAAGACTCTTGAGAAGGGACACAACCACCAAATGCTTTGCCATAGGGTTTTTCTTTCTGTTCCTGGTGTCCACGAGTCCTTGCATCATCTGCCTTTGCATCCAGGGTCAAAGCTGTTCTTGTTAGGGTCAATTCTCATCATTCCCTTGACGAAGATCCTTTATCTCACCTTAATATACAGGGTAGAGGTGGAAGCAGGGGAACTAGATAACAGTAAATAAAGGAGAATGCAGAAAGAAATGATATATCAGAAAGTGTGGGCCTCAGCCCTGAAAGGCCCCTCTCTGACTCTACTCCCAGAATGAAGGCCTAGGATAAAGGCAACATTTGCATCTTGGTTTCTTTCTGTTAGTGCATTTAATTGTGCAAGACAGTGGGTTTCTCCACAGCATCTTCATCCATGTACCAGTGATACTCATACCCTTATGCTTTAAAATTACACTCATCTGAGAAAAAAGAGGCAATGTTTGTCTTTTTCAGTAGAACTCATTTTGCATGGCAATATTCAGTTCTATTCACTTTCCTGAACAAGATTTTTCTTCTTAATTCCTGAATAAGGTGTCATTGTGTAAAAAACAATGTATATACCACATTTTCATTATCCATAATTGCTGGGCACCTAGGCTGCCCATGTCTTGCCTGTTGTAAACAGCATAGAGGTAAACACAGTGCATAGATATCATTATCTTCATCACAGTAATGATGGAAAAATTTGGGGATAGATTTTGAGGATTTAAAATTATGGATAATATGGCTTCCCTGCACTGGACACAATGCAGAGTGAGCATAAGAGATATGTAGCTATTGTGTGGTTTCCTTATCTTCTGTCTAACCCCAGGCTGGTGTGAGTATTAGTGACATGTTCTGTGTGCCGAGACTATAATCAACACTTAGATGCTATTTTCAGTGTATGCTGGAGTATGGGAGAGGGCCGGTTAGGAAGGCTGAACTAAGTTTGCTTTTCACAGTGAAGTAGGAAGAAAACCAACTACGGATTTTGAATGGAAGACACCTAGAGTTAGAGTAGAGTTTACTGGATCTATCACCCAATATAATCTAATCATCTAACTTAATCTAATTTAATAAAGGCCGGGTGAGAGGAAGACAAGGTGCAAAAAGTGGGGACAAAGTTCACAAACTCTGGGAGCAGATTCTATTGTTAGAACCATATACTGAAGCCTTACCTGCAATATCCTTTCTGATATGAATCAAAATTCATTCTACTAAACACTTGGGGAATACCTGAAACTTGGTAAAGACTATCATAAAAAGATAGGTTGTTTTTCTCTCAAAAATCTATATAAAGAATTTTAGAAGGCAGAGCCCAATGAGAAGCTGCTAAGGAGAGAGGAGAGAAGGTTCCCTTTAGTAGAATTCTTTCTATAAGGCTATAAGTGACACATGTTTATTTAGTGAATTGGATTATTAAGTTAGCACAAATGAATCTGAAATTTTACCTAGGAATAACTCTATTAGTGATTTCAGATATATAAAGAATCATGAGAATAGTCCATGAACCTTGCCAGGTCCTTCTTTTCTTAAACATCTGATTTTCAGTGAAATATGTAACAATGTTATTTACAGAAGAGGAGCTGTCTGGCTACCAAATATGCCATTTGTACTTAGATGGCTGGGTTGCTTGAATGACACCATAAAGGAAGCATGTCTATAAGTCCTCAGATTCAGGTGTAGTTAACCACAAACAACATGTACATCTCACTACAGACAAGGACTTTTCTGTCCACAAATACCTTGAGTCTACCTTGAGGCATATTTGAAAAAATGTGTGGTTAGTCATTTTTTCCCTTAGTGGAGACTCACTCATTTTCCAATGAGTGAGACTGAATGGAAACCCAGGTAACAATTTACTAACCAAATGGGCAAAACCCAGTGAATTGGATCTGAGTCAAATTTCTTCCTTCCTGAAGCCTGAATTAGTTTGGGAACTTACTGTTCCCACAGAAATGACAAACACCTGAGGAACTGTTATTGTTGTTTCAGATTCAGTCAGTGAGTAAAGACAGGGTATAAGACTAAGGTTTAAAGGGGAAGAGAGACAGGGTAGGTGAGATGTGCTGGAGAAGGAAAACTGGTAAATTAGATCAGCTAAGTTAGATTACCTCTCTCTCTCTCTCTCTCTCTCTCTCTCTCTCTCTCTCTCTCTGTGTGTGTGTGTGTGTGTGTGTGTGTCTGTGTGTGTGTCTCTCTCTTTCAACAATAGCTTTTGAAAGTATAACTACATAATTTACTCCCTTCTCTTTTCTTCCTTCAACCTCTCTATTGTGCAGTCTTCCCCTAAAATTCATGGCCTCTTTTTCTTTAATTGTTGGTGCATCTGTACAATCTCTTCAGTCCGTGGAGATTTACATGTATGCACATGATTTCAGTGCTCAGCACTTGGTATTGGAGAGCCAATTGTGGGGCTCTTCCACTGAGAAGACTATTTCCATCACTCTTAACATTTTCTAGCTTCCCAGAATTCTTTGTGTAGGAGTGAAGCCTTGTAAGCTTCCCTCCTTCCATTGCTAGCATGATCATTGGTGTTCTAATTGTTCAGGTCTTGTTTAGGCGGCTGTACTGAGGAGACATCATAGGTAGAGCCTCTCTGACATTTCTAGGAGGCACAGTCTCACAGCAAATGCCCTGTTTATGTGGCTTTTACAGCTTCTACAATGATCCCTGAGTCTTAGGTGTAGTTCTGTTGTAGATGTATTTATTAATTGGGACCGCAACATTATGCCTACATTCTCTTCTGCCTCTGCATCTTGTAGGGTACTGATTATGTTTTTCTTCGATCAGTTTCAGTGTGTCTGTCTGTCGTTGTAGTTAGTTTTTAAACAAGGTGATAGATACAGGTCTAATTTCATTCTTCTGCAATATGAACACTTAGTCAATTCATTACATCAAAGCCCTCATGCCATAACCACACATAAACCCAGAGGCATGCTTCTCTGATCTTTTATGTTTTTACAACCTACCCCAAATAACACTCAAGGTTAACCTACTTGGGAACTGTGTCATACACATGCTAACATAAACAGATGTATCTTCTTATGGCTAAGAAACCAGGTTTACTTCCTGTTCAACCTTTGCCTGGAATTAATGAGAAAATAACAAGCAGGGACCCAGCAGCACACCTGGACAGGAAAAGCATGGAAGGAAAAGAAAGATGGGCAAGAGGCAGAGCATAACACGGACAGTTCCTGCCATGAGCCTTGCTGGCCTGGCATGGTCCAGGACAGGGTGTGGAACTCTGTATCGTCATGTTACGCAGAGTTGGAAGAAGGCACAGTGAGAGACGTGGAGTGACAGTATCAAGCCTGGGAAGCTGAAGATCAACAGAAAAGGAGTTGCAGTTTTCAAGGTTCTTTTGGCAAAAATCTGTGAGCACAGACTCATTTGCTATCTCAAAATATTTTCTCTCCTGCTGGTGCAACATATAAACTGACTATTGTTTTCTCCATTACCTTAGCTTATATTTGTCTTCCAAATGAATTTTGAGTTTTCCAGTTATATCATGCATGTTTCTTGACTCCATGTGCAAATCTCAGAGACATTGGGAAAGTATTTGTCTTATATGGCCTGTTAATGACCATATAAGAATCTGTACTCATTATTTATTATTTCACATTTAGCTTGGGAGACATTCTAGTAGTTTAACAATACTAAAGTTAGAAAGAAAAATAATATCACATGTCATTGAAAGGGAATTAAACTGAATTTAAATAAAGGCTCTTGAATATAGTTTGAAATTGCTTTTAAGAGAAATGTCTGAAGACTTGCTGGCTATTTAATAAGTATTAATTTTGTATTTCTAACCTGTTACAAATCTAAGGAAAATCTCAGCCATTATGCTCTCAGTCGGGTTTCTGCCTGCACTGGTCAGAATTCAACATGGAAACCAGTTTTTGCCGTAAATATTGCAGTTGGTTCTCTCCTCGGGAGTCAGGGCAGAAGTCTGTGCTGGCGTGCAGTACTGTTCCCCTGCCGCAGTGCACTCTGGCCCATCCCTTCCATCCTCTAAATTCATTGGCACATCTTCCCATCATCAGACCCTGGGCCCAATTTATCATAAATCCTAAATCACAGCTTGTACTTCTTACCTGTGAGGCAGACCTATCATCTGAAGGGCACGGCACAGGATGGCAGGTATCCCCACAGTACATTTTGAAATCTTGTTCAAAGCTGTTGTATGTCTAAATTTTTATGCTTGCTATTTACATATTTGCCTCAAAAATATGATAAATTTTCCATTTGGTACCAGCTTGATTCCTTAATACAGTACCTCCATTTGATATATATATACATATATATATATGTATATATATATGTGTGTGTGTATGTGTGTGTATGTATATGTGTATGTGTATGTATATGTATGTATATATACACATACATATATATTCTTATGGTTAGGGGTTAGGGGTTAAATATACATAATATATTATATATATTCATATGTGTACATACAGCATGTGTCAGGTGAAGCCAGAGGCATTGGATCCCCTTGAAGCTAAGATTGTAAGCAATCATGAGCTTCCTGACATGCATGCTGACTCAAGGCACCATGTATTATCATGACACATTTATTTCTCACCTCAGATCCCCTGAGCTGTGATGCTGTTCTGATATTTTGAAGGTATATTTCCATCACAGAGCTACTCATTCTGAAACTGTTTTTCTTCCTTTGAGGTTATTATAGCTGGTAATAATATCCTAAGTTTCTTCTCTTCCTTTCCCTTTTCTTCCCCTCCTTCATTTCATTTTCCCCCTTTTTCCTTCTTTCCAACAAAGGATTTGGAAAGGGGTTTGTTTTTGGTTTTTTAGCACAAATATTCTAGTTACATTTCTGTTGCTGTGACTTGACCGAAAACAACTTATGGGAGGAAAGTTTTATTTGGCTTACACTTCCAGGTGATGTTTTCATTGAGGATGTCAGGGAAGAAGCTTAAGCAGGAGTCTATAGTAGAAGAAGCTGTAAGAGAATGCTGCTTGCCGGCTCACTCACAGGCTCCAGCTTAGCTAGCTTTCTTACAGAGCTCAGCACCTCTGCTAGGGAGAGTGCTGCCCACAGACGAATGTGCCCTCCCACATTAATTAACAATCATGCCAATTCCCAGAGGATAAGTCTGCAGACCAATCTAGTCTCGGCAGGTTTTTAATCAAGGCTTTCCTTTCACATGGCTCTAGTCTTTGTCAAATTGACAATTAAAGCTAATCAGAATGACAAACTTTTACTTGAAACAAATAACAAAATGTGTAATGTAATAGCCAACACAAGCCTCTTACCTAAAAATAGACATGGGACTTATCAGGCTTCATAGAAATTGTTGAGTTTTCAAATTTATTTTAGTTTTATAATGCAAACGGGTACTGTACGCATTTCTGTAGATATTCTCCTCTAACACTTTTGCTTATTTCTATCATCATTTTTTTGTTGTTGTTGTAGGGACCCCTATAGATGCCATGCCCAGCAGAATAGCAATCCAATCCATGTGAGGCAAGAAGGAAATCCAGTTCAAAGTAACTCAATAGCCAGGGCTGGTGCAAACTTTTAGGTATGACACAGGGCAGTTTATTTAGGCATATTTAAACACAGAACACTTTTGCAAAAAAGCATTTCTTGATAATAACTCAATGCCATGTTTACAGTAAAGCTTATGGCATGTTTACATTCAAACTTTTTATGAAGTACCCATGACCTCGTCCATAAGATTGGCTTCAACTGACTGAGAAACGGTGCTCTAGATCAGTGTTTAAGGAATGACAGAGATAAACCTAAGAGTCTGTGGGAGTCAGAACTGGTATGGCCAAACAGACAGCACAGGGGTTACCTAGACTCTTGTATAGTACATGTGACATCTTCCATAAGGATAGGTTCTACTGACTAAGAAACAATGTTCAACATACAGGTCTAGGGAAGAACTCTGAGATAAACAGTAGTCTGGAGGATTCAGGTGTGTCCTGGCCCTAGAGATAGCAGAGATTATTAACTATCCATTTCCATCTTTCAGGGCAGGAAACAGGTATACATCTTTTCTATTGAAGAGACAATCCTACGTGTTTAACAATCCTGACTTCCCAAGCACTCATCTGCAAGCATAAAAATCTCATGTCCTCAACATTTGATGAACTAATATAGATGTCATTGTAATAAAAATAAAAATTGAGTCCCAAACTGATACTCGTTGTATTACTCTGCAGAGGAAGGCTGTAACAATAGATAAATGAAGCGAAAAATTTTCATATATGTATGTATATGAAGATATAACATTTCCTGGGAAATAACTAAATAAAATGTATATCTTGTACTATATTGGCCTCTGGGATCATGGGACATTGTTGAATAGCTAAATATCCCCGAAGAAAATGCCCAGGAAAGGACTGACTCAGCAGCCATGAGGTGCTCAAACCATGGCCATCATAGAGAAGATTATCACTGCTGTAAAATGACCACCAAGACCATACAAATCTGCCCGACGCGCTTGAGACTTTGGATGACACCAAATAGTTCAGACTGAACAGTGATGTGGAAGGCTAGAGATGCTATTCTTTGCTATTCTGGGACCCTGGACTCTTCTGCATCCTCTTGACATCATCAAGGGAAGGAAGTGGATTTTGGAGACTGAGTAGGTCAAGTCATTTGAAGTGTTAGGCTTCTATATCAAGGAGTAGGCCAGAAGTAAATCCCAAGATGCCAACTCTACTGAACATCTCTCTTTGCCACTGTCCGGTGTGTGCACTGCCACACATTCTGGCCAGTGCTGCCCATCTCAGAGCACAGATGCAGAGCAGCTGCAGGGGTTCTCACCGGCATGTCCCTGTCCACATCTGCTTTTACTAACTCTAAGCTGAAGCTTCCCAGTGCCAGAAACTCAAGTCTTCCTCTTCCACCACTCCTAGCAAACCAATGAAACCAATGGTACCTGATAGAGGTCCTGGAATTTAAGCATTTATAATCAAACTATTTTGAAACAGGATTATGAGATGTGAAGTGCTGCAATAATATTTCCAACAGTCAACTAAACCATTTAACATTTACAGAACATTCTGGAATTTACCTTGTTTGCTATAGGGGCTCATAAATCACCTTAAGCTATGGATGTCCAGACAGGTGTTATGGAAGGAAAGTCTGAGTGTTAGTGGGAGGGAGCTCAAAGGCTCAGGAGAGGAGCAAGGATACAGAAGGCCCAGGAAAGAAATCAGCAAGCAGAAAGTTTTAGTTGACGTATTAATTTGAGGAAGAGAAAGGATAATTCTGAGAGCATAGGCAATGGCTTTGATTCTCCTGTTGTTTTCCATGAACCAAATAAATACATTTTCAGAGAATATTAACCTGGTCAAGTTTCAGAACATTTCTGTGTGGCAAGGACTCCCTGTGAGTGATCTCTATATGTGGCTAAGTTTTAATCAAAACATCCCTGCAATGAAAACCTGGTAGTGTTCCTCACATATCCTCTTAAGACCCATATCAAATTTGCGCAATTTATAGCTGCAAAATTGAGTTGTGTTCAGCTGGAAACTGTGTGCCCCATCCTTCATCCAAAGATCCAGCTGTGTTCCTTTGGACGATTGTCACATCACAGCGACAAAGATTTTTGCAATCAAAATTCGCTTTCAATTCTGGTAATGATTCATGATGCAAAATCACTTCCAGCCCAGCTTCCCTGTGGCTTCCATGGCCCTCCAGCCTCCAGACCTGCTGTTGTTAGGAGGATACAGTGGCGCTTACTAGTCACTGTCACCCAGTCTCTGACTATGTATTTTCTGTGGAAGTTAGTTATGAGCGATGGGGTTAGGAGTGGGATGGCTTATAAGGAGCTGACAGATTTGGGGGAAGATTCATGGAATCCTCAAATGTTTTCAAAGGTAACAACTGCAGTTGGCTTCTGCTCCTTCACTTCACAGCAGAATAAAGACCAGTACATTCTCTTTTCCATCAAATGAATGAAGATGATGTGAGAACATTGTGGGGTTTTTTGTTGTTTGTTTAAATATTGTTTTTCCATAAATAGAGGCAATTCGTAGTTAATGATTCTTAATTTGTTCCATGCAAAGGGGTGCTTTCAGTCACTGCTAGGAACATCAGTGTTCTCACGAAGCTCTTCTCTCCTTGTGCTGTAAAGGGTCACTTATACTCACAATGCACAAATCCTTGTTCCAGCATCCTTTTGATGTTGAGTAGTGAGGAGCTTGACATATGATTTCCTTTCTCTTCAGAGTTACATTCCTTCCATGCATTCCCTGCCACAGTGTTCCCTCACCAGACCTTAACACCGGGCTTTCCTTCTTCATCCATACCTTAAGCACCTCTCCCACCCACTCCACCACCTGGAAATGTTACTACCATACCACATTTGTGTTTGTTCTCTGCTCATCCCAGCCATGATTCTAGCTACCATTTCTCACAACCACAGACATACTCTGTTGGCTGATTGTTTGTGTTCTTGTCTTCTACTCTATCTAATCTTTTTGCAAATTTGTCATGAGACCCTTTGCCACCTCTATGGAACAGAGAGTGACAGTCATGGTCCAGGAAGATTTTTCTCGAAGAACAACCTCTTCCTGTTCTGCTCAGTCCTGGTGCATGCCTGTGCCGAGAAATGGAAAACCTTGACTGGAGTTATGGGGACTGGGCAGAGAGGCTGTGATTGATGGGTGGAATTAGATGTGGAAAGACAGTGAGTAAAAGTAGAAAAAGGGCGAGGCTTAGAGACTGAGATGTATAGCCTTCCAACATTTAGGGATGAGGAAAAATACAGAATGAGACTGGTCCTGGGACTAAAGGTCAGTCAATGAGATGTTTGCCTTGGAATCATGAGGACCTGAGTTAGAACTCCAGAATCCAAGTGCATAAAGATTAAGTGGGGAGTTTTTATAATCTCAATATTAGGGAGTCAAAGCAAGCTGGATCAGTGGACCTTGTTGAGCAGAGAGCTTGTTTGATGATATCCAGGCTAGCTGGAGATTCTGTCTAAAAAAGAACAAGAAAAAGGTCACAGCACCTAAGGAATGATACCAGTGGGTGCCCTGTAGTGTCCACCACCATTTGTGCATGTGTGCATGCATGTACACCTGCATATATATGACCATGCGCGCACACACATGAAGAGGCTGAAATGGAGTTTCTGGAGCAGTGATGCAACCCACTAGTGTGGTGTCCTGGAAGGTAAGTGAGGAAGGATGCAGACCCATGGGCTCGATGGTGAAGAGGAAGGAGGGCGGGGACCAAGGAGCTCATCATTTTATCCATGACTGGAAAGTGCCCAGTGGCATCTCAACTTCAGTAGACTTTAGAAGACACGTCAGATTTGCAGGCTGTAGAGAGATTTGAGGGATGGTGATTGGGAGTGAAGGGTGCACAAGGCTTTCCTCTGAATAGAGGCAAGAAGTGGGAGTTGCTAGAGGCAGAATATAACCTGAAGTTAGAGTCTGTTCTCAAGATGAGTGATGCCTATATGTCCACAAACAAGGGAAAATTAATGGTAGGCAAGAAAAAAGTAAGAGACCAAAGGAATGTTCTTGAAGGAACAAGGAAGGGAGAGATATGGTACACAAGTGGAAGGGATGGGTTGTCTAAGAGCATGCAGAAGTCTCACAAATTCCTAAAATAGGTGTTAGAGCCAGTGGCTAAGCAGTAGGTCAGTGGTGGCATGGTGGGAGCAACTAGGAGTTCTGCTATGTGCGGTTAAAGGAAATGAAAAGTAAGACATATTGACGGTATGACGGTAAGAAGGGGGTAACCTTCTTAGTGGGTTTTCCTTTTCCCTCAATAGCCTGGGTAAAATGCTGCCTGTCTAGCATTTACCACTAACAACCTTTGTATTTAAACACTTGTCATGTTTGCTGTCACGTGACCTTCGTGAGAACACAGTTTATGTTCTTACTCTGTAACTCCAAAACCTAGAAAAGAGGAGCAAATACCCAATGTTTAATAAACTAATTTGTAGAAATATTTTGTGCCCATTCAAAAGATAATATCTTTATAAAGTTCTTTAAAATTTTAAAATAATACCAATCAAGAAGGATAGAAATCACATGATTGGTGCAAACAGTAGTGGGACTTCAGCTATGTATTGTTCAAGATCTGGAACCAACTCAGCTGCTTCCTGGATTAGAAGAAAAAGGAAGAAAAGAAAGCTGGTTTCTATGGAAACCCTCCTGAGTCAGGCTGATTCAGCAAGTTGCTTATAATAACCCATAAGCTTCCAGGAAAGGAGCCTCCTCACATACATAAGTGTGGAAGATTCAGGAAACAGTTTCAGACTATGCGTTGGTCACAAATGCTCAGTTAGCTTCCTTCTTACAAGGAGGTAAAGGTTCAGGTTCAGCCTCCGACAGACTGAAAAACTGCATGGTTAGAGCCTGAAAGGAAAGGAATCCTGTTAAAACATGGAGATCTGGGCTTGTGCATCATCCTGTTCAGACTCTGAGTGCTTCTCTGCCAAGCTCCAGCCCACACCAGGAACTAATCTACACGCAAACACGTCATGAAGATAGCTGTGTCAATAAGTTTCCAGATGTATAAAAGTAGGTTTTTGTTTTTGTTTTAAAAAGAATCCATCAAGTGACAGAAACAAACTAGATGCAGAAATTTTTATCTCTCTTAGATTCTTGTTTTTGAGACAGGATAATACCATATAGTCTGGGATTACCTCAAATTTGGAATTTACTTCTCTTAGCCTCTGAGTCCCTGGATTATAAGTGAGTCACCCTACACAGCTTCTTGTCATGTTGCCACTCACTAATTTGTCCTAATAAACTGATTCTCCCTTTTTATGCTCAGGGTGCTTTCACCCATCAGTAAAAATGTAAGCATACAACTCTAACAGACTAATATTTGAATCTGTAGTTGTTGGGAAGGTTGGGACACCAAACCAGGCATGATCGTAATCCCAGAGAGTATGCAGGAAATGATTTTCATGGGTCTTAATTTAAACTTCCTAAAAGAGAGGTTTGAGTCATATTATGCTGGTTGGGCTTGTCTCCTTTGTACGGTTGGAGACTGTACAATTGGAGACACCAACACTGAGGAATAGGGAACCTCAACTAAGGAATAGCCTCCATTTCATTGGCCTGTGGGCATGACTGTGGACATTTTCTTGATTATTGATTGATGTGGGAAGACCCATCCCAGTGTGGGCAGCAGCATCTTTGGGTAAGCAGGTCTGAGATATGTAATATTGACTCATGGTCTCTGCCTCAGTTCCTGCCTCCAAGGTTTTGCCGTTATTTCCTGCCTTGTCTTCCCTTGGTGATACTGTGTAATAGAGATACAGCTCCTGGGAACTGTAAGATGAAATAAACCCTTTCTCTTCCAAGTTGCTTTTAAAGAGTATTTTATACAGTAACAGAAAGCAAACTGTGACAACAGCAATAAATAATTTCAAGTGTACTCATATGTGGAGCTCCAGTTTCAGCATGTGAACGCATGACATGCTGTTCATCATTTTCTCCTTTACACATTTTCCTTGAATATTGTTCTTCTGGAGAGATTGAGTCATATATGATGCATAAAAGAATTTGGCAAAGCTTTCATATTGGTAACCTTTATCAGAAGTTGTAAAAATCCTCAAACAGACTCCAAGCAAGAATATTCAAAACTCACATTTATTGAAAGTGTTTCTGTAAATTCTCGATTATCTCCAGGGATCTCCAACAATGTAGTGCCTGTACAATGGGCATAAACAAAATGAACAAGTTTTTCTAGAAGAGAAAAAATTCTGTAGCCCTTAGTCCTCATTGATAAAACAGTATATTGCGTTTTCTTTTTTTTCTTTTTTCTTTTTTAATTATTTCATTATTTTATGTTTCAAATGTTATCCCCCTTCTAGGTCTCATCTCAGCAACCCTCCACCTCCTCCACCCCTCCCACTCACACACCTCCCCACTTCCTCACCTCCCCACCTCCCCCCCCACCCCAGCTTTGCCTCTAAGAGGCTGCTCCCCCACCTACCCAACCACTGCAGCTTCACCCCTCTAGCATCCCCCTATGCTAGGTCAACAAGCTTCCACAGGACCACGTGCCTCCCCTCCCACTGATGCCAAATAAGGCAGTCCTCTGCTACATTCGTAGCTGGAGTCATGGACCCACTCATGTACACTCTTTGGTTGGTGGTTTAGTCTCTGGGAGCCCTGAGGGATCCCGTTAGTTGACACAGACCTAGGAAAAAGGTGTTTTTAATAGTTACACCAAAGTCTTAAGAGAGACAAGTTTCTTGACAATGAAACATGCTCCCAAGGTTAGAAAAAAGGCTCACGGGCATGGACACAAGAAAAAGCAATATCCTTTTATTTTGTTAGTTTGTGATAATTGGAATTTTCAGGTAGCTTGGTACTAGAATGATTTGAGCTCCTGCTGAAGGGTCTAATTAATTCGACTCAGCATCTCCCACTGAGCTCCCATTCTTGGCTTTGATGCAGAGCTGGTCCCAGGATGAGACTCAGGATGCTTTCAGCATCATTGCTGCTTTCAAGGGGTTTGCTTGTTGTTTGTGTAAATTATGATTTAAGGAGCAAAAAATACTTAAAGAAGCAATGAGCCATATGACTCACAGTAAATATTTTTATCTCTTAATTAAAGCAGGCTATATAGAACTCGAATTTTGCTCAGACATATACTTAATAGCAGTTAAAAATAAATATAAAAAAAGTTTAACGAACAGGCTTAAAATCAAAATCTGACCTCACTACTTACTATAGTAATTTTGAAAAGGCCACCAACTCTGGATAATATCATCTTCCCTCTGGTATTTTCATGATAACTACAGATATATGTGAGAAGGTTTGTTCCACTGTCTGGTTCTATATCCTCAAAACGTGTCATGGCTCCTTATTTCCTCATCTTTTTAAAAAGTATTGTTCTTATAACAACATCTTTTAGTTACTCAGTTGCTACAAAGTAATAAAATACCCTAAAAATGTGAACAAGCCATCTGGATACAGCGAAAATGTTTCTTAGGGTGTCTGTGTCACTTCTTGTCCCCACAGCCTATAGACTTAGACTGCTGTGGATTGATCAAGGGAGACTGTAGAAAGGAGTCTCTAATGTTCAGATCTGAGCATTGTTGATCATGTTTAAAAGTGTTCAGGGGAAGTATATGCACAGTTTGTTTTCTTCTTGTTGACCTGATCTGTTGACTGAGGCTTCAAGAGTAGCCTGCTCCATATGGACATATAATCATAGGCCCTCCCTAGACAACTGGGTTGACTTATCTAAATAGACAGATTCACAAGTAATAACAGAAACAAGACACAAGGTAACATGGTTCCTTCAAAATATGCCTTCCCCACCATGATGAACCCAACCATGACTCCAATATCTCTCAAAACGTGGCCCCATATAAGTCCCTCCTTCATCAAGTTGTTTTTATCAGATATGTTTGTAACAGCAGTAGGAAAAATAACTCATACAAAGTCTTAGCCAATAACAAAGAGAAAAAAGTCAACAAAGTAGATGAGCAAAATCAGTAATGTAGATGAGAACATCAGAAACATGGATAAAAATTTCAGTAAAGAAGTTGGAAGTTTTAAAAAATATAGAAATGCTGTAAATGAAAAACTTAGTGATGTACTGCCAATATGTTCAAGCAAGCCTGACAAAGAACATTAGGGAAGAAAGACATTGACAAAGTATTCCATTAGAATATCAGTCAGGAGAAAGTAAAGAAATGTGATCATAACATTCAACAAGTCTAGAGTGCCAAGAAGTTGAGATAACACTGAAGGCATAGTGAATCTTTTCAATGAAATTATAGCAGATAAGTTCTCTCAAATCTAGTAAAAGAACTAGATAAGCAAACACAAGAAGCATTTAGAACCCTAAGTATGTATGTCAAAAGAAGGAAAGGAACAATAATAAAAGTTCTGAGAATAAAAATGTCAACTCATTTGCAAAGGCAGATACATTAAAAACAGCATCAGATCTCTTGTCAGCAACCCTAAGAGACAAGAAATATGGGATGTTAGATTTTAAGCCCTGTGAATAAAGATCTGCTTAAGCAAGAGTGCTAAGCTAATCAAATGTATGTTTAAAACTGTAAAAACAAGAACAAGTACAAATAAAGAAACACAGACTATCTGACTAGATTAAAAATCTAGGCCCAACTGCTCACTGTCTACAAGAAACACACCACAAAGATAAAGACATTGAGACATGAATAAGGCAATAAGTCATAAGATTAACTATAATGCATCAAACAAAAGCTGAAAAAATGCTAAAATATCTATTTTCATAAGTGAGAAACAAACCCCAGGGCTCCATTTTTTTCAGAACAAAAATACCAATAGACATAAAATTTAGACAGGTCCTGATACAATAATAGTGGGTGACTTCAATATTTCACTTCAGATAGTTCATTAAAAATTTTTAAAAAATTAAGCCACAAAATGGATAAAATATACCAAATATGTATGCATAAGAAAAATTCTCAGCAGCCAAGAAAATTTCCTCAAATTAAATCACATTCTAAGGAACAAACTACATTTTATAAAATTAAAAAATAATAAAATAATTTCTGATCTCTAATGAAACCATAATAGAAAAAAACCCTTGAGATTAATCTTCGAGGAAAACTGCAGAAAATATACAATACCATGTAGTCTAAACATTACACTTTTGAATGACCACTGGGTCATTGATGAAATCTGTGAATAAATTTGAAAACTTCTGGGATCAAATAGAAAAATGTGGGTGTAACTTACAGAATCTTTGAGATACTACTAAGGTAGTTCTAAGAAGTAAGTTTATAGAGTGGGTGTTTACACTAAAACAACAACAATGAAACAAAAAACAAAAACAGAAAGAGGATTGGAGTGTTGGCTCTGTAGTTAGGAGACCTGGCTGTTCTTGCAGAGAACAAATTTGCACGATATCTATCCACAAACCCAGCCCTACAAAGGATAATAGGAGATGTGGAGAAAGAGGAACACTCCTACACTGCTGGTGGTACTGCAAGCTGGTACAACCACTCTGGAAATCAGTCTGGTGGTTCCTCAGAAAACTGGACACAATACTTCCGGAGGACCCAGCCATACCACTCCTGGGAATATACCCAGAAGATTCCCCAGCATGCAATAAGGATAAATGCTCCACTATGTTCATAGCAGCCTTTTTTATAATAGCCAGAAGCTGGAAAGAACCCAAATGTCCCTCAGCGGAGGAATGGATAAAAAAATGTGGTATATATACACAATGGAGTACTATTCAGCCATTAGAAACAATGAATTCATGAAATTCTTAGAGAAATGGATGGAGCTGGAGAACGTCATACTAAGTGAGGTAACCCAGTCTCAAAAGAATACCCATGGTATGCATTTACTGATAAGTGGATATTAGCCTAGAATCTTGGAACACCAAAGACACAATCCACATACCAAATGATGTCTGACAAGAAGAAAGGAGTGGACACTGGTGCTGGAAAGTCTCAAAGCATCAGTGTAGGGGAATAACAGAACAGGGAAGTAGGAAGGAGTGGATGGGGGAACAGGGAGAGGGAAAAGGACATTGAATTTCCTCAGTCTCTGTTGTTATATCACCCTTTTCATTTCTAATTTTGTTAATTTGGATACTGTTTCTTTGCCTTTTGTTTAGTCTGGCTAAGGGTTTATCTACCTTGTTGATTTTCTCAAAGAACCAGCTCTTGGTTTTGTTGATTCTTTGTATGGTTCTCTTTGTTTTTACTTGATTAATTTCAGTCTGGAGTTTGATGATTTCCTGTCTTCTACTCCTCCTGGGTAAATTAGCTTCTTTTTGTTCCAGGACTTTCAGGTGTGCTGTTAAGTTGCTAGTGTATGCTCTCTCCAGCTTCTTTTTGGGGCACTCAGGGCTATGAGTTTTCCTCTTAGCACTGCTTTCTTTGTGTCCCATTGATTTGGGTAGGTTGTACCTTCATTTTCATTGAATTCTAATAAGTCTTTGATTTCTTTCTTTATTTCTTCCTTGACCAAGGTGTCATTGAGTAGAATATTGTTCAGTTTCCATGTGTATGTGGGTTTTCTGTTGTTTTTCTTGCTATTGAAGACTACTTTTACTCCATAGTGATCTGATAGGAGGCATGGGATTAGTTCTGTCTTCTTGTATTTGTTGAGGTCTGTCTTGTGACCAATTATATGATCGATTTTGGAGAAGGAACCATGTGGTGCTGAGAAAAATGTATATTCTTTAGCTTTAGGATGAAATGTTATATATATATATGTATATATATGTGTGTGTATATATATATACACACACACATATATATGTATATATCCATTAAATCCAATTGGTCCAAAGCTTCAATTAGTTTCACTGTGACCCTGTTTAGTTTCTGGTTTCCTGATCGGTCCATTGAGGAGAGTGGAGTGTTGAAGTCACCTACAATTATTGTGTTTGGTGCAATGTGTGTTTTAAGCTTTAGTAAAGTTTCTTTTACGAATGAGGGTACCCTTGCATTTGGAGCATAGATGTTCAGTACTGAGAATTCTTCTTGGTGGATTTTCCCTTTGACCAACAAGAAGTGACTTTCCAGGTCTCTTTTGATGACTTTAGGTTGAAAGTCAATTTTATCTGATATTAGAATGGCTACTCTGGCTTGTTTCCTGAGACCATTTGTTTGTAACAATTTCTTCCAACATTTTACTCTAAGGTAGTGTTTGTCTTTGACACTGAGATGTGTTTCCTGTATGCAGCAAAATGTAGGGTCCTGTTTCCGTATCCAGTCTGTTAGTCTATGTCTTTTTATTGGGGAATTGAGTCCATTGATGTTAAGAGATATTAAGGAATAGTAATTATTACCTCCTGACATTTTTGACATTTTTTTTTTATATTTGAGTGGTTATCTTCTGTTGGGTTTGATGAGAGGGGGTTTCTATCTTGCTTCTTCTGGGGTGTGGTTTCCCTCCTTCTGTTGGTGTTTTTCCCCTATTATCCTTTGTAGGGCTGGGTTTGTGGATAGATATCGTGCAAATTTGGTTTTGTCATGGAATACCTTGGTTTCCCCATCTATGGTGATTGAGAGTTTTGCTGGATATAGTCTTTTTGGCTGAAATTTGTGTTCTCTTAGAGTCTGCATGAGATCTGCCCAGGATCTTCTAGCTTTCATGGTCTCAGGTGAGAAGCCTGGTATAATTCTGATAGGTCTTCCTTTATATGTTACTTGGCCTTTTTCTCTTACTGCCTTTAATATTCTTTCTTTGTTTAGTACATTTGGAGTTTTGATTATTATGTGACGGGATGTATTTCTGTTCTGATCCAGTCTGTTTGGAGTTCTGTAGGCTTCTTGTATATTCATGGGCATCTCTCTCTTTAGGTTGGGGAAGTTTTCTTCCATAATTTTGTAGAAGATATTTGCTGGCCCTTTAAGTTGTAGATCTTCACTCTCATCTATACCTATAATCCTGAGATTTGGTTTTCTCATTGTGTCCTGGATTTCCTGAATGTTTTGGGTTACCAGCTTTTTGCATTTTGCATTTTCTTTAATTGTTGAGTCCATGGATCCTATGGCATCTTCAGCATCTGAGATTTTCTTCTATCTCTTGTATTCTATTGTTGATATTTGCATCTATGACCCCTGATTTCTTCCCAAGGTTTTCTATCTCCAAAGTTGTCTCTCTTTGAGATTTCTTGGTTGTTTCTACTTCTGTTTTTAGATTCTGGATGGTTTTGCTCAGTTCTTTCACTTGCTTGGTTATGTTTTCATGTAATTCTTTAAGAGATTTTTGAGTTTCCTCTTTCATGACTTCTACTTGTTGACCCACGTTCTCCTGTATTTCTTTAAGTGATTTTTGTATTTCCTTTTTATTGGCTTCTATATTTTGATCCATATTCTCCTTAATTTCTTTAAGTGATTTTTGTGTTTGCCTTGTAAGGGCTTCTAACTTTTGATCCATTTTCTCCTGTATTACTTTAAGAGATTTATCTGTGTGTTCCTCTATCAGCATACTGACCAGTTATTTTAGATCTGAATCTTGTTTTTCTGGTGTGTTGGGGTATCCGAGACTTATTGCTGTTGGGGAACTGGGTTCGGATGCTGCCATATTGCCTTGATTTCTGTTAGTAACGATCTTATGTTTGCCTTTAGCCATCTGGTTATCTCTGGTGTTAATTGGTCCTGTAGTTACTAGCTGGTGTTTGAACCTCCTGTGGGCTCTTAAGGCTATTTCTCCATGACTGGGACATCTGAACCGCTGCTCTGCGGGGCTCCTGCTCACAGATTGCTGTCTGGTGGCATGAGTCCCCAGAGGTCTTAAACTCGGGATATCTCGGGTACCTGGTTCAGCCTGCTAGATCAAAATAGCCGTGAAGATGGTGGAGGCTGCAGGGAGTCCCTACTTTATTTTAAACCATTAATTGTGTTGTATTTCGTGAGAAATTATAAACAGAGGTGTTTCTAGTGAACCAAATGCTTTTTGTATCAATAGTCTTTTCTATAACCTGGTGACTTAGCTTTTCTTCTCTGAAATGGCTCACATATCTTGCTGTAGGGCCTCAGGCTGGCAGCCTCCCACCCCCTTTTTGTGTTTCCCAGTGGCAAGAAATTACCTTGTATGTCCTTTTAGGACTGACTCTCATTGGTCCAAAGACAGTCCTTGTCACAAGGATTGTGAACCCCTGGCATGAAGCCTAGACATTCTTTCAGAGAGCCCATTGCCTTTAGAATCGGCTGTTCCTTTCTCTGATGGAAGTATCATATTTCTCACAGTTAATACACCAGACATTTTGAGATCTGTGGCTTTTAGTGGATTTGTCACAATGTCTTTGTAAATGGCCAAATTCACCACAATTAAAGTACGAGGGCATTTTGATATTTGATACCTCTAGCTATAGTTTGTCCTATGATATTGGCATGATGCTTGTGAGAACTAATATCAGTCATATTCTTTATCTACTTACCCAATGATGCTGCCTACAATGTTAATGGTCTAATAATAAATAGTTCAGTATTTGAATTATCAAACCCAAAGGTCTCCATCAATACCTACCTGTCTGGCATCAAGGACTGATATAGCTTTTTTTATAGCTGAAACCAATCTTCAAAGAAATATGTGAAGGCTTCCCCAGAGCCTGGTACAATCTTAGTGAATGAAGTACGTCTTTTCCCAGGCTCCTCAACTTTGTCCTAATCACTTAAAGCTACAAAGTGACATTGTTCTATAATGGCATCGTCAAATTGAATCTGCTAGTATAAGTCAAAATACTGCCCTTCACCAAGTAATTGATCTTCAACAATATTCATTCACCTTGCTCTATTTTGCCTAATACTCACATCTTCCTCTTTTTACCATATTAGCCATTGTAACTGCTGGCCAGACTAGAAGAGCTGTCACCAATCCCTTCCAATCTTGGGGAATAATTCTATTTGGGGTAGCTCAGTTACTTAATATTTATTTACTATAATGGGAACACATTCTGTAGAAAACCAGAATCTCTTTAAAATGCTTCAGATCTATCATTCATGTAGGGCAACACATTATCTCATCATAATCATGATCAACACCATTAGCAGACATGTGCTGTACAATTACTGGAAAAACTGATGGTGACATTGTAATCCCAGGCCCCTCCTCTGGCAGCACAGTTAACTCCAGATAAACCCTTTCCCCCAAAAGGAGCTGTGCCAGCTTTTCCTGCATGACCTTCTGCCCCCCACCCCCTCCCAGCTGCACATCGGACTCTTTTTTTTATCATAATATCTATTTTTGTATTTTCTATATTCTTTGTTTACATTCTGAATGCTTTCCCCTTTCCCAGTTCCCCCCTCACCATATGTCCCATAAGTCCTCTGCCCTCTGCCCATTCCCCAATGAACCCCCTCCCATTTCTCTGTTCTGGTACTCCCCTACCATATTGTATCAAGTCTTTTCAGGACAGGGACCTTTCCTCCCTTCTTCTTGGGAATCATATGATTAGCTAATTGTGTCTTGAGTATTCAGAGCTTCTGGGCTACTTAATATCCACTTACCAGTGATTGCATTTCATGTGTATTCTTTTGTGAGTGGGATAGCTCACTTAGAATTATATTTTCCAGTTCCAACCATTTGCCTACAAATTTTGTGAATTCATTGTTTTTAATTGCTGAGTAGTATTCCATTGTATAAATATACCACATTTTCTTTATCCATTCCTCCATTGAGGGGCATCTGGGTTCTTTCCAGCTTCTGGCTATTATAAACAAGGCTGCTATGAACATAGTGGAGCATGTGTCCTTGTTGCCTGCAGGGGATTCCTCTGGGTATATGCCCAGGAGTGGTATGGCAGGGTCCTCTGGAAGTGTCATGCCCAATTTTCTGAGGAACTGCCAGACTGATTTCCAGAGTGGTTGTACTATCTTGCAATCCCATCAGCAGTGGAGGAGTGTGCCTCTTTCTCCACATCCTCGCCAACACATGCTGTCTCCTGAGTGTTTAATCTTAGCCATTCTGACTGGTGTGAGGTGAAATCTCAGGGTTGTTTTGATTTGCATTTCCCTAATGACTAATGATGTTGAACATTTCTTAAGGTGCTTCTCAGCCATCCGAATTTCTTTGTTTGTGAAAATTCTTTGTTTAGCTCTGTACCACATTTTTTAATAGGGTTATTTGGTTCTATGCCCAGGGGCTGCAAGGACCTGAAACTGAAAGTCTGCAGCACTGGTGAATCAAGATCTGCCTTCTAGCCCAGTTTGCTTCCCTCCTTCATCCTGTAAGAAGCTCCTGCTCCCAGTCACAGTAGCTCTGAACCTTTTGGTTCTCCCTTTTCCAGGGTTCCTTGATTCTCAAGCACTTCCACCTCTACTTGTAACCTCTCTAATTGCACAATTGTGCAACCCTTTCAAAAATGAAAGAATAGTGACCCTACTGGTGTTTCCATTTTATCCACTTTTTGTTTCTTGGTTTATTTCATTTCTACTTGCAACTTTTCAAATTACTCAGCCATTCTCATCAGCCATTCTCCAAACCTTTTTTTTTGAGATAGAATATAGGAGGAGGAGGAGGAGGAGGAGGAGGAGGAGGAGGAGGAGAAGAAGAAGAAGAAGAAGAAGAAGAAGAAGAAGAAGAAGAAGAAGAATCGAAGAATCTCCTCTGGCAGCATACAGGAGATGGGGGAGCAGAACATACTCAGTGGCAGCAGCTACAATAAACATTTTGCTGACATCCAGAAACAGAATATCCATTCATTTGTACCCTGTCATCTCCTCTATGACCTTAGCAGATTTCCCATTATACCTAGCCCCATATTGGGTGCCACTTATACCACAATTTTTGGCTACTTTATAGGGTTCTTATATCTCCCATCCTTCTTCACCCCAATTTCTTCCAACCCCAACATGAAGTAGGCAAGAAAGAAGGTTAGAGGACAAGGTGCGGGGTGGGGGGGCATGCATAGATAGATCTCTTTGAAGTGTTTCCTGCTGATTAGAGGCATTGAATTACTTGGGGGCAAATCCAATCTTCTTCCACAGGATATCACCAACCAGAAATCCAGCAAAACAGCAATCAGTAAACCAGCAATCCAGCAAAAGCAACAGCCCTAAGAATGGCAGCAGCAGTAGCAACAGCAGCAGCAGGAGCAACAGCAGGGGAGTAGCTACTGTCCCATTTGAGGATCTGGAATTTTTACATCCTCTCAAGAGTCCTCAGAATTCCATGTGTATACTATCTGCAGCTGGAAATATCACATCCATCCCTGCTAAAGTATAAGCCAAATCATAGTATGCTGCGGTGGACAGCCCCATATCCCATACCTGGGATTAAAACAAAGAAACAAAGAAAAGATATTCACATAAACATAACTGAGTTTTTTTAAAGAATCCAAAATTCTCACTACAAATGACACAGATTAAAGTCCTATGAAATCCAGAAAAATCTAACCGCCAAACAGTAGATGGTAAGAAATACTAAAGTTAAAAACATAAATTAATGAAATGGAAACTAAAAGAACTACTCATACACCGAGTTGGTTCTTCAAAAACAGAGTAGCAAACCCATAGCCAAACTAATCAAAATAAAGAGAGAAGACCCAAATCAATACAGTTACAGATAGAAAGTGGGAGGCTACTGCAGAATTCAATGGAACCCAGAGATTCAGTACAGACTATTTTGAAACATAAAATACCTGAAAAAATTTAGAAAGGTATACGTTCCTAAACAACATGACCTGTTGAAATTCAATCATTAAGCTATCAACAACTTAAATAGATGCATAAAAAATCAATGAGATTCAATCAATAATAAGTAATCTTATAAAATATCAAAACCCAGGATTGGATGGACCACTGATTAATTCTACCAACTCTGTAGAGACAAGCTGAAACCCGTTAGCGTGGTTCCTCAAGCTGTTTCACATAATACAAAGTAGATACCAAACTCTGTCAAAAATCAGCATTACTTTGATCTCCAGATTAGATAAGGATCCAATAAAGGAAGGGAAGTATAGAAAATTATAGACTGACTCTCCTTGTCAACGTAGACACAGATTCTATAAGGTCATCTTTAAGGACCCATTTGGAGTCAACATATGCAGATCATTAAGTATAAATCACTACCCAAGCATACTTTGGGGCAAAACTCATATGACTGCCTGAATCAATGCAGAAAAAAAAGCCTTCTGGAAAGTTCAACGAAGCTTTAGGCTAAAATTCTCGAAGAAACTAAAATAGAAGCATTTTAATATAAAGCATATTAAATACAAAAACCTGGTGCCAACGTCATACTAAGTTGGAAAAATGAGAACATTTCCCTAAAATCTGAAAGGTGACAAAAGTTCCCACTTTGTTCTAACAATATAGTGTTAAAATAAGACTAGAGGAAGAAACAAAAGTGATGCAAATAAACAGGAGAATGATGAATTATGACTATTGGTAGATAACACTATTCTGTACATAAAAGACCCTAAAGACCTCACTCAGTAACTATTAAGCCTGATAAACATTTTTGTCAAAGTAGTATAATACAAATATCAACATGTGAAAGTGAGTAATTTCTGAATAATGACCTTTCCAAAAATATTAGCCTTCAAACTAAATTTTATATGTGTTTTCATCCTACTTATTAAGTAGTCTTATACGTTTCATATTTTACCAAACTTTCCTTGAAATACATTTCTCTGCTGTAGAGCAGTAATGCACAATTATATAAATATTCTATTATTATGGAATCCTGGGCAGAAATTAAATTTTATTTATTATAAATAATGCTAAACATATCTTTGTCATTCATACACATATTGTTGGGCTGTCCCTTGAAAAGAGACAATCATATGTTTCTTGGTCAAAATTTACCTTTTGAGGGTACATTGTAAAAAAAAAATCAAACATAGTATACCAAGCTAAATATTATAATTTTTAAAAATATTTGCATCAAAACAACAAAATAATGTACATTACATAAACTTTCAGTTGCTTCAATAGCAATCAGGGAGTTTTTGTTTGCTGGTGGGCCATTTGCATGTTATCTTTGACAATTTCCTTAAAAACGAGTAAAGTACTTTGAATTCTTATAGTCACTATTTTCTGATCATTTAGTAGGGCAAATGCTTTAAAATATCAGTTGTTTCCATAGAGGTGTATTAAACACTATCTCCAGATTCAAGGAATTCCAGACACAAAGGAAATATAGAACCACAAGTTCAGTTGTGGAAACACACGTGGGTTTGTAGACATAGGAGAGCAAAGTATAGCCTCTTTGAGGAAGAAGATGTTCTGGAAGGAAGGATGACACTTCCCAGAGAAATGATTAAGAAAATGTTTTGCAGTAAAGGAGGTGGGAAGCTTGTGCATAGCAAGTCTGGAAGTTTTGAGGGGCGGATACACAACTTGAGGGAGCAATCCTGAGCTACAAAGTAGATTAGAAAAGTCTGAGGCAAGATTTACAAGAACCAGATGGCGGTGCACCTTGCAGCATTCTATACTGAGAAGCGTGACTTGATCCTGAAGATGTACCTTAAGTCATCCCTTAGATCTAATAACTTCTGATTTCATAGCTGAAGAAGTAGGTGCAATTTAGCTTCGTAAATGTCTCATCTGTAAGCCCGAGCAATCTGTTTATACTTGTGCTGTGCTAAACGTGCTGTGGAAAACCCATTGCTGATTACTAGGCATTTCCTTGGAGACATGGAAATTATTTTAGGAAGCACAGTGCCTGGCCCATTGCTCAAACCCACCAGGACCCAATTATTTCCCTGTTAGCATACCTACTCAGTTCAAGGATACGGTAACACCAGTAGAGCCACAGTCAAATTATATGCGTCTTAATGATGTCAATTTTTTTTCATTTTATACAGATTTGATTTCCATGACTTTACCAAGTCATTGCATGACATACAATTTCAGCATGTGGTGAAACCACATTGGACTTTTCATCTGTTGGGATTTAAAAATACAGATGTTAATTTTGTAACAAATCAGCCTTTCCTTGCAGAGGTCAAGGAAAACTTGACTGTGAGTGCATGCACACAATTTACAAAAAACAAAAACAAAAACAAAAAAAACCCAAACAAATAAGTATATACACAGATTAATTATCACAGAATAAATACTTTGTGTGTGATGACTACTCTTGGTTGTCAACTTTACTACATCTGGAATTAACTAAAACTCCTAAATGGGGGAGTACACTTATGCGGGACTTTTGCTTAACTTGAAGTGGGAAACTGTACTTCTAATGAGATTTTTGAGGTAAGAAGTCACACCTTTAAGCTAGGATCTTTTGAGCTAGGAAAACTCACCTCTAATCTGGGCCACGCCATCTGCTGGAAGCCTACGTGGAAAAAGGAACTTTTGCTCTTTGCTTGTTTCTCTTGCCTGGCTAAGTCCATTTCTTCACTGGCATTAAAACTTACTACTTTGGGATCCTGGTGTATATATTGATGATCAGCGGAGAAGTCCAGCCTTGTGGTCTGAATAACTACAGGATTCTTAGACCTTCCACCCATAGATAGCCATTGTTGGATTAGCTATACAACAGTATGTCATTCTAATAAATCTCACTTATATGTATGGGATCTCCTCTCTCTCTCTCTCTCTCTCTCTCTCTCTCTCTCTCTCTCTCTGTGTGTGTGTGTGTGTGTGTGTGTATGTTTGTGTGTGTGTGTGTGTGTTAGATACTGCTCAATGGCTTTCCAAGTGCTGCACACGTTAGATCTCTATCAACAGTGCTCCATATTGTCTTTTGTTTTTTTCTTTGTTAGAAAAAAGAGCACGTGGTGTTTTATGCCTTTTTACTTTACCCCTCTGTGAGGTGCGTGAAGGTTTTGCTGCTTCTCTTTTAAAATCACTTTTTAACTTTGCCTGCAATTTCGCCGTGGTATTTGCATACGTAAATGTCATTGTTTTTGCTCTTGTTTGTTCCTCTCTCCAGCTGCTCTTGCCTGTCCTCCTTGTCTCCAGTCTGCTGATCCTTTCCTTTCCTAAATTTATCCTGATTCACGTCACAAGTATCCCATTACCCTTTCTACTTTCTTGTCATGCACTCATATGCACAGACAGACAGTCATGGAGACAGACACAGATACACACATGCTAAGCCCATATAGATTTTGTATATGAGAGCAAACACATGTCTTTCTGAGTCCGGTTTCTTTAACCTAACACAGGTCTCCAGTTCCATCCATTTTCCTGCAAATGTCCTGATTTCATTCTGCTTCATGGCTAAGATTGCATTGACCATATGTACCATATTTTCGTTGTCCATTCATCTGCTGATGGACATCTAGATTGGTTCCATTTTCTAACTAGTGTGGCTAGTGTGATAAACCCAGGTATACAATCATCTCAGTGACATGCTGTCTTACGATCTTTCAGGTATTGCACAGGAGAGGTATATCATCTGTCATATTGTAGTTCTACTGTTTGTTTTGAAGAACTTACATACTATTTTGATTGGCAGGCACAGAAGCTTACATTCCCACCAGCTGTGAATAGGGTTTCCTTCTTGCCACAGTTTTGCTGGTATTTATTATAACTTGTTACTTTATGATAGCCAATGCAATTGGGCTTGGGGGGAATCTCAAAGCAGTGTTTGTCTTTCTATAAATATACATTTTAATGATCTCTGTTCAGTCTCAAATTCAGGCATTACTTAGTCATTTGTCTTTTACCTATTGAGCTGCTGGAGGACTTTATATATTCTAGATACTATTGCTTTGCCAGTTAAATGTTTTACAATTATCTCCTCCCAGTCTAAGACATGCTGCCTTACCATCATTCTGTGTCATTCAATGTCAGAGCAGCCAGCTTACTGTTTTGCTTTATTATTTTGCCTTCTCTTATACAAGAATCCTTTATACACTTTGTCATGTCCTTTGGAATGGACTATTAAATGGTGTTTCTTTTCATCAGAAAATTTACGGTTTTATAACCAATGTGATATTAACATGTGCCAAGCACATTGGGGTATACTGGGACACTTGTGTCCTAAGCAGCTCAGACTCACTTGTTTTCATCTGAAACTATTTTTTCTGAGCTTAATGCTCTTTGAACCAAGGACTTAAAGTATTCATCTGTCAAGGCCATGCATATCTTGCTTTAAAAAAATCTCCCAAATAATCAGTGTACTTGGTGAAAGTCCAGCCCAGATGTTCTGAGCCAGTCGATACTGCTGTTGTGCTAACCTGATCTAATTTAGTGAGCATCTTGCATATCTCTGCTACTCCTACATATGAGGGCAACTATATCCATTTGAAGTAGACGGAAATGAACAGAAATTTTCGACTTCTAAGTGCTGAATTTTTTGGCATGCTGATTTGCTGCTGACCAGACATCTGATGCTCTTGCTTTGCATTGTGTCACACAGGTGATCTTCCCTTAGTCCGTCTCTCCTTTTCCCACAGGTTAGGTTGACTCCAGCCCAGCCCATTTCATCTGTAGGTGTGAGTTCACTACCCAGAGTCACTCAACAAGAAAAACTAAACCCCACTCTCCCTTAGGTCAGCGGTGGATTCTAAGCATAGCAAACAGGGCTATGGAGCCTTCTCCACTCTGAGAGTAGAATTCTCCTCCTTTAACGAGGCTGCCGGCACACTGGTGAGGCTAACTGCCACCTTTTCTGGATGCATGAGAGGGTATATTTGAGAAAGAATAAAACCAACTCAGAAGATGGGGTGAGATATGAACAGATGGAGGAGCCTTGTGGGGGAGAATCAGACCTTATGTGTCCAGGGACAGTATTTATGTGCTTTACAGTGTTCAATAAAACATCCCATAGTAGTAAGAAACGGATGTAATGGGGCAAAAGCTAAGCTTAGACCTGCTAGTGAGCATAGCTGCTCATGTTACAATGCTGGTAGTTTAGAACAACATCCATCTTGCTAAATAACACAAATAACTAGATCTTCCTACCCTAGAGAACAATCATTCACAAATATCTAAGTTAATAATAAAAAGTTATTAATTTCAAACTGTGAAAGATATTTATAGGTAGTGACTGAGATATTAGGTGAAAAAAAATATGTTGGCCTGATTTCCTAGCCTCTAAATTTAGCATTTCCTATTCCAAATTTACAAATGATCTCAGAATAGCCCATGTCCTCAAAATGGGTGTCAGACTGATATTCTAAAATGACCAACAGTGGTTAGAACCAGAGTTCAAGCCAAACAGAACCTGAGATGTCTCAGGAGGAGGTATTAGGGGAGGAGAACATAGCTGTTCCCAATCATGGTCACAGCAACATTGTAGTATCCTTGTCTGGATGCTTAGCACAAGCTAAAATGCAGCACAGCACTACTGCATTCAAGAAGTCTGTACAGACATCATCAATGAATGATATGATTATCTATCTTCTGAAGGTCTTTTAGAGTTCACATTGTGGGATGTGCATGTGGAATAAGCATGAGATCAGAGGCAGGTCTCACCTCCACGGTTCTAACTATGGTTTATTTCCAGCATTTATGGAAGCTTGTCTCTTCAAACAGAAGGGATGTATCTACTTGTATTTTACCCAGAAGGCTGGAAGTGAATGTAATTAATAACTTGGTGACCTTTGCTATCTGTGGGGTTGAGCCTCACCTGAATCATCTAGAATGTTTATCCCAGTCTCTTCTTTCCTAGACTTTCATCTTGGATAATGTTTCTCAGTAAATAGAACCCATCCTTAGGGGATTTGTCGCACATACTTTGTAGCTTGGTGACCTCTACATTATATGTATAACCACACTTCATCTTTCCCTAGGTTGCCTTGAACTGTATTGTGCACATGGGATTGAGGTAATTGTTCCTAGGAAACGTTTTTTCCAAAATTGTACTGTTAAGTGCCTAAAGAATAAACTGCCAGTGTCAGAGCCTACAAGTTTGAACCAACATTGGATAGTTAAGTTGTGTTGCTCTGGGTTTCCTTCTTGCCTCATTTCTTGGATCATTTCTCTCCCAGCCTTATAATTACAGGGAATCCAACACCATAGTGCTTGGCACCAGCAGACCCCTTTATGCACCTATAGACTCCAATCTTCCCTCTCACGCTCACCAGAAGACTCTTTGAGGATTCTAAGAATCCTAAGAATCTTGAGAATTCTAAGAATCTTGAGGTCATTCTAAGCCACTCACAGGAAACTTGTCTGAGCTGTTTCTTCTCTTTAAGAACTAGAGGCAAACATATGTCTGCTGTGACCAATGAGACCTGAATGTCCATGTGGCCTTCTGTGGAGGTTACAAGAAAACATTTGATCTTAATGAGGATATATATATATATAATATATATACACTTTGTTACGGCTTACTCATCTCTCTCTATTTTTGCTTAGTCATGAATCCGCAATCTGAAGAGCTGTGGGATATTACAGTCTTTACCTATGGGCATGAAGACAAAAACCAACGTGGAAAACAAGAATGGACATTCTGCACCTCTGATGTCCTTGCTGAGTCTGTGAGACAATGCTGAGTTGGCTGACTCCACTATCACTGGCATATTAAACAAGATGCAGTTACTGTTTAATCAAACATTTCTAATTTACAGTCAGAATCACAATAGTTCACATGACATTTGGATTTTCTGTACTTTTAAACTTATTGGAAGGCTCCTTCAACAGCTCCTGTTGTATGTCTCCATTTCTGCAGGTCACTCATACCAACTGGGCATGGCCCTGTGCCCACCAGGCACCACTATACTATATTTGAACATGTCTGTCATCAGCACTTGGAATCAGCTATTTGTTGTAAGAATTTCAATGAAGTACAGTTGACCATATTGTGCTAAAGACCCTGGTCTCAAGATCAGGGTGAACCTGGACTGAAAGAACAAACGTGATGGAGGCTGGGGTGGCAGGAAGCCATTGCATAGGTTAGCTTTTCTCATCATTCACTGTGACAATATACTAACTAAATAAGATGATTTAAGGCAAGGAATTATTTTTTTTTCGTGGCTTAAGAAAGCTTAGTTCATGGTTCCTTAGCTGCATATGCCTAGGCAGATGGTCACAGCTGTTGGGGCGTGTGACATGAGAGGTTCTTCATGGAACACAGGAAGCAATGGTAAGAATAGTGGTGCTCACTGCCATGTGTTATTACCTCTTCTGTCTGCATGCCTGTCCATGGGACGGTACCACTCACCGTCAGCTACCTCTATACCTTCACAAGCATGCTAAGAGCTAGAGGTGTACGTCACCAATCTCCCAGTGAATTCTCAACCCCATCAAGTTGATAATGAAAAGTGACCATCACTCCTGTGAAGATGGAGAGTCAGTAGCCAGAGATAATCCGGAAGTATGGAAGAGGGAACAAGAGACTGATTTGCTCTCAGTAAATATTAAACATGGCAAGAGGTAACCCACTGGTTTCAGTTCGACTGACTAAAACAGATTCAATCATCTGAAGGAGAAAAGAAATGAGGTAAGACCATTTCCTCTTTTGCCTGTAGCTCTCCTTCTGTCTTTGGAATCCCTTCCCACTCCCTTCTCATTACTTCTTCCATTTCTTTCATCTGTTTTTGGAAACTGAAAACGTTCTGTAAACTATATAAAAAGATTTAACATTTGGGTAATCATATCATATGTTCTTTCTAAATAGTCATGTGTCAAACTTTCTATTTCAGAAATTTCTACTCTAATTGTTGAGTTCAGGCTCCTTATAACATTTCTTGGAAAGGATAGGCGCCAGTAAACAGGGTTATTTTGCTCTTCCTCCTGGCAGAACAGAGTATAGCCAGCAAGCCCTCACCAGCACCTGTTTTCTGATTTATTTGGTCATTGCCTTAACCCTTCATAAAGGCTGCTGGTGGCCTTGGTGCGGTCTGGTTGGCATGCCTCTTACTTTGGTTCTAGCCATGTCTGCGGTGTCAGAAGCAGAAGAAACAATGGCATTGGACCCCTCAGAGGTGGTTGAGTGTAGGATCAGAGCATCAGGCTCCTCGTGTGGCAGATCCTATCTGAAGCCTTGAAGGGCATGAACACAGTTCACAGCAGCAGCATCCCCAAGAGGCGTGAGCAGATCTGGGCTAGTCAGAAAAATCTACGATATTCAACCAAGTCAACGGCAAATTAACATCTCTATTCTTCCTCTCTTCTGCTTCACGAGCAAATGAAAACCACTAAATGCATTTATTGGACTTCGCCGTGTAGCGATCACTGTCGTGAAAGCCACAGATGCTACAGAGTTCACCTCTCACAGTTACAGACTGAATCACCAGGGCGCTGAAATTAACTAGAACATGGTGATCCTGAATGGCAATAAAGCTCTGTTGATCATAAACCAATGAAAACAATGAAGTTATCATCCAACACAAAATAGACACCCTTCAGATGCTACTCCACTTGCTGCCTGGGTGGTCTTAAGCTTTGGTGAAAGATCCCTATGCCAGACTCCGGCCAGCAGCATTGAGAACACACAGGTCTCAGGCCCATGCTATGCCTAGGAGAAGTGAAAAATGACGTGTAATGTTTTAAGCTACGAAATGCCAGCAATTTCCTATAACTTGCTGACATTTGGTACTCAGACCTACATGTGTTAGATGTCAGAAAACTGATGTAACTATAAGGAACGAAAAATCAGCGACACCAAAAATAGGACAAAAATCAGTGACAGTAAAATATAGGAGAAATGTTAAGTTTGTTAGTAAAATTTGTAGCCATAGTTTCAAAAAAATGTGTTTTCACCAAATTGGCTAAGACTGTATTGGGTCACTCAGAAAGAAATAATGGTTCTATCTTAAGTAAAGTGATTACTTGAGAAAGCTAGCATTGCTGTCCTACATCGACAAGAGCATTGGTGGTTCCTCAGAACAAGCATTTCCACAAAGCTTGTAGATGTGAGTTCAATGCCCATAACTCATGTAAAGATAAAAGGGGAGAAGCTGCTGCACCAGGCTGTCCTCGGACCTTTCCACGGACCATGATATTTGTCCCACTCTAAGCACATACATGGTGACCATAAACACAATAAGATGAACAAGAAAACACTTGCACTAATGTCCTTTGGAAGGAAATTCAAAAGTGAATTGCTTTTACCAGATCTGAGAATAACTAAGACATCCTACTTAGCTACCATGATAATACGTACCAGTCTACATGCCTAAAATGAGCTATCCTTACCTCAGAGGAAAGCTGCATTGAAACGAGACTAGACTGCCTCCCCAAACGAAACCCCACACAGGGAGTTTTATTTTTCATTTTTCTTTAAAATTAGAATATATGAAAAATTCTAAAAACCTAGATTATTTTAAAACTTTATTTGATTATTTGTGTATTAATTTTGCATGAGATATCTCTGTCTATCACTGCCTGGCCCAGTAGTCACTGCCTCAAACTCATAGCAATCCTCCTGCCTCAGCTTCCTTAGATATATTAAATACCTTTTGCAATAGACTCTACTGAGTAGAGACTAGAGACTAGAACTCAGGCTCCTCAGTGTGAAGGCCAGTACCTTGATGCAGACAACATGCTTTCTCTTGAGTGCCTTGGCTTGAAGGAATCACCACACTTCTGTCCTGCTTCCTTCCAGTCTTTTGCATAGCCCACTCTAGCTATTAGGGGCTGATGGAGTTGCCAATCACCAGCTAGGTAGCTACTTCCCACCATGACTCAAGCAAAGGGACAGAGCACCCAGTCAGCAAGTGGAATCACATCTGAAGTGTTTCTATTTTGTGTTGGATGATGATTTCCTTGTTTTCATTGTTTTATGGTCAACAGGGTTTTATTGCCATTCAGGATCACCATGTTCTATTGAATTTATTTTGCACATGTCTCTTCTACCAAGTTGTAATAGATGCAGACAATAGTTATGTGCCTGTTAGGGTATCATCATTTTCAGTGTGTATTCTCATCTCAAAAGCCTTTTGTAACCCAGAGTCTCATTAAACTGTCCTTGTAGCGTTTCAGCATTCTCTACTTTACTAAGTCAGTCAATTTGAGAAAATGAGCATGCTAACAATAAGAAAAACAAGTTCACTTTTTTCTTACTACTGATGCTTCACTGAATAGACATATTGTCAAACTGACTGTTAAGAATTTGAGTTCAGACCGGTGTGCATTTATAGCCACAGTGCTGTTCTCAGGCTTCCTCAGAGTAGCCTCTGCTTTGCAGTGGGCAGTGGTTAATGCAGAGACTCACAATGTGTCAAAGTGCTAAGCAGAAGTGATTGTAGAAGACCCAATCCCTAAAGTCATCCCTCCAAAGTCCAGAGAACAGCATGGATGGGGTAGAGGAGAAGAGCTGGTGAACAAGAAGCACTCTGGAATGCTGGTTTGGGACATGACACAGCACATATGAGTACACGGTAGTTTTACACACAAAGGGGGCATGAAAGTAGGGGGACTCAATTAGGGGAAATGCAGGTGGTCAGAAGACATGAGATGGAGATAAGAGAGGGCAATTGTCACAGTACATTGTATGTGTGTATGAACTCTTATACACACATACAATGTACTAAATGCCCAAACTAAAAAGAATAAAAAGCAAAGAGTTATAAGGGTTACATTCCTACTTTCTACCCATGAAGTCACTTTCTAAAAACCACATGCATTGCATAAAACCTTAAATGTTATTTTTTTAAATGGTAGAAATTAGCTAAAGTACAATAAAATTGTATCAAAAGAGCTACACGCTCTGCATCTATAGTGGACTGCAAGCTGGTACAACCACTCTGGAAATCAGTCTGGCGGTTCCTCAGAAAACTGGACACGGTACTTCCGGAGGACCCACCCATACCACTCCTGGGCATATACCCAGAAGATTCCCCAGCATGCAATAAGGATACATGCTCCACTATGTTCATAGCAGCCTTATTTATAATAGCCAGAAGCTGGAAAGAACCCAGATGTCCCTCAACAGAGGAATGGATACAAAAAACGTGGTATATATACACAATGGAATACTACTCAGCTATTAGAAACAATGAATTCATGAAATTCTTAGAGAAATGGATGGAGCTGGGGAACATCATACTAAGTGAGGTAACCCAGTCTCAAAAAAATACCCATGGCATAGGCCGGGCGGTGGTGGCGCACGCCTTTAATCCCAGCACTTGGGAGGCGGAGGCAGGCGGATTTCTGAGTTCGAGGCCAGCCTGGTCTACCAAGTGAGTTCCAGGACAGCCAGAGCTACACAGAGAAACCCTGTCTCGAAAAACCAAAAAAAAAAAAAAAAAAAAATACCCATGGCATGCACTCACTGATAAGTGGATATTAGCCTAGAATCTTGGGACACCAAAGACACAATTCACATACCAAATGATGTCTGACAAGAAGAAAGGAGTGGACACTGGTGCTGGAAAGGCTCAAAGCATCAGTGTAGGGGAATACCAGAACAGGGAAGTGGATGAGGGAACAGGGGGAGGGAAAAGGGCATGTGGGATCTTTGGGGGGTGGGGAACCAAAAAACGGAAATGAAATGTAAATATAGAATATATCCAATTTAAAAAAAAGAAAAAAATAAATGACCTGGGTTGGGAATGGTAAGGACTACACAGACTCTCATTCTTGCAGACAGCCTGATGGAAGGTAAGAAGAAATGGGGTTTGGAGGAAGACGAGGGCATGTGTCTCTGCCATGTTCCTCGCTACAAACTTGTAAAAAGCCAATATTTGCCTCTGAGGCACTAGAACACTGCTGTTCTGCATTAACAACATCCTTCAAATCTTGGCACAACCTCTAGAGTAAACTTTATGAATCTTGTGTAAATTTTAAGAGCAGTGTACGTGGCCCTCCATATCATATCCTTCATTTGGCATTATTTGCTGCTGTTAAATGTCAAGGTGTCTCAGCAGAGCCAAAGCTAGACAGTAGATATGGCTGCCCAGCCGCCCTAGCTGAAGTAGACCTCTCTCAACTGCATTCTTTATACCAGCTGACTGGCACAGGAAGTGGAAGTGTTCATGCCTCCCAGAAAAGCTGACCAGTTAGAATTCAGACTGTCAGGAAGGTTTTGGGTGTGGTTTGCTTAGCTCAGAATAGAAATTGAAGTTGATGGGTGGCAGATGCTGGATTAGGGAAAGTGGTCAGTACTTGCACATGAATGTGTCAACTTCCTACGTATGAACCAGGCAGAGCAGGTGGGTTCTACGTGTACTCTTCACTAAATATCACTGCCTCTTCCTCTGGGGCAGAAGTCTTATGCATGAGCCATACCCAGCCAGCCTTGCCAGAGCAGACTTCAGTCTCCACGAGGAGCCAGTAACAAGCCAGACTTCTTCCTCTCCTCTATAATGTTCATTTGGCACTCTGTAAACTGTCCTCCTGCTATTCATTAGTATTGACACAAACTTGGGCAACAGTGTGAAACATATTAGATATGGACCCAGACCAAAGCACAGGCACTGGCTCCATCCCAGCACCTCAATGTTAATGAGCCTTATCCCTCTGAGCCTCAGTGTGCCCTTTATTTAAGCACACATAACACATGCCTTGATGGATTTATTTCTCTATCTCTGTCTCTCTGACTCTCTGTCTCTCTGTCTCTGTCTCTCTCTGTCTCTCTGTCTCTCTGTCTCTCTGTCTCTCTCTCTGTCTCTGTCTCTCTCTCTCTCTCTCTCTCTCTCTCTCTCTCTCTGTGTATGTGTGTGTGTGTGTGTGTGTGTGTGTGTGTGTATACATTCATGTGTATATGGGTACAGGTTCACACTGCATACTCTGCATGTGACAGCCACAAGATAACCTGAGGTATTGCTACTTAAGGGCCTTCAACACTATCTGAGATAGGGTTTCTCATTGATCTGGAATTTTACCAAACAGACTGGCTAGCCAGTGACTTCCAGGGATCCAGGGCACCTGGCTTCTCCCATGGGTTCTGGAAATCTGAACTCAGGTCCTCATACCTGCAAGGCTAGTGTTTTACTGACTGAACCATCTCTTCAGCCCATGGCCTCATTTTTAAGGAATAAGTGAAATAATTATTCACGAGAGTGCACTGTGAAGCCTGTGATATAAAAATGTAACTGTCCCTTCTACTTCCCTCCACGTGTTTTATCTTTCTCTGTTTGTATGTCTGTCTGTCTCATTGTTGTTCTGTCTCCCCCTGTCTCTCTCTTTCTCTCACACTCTTTACCGTTGTTGTTCATTCATAAAGGCCACTAGGAAAACCAATTCCACGAGAATAAAGACATCTTTGAAATTCTCACTTCTCAGAGATACTTGTCAGATGTATTTCAAATGCTTAAATGATTTGTAGATCTATTTCTAATTCGAGATGAAGCCATAATTCATAGAGGTTCCTCATGAATTATTAATAATTAGACTCTTCATTGCACCTATCACGGGATACTGGAGGCATTACTCAAGAACACTTTGTTGTAACTTCTGAAAGGAAAGAACAAAATGGGTGAGCTGCTGGGACAGACTTCGGTGTCAACCCCAAGTTTAGACTTTAAAACAGAATATAGATTTTGCAAATCCCTCTATTTAGCGTAAAGACAGACTCCCAGACGGTTCTTTTAAAGCCTAATCATTTCATTGTTGACAGGGATAGGGATGCCTCGGATCATTTCATTGTTGCAGGGTGAGTAATTCCTTCATAACTTAGAATAATTGACATAGTACATATCTTATAATCCTAAACTTAGTTCAGCCAACAGTTTTGTTGATTTGAAAATATTGTTAATTATGTTAAAGTGATAAGTTCGATCAGGATCTAGTTTGGAAGAATGCAAATGGGTCACCAGCAGCTAGTGCTAAAACTAGACAAAACATTCCAAATGGTGACACCTGGCTAAGCAAAGCTCACTCTTACAGCAGACTCCCTTCACTGCACATATTTATTTTATTTTATAAGAAATAAACCCATATTTGGCACCAAGTTTCCCAATTTCATACTGCACAAAATTTCAATGGATATTTTTTTAAAGAACAAAAGATAAACAACTTATAAATAAGGCCATTGTTCTCTGTGTGTTAATCGAAGGGTCTATTGAGATAAAGGCGATTTGAAATACATGTGCTAAGAAGACATGAGACTGCAAAGAGAGCTAACTACAGATCAATTTAAAATAAAAATAACCCTCAGTCTACATCTTCCACCAATTAATCCAAAAAATTAGAAATGTAGTAGGGTTTTTAAGAAGGTGGTCAGATAAAACAGGTTTCAGCCAAAAATGTGGCAGAGGAAGGCCTTGATGGGCATCAGTGGGAGGAATGGTCCTTGGTCAGGTAAAGGCTCAACAGAGACCCCAACAAAGGGAAACCGAGGGGGAGAGGAGGGAGTGTGTTGGGTGGAGAGACATATACATGGAGGCAGGGGGAAGGAGGAAGGGGGAGGGTTGGAGGTTTTAGGGGAGGGGGGATATTGGGAAAGGTTTTACCATTGGCAATGTAAATGAAGACGATATTCAATAAAAAATAAATTTACGAAACAAAACAAAACAGATTTTTACTAATTTGAAAGCCCATAGTCCCATGATTCCTGTCAATGGTCTCAAATGCATCCCCTGGTGTTCCACCCACCTGCTGCCTTTGTGTTGTCCAAACAAGTGACATGCCCCAGTACCTTTCTCAGCCACTGTGGCATTATGTCTTCCACTCAAGGAGATATTGGTGGCCTGAAGTTTGGAGTCTCAACCCTTCCCTTGGGTTTTCTGGGCCTTCATAGCAAGATATCTTCTATCTTCCCCAGTACATGATTCATCTGGATATGGTAAGAAATGTTAACTGTAAAGCATTGTGGTACAGTTTGACAGGAACACATACTACTGTTGTCTTTAATTTTCTCAACCCTAATTTTAATAATGGTTCTTGAACACTTTAACCTCCCTTGTGGACCATCACTCATCAGATACCTCTGGTGGAAGAGAAAGGCTATTAGGATGTGTATTAGTCTGGATGTAAGGGAAGTGGACCTGTTTAGAAATTGTTCTTTGGAGCAACTCCAATCTGTGTTGTCAGGAAATCAGCAGTTCAGTTCACAGGAGTCAGTATCAGCAGCTCAATCCACTGGCAAACACCTCACAAATATACCAGCAGTCCAGTTCACTAGTGTCAGGATAGTAAACATGGATCAGCAGAGGAACCACAACCTAGCAGAAATAGCCAGGCCTCAGCCAAATCAGCATGACTCAGCGGGAGGGACTAGGGACACCAGGGACACCAGGGACACCAGGAGAAGTTCTTTGCTGTGCCTCTCTCAAAGCAGAGATGAGCAAAGGTGTTGAGACCAAGTCGCATCGCAAAGCTAGCTACACAAGCAAGCCAAGCCTTCACCACTGCCCACTGAGCCCTAGTTATGCACTCTCTAAACGTCACTTGTCTTCCACGGGTCTTACCTCAGGGTCTAAGTCTGTCTTAGTAAACCCCCACTTAAGTCTCTATCAGCCAACATCACTCTGCCCATCGGCCCAAGTCTAAGGAAGTTGCAAGAATCCACAGACACCTTGTGAGAAGTTTTTTGGTACATTTCTCTCTACGGAATCACAACAAATGTAGCTCAACAATGTAATGTAAGGTGAACCAATACCTGTGTGCTGTTAGCAAAGAATCCTTCATCACACATCCTTTCACATGCTTGTTTTAGCAAAATCTCCTTTCATATATGTCTGCTTTGGGAAAACACCCCTTCTCGTATTTGCCCCAGCAAAACACCATCCAACACAACCGGTTTTCCAAAGAACCCATAAGTTTCCACACCGTTCTTCCTCCTGTTGTTTCTACTGGTGGTGTGATTATTACATTCTGTCTCTGTCAGCACTCGCTCATCTTCCCTTTCACGTACATCTCCTATTTTAATTGCAGAAGAATAGAAACAAGAATAGACTAGAGTAGGTTTCTACATCAACATACCTCAGTATGTCCACGATAATGTCTTTTATGTAACAAGTAGTCATAAATAGTTTGGGTTGATTGGTGGCACAGCACATGGACTGATGGCACAGCACATAGACTGATGGCACAGCACATAGACTGATGGCATAGCCCATAGACTGATGGACAACACATAGACTGATGGCACAGCACATAGACTGATGGTACAGTACATAGACTGAAGTTATAGCACAGGTCAATCAGCAACAAATGATATGATGGGCTTGGGTAAATTATAGACTCATTTTACAAGTTATGAACAAGATAACCACACAATGCTTTGTTCCCATAGAGACTGCCAGGGTTAGAGAGGATACTGTGGATAGTTCTAAGGAGGATGTTACTGGAATGCATGGCCTTTTGAGGTCACACGGGTGCAAAGTGAGCCTTTCATATGTGTCTGGAATAGACGGTAAAAGCAGCGTGCAAAACCATGATGCACAGACTCTTGTATTAGCTCTGTGGTCTCATCCGAGAACTAAGCTGAGCCTTCATGCCACTGTTACATTTGTGTTTCTACCCTCATCTCTCCTTATCTTGGAGCAGCTACTTTTAAGATCCTTGATTCCACCCTATACCTATTCTAAGTGACAAGATTATCCATCACAGATGTGCAGCCCATTGTGTGTGAAGTAAGGACATTGTCCTCATAGGAGTGTTATTCCCTGGTGGGAGTCTGTGTGGTAAGGCAGGGATGCTGCCAGTCAAACATGCCACAGGTTCTACACAGATGTCAGAGGGTTCTGATGAAAGACAACATGTTTCCTACCAGTTATCTCAGGGACAGGACCACAGTCCAGGAGTTGAGTGCTGCCCCCGCACCTATGGGTGAGCACCTAACTACTTGGCAAACAGACAATGTGTAACAAGGTCACATGGGGACCATCTCACAGTGGTTTTGTGAAGGGCCACTAAGCCTAGAAGAAACTCACGAGAGCCAGAGCCTGGGGAAACACTCAGGCTAGGATGCCACTTGGTATGTGACTTTAAACAAGAATTGAATCAACCTTGTGTCTTTCTTGAGTTACACAAGGCAAGAATAAGTGAGACTGAGCTAGGGACAGCCTGCCTAGCATGCACAGGGCCATGCAGAAACAAAATAATAAACCACACAGATAGTAACAGTAATTGAGTCCATCATCATAGGAAGGAGACTGGAGCCAGTGTGAGATTGTCTCAAAGCTGTGAGGCACTCAGAAGCCTGGATGTTTTTTTACCAAGTCAGAAATTCTCTTTCTTCTGCCCTGGTATGTTGGGGATTTAACTATTTCTTTAAAGATCACTCAAGAGCACCTGAGCTGTTTCTTCTCAGGCCTGCAATTTTTGTCCATGTCACCTCCAGACAAGTATAATTACTTAATGAAAAATAAGTAAATAGATTTTTCTTTTCGAATTAAGAAAAAGTCATTAGGGATGACACAACTTTGGATGGCAGCGAAGTGGGGCTGCAAGCCAGTCTGTCTAATTTGGGATGCAGGAACATTCAGCTGCGGAGGATTGAATCGATTCTGGAAAACCTGCGTTTTTGGATGCACTATGGAGTCTTTTAATGTATCTAATTTCATTAGGAGTTTGAGGGGAAAATACCAGACTTCTGCTGTCTGTGGTCACTTGCTCTGTAACCCCTGACAGTCATTTAATATCCCTGGATCTAATTTTATTTGCAAATCACTTGGAGGAGCCTAAGGCCATGTTCAGGGTTGCAGAGATGACTCAGTCTTTAAAGTGTTTGTCATGCAAATACGAGCACCTGGGTTCAATGCCCCAGGACCCACATGAAAAATTCCAGGTGTAGTGGTATATTCTTGCAACATTGCGAGGCTGAGACAAGCAAACTCCTGGGCTTAGTGGCAAACCCTGGGCCAGATAGGGTTTTTTAAAACAAGGTGGACAGCACCTGAACAAGGACACTTAAAAGTTATCTTTGGTTTCCACATGTATGCCCATACACATGCACCTGCACACACACACACACACACACACACACACACACACACACCATAAATAAATAACTCAATAACTAGTGCCTCCTAGTTCTGAAATTCAGGTCATTTTGGAATCATTACAATTTTAAAAGCAATTTCTTTTCATTTTTTTTCCTTTTATTGGAAATATGTATGCTTGGCTAGGATTAATTTACCTGGCTGAGTAAGAGCATTTATAAGATGAAGCTGTCAAAATGAAGGAGTGACTTTTCAGACGGAGAATATTAAAGTGCAATTGACCTTGAAACATCCTGCCTGGACATGGCTCACAACCTCTTTCCAAAGCAACAGTCTTGAGACTATTTGCCTCGTATGCAAATTAAAATCATCATTAAAAGACCAGTGATGGTGTGGTAGCTTTATGATTAATGATTTTCATGGCCATGGGGAGAGATGGTCATTAATTGGCCTGCCTGATCTCTTGCTACTTCTGTCTCTTGGGGTGGAGCTGGTTGCTGACATGACTCCTTAAGGGACAGGGATACTCTTCACCTGACCACCCTGCCCTCACCCCTCATCCCTCCATCTTAACCATGAAGGAAGATTCCACCTTGAATAATAGTAATGTTTGACCCAGTGATGGAAGTTAGATAATATACTCTGTGTCTGACAAGAAGCAAAACAAGACACTCTGGGAGAGGAAATACCAAATAAGACTTAAGAAAAATATGCAAATCACATGCTAATTTTCATTTCAAAAGGTGAAGTCTGTGTATCTTCTCTGTGCACGTTGCTCCCTCTGCTCTTGTCTCTTCGTCAGTGATGATCCTCTGGTATCATACCACCTTCGTTTATAACTATGAGACCATCTATAAGACTCCATGTTTTTGTGTGCAGAAGCATTTGTACTTTAAAAATTCTTCAACTTGGTGATTCTGTAATCTGTAAGCTGTAAATCTTATTGCAAAAAGAAAAAAAATATGTTCGAGGAAATCTCAAGGTCAGAGTTATATGTTAGGAATTGGCAAAGAACAGAGGATTTGAAAACACAGCACAGAGATTATTCAGGGGTATCAAGCCTTACTACGATGAACTCTAATCAGGTCAACAGGACCAAGAATAGCTGAGGGTAATCATAGCTGCCCACATATTCATCTGTACAGTACATTCATTCACTAGACTTGGGTTTATTGGGGAAACGTACATGGTATGGTGACATGTAGAGGTCAGAGGGCAACTTCTGGAAGCCAATAGCCTCTCCCTTCAACCTTGTTGAGGTATTTTTCTTGAGTCTGTGTTGCATATTCCAAGCCAGTTGTTCCCCTGACTTCCAGCTGATTCTTCTGAACCCTGGAGCTGTTTGTGTGAAGCTTTGAGCATCACAGTTGACAACATGAAGGGACCAGCCCTCAATCCTTGCTTGCCATTGTCAATGGTTCACAAACTGCCACAGGAATGCTAGGAGTGCAGGCGGGGACCACTGCTATTGCTTTTTATCTGGGTTCGGGTCTGCAAGCATCAGTCCTAACCGCTGAGCCATTTCTTAGGCTCCAGCTAGTTTTAAACCAGTCTCATATTACTGGCCCCTGGTTTGCTGAACTGTCTTGGCCCAAGTTCTCATCAGGACGTTTTCAATCTTTTCCTTTCTAATACTTTCTCTTCTCGTAAATAGAGTATTTTGTTCTTTGCACAGCCAGCTCCTAAGAAAGCTGTTTGCTGATCAGTGCTTCTCATTCTCAATTTCCCTCTAGGTTGGGCTCTTTCAGAAGTAGACCAGCACAAGGATTCAAGGGCAAGGAGTTAATCTAAGTGACAGCCTCAAAGAGTACTTTAGGGGTGGAAAGGGAGATAAGAAAGAGAAAAAAAACCAATGCAGGGGGAGCTAAGCATGCCTGTGACTCTCAAAATGGATCCACTTCTAAGGCCATGCTCATAAATGCACTAAGTGCTTCTGAGCAAATATCTATGTCAGCTCAAACCCAACAGCTGCAGCTATACCCAAGCCCATTTCTCCCAGTCCCCGCATGTGTGACACTAAGTTGTTTAACAACATCTCTGAGTTCTAGATAACTCTTGCATAAGAACAAGAACAGTGCCATAGGTCTAAGTTGGGGCTCTTTGTGTTGATCAGCAAGCACCATGGCTGAGCACAGGAGGTGGCCGGCATCCAGTCACTACCCGCCATTGTTAAGGGAATAATGACTCGGTCCGCAAACCACCCTGTGACCATGCATTTCCTGTGCACAAACGACCTTGTGACTGTGCATTCCCTGTCTTTGTTCAAGGCTCTGCCATCAACCCACTTGCATCAGAAATTTAAAAATCATCTCAGAATCTCGCTCACTCTCAACATCAGGCACCACATTCTGCCAACTCTAACTCCCACGTTTTTTTCTTAAATTTGTCATTTCCTCTTCATCCTTCTTCCTCTGCCTACTGCCAGCTCTCATAATTTCTGACTTGGAATGTCTTTGGGGGGGTGGTGTTCTTATGGTATACAATACCAAGCATAGTGTCTGATAGAAAATAATAATGTAATAAAGATCTGAATGGTTTAACTGTTAGCAAAGCACTCCTGTCATCACAAATGACACCATGCTTTTCCTAGGTACCTAAGAGTCCTTGATTCCACCTTTTTCTCTGTGTCACACATTACCCATGACTAATGTTGATGCCTCTTTCTGCACACTATCCTATGCTGGAGTCCTAACCCTGAGACTCTTACATGTCCCCTAGATATTTCTCCTCTTAACTTTCAGTGTGAATTTTACATTTATATGTTCATTATTCTCTCTCTCTCTCTCTCTCTCTCTCTCTCTCTCTCTTTCTCTCTCTCTCTCTCTGTGTGTGTGTGTGTGTGTGTGTGTGTGTGTGTGTGTGTGACATGTACAGAGGTCAGAAGACGACTGCAGGAGTCAGAGTTTTCCTTTCAACATTTGGGTCTCCATGAACGATCAAACTCAGGTTGTCAGACTTGGTAGCAAGTGTCCTTACCCACTGAACTACTCACCAGTCTCCTATCACTTTCAGGTAAATTCTCATTAAATACTGTCCTCAAGACTCTGAATTCTTTTGTTAATGTTTGTCACCTTATCTTTCCCCACCTTTTCCTTTTCTTATTTTGTTTTTGGCAAAAATGAGCTTTGTGCTACAGCTGAACTTGCCAAGGCTGTGGTTTGTCTCCAATTCTTTTTTTCTAAAGATTTATTTATTATATTTATATGAGTACACTATAGCTGTCTTCAGACACACCATCTGCAGAGGGTGCCGAATCCCATTACAGATGCTTGTGAGCCACCATGTGGTTGCTGGGAATTGAACCCAGGACCTCTGGAAGAGCAGTCAGTGCTCTAAACCGCTAAGCCATATCTCCAGCCCTCCAATTCTTTTCTTTAGTGGACCTATTGTAACTCTTTCCTGTGATCATAGGAATAGATATCTATTCACCCAATAGAGAACACCATCAGCAGACAAGCAACTCTATCCAAATCTAGCTTGCAAGCTTGTGAGTTTGCAGGGTTTACGTACAGGAGCATTAGGGAAGAGTTTACTAACAGGGGCCTGGGTGGCTCAATGGCACATAGCCCATCCCAGCCCTGGCACTTCCGGCTTCTCTCCTTAGCTCCAGGACTTTGCAACATTCCAAGTTGCACATGTTTCATCAACTTTCTATTCTCATGTGCCTCCCCTCTCCCTCTGGGAGCAGGCATTTTAATCAAGAGGAAACACCTGTATGAGAGGGCCCCTCTTCCCCTGGGCCTTGTAGATGTATCTTTTTCATCATTTGTGCAACAACTCACCACACTAATCTCATTAGTTGGTTTACATTTTTACATCTTATTGTCTGGCCCCACTTCTAGAATATAAGCTACAGAACTCATGCCTCACCAGTTAGAGCCGAAGGCAGTGCCTAGCGCATACTAAGATCTCAATATACTTTTGTTGATAATCTTTCTTAATCCCTAACTTTGTTTAAAGATAGATTCTTTAGCACAGTTGTAAAGGCTAAGCAACAGAAATATTAACAAAGCGAACTTGAATGCATATAGGTAAGGATGAAAAATTAATTTTGACACATGAATAAAGCTAACTTATTTAGGTGACACTCTTGTCTTCAATTTTTAATTCAACTCATCCATTAGCATTAAGACATGGGAGGAGGAAAGATCTAAAAGACTCCAGTATAGACAATGGATGTGTGCTGCTGTGTGCCGACCAAAACTCTTTAGCAACACTGAGAAACCACTACCTTGAGCTGAGAAGACTCACTTCTGTTAACCAGATCACTTTTGGTTTGACATGGGAATAATGAATGCTTTTCTCTCATGTGTTCCCTGGCACTCAGTCTATTAAAATCTAACATCATAATAGCGTTAACACAATCACGGAATGGCACATTACAAGTGATGCCTCTTTGGTGGCAAGAGCTGAAGTAAGGGCTGTGGAGGCATTTGGCACAGCACAGTGGGCAGATGCTTATCCTGTCAGGGCCATGGGCTGCTCAGCAAACAGCAGGTGTCTCAGCCCTGTCTCCGTGGTGGCTCCATGCTGCTTAACCTGGAAATCCTCAGTCAGTTTCCAAGGCTCCTTTGATTTCCCCTGAGAGTCCCTGTACCAAAAACAGCTCCTATGGTAAGCTTGAGCTGAGGAACAAATCGAGCTGGGAACGCTCCCATGATTCCCATCCCCAGAGAAGCTGCTGCTTTTAATTATAGAACAGATTTAGATTTCCAGCATGTTATTTTGAAGAAAAACAGGGGTGGGGGGTCGGAATAAGGAAAAGAAACTACCAAGATATATTTTGAACGCAACGCCAGAGAATGAGCTGGTCATGTGTGAGGGCTGTGGTGAGGGAAGCAAGAGCTGAGCCAACCGTGGCATATTAGTCAGGGTTCTCTAGAGTAACAACTTACAGAATGTGTGTGTGTGTGTGTGTGTGTGTGTGTGTGTGTGTGTGTGTGAGATATTAGAATATAAAAGACATGTTAGAATGACTTGCAGGCTAAGGTTCAACTAATCTATCAATGGCTGGCTAGGAACAGATTGTTCAAGAATCTAGAAGTTACTCAGTCCATGAGTCTGGAAATGTGTATATGCTGTAATCCCAAATAAGTAGGTTCTAATTCCTGAGGTAATTGACTTGCTAGTAAGATGAGAGCAAAGAGTAAAAGCTTCCTTCTTTCATGCCATTATATAGATTATCTGAAGGCTTGGCCCAGATTACATCTGATTTAAAGATCTGGATTCAAGGCTTGTCTTCCTACCCTGAAGATCCAGATTAGAAGTGGCTCTTCCTACTTCAAATTAAGCAAAAATTCCTCACAGGTGTGTCCCCCCCCCATTTTGGGTTTTAGTTCATTCTGGATGTAGTCAAGTTGACAACCAAGATTAGCCATCACATGTGGCAAAAGAATTTAGAATCACAACACCCTGCTCCGAGCTCTAATTAGGTCAATCCTGACAAGGGCTGTAGGAGGTCTCCTGACAAAAACTCATGTCTCTATGGCTAAGACAAACTTCTTTTAAAAGTCCAGGTACTTGCTGATGATAACGCAGAGCCAGAGAAACAGTCTCTCTAATTTCCCTGAACTCATCAATGGCAAATTAGAGGCTGAGGAAAACAGATGCTCGTTGTGTGAGATCTTCCCAGAAGATATTGACGAATGCTACTTGTCTTCTCTTTCAGTCTTCACGCTAAAAGTACAAGGCAGTGTCCACGGTGGCAGGAATCTTCTCCCGATGTCACCAGTGTTCCTCCCTTCTTTCAAGACACTCAGCTTGGCTCTGTCCCCAGCCCCCTTCATAGTTCAATGTGATTAAACTTAATTCAAGACAATGAGAGGAAAGGCTGTGTCTGTCCCTTTCAGGTGAACTCACAAACCCCTGTAAGAATAGTGATCATCACAGTTCTCCCTCCCAGACAGATGTAAGTAGAAAACGGTGACATTGAAATCAGCCTCTGGAATACAGGATGGAAGAAATCAGGGGGTTTGGATCATTTGGTGGAAAGCCAAGCTTTCCGGGTTGCACGGCGTGGGAAACAAACTTCCTTTGTCTAGTCTTTGGCAAGGGAAATGCAACAGGCTCAACTTCCTGCTCAGAAATCAAAGCGTCTTGTTTCTCTCACGCTTTTCATTAAAAAGTGCTGAGAATTTTTAAAAGTATTTTTAATCTCATTTCATACACTTTCACTCTGTATGCAGCTTTCCAACTGTAATTCCCAATTGGGAAAATTCTGTTTCCAGTGGGCGTTACATAACTGCACAAAGCGCTAAGAGCTTTCTGATGGGAACTTTTCTGCTTGTTTTTTTTTTCTTTTGTGCACTGATAACTTTTCAGGTTAGTTAGCAATGAAATTTAAAACTGTAGGCATATATTATAAAGGAAATAAAGATAAGATAATTCATTATGCTAATTTCAAGTTTCCAATCATCAGCCCCAAATGGTCTGGCAAATTAAAGCACCTCTCTGAGAAGTGGCTCCCAAGTAGTCCAGACACCATTTTCACATTATCAGCCCTTTACATGGTCAGAGTGTTCATTGGAACCTTCTCAGTGCCGTGTGAAACCATAGATTTTTCTAGACATGCAATCATTTCTCAATACAAGGCTCCTTTATTCACAAATCCTATAAGTTTCATTTCAATGTGTGTGCCTGGTTCCAGACCGAGATTTTCTTATAAGGAGTTAATCAATCATAGTTCTAAAACTGTACCATGCAGACAAGAAAACAAACTGTTCCAGGGTTTACAAATTGAAGGTTATGGAAATAAATCCTAAGGTGTTGACTCATGCATGCAGCTCTGAGACTCCATCAGCACTCAATTTGTGTATGTAAATATTCACGCGCCCCTGGAGGTTTACAAGTAAAGCAAATGAGAATCCTTGTAAAGAAAGGCAGAGATTGTCCTCTTTTCGAAAGTTGGAAGAAACTCCTAATTGTGGTGCACTGCTTTCTTCGGAACAGAGGTAAGAGATTCAGTTTTGGTCAAGACATATGACAGGTCTGTTGTCAGATTGCTCTGCTTTGGGATCAGTCTAACTACCCAATACTCTGACTCTCTGAATCATTATTAAAAGTAATTGGACATTTCAGAGTACTTAACATTAGGCCGGCAGGTGAGTCCCAGATGCTTCTCTGGGCAAATCCTCATTCACATCTAGTCTTTCCCCAAGCCTCTTCCTTCTTCCTTTGCCAGGCGTCCTTCCTTCCCATCCCATTTCACTGATCCCTCCATCCCACTACCCACACAGCAAAGGACCACGATCCACAGTATCTCACGGTGATGGTTTATCTATGTTTACCTAACAGTCTCACCTTCTGTCATTTGCCAAAGCAGAGACTTCCAAAGCAATTTGGGGAGGAAATGGTTTATTTCATCTTACAGCTCCTAGTCTATCATGAAGAAAAGTCAGGGTAGGAAGTCAAGGCAGGAATCTGGAAGCAGGAGCTGAAAGCAGAAACCATGGAGGAACACTCTAACTGGCTTGTTCTCCACAGTTTGTTCAGTTTCTAATTATATAATCCAAGAACGCCTGCCCAGGAGTGGCACTGCCCACAGTGGGCTGAACCTTCTCACATCAATCAAGGATATCCCCCCACAGACTTGCCTACAGGTCAACCTGATGGAGGCATCTTCTTCAGTGAGATTCCTCTTTCCAGATGATTCTCCTTATGTCATAGTGACATAGAAGTAACTAGCCCAACAATGTTTTCCTTTGCTGACTAAGCCCAACCTCCCTCCCTACTCCCTGCTCCCCAAAACACACATTAGAATCTCAGAAATTGCTCAAATTCAGTAGGTTTTAGTGCTTCGAAAATGCTAGAGACAAAGGAGAACAGATAAAATTGTATAGCAGAGCCAAGACTTCCTAAAAGCTATGTCTGCCCCCAGACCCGCAGTCCCTCTACCTGTTGTTCTGGGTGACCCCAAATTAACCCCAAATAAAAGTATCTCCTAACCCCCTGGCAATGGACAAAGAGACACCTTGTCGGTGGTGGTATTTTTATATCAGCCAGAGACAAAACAGATGGCAGTCTTTTGTTCGTCATAGCTTGATGCCTGGCTTGGTGACCAAAGTTGTTTTATGCCTAGGACTCATAAAAATCAAATCAAATCCAGGCAGCACCGCACGGGAGGGGGGAAGACAGAGATCTGTGTTCCACTATGTGACTCAGGTGTAGGTGGGGAAAGATGCCCGTAGTACTCCTCGGCCCGCAGCCCAGGCAGGCCATAGACACCTGCCTGCCAACACAACATGCCGCATAGACAAAGGGTTGTCACCCAGGGGCCTGCCACCTGTGGCCATCCTAAAGCAGTAGTGACAACGTGGGAGTCTCTGATGGACACATGAGAAAGAAAGAGAAATGGAGTCGCAAGAGCATTATGAAGAGAGATGGAGGTAGAGACTCAAGAGTGGAGAGGAGTAGCTGTTGTGAGTGGCCAGCCCTGCCAGCGGTGGCTAGGATGAGGTCTCAGCCCATGCTTCTGCTGAAGGTCATAACTGTGTCCTTGTCTACAAGGCAGCAGAGGTCAGTGTCAATGTCTGTAGCTCATATTATCACTAGGGAACATGACCATGTGGATGCCAAGGGGCTGGGCAGAACTGGTTCTGCCCCTTACTGCCTTTGGCATTCCGAAGACCTAGCTCCACCCCTCAGCCTCTCCACAGCAGCAGCACTCAGGAGAGTGGGGTCCTGCACCTTGCACAGGTGTCACAGTGGATCTGGCTCTGGTGGTGGGGTATGGGAGAGCTGAACCTGCCATTCATCTTCCTTAAGGTCGCACAGGCGCAGAAGTGATGCCCTTCCCCAGCCCCTCTCCACCTCAGGCAGGTGGGAAACCTGCCCACAGTGTCACGAGGCCAGGAGAGCTAGCCCTGCCCCTCACCAGCCGCAGAATTCAGGAGTGTGGGCCCTGCACCCCACCCAGACAGTACAGTAGTGCTGACCCCGTTGGCAGGAGTATGGGTGATCCACCCCAAGGGTGTGATTGAGGGAGAACTGGTTCTGCCACTTGTCAGTCTTAAGGTAGCTTGGGTGGGTAGTTGTGGGAGGTGTCCTCTGCCCTGTTGGCCCTTGCCACTGCCACTGGAGGCAGTGAGGAGAGCTGATTCAGGGTCACGAGAGCAGGTGACCTGGCCCTGGCTCACCAACTGCAGCACTCGGGAGAGAGGGCCTTGTGCCCTGTCTGGGCAACACAGTGGAGCTGGCTCCCATTGCAAAGGCACAGGTCAGCCAGCCCTGAGGTTGCCAAAGAGGCAGAGCTGGCCCAGCCCTTTACAGGCTGCAGCACTTGGGAGAGTGGACCCTACACCTTAACTGGGCAGTGGAACTGGCTTTGGATGCTTGGGTGTGGGTGAGCTGGCCTTGAGAGCATGTGGGCAGGAGAGCTGACCCTGCCTTCTGCCGATGATAGCATTGGGTGTTCTAGACTGAGCAGGGCTAGAGAGCTTGCCCTGGTGGTGTTGATAAGGGAAAGCCAATGCAGAGACTGGCTCAGCTACGCCCAGATCCAGGGCTCTGAGTTGGTCCATCCCAACCAAAATCTATATCATCTGTGAATGATTGGGGCCAGTCCTGTTGATCCAAAGCTTCAGAATCCCCATGACACAGGGCAACAACTGGATAACCGGGAGGAGTCCCAATGAGGACCCAATATTGATGGTATCAAAGAAGGCAGAAATATCAAACAATTGCAATCAATATTTGCAAGTGAAGATCTGTGGACAGAAGGTTATACTGTGAGACACACTGTGACATCCTATAGCCTCTACAACAAGAAAAAAAAATTAGTGTCTCCTGTCTGTCAACCTAGTCTTCAATCCTCAAGCATGTCTAAACTCCTGAACTGTTTCTGCAATAAATCCTCAATCCTGAGGCCGGCACTCTCAACTTCGCGGTCCTGGTTTTAAGGGTCTATTGCAGTCTCAAGCTCACCATTGTCTACCATGAATGCCGATCTCTGGGGGGCATGAAATTAGAGTATCAGTCTCAGAGTACCGACCATCACTTTAGAGGGGAGTGGGGGGACAGTATGAAGTCACACACACAGACTTTTCCTTGCTCGGTAGTACTCTTTAAGAAGGTCTTGCAAGTTCCCCTCTGTCAGCTGAGTGTCTTCTATGGGAAACACTGTACTGGGTACGCCACATGCTATGTCAGTTAAACAATGTAAAAAAAAAAAAAAAGCTTTATTTTGAGTAGTTATCTCCAATATCAGTTGACATTACAGATTTAGATGTTAATTTCCACTAGGGGACCCACAACTAATTCAAGGGACAATTAGAGCTTAGATTTATCAGACTTAGAAGCCAGTTTTCTTCTGAGTAGATGATGTAATCATGAAAATCTGTGAGTATAGGGTACATGCTGTCAAATTTAGGTCTGAGCCCCTGACTTACAGGCAGGCAACTTTTGTACAGATTACTGTATTAGAAAAAAATAAATCTAGTCCCTAACCCCACATAAGAATCTAATGAGAAAAGAGACATAACATTTAGCTTTATGCATCTATTTTTATCATCTCTGGCTGGCACACTCTTTCTAATTTATAAGACCTGGCTTCAATGTTGGCTCCTGATCTGCCCAACCTTATCTAACTCTGCCAGCTCAGGCTGTTTTCTCCTAAGTTCCTATGTGACTCTAGCCTTATAATTGCTCCAGTATCTGTTCTCTATGAGAAGATATGCTCTGGAGAGCATGTATTTTGACAGCTTAGCTCAAGTTTCAAAGCAGGTTGTGTTCAAAGAACTTCAAGGCAGGGTAGTTTTGAGGGAGATTCAAGAGGTGCAAGGACCATGGCTAGATAAAAGGGGCAGAGAGGGAAAGACCCACTGTGAGATTTTCTATTAAGTCAGCTATTATAGTGGGTAGTTGGTAAGAATGAGCTTCTAGCCAATCTGTAAAACCTCTTCAAGACTTAGTTGCACAGAATTATCCTATGGAGGACAAATAGGAGTAATGGGAGGCTCTTGGACCCACCCCTGTGCCTGTACCTTCAGCAATGGTCCTTGAAAGGGCAGCCCCTTGACACTGTGGCAGTGCTGCCTACCATGGCGTCTTCTGTGTGTGCCTAGACATCCCGGGTGCAGCTGTCATCTGCCCTTGCCCTCAGTCACAGCATTCCTCCCCAACTTTCTGCATAGTGACTTTCCCTGTGCCATGATGATGACCAGTGCACAACCAAGACCTAACAAAGGATGGAATGCCGAGCCTGAGACCAGGTAAGGAGACCTGAGCAGGGTTGCAAAGAAAGGGAGAGAAATGGAGCAAAATAGAGTACCAAGAAGGAATGGAAGGGAGGGGGAGGGAAGGGCAGAGCCTGCCCCGCGGTTTGGAGGGCAGACATCTCCCTCAGCTTCTTCCTCTTTCAAAGCAGTAAGAATTAAATAAAATGGAAGCATAAGCTGAAGAAATAACAACGTCCCGGAATGGCGCACAGAAGGCTGTTGAAACAAGTGCAAATCAGGGCTCTGGCTTCTTTATGTATTCCTTACCTGATCAAATGGTGAGGGGCTGTCATTACATAGGATGACAAGGCTAATCCTCAGCATATTCAGTGTGAGAAGAAATTGAAAGAAATACAGGGAGATTTTTTCCCCTTGCAGTACCAGGTAATGAGTTTCATAATGGGACATAATCACAAGTTATATAATCAAGTAGGTCAGAGCTATCGATCTGCCCAATGACAAGACTTCTTGAGTGAATTACATTATCCCAAGAAGACACTTCTAATGCTAATAATGCCTTTGCTTGAGCCTTGTGCCTTCATTGGTATTTGGCTTGTTCCTGTTGCATATTAAAATCATCAGATTCAAGCATCTCTGAGGAGCAATGTGGTATGTGGAGTTCTGCATCACCTGTCACTTCCATGTGAGCTTGGAGCCACCGTGGCAATTCCCTGGGTATCTGTAGTTCCTGTCACTCATACTAGGGTATTACATCTTGATATTGCATTTGGTACACTATAAGGGACACATTGGAAGCTTGGGGTTTGTATGCTCAATGCTGATAAATTGAGGAGCACACTCACCCCAGCAGCAGTCCTCAGATACAATCCAGAGTTGACATAATGAAATTTGTGTTGTCTTGTTCCCCAATACTTCTTAATAGAAAGAACCTGACATTTACAAAAATTCCTTAGATATTTATATATTTTGTTTTGTTCTGTTTTATGAAAACCACAGAAGACTTACATACCTGTGAGTCCACAAGTTCTCTGTCACCACTGGACAAGGTTAATCTCAGGTGTTTGTCTGAATCCTTGGGGTCTCAGAATGACAGAGGCAAAAGCAGTCTCTAAAAATCCAGCCAGCGGGCAGTGTCTCCATCTCCTCCGACTGCCTTCCTCTCAAAGAATGAGGATAGTTTGATTGCACAGATGCTGATTGATAAAGGAGGGGGAAGCTTCACAGCATTCTGGACCCCTCTTCCCCCACCACCACTGATCTGCCCTTAAACTGCAAAACATAAGGCTGTGTGGTAAGCAATCCCCACCTTGGTGAATAAACATCTTACCACTTATTTTAGTGTAGGTCACCTTGGAGCTAAAGGCATATTTCTCTGCACTGGGGAAACTTGTTGGAGTCTCTCCATCACCTCCGTGTCAACTCTATTCTTTGTGCGTGATTGAAGAGCCTGAGATCTTTGATGTCTGACTTAGATTTCAATCCTAGAAGATGCTATGACACGTTGCTTAATTGCTTCACATGAGTGACAGGAAACACAGTCAAAATAGGTGACAGCGCAGGCATATTGGAGAGCACCTGTGATCGCAGCACTTGGAAGGTGGGGAAACAGATCTGGAGTAGGAAGTTGTACTTGTAGGCCAGCTTGGGCTACAAGATACACTGCTGCAAATGGGTGGGAGATAAAGAAGAGGGGAGAAGGAAGAGGAGGTCTCAGCAGGAAAGGAGCAATATGAAACACAAACAGATGGACCAAGTTGTCAGAAGGGACTGATGACTCAGAGAGGGTGGGGGTCACACTTGAAAGGATGCCGTGAAAAGAAATCCCTTCCTGAGAAACAAGTGTTAAGAAGGACAGAAAAGACCAGATGGCATTGACTTTGGCTTTTTCCTGTAAAATAAGAGCCAACATTTTGTTCAGAAAGTGAACAATAGCAATTTTTGAATAGGAAGGAAAATTTTGAGAAAGTTATTTGGTGAATGACAAGGTTGGATAATTCTTTTTATTTAAAATGTCAAGGAGACTTCAGATTTATTAGATTTGAGATCTTGAGATCCCCTGCCTCCCCTGCCCCTGGAACTAGAGGAGATGGCTTAATGCCCTTCCTGGGGGAGGTAAATAGCAGGTTCAGAACAACTAAAGCATGAAAACAGCCCAGGATAGAAGACAGAGATTCTGTGCTTCATGAATCTAGGATGCGGAGCTGATGGGAGATGCTGTGTGCAAAGTGGCCTTGCCATCTGGTCCCAGAGGTGCACAGAGGGAGGCTGTATTGATGGAGACAGTCAAGGATCAATGCCACCAGGGAAAGACGCTAAAATTAACAAAGTACACATCTGTGAAGGTCACTGTGAAGGCAAGTGATTCCAGAAGTTAGTCTTGTCTGAGACTGGTTTAGTGGACAATGAACTTGCTATCTTTGAGTAAGAATTTTGGCAGGGCCAGCTAGATGGCACAGTGACAAAAGGTACTTTCCACTACCTGATGGCTTGAATTAAATCTTAGAATCCACAAGGTGGAAGGAGAAAACACAGTCTATAAGGTTGTCCTCTGATTTCCACATATGTTCTTTCTCATGCATATGCTTTTATCCTTCTACATACAGACAGTAAATAAATGTAAAACACATTTTAAAAAAGAGAATTTTGAAAAACTCTTACAAAATGGCTTCCCTCGGAAAGCATTTTCACAGAGATGAAATGGCTGTCAATAAAACACACTTTTTATTTTGAAAGATTAAAAAAAAGCTGTAAGCAGTAGGAAGGGTCGATGAGGGGAAGGAGGGTTCAGAGGACTTGGGGAGGGACAGCAAGGGTGACAGAGCCCAGCATTAAGGGGCAGCAATGGTGCAGCAGGATCCCTACGATCTGAAGAGAAGCCACAGTAGTCAGCAACATGACACTGCACACCATAAATGTCACAGTCATCATCAGCTAAAATACATTTTAAAATGAATCTTGGAAATTAGATTCTAGAGCAGAGCATGGGCTTGAACTCAGAGAGACCTAAGTTTAGCCCTACCTGTGCTGCGCACTGACTGCACAGTTAGTTCAACTGTAGAAACTTTAAGAAAAACAATAAAAGATATAAAACTAAAACAGGGGTGGGAACTAAAATCTGGAGCAAGTGTCAAATCTCATTTAGGAAGATAAAGAAGTCTAATGAAGTTGTTAAACTTTAAACGTTAATAAATGCCAACTTCGTTGCATACAGAAAAGTAGTTATAATTATACTGACCACCTGTTAGAGGCATAGTCTATTAGAGTGAAAATTTTTGACTCTTTGGGAGACTCTGTTGTGTCATGTGATTGTTTTTTCTGGAAACTGTCTTATGAGAGCATGTTTTGCTGAAGCAGACATGTAAGAGGCTATTTTGCTGAGAAAGTCATGTGGTATTTTTCTGGAAGCTGCCTGGAAAAGGGGGCCATGTGGTTTTGCTGGAGTGGATGCTTGAGAGAACGTGTGATGTTTGGAAAGGGTGTAATTCAACAGACAGTGAACAATGCTGTGGCGCTGAGCATTGAGTCAACTTGCTATGCTTTGCTGGTCTTCACTGGGCATTGCTGACACTGGCCTTTGCTGACCACATTGTGGATTTGGTGTTTGCCTTGGCTTCTTTGCTGATCAGCATTTCTTGTAACATTGTAGAGAGAAACTCACATAGTAACTTCTGTTAATATTCTGGTGGGTTTCTTGCCACTTCAAAGGACTTGGGTTGATTGGCAGAGCCTTGCAGTTTCTTCTGGATAAAACTGCCATTGCTGACTCATGAATGGTGTTTTCGAGTGGATCCAGCTACCAGTGGTGATTCACGTGAACTGAACTGCTGATATCCTGACAACAAAGATTGGAATCACCAAAGAACTATTTCTAAACAGGTCCACATCCCTTTTTGCCCTATTAACCTTTCCTTTCCACTACCTGTGGTGGGTTGTGGACTAGAAGGAAGGTTTAGAAACCCTTATTAAATTAGATTTATAAGAACCTTAACCTTTAGTCTATGGCCTTGCCTATGTGTTAGTGTTAGTTTTCCATTTTAAGGAAGTTCTTGTCCTTTGTTGTATGACTGAGCTTTAATGGCTATTCTCTCTCTCTCTCTCTCTCTCTCTCTCTCTCTCTCTCTCTCTCTCTTTCTCTCTCTCTCTCTTTCCCTATCCAGCTCTTTTGAGGAATTCTTGAGTCCTCTCTTCATGTGACAGTGTCTTTGTGGTTATCTGCTTTGGCTGTAGGAACACACAGAACTCAATTGCTTTAGCACAGTCATTATTGTCAGTATTTTCTATTAAATTGTCTTCTTTAGAGGTTTTTTTGGTTGTTCCATATTTGGGGTATCCTGAAGGAAACTTCTGTTTGTGTGTGAACTGTAAGGTGTAGGAGCATTTTCCTTGAATAGCTTTGTCTTTCCTGTGTCAACCACACACTCTCAGCCCTGGGAGCTAGAGGCTGGCTTCATGCCATGAAACAGCTTTACTTACACCCTGGTGCTGTTCCTACATGGAACCAGCCAACTATAATCACATCATTAAACCCAAACTATTTCTATCTCCAACTCAATGCACCCTTAGTTCGGTACCAGGAGGAGAATAACCACCAGGGGTCATATTGGAGCCTGAGATGGCAGGATAGATCGATGACAAAGTCAAATGATTTCTGCTAAAATATCTTCATTTTGCACACTTAGGATGAATTGTGATCACATGATCACATCTTAGGGCTCCTTACAGAACCTCATCATTGAATGGTGACAGAGTCAACTCCTAAGGTTACTTATGTGATCTGCTGTGGTTACAAAATGTCTGTCTCACAGAATCAGAAAGCAATGCATTGAAGGGAATGCATGGTCCCTGGTATATAGTAATAGATAGATGGCAAACAAGAGTATATGGATACTAGAACGTGCAAATTGGTAGCATCTCATTCAGTTTGATGATAGTATTTACCACTTAAAATCTCAAAGATTGGCTTTCTTCCTAGCGGTTATTTTCATGTAAGGGAAGTTAGAATGGGCTCCTTAAGGAATGAGAGGGGTTATAGCAGAGAGTGTAGCCTCCAGGCAGATAGAAAGGCATAGCAGCGTAGTGAATTTAGAAAGCCTCAGCCTATAAGGAAGCCCTGCCTCTCCAGGGATGCCCCTCCTTTCCTTCTGTTTGCCATAACAAGTACCCAGAATCTGACACGAATGCTTACTTTGCTTCATTTATCTCCAATAGAAAGGCAAGAGTGAACAAATACTCATATATGTACACACACACACACACACACACACACACACAGATATATATGCTCACACTTGCAGACACACACACACACACACACATGTGCAGACATGCATGCAAACACACATGCGTACACAAACACACAGAGACATGCACACAGGCACACAAGAACAAGCCAGATTCTTGCATTGCTGTTTCATTCTATTTCATTTTTGGTTTTAGAAATCAGGTCTCACTCTGTTGCCTGGAGTGGGCCTAAACCCATTGTGTGGAGCAGACTGGTCCCAAACTGAAGGTGATCCTCTGCCTCAGCTTCCCAGGTTCTAGGATTCACTGTGCTGCTATATGCAGCTCCCAACACAGTTTTGGGGCAATTTCCTATGGTTTAAGGGTCAGGCAAGAGCCTTTTCTATCCCTTCCTCAGAAAAGCTTCATGAAGGCTCTGTTCATGGATGCTCAGGTACAGATAAAGAAACGGGGGACCAGCCTCATCATTCCTAGCTTGGAATGCCCTGTGTATGAACAGAGACGTCCAAATGCTCACATCCCTCCATCCACGTTGGCACTCAGCTACTTTGAGCAGGTACTAGAAGCAGCAACCCTCGTCTCCCTGCCTGTCCCCTCAGCCAGTCAATAGCTCTTCACATCCAGACTAAGGAGGGCAGAGTTAAGACTAAATCAAGTAGACAGACCTAAAGTCAGCTGCCAGAAGGAGAGGGGGCTGGATCAGGGGTTGAAAAAGACTGGTCTTGTCAACATGAAGAGAGTGAAAATGGAAGTCCCAGTGTGTAGAAATATTTTTAGATAAGCTTTATGTGTTTTACCTCTTCATTCTCCAACCTAAGGTGTAGAATTGACCAGAATAGCTCCTTTATTTTTGTGGTTCACAACATAGTGTATATGTATTTATGTGTGCGGAAATTTGCACTTGGAAGCAGATGAAGAACTAGTTTTTCTTTACAAAACGACTCACTGAAACTTTCTCCTAACTGCCTTCATTGGATTTATTTCATGGAGATTTATTACCCTGAGCAGGAAGGTCTATATCAACCCTTGAAGTCTTCCCTGCCCTTGCTGGTCACCCTCAGTCAGACACTGACCCAGGCAGTGATGAAACGCTGGCAGAATTTTTACTGCTGCTCTTTGCACCCATCCCTGTCCCCTATCCTGGCTGATGGTCACCTCCAGCTTTCTGTGTCACTCTAACATATAAAGAGAAGCATCCCAGTAAGAACCCACAGTCTCCTTGGGTGGGAGAAGAAGGGGTGCACGGATCTCGGGAGCACGTGCTCAGCTGGGAAGAGAAACAGACAGTGAGGGCTAAAGAGATGTTTCAGACCAAGATGCAGTCACTTGAAGGGCTCTGTCACCCCGGTGTGAGCGTGACAGAAAGTACTGGCCTGCCTCAAGCCAACTTGGAAAGGGGTTTTTAGCTCCACCATACCGCTTATGAATGGCCTGCTCTGGCTCTCTGTAGTTCAGAAAAGTCAGGAAGAGGCCAGGGCCGGCAGGCTTCCTTAGGGCAGCTCTTTTCTTCAACCAGAAAGATGGTCATTCCCTAAAGTGGAGTCTCCAGCAGCATGCTGCCATGCCTGGAACACCCCAGCCCTGTCCTCCTGGGTTTCCTTCTCCATATTTAGCTGGCATCAGGTCCCTGGGGGGTCCTGGTGGACCCTTTTCTTTTGAGGGAGGCTGAGCCGAAGAAGATTGATGAACAAGCCATCACAACCAGTCGGAAAGTTGCTCTCAGGCAACAGCTAGTACTGATCCGTCTCTTGACTCTACTTCCCAGAGTTCCTGATCGTCAGCTGTGTCTCTGGCATCCACTACAGTGCACCAGGAGGCAGAATGACTCTGAGCCCATGTGAGTGTTCTTTCCGGGGCCTTTATTCTCACCTTCCTTCCCTGTTCAGTTATCCCATAGGAAGACTTAGAGAGATTGTCGTCTTATCCACTTGAGGCAGACCCACAAGTAAACCTGGGTATGGTCTGCTAACCACGTTCTACAAGGCTGGACCCTGACTCCCTCCTTAAAGGTAGAGCTAAGCAGAACTTCCCATTTCTGCCTTTGATAGGTGCCTCATAAAGAATCATTCACAAAATAAGCAAACACGGCTATACTGGAATAAGAATTTTGCCTGTTATTTAGTTTTGTGTATTTTTTTGGGGGGGGGGTTCGAGACAGGGTTTCTCTGTGTAGCCCTGACTGTCCTGGAACTCACTCTGTAGACCAGGCTGGCCTCGAACTGAGAAATCTGCCTGCCTCTGCCTCCCAAGTTCTGGGATTAAAGGCGTGTGCCACCAATGCCCGGCTTAGTTTTGTGTATTTTTAAGAGACATAAACTATAGCAAATTTTAAAATTTTTAATTTAATTTTAATTAAATTAAATTAATTTTAAAAAGCACATCTCTCCTGTTTAGTAGAACAAAGCAGAATGGCCTGGCCATCAAGCAGCAAGTCTGGGTCTTGGCCTCCCCAGGAGGCTATTGAATTAAAGAACACTGACACTTTTAGTGTTTTTAATTTTTTACTTTAAATGGTCTTTGTTGCTGTTGTTGCTGCTGTTATTGCTATTGTTTGTAAACATGTTTGTCCTGGTGCTCACAAAGGTTAGAACTGTGATGAGAATCCCCTGGAGCTAAAGTTCTAAGAGGTTGTGAGCCTCCCCACCCCCCCCCCCCATGAGATGCTGGGAACTGAATACATGTCCTGTGGAAGAACTACTAGTAGGTGCTTAGGAAACACCAGGCCATCTGTCCACCTGTCCACCCCTACTTTTAGGTGTCTTTCTTCATTCCTTTCTTCATTCTTTTTTCCAAAGGAAAAAAAAATTAAAAGCTTCACGTGAACCCATCATAAAGTCTGAAATGTCCCAAAACCTGTCTCTCTCTGCGACCTCGACAGTGCCGTGCTTATGTAAGCACATGGACACCCAGACAGGTGTGTGCACACTGCAGGCCCCGTGAATGCTGGGAATTGCCGGAAGGGCTGGAGAATGAGAATTGACCAAACCCTCCCCAGGGGAAGAGGAACATGAGGAATGGTTTCATTATCAAATCGATGAATGCTGGAGGCAGAATTAAATAGATGCTAAGAAGAATTAATCCACCTTTCACCTCTGCCTGTGGGTGTTTGCACAAGCCACAGTTATCTCTTCGTTCAAGCATGAAGCCCATAAGGGGACAGCATCCAGTGAGCCAGCAGGTAGGAATGAGCTATCTGCCAATGACATTTGTCTCTATCTGTGAGACTGACAGTGCTATACTTACGAAAGCATGTGGATGCCTAGACAGGCTTTGTAAACACGTGTGTGCACACTGCAGAAAACTCCCAGTGTCTTTCACAAGAAAACCCGGATGCACACCTATCTAAAGACTCTGCATGTCCACAAACCAGTGAATCTGTATCTGATACCAAAGCCTAGAACAAACAAACCAATCTTTAAAAGTACAGTGTGAAAACACTCCAGTAAAGGCTCTAAGTGGACCCTTTGAGGCCAGCGCCGTATCATATGCCTTGGTGAGATTCCAGAGTAGCTCAAGGCTTGCAGCAGGTCCTGCAGAAACGTTTGTGGAATGAATGAGAGATGGTGGTGGATGACTGACATCTGATTAACTACAAGCAAATTTCAAGAAGGAGTCTACCCTTCCTTCCCTGGTTTTCTTGTTCTGATTTTTCACCTGCCTCAAGTCTATGACAGCTTTTACAGGGATTGTTCCAGCGTGATCAGATTTTCAGTGTCTTTTCACCCAGGAGAAAAGGAAAGGTTCAAGGAGAAATGAGTCATAGAAGTTAGTTCAGATATTGTTATGGTTCTTGACACACAAATCTGGCTTTGAGTTTACAAGCTACCGACTGGTCAACGAGAGGTTTATCTGTGTTCTGTTGTATGTGTGAGCATGTGACCTGCATGTTCAAAGCCTTCAAAGGCTATCAAAATATATCCACGGGGAGAGTCAGCCTTGTTGCGAAGGTATGCAAACCCCAGTCTGGCCCCTCCTTGTTCAGTAGCTCCGCTAGCACATTGGAATATTTTCTTTCTGTGGAAATTCTAGAATGAACCTCATTTTAGACTCTAATGAATCCAGTTCCGAAAGCATTTCTTGCTCCTGTCCATGTTTCTTGTTCTATTTTTAATCTCTGTACAGAGAGCGATTACACTTCCCGCTAGCAGTCACCGGCCATCACTGGCTGTATCATTGATACATTTTGATGCTCCCTCTCCCTCTCAGCTGCCCTCTGCAGCTAACTTTCCGGCAGACAGCCTGCCACTGCCATTAAAGCGTTCCCAGAGCCCATTACAGAATGACGACCTTGGCATCCCTGGGCCCGGTGTCAGGTCCCTCTCCACAGACCGCTATGAGAGCTGGTCTCCTCTAACACTCCGTCATTCAGAACCTAGAAGCTGGCTTCCACCGACCTTTTGGATTTTTAATTTCAGCCCTATTTTCCTGCTCCCAGCTTTTCTTTCTTATCAGCTCCAGTGTGCCCTGTCTTAGGTCAAGTTTAGCCAGGCTTTCCCTTTCTTCATTTAGCGTCTCAGTTCTCCTGACGGCTCATTCTTTTCCTTTGCGCTTTGAAGACGGCTTCGGGCTGAAGTTGTAGTTTTGGTTCGTGCAAAAGTAGATAGACTAGTACCGGAGAGATTGGAAAGAAAACACTTTCTGTGCAGGAACTCCTGGGAGCTTTAGGAGAGAGGCAGGCAGGGGCAACTTCTATATCTGGGTGAAGCTGGGGCGGTTGGTCCTAGGTGCTGTTAGAAGTGGCCGTGTGTTCAGGAGCAAAACAGTGGGAGAGATCAGAGTAAGTAACAGAGAAGGAGAGAAGCCACACTGCCAAAGTGGGGGGGGCACTCTGCTGAGGACTGGAATCTAGCAGAGATGGAAAAGATCTGATGAGCAGAGCCCATAAACACTTGAGCTAAGGCCGTGTCGGGCAGTAGAACTAGCTACCACGAAGGTCTCGAGCAGGAACAAGCATGGTCATTTCAAGGAGACACGGGAAGTCACTGAGGCTGGAGAAATGGTGGGAGAGAGAAACTGGAACAATAGAAAGCTTGGGCGCCGTGTCAGGCCAGACAATGCATGACCCAGAAAGACTCTAAAGGAATGTCTGAGAAGGCTTCACAAGCGGTTGCGCTATGTTCTGAAGGGCAATGACCATAGCTGCACAAAAGAAAGATGGGTCAGCGACGAGTGGGAGAAACGTCCAGGAAGAGGTCATGAGCCCCGAGGAACCATCTCAGTGGGACTCAGAACACAAGGGCAAACTCAGAATGTGGCTGTACGGTGCAGTGGGAGAGTGGCACAGAGCTTTTAAGGCTTCCACGGGAAAGAATGCAAAATCCCTGGATGATTCTGAAGGCTGAAGGTATGGACGTTTAAGGGTTCTGATAGATATAATATTTAAAATTCTGTTTAGAAAATTCACAATTATATAGACCTTTTAACATCATTTTAACATTAGTGCTCCAATTCAAAGGAAAGTTACTATCAGCATAATATTTTTTTTCTTTTATGACTACAGGTACTTTGTACTTTTTACTTAGCTTTAAATCTACTATTTTCCCTTCTCCAAATTGCAAAACCTTATTTTGCTGCTGTGTAAAGACTGTTTTGTGAAAACGTTTCTCCTTATGCAAAGTGACAGTTTTATAGACACAAACCGAGAAAACCCGCAACAAATTACTGGTCTTCACATCTAAGGAAAGGAAAGTACAGAGGAGATGAGTGGTCAGTGCTCGTGGCTGGTGTTCGTGGTCAGTGCCAGTGGCCGGTGTTCGTGGTCAGTGCTCGTGGCCGGTGTTCGTGGTCAGTGCTCCTGGCCGGTGTTTGTGGTCAGTGCTCGTGGCCAGTGTTCGTGGTCAGTGCTCCTGGCCAGTGTTCATGGTCAGTGCTCGTGGCCGGTGTTCGTGGTCAGTAGGCCCCTCATCCTCTAGCTTCTGCTGTTCAGCTTAGATAGGCATGACAGGATGAGGTCAGTATTGATCTTCAGGCGCTGAGATTTTTCTATCTGCTGCTTGTCTCCTGGATGGCCTTCCAGTCTTATGGCCTCTGTGGAATTTAGCTTCACAGTCTATGAAGTAGGGAGTATAAACAATTGTGGAAGGTACAAGCGGACCCTCTGAAGGATTCCTTCATGCTGTGTGGCCATTTGCTAAGGTTTCTGAGACAATTCACATAGATATTCTACTTCAAACCGCAAGAGTTTATCAGAATTGCAGAAAGAGGATGCCTCATGACATAATTAAACTGAAAAGAGACTTGAAAACTATGCTCACCTACGGAGCAAAGGCTTATTTTTTAACCTATTTGCTTTATTCTCCGAGTCTAGCGCTAGGTCCCCTCTTACAGGGGACACCGGTGAAGGCTGTAAACAAACTCACCTGCCAAAACAATGAAACAGGCTTTTAAAAGATGCTCAATGGATCCCGAAGCTGCCCTGGAAAGCAAATGCATAAACATCATTTCACTTGGTGTTTTATGTGATGTTTTATTCCAGGAGAAGCTCAGATGATTTATGAAGCAATATCGGAGAGTGGTTCAAGGGAAGACCTTTAGAGGGAAATAAAGGCAGGCAGACCACAGGATGTGGCATGTCATTACAGGAGAACGGCTCCAAAGGGTCCTGGCTAGGATCCACTTGGGATCACTCTGAGCCTGCTCGAAAGACCAGCACAAAAGGAGACCTGAGGTATGGCCCACAGTGGCCATAATGTAGATTCTTTATACAGATCACTGGAAGTAGACATAGTTGGAGTGGCCTGAGCTGAGCTGAGCTTTCCTTATCTCAAGGAAGACAGCAAACAAAGACGGAGGGGAAAAAATAACAGAAATGAGGAAGCCAGGTATGGTGGTGGACTCCTGTGATCTCATCTCAGCATTCGGGAGACTAAAGTTGGAAGATTGTATCAGATCTCTGGAACTAGAATTGCAGACAGTTGTAAGCCACCTGGGTTGGGACCAGAATCTAGGTCTTTTGCAATGCTTTTAACTACTAAACCATCTATCCAGTATGTCCTTTACGGAGAGCTCTATTTACCTATTGCTACAAATATACAATTTTAACATTTTCATTAATTCTTTTAGAATTTTATATAATTTGCTTTGATCGTTCCTCACCGTGCTCCCCCAACTGTTTCTCAGGTCCACCCACACTTCCTCACCTGCCCAAATCTGTATCCTTAATTTCTTTTAATTATTGGGTCCGATTTGTGCCACCTTTTGGGTGTGCGGCCACCCACTGGGTCACAGGCTATATCCCAAAGGCAACACCTTTAAAGAGAAATATGCTAGCATTCTTAGTAGCCGTCAATTTGCCAGTAGCTCCTCAGCCATGAATAGGACTTTGTGCCTGTCTTCCTTTTCCATACTGGCTTGAGCTGACCCAGGTCTCACGCATGAGTTCCTATGTGTAAATGTGGCCCCGTTCTGTTCCTACCATTGCAGTATTCAGCCACCAGTGAACGGCAGGCTGGAATGAAAGGAACGAAGCTTGTCTAAGAGGGTATGTGGTAGTCTGACTATGTATGGCCCATAGACTCATGTGTTTGAATGTTTAGTCCATAAGAAGTGACACTATTAGGGGGTGTGGCCTTGTTGGAGTAGGTATGACCTTGTTGAAGGAAGTGTGTCACTGTGGGCTTCGGCTTTGAGGTCTCAAGGCTCAAGCTCTGTGCAGTGTGGAATTTCAGAGCCTCCTCCAGGATGCTTGCAGAAGACAGTCTCCTTCTGGGTTCCTTCAGATCAAGATGTAAAACTCCCAACACCTCCAGAACCAAGTCTGCCTACATAGTTGCCAATGCTTCCCTCCACGATGATAATGGACTGAACCTCTGAACCTATGAGCTAGGCCCAATTAAATGTTTGCCTCTATAAGAATTGCCATGCTCATGATGTCTGCTCACAGCAATAAAGCTCTAACTCAGACAGGGTGGGTTTGTGGGAGGAAACTCAGTTGGCTTGAGTGCCAGGGAAGAAAAAGTCAAGATGATGCCAGCTTTAGAGCTCTCTTTAGGCAGCAGTGACAAGGGCTGTAGAAACCTTGTGGAGTGGTATGGGGTTCTCAGGTTGACTGTGCATTATCGGTTGGTGCTGAGGCTCTGGGGATGCTTCATTAATATGAAGAGCGATCCCAGCTGCTTGCTGGACTTGTCCCTCTAGGCAGAGTAAAAATTAAACCTGTAATTTTGCCATCAAGCCAGGTGACTACTCCAACAGCCATGGAAGTGGGGAGGCGAAAGGATTTCTGCACCATGGCAACCAAGTCCAGAACAGGGAGGAAGAGATCCGTGCTCCTGCTGTTCTCAAGATGAGATTTTCTGGTTTTGGACACATCAAGACCTCACTGGTGCTCACTCCCAACCCAGTCGCACTCACCCAACATGCAGATTATCAGTTGGGATCAAAAATAGTTTCACCGTGACCGCTGGCCACCTCTGGCTCTTTCAGTACTTCTTCTCCATCTTCTACAAATGACCTGTGCCTAGACTATTATCCTGCTAAACGGATGTAATATTAAACGGAGTCCTCATTTCTCATTGTTATACCCATAGATACGTGCCTCTTTCGACTGTCACCAGAGAGGCATCTTTTTGCAGTAGATTGAAATTAACATAGAGACTGGAAACTGGTCAAGGTTCATATAGCATGAGACTGTGGAATAGTCTAAACATGCATTTTGCTTCAGCTAATTAGAGCACGCTTCCGTTCCTCAGACACCGTGCCAGTGTGTATCACTAATGACTGTCTTGCTATGGCAAGACCTCACTCCAGGTGTTCTGCATTTGCTCATCTCATTACAGATCTTTTAGTTCTTATTATAATCCTACAAAGTGAGTGTGGCTACTTAACTTCACATCTGTGAGGACAGAAGCTTACTGAGCTGAGGCAGGAGATACTAGGAATGGTGAACTTATAGCCCTCAACACACATACACACACACACACACACACACACACACACAGAGAGAGAGAGAGAGAGAGAGAGAGAGAGAGAGAGAGAGAGAGAGAGAGAGAGAGATCTTATTGCCTCGTCTTCTCCGCAAGTCCCACTTAAACAGTAAAAGTGGATGTTTTGGGGGATAAATGTGTACTACCAGGCCCACATGAACAAGGGAAGTGTGGCCCAAACAGATATGCCATCGATGCCATTGATGCCATTGATTTTGAATAAATTCAAAAGAGTTGAATGCTGGGATGAAATTTGTAAAGTTTCAAAATCCGAGTCCTCATGTCCCAAGTCTAGAGCACTGCTTCCATGCATTGGGGGCTTGGCCCTCCTTCTGTCCTATGGCCTGTAAGGGTAGCATGCACTTGTGACATGAAGTAGAAACAAAAATGTTTAGGAAAGCACACAGCACTAATTGTGACGAGGAAGGAATATATGGTCAATGCATGATATGTCCCAGCAGGAAAGCTTAAAAACTGAAAAGAAATTCCACAAACAGGAAAAGGTAATTATGGGAATCTTGGTGGAAGGAGACTCAAAAGCAGTGGGTGACAGTCTCAAAAGAATACCCATGGTATGCACTCACTGATAAGTGGGTATTAGCCTAGAATCCTGGGACACCAAAGACACAATCCACATACCAAATGATGTCCGGCAAGAAGAAAGGAGTGGACACTGGTGCTGGAAAGGATCAAAGCATCAGTGTAGGGGAATACCAGAACAGGGAAGTGGGAAGGGGTGCATGAGGGAGCAGGGGGAGGGAAAAAGGCATGTGGGACCTTTGGGGGGGCGGGGAACCAGAAAAAAAGGAAATGAAATGTAAATATAGAATATATCCAGTAAAAAAATTATAAAAATTTTAAAAAATGTACAAAAAAAATAGAAAAGAAAATGGACTGAACCTCTGAACCAGTAAGCCTCCACAATTAAATGTTGTCCTTTATATAAAAAAAAAAAGGCAGTGGGTGAACCTTGATCATTTCTGACCTGAAGTGCTCAGGTACTTTTCTTAGGTATATAAAATTAACACTTTTTGCATAGTGGTAAATTTTTTTTTAAAAATTGCAAAAATGAGTATGTTTTGTGAAGAATTATAGAAATGTGGAAAGCTATAGATAAACAATACTGGCCCTGAAAAAAAAGACAAGAAATGGTTAAAAGCAGTAGAATAAAACGATCTGTTGGGGAATGGAAAACATTAATTTTATGGATGGTGGCAAGGCTTCACTTTAGTGGTGTGATCAAAATTGTGGGTAACACATGACATTCTACTTGGAGAAAAGCAGAAGAGGCAGGATGTGTGCTTGGTGGGGATGGGGGTGGAGACAGCAAGGCACATTCACATTTTCTACAGAAAGTCAGTAAATCACACCTCACCCCATTGACGGGGCACCGAAGCCTGCCGAGTTATTTTTTGTCCTGTATGAAGAAGAAGAAGGAAGCTTGACCTCTTGTTAATTTATGGACTCTTTAGTTATCTGTCTGGCTCTCTGGGATCTGTCTAGCTCCTGTTTCCTGGAGTCTGAATCCTCGAGTCAAGACTCAGAGGCAAGAGACATTGGGATGGAAAGACGCACAGGGTAAGAGAGCATTGAGGATGCTGTGAGGGCGTGACACTGAAGCAGGGCTGGCTTGAGCACAGGACCAGCCCCACGAAGCAACAGAGTCGCCATGCCTTTTCCTCTGTTTTTTCTGCACTCCTTGATCTCCCTACGGGTTCTCTCTCCTACCACCTTCCCCATCTTGGGCTGTATTTCCATGTTCCAAGTGTCTCCTTAAACCACGTACTGTCTAAAGAATCAAGCATTCTGTCACCTCCTCTCGAGCTCGACCCGTCGCTTTCCTTACTCTGGAGTTTGGGGAAAATCCCTCTGCATCTGGCCCTGCCTCGCTCTTCATGCTCACATCTATGCCTTAATGACATCAAGGGAAACCAGCGCGACCAGGAGCTGATCACAGGGGAACCCTGGCTCTCAGTGTCCCTCAGCACCAGCTGTCCTCTGAGTCTCTGCCCAGTCGCCAGCAGTAATTCTCTGCTCCAAAGCCAATGAAGCCAATTCTGTGGACCCTGTGGATTGTCCGATTTTCGGGGATCCACTTAGAGATTCAAAATGACAAAAAAACAATATGAGCTCCCCAAACCGGAGAAATGGTATGCCAGGTACATGGGCAGAAAAGACCTTCATTCAGTCAGGTCCAGTTATGATTCCATGTGCACACAGTCATTCTTGGAAGAAATATCAGATTTGCATACCCTTCACAAAAATCAGAATATCCCAAGCAAATATCTTTTCAGGAAGTGAATGTCCACTGGAGGCAGGCAGAGGAAGCTGCCCATTGATTCTCTCAGAAAATGAGTTGAGGAGCCCGGCTTCTTAATCATCACATTTCCCCCAGCTTTCAGACGCTGGCACCAGGACCGAGGACTCTCATTTTCCTTTCCAATTTCAATCTTCACACCCATATTGCCCTATAAAGATGTCATTTCTCTCTCACCTGGAGATACCATATATGGCCAGCAGCAGTCTCTGACCATCTGGAAGCAAAATTTGAGGAAAGCTTGGTACGCAAGGTGCTCGACTGTTCAGAAATAGGTATGGCTTTCTTTCCAAGAAGCCCTTACCGGCACAGCTGTGCTATTTGAATGCGTTTGTCTTTTGTATAGCACAGGGTGGGCCATGGCAGTAGCTCAAGCCCTAACATTATTGCTCTGCAAGCATGAGGACCTGAGCTGGATCTCCAGAACCCACATAAAGTCTGGACATGATGGGACACACTTGTAACCCCAGCACTGGGGAAGCAGAGAAAAGAGGATCCTTCAGCTCACTGGCCCCCGAAGCATAGCATACTTGGTGAGCTTCAGGCCAGTGAAAGACTCTTCTCAAAAAACAAGGTCATAGCTCCTAAAGAACAATAAATGAGGCCTTCCTTCAATAGGTGAGGGGTTACTGACAGGATCAGAAATGACTCAAAGACAGACGTATTGCCAAAGCCCACTGTAACACTGGAGACAGCTCACAGAGTCTAGAAACCTGAAGCATCCTGTATAGCCTGCAGGCAGCACAACAGGTTGAACAGTGTCCTTTCCTAAGTGACTCTCTTGGAGTAGACTTCTTCTAGGAGCCTCCACTGGTTTCAGAGTCTTCTTTGCAGCTTGTCTAAGAGTGACTCTCAGTAGTCTTTATTGTTCATTCTGGCAGGGAGGAGAACTTGTAAATCTGGTCAATTTCAGGGACTTCCTGAAGCTCTTTTGAGAGTTTTACCTTCTGGCTTAAGACACTTCACTGTAAGACGGACGATTTCAGTTTTGGATGAAACTGTTACACAATAGCACAAATCCCTATAAACACACATGTGCACAAGTGTACATGAATACACATACACACATGAGGAGAGGGAGAGGGAGAGGGAGAGGGAGAGGGAGAGGGAGAGGGAGAGGGAGAGGGAGAGAGAGAGAGAGAGAGAGAGAGAGAGAGAGAGAGAGAGAGAGAGACTGAGGTGGGTATTTTAGCATGCAATAGAGTTTAAAAAATTATAGAAAGAAGATGCATGTTGCTTCTTTTCCAGCAATTTGAATAAGGCACATTTCTCTAACACAGAATCGAGTTTTCAGTAATGCATAAACACCCTTTCACTTCCCAAGCTTTTGGCTATGTGTGGTTAACCGTGATCTTAAGCATCACACGGTTTGACAACATTCATTCAACAGTTTTGGTTTGGAAAACTGTCTCTGAATAAAGCTAGTGTGTTGGCATGCACAACAGAACTTAGCACATACCATTTTAGCACAGTATATTGTCACAATACTTCTATTTTGTCATTAGTGACTATCTTCCCTCAGTGCACAACTTTGTATGCTAACATTTATTATACATGTAGAAGAAAAAGTGAGCATTACCAGCTCAGCGGTATTGCTTTTGAGGCCAGGACCTCAAGAGGGGCAAAATCTGCACTTCCCTGAGAGCTTCTTAAATAAAATGGCAGCGTGATTGCATATAAAGTGCATGAGACTCAAGTTATCCTTATTTATTTTTATTTCCCAAACACAGTAAACAACGATATGATGTTTGCTTTCTTGGACTCTTTAGGGAGGAATGCAAGAAAAAGTATCTGTTCACATTCAGAACAAGTACAATTTTACAAGTACATTTGCTTTTTTTTATCTTAACATTTATTTATTGATTGTGTGTGTGTGTGTGTGTGTGTGTGTGTGTGTGTGTAGAGGACAAAGTATTACTTATAGGAGTTGGTTCTTTCCTTCAACTACATCAGTTCCCAGAACTAAACTCAGGCCATCAGGTGTGGTGGCAAGCACCTTTATCCATGAGCCTTCTCATTTGCCCTGTCCTTGAGCATTTCCAGATTGTATCTTGCTTACTAGGAAAGAATGAGGACCAGCTCTGTAGAGTTCAGTGCTGTGTTTAGTCTTAGGACTCTGAATAAGCCCTGGAGGTTAAGAGGGCTGCTACTGAGTTCTGAAAGACAGAATCTTGTTCGGTTAATTTCTCCACAATCAGCCATTAGATAAGTCCTATGTGAACTTCATGACAGTCTTTGGGGTAGTCGGTGTTTCCTAACTTTTCTTTTTTTCTATGCTGGGAACCAACTTAGGGTCTTGTTCATGCTAGACAACAGCCCGCCCCTTGAGCAGCATCCCGGCCCTCTGTAGCTAACTGACAATTTTACAATGTTTAATGATCAACACAGAATTTCCTCTTCTTTTCCTGGCCAAGAAACGAGAAAGACAGTGAGTGGCAGATGGGGCGGTCCATCTGGAGGACACTCTCCTGCCTGGAGTTCTCCTTAGGTCAGCAGGATTGCCCAGGTTTTTTTCTGAACTCGCTGTGGAAAGCTCTGTGGCTCGCATCTCTTTTTTCTCAGTCAGGCTTTTTAAAAAAGTATTTCACTGTATAATTTGTCTTACTTAAATTTTTTTCTTTATAGAAGCAAGAGCCCATTCCCTAAATAATTTATACCTTCTCATGTTTAAAGTTCATAACAATGCTACCGTAAGGGTTTTAGAACTATACTTTTGAAAATACCACCCTACATCTCCTTGAAAGCAAAGCAAGAAAGTCATATACTAAACCCTCTTATGGTCCTGTGCAATAGGAAGGAAGAATAAATCAACAGAAACAATTAGGAATATGTCACACAAAATAAGATGAGCAAGGACCCATCCAAAAGACGTTTTCCAACTTGACAGTTTGGAATGGAGGCACACCCTGAGGTTGCACTGGGATTCATGAGGAAACACATTAAACTCTGAAAACACTAAAAATTAGATCCCAGGGTTCTTCAGAATACATTCCAAAGCATTTGTGAAGCCTAAATTAGGCATGATGGGTATAAATATAGAGTGTCTGAGTAAAAATTGAAAACCTTATTCGGAAAACCGAGCTATTCAAACATTAACACATAACGTAAAAAATACAGGAGTAGATGAACCAACAGAATCCAGAATGGTTGCTGGGGAGCATACCCTGGCCAGATTCTAAGTTCAAAGGCTAAGTCTAGCTGAAGGAAAAGGAAAATAGGCTGAGATGTGGAGGCTGTGATAAATGGATATGTCAGAGTTCTTCAGGATATCATGTTTTCTTATATTCTTAAGGCTAGTTGGGTTTGGGTTACTAAGTAACAT